>JAWNPQ010000136.1:3520000-5920000 GCA_035047465.1 Drosophila sordidula | reverse complement strand
CGTTCACATTTATGTTGTATTAAAATCAATTTTTATTGAATTCATATTCAATTCGTTCGGCTGTCAATACGCATCTAACAAAGACATTGATAAAGTCTTGCAGTACTTTTGGCTGTCAACTCCTTTGGCTTTTTGCTTTTATGATTTATTTAAGGAGCCGCTTGTGAATTGAATCAGTTGAGAAGGTAACTGAATGATTGGCTCCCATTTCTACATTATACTGAATTGTATGGACAGATTTTATAAATGTTTCACACGCATATATATACATACATATTGTTATAAATATTCCTTTGAGCCATAATATATGCCTATTGTGCATAATTTAGTGTAGTCCATGTTAACAGATTTATGATGAGAAAAAATTGTTTAAAATAGTATCAGGCAATAAGCTTTTTTTTATTTTTGGTCTCAACGAAAGGTCGGGTGACTTTTTATATAGCTATTTATTTGAGTTATCAGCACAGCCTATCAGCTTGTCAACATTTGGCAATTATTTAATTTAGCCACAATAAATAGTGTTTTTTGTTTAGCATTTAGCAGATTAAATCTAGCCAACATTTATCAAGCTTACTTATCTGCTATATAATTGTGTTAGTGTCAGTCAAAAATATATCACTTATAGCTTATCTTATCTTCCATCATAACTTATATTATAATAATATTTACTGCTCCTTATCGTTTAACAATTAAACGTGTTTTCTGACTGCTTTGAGAGTTATTTTTAGGTCAATTTAGATTTAATTTAATAATTTAATTTAAACTTAATTTTGGTTGCTCTTTTTTAATGGATATTTGCGAAATCAATTTTCGTAATTAAAAGTACATTTTGTTGTCCGCAGCTACGTTTAAGAAGAGATGCTTTCTTCTAATTTCGTCCGTATTAAGGGTGAGCGAACTCTGGGAATTGCTTTATTAAATATTAATGCGACTACAAATATTACTTAGTGGACAGGTCACTCATCCCTTCAGTGCGTCACAATTAGCGGACTTGGAGCACTTTAACTTGCGGGTGTCAAAAACTTTTGCACTCTGACAATTTTATCGACAAGTCAAGCAACTCATCCTATTATTAGAAATGAATAACTTTTTAACAAGTTCGGACACTGCTGCAATGCCCCGTTCCCCCCCCGCTCCCCTGTTGTGCTATGTAAATGATAGGCGTCAAGTTAAGTAACTTTATATAATTCCTTCAAAATCTGTACGTCAACTTTTGCTTTTAATTTTTAGTTGAAAAAGGGTAAACTTAGGTGACAGAGATAAAATACTTTCTTTTTACAGATTTCAGTGATCGATATAAGCTTGCATACCATACTTAGATCTGCAATGCAAGGCCTTATATTGAGAAATTAATAAAGATTTCATATGCAATTGTATCAAATATAAATCGATTGTAAAACTATCGAAACTATCGAAGTTTTTGCAGCTCTACCTGTACTACTTTCAGCATTTTCCAATCGAATTTCCTCGAATTAATTTTACAAGTTTAACATATCAGATTGATGTGTTCATGATGATGTGCCAGAGAATCTAACAGAGCTTTCAATTGAACAAATCCCTGTACTACGTCCTTTTTAAAAGCCCCCGTCAGACATGTTTAGTGATTCCTGACAATAACTTACCAATTCAAATGACACTCTTTGAGTCATTTGACAGTAGCTGCCTCGAAAGAGGCCTACTACAATAAGAGAGAGAGAGAATGAAACCATTTGCCAGTTGTTTTCCGTTTTCTTGTTGCCCCTTTTGTGCAATAGGCTAGAAAAAACCGAGAGCAGCAGAGAATCGAAAGGCGTTCTGGCAGTGGTTAAGCTTCAAAGTTGACGTGTACTCGTAACTGTAGAAGCAGGCTATCAACTGCATAGCTCAGACATGAGGGCCCCGACCCCCGTTTGGCTTACTAGCCCAATAAATTGCATAAAAAGCAGACCTGCTGCAGCTGCTGTGGGCGTTGCTGCATGGGCGTGGCATTGAGAGGCACTTGACAAAACTTGAAAGTGCGTTGCCTTGTGGCACATAGACAGTTGCCGGCGGTTGCCTCCCCTTACCTTTTATTCTTTTTCTTTTTTTTTTTTTTTTTTTGCTTTTTTTCGCTTTGCCTATGTTTTTTCGCTTTTACTCAATTTTCTTTCGTTTTTTTGTTTTTTGGTTGTATCTTGGGCATCAGTTGCCTGCGGTTGACAGCTTCAGTGCACCTGAATAGCTTGCTTGCGTTTTTCGATTTAACGAGCTGTTTCAACACGGGAGCAGCGGAGGGAAGGGGGGGGGGGCGTATGTGTAATGTGGCCAACATTCGCGCATAACGCGGCGTATGCGCGATTTTAATTACTGTGTGCTAAAGAAGCGAGCGCACAAATCGAATATCATATTTTTCATGCTTATGCGGTAAACTTGAATGCCAAATAAAATGTATTGCACAAATAGCACTTGCGGCAACACTGCAACATGCGGCATGCCGCATGGGGCAACAAGTCAACAGCACACAAAAGGAAACACAAAGCATCACAACAATAGGGATGCAGCTGCATCCAGCGGCTGTGGAACAGCAACGGCAGGCAACATTTTACTAACAGTCTTGCAAATTTATTATATTTAAAAGATGACGCCATTGTCTGGCCGGCTGCAGGCGCCACACGGTTGCGGAAACGGAAGCTGAGTCGTTCAGCAACAACACCTGCTGCGTTTCTTTTACTAAAACCATCTCACACTTCCTCCTGCGAATGTGTCTGTGTGTGTGTGTGTGTGTGTGTGTGATGCTCCCATAAGCTGCTTAGAGTAGAAAGCCGAGCGCATATGCAATTTAATCAGCATGTCTCGGTTTGAAGTGCTCTTATGTTTGCATTTACCTTCTACTGCTTGGGATATTCATTCATATGTGCCACAGTAAATGTTGCATTAATTTCGCCGGCTAGCGTTGTGTTAATCACGCAATATTCAACTGACAGTTTGATTTTCAACATCATTTAATATAACATTTCCATATATTTCGATTTATAATTTTCCTTTGCCTTCTCCGTTGCCACCTCTCGATTTTGCCAATGTTCGCATTTTTTCTTATACATTTTTTTTTTGCATTCCTTTATTCCGCTTTCCGATTCTGTCAAATAATTTATGTCTGCTAAATATTGACACTTTTGATAACAATAAGTTCTCGACAAATCGTAAACATATATACGTACACAATCTACGACCCTTGCACATTAACAGCTTCAACAAATTTAAACACAGTCTTTTACCTTTGTTGACCGTCCATTTATGAGCCGTCAGCCCCAAAGTTATGGAGCCCTCATAAAACACGATTTAAGCCTGCTTGACGAACACCAAAGTGTGCACGGAGAGTGAGAGAGAGTGAGAGAGAGAGAGAGAGAGAGAGCGGGGGGAAGAGAAAAAGAGGAAAAAACTTTTCTCTTCTGTGGCTCAAAGTTGCAAATATACGAGTGCCCACACACATAAGTACCTATTTAGTCGTGGGTGGAGAATAACTTTAATACTGCCATTTTGCGTGGAACTAAGAGCTGGGGAGCTTAGAGTGTCGGTTTGCGGCCATGCCAACAATATGGCAGAATTGTTATTCGTAGGAAATTGAGAATTAAACACTGCACCTTCGGCTGTTGCATACGCACAGGGAATCCATAAGTATAGCTTAGCTACCACGTTGGACACACACAATAAATCCGATAAATACCCTAATCAAATTCCGTAGCCATAAGAGCGATAACAATCGAATTTCACTTCTAAGAACCCTCTACTTATTTTCCTTTTACTAAATTTCACTGGAAATGGTTGCGTCAAAAATTCGCCATTCTTTTACGTAGATCCATTGTTGGGTTTCCCGTATACCTTGGCCAGTACTGTAAAGGATTATGCTGCAAAGTCAACAGCATTGTGTTTATTACGTAGATTCTTTTGTTTTGCCGTGGCAACAGATCTGGCAAGTAAAGCAGATTTAGCTAAAACAATAGATTTTAATAGAGCTTGTTTACTGGCAAATACTTTGGTGAAATACTTGATTTTTTACTTGATTTGCCTTTGCCAAGTCGATAAAGATAGAATGCAAAGATTCTTTCGTTTTCTGTAAAATGCATATTTGTTTATATATAGCTTATAGTTTAAATTCACTGACATTGTCGAGACTTAAATTAAATTATTTTATTCCATTTGTTGGCTGACAAAATGCTGACATTGTAAACATATTTAAATTGAGTTTGTCGACAAAAGTGTGGGTGTATGTGTTTTTTATACTTGTTCACGAAGTGAAAAGAGTATATTGGATTATTGCTCCTCATCTATATATCTATATGTCTTGGGGGCATTCACAATTCAAGTAATTCAGCAAGTTTGTCAGACAGTTTGCTGTTTACAAAAATCGATATTATTCTAAAATACCAATCATAATTCAGACCGATTTATATACTGTGATCGAGTATTGCGCAGTCGGTCACACCTGTCCTAATAGCAAACTCAATTATGAAATGCCCTTAAAGCATTAAAATATTATCCACGGTTGACTAACAATCAGAACAAACAAGTCGACAGCCGCGTCGTTCAGTTAGTTAGCTTCATTATGCAAATGCAATGTTTGTTCAAGAAAATTCCATATAACTCAGCTGCCTTGTGCTATATTGTGTTTTATGGAAATCGTATGCGTTTAAGCGCTGCATTCAAATTTAGTATTTGGCTGCTGATTAGCAGGCTAAAACCGTGCTGGTTTTTATCTGCTTTCTGGACTCAATGTTTGCCAGTTTTCTGCCAACTCTGCCTTTCCTGAGCATAGCAATTAGTCCGTTGCATCAAGTAACAAGAATGAAAAAATGTGTAGTTTTTTGAGTTGCAAACATGAAATACACTTGCCAACATACAACTGATGTGATATTTAACTTTACATTTCGCTTGCAAGAGTATAATAATAATATATATAATATTTATTACATGCGCATGAAGGAATATTCAAGGAAAAAAGTAAAAAAAATATATATTCGTAATGGTATCAAATATATTGGTTCCAGTGGGTCTAATTGATTCCAGGAAGTTTAAACGCTGTTAAATAAATTCCCTTTTATTGAAATCGTAAAGGGATATCATTTAAAATTTGAAATCTGACATTTATTGTACTTTTCATCATATTCATGAAAGCGAATCAATGATAAAAAATACATATATAGCACCTACAAGTTTTTTTTTTTTTTTCTTATATTACCCCTCATATTTTACAGTTACAGCATAGATTCAATGTCAAGCTTTCGCAACTCTTGACTCTTTCAACTTTCAACATTCAACTTTTATAAATATTTGTTTTTGGCTTCGAAACTGTCTCAAAAGGTTTGTGGGTAATATTAAACTAGTTCTGGTCAAAGAAATTCACGCTCAATGACACAAAAAGCCAATAACATTATATGGGAAGTTTTTGAACTGGCATCTGAACTGTAGATATGAAATTTTTGATTACGAAAGAGGCTCACAAGTACATATTTTTCCACCGAAGGTTGTTGAATAAATTGAATTTTAGTTTATGCTGCCTACATACAATTTGGACCAAGTCAAAAACAGCGCAGGTAAAAATGCCCATATCTAATCAACCAAGTGCCCCATCGGCCAAAAAAGCGCATTCAGCTTGTAAGCAAACTTTTTTTTACATCTAAAACAATTGCATGCTCTGCTGTTTTTGCGGGCTGATGGCATTAAAAGAAATGTGCTCGAGAGACCAGTCAAGAGAATATTGTATAGGTTCATTTTCTTACTTCCATTAAGCGTACATATTTTTAAGCGAGCATGCGGCTGCTCGAATAGCAAAGGATTACAACAAACTTCACTTTTTTTTTTTATACGTAACAATGTCATCTTCAAAAAGTAATAACTTTTTCATAATTTGTCTGTTCCATACTGCTCAGCAGCTTATAGGGCATTTCTATCTGCTTCTAGGGTATGAAGCTCTTTTTTTAGAAGCTGTCATGAAAACGCAAGAAAATTCAATTTACTTTTATTATTTATATATTAATTTTATTTTGTAATTTTTCTTTGGTATTGCAAGTGGCCAAGTGGCTGCCCCTGCACTTCACCTGTTGCCTGCTGCCTGACAAAATAACTTGCGGCTATTGCAAACGATAGTGGCGGTGAGGCATGTGCATGTGTGTGTGTGGGTGTGTTGCAATATTCTCATACGGTACTTAGATGTCGATAACAGCATAGCAGCAGCAGCAGAAATGCTTCATTGCACTCAGCTACGCTGACCAGCAGCTCGTCCTGCCTGCCAAATTGTTTAAAAATGCCAAAGCACCCACACAGTTGAACCCCCCACCCCCCACCCACTCAAAAAAACCCACACGGCATGGAACAACATTCAGTATGGGATTTTGTATTTGAGCCCGGGGCCATAACCGAGCCACATTTGACCAGATACATACGGGCCATGTGCCAAACGAAGTGCTTTATAGAAGGCTCACTTCATGTCGAGGCACGGCCAGGCCGCACTTAATGCATGGTATTTCCAAAATATGAGATCCCTTGGAGTGGAGCCCAGTGTCTTTGACAGAAAGTTTTTTGTGCTTTTAACTAGCTGTAACTGTTTTGTAAATTCATTTGAAGACAATATACTCTCAATTTCAAATTGCGTTCGCAATTAAATTTCGTAGAATTGTATTTGAAGCTCGCAGATTGAATGAAAATGTAACACAAATGACTTATTTCCTTGGAATTTATTCTGTGCGAGCAATAAAAATCGTTGTTTATACAGTAAATTTCCAAGAAGGCAATCTTAACCGAGATACGTTTCTTTGACAGCAATTTCTATCTCAAAATATAATAGAATTTTTAAATAATAATTTTTACTTTGGAATCGAGCAAACATTTTCATAAATTTTTAATTGCTTTAATTTCTTATTCAATGGTTTTTACAACTTTGCGAAATGACTTTTGTATAAACTCGTAAAAGTAAAATTCGGTTTTGGCTTCTTGTGCCTAACTGTTGTCAAGTCTGTAATTATTATAATTTATAATAGATATTGCGTAAAGCTCGTCGAATTAATCTTAATTGATATTTGCCAAGCCTGATAAAAAGTTTTGGCACTGCGCTTAAATTCTGAGCAATATCTTAGCTTAAGTTTTAAGTTTTAAGTGTTGCAAGTAAATTTCAGACGAAATTTTCTTTACTGTAAATTTTACAAGTTTCGGCACAAATATTCCGAAACTTTTAATGAATAAAATTTACAATAGATTTAGCTAATAACTCTTGTAATTAATCTGAAATGAAATATACTGCGACCGATGAAAACTTTCGCCTTTGCCTTAATTTCGATTTATTGGCAATGTCGCTAAGGGTGTTTATTAGGTATACGGTAAAGTTTTTGTCGTGGCACACAACTCTACATCAAGGTCTTCAATATTTAATGGTTCATTATGTTTGCGCCCGAAAGTATGCTATGCACACAAATTTCAATTATATCTGGGTTATTTATGCGCTGTTTCGGTGGGTCTTTCAAATTGCCTGAATGTTTGTATTTCTGCATTCTCCGCTAAAAGTGTTGAATGCAATGGAGGGACGGTGAACGGGAGGGTGTGGGAGTGTGCTGCGTTGTTGTTAAAAGTTTGTCCTATATGACATTTGTCATAAATTTAATTAAAACAAAATGCCGGAAATGAGTAAAGTAAGGTGAAGTGAAGTGAAGTGCAGAGCTGCGGCTGACAAAACTTGTCTAACTGGGTGCCTGACAGACACATAGACAGGGGGACGACAGGAAGAGAGACAGACAGGCAGGCAGGCATACAGACATACAGACAGACAGGCAGGCAGACAGACAGACAGACAGCTGCGTCATGGGCCTTAAAACAACGCAGCTGCCAACTTGGAGGCAGAGTCTCTCTGCCCCACTCTTCCATAGATCCCTTACATTACACACACACACACACACACACACACACGAGCGCTTTAAAGGGTTGCCCATGTGGGTGTGTAAGTGTGTGTGTGTGTGTGTGTGCCTGCGAATGCCAGTGCTGAAAAAGGATTGCTGTGCCATGCCATGCGCTGTCATTAAAAGGTTCGAAAAAGTTTGCGTTTTCCGCCGTTACCGAAGAATATGTTTGGGAAAAAAACCAACAAAAGCACACAAAATACAAAGACAAAAAAAGTAAATGAAAACATAGAAGAGTGTTCGTGTCGAGAGGGCTTGACTTGAAGTTATCCTGTACACTGGCCCTTAACAATAAAAACAAGAACACTTCCCGCACTCGACTTGAACTCACCAAGTTTATTTAAAATTGTGGCTAAAATTAATTTTGTAGATTTTGAGAGAAATTAAATTTTTTAAATCGAGAGTAGCTGGACCCCGACGTTTATTATCGATTTTGGGCAAATAATTGAAAAGAAACTAAACAAGAAATTTAAAACTCAGAGATGCCTTCTTCCGCTTGTAGATACGGGGTATAGAAAAAGACAACTAAAAACATAGCGAGTTTTTCTGGCTTGTCGCTGCCGGCGCTTAACACGTAAAAAATGTTGCTAGGAACGGGTTGTGTGTGTGTGTGTATAGGGAAAAGTGGGATTTAGAAATTAGATTTGAACTTTTTGTAGCTAATGTTGCAAATTTGTTAATTAAGCATCGTCTCTTTGGAGCTCGTAAAGCGAGCGCCTCTACATGGTCCAATGTGGCGTCCTGAGTGCCAAATCGTGTTGAGACCAGGCCAAGACTTGACTTCAAGAGCCCCCAATGGTATGAAGTGGAAACTAAGCGACATTTTGTTTTGCTCTTGACATACAAATGAAATGTTTCTCTTTAAAAATACATAGGCCTCCAAACACGCTTTCCCTATGTCAGAGAATAAAATAGTGCATCGACCGATAGTAAGAAGAAAAGTTATTCGTATTACTTTAATGGTATTTAGTCACAATCCATATATTTCAAGTCAGTTATCGACCAAGACATTACAAGGGGAGTCAAGGCCGAAACCCGTTTGCATCACTTGTCTTAACGGCTTGTATTTTTCCCATGAATAATATGTTGTTGGCCAACTAGTTTTCTTCGAGGTAAGGGATAATAATAATAATTACTTCATGAACTATTAACAAGAACTGGCCGCGACTTTATCATTGAAAAAAAGAAGAGATTATTATGGAAATTAACATGTGTGCTTAATAAGTTAATTCTGAAGGTCTAGGTCAAGACAGTGTAAATATCGATTGGATACGTGTTGAAGGTGAGCTGTCCTCTGGTTGTTGACGTAGGGCAAATAACGGCTGGACCGCAGTTTAGTGGTTCAGCGGTTTCAATAACAGTTCCACAGTCAGTTATTAATTTATAAAAGTGAATTATTTATTTAGTGTTGTTGTTAAACTGTAACGGGCAATAAGAACAACAACAATAATCATAACAATTACAATAAAAATGAAATGAGGCCCGCCCCTAAGAATAAAGACCAAATGCTCAAACAAACAAACAAACTGTGCATGAGAGAGTGTGTGTGTGTGTGTGTGCTGGTTGCGTTCATTTGATTGTTATTAGGTGTTGATTACATCGCCTCAACAACAGTAACAAGAACAACAACTAGAAACACGTGCGTACTTCACAGCGCTTATCAAAACCATTCCCCGACCGCACGCAGCGTTATCTCCTCAACCTGGGCATGTGGAGGCGTGGATAGAGCATAGATCACCGCCTGGGCCACATCGTCCGCCTGCAAGATCACATCGCCCAGCTGCGCTTTGGTCTCGTCGGGCACTATCTCGGTGGACACCCAGCCGGGATTGATGCTCTGCAATATCAAATATATGTATTTAATTTGTTTTCTAATCAGTTTTTTTTTAATATTTACTAGGCATTGTTTGTCGTTCATCAGCTTTCTTTAACAATGTTATTCATAAATGGTTGATTCTCCTATCGTTTTTAGGGTTTATATTTATTTTGTTATCATTATGATTATTTTTACACCATTTCTGATTATCCTGTTTGCAAGATCTATACTAAATATTTGATAATGTCGTTGCCTTACTTCCCTTAGAATTTATCTATTTATTTACATATCTAAATATTGAATACCTAAAAATAGTTAATAATTATTTTTAGTTTTTTCAGTTTTTCTATAGAATTGGATAATAGTTGAGACTACCTTTAAGAACGATTGTATTCACTGCTAAGCCTTAAATTCCCCAGTAAGACCAGGTTTCCCATATTTCTTGATCCATCGTCAACTCACCGTGGTCTTGATCTTTGATTTCTGTGTGATCAGCTCCTGTCGGCAAATTTCGTGGACTGCGGTCAGCGCAAACTTGCTGGGCGTATAGATATTCAGGCTGGGATCCTCCCGGCCGGGATTGTAGCCGGCCAGGCCGGCGGTGCTGTTGATGAAGAACAAATGGCCGGCCATTTGGCGACGGCGCATGCTGTTGGCCGCCAGTTTGGTGCAGTAGATGGTGCCCATCAGATTGGTTTGCAGCACGTCGGTGATGTCCTTGACGGGCATGTCGAGCAGGTGGCCGTCGCGCAGGATGCCCGCATTGTTGATCAGCACATCGATGCCGCCCAGCTGCTGTTCGATCCACTCGAAGGCGCTGTTCACCTGACCCTCGGCGGAGACGTCGCAGGTGCGCTGATGGAAGCGCTGCTGCTGGTCCGACGGCAGCGATTGACGCAGCTGCTCGAGACGCTCGGTGCGACGCGCGAGGCCAACGACCTGGAAGCCGGCGGCCACCAGCAGCTTGGCGCAGGCGGCGCCAATTCCCGAACTGGCGCCCGTCACGACCGCAACACGATTCTGCCAGCGCTCCATGTTAGACAACTGACTGAGCCGATGCCGGCTGAGCGGGCTATTTATATAGACGCTGCTTATCAGTCGCCCTCTCTCTCTCTCTCTCTCTCTCTCTCTCGCGCTCTCCCTCTGTAGCTGAGTAGAGTCATGTTATGCCCAGACTCTCTCTCTCTCTCGCCGTGGCATGACGTGTCGCTCGCTCTGTGGAACAGGCCACCCCATGTTTGGGTTAACTGTGCCGATCCGGTTCAAAAGTGTGTTTGTTAGCTCTTTGCTCTTATCAGCCCCGTCCGGATAGTGATAAGCCGTTGGGCTAAGGGCCCTATAAATCATCAGTGTTTTTCTTCTTTGTGTTCTGCAATATGCTGCAACTAAATATATACAGATATATTGCATCTGTTTGGGGAAGTAATAATATCAATCAATATATAATCAAATATAAATCATATATTACACGAACAACATTCTAGTAACGAAATCATATTCACGACCCTAAAATTTCAAAATATATAAATAATTGGGCATTTTTGTTCGTAAATTTAGAATCGTGAAATTTGACTTTTAATCGATTGCGAGTATCAAAATTAGTATTAAACACGAATTTAAAAGTCATTCTGAGCAGGTAGATTTCTGTCAAAAATCACGCCAAAAGTGACAATAGTTTTGGATTTTAAAGTCCCAAATTTTGTCAAAACTGAACCGTCTTTCACAATTTTGATCATGGTTGGGTTTTGTATTTAAATTTAATTTGCATTTCAAATTACATTTTTTGATGTTTTTTTTTTGTGATTTGGAAAAATAATCTTTATTTTTTTGTGAAATATGCATTTATTAAATGTTTATAAATAAAATGAAATTAGATTCTAACTTTGGTTACAACGGTTCATAATATTATTATTATAGTATTATGTTCAATAATTTTCTTGCATTTAAATTCAAAAGGGCAGATGAAATTCGTATATATATACTAGAGTCTAGTTATATACAATATCTTTGTACACCTCTGCCTGCATTGCTGCAAAAAGAAGTTGTGACCACAGTTTGAGTGTGGTTTGGGGTTGACTTTTAAATTAGCTGCTTGGCAAATGGGTTAATAAGGTTGTCGGCGATATAAGCGACCATTACACACACATACACACACACACACACACAGCCAACTGGGCACGAGTTTTGTGGGCTAAAATATTTGCACATATAGAAATACACGTGCATATGCTTTATATATGAATATATGTATATGGGCTATTAAAAAAGCCAACATGTAGTGCAGTTAAACGACGCCTCAAGTTATGCCCAGCCCAAATGCGAGAGACACACGCGCACACACACACCTAAGCACACCTACAACTACACCTACGCCCATACCCACGGACACATTGAAGCCCACACCCGGACCCACACTTCAGTTGGTATATGGCAGCCATATGTTGTGGAAGGATCTGCTAGGGTCTTTCTGCTTTATCACCGTTTTTGCTTTTTTATGGAGCGCTCGTAACATTCAAGAGATGCTTAAATGGGAAACAATAAAAGCTCGATGAGTGGAGAAGTGTGCTTTGGGGGGTATGGGGCACAGTGCCGGTGCCGGTGCCGGTGGGGTAGGGGTGGCGGGGCCAAGCCAAGCACTTGGGTTGCCTTGAGGCCAAATGGGTGCAGCTTCACACAAGCTTTTAACGAGCAAGCCTTTTTTTATACTCCTCTCTCTCTCTCTCTCTCTCTCTCTCTCGGCTCTCCCTCTCTGTCCCTGTCGCTGTCGCTATCTGTCCCCGTCTGTTTAGTGTGTTGCAAGTGTTGCAACATGTTGCAAGTGTGCGGCCATATTCATCAAATCACGTCCGTCACTTTGCAGCACTTTATCATGCAATTACAAGCGCAAACCGTTTGCAGGCGCCACTTAAAAAATTCTTATTACACACACACACACACGCACACCGAAAATGACATCAACAGAAGCAGCAACAACAACAATAGATTTCCATGAATATCGATTTTGCGAATATCAAATTGCGACGCATTCTATCAATCATGTTGGTCGATCTGATTAACACTTGGCATCACAAAGTATTCCCCAGCACCTGGCGCAGGGATAAAACACAACTTAAGATAATATTTAGAAGAATAGACATTCGGCTCACCGAAGATTAAATACCCTTGCGGTTGTATAGCATGAGTATCAGATAAAATAGTCCGATGTCCACATTATTTTCAGGCACAAAGAGAAGCACGAAGAATAAGAAAAAACACAGTTTTTTATTGAATATTCCAAAATTAAATAAGGATTATTCTTAAATTCAAATTGTCAAAGCTTTCCCGATGAAAGTACAAAAATATATATTTATCAGTCTTTAATCGGACGGACAGATATTGCAGAAAACCAATACATTTCTTTGCACTTGAAGATCGAGTATCGAGTAAATTCCAGAAACTTGCAGACTTGCTTGCAAAGCAAACAAATATATTAAAATACGATTTGCCCTCGATGCGTTACACATTAAGTAAGAAAATGTTCGTACCCTCTAGTGTATAAAAGAATGAATGCTAAGCTGCGCCCATCAATAATTTGATGGCAATTTTTCGCCCCGCATATTGATGCATAGCAATTTGTATGGATTTTCTAGGTGTTCAATCTGAAACGCATCGCGAACGTTCCTCAGAATTCAAACTATGCCTTGGCCGCCGCCTGCCTCTATTTAACTCACCTGGCAACCTCTTGCACATCTCTTGTAGAGCGGCTTTGTACCTGCCCTGCCTTGGGCGGCTGTTGTTTTTGTTTTGTCTTCTTCTTTTGTCTTAACGGCTTCTCGTTTGCGCTGCTAAACGTGTCAATAGACCTGTGCTTAAGTATTGCCACTGGCCCGCTCGTTCCCCTCATCAACTACATGTTATTTTATGCACAAAATTTGACTAAAACAATAACGAAAAATCTAAAGCCTCAGGCTGCCATGCTTGGAAAAAATAACGTGGGCAGTTTGCATAAGCGGGGTTTGTGGGGCCTACTGTTCGGGGTTGTCTGTGTTCTTTTCTTTTGCTAAGCTCACCCTATATTATTTTATTTTATATTATTTGGTTTTCATTTATTTCCGTGCCATACACACGTTCTCACACACACACACACACACACACACACTGATACACAAGAAATAAAGAAAACAACAAAAACTTACAGCTAGAAATATATAGAACGCAAACATTTTGACAGCGAATCGCCGTAAATGAAAGGCAGTGCGACAGAGACAGAGAAGGTAACAGAGACAGAGACTGCAGCATAGAATTAGAAGCACAATTTATAAAAACGTGCAAAATATATAGTGCAAAATACCAAGTAGCGAAGTTGGTATACCCTTAAAAGACAAATTTCTTGCGGGCATAAATGTAGCGCAATAAATTTTAAAATAAAAATAAAAACTTATATTTATTCATATAAATATGACGTAATTAAAAATGCACATTGTTATCAATTTTCATATGATTATATAATAATCAAAAGGAAACAAAGATAAATGTCTTACATAAGTTTTGCAGAAGCGTGAACGTCTTTCTCTTAATGGGTAATTTGAGCACACTCAACAAAATGGTTACGAAAAGTAATTTGAAAAATAATAAAATAAATCCAAATGAATAAAAATTCTTGGAAATTATAATTTATATTAATGGTGTCAAATGCATGGAAAATGTCGTGTCTATTTCCGAGAAATTCAATTTCGCAGAGGTGACCAATTTACTCTTAATAAAAAAAAGAAATTGATAGCCACTGAAGCAGCAAAAACCTATCGATATAAGAATACAAAAATAACTAAGGTAGCGAGAAATATATACATACATACATGCACACATACATATATTATGTGTGTTGCGTAAATAGGCGAGTAACTCAGATAGCAACAAAGCCACGCTTGGGAGAGGAAAATGTTATGCGTAGCTTGTGGGCTTATTAATTCATAATTGGAATTTAAAATTCTTTTTGCCAGCTACAAGCTGTGTGGTCAAGCTAATATTTCATTTGGGTTAGAAGCATTTAAGTGCATCTAATGCGTGTGTGTTGCAGCTAAACTCTGCATACATTAGTTGGGGGTCAGGTGCCCGGCGGAATTTTATGTAAATTTAATTAAAAAACTGTTTTACAAATGCAAAACAATCAGCAACAACAATAATAGCAAGAACGTGCGGCATGTGGCATGTGGCACGAGGCAACATGTGAGACCCGCATAAATACAAACAAACAAGCTGGGTCTGTGCACCAGCATGTGTGCGTGTGCTAATGTGTTGGTTATTATGTGTGTGTGTGAATGCGTGTAATTGCCGGCTTACAGCTGTTTATCAACAGGAAAAGCAAAGCACAATTAAAATCACTTGTCTGCCTGCTGTGCCACGCTCTCTCGCTATCTCTCTCTCTCTCACTGTCTCGCTCTGACTCGCTATTTCGCTTGAATATAAAATATTTTCGTAATATTTAGCCCTTATTTTTCAATAAATGCCAATAGAATCCCAGCAGATCCTCCTCCCGCTGCACTCCATCCGAAATCCCGCTCCTGCCACTTGCAGCTGTTCGACATTGTCGCCTTATTCGACTGCTCAAATTGTCATTAACAACAATTTGGCTGCCATCATCAAAGTCTTTGGCGTTCGGTATTCGCATTAATTTAGCTTGGCCTTGACGCTTATCCAAAGAGGAGCCAGATATGCTTTGGCAAGGTCAACATTTGGTTCTCTGTCTGACTGGCTGTCAAGGCAAGACACGCAGGCTGTATGATAGCAAAATACTTGGAATACTACTTGATACAAAATGTAGTTGAATGCCACTTATCCTAAAGATAGCAAATATGTACTGGATTTTCTTTTCGCTTTTCCCGCATCATTTTAATATAGCTTCAATGAAACTGAGACAAGTCTGATATCTTGTTAATACAACTAGTATTCATTTATGAACAAGGTTCTTCAATTAAAGTCAAGTTGTGATAAAGTCTTCAATACATTTTTAGTCGGTTTTCAATATATCCAAATACCTTGATTTTCAGATAATAAGTATATGTTGATAATATACCAGAATTACATCTTACTTAAAAACTACCTAAGTTTTACTCAAATACTATTCAATTCCTTTTTTAAATTCTTATCATTTAAATAAAAATATACCTTTGTAGAGGGAATAATATGCACTGGCATTCGTCGCTCTCCTATCCATCCATCCTTTCGCAATATCCAATTTACAGTTAACAAAATTTGCACTTGCAGTTCTTAAACGCACAATGTCGAAAGTTAGCAAAGAAGAAAACCAGTAAAAATCAGGTAAAATAGTAGCAACAACAACAACAGTCAAGCGTGGAGCAGCAGCAGGAGGTGAACATAAAAGTTGCAACAAATTTTTTTTTAAAAGCCGCGTAGTAATTTTTTTTTTGGCCTTCACTGACAATACAATGTGGCAGCCGGAGGGATTGATGGGCAAACTGTCTAAGGGGTAGATAAAGCTTGTGTGTGTGTGTGTGTGTGTGTGTGAAAAGGGGGGTAGGGGGTGCGTGGTGTGTGCACTTTTCGAATTGTTCAGCTTGGCTGTTTGCCATTTGTTACGCATACAAAACGGCCATCATTTGGTGCTTTAGTTTACAGGATCTATAAAATTATCACAAATGAGGCAAGCGGCGGCAACAATGTAAACGGTTGTTACCACACCCCTCCGCTTCACACGGCCCCACTCCGACCGCTGACCGTGCTATAATGAAGTAAAATGAAGCCAACAATAACAGGGAAATCGCTTTCACCGGATGAGACCATAAAAATGAATTTTCCACACTGATATTGCCGTTGTTGTTGTTCCTTTTGTTGCGTGTTGTCATTTAAGAGGGTGCATTACACACAGAAAACAAAAAAAGCAATGTACATCTCATTTAAGGTCAGCAACACAATTCTAATAATAAAAGGGCAGCAAATGTTCTGGTTTCAGTTTTTATATGCTTTTTGAAAAAATATGTGAAGGCTGTAATTATCTGGATTTTGTTGGGTGACTGATGAATTGATTTTGAATCAGAAATACTGCTTATATGCTTATGTCAAATATCAAATTATGAATAACATCCAAATATCACTAAATAAAAGATTTAAATTGAATTGGTATCAATGTGGCTAAAATCAGATACTGGTAGGGCAAAGAACGTTGCATAAATCTGAAGAAGCAAATGCTATCACACTCTTTAAAAAGTACTCAAAAGTACGCACAGCTTACTCTTGTGAGTAACTTTGAGTGCGTATAATAATTTCATAAAAATATGCATATAATCAAGGATAGCGAATTGTCCTTGATATATGCTGCTACTGAGTTCGTAATAAAAGTACGTCAAAAGGTACTCAAATCTAAGCCCTGCCATTTCTGAATGGTGTCTTGATAATATACACATTTGGCAATTAGCGTGCTATCAGCAAGAGGAATGTTGCCTTCGATATTCAGCTGCTCGTTAATATCAGCTGGCAGTTCCATTAACTGCCTCAAATTTATGCGCAGTTGAATGTGGCTCGAAGTGAAACAATGTTGGCCCGCTTAATGAATTTGTGGCCAGAACATGGCAGCTCAACTAACTGGCTGGCAATCAGTGTGCGCAGAGCGGAGCGCTAAAACGTATATCACTGCCAGCTAAAAAGCTAATCAGCTATTAGTGCGCCCCACAAAATATTACACATACGCCCCCAAGGCGCTGTGGCATTAGCAAGTACAGCTGCCTAACGCTAGCTGCCCCCAGCTCTGGGGTTGGCACTTTTTACACTTAACTCAATTTGCTGTGCCGCATAAAGTACTCCAAGCCCTGGGGCCGGCGGCCATTGGCCAGTGGCTAGATCTGGCACTGGCAGCTTTGCTTGGCCAGTTTACACCTTTAAAGGGGGCAAAAATGCCAAGGGACCCGCTACCGGACACCTAAAGGTATAGAAAATTATTGCTCAACGGAAAACAATTATTTCGTGCCGGTTTCTGGCATACCATTAAGCTGAGAACACCCCAAGGGCCCGCAGGGGGCTGGGGCCACATGCAATGGGGCTCACAGGAGGCGACTCAGTCTGTGTGTGTGTGTGTGTGTGTGTGTGTGTGTTTGGATATCCTAAGCCCCGTGTCGTGTAATCTGAATATTGCCGTGACTCGTTGCACTACTCGCTGCTTGCTATTAAATTGCATTTGCCCGAGGCAGCTATTTGGGTTATCGACACGACTCGCCGAATCAGCTTGAACGCTAACACCAATGGGTTAAATAACAATAAATATATATATATATATATATTTATATATGTATATGTATATTTGCACATATAGTTTGCCAGCCACATCAATATTCAATTCGTTCTTAATATGTCTCTGTGCTTATGTGTGTGTGCAAGTATTCCACGAACCTCATGTCATTGATCCCAAGCCATAAAGTCAAGAACCAGTTGAGCTAAGTGTGAAGGAACCAATTTCGTTGATAGCTCACAAATTGAGATGGACTTGCAGTGAGAGAAGCTAAGAGCCCTCCCATTTAAGTAGATAAGCTAATAACGATAGAGGGCCACTCACTCAGGCATTTATTATTGTTTTAATGAAAATATACTTCTGTCTTTAATTGCCACAAATTTGCAATTTGGCAAATTTATGGAACACTCTTGTAAACTTCAGAAAATGTTGCCAAACAAATATAATAAATAAATGGTCAAAAGTTTGAGACCCGCAACCACAAATCATGTTTGCACTTTTAGGGAAACTGTAAATTCGAGTACTTCTTACTTTTGAGAATGTCTGCAAATATTCATTATCATTTTTGTTTCCATAAATAATTTTCATTTATTTTATGTATGCATATTATCAATATTATAAGCCATATAGAAATTATATCTACAATATATGAAAATAAAGTTAAAATCGAACACACACATATAAATATTTATAAGAGTCTTAGAATTAAAACCATATGAAATATATGTACCATATTTATTGCGTATTTAGGGTATTCCATATTCGGCATATGAAATATTGTTTCAGCTGTTATTTATATTTTTTTATAGTGATTTAGCTTAGTAGGGATTTTTTGTTGTTGAGAAACTGGTGGCCACATGGCGTATGTGTGATTTTTGGTAATGGCCTGTAATTAAGATTCACGTTTCTCTTGCTGCTACATGTTCTGTTTTTTTTCTGTTTTTTTGTGTATATGTGTTGTTGTTTTTGTTGTTGCTAACGCCTGCGAGCGACTTCCGTTTGTTGTTTGGCTGCGAAACATGAAACTCTAATTACCAGGAAAAGAGGCTAACGAAAAAGAAACACAGAACAAAAAAAATAAAATATATAAAAAAATGTATCTTTATGCATAAAGCTATGAATGTGTGTGCACACACCTGGGCAGGATTTGAGCAGGCAAAACACGTGGTTCGTCGTTATGCAAACGGAAAGGAGTAGGGGTAGCAGAAGTGGGAACGGAAGGAATAGAAAGGATAGCAGTTAAGTAGCAGAATTTGGCGAGTGGTAGGAGAGCAGACAATGGTCCGTAGGTCCGTTCAATTATTTGACCACATTGGTTTGTCATGATAATGTGCCTAATGTACGGTCTACAAAAGTCTTCGGGGAACTGGGTAAAAACCATAGAGCTTTCGAATTGGCCAGATCATTATGGTGGGATATTATTTTGACATAAACAGACAGCATCGAGCTTAAATGTATGCATAATAATGCTCGTTATTGTTTAATGTGCAGTTAGTTTGCCACACTGCTGCCTAATGACGTCCAAATGGTGTGTGTATGTGTGTGTGTGTGTGTGTGTGTGAGTATGCGTATGTCTGTTGTGGACAGCGGCAAAAGAGCCAAAGGGTTAAGAAGCAGCTGCCTGGCATAAAATATGCCACTGGGAAATTAAATGTAATGGTTGCCTTTTGGGCGTATATTTATTTTCGTGGGCGTGGCAAACCTTCGGCACCCTCTGCCTCGCTCACGGTTATTTGTGCCATTTGTTACCTTTTTAATTACGGTTGTTGCACATTATTCATATGCCAGTTGGTCGAGCTGACTTGTGCCCAACATAAAGTTGGCTAAAATTGAAATAATCGCAAAGTTTTTGTTTCTTAGACTTTGGATTTGATTTCACAATTAAACAAATTATATATATATATATATATATATATCCGAATTAAAAATAACTCGTGTAAATTGGTTTTCATTTGCTCAATATTTTGAAAAAAAAAAAACACAAAAAGAGAGCACGAGTTATTTTTAATTCGGATGCTAAATAATACTACGAAATTATATTTGTACTTTTTTAAATTTCTTGTACCTTGAAACACTTAACTTAATTAAGGTTTGTGCAACTGCAACTAGTTTGTTAAATACCAGATATAGAGCCATATTCATTTAATACTTATGTGTTACGCAAAGCTTATTGTTGACAGGGTTATTTAGCCCTTAAAAATCGAATGTGTTTTTGGTAAGTTTACGATTAAATTTATTTATTGAAATTGGCAGGTATTTTCAGAGGAAAAAACTCAGCTTTATGTATTCTATAAGTAATTAACTATTTTTGACAGTTATGCACTTGAATAAGCTTGAGGCTTATTATCCAGCGAAAAACGTGATGCGCAGATATTCTCGTATATGATCTGCAATTTGTTTATAATAAGTTCCGTGTAAATGTATTAAAATGACAGCACATGCAAAAATGAACTAAAAGCTGTTAATTTGCTTCGCTGTTGCCGTTTTTGTGGTTTCCTTTGAATTGCGATATTTCACTGGGATGGGGAGTCATAAATGCGGCTCTTGGGCGCTCTTTACCCCTCTCAAGCTATCTATATAGCATGCGTGTGTGTGCGGGTGTTGTTGCGACTCAAATTGTCCTGATTTATGTGTTCGTTTTGCAGCTTAACCTTGTTTGTATTTTTCGCTAGAACCGCCACCCCCGCTTTCTGCGTAGAAACCCACGTAGTTTTTTTTTTTCATTCTTTCAGAATGCATTTCATTTGCGTTGTGGTTATGATTATGAATTTCATTTTGCTTTAATACTCTGTGCTTACAACAAATAGGTAAAATGGGGCATATAAAGCTGTACAAATTATTACCAACATGTATAAAAGGGTCAGCACCCTGATTGCCTATTAAATAAAATCTTGAAAAAAAAAAAGAAAAAAGAAAGTAGTTTGGGGATATATTAATTCTTTCCTTTGTATATTACAAACTAAATTATTTCAAATTTCGGATTACTTACCGACTTTGCCAATATAGATAAATAAGTGATCTTCCACTTACAATCTGGGATTAGGGTAACTACTAGTCGCACAAACTGGGCTCGGGTACTCGTCCCTTTTTTTCTGTGTGGTTGCGCTGGGATTCCTGTTCATGGCATGTGCAGGATAATTAAAAATAAGCGCATAGGAGTGTAAAAAATATGCAGAACGCTTTTAGGCGGAGGAGTATGCTAAATAGTTGTTTGGTTGTTGGCTGCAGTTGTTGCTCTTGTTTGTCAGCTAGTTGCTGTGCAAGTGCACGAGTCAGCGCCTGGCCAGCCAATTTGAGGAGCTCAAGAGGATTTGTGCAGTGCCCGTGCTCAGCAAAAAAAATATCTACAATGTTGTATATACAATAGATATAAAATAAAAAAAAAACCTCTACACGAGGCAACAATCTAGTGACGAAAGCATAATCAAATTTCTTCAATTTAATATAGGCACATTTCGAAATTATAACAATAGTTGACCAACAAAATAACTTCTTGCAATGTGCTAAATGTCCAACTATTTGCATAACTTCGAATACTAGCTGTCTTTCAATTCTTCCTGTGTACATGGCCAGTCGCACTCGCTTCGCGATGTTTTGTCACTAGCGTGGGCTGCCGTCCGCAGTGATGTATGTAACATGATATTTGCGAGTGGCAAGTGCGATTGCAAAGGGGGCAGTATATGAATAAAGTTGTGTGGGCGAACGCTGATGTATTCATGACGGACATGGACACACTGCACATTTCAAATTAGCTTGAAAATTCTTGGCGGTTTTTAAGCAAAAGTCCCACATGAAAGTCCAACAATGTGTTCAGCGCTTTTGAAAAGTCATTTAATTCGGACCAAAAAAAATTAATAAAAATAAATACGCTGCATTTCAAAAAATTGCAATTAAGCTTCAGTTACACAGAAATTTCGAGTTACTTGGAAAGTCTTTTGAAGTGTACGCAAAATCCTTTCTAAGCGTTAACGTGCTGTGAAGTCCGTTTTCTATTATTTTTTCAGTGTAGAAATGCATTGAGATGGGTTGAAAAGTGCTACTGTGCACATTCAAAGGAAATTTCAGCTTTTAACGCTAATTGAGATTGCATTGGTTTTTTTTCTCTTTTTTTTTTCTGTTTTTGTTGTGAAAATACCCTTTGAGTAGAAGTGCTTTGAGCCCATTGAATGATAATTAGCTGCTGTTATTTTAATTGAATGACAGCAAATACTACTTAAAGCACTTGAGTACTTTAAGCTAATAAATGCTTTTCTGAAGAAATCCTTAATTGCGTTTTAATTGACAGCTAATTGTCGATATTCATTGTTGCTTTTGAATTGTTTAGGACGTAATTGGCCTGATTTTCATTGACAACAAAGACGGAGCTTTCATTGACACATCGATTTGAGGGATCAACGGTATATTTTTCATTCAAAGCCGAATGCATTTGGAATCTCTCTATATTTACAATTTAAGCAGAGCATCCATTGTAAATCGTATTTTAGACATGAACACCAAATTACGTGCAACTTTTGTAGCTGCTGTTATTCCAATATCCGGCTGACCTGCTGTTTGTGCAATGTCCTGTATCCTGTGACTGCTCGCAGCTGCTTCATTACTACTTACTGCACTTACTGCCGGTTGCTGTGGTTGCTGCCCGAATGGCAAATACCGGCTACGATGCTCAGCCACTTGCCATGGCAGTCCCATTGTAAAATGTCGACCAGCAGGATGAGAATTGGCATTAGCTGTAACTGAGTGTTCGTGACATCTCTCCGAGTCTGTGTGTGTGTGCCTCTCTGGTTTGCAACCTGTGTACACTGCTCAGCACGTGTATTCGTTTTATGCATTTGCTCGTCTTGCTGCACATAGGAACGCTAATTGCGACAATTATAATTTTCCAAAAATAACAGCTTTCAACATTATTACCTATTTGCGACTGGCATGAGGGGACATGTCGGTAACTTTATTATGCAAATTTCTTGGTCGCTTAACCAACACTGGCAAACCTACACAGAAGTATTGTTCAGCTTAACACTCGTTTACAATAATTTCCATAAGTTGTGGCATACAAAATATCCTTAGGCTGCTGGGCAAAGGCGCAGCTCAAAATTTAACTGCCGCCCGTAAATAACTGACAAAAATGTAAGTTAATGCCCTTTAAATACCCTTGCAGTGAGCGTTGGCAAACATACCCATCGGACAGAGACATATAACCATTTTGTGATATAGGTATTGGTAAAACAAAAAATTAAATCATTTTATTTATCATTGTTGTACAACAGACAATTTAAATATTATTTCGTTTATTGTGATTATCTGTCTGTTAGGGTATTTAAGGTTCGGCAACCCGAAAAAAAAAGAAAAAAAAAACGGTTCCTGTTGTTGATTTTCTGCCATTTTTCTTTGTGCATTATTCAGCAGTCGAAATTGTTGTTGCCACATAAAGTCAGGTAACATACACGTACATTGATACGGCCGACTACAGATATATGTGTGTGTGTATGGGTATATAAAAGTATATACTGGCACGTATTTATATCTTGGCGTGGCCCAAAGGGGCGTGGCTCCGGCGTCCGCTTGAGTCGCTTAGCTTTGCGGCTTGCATGCAAATTTTATGTTTTAATAACAAGTCTCTAGCATGCAAGCGGCGCATATTTTATGCCAATTGCCGTGCCATGCTACAGGCAAAAGAAGAAAGAAAAAAAGACCACCCAAAAGTTATGCTACGGGGAACCCACCTCAAACGTTCACTTCCAGCTACCATTCGGGCCTAAGGGATTTCACTTTGTCTTTGCCTTAGCTTTCACCTTTGTGTACGTGTGTACGTGCAACTTGCCCCCAAAGCTACTTATTTTTAACCCAATTGTTCTTCGAGCTCTTTGCCAGTTCCCTGGAAATCGGCCGCGCCCACATTTGCTTACTCCACGCCCACTCCACTTACACGTTGCTAAGAAATATTTCCCTTAGATTTTTGCTAATTGAGTTTCATTGCCTCGCATTGTTTGAAGTTTCATTTAATAATTGCACCCCAGCGAACAGCACATTTCTAAGTTATATTTTTTAAATCATATATGCATTATATATAATAATAAATACATATGCATATTAATATACATATATATGAGTTACAGATCACGCAAATCGGGCGGTGCATGTCTCATGCGAGTGAAATGCAAATGCGAATGCAAATGCAAATGCTGCATAAAATATGATTGCGGCAATTATTTGTGTCCAGCTGGTGGCACTGTTGCAAGCGCCACAGTTGTCGTGCAGCCATTGTTATTGTGCCACAATGGACTGTGGCAACTGTTAAGCTACTCACGATTATAATATTAACAATTAACTCGTTTTTCTTTTTTTATTGCATACACTCACATATTCATTGGCAGCCTCTTGGAAAATGTGCAGCAAGAGTGAAGAGAGTTCTCTTGTGCAAAGCAATTTTGGGTTTTTTTTACTTTTGTAAAATATTTTTTTTTTAAATTTAATTATGTAATTGTATATAAATATTAAATTGTGAACATTTTATTGATATTAAGATATTAAGATAATTCTCTGCCACAATTTCAAACTGAATTTTAATGGCCCAATGAAAATGGTCTTAATAACAGGCTAATATGTTATAGTTTCCAAGTTGGGTTTTTTTTATTTTTGCACTTTTTTTGTGGAGATATGTTTTTGGTTTGTGCCCACTGTGCTTTGCATTCTGGAATAAAAATTGTGGCCCATTGCGGCTCATTTAAGATTTCTATATTCATTTACGTTCCTTCTTCAGTTTTTATGTTTTTGTTTTTGTTGCCGTCTTTTTTTTTTTGTGCTTCGTAGTTTTCCGTTTTATTTCGCACTTAATTAAAAATCTTTTGCTGACGTGTGGCACGCACATGTGGATGGGTGTGGTCGCACCTGCTGCAATTATATATATGTCCATATATATGTTAGTTTAAATGTATGCACTTGAAGCTCCGAGCCCCGCCATTTGTCTGCTCCGTCAACCGCACTGACAACTAGACATTTTATTTACTTTGTTCTTAGCTTTTTTAATTACCGCTTTCAAAACTATATATAAGAGAGAAAAAAATTCCAAAAAAAAAAAAAAAGAAAAACAATATAAAAGGGTAGCGATGTACGTTGATTGTTTGCTGCAGCATGTTGCACGGTCAACAGTTCTTGAAAATGGTGGCATTCACCTCGTAGTGGCAAATGGCCTTTTTGACGCCATCCTTGGGATTCAGCGCGTAGACAGTGCCGTGCATCGTGTAAACGGTGTTCGCCTGATACATGAACTTCAGTATGGCCGTATCGGGCGGCACCTGGATGATGTTCATTACGTAAATGCCACGTTTGAGGGGGCAGGCGAGGCTCATGTTGCTGCCGCCGCCAGAGAGCATCAATTTCGCCGCATTGTTCCAGGCGGTCACGCGTCGCATATATTTCCAAAAATCGCACGTCTTGACGGTCGAATTGTAGAGCGTACGGGGCGGATCCATGCGCAAGCCGCCGCGTCGCTTGCTCGGATGCTGCACGAGCACCAAGTGCCACAGGGGCATGGCCACATCCTGGTGCACATATGTGATTGACGACAGCGAATTGTTTTTCGCATGCATTTTCATTACCAGTCCATAATTGGGCGTGTCCCAGGTGGTAAAGTTCAGCGGCTTCATTAAATAGCAGTGCTGCAAAAAGTTGGACATGAATCAAAATGAAGAATCTCAAAACATCTAAATTCATTTCGTCTAAGGCTGTGCAATGTGTCTTGCAGAAAATCAAATTTCAAGTGTTTTAATGTCTTTTCAAAATTGTGGCCAGGTCGAAAATTAGGCTGTCTGAAAAGGCATGAAAGATACTTAATCTCGGTCTACACAACTTTGGCATATGTGGTTTTGATATCCCTTATATTTGAAATATTTCTGCAGTCCGAAGACAACCGTTCAACTCACCTGCGTGGCCAGCTGCAGAACTGCGAGCAGCAGCACAGCTTGAAGTACACGTCTATTATGGCTCATAATGTGAAACAAATTGTGAAAATTCTTAGCCAAAAATTCAATTGTAACCGGTAAAATTGAGGTCTAATGATTATTTAATTGATTTTTAATGTCGTTCAATTTTTCCGCATAATTTAAATATTTTTTAAAATCATCTATTGTTTTAATGTCTCATTTATGGGTTTGGTGTGGTCATCGTGATAAGAAAAACAAATATAAAAAAAAAAAAAATAAATTAGTGTGAGGGAAAGGAAAATATTGTTTAACCAAAAACACCTTTGCAAAATGTAATTATGACATTTGAACTCTCACACAAAGCCCTAAAAACATAACTGCAGATTTTTGGTCAGATTGTTAGCCGGGCTTATTTACTTGGGCCCTCAGTCAACAACAACGAAAAAAAAAAAAGAAAACACAACAACAACGGCAATCAAGCTGTAACAGTACAGTAACTTAGACAGCTCTGTGCTAACAACAGTTTTGATGGGTATAATGGGGAGAGGGTGCGGGCTTGTTTGTTTATCATCATCATCATCATCATTATCATTATCATTATCATCGGGGAGGCGCGGCATCACAGTTTGTAACAGCAATTGTTAAACTTTTATTGTTGATTTAGCTAATTAGAATTCGCTTACGGTTTGGCTTACACTTTTGATGGCACATCCAAAGGCGATTTCCGTAACAGCTACTGTTAGCTCACATACATATCCGTTATGCCTTATCCGGTTTCCGGTTCAGTTTGTGTTTGCCAACATCCTTTGCTCGCATTGAACATGCAAAGTGTCGGCTGCTGTGACACCGCAACGAACGCAACAACAACATTCCCAACAGCCATAACAACAATGACCGCTGCCAGCTATGCCGTGTCCTTTGTTGACAGACACACACACACACACACACACACACACAGACACACACACAGCCTTGAAGCTGGTGCCCCGCCTCGCTTCAACTCTCCTATTTACTTACGAGTTATTTCCCAGCAAATATTTGCATTTGCTCACCAGCAGCGTCTGTGACATTGGCTTTTCACATTTTACATTCGCCCATTTTCCCATTTTCTCTAGCCTACTTTGCGGCTGCTGTGTGGCTTTGTTGTCGCTTTCGCGTTTATCAGATGCACAACAAAAATTACGCGTGTCTTTTTTTTTTTTTTTTTTTTTGTTGCTCTCTGTTGATTTATAATACAAAGGAACATCATAAAACTGCTTCACTCAATTTTCAATTTTCATACACACGCGCGCATTGAGTGTTTGAGAGAGAGAGAGATGGTGAGAGGGGGTGAGAGAGGGAGAGGAAACGCAATTTTCGTTAACCCCTCCCCAACAATAGGAGCCAATGCAAATGGCCGGCGTGTCCTTTGTCTGTTGGTTGTCTGGTTGTCAGTTATTCTGGTTGTCTGGTTTGTTAGCCTAGATGATTGGCCGTAGTTGTTGTTGTTGCTGTGGATTTTGGTTTATGGCTTTCGTTGCTTTTGCCATTTATTTCGTTGCCCTGGCTACAATTGTGTGAAAAGAGTTGAGGCGACTTGCGTGGTTTCAGTTGCAAATTGCAAATATTAACAAGACAAATTGAATCAAATTAATTTTACAACTCCTTACGCTCTTTAATAGGTAGGCTATTATTTTTATATTTTTCGGACTTTTTTTTAACCATTTCCATACATTTTATAAGAAATACATTTGGTAAGTGCGTTATAAGTGAAGTGAAGTATATCTGATCCCATTTTGATCAAGTCAAGCCGCAGCTTTATAACAGATAATAGCTAATAGATGCTGTAAATGGTGTAAAGCTTCTTTATTACATAAATTGTGTTAAAGTAATATTAAAACTATCTTAACTTAATATAATAAAATAAAAATCTGGTCCAAAATAATTTTTATGAGTTAGGTTATAATGTTAAATACACATAAAGTTTTTGAAATGTTAGTTTTGTTTAGTAATATTATTATTTTTATTTTTAAGAGGACATTCCCACTGTGACCTTCGCGTGTGTTTTCAGTTCGCTCGTTCTATCTCTCTCCCTCTCTCCCGCTCTTACTAGCGTAATTTTGTTATTGTCTATTACTTGAATTTGATAGTCTACAGCTTTATTAGAGCTGCCACCCTGAGCGCCATTTATTTTCGAGTGTAAAAATTATCTATGTGGTTTGTTTTTATTTATCAATTTGAGTGCTTGTTGTTCTTCGTGCTGTGTTTGTCGCTGTTGTTGCTGTTGTTTTTGATTTGTTTCAATAAGCTTTTATGGCGCAAATTGCTGTTATGTGTTTATTCTGTTGATTCGCCTTCGCCTTGGCCAACAAAATGTCGCAAAAAGAAAAGAGAAGCAACAACTGCGAATGATTTCCATATATTCAGTATTCCATTTGAGTGTCGCGCGGGGGCCAATACCCCCAAAAGTATGCCACATAAGTGCCAACTTTAGTGCACAGCCCATTCGTTTAAGGGTTGCGGATTGACAGGCGAGCGGAACTGTTGGTTGCCGGTATTTGCTGGGTCGCTTCTCGCTTCTCGCTCCTCGCTTCTCGCTCCTCGCTTCTCGCTGCTTATCGCTGCACTGCACGGGGGCCTTGAACGTTTTATGATTGCACTTTTCAGCAATAAAATAAAGCATACACTTGCACAAACACACACTGCACACACACACACACACACACACAGTCAGGCGTTGCTTGCGCCGTCGCCAGCATCAACAGCAGCCGCAGGCAATGAGACTTGACACCAATACTGAAACTTTAATAACCTCAGACAGTGCGCTGCCCAGCACATGCAATAAAATGTCTGCTGGCTCATAAAAACGAACCTACAAATACTCATGCCTCATACATATATGATACGGCCGAGCCACTATTCCCCAGCCCCGTATACTGCACAAATGGAAGCTGCATGTTCATGGTTACATATAAAAAAATAAAATACAAAATAAATAGAAAACACAACTAAGCCAGCAAAACAAAATAGAAACAATCGACAGTGTATCGACGATTGAATACACTTATATCTTACACAATTAAAATATCAATTAAAAATGTATGAAAACAGCTTTTTAAAACAATTAAGCTCTTTTATTTATTTTTATTTATTTTTAAATTTTGAAAATATTTGCTGATTCAATATTCATAATACACTTTATGGGCTTTATTTGAACTCAATAATTAAATAGTTAAATTGTTTAGCAATTAGTCAAGCTGCGTCTAAATGGTCGTTATATTTGAAAAATCTTACGATAATTCAATAAATCGTTTTATAAAGGCACAACTCACATTGAACAAACCAAGCGAAACTATTTTAATATTGCTAGAATGCATATCCCTAAGAAGTCTTTTCAGGACAGCTTGAATTCTCAAGTTCTTGGCTTACAAACAAAATGACATAACCCTTGCGTAAGGGTATTCAGAGCCAGCGGCATGTCGAGGCTCGGGGTCAGTGGAGCGGCTGTCAGCTGTCAGTGCGTCGCCATTGCAGCTCATTAACATGAGGGTCGTCTGGATGGCATCCTCGCTCGCCCAGGGAACCATTCAGCTTGTCATCGCTGCCCGCTGGGCTGGCTGTCAGTTCTTGTTTGGACCCTCGCGTCACATTTGTTTTCACTCGTACGAATGCTTTGCCACTGCCTGCATAATTGTTCCAGCTTATCGGGCCTGCTCTCCGCTATAAAATGCGCATTTTATTTTTTTATGGTTTTAAGTAGAAAATGCATTACAAAAAAAAAAACGTTTTCAAAAAGCCATTCAATTCCGTGTATTTGGGTGAAAACTCATAAAGAGATAGCTGATTTTGAGATTTTCTCTTTTAATTTTAAAGTAAAAAAAAAAAAAACCAAATAAACCTTACATTGACATGTCATTTTTTTTGTGGTTCCTTCTTAAAATATGTTATATATATGCCTTTTCCTTGTAAATCCAGAGCCCAAATATTAGCTGCAGACTTTTTCCGCGTAAAAATTTTTTGAAATTTCATTTTGAAAAGACTTTCTTTACCCTGATGCGTTTATTACATTTTATAGCTTTTATTGCTCATGGGAACTGAATAATTACGAGCTTAAAATTGGCCTGAATTCTGTTGCTGGTTTCAGTCAACATTTGCCCGATCCGGCCGTTTAATTGCATATATGCAGCGCCCATGATTGCTCATGTTCTCATCAAGACTGGCCTGGTCTAGCTCTTCCCGGCAGTGCCAGCCATTATCCCATCATGGGTCTGGCCAATGGTATGTTTGTGTGTGTGGCCTGTATATGAATATTATGCATTCGCCACGTACGCCACTTCATTACATCAGCATGTTATTGTTACGGCTGCCGATTTTGCAGCTGTTGTTGCTGTTGTTCATTCTGCTGTTGTAGTTGTTGTTGTTGTTGCTGCCGTTGTTAAATTCCCGCGTTGCCGTCAAGACAAAACATGGGCCATCAATCTCTGACAGTGCCTATGCAAAACTCGGAGTGTATGTGCGTGTGTGCGTGGGTGTGTGTGTGGGTGTCTGGCGGTGCCGCCTTCAGGTTACCCAAGGGGCAGCGAATAGGGCACTCGTAAATTTCATTTAATCACTCGAACCTTCGACTTTGATGTAGTACGCAAAAATATTAAAGTCCAAACTGTCGGACATGGCCATTAAATGGCCTGGCCCTTCGCCATAGCGCACAATTTATTGGCGCTGCTCATGAGCCAGGTGAAAAATTGGGTCAGCATCAGTGGCAACATTGCTAAAGTCCAGCCCGGCCACTCAACAGCGCTGCCACCCAAGGTCAATCCGGCTGGCAGTCCCGGTGGCCTGTTGCTGCGAGTGCAAATTTATGTTGAGATTAATTATAACAGGCAGTGCGAAATGTGGCAGCAGCCAGCAACTTTAATTGGCAACAAACGTCAACAGCTCCGCCTGCAACCTGCATCCATCCCCCTGACCCCCTGCCCCCTGCCACCCTGCCCCCTGCCACCCTGCCACCCTGTTCTCTGCCCAGCACTTTCGCAACGCTCCGTGAACCCATTCAGAACGCAATCGGCTAACGTTTGTCGAATGAAGCATATTCTTTGCCTGTGCCAGCGTAAAGCGTTCGCAATTGGCTTTCATAAATTTCCCAGTGAAAGGAAAATCACTGCACTTGAATTGATCAATGTAATGTGAATGCGTGCGCAATTCAAGTGGATTCATTTCGCATGGATTACAAACATCAAATGCAGCAAATTTCAAAGCCAGCTCACATAATTTACTCTAAGTGGTGTCCATTTTTATTACATTTTCTGTGAAAATCTCATTAAATCGAACACAGCCTAGAATTAAGTTCTAATAATGCGAACTAATTCGAACTAAATAGACTTGAATTTTAAACCGTATCAAAACGATTCAAATCCCCATTTTATTTCTCTTTAAAGCCCAAAAATCTCATTACCTAAACCAGTTCAATACAACTAAGCCACAGCCAAACCAGATCAAACAAACCTATAGCAAACAAATTTCAATCACTTCAAGCCGAATTTAGCGCCCATTAAAATTAACCATTGTAATTAATATTGGTAGTTACAAATAATAAAAGTAAAATGGCAAATGATCGACCAATGATTTCTGGCGACCCAACCGCGAATGCAACATTTTTGCAAATATAATTTAAATAACGATTATTCTGTTTCATAATCTATCAAATTTGTTACATTTGAATGAATTATTGAAGTGCATATGTGGCTATAAAAGCGCAACTGTCACAGATATCGCAGAAAAACGCGCATTTTGCTATGCCTGTCGTGTGTTTTTATTTATTCATTATAATTACACACACTGCCAGGCCTCGACCACTCCCACAAATCGCTTGACATGAAACATTCTTTTACTGCGAAAAATTATAATTGCACTTAAACAGCAGTATGTGTGTGTGTGTCAATGAAATAATAGTATGCTATGTGTTAAAAAGTGTCACAAATATGAAATTACAACGCGCTTTTAGTCAGTTTTCGACGAATCAGCTAATAAGATATTTTAATGAATGCATATGAGTCTTTTATGCTTAACATTGATAAGCTCTTAATACACTCTGACAGTTGAGTATGCATTCGATTTTATTTTTATACCACAATAACTTAAATTATTCAGATTGGCTTACACTTCTTACGCTTTATTCTGCTGTGCCTATCCACTTATGTGTTTATCACCCGATTGCTCTGAAATTTCCCGTATGGATAGATAACATGCGAATACGTGCAATGAATATCAAGTATGTAGCTTTAATTGTGATTGTTATGGGCTTTATCGATTTGCAGTTGCGATGAAAAACATTTCCAAATTCGGTCTTCTTTATGCCTGTCACCAGAATACGACGCAACGTTTTTATATATTTTCAATGGGTTTCAGGGTGGCGCCAAAAATAAATTAATATTGGGCCACAAATAGAAAAATATTCTTAACACTGGTAAGATCAATTAAAAATATATATAATAGTGGTTAGTATAAATAAAAACAACTAACAATAGTAGAAATAAGCTCGATTTCTAGAATCCATTCTTATTCGTACGATTTAAATTACCTTATAAAAATGCATAGATCTTATGATTAAAGCCCAATTTTTGGCAGCCGAAGCTGTGGTGGTCACAAACTTTTAGCAATTACTGTGAACTGCTGCCTACTTTAGGGAAAATGCCTATAAATCGGAGATAAAGCAGATGAAATAACAAAATACAGAGACAACAGAACTGAAGCCACACAAAATTGCAATTGCTAAAAATAGCAAACAAATTGTATTTGAATTGAAAGTTTTGCCACCTTTTTTTGTGGCAATTTATTGAAGTATTTTGTTGCAGCTGCAGTCTGTCTGCTCATTCTTCCCATGTCGAATAAAAATAAAAAAAAGAAAACAAAAACAAAAACATAAAAAACCCTGCTTGCATAAATCCATTCAAAATGTGCATAAATCTCAAGAAACTTTATTGCATCGCAACCAAAATACAGAATAGAGGTAAAAAAATATTTATATAGATATATATAGAAGGCAAAGAAAATAGTAAGTAAAGCAAAAACTTTTAATACGCTGCCAAAATAGTTTGGACCAGTGTTGGCAAGTGCGCTCGAATGCTAAATGTTGTGGTTGCCAACACAGTGCCGTATAATTTGCAATTAGATTGTGGCCACGGCCACATTGTGGCACACAGCACATGCCACCACTTGATTATGCGCTCAAACTGTTGTTTATGTGTATGGAAATTATTTTTGAACCCAGCCCTGCCCACTCGTCACTCCGTTCCACAGTTCGTGCCTTCTGCTTGCTTTATGCCACACTATCGTGCCCCCTCGCTCGGATTATCCTCATTTTGTGCACTTAATTGTTGGCTTTGACTTTGTTGGCTTCACCCGCCTACTTTAGTTGTTTATTTTATTTTTCAGCTTTCTCTCTTGTTTTTTGTTGCCCACATTGTTGAGCATAGGAGCACAATAACCAAATGTATATCGCCTGGTCGAACTTGAGATACTCTTCCATAAGTGACTACTGACATTTTAAAAATTTCGAAAAATCAAGAAATTCTCAATTCAATTTATATTTTTTTACCCCCACAATGAGTATTCAAATAATTCATATACATCATGTTTAGTCGATATTTGGAAAGACCCACTATTGCACGAGTGTCTCGAGTGCTGCCTTTTCTGGCAGCTATTGAAATACTCTAAAGGTACTCAACGTTTTCCATTAGCTAAAAACCAGCAATCAAAAGAAAATCCCTGCAAATTCCGTATGCAATTATTTGAGTCGACTTTCCACAGATCGCTAAGTGTTTGCACTTGGCCAAGTGAAGTGCTTTTAAATTTCGCAATATCTCTTTGAGTAAAAATAATCTCTTCTGTGTGTATTTTACGCTGAGTGTTGCACTATGCAATATGCAATTACATGCTGGTTCACAATGATCTATTCATAGTCAAGAAATTCCGGCTACTTTGAGCTGTGTTAAAGCCAAATTCAAACAAGAAGCTATAAAGTGGTGCTATAAAGTTTTTGAAATAAGCACACAAATGTGGCTAAATCTGTGCCTGTGTGTGTGGGTGTATATGTATATGTATATGTATTTGTTTGTTCAGTACGAAACAAAACTGAATGCAACTGAAATTTTAGTTGAGAGCTCATTATTACGCTATATGTATATATATATCTGTATCTGTCTGTGTGTTACGTCGTGTGTGTCGATGTGGGTGTGTGTGTGTGTGTGTGTGTGTGTGTTAATGGAAAAAGTTGCCAGCCTCCGTTCGCCTGGGAGTTTTGCCGCCTTTCAGTGCCTGTTGCCGATTCCATCGCAAGCTTGGTTCTTCCAATAGATATTACATTAAACTATACCTTGTTGCTGGCTTCCCCAGATTACGAGCACTCAACTGCTGCACACCACTTTTCCAACGTAAAAGATTTTAATACGTTTTCTGTTTGGCAGCTGAAACATGGTACAAAGAGATTTGCATGTAATTAAATTGGCCTCATAAGGCTGTAAAGTTTCAAAGGGGGGAAACTGAAAAGCCGTTAATTGTTGGCCATTTCCATTGAATTTGAATTACATATGGTTTTTGTAGCATGGCAACTGTACACGTCCGCATGCGTGCACTAACGAGTATCTCTAATTAGGACCTTCGCTGAGCCAATTAAAGGCAAAACCTGTTGACACATAACCGAGCTCGACATTAGCACGGGCTTGTTAACCATTTGAATGGAATTCCACGAAGTTTACAGTTCCACTAAGGCGATCAAACGTGCCTTATGTGCAAAAAAAAAAAAAAAAATCGATAAGCTCGTGTCGGATTCTCTAAAATGTTCCGATTTTCGTTTATGCAAAATGATTCTGTTTCAGTAATGATTTCCGAGAGCACTTTTATGGGATTAGCTTACAAGGGAGCTTATATTCGAAACTAATGGCATAAGCTGTGCTACGTGCCATTAATTAGGAATGCAATTTTGGACAACGAAAGGATACGTTTAGATGTCTGTTTAAATTGGGGATTACATACACAAATCGAAGCCAAATTGATGAGTTAACTAAACTAAACTAAACTAAAGAGTCTGGCGCAAAGCGAATTAACTATGCTATAAACAATAATAAAGGTAAATCAGTAAGATGTTTATAAAATTAAGAATCCGCTAAAGGAAACAAGACATAAATTCTGGGATCATTTTTCTAACTTCACTCTGCTCCAAAAGTCGATTGGCCGATTATTGTTGTTCTTTCTTTTTAAGCCGTTTTTATTTATGCACTTCTTTCATTTTGTATCGTTTACCAAGGATCACCATTTGCCAACACTTTTAAGGACTCGTTGATGTTTTCAAATTAATGCAATTGACTAGATGAGGCATAGCCGCTGTACTCAATAAAAATACACAAAATAAAAACATTCTGGATTTATGATTTTGTGCTCTCAGCTATTCCGACATCTTGCCAAATTCATTATTTGTTTACGCAGCAAATGGCGCTCACAGGACTTTTAACTCAGCACTCACAAGCACTAAAAACACTAAAAAAAAATAGATATATATATATATACCATATATATATATATATGTTGTGTGTGTTTGATGGGTTGTTGGCTCGAACCGCTCAACTTGAAAATTGCCGCACAACTGAACCGATTTGCAGCCAAGTCAATGGAAATTCGTTTCGAATGTTTGTTTATTTTTTTTTTCGTGTTTTTTTTCTAATCTTTTTTCTATTTTTTTTTTTTTCATTGCTCGTTGCGTGAATTGGTTGCTTTCTTAGGCGCTTGTTGTTGTTCTTGTTGGTTTTTATATTTTACATAAGCACAGGTCCGCTTGTTATTGTTGTTGCTGCTGGTAAAAATTCATTAACGCTTTGCTTATAACAAGTTTCGAATTACCAAAAGGCGTCTAACTGACGTTGAGCTGCGATTTCCAAGTTGCCAAGTTCCAGTTTGACTTGCCTTCCCCTTGTTGTTATGTGCACAACTACTTATCACCTGTGCCACCTCATTGTGTGTGTGTGTGTGTGTGTGTATGTGTGTGCGTGCGCGTAGGATAGAGTGAGAGCGATAGTCAGGTTTATCTGTAATTCTTGGCTCGTTAAAGAAATTCTATTGATGCTTTCTGGCCACTCGATTTGATGGCTTGTCATTTGCCACTTGGCAGCGTTTATTGCCGCAACTATTTAACATATTTCAGATACATTTTTAAGCACTCTCGCCAAAACCCACAGAAGGTATATCTGTTGCTTTTCTGGTAGTTAACTTCAAATTCATGTTTATATATTTCAAGCTGGTCTTATAGAATGCTATATTAGAAATTCTACTCCTCTTGGCATACAGTTTCAGGACTACTAATTAGGCACGCCCATAATATTTGGAATTTGCACAACAGCTCACACAGTGTATCCAACAGTCGTTAGCTGGCGTGTTCTGTTTGCTCTTTGCAAGTATAATTTTATATATATATATATTTTTTTTAACAACCGCATGTTAAATGCCCTAATTTCTAGCCTGACCTCGCGTCAGCAGCAGCTCCTTTAGCACCTCGGTGTGAACTGCCAACTTGTTTATGCTACACTCCAGAGCCATCTGATGGGATGTAATGCGATGCGATGCGATGCGATGCGATGCGATGCCTTGTGTTAGTCCTGTCACGCCCACGCGCCCAAAATTCGATGGCCTCTTGCTCTGTCAACAGACGGCGCATTCATAATTGCAAGTGCCTTTCACATGGCTCCCTTGAACACCAGCCGGAGCTCGAGCTGAAGCCGATGCAGAAGTGGCACCAGAAGCTGAAGCTACTGCCTAATGCGCTGGCACTTGAGAGGATGCCACGCGCAGAATATTGTTGGGGCCGTGGGGGGGGGGGGCGGGGGGTAGTGGGCGGTAGATGTGCCTAATGCGCGCAAGTCAACAAGGATGTTAAGCACAATCATCCACACACACACACGCACACCCGCATCAATTTAAGTAGATACACACGCTCCGACATGCATGCGTATATTTAGAAATGAGTACATATGAGTGCCGTTTCGTATGCTCGGGTACTCATATAACAACTCATCCGCTTATGCGCTCCGGCAACGCACATGTCCCGTTAGACCCTTTAAGTGCCATTGCAAAATACAAATCGAACCGCCCAAAAATTGAGAACAAAGCAAAGCCGCCACTTGAAACATGTTCCAAACGCGTAGCCACCACCTTTCATTGCGTAATTTCGGGTCCATAGATTGTTTTCATACCCTGTAACCCTAAACGTGGGTAGCATGTGTTATCCCAAATGTGTGTCCTAAAAACATTTATATTCCTGATAGAGCAAAAAATTTAGTTGTTTTTTTTATAGCCTTTTTTTTTAATTTAATTTAAAGAAACTCAGTGCCCAACACGAGGTATATATTAGTCCAACACTCTTGAATACTCTTACCTTCATTTTTCAGTTTTCGGTGAAAAATAAAACAACTTTTGGCCCAAATAATAATAATAAGTCTGACGTATTATGCAAAGTCCCAAAGAGTCGAGTAAAAAAAGGGTGAAAAAAAAGGTTTCAATAAAATGCTGTTTAATATTTAAAAGCAACATTGACCCCTCCCAGCCGTTACCCCTGCCCATGGGCTGGTGCGTGTTTGTCGATGCTTAGGAAATAGCAAACACGGCATTCATAAGGCAAACAAAATGAAATGTCGGTCAGCAGCTGCTCAGGATGTGAACGCGGGGAACAACCGTTGGTTCAATTCTGGGGCACTGCCAACACGACAATGCCACATTGCATACTTTCAGGCTGACAGCTGAACAGCTGAACAGAAATGAAAAACTGCACAAAATGGAGCAAACATTAAAGAGACAAAAAGTGCAAATGAACATGCCCACACATATGTCAACTCGACGCTCAACACAAAATTAAATGTTAATCAGAAGCATTAAAGTAAAATTCAGACGAAAATAGTTATTAATGAAATGTCAACTGTCAGATTGCATTCCGATGCACAGCGAATACAACTGTTGGGACGTCTACACCTGCGTCATCAGATGCATAAAAACATGAATGACACATGCACCATTACGCACTGCAACACTTTTAGATACCCTGCAAACGATAGATGGCTCCTAACGGCATTCTTGTCGTTATATATATGTAATATCCCACCCGTGTATATATACTTTTTGCATTATTACACCAAAACCGTAATTTGACTTGTAAGTCGGTTACACCCGACTGCAACGCTCTTACTTGTTTATGCATGGTTTGGCTTCTAAAATTTTGCATTTTAATTAAGAAACCAAATTTGAACACCAACATATATCAACTTTTTCAAAAGCCAGCCGACAGCTTGGCAAAATTCAAAAATTCATTTCTTTTAACTATATATCTAGCATTTATGCCCATATTCATAATAGTACTTCACAGTTGCTAAAAAGGTATCTGCAAGTCGAATCTTCGACCTTCTTGAACTTTGTGCTTGCAGGCAGCTCAAATAATTGTAAAACGCAAATGAAACGCAACGTTTCGCTTGGCTGCCCTTTTGTGGAATCAACAAATCGATGGCGACACAAAAATTTCACACTTAACCTGCTCCACTAGCAAACAACAACAGCAAACAAAAAATACGAACAATAACAACAACCAGCTGGCATCGGTTCACTCGATTGAAGCCTTTGGCCAGTCTTCGAGTGTGTGGATACCACTGCGGCATGTGGCAGCCCTGAGGCTGTTTGCTTTCACTCTTATTTGGGCCTGCAACACTGGCAAACCTTTCGCATACTCTGCTCTAGTGTTGCACACGGAGAAACTTTTGCAGCCGAATTGTGCCCAAACGAGCCAGAAGGCCAAACTAACTGACACGCGGTCAAGAACGAGTGCCCAAACGGCATGCTGCCTTTGACAGCGAAAGCTGAATAGAGTTGCCTTTGAAATATGCCACGCCTACAGAGATTAAATTTAACTTTAAGCTTACAACTTTCTTGTTTATCATTAAAATAAATTGTTGTTGGTTTGCTGCACAATTCGAACTGATACCTTGCCTGCTTTCGGTTCGTCCGCTTTCAACAACCAGTCTTGGCCAAAACGTTTTTTAACGGAAATGCGCCGTTAAGTTGACTGCGATCTGTCGACCTTATCCGCTTTCGTCTTTATCATACTCGTTTGAGTACAACAAGCTGCTTTTGTTATTGAAAATTTCGACTACATTAGGCCACTTCGTGGCATCAACATCAGTTGTGAAAACAATTTGGCTAGCTGGAGCTGTTGTGTGCAACAAATGTTTAAATATATGCAATCAATTTGCCATCATGCCTCATAAAGGCGCACAGTAAACATTTTTCTTTTGGGGCTAATTTTTCGTGTTTTTTGTTGTTGTTGACATTTCTCGAGTGTTGTCACCCACTCAGCCTGTGTCTCTCTCTCTCTCGCTCTCGCTCACTCCCATGGGGTTTTATGGCGCTCCGTTCATTGATAAAAAATTGTTGCTGCTGCTGGTGTTGTTGCTGTTGTTGTTTTGCTGTTGTCTTTTGCACGTCCGACCTCTCGACACGTGTCCGCGTGCGTATCAAAAAGGCAAAAGGAAAACTTTTCCCATTCGCTTTTGGGCCTTTCTACGAATTATTTGATTCCCAAGTTTATTTTGAAGTCTTGGCTGCCTTTTACTGACTTTGTTCACTGCAGACAGACCATTTTCCCATACCCGAATCCATTTCCTTTCCACTAACGGGCCCCCGCCAGCCCCTTCTCTTTGACAACATCATCAGCTTTGGCCAAAATATCTGGCGTAATGTTTTGCATTCAAATGTTTTTGCCAATTTCAATAGCATTAGCACTCAGTTAACCTGCCCGCCGCTTACCTTCTTTGTCTTTGTTCTCCCACCGGCTCGTGCCTGTTTTTCTCGTTTCCTTGATCATTTTCTTCTCAGCGCTCAAAACGTTTCGTGTTAAATAATTTCCCCAACAGCTATTAGCTGCAACAAACCATTTTTGGCAGCGACAAATGGCAGCAAATTATGAAGTTTCAGTTCCACACCGGCCAACACCCGACTCGCCCCCCTCCCTCCTCCGGCCGGAAATGACCCAGCGCCAAAACAACTCACAAAGTTGCCCCCACCCCACGAAAAAACAACTTTTGGGGCAATTTCTTTTTTGTTAGCTACGCGCCAACAATTAATTGAAATTAACATATTTTTCTTTTATTTAAGGCAAGTTATCAGGCGAACGCCCAGCCGTTCACCCATTTCAAGCCAACCTTTTTTCAAGCTCCCCTGCCGGCACGCCCCATACATATTTCAGCTGCCAAGCTGATTTCCATGCCCAAATTTCTCAGCAGCGCAAAGTTTTCATTTTTTTGGCCAACTTCTGGGCATACTTTTCACACAGGCGTCAACTTTGCAGCTAGAAAGCAGCACGCCCCCTAGCCGCCACACGCAACCCCAATCCCTGGGGTTGGGGCTGGTGTTTGGGCTGAGGGCGTGGCCACGGTTCCGCTTATCAGTCTGGCATAAGCTACTTCAATTAGTCGGTCGTGGGAATTGACTTTAAACGGAACCAGTTCAAATCGCGTGCCGTTAGAAAAATCAAAGCCATACGCATTTTTCGATTTATGATTAAATATGATATTATATCTTATAAAAAACTTTCAAGTTTTTTGTTCAAATTTATATAAATGAAAAATTTCAATCAATTACAATATTAAGATAAATATTAAGGACAACTAAAAAAAAACTGTCAAAGCTCTCTGTCCAGATTAGATATTTTAAAAAGTTTCTAAATGCCTAAATGCTTACGCTTTTTAAAAGCTTCTTAAGCTCGCCTAAAGTTTAGATAGTTAGTTTAGTCTTAAGTTGGGTTCCCGGCTAAAAACATTATAAACGAATTCAATAAATATACTTTGGCTTTTGAGAAAGCTTAATTTACGGTCGTCTAAACCTTTTATGCCCACTTTAAGCTTTCATGCGCTTCCAAAGCTGTTTGTTTTAAAAATTAAGTAGCTAATATCTTAATTGAGTGCTGCTCTCAAAATAATGAGCTCTTCCATTTTTATACACTCGCTTTCTTTTTCGCTTTCGCTTTCGCAAACCTATTTTTAATTTGATGTATCTAAAATTAGTATTTTATCTTGACTGCTCTTAGCCTAGGGCTAAATGTCTAGTTTCAGAAAATGCATCAAGCTTTTGCTTGATTTTTCCATTGCGAAAGGCGCGTCTTTGTCCCGGCCAACGCCAGATGCCGTTCTTTGTAATCGCTTCACGCTTCAGGTTGGACTGCGATTCGACCCGCTTCATTCAGAATTCCCCAACCCAACCAGAGGGCCGACAGAGAGGGGGAGCGAGAGGCCAAGCGGGCGGCAGTTTACCGTGCGCTCGGTGCCTCGGTGCGCTCAATGCTCGGGTCTCAGGTCTCAGGGCCCGGGTCTCGGGTGCATAATGTGGACATTGCTCATACGCCAGCGGTTCCCCCGTTGCCTTATTTGTTGTGCTCTGAGCTCTGCTGCCTTTGTAGTTGTTATTTAGTTTGTGTTATTGTTTGCCTTGTTGTTGCTGCCGCCCTTTATGAAAAATTATACAAAACTTTTTACTTAGTCCGCGCGGCGCTCAACAATTACGAGGCCACTGCGGCTGGTGGGGGCCCAGATGAACGGAAACGGGGCAGGGGTGGGGAGGGGTGGGGGTGGTGGACTGATGTGCGGGTACAGCAAAACGTTTTGCATGGCTGCTCAATGGCCAATGAGACTGCTGCCAGGGCGTGGTAACTGCAAATAAATTATGTGTTTGTAATAGGTGCGCGTTCTCCACGCCGAGTGTTTGATTTGCCTTTTAAACGATGCTGCGCCAAGGCCAAGGAGCCCTGCGGGGGCTGTGGGAGCGTGCAGCGAAAGTGGCAGAGTTGCAACAGCAGTGAATCAGGTCAAGGAGCAAAGGCCACGTACAGCTGCCAATGATTCAATTAGTGAAAAAATCATTTAAAGACACAACTTGTTGAGAATGCAATTATGGAAAGAAAGCATTTGCATAATTATAAAGCTGCATCGATCTGAGGCTATTAGCCCGAACACGTAATTGAGTTGCTGCTAAATGCATATGTGTGTGGGCGAACATGTGAATGCAAATTTGCACACAGTGGATGAGTTTAATGGCTGTGGCCATAAAAAATTAATGATATTATGTATTTAATGGGCTTCGAGGCTGCTACGTAACAATGAGAACCTCACAAGGACACCAGGTTAAAGCCCACATAAACCGATGAATATTTTAATATCTTTGCTGAGAGCCATAAGTAGTTCGAAAAAATATGCAATCAAAATGCATTAATTTCAATACTAATGTAATTTAAATTTAAATTGACGGCGCAATGAGGAAATGAGGCTAAAAGTCTTATACAAGTTTGTATGCTAAAAAATCATAATCGATTAATAAATTATTTTTAATGACAAGAAGTAGATTTGATATTAAATTATCGGTCTTTCAGTCAATATTTCAAAACTGACCAGATCCGATATACTTATATTTAATATCTATATACGCATATCTATTTTAGTAGCAGTCCTTACCTTTGCTGAAATATCCAGGACATTTTAAAGTTCTAATTCATGGGGCATTTTTAAATTGAGTTTCATTAAACGACAGCCATTCGTGGGCCCAAAGTCGAACATTTCACTTTCCGTCACCAGATACCTCAACTGATTGCCGCCTAAAAGTAGGCAATGATTTTTTATTTAATAGTCATGTTTTAAGAACTGAAACTAATCTCTGCCGTCGTTCTCTCACCAAGCAGTTGAACGCGATAATTAAGCAATGCTCAAGTTCCGCCCCCCCCCCCTCCATGGACAACGAGTGTGGGCGGGCTGCGAGTACGAATTTCAGCTTCTGCGCGTTGGTTGAACTTTTGGCATTTCTGTGGAATTCAATTTCAAAGCTATATCATTTTCATTTAATTTCACGCTTTCAATTTGCCAACCGAGCGACGACAACACAAAAAACACACACACACATACACACACGCACACCAACTACAACTACCGCCATGACGGAGGTTCGTGCGGATTGTCCCTTTTGACTTGCTCGACCCGTTCTCCACTTTTGCTACCCTTTGCCTAAAATCCTTTCACTGCTGCATGCATGTAAATCCGTGTGTGTGTGTGTGTGTGTGTGTGTGTGTGCGTATCTAGTTGACCTCGTCAGTGCCTCGCGGACATGCCAAAGGTATGCCATAAAAGGTTTTTGCACCTATTGTGAAATGTTTGTAAAATGAAACCGAGACGGGTCCTGCACTGCCCTAGCTCTCTTTTTATCCTGATTTTCGCTAATACAAAATCAAAAGCTCTCGCAGCTCAGTTAGTTTTTAATCAAGCTACTCAAATTGCAGATACCCTGCTATCTCATCAATAAGGTACTATATATGCATTATCTAACTCAATTTGCTGTGCGTGCGCCAATATGCCCGGTTGCAACACTGGTACAGGGCATGGCAAACACAATGCAAACTGCGCATAGCATGATTGGATGCTCTTTTCAATAGATTTCTGTATGTGTCGATAGTAAATAGATCCAATTAGTGAACTCAGTTCAAAAATTTGTTAAATTGGCAAATCTCCATTGAAATGTGACGCTCACAATATTTTTTTTTTTGTTGTTTTTTTTTTCTTTCACTGTAATTTTTTATTCAATATTTATCCAATAAAAGTTGAACTTAAAGTTTAGCTCAACTGTTCTCATATTCATGATTTGGTTCATAAGTATTGCAAAAAGTGATTTCGAAACAATGAAAAGTTTGTGTGAATTAATTTTAAAGGCTTCCAATTTACCTGTCTGTGGTGGTGTGCGTGTGATTGTCCGTGTCTATGCTGCCAAAATGTTGGTGGGCTGTAAATTGAGAGACTTTTATGTTTTTGCTGGGTTGTTAAGAGGCTGTGGGGCTGTGGGGGTGTGGGTGATTGGGTAAATGATGGAAACGTAAATGCTATATATTGTGAAAAACTAACGTAATCAATTCTTGCTTTCTCTCTCTCCCTCTCTCCGTTTCTCTCTCTCTCTCTTTTTTTGTCCGCACTTTGGTTAATTACAATGTACAGCAAAAACTTTGATTAATTAAAAGTAAAGGCAGAAACAATAAGAACAACAATAACAACAACTCGTGCCACAAAACCAACTTGGATGTCGAGCGCTGGCATCGCACGGCCATCGTGCTGAGCCGCAACACTAGCAACAGCACAGCTGCAACAACAACAGCAACAACGACAGTGAAAACTTTGTGGACTTTTTGTGCGTATGCTTTGTTTTGGCCGTAGCGCTAAGAAACAACTCAAACAACTCAAGAAACAACAACACGAAACATAAACAAATTTCCAGCAAATCATCGAAATGGAATTGAGCATCGGAATCGCGAAGCATTTAGCCAGCTTAAGCAACAACAGCAGCAACAACAACGGCAGCAGCAGCAGCAGCAGCAGCAGCAGCATTAGCGACATCAACAGCGACAAAAAGTCAACAGCAAATTGTCATAAAACTGTTTTAATTGGCGGCTGCAACAAAAACAACGACAAACAGCAACAGACACTCAAAAGTGACAGCAAAACAAACAACAAGAACAACAACCATAGCACAACGATAGCTAAAGCAGTAACAACAGCAACATTAACTATAACAACATCAATAATTAACCAGCTGGGCAAGCCGATCGAAACAAAAACAACAGCATCAGCAGCTGCAACATCAGCAGCAGCACCAACAACAACAGCAAAGGGAGGAAACGCAACAACAACTCGCAAAGCTGAAGCAACCGTCCAGAAAGCAGCTGTCAGCCCATTCAACAGCAGCGCCAACAACAACAGCAACAACTACAACTAAGCCGGCAGAAGCACCAACAGCCAAATCAAGCAACAACCAACAATAGTGACAACTGGCAACTGGCAGCAAGCAACAACCAACAATCCGCAAACAAGACAAGTGACTGCAAAACAACTAATAACAACCAACAAGCAAGAAAAGTGACAACCCAACAACCAGCGGCAACAACAGCTAACAACCAAGAAAAGTGACAACCTACGAATCAGCAACAACAACAATAACCAACTATCGGTTACCAAGTGACAACCAATAAAAGTGACAACCTAACAACTAGCAATCAAAACAAGCAGCAACAACCGTCAAAACTGACAACCAACTAACGACAACCCACAAAAGTGACATCCCAACAACAACCAACTAACGGCAACCAACTATCGATAGCCAACTATCGACAACCAACTATCGTCAATCAATAGCCAACAACAATGCAGCGTTTACGTACAACATTCACGCGCTCGCGCACGCCAACCGGCGCCGAAATGAAAATGCAGAATAGCCTCGAGGTTCCCAAGCAGGTACAATGAGCAAAAGCTTTAGCGATCGTTAACTAGTCGATACATTATCGATACCTTTTTCGATTAAATTGCCTGGGCCCATCGATGTCAGTGACTGATCGACAAATCGTTGACCTTTCGATAAGTTATCGATAACATATCGTTGAGCTATCGGCAATTTATCTTTTATTTTTTTTATTTTTATCGATGAGCTGCTGAAATGCTATCGATAAAATCGTGTCGCTTTATTGACTTTATTGTGCATGTCCCAGTTGAAAGTGTTTTGATTTGTTTTATGTTGTTCTTTTAATTGTTTCAAACTAACTGCTTTGGAAATGATCGAATGTATATATATATATAATTGATCGATAGCGACGATAACTTATTGTTTCTTGCCGGATGCTTTATTTCTTGTTTGTTGCTTTTGCTTCTGTTTGTCCACGTTTCTTGTGTTTGTGACCCGGCTTTTATGTTGTGCCCGCATGAAACCCCTCCTTGTTGCTGTTGTTGTTGGAGATCCGAGTGACACGCTCTCCCTCTCTCTCTCTCTCTCTCTCTCTCTCTGTTCGTTCATCCGTTCGCAGGTGCGCTCCGCCTCGTTCGATGAAATGCAGCTGGAGGCGCAGCGGGCGTCGACGCACCTGCTGAAGCAGCAGTCGTCCTCGTCGGCGGACGAGAGATCCTCGGAGGGCGGCTATCTGCAGGTGCCGCAGGCGGCGCACGCCCAGCGCTCGCACAGCTTCGACTCGGCGGCCGCCTCGGTGGGCAGCGACGATTCGGGCGCCTTCCTGGAGGTGCCGCGCCGCCTGAAGGCGCGTCGCAGCTCGTCGACCAAGACGCCGCCGCCGTGCATCCATTGCTACTATCTGGAGCAGTACGAGAAGCAGATGACCGCCGAGCAGCGCTACTTCATCGATCACCGCGAGCTGACCACGCTCAGCTACAGCAACACCAGCTCCGAGGGCAGCGACGATGAGGACATCGCCTCGGCGCTGGACGACGACGACGAGGAGGAGGAGACGGATGTGCGAACGGATGCTGATCCGGATGGGGATCCCGACGCGGATGCGGATGCCGACGGCGATGGCGATACTTGTGCCGATGGCGATGGCGATGGCGATGGCGATGCCAGCGGTGGCATCGAGCTGGACGATGACGCCGCCGTCGAGATGGACATAAGGATGTCCAATCTGAGCATGGGCATCAGCATGGGCAGCAGCATTGAGGAGTCGCGGGCGCGCCTGCCGCGCCAGATGCGCCGCCACACCATCGGCAGCTCGGTGACCACCTCCGAGGACGAGGGCCTCGAGAGCTCCGATCACGGCTCGCCGCACTTCGGCAACACGCTGCTGCCGCCGCAGCCGACGACGCCGTGCGGCATCACGTTCACGCTGTCGCCGACCAACGGCGACTATCCGCCGCTGCCCACGTACGCGTTTCCCATCGATCCCACCGCGCCGCCGGTTGCCGTTGTGCGCTCCAGCCCGCTGCTGGAGCTGCCGCCATCGGCGACGGGACACCAGCTGCTGGGCGCAACGGCCGCTGCCGCCGCCGCGGCCCTGACGCTGCCGGCCATTGCGTCCGGTGGGGGCGCCACCATCAGTGCGGCCACCTGCGCCAGCGCCGATGCCGACGACGCCGGCGCCGCCATGGGCGTGCCGATGGGGCGTGCCAGGCGCCGATCCATATCGCGCCAGGAGGCGATCTTTGTGGAGCCCACGGGCAACTCGCTGGAGAATGTGTCGCACGAGGAGGTGGACACCACCAAGTCATCGGTGGACACGGCCGATTCGGTGGACGACGCCTCCACGATGGCCACCTGCGGCTCCCCGACGGCGGCCAACGCCGCCGCCGCTGCCGCCAACGCGGCGGCGGCCGCCCATCATGCTGGCTTCGTGGTGCGCGACATTTATCTGACTGTCCCGGATCTGAAGCGGGATCGCGCCGCCTCGGTGGACTCGTGCTTCACGAAGCTCTCGTCGGGCGGCAAGACCGAGGAGCTGCAGCCCTCCGACGACGGCTGCTTCCTCACCGTGCCCAACATCAACGCCACACGCTCCCGATCCGTGGACATCGTCCTGCCCACCGACGAGCAGGCGCGCTACAAGGCGCTCGCCATGACCGGAGGCAGCGGCTCCGGAGCAGCCGCCGGTCTCTATGTGGATGGGTATGTTCAGTCTTAAGTCTTGAATCTCTCTCTTAACCGTTACTCAGTTTTCGTTTGGTTTCCGTGTTGTCTTGTGTTCGTTATGTGTTGGCCTCGTTTGCGCGACGGTTGCCACACGCATCAATCCGCATCAGCATCAGAGACTGTGGTCGTTAATTGCATTATTTATTGTTCATCTCAGGTGTTTTTTTTTCAATACTATTATTATTATTATTATTTGAACTACAAGTTATTTCAAATGCGCATTGGTTTGATAACTTTTACTTAAAACTGCTTTTGTGGCAATAACCAATAGATAGTTCGCAAAATCGATAACCAGTTGAATAACTAACAAATTCAATAATTAATACATGTGGGATGTCTACGAGCTGAAAAATTATCGATACCTATCGTTATTCCACGTTTAACGTGGTTTTACAATTCCAATTCCATTTACCTCAATTTGTATAAAACACAACTTTAAAAGGGATCCTGGAGGGGTCGATTTAAACCATGCCAAAATATACCAAAATTTAGACAAGTAAAGCTCCAAACTCCATACTGGCTAGATTTCAAAGTCGCATAACTTTCTCAAAACTAAACCGATTTTCATGATATTTACCATTTTTATTGTGGTTTGGCATCTAGATCAATTCTGTTTTTAAATTAAATTCGTATTTGAAAATAAATTTTTTTCGATTTTTTTTTGAAAAAAAAACCTTTACTCCCCCCTTACTGATTTTGAAAAAAAAAAATTTTTTTTATTCAGAATCTCGAATTTTTATTTTTAATCGATTGCGGGTCCCTAAATTAGTATAAAACGCAACTTTAAAAGTGATTCTGGGGGGGTCGATTTTTCTGTCAAAAATCATGCCAAAATTTACAAAAATTTAGACAAGTAAAGCTCCAAACTCTATACTGGCTAGATTTCAAAGTCGCATAACTTTCTCAAAACTAAACCGATTTTCATGATGTTTACAATTTCTATTGTGGTTTGGCATCTAGATCAATTCTGTATTTAAATTAAATTCGTTTTTGAAAATAAATTTTTTTCGATTTTTTTCCGAAAAAAATCCTTTACTCCCCCCTTACTGATTTTGAAAAAAAAATTTTTTTTTTATTCAGAATCGCGAATTTTTATTTTTAATCGATTGCGGGTCCCTAAATTAGTATAAAACGCAACTTTAAAAGTGATTCTGGGGGGGTCGATTTTTCTGTCAAAAATCATGCCAAAATTTACAAAAATTTAGACAAGTAAAGCTCCAAACTCTATACTGGCTAGATTTCAAAGTCCCATAACTTTCTCAAAACTAAACCGATTTTCATGATGTTTATAATTTCTATTGTGGTTTGGCATCTAGATCAATTCTACATTTAAGTTTAATTCGTTTTTAAAAATAAAATTTTTTCGATTTTTTCCCGAAAAAAATCCTTTACTCCCCCCTTACTTATTTCGAAAAAAACATTTTTTTTTTATTCAGAATCGCGAATTTTTTATTCTTAGTCGATTGCGGGTCCCAAAATCATGCCAAAATTTACAAAAAATTAGACAAGTAAAGATCCTAAATCAATACTTGCTAGATTTCAAAGTCCCATAACTTTCTCAAAACTAAACCGATATTCACAATGTTTACAATTTTCATCATGGTTTGACATCTAGATCAATTGAAGATTAACTTGTTTTTGCTAATAATTTTTTTTTGATGTTTTTCCCTAAAAAATATTATTTTTTTTCCCAAAATTAGCGTAGAACGCAATTTTAAGTGTTTCTGAGTGGTCAGTTTGTCATTTCCTGCCACGCCCATTCACCCCTTACAAATCGTGAAAATCAATATCTCCCACAATTTCAAAGCTATAGTCACCAAATTTGGCAGACGGTGTGCGTATACATATATTCTTATAAACGTATGTACTATATGCATATCGATTTTTCAAGCCATGCTGAGCCTTCGATCAGAGTCAGGGAGCTTCACGGGGCTGCTGACCAGTTACAACTGGCCTTGACACGTGCTCGCCAAGTGGAGCGACATGTGAGGCCGGCGATAAGGAGAAGATGGCTCGCGGCTTAGGCCTAATTAGAAAAGAAGTCCGAATTACTGAAAGCACAAAGTTTGAGCAGCATTTAATAATTCGCAGGCAGTGCACGGTCATTGACTGGGCCAAAACGGAATCCAGTCGGTAAGAAGTGGCCGGATTCAAGCCATCCACAGGGTGTTTCGGCTGGCGCATGCATAAATTATGGCGGGTGTTGTTGAAAAAGCGGCTCAGCCATGCGATTTCCTTGAATTACAACAAAAGTAGCTCATAAATAACATTCAAACAAAGTGTCCTGTTGCCCAAAATGACAGCTAAACGAACGGGCGGACCGAACGGACAGCCGGCTGGACGGATTGAAGGACAGTCGGACAGCCGGACGGCACCCGCTTCACTCAGAGTGTCGCCTGAGTGCGGCCCATTGTGGGCAATTTGTAAGCGGCCAATGCGGAGTTTGGGCCGCCGTTGCCAAATATGGTTAAGCCGCTGTACAAACTTGCTTAGATAGATTGATGATTATGAGTTTTGTGACAGGCATGCAAGTTAATCAGCCCGAAAAAGACGCAACTTTCCTGATGGATAGCCAAGTTAAGCGGCTAGTTTCTCTTCTTCGCTGGCCATCTTTCTTGGGTGTCCCAGATACAATAGTTCTGGGCTTAACCTACAGACTGCTTTTCACTGAATTTTAGTTTTCCCAATATTTTGGGCTGCTTATCATATGAAATCGCAAAAGCACTGAGCCTTAAAAAGAAATGACAGCCTTTCAGATATTTTTCGTGCCTTCAGATTGAGAAATGGAGACAGACTTTTGTCCAGCCGAGTAAATGATAAGCTCATGGAAAGCTTTTTTTTTTTTCAACAGAAATCTTATGAGTTTTGAGGCCAATGCTTTGCAAAAATGTTTTCAACACCTTAATAACCACTTTTTGTTCACATTCCCAAATTCCCAACTTATATTTTTACATTAAATCTATTTGCAAAGTATCGATAAATTTATAAATTTGTTACTGTTAATTCAGTGGTTGCCAAATTTACTTAGTTTATTTTTGTATCTTTATTACAGGTATGTACAAACTGGTTCACCAAATTCTTATTGCCTAAGACCGACCCCCCCACAGTCAATTTGCACAGATAAGTACCGAACTGTTAGCATTAAGCCGGGGTCAGATAAAAAAGAAAACGTACACCAGTCGGTATTGTATTTACACACGAGAGATTTCCTTTTTAATTTCCGATTCATGTGGTCGCATGGGCTGTGGGTATATACGGGAGGATGTTCATTTATGAGCGGATTTCTATATACATATTTTTGTATTCTGCCTCTTTTTATTTTTATTTCATTTTTTTTTTGAATCTCGATTTCTTTTGTTGGGTCTATTAGCAACTGGCTCGGCATTCGGTTTGCGCCCTGAAGCGGATGCCAATGGCCATCATAAAGTTGATTTTTGATTTACGATGCCCAAGCGTGACATGTTATTGTCTATCTGGCAACCGCCAACCGCTCGCGCCGAGCAGCTCGTGTCGGCCTGCGGAGGAGGCCCGTTCCATTAACTGGCCAATGATATGTTTAATTTTTTGACCTTTTGCTCAATAAAATGGAAAATATTATAAAATCATTCAATCATGCCGCGCATGTCGGCATTCCAGCCATCCAGCTATCCAGCCAGGCAACCGGGCAACCGGGCAACCGGGCAGCCGGGCAGCCGGGCAACCAACCAGCTAACCAGTCGAGCAGCCATTCAACTTTTTGCCCAGCTTCCCTTTTTGGGTTATATGCGGCTCATTCATGCGATTTCGACGGCCATTATTGTGGTTTTTTTTTGTTTGTTTGTGCTCGACTCCCTTGGGCTGTAGCAACAACAACAGCAACTACAACAGCAACAATGATAATAATAATAATAATAATAATAACAACAACAACAGTTGCAAACACAAACACAAAGTTAACTTCACTTTTATGACAATGGCGAAAATAATTTTATGAAAACTCTCCCCAGAGGCGCAAAGAATTGCACGCATCTAAATTACCATAAGCGCCAGGGGCGTTGTGGGAGCGTTTTGATGTGGGGGCCAGCCGCAACTGATTGTAACTGCCGACCCGCCAGATAACGGGGGCCACAGCATTTAGAGCTTTGAGCTTGCCGCAGCCCACAATAAGGCCAAGAGCACATTAATCATACGCCACGTGACACTAAAACTTCAATAAGTATCTGCCATATCGTCAGCAACAATAACAAAATAACACAATGCAACAGCTGAAACTAGAGAGAAGCAATATATGAGAGAAACAGGAAAACACAATTATTTTCGGGCTGCCGACAATCAAATACCCTAGCAGACATACAAGAGATGCGCGGATTGTTTGATTTCGTAGCTCAACCAGCATCTGATTAATTGATCACTAGCTTTGACAACGAAATTACTGATCTATGCCATATTTGACACATAATTGTGACAAAATCTTAATTCCCTCTGCAAATATTTATAATTATCCCTCTATAGATATTTATAATTATATAAAAAATAGCAAAAGCTCAGCCGCACAATATTGATTTCTATATTCACATATTTGTTTCAGTTGAATGATTTCAAAAAATGTTTGTGGATCAATAATTTATTCGCTTGAGCTGTGCGGGATCATGTGGTGCCACATGAATTATTTTTGAATAACGCTCGCATTAAAATCAAATTTAGAAATATTACGCTTCAGTGACTAACGATCTATATATTTGAATAAATTGCTTCAATATGTTTGATCCGTTATGAATCTATCTAATTATTGGCATGAGTTATAAAAATGTATGTACGAATTAAATTAGAAATTCATGGACAATGTCTATTAAAAATGTTCAGTAAATTTAAAATTTTTATCTCAGTATTTTGTACATATTTATTTAGGCATAAAATTATCTACATTAGTCGGGGTAGACATATTATAAAGTTTTTAAAATACACCTGCCAAGATGAAAAATATCTTCAATTATATGTTCAATTCAGTTACATGTTACTTGGAAATTAGCGATAATAATCTCAACCCCATCGATTGACCCTTTTTCACTATACTTCAAATTGCATTACAAGTGAAATGCGAACTTGTATAGCTGCACTCTGATTAACATCTGATGGCCACTTCATTTTCGGCTAGATCATAAAAACGTCTATCGTAATGTTGTCGATGTTGTCATTATTGTCCAGGGCAGCAGCTGGAGGAGTTCCAGTTCCGGATTGCTGACGCACACCGCAACCAAGTAGCGTAATAAGCGGCGGCTAAAACAACAAGCAGATTTCATTTGTTTGTCTTCTGATACCCTGTTCGCATTAAGATCGCACGAGCGGGCGTATTGATGCTATAAATAGATATGTTGAAGATATAAATGTGTAGCTGGCGAAATATGCTCAACAAACAAATCTATATGAGATAGTGAAGAAAACACTTTTGTATTTCAGATGCAAATTTGACATTTAAAGTAGATACTTAATTTATTATATTCTGCAAAGAATATGGAATACAGTAGAGCTTGCTCCGGGGTATCTCTAAGTCGCACACTACCGTCTTCCGGCGCTAGGCTACTTGTCTGGCAACTACGTCATCAACAGCCGTCAATCGTCAGTCCGTCAGTCGTGTGTGTACGCTCAGGTTCTGCAGTCGATGTGCGGCGCGTCACGGCGGGGGTGGGGAGGGGTGGGGTGCCCGCAAGACAGCGCCAACAACAAAGGCAACAATTGAAATGCAAATTGAAGGCACAAAGCAAAAATTGCCAGCGCACAATCGAAGCGAGACAATGGCAAAAACAAAAAACCGGGCACAGCTAAAAATGTCACCATGGAAATATGAAAGCAGCAGGCGCAAGAGATCTGTACGTCCCACCAAATGAATATCCCCCACACTCGCACAGAACCACCACCGGCAGCAACAGCAACAGCAACAACAACAGCAACAGCAGCAACAGCAACAACAACAACAAAAGAGAACGTCACACAAAACTCACCACAAAGCAGAGGTGACAAAGCGCACAACTTGGCGATCTGCCGACGCCGACGCCGACGGCGACGCTGACTTTGCCGTTGGCTGCTGCGACTGCCGCTGCCGCTGCCGCTGCTCGGCAGCTGATCGCTGTCTCAGTTGCCGTGTGTGGTTGGACGCCGCCAGCCAGCCAAAAAGAACGTGAACGTGAACCGTAAAGAGTCGCACCGAAGCAAACGCAACGCGATTATCCGCAACCGTTGAGTGGCCGGAAAAGAAAGCATGCGACAGAAAAGATTCTACTGAAAATTCTATGGAAAGTCCATAGCGGAAAATGTGCAAAGTGTGTGCATTAGATGGAAAAATCATTCAAGTTTTTCCCTTTCCTTTTTTTTTTTTTTTTGATGTGCTGTGACTGCGGTCGGACGGAGATCGAGAGAGACAGAGAGAGAGAGAGAGAGTGAGAGAGAGTGAGAAAGATAGAGAGGGAGCGCATTAATGCGCCAAAGAGCAAAACAGATAAAACAGCAACAATACAAATTGCCTGCAATTTATGGCTTTTGTTATTGTTGTTGTCAGAGACCAATGTGCAAAATGTCAAATCAAAACAACGAATTCCGAATGTCCAAAGATGCCGCCCCGCGTTACAGCGACGCGTCTGTGGGCGGGCTGGGGCACGGGGTAAGCGGCGGGTGGCTGTGGGTTAATTGACATTTAAAACATTTGATACTCCACAGAACGTTCAGACATTTGACGCTTGGGCGGGATTGTTTAATTTAATTGATCGTTGAACTTGAAAACGAAAAACATAAGGTGAAATAAGAGGCGCACACTCACGCCGACACACAAACGCACACTCAAAACAAAAAAAAAAAATGTAAACAAACCGATGCAGTGTTGCAAAATGTCATTGTCATGGTTGGAGCAATATGGGAACACCCTGTGATCGTTATTTCATTATTACAATCGCAGAATCCCTATTCCTTACATTTTATATAAACGGAAATTGAAATATCTTCGACACATCCCGCAAAGTTTAAAAGCTGTCCAGAATTCAGATGCCTTCTTAATCTAAAAGACCCCTTCTAACTCTTCATATCTTCACTCAAACCATAAACTTTACAAACGGTTTTGTCATCTTTAATTGTTTTTTGGATATTTAGTACCAAAGTTCAAAAAGTTAATGAATAAAACTTAATGAAATAAAAGGTCAAAGCTAAGTAAATTTGTACATTAAGCCTATAATGCGTAAGAAGATGCCAAAGATCGTTTGCCGGGTGGACTTTGATTAGAGCCGCATCAGCAAAGTATATATAAATGTTGATTTCCCCAAATAAACAGCTTAAACCAATTGTAACTGTAACTTGCCGGCAACAAGCGCATTTTGCCAACCGTTTAGTTCCGTTTAGCTGAGTGCAGGTTAGTTGGGCTCGGGTGTGCCACTAGAATGTTGCCACTATTGTGGCTGAGTGCGCAACACCGTGTTGCATGTGCCGCAAAATTGCCAGCGTCGCAATAGTTTTTGGGCTTTGCGCGTTGGGCGTTGGGCGTGGCACGTGAACCCAAAGGCTAACTGCCAGCCATGACATTTCAAGAATTTCGCACTCATTTAAACGAGCGCAGTAGCAACTACAACAACTACAACAACTACAACAACTGCAGCAACAACAACTTCTACGTCGCGTTTCGTCTATTTTGCTTGATTTATTGTAAATTTTATTTGTGTGTGTGTGTGTGTGTGTTTTTGGCGCTGGCTGCTGCCAGCGTCGACGTTGTTGTTTTTGCTTGATGGCAGCTGCGCCAAGAGAAAATCACAGGGCAGCCAGCCAAGTCGAACACGCCCCCCGTATTTTGTGTGCGAGGCACTGTAGAGGGTGTGCAGCCAACCGGCATATTGCGCATACGTCCAGTGAGCCAAAAATTATAAATATGCAATTTATGGCCAACTAATATCCAGTGGCAATTTACGACTGCATAAAATTGTTCATTTTAATCAAAAGAAAGCTCGATTCAGCCCGCGGCACGCTCCCACCTGCCAGCAGCAAGAAGCCCAAAACTACCAAAAACAATTGCAAAATAAAGAAAAATACAAGTTTTCTACGGCTTGCCGAAGATTGAATACCCTTATAGTACTTGTATGCTTAAATTATAAATAATGCTATGCTCCTTCAAGATATGTTCAAAAAATGGACTATAGTTTGCATTTCATATATAAATATATATACATATATATATATACTAATGGAGTCTCCTTCATGCATTACAAATTTAGTTACAAATTTGTAATACCCTTTGCAAGAATATAAGAACAGAACAAAATAATCACATTATGGGAAAATGAGTGAAAATACAAAAATACTGAAAATTATGTTAAAAATAAATATCAAGTCACACACATGTTTTAGATTTTGACTTTGTTGTTGTTGTTGATGTTGCTGGTGTTTCTTATAATTAACTTAAGTATTTTTAGCAAAAGAAATTAACAACAACAGCGGCAGCAGCAGCGTCAACGACAACGTAGACGGCGGCACAGAATACAGAATACACAACAACAACAACAACAATAACAGCAACAACGACAGCAAGAACAACAGCAAAAACAACCCGCAAAAAGGCAAATAAAGTATTTCAATTAAAATACGAAAACGTAAATTAAAACACAGCAAAGCAAACCAAAAAAAAAAAAAGGTATAAAGCTTTTTTCGACGTCGCCAACAAATTTGCAAAACGCGCCAAAAAAGAAAAATAATAAATACACACACACACACACACACATACACATAGCTTCGTGAGTTTATTTCTCTGTGGCAAATAATTTGCTTAGTTTTTGTTTCCTTTGCTGCTGCTGCTGTTGGCATAGAAAATTGGAAAAGTCCTGCTCCCTCTTAATCCTTGTGCTCTTTGCCGTTTTGCGCGTTGTCAGTGCATCTATTAGCCCGGCCAGCCCCCTTGCCACCTTCATCTGTTTTTAGATCAACTTGTTCTTGTTGCTCTTTGATTTGTTTGTTCGCCGCTTAAAATTCATTCATAAATTTTCCAGTCTGTGATAAAAAACTCATTGTGCAATAGATTAGAAAACTGTTTCCACGTTGACTACACAGTTTGCCACACACACACACACCCACACCCACACACCCGCAGGGACATACAGTTTAAACAAATTTGAAACAACAACAATGGCCAGATTAGATTTGTGGTCTTCGTTAGTTGGTTTGTTCCAGCAACAGGTCGCTCCGGGCTGATAACCAAGCTCCTACTACTATTTTTAGCCCCAAAAATACACGGAGATTGCTGTTTGTTGAGTTATTTAACCTGTTTTTCTTTTCTTTTCCATAAAGCTTTGCGTTAAGCCTTCGTATTCAGACTGCGGATTATTTATTTTATTAAAATGCTATTTAAAAATAGTTAGCTTGTGAATTTATTATAGTTATTACTACTACTACTGTAAATATATTGTATACACATATATATAAAGTATATTTTTTCGAAGTTGTCAAAAAACAAGCGCCAATCTTTCAAATACTATTGTTATACTACTCATATGAACAATCGACGTGGCTTTATTTATTAAATATTGTAATATTATATGAAATTAATTTCTTCTTTTCCACTGGCTAAAGTACCACTGATATCCTAGTTTCTGAACATATATCGGAGATAATAGAAACTAAGGCCACTCAATTCGATATGTGATTACTTGTGTAGTCTATGCACATAAAATATATCTGTTTTTATGGATAGCTCTATCCTCGATTGTTGGTATATGGACATATTTGATTGCCCGATTGGACAAAGAAACCACAAAGGCTATTTACGAATGCAAAGGACGAGAAGAACAGAAGCTGGTTTTTCACTTTTCGGCTTCACACTTCAGTTTGGGCTCGTTTCGAGTTTTGCTAATTTTTGTTCAACGAAATTAAGACGAAGGCGAACAACAAGCGAGCAACAAAATTTGAACGCGATATCAAAAAGCCGCCTGTGTAATACTTTCAGGTGGTCCTTGAGTCAGACCTGTTCCGTCCGCCAACGCCACGGTCTCCACTCCGTCAGCATCGACAGCTGTTCCTCATCTTGAGGTTGTCTAGAAACTTTAGCTAAGATCTGCGCAATCGCTCGTTGTCCTGTTCCCTAATCCCTCTCCGGCCACACGCTTACGCTCTTATGGAGCCACCCCGTCAGTATTTCCGTATTTTCTTGTTGCTCGTCCTTGGGCGGTGTCCTGTGTGCGTCCTGCTGCTCGTTACGTTTTCAAATGCTTTGGCAGCCAAAACGCTTAATGCCAATTAGGAATATTAATGTCATTGGCAGCGACGCTCGTTTATTGTTGAATACCCCAAACTCCGCCGCTGCCATCTGCAGGCGTCGTCCTCTTCTGTTCGTTTTATTTTCTGGCTCATTTCGCTGCCCCCGTCAGGTGCATTGTTTGCATCGCAGCAGAACGCCCCCGGCTCCAGCTGCAGCTCTAATTCCCACCCGAAGCCCACCTGTCGCTTAAGCTCCACCAGCAGAGTTGCCAAGTTGCCCTGTTTCCCAGCCGCTCGTCAGCATTGTTAATATTCATTAGCTCGAAATCCTTTCTCGAGTTGTTGCCATTTGCAGAAAAGCTTAGAGCTCAAGTTGCCAGTTGCCAGTTGCCAGTTGCCATCCCGATGCCAACTCAACCCCCCCCCCCCTCCTCACCCACCCCACCTCTTTTGCACGCAGCAGCCACCAATTGAATACCCGGGCACCATTAATCGCAATCACAAACGAGACGACGTGCAGATAATTTTTCATTTTGCTCGAACGGATTTTTCATTGGCTAAAGAGCACAAAACGAATAAATGATATGCAAACATAACTACATACATAAGGCTATATACTTTATAGTTGTGGCCGGTTATATACAGCAGTCACTGTTATAATTTTATTATGCCAAAGCGAACCCAACCAAATTTACCGCACATTTCCAAAATAGATTCCAAGTTGTTGCCCGGCCAACGCTGCGTATAAGTTACATTTTTAATTGCATGGAAGGGAACCAACAAAAAAAGGGCGAGAGAAAAGGAGGCTTAAGAAACGAACTTCAATTGAGCTCAAATTCATTCATTTTGGTCAGTGCCAAGGGCAAAAGTTGATAAAAAGTTTCAAATTTTTATTGACAGTATCAATTTCCCTTAATTGACTTTATTGGCTAAGCAGCGTTTAACAAATTTATTTCAATTATTTTATATAGACTTATAGATACATGTCTACATAATTCAATTAACTCTCTTATATAATAGCACTCATGTACTATGTATATAAAAGTGAGGCATCAAATCGTATATACCCAATGTCGCACTGTAAATAGTGTATAGAAATAATGTATTAACAACAACAAAGTCGCCATATTGGCAAAACATCAAGATATACCCGTACAATATTATTCTCTTGGTTATTTTTGATTCGGACAGGGGTGCAAACGATAATAACAATATTTTTATTTGTCGCAAAAGTTGTGCGGTGAACGAATTTGAGAGCCAGCGCAGCATCGAGTCAATTTCTAGTCCGAGTGAGACGTAAATGCAAATTTGTAAATTGCAAAGTGCCATTATTAAAAAGTATACACAAATATTTTCAAGGCTTTTATCGATTTTGCCAGAGTGGGGGCCATTGGGTTGATCGGCCCAGATGACAGCGCGGCGACATTGAAAGCGAAGCGCCGACAGCCGGCCATTAGGCGGCTCATCACTGCCAAACCTCACCCTGGACAAAGTCCCAACCCTCCCCCCCCCCCCTCCTCATACCGTCTTGTTCTTCGCCACCTAATCACCTGGCCCCAGCACCACGGCCAGCTCCATTGGCATAGCCGCTTCCCGTTCAGATTTAGATACTTATTCCCCATTTGCATTTGGCTCTGTCCGTTCTGCCAGCTTCAAAGGCGGACATCAAAATTAATCGCATTTGAATTGAAATTGCGTTTCAAGTTTTGCGGCCAGGCCATGTTTGGCTCAATGGCTAATGATTGCGGCCAAAATTCTCAGTTGGCTGATTGTTATTTACAAATAACAATTTGTTTGATTACCATTTCAACTTGAAAATGTTGTACAAATATAGGGAAGTCTGGACTTGAAAATGTCTCTTGCCATAATAATTGATAAAGGCTATTTGCCGCTGGCTACCCTCGAAAAATGTAAAGAGTGTATACCAATTCAATATAGACAAATGCTTTCGAATGTTACTTCTATCCATATAATTACATAATGTTATTGCTTAGGGTACACGAGATCTAGCTTGCGAATTACAAATCAAATTGCTTTTCACTTTGTTCTGCGCAATTTATTTCGTATTATCTAAAGGTCTTCAATCTTCAATTTATAGCCTTTGTTTTGAAATTGTTTTGGCCCCTTTTCTAACCACTTTATTTCGGGTTGGCAAATATAATCAGGCTTTTGGCCCAATTTTCGATGTGTTTTATTTTACCCCCATTTATTATTGATAGCCGGTGCCCCACTTTTGTATGTGTGTGCGTGTAAGCTTTTGACATAATTACACAAGTGCTAAAAATATCTACTCGACACAACAATTGCATCAAAAACTATGAAATTCCAAACAAAATGCGATAGCCAATCTAAACTTGGGCTGCTTCATTGTTGTCACGCAGGGGGAAGGAGGGAGGGAGGGGGGGGGGCAGTGGGGCAGGTCATGGGCATAGCCGACGTCAACTGCAGAGCCACTCGCACACACACACACACACACACACGCAATGGGAGATGAGTGCTCGCAACGGTAAATCAAACATGATTGCCAGCAGCCCCCCAAAAAAAAGTTTCGCACGCGTCAAAAACAGCGACTAAAATCGCAGCTCCAACAGCCGTAGGCGACAAACTCACACACAACCAAATGGCGCGAGGGAGGGGGACACACACACACACATATCGAACAACTGACAGCGAACGGACACGACACATTGTTATGGGGCGTTGAGGCGCCCTAAACGCTGACAATTGACATGCAAATCCGAGCAACAACCTGCAATTTGCCCGGCCAATATGAACAGTGGCAACAGCATTAGCTGGGGCGGGGATCCGCTTACTTAGTCACCTCGTTTGCGGACCGAGAGGGCGCCCAAGAGACCCGCTCGCGAACTGAACAGAGTGTTCCGGCTTTGTGCAGAGTCCGTCCGTTTTGAAGCTACCGACTTGGAATACATATTCGTGTCTAGTCGCTTCAGATAATGTGCTCTGACGCCCACTGTGGGCGTGGCAATTCGATAAAATCGATATATCTTCCTCAGAGTTAAGGCTGCTTACATACATCCCAGACAGATTACTCACAAACAAAGGATACGCCCGCTGGGGGCGTGGCAACTCGATAAATTTCATATTGGTGTAAACGGCGAAAATCCATATCTCCTACAATTTTCGAGCTAGTGTCACCAATTGTTGTACAGTAAATGAGTATTACGCAGTCGGTTACACCCGACCGTAACGTTGTCACTTGGTTTATTATTATTGTCTTCTTTTTGTTTTTATTTTTTTGTTATTGTGTATGCCATCTGAATCTGATAAGAATTTAATTACAAAGCACACAATATACAAAATGTATACAAATGTATTAAGCACGCACACACGCACACACACACACACACACAGAGATACTAGACACCAACCCAAGAACACACAGAACACGCACCAACAAACCCCTCCCGCATTGGGTTTTGAGCGGGGCAAAAAGTCAAGTCAAACGAATTTTTAATACGCTAATAAGATATAATTGTATTCATTAAAATATTCCATTTACGAGTCTGTTTTCTACACTCGGCGGATTATTTTAGCATGGCACATAAAATTCAAGCCATTTAAGCATGCGAAATAAAATAAATTATTTATATTTTTGTATAGTAAGTGGCCCATTTCCCTTGCTTCGCTCAGAATGTTCCCTGGACAATTCCTCTGCTAACTTATAATTAGGATTTACCGTAAATCAAATGAATATATTTTATCTCGTGCGCATTTGAATTCTGAAAAGAAAAGAAAAAACATATTCCCACTGTTCTCCTGCCTTATTTTGATATAGTTCCTGAAGCTCGAATTGTAAATCAAATAAATATATATTTTTACCCCTTGACATACCAATTCTGAAAAGAAAAAAAAACCTATTTAGAGAGTTGTTCTCCTGTATTATTGCGATATTAACAATTTCGCCAGATTTGACTGCACAGAAATGTTCTGACATAACTTTGGGGATATGATGGATATTTATAATTAAAATGCTATCGGTCTTCAGGCTGAAAGGCAATCTCTCTCCAGACCGCACACACAAGCTGCATGTCAAAGTTAATGTACATGACATGCAGATACATTTGCGTGCCTCGAGTTGCATTTGTATCGTTGGGCTATATCTTTAGGCGCCATAATGCTAGCCAGCGACACAGTCATCGGCATAGGCCACGTTGAAATCGCAGTCGCAGTCGCAGTCGCAGTCGCAGTCGCCGTCGCAGTCGCCGTCGCCGTCGCCGTCGCTGTCGAGGCGGGTGAGAAGCGAAAACTATGTGGCCCAAGAAAAACTATGCACAGCTGAAACTCCACGCAATGCGAAAAACAGAAGCAAAATCAAAATCAAATTCAGATGTTTAATGAAGTCAAGTGAAATGAGATCGTAGACGGTGCCGAGTTCGAGAGAGTGCGCGGGCAGTCGGGAGTTGCCATGTTCATATCTTATTTGAACTGTGACAGCGACAGCAGCAACAGCAACAGCAACAGCAACAGCAATAACAATAACAATAACAATAACAACTACAACTGTAGCAGCAGCGAAAGCGGCAGCGGCAGCAGCAGCGCTGCGAGCGTGGCGACGCCAACGTCGACGCCGCTGCTGAGCATGGAGCGCCTGCTGGATGCGGTGCGCGAGGAATTCCAAACGGAAGATGAGTGCGAGGAGGAAGCCAACGCCAGCAGCAGCAGCAGCAGCTCAAGTCAGCAGCACGAACTTATGGCGCCCGCATCCAATGGGGCAGCGGGAGGGGGAGCGGGCGCGGGAGCTGTGCGTCGCTTTCGACGCTCGTCGATTGGCATGCAACGCAAGTCGGCGTTCCGCCAGCGGAAACTCGACTCGCTGGGGGCGTGGCGGCGCAAGCGGTGAGTCCCCCCATTTGCGGCGCTGCAGTGGCTCCCCCCGGCATTGGGGCAGGGAATAGCCAATATTTCAAAGCTGGCAAACATTTTCGGTGCTTATCGAGTGCAAGGCAAACAAAACAAATACCGACTCAACGCTCATCTGTGCTTAAAATATCTTTGAATTACTTTTAAATTTTATTTTATTTACAAATTACAATTTAGTAAAATTTAATGCGTATGTTTTATAGAAAGAAAGAAAAAGGGTTTCAAAATTAAATTAAAATTTTTTCTGATCATTTTAATTATTGTAAAATATTGAACGATATAAATTAATAAAAAATTAATACATATAATATTTAATAAAAATATACCACACTCAACTCAAGAATAGAATTCGCATTGAATTGTTTTTAAAAATGCAATGCACTCGTTATTAGTTTAAATTAAATATAATTCACGATTCGTGAATAAGTGAACTTTTGAATTAGCTACAAAATGCTCATTTAAAGAAATTTCGCACTTGAAGTAAGTGTGGAAAAATAGAAAAAAAATGATAAATTAATTTAAGTACACAGTACAAAGTTATCTTAAATTTTTATGATGATTAGAATGTGGCATGAAAACATGATATTCGGTATATTTGGCCCAGTGGCGTAGGCAGAATTTTTCATGGAGGGGGTGTTTTAAAATAAATATTTTCTGCCAGGCCCCCTGCCTACGCCACTGATTTGAAATATTTGCATAATTTTAGGTGTTAAATGTAAGTGTAACAAGAGATATTAACAATAGATATATTCACATATCGTAAGGTAAATCTTAAGCACCATCCTTTGCATCTCATACTCATTTGAGCCCCTCTCTCTCTCCATACGATATAGACGCACGGCCTCGTCGAGCAATGCCCGTAGACCGATACGGATTGTGCCGGACTGGACGGAGAACGCGGTGCAGGGGGAGCATTATTGGAAGCCCACCTCGGCTTCGGGCGATCTCTGCTGCCTCAACGAGGAGTGCATTGTAAGTGGCCCACACACGCACACATTTGCAGTTGGGATTTGGGTTAACCGTTCTGGACTGAGTTTTTGGGGTTTTAGTCTAATTCAATTACCGCGTGCAGAACAAAAACCGAAAAGTGCCAAGCAGAATGAAGCTTCGTGTAATCGTGTAATTTATTTATTGCGTGCTTGTCCAACATGCACAAGTCCCTACACACACACACACATATATATATACATAATATATATATGTATATGGTGCTTGGTCATATGTATAATTTGCTGCCCTTGCAGACACGAACTCCACTCAGGTTCTGTGCCGGGGACCGGGGCAAATGGTTACTTATTTCTGTATATTTTTTTTGGGAGCAGCTCAACGTCGGCTGTCAAAAGTTACAAGTAGTTTGTCATTAGCTGATATAAAGGGAAACTTTTGGTGCAGGCAGCAACAGCGGCTGATTTAATGAAAGTACAAATGTTGATTATCCGCATGTGTGGAAAGTACAGTCACGATATATCGCCTTGATAAATGATATAGTAAGGCACAGATTTAGTAACGCAAAATCAAATCAATCAAAAATACCAAGCTTATTAAAATTGCATTAATTTTTAGTCACTTTATTTAGTTAGCATAATACTCAAGTTAATGTTTAGAGAAAGAGCTCACGTCGCATTAACTTCGATGAATGCTTTCAGGTGCCTTCAAAGCTGTTTGCGCAGCAACAACAGCTTCAGGTTAAGCTCTCAGCTGAGCTATAAGTGAATTTCATTGTTGTCTGCAACAACAATAGACACCTGTTCAGCCGTAATGCGGGCCGAGTGTCATTCGGAATTACAGTGAGAACAAATAGGTGCTGTGGCTGACAGATTGACGGACGGACAATTTGAGTTGCAATTAATTGCACAAGTTTCGTGTGCGACAGGCGGACAGAGCTGGGCGGCTGTCAGTGTTAAGTGACCCATTGGCCAATTGGAGGAGATTCTAATCTCACGTGTATTTGCAGAAGAGCGGCCAGCGTATGAAGTGCTCGGCCTGTCAGCTGATTGCACATCAGAATTGCATTCCAATCGTGAATGAAAAGACTCATCTAGCGTGTAAGCCGACGTACCGGGATGTGGGCATCCGGCAGTACCGGGAGCAGACGACCACCCACCACCACTGGGTGCACCGCAAGATGGAGAAGGGCAAGTGCAAGCAGTGCGGCAAGGTGAGTAACCACAACTGCCCCAAACCCCCACCCGGCGGCCTATTGATCCCGCTCTTATCGCACTTTGCAGGCCGTGCAGAGCAAGCTCTTTGGATCGAAGGAGATTGTGGCTTTATCCTGTGCCTGGTGCCACGAGATTTACCACAACAAGGAGACGTGCTTCAATCAGGCCAAGATTGGCGAGGAATGCCGCCTGGGTGAGTTCATTCAATGTCCCTATCGATGCCCGGCCAGGCTCCGCTGCGCGCCGCTTCAGCTGGCCCATTGTCCGTTCACCATTGTCCTCTCTGATTAATTACGTGACGCGAATGCAAATAAATTGCGGCCCGTTAACTTAATTAAAATTTGTGCATTAAAACAGCGCCCATTTGGCCACCTCGAAAACCCTTTATATGCCATAGTGCGCCAACCCCGCGCCCAAGCCCATTTATCCACAAGGTGAATTGCGGCACACCTCTCGTCCTTTTTGGCCCAATGCCGTTGCCTCGACATCCCATTGTCTTAATTTGCAACAGGCGCTCGTTTCTTTTTTCGGGCTATACCCTAACCAAATTGGGGCCACTCTCTGGGAGAGAAGTAATCCAAATGGGTAAAAAGTAGCACAAAAACTATTTTATTCTTTATTAGATTACAGTTCATATTCCATTATATTCAAAATGCCTCTATTCCGAATTGAAGGCAGGCCCGAAAAATTCTTCTTCTTCGTTTCACTTTAAGATCGAATCCCATTAAAAACCTTTCGGGCTTCTTTGTGTTATTTTTGTAATGTTGTTGTTTTATCATTCTGAGTGTTGGCCGTAAGTCATGTTGATTTGTTGTTGCCCTCAAAGAGTATTTCCGCTTTGCTTAATCTCTTTTGCACTTTTAGTTCTTCTTCTGCTCGTCTACGCATTCCGCTGCTGTCTTGTTGTTGTTGTTGTTGGGTCAAGTTTTAAGGTCGTTAGCATTTATTTCGCGGAATTGACAATTTGTCAAGTTCTTGGCCCCGGCACTAAGTCAATAGATGAGCGCAATACGTGTCCGATTAATCTTCGGAGCGCCCCTTCACCCCCACCCCTGCTGTTTGTGACGTCAGAGCGGACTGTAATTAGGGGAAGAGCTGCGGCTTGATTTAAGCCATCATAATTGAAATGCACGGCACACGCACACACATGAACACAAACATATAGTTATGTCTATAAATACACACAATACCCTTTGTCTGATTGGGCTGCTGAAATAACAATTGATCTGAAAAATACAACCGAGGCGTGTTCTTTGTGAGCAGCGTATGCGAAGAAAAACAATTTACATTTTCGCGTGGTGTCCAATTAAAATGCCACGTCCGTCTGTAGGCAAAATTAATTCAGCTCAGTTGGGAACTCAACTATGCGAGAAATCAATTCAAAAAGCAAAAGCAAATTGCACTCATCGAATCAATCGCGAACTCGCATCGAAACCCAATAGATTCAGTTACTTTAATACCACTGCGAGGGCGAAGCCTTAAAGTCCCAAAATGTCAGTCTGGGGCGGAGCAAAATGAAAGTTTTGCAGGCGACTGCACTTGCCGGCCATCTCTTAAGAGGTATCCTCGAGCAGTTAATATTGAAATGTCAAAACTTGTAAGTGCCAGATGAAAGTGCTTTTGCTGGCTGCTGTGGATGTCGCAGCGACAAAGAAAAGCCCAGTCCAGCAAAACAATCGACAATTGACCATGGCCAACTCTGTAAAGTCGATACTAAAGGGGTTGGGGTGGGGGTTGGGGTGGGGAGGTGGGGGGGTGCCGAGAACTGAATGGCAAATGCGAGGCTGGGCTGAGGCAGTGAATGCTTTTTATAAAGTGTCTCAATGAGCGTCTTGTTAACACACTCTCCAGCATCGCATTACACACAGACGACACACACGCACACACGCACACACACACACACACACACACACACACACAATGGCAGTGAGACAATGACGATGCCACAGGAAAACGAAATAAAGCGCAAAATACAATTACAGGCGGGCCTAGAGCACCCTCGGCCTCAGCTGCCCTACGTTGCGTACACTGCGGGAAAAACGTGGCTCGAAGGAGTAAAAAATATATCAAAGAAATTACTATTTGGGTATTGGGAAAACAGGTTTCGAACGAACCAAATTCCAAACGAAATTTCACAATTGTTATCGTCGGGTGTACCTGACTGAAAGAACAGCTTGACACAGTCAAACATTTTCTTAATTAATATTGTGTTTTTTTGGCTTCATATTTAGAGGCCAAATTGATAGACTCTAGCTGGACGATATGGGGATTTTATCGACTTTTATTTTCTTAGCTTTAAAGGCGAGAGAAATCGTAACAATTCGACTGGTGCTGGGTATTTTCGCAGAGTGTAGCTCAGCTTTAGCGGCTTGTTGTGCGCCTTTGTTTTGCTGGCGTCTTGGCCCGTCTGGAAGTCTGTAAGTCAGCGCGTGCCCACCTGCCCCCCGGGCTGCTCCTCCCGTTGTGGCATTCATAATTGCGCCCTGACTCGGGCACGGGCCTGGGACCTGGAATGTCGACTCTGTGCGTGGTCGCATGCGGCTTCATCTCAATTCCTTTGTTTGTCAGTGGCTCGTGACTGACTTCTGGCATATTTTCTATGCTATTAACGCGCCCTTGTTGCTGTTGTGGCCGCTTTGTAGGTGGCAAAATGGAATTTGCTGCTCGTTGGCATTTCCCAATGGCCGTAGTCGAGCTTTCAATTAGCCGCACAGGAAACGAGTTGGTCAGCTGCCAATGTTGACAGGCATCCCCCAGTCCAGCAGACCATTTACCGACTTTCGTTACCCCCCTCTCCTTCTCTCTCTCTCTCTCTCGACTTTATCTAACATTTTTGGCTTTCAGGCAACTATGCGCCCATCATTGTGCCACCATCGTGGATTGTGAAGCTACCGAACAAGGGCAACTTCAAGTCCTCAATTCGTGTGAGCAACAAGAATGTCGCCGCCGGCGCTGCTGGCGGTGCTGGAGGCGGTGGCGGCGGCGGCGGCGGCGGCGGCGGCGGCGGCGGCAAGGGCAAAAAGCAAACGCAGAAGCGCCAGAAGGGCAAGGAGGAGAAGAAGGAGCCGCGCGCCTTCATCGTGAAGCCGATTCCATCGCCGGAGGTAATCCCGGTCATTGTCTTTATCAATCCCAAGTCCGGTGGCAACCAGGGCGTCAAGCTGCTGGGCAAGTTCCAGCACTTGCTCAATCCACGCCAGGTGTTCGATCTGACTCAAGGTGGTCCCAAAATGGGGTAAGTCTGAGTGTAGCTGTAAGATGCCAACCCGAACAGAATAATACGCTCTCGCGCTCGATCCCGCAGTCTGGACATGTTCCGCAAGGCCCCGAATCTCCGGGTGCTGGCCTGCGGCGGCGACGGCACTGTGGGCTGGGTGCTGTCCGTCCTCGACCAGATCCACCCGCCGCTGCAGCCCGTGCCGGCGGTGGGCGTCTTGCCGCTGGGCACCGGCAACGATCTCGCCCGATCCCTCGGCTGGGGCGGCGTAAGTAGCCCTAATGCAATTCCGTTTCGTTTCCATGACTCTTCTTTTTTTTTTTGTTGTTGTTGTTGCGGCAGGGCTACACGGATGAGCCCATTGGGAAGATCCTGCGCGAGATCGGGATGTCGCAGTGTGTGCTGATGGACCGCTGGCGGGTGAAGGTGACGCCCAACGACGACGTGACCGACGATCACGTGGAGCGCAGTAAGCCCAATGTCCCATTGAATGTGATCAACAATTACTTCAGCTTCGGGGTGGACGCGCACATCGCGCTCGAGTTCCACGAGGCGCGCGAGGCCCATCCGGAGCGCTTCAATTCCCGGCTGCGCAACAAGATGTACTACGGCCAGATGGGCGGCAAGGATCTGATCCTGCGCCAGTACCGCAACCTCTCGCAGTGGGTGACGCTCGAGTGCGACGGGCAGGACTACACGGGCCGGCTGCGCGACGCCGGCTGCCATGCCGTCCTCTTTCTGAACATACCGAGGTGAGCCCGCTCGCGCTCTCTCCCCACCACTCTATATCCCCTGCCCCCCAATCTGTCTCTTCCATCGCTGCAGCTATGGCGGCGGCACGCATCCCTGGAACGACTCCTACGGCCAGACGAAACCGAACATCGACGACGGGCTCATGGAGGTGGTGGGGTTGACCACCTACCAGCTGCCGATGCTCCAGGCGGGCATGCACGGCACCTGCATCTGCCAGTGCCGCCGGGCCCGGATCATCACCAGACGCACCATTCCGATGCAGGTCGACGGCGAGGCCTGTCGCGTCAAGCCCTCCATTATTGAGATTGAGCTGCTCAACCAGGCGCTCATGTTGTCCAAGCGCAAGCACGGACGGGGGGATGTCCAGTGAGTATGCTTCTATAACGTTGCCATTAGCTTTAATTCTATTCTTAAGTACTCAAAACCCACAGGTCCACTGACCAAAGTTCCCTAACACATAGCCGATTTAACCATTACAGCAAGCTTGAGAGTGATTTTTTGATGTCTTAGCCATGCACGGTATGATAAACCGATCTACCCTACATGAAAAGCTTTACTTAAACAAAACAAAAAATATATATATGTAAATGTATATCTATATGCGAAGAGACGTTTTGGACTTAGAAGGCAGCGCATTCAGAAGCAGGGCAGTTTTTTTTTTTTTTATTTCAAGCTGATTTCATCATCAGATCGGATAGCATATCGTTAGCAGATTCGCAAATCAATTCCAGTTGAATTTCAGTTAGCCCAGAATTTATATAGCCTTAGTCATCGCGCGAGTTGTCTGCTGTCTGAAACAGTTCCCAGTATTTGTTCCCAGCTGAAATACTTTGTGAATTATCTATCGAGAAGTTATATTCAAGATGTTAGCACACTTTCAAGTTTGTTTGCTCACGAAGTTTTACCATTATACATATATAGTGTGAGGTGGGGAATAAGAAAAAAGGCGAGTCGGGTGTAACCGACAGCGCAATACTCGTTCACAATATGACAACAGCTTAAACTGTCGAAAAATGTCTTCAAATTTGCTTTTATTTTGGAAATCTATTAATTTTGCATAGCCAAAAAATCTCGACGCTCCATCTGCCGCGGATATACACGAATATATATTCAAAATTTCAAGAGTCTAGCCTCAATAGCGGACCTCAAGACGGACAGTGCACAAACCCAATATACTCTTTTCGCTGCGTGAACGAGTATAAATATGATTTAGACAAATATTCAGAGTTAGAAGTAGTTTTCAAAGTATATTCTCTGTGATTTTGGCTTTACTTGTAATTAGGTAACTTTTTTTTTTTTTTTTTTTTTTTTTTTTTGTTTATGTTCGGCTTTTGATTAGCGATCAGGAACTAGGCTCAGAAAAGTTGCATTGGTTTTGTAGGATTATGTGAAGCAAAGTAGTTAGTACCTCTTTCTGCCTCCCAATCTATCTACCTTTCTATCGCCCTTCTTCCTGCTATCTGTCCGCCGATCGCCCCTTCATCATTACTCCCCCGCCGTTTCTCGTCACCCATCTCTCTTCCGTCAATCCAACTACTCCTGCTGCCTCCCACTGTCGTTGTCCAGCTCTTTCACATTCTCTGATCGAATTTAGGGCATAACTTTATATTCTGCGACTGTTTGTCTCCTTCGCACAGGGTCAATCCGCTGGAGAAGCTGCAGCTGGGAATTCTAAGGGTGACGATGCAGCAGTACGAACAATACCACTATGACAAGGAGATGCTGCGCAAGCTGGCCAACAAGCTGGGACACATTGAGATCGAGTCCCAGTGCGATCTGGAGCATGTGCGCAACATGTTGAACGCCAAGTTCGAGGAGTCCATATCCTATCCCAAGGTCTCGCAGGACTGGTGCTTCATCGACTGTAAGTTGTCGCATGGATGCGTTTCCACTGCAGCTGTCCCAACAACACAGCCCCAATCAATCGATTATCAATCGATTATCAATTATCGATTATCGATCAATTGCAGCATGCACCGCGGAGCATTATTTCCGCATTGATCGCGCCCAGGAACACTTGCACTACATCTGCGACATTGCCATCGACGAACTATATATACTGGACCATGAGGCGGCCACCATGCCACAGACACCGGATCAGGAGCGCTCGTTTGCGGCCTTCTCGCAGCGGCAGGCGCAGACCGAGCGCCGGCAGCTGGACCAGGCGCAGGGCCGGAACACCGGCAGCACGGGTAGGCTTCTGTTAGCGGACTGTTGGCGCCGCACGGCGCAAGCACCGTCGTCGGAGCTGTCGCTGCAACAGCGGCTGCAGCTCTACCAGCAGCAGGCGGCCCAGCAGCTGCCCTACACAGATAGGCGCATGATTTGTCACCTGCATTACCGCAAGAAGCGCATCGAGCTTTGAGCGATCCCGGGCAACAGCCAGACTCCCATTCCCGACTCAGGCACGCCCCCACGCCCCCACGTCCCCGATCCGCGCAATGTTTGTCAACGTTGTTTGTTTCCGTTTCCGTTATTGCATTTTAATTTCTGCATGTTTAGGCACTAACTGTTGCACACACACACACACACACACCTGCACACACACTCACACACCTGCACGCACACACAGACAGATTGCGGCGGGAGCGAATACAGCTTAGTCCTTGCCACGCCCACATGTAAGTAACGCATTAAATATGAGTATTTTCTATATGGTATATAATCGCCGCTTACGTTAACAGTTACGCGTACAGCGACAAGGGCTAAACCGTATTCAGTTCTCGTCCGAATTCCCCACCAACCAACCAACCAAACAACCAACCAAACAACCAATCAATCAATCAATCAATCAATCAATCAGCCAATCAACCAAAACTCAATTCCAAACAACACACAAATTCAGACCATAGTGCGACGGGTAGGTGTGCCTCAGTGGTTAAACTGTTTAACTGATTAACTAATTAATCGATTATCTGACTAAGTGCTTAAGCCTTTATCGTTTTATGTTGTGTTTTATGATTGCTTTTTGCATATTGCTTACTGTAAATAGATTTGGCAACTGGCGTACTAACAATTTGTAAATCTCTTTTTAAATTTAATAAACCAACAACAACACACACACACACACTCGACACACACTCGACACACTAAAAGATGAGGACTTGCAAATTGGGTCGAAGCCTATTAAAGTGATGAAGTGGAAGAGGTAAACCCCCAGCGACAACTTAATCCACAACAACCACAAACTCATTTCTCACGTGCTTCACAAAGTTGTGACTAAATTCCAGCTAGAACAGCTAGCCGACAATAGCTGTCGGCTATATCACTGCTATATCTGAACAGCCCGACAGCTCGGCTCCATTGGTCGAGCGCTCCCTCGCAACAACTCCCGCAACTCTCGCAACTCTCGCTCTCTCGCTTGCAGCTTTTCAAATTTGGTTGTGCTGCTCTAACAATTGGTGCGTGCGTCACAAGATCTCCTCTCACCCTACTCACACTCTCTGCCATCGCTCTCTCGCTGTCCCTCTCATTTTGATTGGTTCTCCTTTGTTTATTAACCTTCAATATGTTCCCTTCTTTTTTTTTGTTTTCTGTTGTTGTTCAACGCACGCAGCAACAAAGATCGTTTATTCAGTTTTAACGAAGATGTTTTTGGTTATGGATTCAGGTACTCTGTATTATAGCTTTACTTTCTATCTCTCTCTCTCTCTCTCTCTCAATCTTTCTCTATCTATCTATTTATCTATCTGTCACTCGCTCTTTCTTACAGAGTTCGTCTCATTTAACATACATAGCTAAGACAAGTGGATCGTGTTAAATCAAAACTGATGCTTGAACTTTTCTTTCTATTCCTCTACATTTCTCTCCACACACACACACACACACACCAACACACACACACGCGCTCTCAAATAACAGCTCTATACTGGAACAAACTTCCGATGCCATACTACTAGCGGCCCAGGGCGGCGATCTTAATATGGTAGCTTTAACTTTTCTCCCTTTGTAGTTGTTCTCTCTCCTTCTCTCTCTCTCTCTCTCTCTCTCTCGCTCTCTCTCTAACGTTGCCTGTGCTCGTCTCTTGCAGTTACGTGCACTACATGAACAAGGATACTCATTACAATCAGTGAACAAGAACGGGCAGACGGCTCTGCACTTTGCCTGCAAATACAATCATAAGGACATTGTTAAATATATCATCTCGTGCACCACGCGCCGGGTCATCAATATGGCGGACAAGGAACGGTAGGAACGCAGCGATCTCTCGCTCTTTTTAAACCCATTCCGTCCGTCCGTCTTTGACTTGACACCTATAGTCAGTCCCAGTCGGTTACACCCGACTGCAACGTTCTTACTTGCTTTGCTTTGCTATAATTCTTCCTTTCTCTTTCTCTCTGTCACTCTTTTCCCTCTCTCGCTCAGCGGTCAGACAGCATTGCACATCGCCGCGGAGCAAAATCGCCGCGACATCTGCGTCATGCTGGTGGCAGCTGGCGCCAATTTGCAGGCACTCGACGCCGGCGGCAACACGGCCATGATGGTGGCGTTCAACAAGAACGCCAACGAGATAGCGGCCTATTTGGAAAGTAAGCTGGCCGCACAGGGGAGCGACGGACTTGCCGTCGTTGTTGGCATTGCCAACAACAGCGGCTCAGCTGGCACCACCACCGGTCCGGCCGCGGCCACCTCCATGTAGCGCTCGACGAGAACACCGTAGATCATCATTTTGTAGAGCACCACCACTCCATCCCAGTCCTGTTGTCCAAGTGGCTCGATTTCTAATGTGCGTTATTTTCCTCTTTTCCTGCCCACCAATGGAAATTGTCCGCGCTGCGTCCATAACTCAACCACGGCTGAACTGCTCAACTGATCAACTGCTTAACTGCTTAACTCAATACTTGTATCGAAACTCAACAAAAAACAAAAACAAACACTCAACGCGAATATCAACATTCCAATCCAACTCCAAAAAAAAAAAAAACTGAAACAAACTGCTGTTGGCCCCAGGTCAAGAGCGTTTCATGCATTTGGAGCTGCAAACCAGAATTTAATCTAAACTTAAAGCTAAAACAAAAACCAAAAACAATTAAAAGATAACCAGCAAAATTGTAAAATTAGTTTTAAAAAAGAAAAATGTAAGCGTTGTCCTCTTCCAGGCGCGTTGGATTAAAACATATTTTTATTTTGTGTTTTATGTTAAATTTTTTTTTTTTTTAACAAACGTTTATCTATATATATGCATATATATTTTATGTGTATGTAGCAATTAATGGCAAAATGCATAGTTGCATTCTACAGATTAATATAAATTCAAACTATAATATTAAATTAATTTTAAAATTTAAGAAGGAAAAATACAATTCTCAACACAATAAGGCGTTGCTTTAGCAATTAAGTGACAACTTATTTAACCAAAACTCAAACCTAATGCAAACACAGCCACACCTACACACACACACACACACACATACAAACACACACACAATCTGCTCTCAAAGAAGATTGCGTGCTTTCAAAATTATTGTTTTAAATTCTTTGGCAAACAAAATTTAAAGATGATTATATTGTGATATCTAAATTTAATTGTACTAATACCAACAAAAAACAAAACGAAAACAAACTAAAACGAAACATTTATCAATTTATTTCATTTGAGCAAAAGCAACACGGCCTGCACGGCGTATGATTGATATATTGATATTAGCCAAGGCATTTGCTGTACATACAATTAAAACAACAAGAACAACAATAATAGCAAAAAACCAACAACTACAAAGGCAAGCAGATTCACATATAAATTATATATTAGCACCCATACGTATATTACAATACATAAATATATATAATATATATATACATACATATATATATATATATATCTATTTTTTTTTTTTGGTAATTTAATCTAGCGTAATAAGTGCAGAAAAAAAGAAAAAGAAAATGTTAAAATATGAGAAAATATTTAAACTGTTGTAAATTGCAATACCAGCTAAAAGCAGCGAAGCAGCAGCAGCAACAGCTAAAGCAAAAAAAGCTAATTAACAATGCATGTAGACAAGCATACAGTATACTATATCGTTATCCAATATATGACTAATTCACACACATGCCGAGAAGCACATACACACACACACACACACACACACACACACACACACACACACACACATAGAGTCCCATGCGCACACTCTTTTTAAGCTATGCACAACCCAGAAATAGTTCCGCGGTTTTAAGTCTTTTGATTCTTAGGCTATACAACACATTTCTTCACCCCTCCTCTCCCACGCCCTCCCACCTACTCTTTCCCTCTTTCTAAGTATATATATATCTCTCTCTCTCTCTCTCGATGTGTTTCAAATTCAATCAAAGACTTTCACAGAGACTTAAGCGCCCGTCCTCACCCGCCCAACCTTCAGGCTTTATATAGCCCAACTATCCTACGAACAAAGCAAAACAAGAAACAAGAAACCAGAAACAAAAAGAAAAACCAAAAACCTATACAAACACATACATAAATATATAATTATAAATGTGTAGTATGTAGAAATATGATTATATGTATAAAGACTATTGGGAACTCTAAGCGACTTTATAACACAACTAACTACCACAACAGCAACAGCAACAACAACAACAGCAACAACAACAACAACAACAACAACAATGAACAACAGGAATAGCAAATTATATACATATATAAACGTAAAGAATTATATTTATATATATATACAGATTTATGTCAGTAAGATTATATACACAAGTACTATTTTATCAAATCAAAAATTACACACATTTACATAAAGTATATTCTGATTAAACTTGTAGATCCGTAAGTAAAGCTAACCTAGTTAAGTTTAAGTGTATGTCACATATATATTTATAAAGATATATATATATATATATACATATATCTATATATATATATATATATGTATTATTTATGTTGGTAGTTGGTATTTTTTTCAGTAGATCATCTTTAATTAGAGCTAAGTTCAATTGTAAAATGCGCTAAAGTCAATTACGTTTCAAAATTTGCAACCCAATTGGTTTAAGATATTGTGAAAGAACAATGAACAAAAATAAATCTCATTATTGAACATAAGGCAACGTAATTAACTAGTTAGCGGGTCTAAGCAAATCAAACCCTTAACTACTCTTAGCTATTGTAAGCGTTAGTAATTGTAATTGTAATTGTAATTGTAATTGTAATTCTATTTAGGCGAAATTCGCTCCAAAAACTTCCGCTGCCGCCCGGTCTGTGGAGCTCTTGGCTCGAGCAGTTTGTTATGCAGATGGGGGCACCGTTGGTTTTTGATGAGGGTAGTATGTTTTGGATTTCATGCGTATATATGTATATATACACATATATATAAATATATATAATTGGTATGCTGGGCGCGATGTCGTTATAGAATAATGTCTGGCTGCGCTTCGGGGCATGCAGCTAAATGCCCCGCAGTCGTGCGCCCGAAGCCTGCCACAAATTGTGTCAATCGGGTCGACCCTAAAGCAACCAGAAAGAGAAAGAACATTTGAATATTACTTAGCAAATGACAATCTAGTGAATTTAGTGAAGAACACGATACGTTTGCTATGTAAACTCAAACAAAGTAAGAGTAACGACATTTTATTCTTGGTTTTGCCTCTGAAAAGTAATTGAAATGTAATCAACAATGTTTCCGCTATGCTATCGCTTAACAATCTGATCAAAAATTTGAAATTGTAGTTTGAGGATTAATGACAAGAACAAGTGAAATGGATGTAAACAAAAAAAAAAAAAAACGAAACAAAACTAAAAACAGAAAGAAAGGTATGAAGGAAATAGTGTTGCCAAGCGTTACAAAGGCGTAGAAAAGCGCTCTGTAAGTGGGTTAAACATTCACCTGTTCGGAGAACAACCGGGTCCAAGCCAAACTAAGGAATATATTTTCGTGCATTTTGTATAAAGTTACGAAACAAGTCAGATACATATGACACTATACTTATTATGACAACATCCAATGCCTTGACAACACTACAAACACACACACACACACACACATACACACAGAGAAACACTGAACACGCATATAACCTGATGAATGTTCTACATTTAAGCAAATACAAAATAAAATGCCTATGTATATATGTGTGTAGATAAAAGCATATACATATGTATATACATGTTTATATATATATACATATAACTATATAGAAGCTAGACACATACATACATAGCATATTTACAAATATATATACATATATATTTTTTTCTATGCATATAAGAAAATTGTTGAACAAAATGGAAAACAACATGAAACGCAAGTCTTATGAAAACCTAGAAACTAAGGCAACAGAAACTGTAAAGGAAGCAACTGCAACTGTATTAAGAACAACAACAACAACAACAACTACAGCAACAACACAATTTATTTGATTGTAAAGAAGAAGCAGAAAATAGTATACACTATACATAACTATATATATGTGCATACCTACATATTATACAGATATACATTAAAATAATACGTCTAGTGAATACCTAATACTAATTGTAATTTATTTATTTATGCTTCAAGAAAACACACACACACACCCATACACTGAGAGAATAAACGTATTTTATTTTCGCAACAACAACAATTTTAATTAAATCATGCTTTCTTTTTCAGTGTGTAAATATTTCCTATTTTCGATTTCTTTTCATCTTTCAGAACATTTATTTATTTTCAGCTGTGTAAATATAATTTTTTTTCTTCTTCATTGGGATACAACGAAACCAAAAAGAACAACTCTTTTTATTTGAAATATACTATTTACTATGACATTAATTAATATTATGATTATGATAAAGGAAAAAAAAAACTTACGCAAGTCTGAAAGTATTTCTATCGAAGAGTTCTAAACTGCTTAACTGTAAACTGTAAATAACTAAAAGAAAATACTTCAACTAAGCGCTATATGCTAGCTACATACATATATATATATACAAATATATGATATATGAACATATATCTATATACATATGTATATGAATGTGTATGCTTTACGCATTTTATTATAAGATACAGACATAATATATACAAACACAGAATATAATAATTATAATTATATAAATAAAAAAAAAAAATATATATATATATATATAATATAAATATACATATACAAATACAAAAATACATATACTATAAATGGTTAAAATTTTTTGGTAGTCCATAAGTTAAACATTAACAGACAAAAAGCAAAAACAAAAAGTACGATATGCACTGCAAGCACTGAGGAATTTGATTCAATTTTACTTAAGATAACGAAAAGAGAAATTGAAGTAGCATTTAAAATTAATGTTTAAATTTAAATTATGGCATAACAGTTAAAATTTAAAAAGAAAAATTAATTTTTGAACGATTTCGAAATCCAACCAAAATGAAATGAAACCAGCTGAATGTGAAAAGCAACAACAACAACAATTTTGGCAATGGGCAAGCTATGAATGAACCAACACGCACGCACACATATGCACAACCGCTGAAGAAGATACGGCTGTAAAGATGTGTGTATGCCAAACAGAACGGATAAAGAACGTGGCTTAGCAGAAAGGCCGAACACCTTGTTACTGGCACACACCCACTCACACACACGAACACACACACACACACACACACGATCGTATTAATGTAGTTTGATTGTATTTAACTGTGTTTAGGCAGTTTAACCGAGACATAAAACACGCACACACACACACAAACACGCACACACCACACACACACTGGCACACTGGCACACCCGGCCAGAACTGCACACTTCCCGGCACTCTAAACTGACAAACACCACCAACAAATACAACAATTAACTAACTAACAAAAATCTCGACGTAAAATTAATAAGCTTAACCAATTAAAGTTCAATTTATTGCCCAGACGCTAGCTACATATTCTACATAACCTCTTATCGTCTCCTATTCAAAAGAAATGCAAAAAAAATATGTATGAACATCTAATTTACAATATTTGACATAAATATCATCAAAAACAAATTGCTATTCAATACATTTTCGGACACTCTATTAAAAAAAAGAAATAAACATTTTTTGGTATTTCAAAACTTTAATGCAAACGTGTTTTTAATGCATCTATTGGACTGGAAATCAAAAAAAAAAAAAATGGTTTCTTTTGATGGAATAGACTTGTATGCTTGAGATATGAGTCATATTGTTGAAATATTTTTCAGCCCTGAACTATTTCTAGTTGATTCTCGCGTTTACCCTTCAAAGATTCGACCAGCCTAAAAGTGTGCTTCACATTTTCGACCGTTTCATAGGGTATACCCGCGGCTGTATCGTCTTTTTCCATAGCGCGCCCAAAAGTAGCTCCTCCATTTGAAAGTCGACGAGCAGTAATCGTTACATTCAATCAGAAGTTTGCATATTCAGGCACACGCCATGCTTAATACCTAATACACACTCTTTCTAGAGTCCATTGATAAGCGCCTGAATTGCGCCGTTTTTGGCCAAACTGTGGTTCATTGGTCCGCTATCAGTTAATCAACTGATATGCGTAGCAGTCGCAAAGAGACCCGCCGGTGCTGGTGGTAAGCCCACCTGCTTCTTGTTGTTGCGGCTGGTGTAGGTGCGCAGATAGGCGGCTCGATAGCTCACCAATATTGCGTGCTTGGGCTTATCGGGCCAAGCCGACAGCCGGCAGCCGGCAGCTGGTTGCCCAAATCGCGGCCAACACTATAAAAAGCCCCAATTCGTGGCGCAGTCCCAAGAGAAGCCATTTGAAGACCTCAACATGAAGTTCACCCTATTCGCTCTGCTGGCGGCATTCTGCGTGCTCGGTGTAAGTATTTGGCCAACGGAGAGGCGGCCGGGGATTAACATTGTGTCGTGTCCAACCAAAAGGTCAACGCTGGCACCTGGCAGCCACTGATGATGGCGCCCGACACGGGCGTCCAGTTCGAGTCTAGCGACGTGGCGGATGCTGTTGCCGCGCCCATGGATCCGGAGGTGCTTGGCATCTTTTCGACCACCTGGTGGATAATTAAGAGCGCTCTGCGCACTGTTAAGGGCCTCAACTGCGTCGTGAACTGGGTGGTGGGCATCAAGGCGAGCGCTCTGCAGTTCAATGCCGAGATCGTTGGCTGCGGCGTAGATGCCAGCCAGGATGTGACCAATCTGATCAATGCTAACCTGAAGATCATCAGCACCGCCAACGACATCATCAACCTCAAGTCGAACGTTTGCGCCAGCGTCGACGAGGACCAGAAGATCACCAACAGCTGTGCCGTCAAGACTCTGGCCGAGGTCTTCAGCCTGTACAAGCAGGTGAAGAATGCCATCGCCCTGACCAAGAAGATACCCAAGACTGGCCCCAACGCCATCGACTGTGTGACCGACGCCGTAAACACCCTCACCAACTACTACACTCAGTTCCCCTCCAACCTGAAGGCCTGCTCCAAGCTGACCAGCTCCTAGGCAGTTCTGGCATAATTAACAAATTCTCTCTCTTTTTTTTTCTTATTATTATTTTTATTAAATAACCATTCGACGAGCAACTACAAAAAGTATAAGACAATGTCAATTGGCTTTGGGCATTCTGATAAAGTAAAGTCCCTGGGGTCTTTGGTATTATATATATACGATACGAGGTGCACAGCTGAAAACACTTGGTTAACTTTCAGCTCACTTCAAATAAACAAGATAGAGCGCCTAAATTGGGATTTATTTGGGTGCATGGGTTTTATCAGGCTTTTACTTTAAAAAATAAATATATACAACCAGTCCTCAGAGAAAAACTCCAAACAAACTATGAACGCTGTGAGATTGCGATCTTAACTAATTTTCAAAAAAATAATAATAATAGCTAAATTCAACTATCTTGCCTTTGGATTGGATTTATGGAAATATCATATATTTCTTCAGATTATTTACATTTCATCAACGCAAGCGTTAATACTGGGCAGGAAATTGTTGAAGCTAGCCTTCAGCTTATCGGTAGCATCGACGAAGCAGGAGCTCGTGTCGGAGGGCAGCTTGGCGATCTGCTTGAGGGTGGTGTTGATCTTCCTGGTCAGCCTCATGATGGCCTTGAACAGCCGCCAGCAGCACTTCTTCGAGGAGGCCTTGCTCGAATCGGGATCATCGCTGGCGCACAGAGTGCTCTTCAGGTGGATGATGTCGTTGCAAATGGAGATGATGGTCTTGCAGGACTTAACAATGGCAGCCACGTCCTTGGGCACGGCGGTGCCGCAGGCATCAACGGCGTCCACATAGTTGGTGGCCGCGGTCAGGATCTCAGTGACCTCCTTAACGGTGCAGTTGACGCCCCGCACCGTTTTCAGCACCTTCTTGAGGGCCTTGCGCACCGTCCGGACGAACCCGAACTCCTCGACATCGACATAATCGTCGTCCAGCTCATCAATCAACAAGTCCAAATCAACGTCCGCGAAATCGATCGCATCGTCCGCTGTTGCCTTGGCCTAAATAAAGACACGGATTTAGTTACCCAAGGATTTAGTTACCCTTGTCACGGGTTCTTCACTTACGTTCGAGCCGAGCAGGCAGCTGGCCGAAACGAGCAGCAATACACAGAGTGTTACGGTTCTCATAGTGCTTGACAATCTCAGCTGTTGTTAAAGAATGCGCGTCGTCACCGAGGGTTCTCCATTTTTATAAAGATTGCGTTCCCGGCATTATCGCCGTGAAGTGTCGCTGCCTTAAGTGCTTTCATTGTCCCCGATTTATCTGTGGCCACACCTATCTATATTTCGTATATTATATACCTACTTATACTAAACAGTTTGTTTATCAATACAACAATGCAAACATATATGCAATTAAGACCGGCAGGTCGTCTTAATTAATCACTCAAAGTCAACCAAATTAATAAATTTCAATTGGGTACAAATTTAGATTTAAGCAGATTCGAAATGTGCTCTGATATCAATAATTGATAATTGACTATCGCCGTGAATAGATAACAAGCACTCGAAGTTTAACGTTCTAAGCAAGTGAATAAGGAAATCCAGAAATTTTACGGCGAAGAAACTAAAATTTAAGCCAAGCTTAAGTATCTGTAAATATAACGAATAAATGCAACTATTTGAATCTATATAATAGAACTAAGTGTCGGAAGTAAGCCACTAGGAAAGACATAGATATTATTAAGCCAAAGTATCTGTGAAACACAAATAAAAAACCTGGTCGAAACAGTTAGACACAAATGTATCTACGACATACATACAAGCGTATCGATAAAGTTTTGCACAATATATGAAAAGTATCTATAATCTATTTAAACCATAATCTATGCAAAATACAAAAATATCTATAAGATACACATTTATCTTTGACATAACCATTGCACGTTGCTCATTTAAAAAATTGCTTTTGACCAGATTCTTAGGTTAACCTGCTAAATGAAAGATCTCCCATCGTTTTTATATATGTATATATAGTTATATTTTAATCATATTATTGAGCCAAGTATAAAAACAAATAACAATGAAAAAAAAATGGAAGCTTATATGACTAATTATGTTTCAATTCGATAGTTAATTCATAATAATAATAATTATAATAATAATAATAATAATAATAATCGATAATCGAATAATCGAGACTCGCACAACACCAAAATGGGATTCACTGCAAAAGTTGTAATAATTATAAATATCAATGCAATCCGATTGTTTGTTATTGTTTAACATAGGAATAACAATACATAATTTAAAAAAAAATATTCATACAATAATTATAAATTTTATATAGTACATACACAATGTTGCATTCATATACTCTTTTTTTTTGGGGTCTAAAGCTTGCCTTGGATCTCGAGCTGGTTGCAGAAACGCTTGCCACTCCTTTGGAGCCGCAGATGCATTTAACAAATTACAATTAAAGATTACTTAAGATTATGATATATGTATATGTATTTGTTAATGTATTTCACTCGCATTTCGGAATAAGTATTTCCTTTTGCATAATTGCACGTTCGTTAAGTTCAATATTTTCGTATTCGAGAAAGAAAAGTTAACAAAAAAAAAAAATGCACTACAAGACTACAAAAACTTAAACGCGGATACGCCCAGTTCAGATCAAGCTCAGACGACTGTTGGTCTTGCGCAGCTGTGCGCGCCAGGGTATGATGTTGTCGGTGTCATCCTGCTCCTCCTCTGCATGATCTAGAGGATCCTGCGACTGCTGCTGGTGCTGCTGCAGCTGCAGCTGCTGCTGCTGCTTCTGTTGTTGTGGTGCTGGGTCGTAGTCGCCGGCCTCGCTGTGGTTCTCCTTGTTGCCTTGCGGATGCGCCTGCTGCTGGAGCAGCTGGAGCTGCTGATAGTGCTGTTCGACATTGAGGCCGCCAGCGGTGCAGGTGGCCAGATTGATGTTGTCAATGGACATGGCGCGGTTCTTGAGGCGCCAGGTGTCCGCGACGCGATTGTTCTCCTCCACCTTGGGCGTGTAGATGGCCGCTCTGCAAAAGGGCACAGACAGCGAGCACAGGTCAGAGAGTGGAGTCCGCCAGCCCTGTAGACCCAGAGAGACAGAGACAGAGACAGAGAGGGACCCCAGCACTTACTTCAGCTTATTTTCAGTTTCTTCGCGACGCGCCAGCAAATCGCGCTTCCATTGCGGTATCTGGGAGAGGCGGCGCGACTCCGCCTCCTGGGCCATGCGATCCTCAAAGTCCTTTTTGGCGCGCTCGGCCGCCTTCTTGGCCATCATCTGGCGCTTCCAGTCGGGTATGGCATTGCCGGCCTGATCCTTTTCTGGTATCTGTAAGTATATCTTTGATACGCATGACAATCCAGCTCATCGCCCCCACACCCCCGCCCGAACGAAGCCCACGAGCCAATCGGCTCGGCGACCTTGTGACTCACCTGATCCACATAGTTGTTGGCCGTAAACTGTTTGGTTATCTCCATATAGTGCTCCGAGTCCATGCGACTGGCCATCTGCTGTTCCACCTTCATCTTCTTGATGCCGGGTATATCCTTCGAGATCTTCAGCTCGGCTATCAGATCCGTCTTCAGATATGTGTCCGTGCTGGTGGTCAAGCACTGCATGCTCAGACTGCGCGCCGGCATCTGGTACGGCTTCGGCACCTTCTGCGTGTCCGTGCGACGCAACTGTGCGGAAGATTAGCGATTAGCAAAGTGATTTGAGCTGAATCAAATCCTAAACTTTACTTTACTACCCATCTCTTTTTATTCACTCAGAAAAATATCATTATTACCCTTTTTGATTGAAGGATGTAAAGAGATAACTCCAAATTAAGGCTAAACAAATAGACAGACCTGGCTGGCCAGCTTGCTTTTCCATTTATTATGCCGCTTTCAAATAATAAATACAAGTTCTACTACTTTTATGTAATCCAATATCACGCGTAAATAACTCATTTAACTTCTTGGTTTATTTGAATTTTGAAATAACTCGGATAAATAACGTCTATATATTCGAACCCGATTCAACAATTTTCATTTGAAAGAAAGCAAGAGTGTAAAAAGGGATATCATTATCATCAATATAGTCGGATATCGGAAACCTATATCTCTTTCGTCGTTAATGGTAAAATTTCACAAATTAGTCGAGCCCAAACTAATTTTTAGAGATCAATATACAAATTTAATGAATACTTCAGGGCCGGTAAATGCCGGCTAGTGTATTTGTGGACACGGGAATACCCCACACTGGACGGGCCCGGCAGACTCACCTGTACGCTGTTCAGATCCTGTATGGAAATCGCGGACAGCGGCTGGTGCTGCTTGCGCGTGGCCGTATCCTGGCTGCTGGGCGCTGCGGAGCCGTGCGGCTTCTTGGGCTTCTGCGACTTCCCAGTGGCATCGCCGGCCATCGGCGCGAGCATCATGGGCATCGGCGGCGGCATCATGTGCGGCAGCGGCGGCGGCGGCGGTGGCAACGGCGGCTGCTCGCCGGCGCCCAGCGCGTGCGGGTGATGCGGATGCTGGTGCGGATGCTGGTGCTGAAGCTGATGCTGAAGCTGATGCTGATGCTGATGCTGGAGCTGATGCTGGTGATGATGATGCTGCTGCTGCTGAGCGATCTGGATCTGCATGTAGTCCTCAGTGTCCGTGGAGCTGCAAGGAGACGAAGCTCAGTTGAATTCGTGTATTTGTGTGGTGTGTGGGTGTGTGTGTGTGTCTGTCTGCGGTGTGCAATGTGGGCCGGACCTGCGCCAGGCGTGTCGTGTGCGCAGTATCATCTTTGGATTGCAACTGATCGCAGCGAGTCAAACCAGTCGGGGAACTGGCTGGCATGCAGCACGCATAAAATTTCATGCACTCTTGAGCCGCTGAGGAAGTGGTGCTGTTAATTGCCCCGCTGCAGCCACCGATCCGAGCGAGCATGCGCTGCATTGTCTGCTGCTTAATTAAGGCAACTGTACTTCTGCCACTTTTGGCGGTAATTACTTATGTTGCCGCCGCACGAGATGTGCAGCCAAATTGAGGCAACAACTGAAACTCGAGCAGCAGCTGGATTTACAGTTGCCGCTGCAGTTGCTTTCTCAACTTACCGGGCCGAGGATGGACACGAACGCTTATCGCTGATGCTCTTTAGATACTCCGACGGCTTGATGAGATGCGTGACGCCGTCTTGCGATTTGTTGGGAAAACTGGGCGGCACAAACGGCAGCACCAGCTGCTTGTTGACCAAATTGGGGCCACCGGAGCGGACGCCGGCGGCGGCGCCCTCGCCGTTATAGCTGCCGCCGTACTGCGACTGCTGCAGCTCATAGTGGTCCTCGGCGGATGAACCCACGCCGTAGATGCTGGGCGCATAAACCGATTGCTGATGCTGCTGCTGCTGCTGCTGCTGGTGATAGTGCGACGGCTGGTAGCTGCTGCCGCTGCTGCTGCCGCTGCGCTGCTTGCCGCCGGGGCCCTCCGCATAGCCATAGATGCTGCCATTGGCATGGTGCTGATAGTGCCCCTCGCCATTGGCAGCTGCAGCTGCTGCGGCCGCTGCTGCCTCAGCGGAGGCGCCTCCATTGCCGTTGGCGTTGCCGTTGCCGTTGCCATTGAGGAGCTTGGCTTTCTTGTTCGCTGGAATTGAACAAATTTATTAATGAGATTTAAGTCTTGTCTGCGTTAACTACTTATTGTGGGTTAGCAGTTATCCCAGCTCTTTGGTCACGCTAGCTGGCGCCACAACAACAACAACAACAACAACACACACACACACTTAAGACACAACTCATTGCGTATGCAACGCGTGGCGACGCCTTTCACCAAGCCGCAGTCCTAATCAAGTGAAGAGCTCCAAAAGTTGAACTTGAAGTTTAACTGATCTAGATGGCATCTTTCCCTATTTCTATCAAATACCAATTATCTCATCCAGTTTTATATTTCTACTTTGCACTTTGCTGGCCGGATAGGCCTTGGGTTGGTAATGTTATTAGAAATGTCAATTTCCTTTCGTTGACAATCAATTAAATAAGTATATAAATAAAAGTTCGTGTTAGCCACAAAACAACTTAAATTGCGCAGTTAACAACAGCTTAACAGCGAGTTAATATTATATTTATTAAATATATTTATTTATTTTTTTATTATAAAATTTATTAAATTTTCAAATACTGCTTTGGCTTAGAGATAAACATACGCGAAAAAGAGAGATTCAATCCCTATCCCAAAAAGCTAAAGAAATAAAAGCAAGAAATTGAAAAACGACCAAGGAAAACCCACAAAAATGACAGCTCGCATGATTAGCGGCCATCGAGGCAAGTGGTGCACATGTTCCCAGTTAATTGGCAATAACCAACCCCGACCCCCTTCCCCTGGCCAACGAGCTGCTGTTATCGGAGTCCTCGGCATCGCAACTTTCACGGCTCCGTGAACGCAACTCCGCAACTAGTTTCATCAACTGGGAGGCCAAACTGGAAAGCCGCAGCACAAATGCGGCTCCTATTACGTGGCCAGGTCGCGCTGTCGATTGCCGATGGCATCGTAAATGGCCAGCGTGCTGGCGACTCCGCGGGATCGGGTCTGGCCAGTTTGGGCCAATTGGTGGCCAGATAAAAAACAACGTCAACTGACAAACGATTTCAGCAATTGCCAACCGTTTTCAGCATTTTATCAATTTTCAGAGCAGTTTAACTGGATCTGGAACTGGAGCTGGATTTGGATATTGGCTTGCCTGGGACGGGGCTGGTTACCGTCCGTCAACGGGTTCCATTTTCACGGTGAAATTGCAAATTTCAATTGGAAAAAGCTGGCAAAGGGAAGAGACACAAAGGAAGCGAAAGGAGTCTGCTGCTACGAGAGGAAGTCAAAATCTTGCAAACACACTAGCTTTATATACTTATACCTATACTCTATGAGCCCAGCTCCAATGTGAATCTGAAGCTACTTTCCGTATATTATATTATTCTATATTCATGCAATAACAAAAATCAGATTTAGAGACTTTTCAAATAATTATTATACTCCATCGATCGCACTTACACCGAAAGATATCGAAACGTTGGAAGCTCAACGTGAAATAGTTGCGCCGCGTATTCTTATGGATCTTCACCGAACCCGACATGTTCATTCTGATTAAAAGCACGGCACTGGAAGGGCAGAGCGAGCGTCGATAGACACGTGGACACGAGAACAGTTCGATGGTAAATCACATGATCACAAACACACAAAAATAAAAAAAAATAAACAAATCTTAACTGAAAACTCGCGAATATTGCGACGTTGACGATGTTGACTGGGCGAGCGTCGTTGGCAGCCTGATGCGAGTTCAAGCGATCGCCAAAGTTATTCACCCAAAACGCCGCCAGCAGCAACACAGACAACAACAGCAACAACAACAGCGACGACAACGAGTCTATGAGTCGTGTAGTCCCCGAGCTGTGGCATCGTGAGGTTTGTCAATGCCTGTGCGAAAAGCTGAAAAAACACGTTCACTTTCGTTGGGTAAAAGTTTCGCAGCGCGGGTGGATTGGCTGCCACATGCCACTAGCAGCCAAGGCCATAATTGGCGGCATTGTGGCACATTCGCAGGGGGTGCGGACCAAAGGCGCCTAACACTTCCGCCTCGGCCAATGACAGCGCAGCGAAGGATCGCCGAGCGGCGCTTCTGAACTGCAGCCTGTCCGGCCTGGGCGTGCAACAAGTGGCATGTGGCATGTGGCACTTGGCGACTACTGTATTGCGTTTCACTCAATTTCATGCCCATTTGGAGCTGGTCGCTTCAATGAGTTTGCAAACAAACAAAAATACGCACTCACAAATGCATTCACAATGCAGTCGGACCCTCCGGTCGCCTTGTAATATTTTCCCGGTGTCTACCTTATTTTTTTTTTGTTTTTTTTTATTGCTGACAACAACTTCCACTTCTTTGTCTTGCGACATTGTTTCCTCCTCGAGTTTTTTGAACGTGTGAACGTTTGCTGAGTTTTGCTCGGATGTCTATTCAATTTGTATAACCAGATCTCTGGCCAAGCATTTACAAATGCATATTGCGAGTCAATGCATGTCAAATATCTGGCATTCATTGTCTCGGCCAGGTTAATACACTCGGCGCTCTTTAAACTGTTGCAAGTGAGACAGATTAAACCAAATACTGATTGAGATTTATAAATATATATTTTACGTACTGGTAAAAGTTAAAAAAAAAATATGATTTTTAGTAAGTAACAATCGAAAGTAAGACTTCGATTCATTTATATTGAATGAAATGGGCAGTATTCTAAGGATTCCTTGAGTCTCAATTGTTGATTATGCATTTATTTGAGATATGCCCTATCTATATACTATATAGTGTATATATATGTGGCAATAACAGAACGAAGCAAGCATGCTAAAGAAATGAATTTGCGTGGCATCCCTTCAAATACAATTTCAAGCTGTTTCTGCTAAAAACCACTTGGGAACTAAAAGATTGATCTCTGGTTATGCTCAATTAGTGCAACTATTGCGCGAGTGCAGCTGTTGTTGTTGCTGCTGCTGTTGTTGCCGTTTTTATTTAAACACTTTTCATGCCACTTGACCAAAGTTGCGCAGTTGGCGTCTGGTTGTTGGGCAATTCCAGTTTGAGCCATGTCTGTGCCGCTAATTGATCAATCAATTCGGCCCCCCTGCCCCTGCCCCCCTGCCCCTCCCCCTCCCCCTTCGCCACGGCGCCTGGCACGGTCAAAGACCCCGAGGCCAATCAAGAGCCGACGGTTAATGCGTGCAATGGAGCAACGGCCGGATTTACTGGTCAGACTAAGTAAAGGAAACTATGGAACAAATGGGACTGTGTGGAAGGGCAATCTGAGAATGGGACTACTTGTAGTGTAGCTTGCTGCGCTTCTTCTTGCTCAGCAGCTTGACGCACCTCATCTTCGATTGGGACCTGCGGTTCGTGGCAGATGTGGAGGCTGCCGCTGAGCTGGTGCAGGGCGCATCACCGTCGGCCATATTGCGCATGCCCATGGTAATCACGTCGGGATTGGGCCAGAGGGGTGCGTCTGGATCGGCGATCTTCACGTCCAGCAGGTGACGATCGAGCAGCTCCAGCTGGCGATCTGTGGCAAACTGTGTGTCCAGTGAGCTCATGAAGAGCGTCGAATTGCCAACGCTATAAATGATATAGGTGTCCTTAATGCTCAGGTTGTCAGCCAGCTGATCGGGCAGATCCTCCAGGCTCGCCGGCGTCAGCTCCTCGGTGAGCAGCGTGGGGCTTATCTGCGTCATTGTCTGCGTCTGCTTCGGCGACATGTGAACGGCCGTGGTGCCATCGGAGCTGCTCAGCGGCCTGCTGTCCAGCAGATCGGACCAACCCAGACTGGAACCGTCAGTGCTCATGGCTCACGAATCTCGGCGCAATTGAGTCAGTTTGTTGTAAAAGTTTCTTGTTTTATTGTCGTAATTTCGTAATTTCCGAATTGTTTTTTTTTTTTAATTGTAAGCCAAAATTATGTTGTGCGGCCGAAAGGGTAACTGAAATATCTAAATTGAAATGAGGCCAAGGCCAACTAGGCTACAACCTGGGTGTTGCCTCAGTTTTCGTTCTGGCCGCTCATTGGGCTTAGGCCAACTGTGGCATTGGTTGGAAGATCCACTTAGTCATAAAGGGTTTACTTAATATACTTTTTTTTTGAATATGGGGATATCTTTCAATATCCCGCTTTCTTTAACTCCCAACATTCACAACATTCGGTCACATTTAAGCTGATTGAATGGGGCCACATACCTGATATGGTGGACATGGTGCGATTGTGATTGCCACGCACCAGCTCCGAGGGACGCAGGCTGGGCTCCTCGACGACCTCCAGGCCCGAGTCCGAGTCAACGGCGTCGTGTGCGGCAGCCGAGGCAACATTTGTTGTTGTTGCTGCTGCTCCTGCTGGTGCTGTTGTTGTTGCCGCAGTGGGTGGCATTGCGTTGCCAAAATGATTCTTCTTATAAATGTTGTTGCTGTTGTTCGAGTTGTTGTTGTTGTTGTTGTTGTTGGCGGCATGTTCGGCATTCAGATTGTTGCGCTGCACGGGAGCACGCAGTGGCGGCGGCAACGGCGGCGGCGGAGGTCCATTAACTAAAGAGAGAGAGAGAGGGAGATAGAGTAGAGGATCCAGTGTTAAGCAAGCAACAGCGTTGCAGTCGGGTGTAACCGACTGCGCAATACCCGTTCACAGTACAACAGCTTAAAACAGTCGAAAACGTTCTTAATTTTTATTGGCGGAAGTGGATTTTCTCCGCTCAATCTTCAGACGTGAGAAAACTGAGAAAACTTTAGCTTTAGCTTTAACACTAAGGGAGATATATATTTTATATTATGAATTAATCAGATGTTGATAAGTTTTCGTCAACAACAAGCAACAAGTAAAAATAGTTTCCTACCAGCTTAATGCAGATAATTTGCAATATATTTCTATATGAAGGTAAACAAATGGTTTTCTAAATAGAAACTTAATTTCCGGTTAATTAATTCTAGAAAAAAGAAACCTTAAAAAACAAAAAGGTTTTTTATTCACATGTATTTATATCGACCCTACTTGTCATACTAATCTGGCATATATTTAATAAAATACCCTTTAAAAATATTTCTTATTCGCTTTGACTTACCCACAGCCAGATTTTGCATGGGCGGCGCCGAGGAGACGCGTTTCAGATTTCTGTTGCTCATGTTGATGTTGTTGCTGTTGCTATTACTGCTGCTGCTGTTGTTGTTGTTGCTAATGTTGCTGCTGCTGTTGGCAGTGCCGTTTTGATTAATGCTGCTGTTGCTGCAGTTGATGTTGCTGGCGCTGTTGCTGTTGCTGTTGCTGTTGCTGTTGACGTTGATGTTGCTGTTGCTGCTGCTGTTGTTGTTGTTGTGCATGGAGATGTTGGGATTGCTGCTGAGCAGGCCAGCGTCCGCCAAGTTGTTGCGTATCATGGAGTTCTTGTGCGACTGCTTGGTGCGCTCGGCGACATCCTCGGGCGGGCAGACGCTCTCGTAGGTGTCGCTCTTGATGCCGCCGTTGAGCAGCTGATTCTTCAGGTTCAGATTCACGTTCTTGCCGCTGTAGTTGTCCTTCAGGCTCGAGTCGTATTTGCTGCTGTGCAGGCCAATCATCGAATGCGATTTGTTGCGATTCAACAGGCTAATGTTGTTGTTGTTATTGTTGTTGTTGTTGTTGTTGTTGCTGCTGCTGTTGTTGTTGTTGCTGTTGCTGCCATTGTTGCTGCTGTTGTTATAGTTGTTGCGCTTGTTGTTCAAATGCTAAAGAAAGGCAGAAGAGTAGAGAGAACAATAGCAAGGATATCCAACTCGAAGCACCCTGTGTGCTGCTACTTACGTGATTGCTGTACTGCAGCACCACATCCGTGCTGCGCGTGGAGCTGGCGCTGGCGGAGCGCGAATGTGAGCCGCTGTCGCGGGAGCGTGACCTGCCCACGCTGTATTTGTGCTGCAGCTGTTGCTGGTGGTGCTGCTGCTGCTGCTGCTGTTGCTGCTGTTGCTGCTGTTGTTGATGTTGCTGTTGCTGTGGCTGTTGCTGCTGGTGATGATGTTGCTGCTGCTGCTGCTGATGTTGCTTGCGTGACTCCTCGCGCACCAAATAAATATCCTCATAGTCGTGATCGCCGTTCTGATTGCCATTGCTGCTGATGTTGCTGCTCTTGTGCTGCTTGTAGGTGCTGTTGCTGCCGTTGTTGCCGCTGCTGCTGTTGTTGTTGTTGTTCTTGGCATTGCCGCTGCTGCTGATGTTGCTGCTGCTGCCGTGCCGATTGAAGCTCTGACTGCGCAGCTGATGCTGATGCTGATGCTGATGATGATTGTGACTGTGATTGTTGCTGTTGCTGTTGCTGTTGCTGTTGCTGTGGTGATGACTGCTGCCCTTCGGCGAGTTGAAGCTGGACGAGATGGAGACGGACTCGTCGGAGCCGCTGCCGGCGCCGCTGGAGCTCGAATGGACATCGGCCTGAATGGTCATGATGGCATTGCCGGCCTTCGACTGCATCCCGTGCAGCGGATGCGGCATCTGGTGCTGCTTCACGCTGCTGCAGTCCGAGTCGACGAACAGGTCGCGCACCCGATTGTAGATGATCTCCTGGGGATCGTGCAGGAAGAACGACTCGCCCGATATGCTGCCGTTCGGCGAGGGCGTGGCATACATGCCGCCATTGCGCATCGGGTTCACATAGAGCCCATCGTTCGGCAGCAGCGCCCCGCCAGCGCCGACGCCAGCGCCGGCGCCGGCGCCAGCAACGCCCGCCCCGCCGCCGCCCGAGGCGCCGCTGCAGCCATAGAGCTTCTCCGAGGAGCTGCGCGACTGCTGCGAGTACAAGGCGTCGCTGTTCTTGCGCGTGATGCCGACGCCGACGCCGACGCCAACGCCGGCAGCGGCAGCGGCCGCCGTCACAGCTGGCGGATGCAAATAAAAGGGCTCCACATCGGAGCTGAGCGTGGATGAGGACTTGGATTTGATGGTGTTGCTGCGGCTCGTCTGCTTGCTGGAATTCGTATTCGAGTTGCAGCTGCTGCTCAAGTGTTGCTGCTGCTGGTGTTGCTGTTGCTGTTGCTGGTGTTGGTGTTGCTGCTGCTGCTGCTGCTGCTGTTGATGCTGCGCCTTGTGACGCTGCGCATTGTTCTTGTTGTTGTAGTCGACGGTGGTGCCGTGCTGCACGAGCACATTGAGACACTGCGGCAAGAGGCAGACAATAAAGAAAACAGTCGATTTGACACTCGATTTGACACTCACCTCCACCTGTTGATTCTCGGCCGCATCGTTGATCGGCGACTTGCCGTACTTGTCCAGCGACAACTTGGCCCCGTGGTTGAGCAGCCAGCGCACCACGGACAGATGGCCCCGGGACGCCGCAAAATGCAGCGGTGTGGCACCGTCGCCATCCCGCAGATTGGGATCCACCCCCTGATCCTGCACCTGCAAGCACATTCAAGGGAACGCAATTAGGCCACTAACACTCCGGTCATAAGCTCAATTGAAATAAATCCATAAAAGCTAGAATTCAACGTCCCACAACTTTGTTAAAACTCATGATTTGGTCTGGGGAATTAAATTTAACTCGTATTTAAACTAAATAAATCTTTTATTCCCCCCACTTAGTTTGAAAATGTATTTTAAAGCTATTGAGGGTACCAAAATAAATATAAAATACGGCCAAATTTGACAAAAATGTTGACATGTAAAGTTTACAAAACCTTCCTAGACTTTGAATACCCATAACTGTACCAAAATTGAACTGATTTTCCTGATATTTGCCATTTTCATCACGGATTCGTTTCACGCTGCTATCAACTATCAAAAGTCTTGGTATGCACATATTTTAGCCTGTCTATGTAAAGCTTTGTAAGGCTTCGTATCTAGCGTGGATTGAAAAAACCCTTTTCAGCCAGTTAAATACTTGTTCACAACTTTTGCCTATATACTTTTTACTCTTCACTCTTTATTGGAAACAGAGTATTAAAAGCCGATACAGATGGTTTCCTTAAACACTCCAACTAACGGGAAAATGTAGCTCTCAGCTAAATAATGGATTGTCACCTACTCCACAAGGATCCACTCTGATCTGTCAATATTGTGACGTGTCGTCGCAGTTGCGTGTCTTTTCGTGACATGACTTGACTTGAGTTGTGTTGGCTCACTAAGTGGACACTTCTCAGGCGATGTCAACACGCACACACACACACACTCGTTTATGTGGAAAGTGGTTTGTTGTGTGTGTGTGTGTGTGTGATGCCGCTTCAGCTGCATTGGCAATGCAAAACTATTTAGTTCAATTTAGAAAGGTGATTTTCAACTGGCACCCAAAGTCGGCCTGCCAGATGTCCAGTTTATGTCGCAAAGAGACAAAAAGAGACGGCCCACGCCGGCGGACAGAAAGAAAATGGGCATTGTTAGCATTACGTTTGCTCCGACTCGGAATTGGATTCGGACTTGGGACTCCAGGGGAAGCGGCAAATGCTAAACCGCTTGATAAATTGCATAGGCCATGCGACAAACTAGTCAAAGCCCGGGAACCGTTAGATGCGCGCTGAAACCAGGACAAGAACAGGCAGCAGGCAGAAGGCCGGCGCGCCTTGCGGTTAAAACGAGTTCAGCTTTTGCTGCTTGGCCCCATTTTTGATACTCGCTGTTGGAATTTCGGCATTTGGCAATTGCGAATCTTTGCTACAGTTTGGCAAGCGTAAACGAGTGCCAGGTATGAGTAGATTTGAGTGTACTCACCATCCACTTGAGGCAATCCAAGCAGCCCATTTGTGAAGCGGCATGGATCGGTGCCATGCCGTCGCGTGCGCGCACATAGAGCGAGCCGCCGGCTTCAAGCACCAGAAACTTGAGCACCTCCAAGTGCCCCTCCTGGGCGGCCAGATAGACGGGCGTCACATCATTGTCCATTTGCGTATTGGCGCTGCAAATACATACACCCAAGCACAAGCACATGAATGAAGGGAACCGAATCAATTGATTATGTTTGGTTTTAGTGTTAGCATGTTAAGGCCACAAGCTTAACCAAACTGTTCACTAGCCGCTAATGAGCAAAAAGTCAACACAGCCCACCGTGCGGCCCATGCGGCGTGCCCCTGTGGCATTCACTTGCATTGCAGTTGAGAAAAAGAAAAAAAATGCTAATGGCCACCATATAGAGATAGCGCTATATAGAGATAGATACAAATTAAAGTATCATCAATGCCAACGCAAAAAAGAAAACAAAAAACGCGTTGACATATTGCTCGTTTTCATACTCTGTCTGTTCGACGGCCAGGCAGGCTCGACGTTTTCATACCCTGTACTTATTGAAAGTATGTAAAATGGGTATTATGGTTTTCTGCTTAACTACGTAACAGCCAAATGGAGGCAACCCTGACCACATAAAATATACATATTCTTGATCAGGATACACGCCAAGTCAATTTAGCCATATCCGTCTGTCTACCCGTCCGTCCGTCTACAAAAACTTCAAATTTTTTAAACTTATTTCATAGGTTATGACAGCTAGAGATACCTAGTTTGTAAAACTAAAAATATAGATCGGCTAAGAAACACAGAAGGTAGTAAAGAAAACATATGATAAATTTGACAAATTAGACAAGCCAATTGGCAGGAAGCACTGCAATAAGAGCTAGAGAGTTGTCATTTGGTTTTTTAAGTTCGCAGATTAAGTATCGACAGCCAGGCCAAGGAGACTGAAATGTATGTAAAGATAGGGTTTTGGGTATCTCCTAGTCGGAGACTCCCGAATAGAGTCGCCGCGCTTGTTAAGGCTACAGGCCTTATACTAGCAATACCTATATAATCGCATTAAATAGAGTGATTAAATTTAAGGATGTACATTAATATGATATTACACATTTACATAGAAACTCTTTACAATTTTACATTTCAATAATGTTCGAATGTTTCGTGTTTGCATTTTCTTATAATAATTGTTTTTTTTTTATTATTATTTGAATATGCTTTTGGATTAATTCAATAAAATCAAATTAATTTTTTAATTGCCACAATTTGAATTTATAACAAAGTGTATATCCTCTAACAGCAATAGCCATAATCAAATTACTCAACTGCAATTGGCAACCTCAGATTTACAAGTTTTGAGTGGTATATAAAATGATGAAATTATTTCGTTTTTCGAAGTTAGTTTTAGAGAAACTTGGGTTTTGGCAATTGTAGCTTTAAAATATGATGTTTATTTAACACAAGAAAAGAAGTGAACTCCCTTGGACTGGTTGCCATCGCTGTTGCAATCTCACCTAACGACGCTGCGTCGATTGTTTTGCTCCTTGCGACCCTGGCCAGCCCCTGCCACCAGCATGGGCGTGGCCTCGTCGTCGTTGGAGTCGCCGTTGGCGGCTGAGATTTTTCTCTGGTGCGCCTCCATCATGCGTTCGCTGAGTTTGCTCAGATTCTCGCTGGGACAAATATCCTCCTGATAGCTGTTGTTGTTGTTGTTGTTGTTTTTGCTGCTGCTGCTGCTGCTGTGCTTTTGGCTCTGATTTTGGCTCGAATTATTTGGGCCTGCTGCTGTCTCTAGCCCGCGCTCCGCATCCGGATCGTGACAGTTGCTGTGGCTGCTGCTGGTGCTGTTGCTGCTGCTGCTGCTGCTGCAGTTGTTGTTGCTCCTGCTGTTGCTGCTGCTGAGTATGGCTGTGGTTACGCAGTTGACCTCCGTGGCGATAATGGTGTGTATGTCATTGTTGGACTTGCTCTTCTGCTTGCTGCGGCGGTACGAGGTCAGACTTGTGGTCATACGGCCCAGCAGGCCCTTCTTAACGTTGATGGTCGAAAAGTAGCTACAGTGTTGGAGTTGTTTCTTTTTTGCAGGGGTTGCAGCAGGGTGTGCCAGTATGTGTGTGTGTGTGTGTGTGTGTGTGTGAGAGAGTGGGTGTGGGACGAGTGACACGAGTGCGGCGAATTGTTAAAGTTTTGCTGTGCATGGAAAAGACGCCACGACACGCCGCGAGAAGACAATGCGGGAATAGCAGGCAACTGTGCTACACTAGAGGAGTGGGGCATGTTAGCTGTGCAGTTGTTGTGTGCTCGTGGAAATACTGTTGGATGCCTTTGCTTACCTACGCGCAGTTATTGTGACCTATGTGACTTTCGTTTTCACAGTTCATTTAAATAGAATCAACTGGTTTTCGGTTGAGTTTTCCCCAATACCGTTACACACACGGGCACGCACGAAACGAAAAAAAAAAAAAAACAAACCAAATTGTAATCATATATATATGGAAACGGTTAAAAGAAAAATCACTTTGATATTCGATACGATTGTTTTTCGTTGAGTTTTCAAGTTTTCGGCTTTTAACCGTTTTCTGCTTCCGTTTATTTGCATTTCAAGTTTGAGGCCGGCTCAGCACACATAAATCTAATTCAACCGCTCGAAACCGAAAGTCGAAGAGTCGAAAATTGTCTGCCACAGCAGCTGCAACTGACTCTCAATGTGGCCACCTCGCGATTGAGCCATCGGCTGCCTGCCCCAGCAAGCTTCTAGCGCATTTTGTTTTCTTTTGTTTTTACCGCATCCCCTACTTCTGTCTTTTTTTTTTTCGGGGTGAAATTAGCGGCAACACAACAAAAACTATACACCAAAAAAAAAAACGTGGCAAAGCAGACCAGATCACACACTAAAGGCGCAGACGGAGACGTTTCTCTGCGTGTTACGCCCGGCCGCCGCGGAGGCTTCGTCTCTGGTCTGTGATAGCAGCCGCGGGCTCTGATGCGCATTTGTTACCATTTGGCTTCGTTTTTAGCTACAGCACAGTGGGTCAACACTGCTTAAAGCAGAGCTAAATAAAAGCACTCAGAGTTAAATAAAATTTAGGCATCCAACAAAAGTGTCAAAAGTTTGTTTTATTGTTATTATTTAATTTGATGTAAAGGACAAACCAACTATTTTCAAAAAGCACTATCCTCTGTTTATATAAATTTGAGTTAAGCTGCTGAAATTCGTAATGTGGTGTTCTAAATCAATTAACATTCCTCTATAATGTATACCATTTATATTAATTAAATAAATCTTTCGTTTTTTTCCAATGCTGAATCAAAAATAATCTGATATTATATCTCAACTCATATCATATCAAATAATTGAAATAAATGCAGATTCAAATTTCAGTGTACTTTATGAATAATCTTCTAAAAATAATTATATCACTGGATATCAGTCCGGCAACATAACTTTGCATTATTTTGTATATATGATACACGACCTATTTTTAGTTTTAAATGAGAAAAGAAAAATTCCTCAACTATTCATGGACCTTGCTCAAGCTGGTCCCACTGTGCTTTCCCTAATTCATGTTGGCGGCGCTGGCGTAGGCAACCGAGTGAGCTGCTCGGCGGCGGCCACTTCATGGATATTGCACACCAGACGCTCCAGCCTCAGCCCGAGTCTCCGCTCGAGTCTCCGCTCGAGTCTCGAGATTGGAGCGGGCGCTGCAGTTGCTTTCTTCGCCAACAACTTGGCGACTTGTTACATTTTCCAGCTTTTCGCTACAGAAATGAATTGTAAACCAATTAAAGTTGATTTTTCATCTTCATGTTGTGCTTGTTTTTTTTTCTACTTTTTTCTCGCTGCTCTCGTATATGTATATAGAGTTTATAGCACAGGCGTCAGCTTCCACTTCCCCCACGCCCCTTCCCACTCCCTCGGCTGCTTTGTTGTCCATTTGTTAGTCGCGTGTTTTTTATGCGCCTCGACGGCAGCGTCTTCTTCTTCTTTGGCTTTGTAGGTGAAAATACAGTAAATAACGAGTACATCTAAAGTAATCCCAATTTTTTGTGCTCATTTTGCAATTGCAATTTAATAATTATTTATTTTTTCTCTTATTTGGATTTGTATGTAACTTTTTTCTTCTTTCATTTATTTTTTTTTTCTTTCTTTTTGAATATTTGTAATCGCAGTTCGCGCAAAGCACAACTGGAAATGAATTGAAACGCAAGTCTCGAAAGGCCGATAATTGTGGAGAGCTGGCTCGTTACAAACTTGGTTGACAGTTATGCGAGAATTCCACGGATCTCTAGAGATCTTGGACGCTTTTAATTGCCGATTTGCGTGTCGCAGTCGCAGAATGAAAGCAACTCTCGACACAAATACGCCAACGGGCTGATGAGAGAACCCAACATGGTTAGAAGAAACATTTACGAAAATCAATTAGTCGTCCAATCTAATTATATAAACTCATAACTGCCGGACTGTTTGTTTGTTTGTTTGTCTCCGAATGTTTCAATTTACCCAACTTTCTATTCCCTCATCATTATCTATATATAAATGAAATATTTATGATCTGCGCCTATTTTAAACTGCAAACAATTATTTTGTTAAATCTGTAAAGCTACCAGAATTTATTTTATGTTTTATTTTAAAAATTTTTAATTACTATCCTATCCAAATTTGCATACAAATTCTAAGCTAACTTTAAGGCAATATCTTTTCTATAATTATACTATGATCATCTTGTTTGCTATTGTTAATGGTATAATAAATAATAACATCTCTATAGATATTTCAGCAGTTCAATTGATTATAATGAAGTTTTTCTTTCGGCTATTTTCGTTAATTAATAGACTTTTGTTATGCGAAACTCTTGGCTTTTCCCGAAGATTTTCGCGTATTTCGTTTATTCCATGCACAAAATTTAACAAGTCAGCGCACATTTTTGCCATTTGAATTTATCACGTTTTTATGTGTTTCTTTGTATTTATTTTGTTTATTTATTTATATTTTCTTCTTCTTTTGTGTGGGCCCTTCGTTTATGGCACACCCGCACACACAAAACACACACAGACACACATTGAGTGTTTCGGATCACCATAAAAAAAAAGTTTGAAACAAATATAAAAGGAAAACAAAGCAACAATTGCTGTGCGGATCCAAATGATTCTCCGGCTTTTGATTTTTTTGTTTTTTTTTTTGTTTTTTTGGGGCAGCTGCTCAGCGCTTGGCCAATTGATTATTGTAACTGACGCTGGGGCTACCTTTTCATGGTTGCGGCTTATGGATGCGGCAACCTGAGCATACAGGTTGTTGCTACTGTTTGCTGAACGTAGTTGCTGTTGTTGTTGTTGTGTTGTGGCTTGCAGTTCTTTGGTACACTGAAACTGTTAATTAATTCGCGTTCCGATTCGTTAACTGCATTTGAAACACTTTGAAGCGCGAAATTTTGTTTGCTGTTGCTGTTGTTGTTTGCTGACCAACGCGGCGCGTCGCAAACTTTCAACGGCATCGAGTGGGCGGGTGGTGGCATGAGGGGCGTGGCCGCACGGCAACGCTACGTCCGCGGCGATCGCTGCATTGAGCATTAAACTGCAAATCAACTTGGCTAAAGCCTCAAGCAACAACAAACAAAATTCAAAATTCAAATTCGTCTATGGCCGCATGTTGCTGCTGCTGCTGCTGCTGCTGCTGCTATTGTTGTTGTTGCTTGTAACGGTTGTACGATCGGTCAGCGCTTGGCGAACGGTAAGAGCGATGCCAGTGGAAAACGCAGACAGCGACGGACGACGCTGCAGCTGATGCCAGACGAAAGCACCGTTCGCTTCGAGTAACCAAACGCGAATAGAAGACACCGCGGCCAGCGGCCAGCAACCAGCAGCAGCAACATCAGCAGCAACATCAGCAGCAACATCAGCAGCAGCAGCAGCAGCGAAAACGGCAACGGCCGCCAAGAAGCTTGGAAACCCGCTCTGCCACAAGCGTTTTCTTGGCCAGAGCCATAGACACAGCTTTGGCCAGAGCGACCATCAAATGTTTTGTATATGATATTATTCAATGGTTTCGTGTGCGATTGGCCCCAGCGTGGGCTGATCGACAACAACGGGGCTAACTAATAAAGATGACAGCTACCTAATAGATAGGTCAAATGTCGCAGCCTTATCAGAGTAGTTTTTTAATACAAACTAGATATCTATCCTCTGATATTCTATAGATTAGATATTCATCGAATCAGCTCTAAATATTTGGGAATGTGTTCCATGCCAATACGGAGACAAGAAATATACTAGATAAAATAAACAAGAAATTTACCATTTAAGAGTGTTTCTGTGGTGCTTAAAAATAGATTGCAAATAAATTGGTGTCTCTAGTTAATGATGGATATTTTCAAAATATAATCCATGTAAGTCTGTTGACTATCTTGAACTATTCTTATCTATCCCTCGCTTTATCTCCCTGTTCTGCTTATATTTATCTTTTTTGAAAAATGGCTGTTTTTGCCTACAACTCTTCGAGGGGCCCTCGCAATGGAACTGCTGTTCATAGTTGTTCTCCGTCCCCCGTCGGGTATCATGTGTGCCGCTGTGTCAGTTGTCATGCCAATTGAACTGGCGTCTTCTATAAATATGAATCCACGAAGAGAATCCAAACTGGCCGCAACCAGCCTGGCGACCAGAAATGAGCTGAGCTTGGCTGAGCAGAGCGGAGCTGGCCAAACCAGACCAGAAAGATGGGGCCAAGCAGTTGGACTCCTTGTGCAGTTGCTCCACTTGCAATAGCCAACTAGTTGCAACGGTTCTTTGAGCTGCCCTCTCGTTCTCTCCGCCATCTCTCCCATTGTGGCTTTCTTCCTGGCATTCAGCAGTTCGATAAATAGCACGCCTGGATGCTTGCTTTGATATCTGGTTAGCTGGAAAGCAAGCTGCTAGCTGGCCGGCTCGCCTTGGCCAATGAACGCTTGTGGCTGGCTTTAATGAATCAACGTTTAGAACGCGTGCTGCCCGCCGGTATTTAGGTGGCCGCTGACCAAAGTTGAGCAGCAGGTGGCCAGCTGGAAAGCGATCTTGATCGCTCATGCAGCCAACAGCAATTGCATGTGATCCACTTGCGTCGTGTTCTCCGATTGTTTGCAGCTCTAGTTATGAGCTCATCAGTGTTAATTGCCGGATTTAATTGTCTTGGCCGCTGTTCCAATCGTACGCGTAGTCCACAATCGATCAGTCGACCGCTCATTAAACGCCTCGGATCGCTTGGATCACATCGCCAAGTTTGGCTTAGATACTGCCGATAGAGAGATTCAGCTGGCTAATAAAGAAATGTGGCGTATTCACGACAGCTATCAATAGTGGTTTCCCACTCGCGAATTATCTAGTTTCAGCTTTAGAGAACAATAAAGCGACAAAATCAATCCCAAGGATTAAACACTATTGTTCAAAGATTTATTGCTCTAGCTAACATGTTGAGAAAAATGTTGACGTATATTTTCCTTCTTTTTTTTTACTTAAATGCAGAATTATTTTATTATTATTTGGTATACAAATAATAAATAAAAATATATTTGTTTTGCATATATATGGTATATACAAAAATCCTAATCAGCGAGACTTGGTAAGACGTCTTTTTTCATTTCGAGCTTCCGCGCAGATATTAAGATACAAAGCCATTTTTATTGATCGATTGATTGTAAACTTATTGCTTCATCACAAATTAAATTTGGTGAACAGTAATATTGGGGAGCTTCTTATTTAACTACTTTTCATTAGGCTTATACAATTTGGAAAGTTTCTCGAACGAATAAAGTGGCCTAGGTCTCAGTGCCGACAGGCTGACTTTATGGCCAACGCAGAGAAATGTCAACACTTGGCAATACGCTAATGAAATGGGGCAAGTGAATGCCATAAAATTGCATTAGTGAGCCGCAAATCACGGCACAGCCGACAGCAGCCAGTTAAGTGGGGAGCAGTTGGCTCCGATAGCTCCGATTCCGTTTTGGCGCCGACACTTGTCGCAATCATTTAAATAAGCACCGCTCCACGGTGTGGCCGACTTTTCCCTGGCGCGTCGGCCATCCCACCGCTAGCCAACAAAGGCACCCCGATTGCCGCTTAGGCGGTAAAGAACAAAGCTTTCACCCCATCAACAGTAATGCGAGCGGACGCGCTGTGCGACTTTTGCTTTTAATTCTTCGCCCAGTTAACAGATATTGGCAATTAGCCGCGTTCAGCTACTTACCAAATGTCTACAGATGCGGCCACAAGCAGTTGGACGCAGTCCAGGCAGCCCCTGGCCGCTGCATAATGCAATGCCAATGCGCCTCCATTGGGCCTTTCGTTGCCAGAAATGTTCCCCGGATGCATTGCGCCGGACATGTTCATGCCGATGGGCATACCCGCCAGATACGAGTCCAGCTGATGGGCATGCATTCTGTTCAGATTGTGATTGCTCTTGCTTTTGCTGTTGCTTACGCTAATGCTGTTGTTGTTGCTGTTGCTTATGTTGTGCAGTTTGTTCAGCTTATTGTTGTTGTAGTTGTTGTGGCTAATATTATTGTTGTTGTGCTTCAAGTGTAAATTCGAGTTCAGCGCATAGTCGTTGATGGTTCTGAAAGAGGGAAAAAGAAACTTGGTTTACAAATTGTTTTCATTCGTTTAGCTACTGTAACTAACAAGTTGCAGTATTGAATCCTATCCACTAATTGGATACAATATATAGAGTTTATTTTTAAAATTTTGTCATATTTTATAATATATAAAGTTCTCTGTGTCTATATTAAATTATAATAAAATCAATCTCTAACAAGTAATCCGGCATAACCGACTGCGTAATACTCGTTCACAGTACACAGTAATTATTACTTTTATTTGGGAAACAATTTTTTCCCAAATAAGTAAGAGTGAGGGATATTTTTATTTTTTAGGAAAAATATTCAAAAAAATTATTTTTTAAAACAAATTAAATTCAAATGCCGAATCAATCTAGAGGCTAAACCATGATGAAAATGGTAAACATCATGATAATCGGTTTAGTTTTGACAAAGTTATGGGTCTTTGAAATCTACCAAGTATGGGTTTGGGAACTTTTCTTGTCAAAATCTTTGTCAATTTTGGCGTGATTTTTGACAGAAAAATCGACCTCCCCAGAATCACTTTTAAAGTTGCGTTTTATACTAATTTGAGTACCCGCAATCGATTAAAAATGAAAAATCGCCATTCTAAATTTAAAAAAAAAAATTTTTTTCAAAATAAGTAAGGGGGGAGTAAAGGATTTTTTTCGGAAAAAAATCGAAAAAAATTTATTTTCAAATACGAATTTATTTTAAATTCAGAATTGATCTAGATGTTAAACCATGATGAAAATGGTAAACATCATGAAAATCGGTTTAGTTTTGACAAAGTTATGGGTCTTTGAAATCTACCAAGTATGGATTTGGGAACTTTTCTTGTCAAAATCTTTGTCAATTTTGGCGTGATTTTTGACAGAAAAATCGACCTCCCCAGAATCACTTTTAAAGTTGCGTTTTATACTAATTTGAGTACCCGCAATCGATTAAAAATGAAAAATCGCGATTCTAAATTTAAAAAAAAAATTTTTTTTCAAAATAAGTAAGGGGGGAGTAAAGGATTTTTTTCGGAAAAAAATCAAAAAAAAATTTATTTTCAAATACATATTTATTTTAAATTCAGAATTGATCTAGATGTTAAACCATGATGAAAATGGTAAACATCATGAAAATTGGTTCAGTTTTGACAAAGTTATGGGATAGCACACATAGCACATCTTTGTCAATTTTGGCATAATTTTGTGGGTGATATAGATATTCGCCAGAACCAAATCGCGCAGTAAAGTTGTATCGTAATGCAATTGAGAAGCTTCCATAACTGACAGGTCTGTCTATATCTTCTACTCTGATATAAAGCATCTCATGCTTTAGTTTTTGGCTAAAACATCCCCAGATCAGATCAGATGGAAATTTATAAAAAAATGTTTTATATATCCATAAATGTTAAATATGTATTGATTGATATTGATAATTGGCAATTGGTTTAAAAGATAAATGAGCTTTAAAGACTCTCTTAAATAGTTGTTGCATACTTTTGAAGAGAAAGAAAATAATGTAGCAGCCTTTGCAGCAGCAAACAAAAGACTTAAGACACAAACTTGGCGCCAATAAGCACGCAACAGCTTCAAGAGCTTTTCTCTATTTTTCCATAGTGCTCTCCAAACGAACTGAAAGTTGTGGAAACATTGAATTTGGCTAAGCCAATTTGCCATTTTTGTGGCTGAGAGTTAACGGGGTCGGATCAAGCGTTGGACAATCGCTGAGTCATGCCAACAGCACTTCCACTAGGGCAAGTCCGGGGGGAAATTGGGCGCCACTTCCGCACAGAGGGCAACAAAACTCGAGCAAAAGTCACAGACTTGACTCCTCAAATTAATTGAGAACCGAAAGAGGGGGAAAGAGAGCTAAAATGTTGACGGCTAGCTGGGTTATTGCCTTTGTAGCTGTTGTTGTTGCTGTTGCTGGTTTGAGGCTCAGTTTAATGAAGAAAGAAACTAAACTAATGCCACAGCCACTTTCTTTCACTTTATTGCGTCAACACCTGTAAATTAGTTTGTCCCAAACGAGACGCTTGTAGCAGGTGCCAGAAGCGGGGCGGACAGGTGCTCAGCTGAGAACGCAATTTGGCCACACAGAATGGGGGCCACTTGGTCAGCAAAATGTACGAAAAATGTGGAAAATAAAGTATCACGAAAACCCAAATAATTGTAAAAAGTTTTGTGCTAAAAATAAGTGAGATACTCTGTAGCCAGGTTTAAAGTAACGTGCATTAAGAAATCATATTTAGGGACATGTACAAAAATGTACGAAGTATTGAAATATATTTGTACAGAATTAATACACTATATACGTATTAGAATATGGACTGAAAAATGGTAATGGCACCTACTAAAAACTAGCCAACCGTAACTGCTCTAACCTCTGGGATTGACGGTTGATAGTCATAAAAATAATAGTCTGACGTATGTATATAGTTATATCAACATGACAAATTCACACCTTTTGGTAAACTTGTCCTTACTGCTTAAGATAATTATTTATTTATTTAGCTCCTAGAATATTCTAATTGGGTTTTACTATGTTGTTACTATGTTGTTGTTGGAAATCGATGCGATGGAAATACACGTAATTTACAAATACAAAAATGCGCAAACTGATACCCATTACCTTTTAAAATAAACCAAAACAGACGATGAACATCGCTATTAATCGACTTGTAAAAAAATGGGTCAACCCAGATATAAACTTCATAATGTGAGGCAAGAATTTCCAGATATTAATGGCAAAGTGTCTGTCAAATTAAATTCCCGCTTTTACAAGGTATTAAAGGAACTTCCATCTGTTCACTGTTCACTGTTCACTTTGGGCACACACAGTAAAAAAAATGGGTGTTAACTTGGAATTTACCTCAACTTGATGGCAACATCGCGACACTTGACGCATGGCACTTCAGCGACCGGCGCTGGCTCTGCTGCTTGCTCCGCCGGTGCAGCGACTGCTTTGCTCGGATCTCGGGTTTCTGTCGTTGTCCGCTTTTCGTCGGCCTCCTGGGCGTTGGCTATCGTTGCGTATTGGGCCTCGCCCTCCTGCTCCTCGGCCTCGGCTTCGGGCTCGGTCTCGCTGGCGAAATCCACCACCAGCTGCTGGTCATCGTCGAGCGCGGTTTCCGGCTGGCCGCCGCCGCCCTGGCGCCGGCTGAAGTAGCCGACGTGCTGCTCGACGCCGGCGTTGGCGTCCAGCAGGACGCGCTCGTAGGCGGCGCTCTCGTTCTCGCTGAGCGCGAAGCGCTGCTCGAAGACGCGCATGGGCAGCGCACTCTGGCGCAGCAGCTCCATGCGCTTGTGCCGCAGCTCAATGGAGAAGATGAGGCGCACGCGCACCTGGCGCCGCTTGCCCTGCTGCGTGGAGCGGGCGCGCTGCAGTCGCCGCCGATTGTGGCGCAGCTCGAGCTTCTCGAGGCCGCGCAGCGACTTCTCGGCCACGGGCAGCGCGCTGCTGTCGCGCTCCAATCCGCTGTAATCCGCCGCGGAGCTGAGGTCCAAGGCGCTGCGCGTGCGCCGCCAGGGCACCAGATCGAAGTGCGAGAACTTGCGTTCGCCCAGCTCCGTCCACGGATGGAAGTTGATTTGGGAAACGCTGCTATTCCCCTGCCGCAATATCCAGTCGGAGGAGTTGGCGGCGACGGGGGCGCGCGCTGCGGGCGTGTGGCGCACGTGCGCGTTCCTGGCGCTCGCCTGCGGCTTGTGGCGTTTGTAGCGCGGCACCAGCGTCGACTGCAGCATGCGCTCGTCCAGGCCGTAGTCCCGCCGCAGCAGCTCCAGCTCCAGTTCCCTGCTGCTGGCCGTATACTGAGCGCCGTTCCAAACGATGACCGGTCGCGCCGACAGACCCGTGGACAGTGCCCCGCCGCTGGGCATGTTCGCGCTCGCGCTCGCGCTCGAGCTCGGCTCGGACCGCGTTCGAGTTGCAGCAGAAGTTGGAGTTCGCGCTCCCGCTCCCGCTCCCGTTCCCGTTCCCGCTCCCGTTCTGGTTCTATTTAATAGTTGCTGCCGTTTTGTTCTTTGCCCGCTTTTGGGGCTTTTGGTTCGCGTTTCGTTCTGTTCGCTGTCGCAATTTCGCGGATTGCTTTTTAATATTCGCCGTCGTCGCCGCTTTCCGGTTTCCGTTTTCTGCCGTCCGACGTCTGCGCGCCGTGACGCCGTCGCCGCAAATGCTGCTGGTCAAAATCCAAAGCCAACTCCGACTCCGACTCCGATTCCCAAAGCCCAAGCAGCAAGTGCAGAAGGCAGCGCGAGGGGGCTGGAGGGGTGCGTGCGCCCTATGCAAAACTGCGACGTCGGCGTCTGCGTCGGCGTCGCTGTCGACGCCGTTGCGATGATTAAGTGTATGTAAGCGCGTTTTGAGTTTATACAACATTTTGTTGCTGCTGTTGTTTTTTTTTTGTTTTGTTTTGTTTTGTTTTGTTTTGATGTTTGCTCAACATTGGTAGACGCAGCAACAGCAGCAGCAGCGCTCCCCCCTGCTCCCCTCTGCTGCCCCTCGCTACCCTCGCCTGGCATTTTGTGCGCTTTTATTGTTATTTACTTATTTTTCACGCTTGCTGTCATGTCACCAGGTCGCAGCGACTGCGCTGCCGACTGCGCAGCCCTCGCGGCGCTCATTTCAAATGTTTCACTTCGCTGCGCACGCGTCAACAATAACAACAACAACAAGAACAACAACAGCAGCAGCAGCAGCAGCTGCTCAGCATTGGGGGCCGCAGCCGGGGCCGCTTTTTGTTGTTGTTGCATGCCCCATTCAAAAAACTCCGAGTTCACAGTTCTATTCTCAGCTAATTGACAGCGGCTGCTCATTGAAATGATCATCATCCAATAATATATATACATATATACAATAATAACTTCATAGTTGTTGCATGTTAGACAGCTGTCAAAATCAGCACAATAGTATCAAAATAATAATAATAAAATACATGTGAAATAAAGTTATCCACTTATAAGCTAATTGAGTATCGAAGACCATTGCATTTCTTTATTTTCTAAATGCTTTAAGCCTAATGAACATTTCTAATATAAGCCCAAAATAAATTAAATCCAAAAACAGTAGAACAAAATTTGCACCTAATCAAATTTAAAATAATATTAATATAGAAAATGGAAAACTAAAAATAGGTAACTTATAAAAAAAAGAAAATCAATTTTTATCAACGAATAAAATACTACGCTATTATAGTATAAGTAAAGGGTATACTGATGTATACTAAGCTTAAACAACAATATTCTTGAAATATGATACGTTTCTGGAAAAACCGGCGCATTCAGGAAGCTTTAAACTAAATGGCAAGCCATCTATTGGTTTCTGCTCCACACGCATCCTATATATTTAATATATATGTTTATATATCTTTAATGTATGTCACAAGCATCTTTGTTTGATTGTTTTGGTCGATTTCTGCGAGCGACAACCTTCGATTGGAGTCGATTTGAATATAGATAATAGATATATGTGAATTGCGGTAGAGTCGCAGCCGAAACAGATCCATTATAATAGACTTTGTTATAGATATTTGCATTATAAATGCGCTGGGCAAATGTTTTTATGGCCTGGCCGCCTTTCTAAGCCACCTGCTTATGGGGCAACTCCAGCTGTTGATGTTGCTCTTGGTTAACTGAAACTTGTTTGGCCCGCAGATGCGGGGAGCCGTTAATTGCAGGCCTCAAGTGTCAACAGATTGGCCTAAAGTCAGGCCAACTAATGGACGTCATCTTTGACATTTTCATTTTCATTTCCATTTCCATTTCAATTTGAGCTTTGGCTTATTTTTTCATTCATTTTTTTTTTGGGTCGTTATTACAAAGCAAAAGATGAGCAAACGATTATGAAATTAAAACCACTCAAAACGCATGCGGCGAAAATGAAATGTTAGCGAAGGTCGAGGACTGTCATATATAAAAAAAAATTAAAAAACAAAAAAAAACATAAAAAAATAGAGAAGGCAGACAAATGATGGATACAGATACAAAGCGCTCGGTTCGTCAGGCCCCGCAATGCGGGCGGTGACATTCACGTAGCGCTGCGAAGCCACGGTGCCATGGTGGAACTATGGAGAGTTGGGAGCCATTGAACCAGAAATCACGAAAACTCTTTACGCTGCTTGAGCATGACTCACGCTCCAGGCCAAGTTCCGGACGGGGGAGGGCTGCTTATGGGCCAGGCGCGAAATCGGCTCAAGACCCAACTCACAGCCAGCTCAGTCAATGGGAACGCACCAACTGCCCACTTAAGCACGCCCTGAACATAGAATTGACTAACTAAATAACTGACTGACTGACTGCCTACTGAGGGTCTGCTTCTGGGCAACGCCTGTTCAAGAATCATCGTCACGCCTGAGTTGAGCAACATGCAAAAGTTCTACAAGTTTTGCCGCTTGTTGATCACTACTCACAAAATATACTTAGCCATGTACAAGCATGTACATATATAAACCTAACAGATATATTCACATACAAACATCTTGTGCAATTACATGAATAATTGATGAGTAACATACTTTAAATTGCTTCATACTTTATATTGCAAACCTTAGCTAGGCCTAAGTTAGCAATATTTCATTACATTAAAGTGATTAGATAGGTTATTTAAAAAACAATATGTTTTTTAGACAAAAAGAAAATATCAGTCTATACAGAAGGACGAAGTCTTATTAGCATAGCTTTAGGATTAAGGTAAGGTAAAGGATTAAGGTAAGTACATTAATGACTTATTCAAGCTTATGCATCTACAACAGCATTAAAAAGTTTAAATTTAATTCAAGATATAAATCAAGCTGGATCAGCGTATGCTTGATTAGATAAATAAATAATATTTATCATGAGGTATCAAAGATATTTGAGTTAGATTTTCGCATTGCGCAAGTTTTTTAATGCTCGAAAATAAACAAAAAGTTAAAAAGAAAAATACAAACAAATGCTTCAATGAGTTTGGGCGCAGCATTCAAATTAAAATTGTTGAGTGTTTGAAACTGTGTATTTTTTATATACTATTTCCTCAGTTGTTAACTGTGCCAACAACGGCTGAAGACGATCGTAAAAGCTGCGCCCCAAACTTAGCCGGCTGCTTGATAAAGTCGTTAAGTGCAAAAGAGACGGAAAGTGCTGCATTGTTGATTCATTCAAATGTGAGATGCAGTTGGTAATTGGCCAATTGACGACTGTTTGATCTGTTAATGAGCATACATAAGCATATATAATAATATACATATCGCATATACGACGATTCGTTTTCTCTCCATCTTCAAGAGCTGGGCAACTCGTTGGGGTCTCGGCACTTTTACTTTTTTGGCTTTGTTATCAAAAGCAGAACACCGCTAACGTGGACGCGTTGTCTAACGGTAAGCAAGAGGTATCGTCTTCGTTTTGATCGTCTTTGTCGGTTGCCATTCAAATGCAAATTGGCTCTTAGAATCGATCAACGATTTGTTGCTGTTGTTTTTGTTATTTATTTCTTGTTTTTATTTTTTTTTTGCCTAAAATTTTCACTTTCCGCACACGAGAAGAAAAGAAAGCAAAAGTGAAAGAAATGGCTTACAACTTTAAACTCTTGAACTAGCGGCCGAATTGGCTGGGCAACCCACTGAGAGGAAGTTCAATGATCAAGAAGCTTCCGCCTAAAACGGGCGAAATTCAATAAAAACCTTCGTCTTTCGCATGAAAACGCCAGATACATAAATTTCAAATAAGCATACAACAAATAAAGAGAGAAGTCTGAAAAAGCTTTGCAAAAGCTTTGGCGAGCCAGTTACAAGCGCTTTGCAAACAAGCCACTCACATGGCCAAGCCTTCATCATTCATATATGCACATGCAGTGGGCATTCAGCATTCATTCATTTATTCAATCAGTTTATCAGCTGCGGCCTCTGGCGAATGCCGTGAAAGTCCAAGACAAACAAAACATTTGCCCAACAACAACTAGACAAAAACAAATAGGCAAAACAAGCTGACAACAACAAGACAAACAGCTGCCACACGAGGCAGTTGCCACCGTTGGAGGCAAGCAGCAGCGCACAATTCACAGGGCGCACCGATAAGAGAACTGAAGATGCCGCGAAACTAAAGCAACAGCAGCAACAGCGACAACAAGAGCAGCACTTGTTGCATGTGACAGCTGCCACATCCCGTGCGAGTTGCGGCAAGAGTTGCACCAACATTTGCCAGCCCAGATGAGACCAGAGTGGATCCGAGTGGATCCGAGTGGTTCCAAGTGGATCATTGGCCAAACAGAAAGGCGCGTTTTAAGAAAACATATTCCATAATACCCTTTAAGTATATCTGACTTAATAATAATATAATATATATATAATATATAATATAATTAATATATATAAATAGCGCTGGCAGACGGTTCAAACTTATTTCCCTTACAACTGTGGCATTTGAATAATTTTATAGTACATTTTCTTATATTGGTTATTTGATATTTCTTGTCTCATATGCAAAGAAAAGTGTCGCGTGCAATTGGGAAAGTTATTTGGACTTAAATATATTTGCTTCAATACGATTGCAATAAAATAACCGTTTTTAAATAAGGCTAGTCAATATATTATGTGGCCTCAGCTTTTGTTAGGTTGATTATTTTTATTTTTAATTGTTTAACATTTTAGCAGTCAACAAACAGCCAAAGATATGATATCCTTAAAAGAAAATATATTGCACTTTTCACTTCAATTAAAATATTTGTTTCTTATTATTAATAGTTTATATTGCTTTTTTTTTTATTTACCATTGATGTAATTCCGCAAGTGAAATATGAGTTATTAAATAGAGAAAGCCTTCATGTGTGTATTCTAGATAATTCTATGGGTCTATATTTTTTTTAGATCAGACCAAGGTCATACCACGAAATTTGGAATACTTTTCGAGGTAGGTCGAGTTAGGTGGGCTTTTCTCAAAGCTTTGAAGCTGGCCAATATTGTGTTGTGGGATTGGATTAGCAAGACAAAGTCAACAAATTGCCAATTATGACAACGACAAACACAACAGCGGTGGAAAACCAGTTACGAGTTGCGTTTTAATATGGAAAATGAAAATGTACAGACATTGCCGTCGACATCGACATCGACATCGGCATCGGCATCGGCGGCGATTTCTAGTGGTAAGCTAAAAATGTCGTATGTAAACGCTTTGCCTTAATACTTAATTGACATTGGTGGAAAGTTGCAGCAGCAACAACTGCAGCAGCAACAACGGCAGCAACTCCAGCTGCAGCCGCAGACCTGGGCCGGTTGTTGACCGAGAGATTTGCTAACAACGGTTAACTTTAATAGCCATCGCCCGCGCCGCGGTGTCTGGAGCGGTGCGAACGAAAGCAAAAGGATGCCGAGGCCCAGCGGGACATGGGGTATACTGCGGCTGCGGCATAATGTGTGGTTCAGTTAGCTGCGATGCGATTCGGTTCGGGCCAAAAACGAGTTGCAGCCGCGAGCAAGCGCCGGCCAAAAATTTCACTTTTTCTTTTGCTATTAACGCAGGTTGCTGTTTTAGTTTTTCTTTATATATATTTCATTTTTATATTTTATTTAAGATTCATCCATTTCCAAAGCGCCTCGAAGATGTCGACCAGAAAGCGTCGCTAATTAACGCAATACTAAATACGTGTATTAGCGCCAAGCCCCTGTGGCCAGTTGGCCATTTGCCAGCAGTGGCCATTTATCTCGTGTTATTGCGTTTGCCTAATCCTCGACTTAAATTTTATTTTTACCCATTTTATTTACTTTTTTTTTTTGAATTTCTTTCCAATTTGCAGGCGAGTTGAATGGACCAATCGCACAATGCGACGCGTAATGTGCAAAGTGCAGCGCGGAGCGAGGTTGCAAGGTTTTTCGACTTTCGATGCGTCGTGGCAACATTGGGCTGCAAAATACAGAGGAATGTGAAAGGGCGCTCGAGAGCCCGAAGATCATCTTTGCTGTCACGGATTAGCACTTCTTTCTATTGCCATTTCTATTTATATCTCTCATGCTTTTTTTCGCGTTTCCCCTCTATCTCTATCTTTATGATCTGCTGAACTGAACGTTTTCATTTCAATCATAAATATTTTTAGCATAAACACATTCTGTTCTATTTAATATTTAATTTCGCAGTTTTAGATTTATGGTTTTTTGAGATACTTCTCATCTTCTTCTAACCAAATATCGCCTTCAAAAGAGATGAACTTAATTCCTATAGCATAATAATATAATATATATACTATATATATAGTTGCTTCTAGACTTGGCTCTAGATAACTTCTCTTCAATTAAATAAATGAGCTCGTATTTTCAGGCTCCGTTATTGCCAAGTATTTGGATCCATAAAAATGATTTAACGTTAATCTCCGATTTTCCAGCTGCGCTTCCGAGTCTCTTAATTAATCCAAAAGACGTGCTTAAATTATGTTTTATAAGGTTTTCTCTGTTATCTATGGCTTGTGCTACACTTTTATCTTTGCATTGTATTTGAAAGTTTGAACCACAAATCATAAGAGAAACCCCATTGGAAACCGTTATCTAGCGAATGATAACGAGTGCCAAATGTATAAAAGTACAGATATCTTTTGGCTGCCAAAAACCAAATGCTGTATGCATGATTTTTCTCGTTGGCCATTTCCGCAACTCTGTTGCCAGCAACAACAATTAAACAACAACAAAAATGTAGCAATAGCTGCAACAACAACAACAACGGCAATAACGAAACAGAAATGTGAAAAAATAATTAAAGTAACGTACTATGTCTAAAGCAATAATCGCCAACTCGGTCTTAAGACTAGGCTGGTGGCAGGTGGCAAGTGGCAAGTGGCAATGGTGGGTGGTCCGCGGGGGGAGGCAGCGGGTGTGTGCAACACCGAAACAAAACACAATTTAATGCGCTTTTCGAATTCTACGGCTCCGCGCTCTGAACACATCAGTAAGCATGGATATGGATAGCTGCCCGTACATTTATTAAGCCCCGGGGCATAGTCAAATCATATAGTATATATGTATATATATGAGCAATGATATGGTCTAATACTATACGGCCTGGCATAGAATATACTAAAATATAATATGTTACTGTATTTTAGAGCATGGACAAGAATAGTATGATCTTATATGAAAATGTACTAGAAATTCTATATTAAAGGAAAGGATTTTATAATATGTGGATAGGTAAATATGGTAGAAAAGTATAATTTGATATGATATAGTATATTGCTACATTTTTGTTGTTGTTTAATATTAGTTTGGCATAGTATGCCATGATATAGAATATGTAGCAATTAGTAAATCATCGATTATTCAAGGCAAATTATGATTTGATATGATATTGAATGGCATGATATGGTGTATTATAGGCATTACAAAACATTAGAGGTGCGACTGCTTCGAATTGCGGCCTCGAGTTTTGTCCGAAATGCTCAATTATAAAGTTATAAATTATAAATTGCATCCCGCTCTCTGTGCAGTCCAATTAGCACAGTCAGTGGCCCAATCAACTAGTTGTATAATCCAATCGCTGGCATGGGGCTAATTGTGTATTAAAAACTCTCCCTTCCACACATAAAAAAAACATCGGCGATTATTTTAATTAAGCAAACTTTCAAATTGGGAAACCATACGAAAATCAATGATCGCAGGTTCTTAAACATCAAATTCATCGATATGAAATGGATCATCAATGACTTTCTGTTATAATTGATAATATAGCTTAATAGATTAATAGATCAGGTATACCTGTAATACAATGGAAACGATATTGCAATGAGGCATATCTTCATATACCCTGTAGCTAATGAATATGGTTAAGAATGGTTTTGTGAAAATCTTTGTAACAGGCAGAAGGTGGCATTTATGACCTACATGTATTTTTGAGCAGCGAAAGCAGCATATCAATCTCAGAAACTAAAGGTTTAGATGCACAAATTATGGCATTTATGCCATACGCAATTTAGTTTGTTTTTAAGCTGTCTAAACTGTATTTCACTTATCAGATACAATTTTAACTTTGAGTCTGTTATTTTTTGTTTTTAAACAAATGGGAATTTAACTTACTTAAGATGTTTTCTTTATCCATGTAGTTGCGCATAATCAACGCCACACATCGGGTATACGCGACACAAGCACACGTACGCACACACACGCACACACATTTATGTAGAGCCTGTCAGCACTGTCGATCGTGCAACAACAAAAAAACCAATAAAAAAATAACAATAACAACAGTAACGAATAGTACTATGCACGGCTAACTAACACAATTGATGCAACATTTTGAAACAACGGTTAATTTGTGTTAACTGTTTGTTGTTGTTGCTGCTGGTGTTGCTGCTGCTGGCGAGAATCGCTGATAAAAAGAGGCGCGCGCGGCACGTGCTATGCGAACAATGGTCGACGCTTGTTTGAGCCTCGAGTCTTTCGGTCTTTCGGTCTGCGGTCTGCGAGTCTCCGGCTTCGTCTTCGTCTTCGACTTCGACTCCGACTCCGACTTTGGCCACCGGTCGCCAAAGAAATGTAAAAGCCGCAGTCGCCGCTTGCCGCACGCAAAAGCACAGACGCAAAAGCGGCAGGCGAGAAAGCTCCAAAGCTTTTGCTTGTTTGTTTACTTTGCGCTGTTGCTGTTGTTGTTGCTGCTGTTGTGGCTACTTTGTGTGTGTGCGTGTGTGGCGTCGATGCGCTTTTTGCACACTGCTGGACTTTTTCTTGCTGCTGCTCGCTCTCTTTTTTCCTATTTTTCATTTTCTTATCTGAAATTTGTATACCCTATATCCTATACCCTATACCAAAAGTGGCTTGGAAGAGTATACAAAAGGCTGTGCTCGTATGTCCACTAAGTGACAAATGGCAATTTAATCTCTAAAAATGTAGATTAGAATTAAAATTAAGATTTAAAAAAAACTATTTTTCGTTTTAAGTTCAACAACTTGAACTTCATTTGGTTACAAATGCACAAGAACTTGCATATAAAAAATACACATGCATTTATAAAAGATATATTCTAAAATAAAAAAAAAAAACATTTTGGCAATGATTTCTTACATCTTTAAATTATATAATATATTATGCAAACTAGTTACTTTCGTAGTTTTTCTAAATTTGCCTTTGAGCTATTCAGGCTACAGGGTATCTTGCCAGTCGGACCGCCTGCCTCAAGCACTCTTACTTGTTAACTTAACTTTATTCAATCGAGTTTATGTTTTTGAATGCTTTTTATGGCCGCAGCCGCGTCATGCGCTTCTAGGCAGCTGCCATTGTTCGGCTCGCGGTCTAACGGTAATAACGTTTCTTCGTCTACTCATATTTAAGATACATGCTGTTTATATAGAAATAAATAAACACATTTACATACATACAAAGCGTATTCCCACATATGCTTCTATATCCCGCTCATCGCTTAGTCTCAAATATCTATGAATTATAATTTATGTTGAACTCGGTTCAGTTCAGTTCGGTTCAGTTGGGTTCAGTCTCTCTCTCTCTCTCTCTCTCTCTCTCTCTCTCTCTCTCTCTCTCTCAATGCGATGCTCATTTAAATGCAATCAGTCAAAATCGCATCTAATTGGTCCACTGATTAGCAATCCAATTGAATCCAATTCAATTGTATTTTGTAAACACTTCATTAGCAGTATTATTTTTGCTAATAATGATGTTATCGATGATGATGATGCTGAAACTCATAATTGAAGACTCTGGAATTGCGGTCGCAATCGCGAACCCACTTTGCGGCAAGTTCATTGGAAGCCATGCACAGTGGCAGCTGGAGAGTTATTTACCACACCTGATGTATTATTTGTAAACAGTCCGCAAAATAATTTAAAAACAACTGTTGAACTGTTTTTCGACCGATTGTTCCTATGACAGCTATACAATATAGTGGTTAGGAGTTTGCAATATTTTGAATATTTATAAAAAAGTTTCTAAAACAAAAACTAATTTTCCAACCAATAGTTCCTAAGTCAGCTACAATATGCATATAGTGGTGCAATCCGTCCTATTCCGAGAACAAAAAAAGGAATCCTTTGCATAGGAAACAAAGGAACAGAGAGATATTTACTGGTTCACGAAGTGAAACCGCGAAAATCCAAATATCCCACAATTTTAGAGCTACTCACGAAATGTGGCAGGCAGTTTTCAGATAACTCCTTTAAAAATCGAGCCGAAATATGTTAGCCACGCCCAATCGTGCTCCCACAAATTACAAAAATCTGTATATTTTATAAAAAAAAAACAAATAAATTAAATGACTGCCTTAACAGTGGTTGCCCTTAGTTATCCTCAGGCATCGCAATGGACCTCAAATACACATAAGTATGTACATAGTATATATCATATATATAGGACATACCTGATGGCCGCTGCCGCTGCAACAACTGGTTGCTGCTGTGCCGCCAAGAGTTTCATGCTGCCGCCGAAACGCTGCTGGGGATGGTGCGGATGCTGGTGTAGGAGCTGGGGGTTGAAGTCGAGTTCGCCATCGATGGGGCCGTAGCCGTTGCGACTGCAGCTGAGGCGACTCGCGTGGGAGCCGCGCTCCGAGTTGCATTTGGAGCCGCAGAGCGAGTTGTCGCAGAAGCGGCAGCATTTATTGTAGCTGAACGTGGATGTGCAGAGCGTGCAGAATGAGTCCAGTTGCGATTCGGCGTGTTCATCATCGAGATCCTCATCCATGTCCGCGTCCGCGTCCACATCCGCCGCTGCCTGCGCCGCCTCCGCCTCCGTATCCATGTGCCGCTGGTGGCAGCGCAGCTTGAGCGTGTGCGCATTGCTGCTCTGATCCTCGTCCGAGCAGAAGTTGTACCTGTCGCTCTCCGTGTCCTCGGCCAGGCTGCTGCCGGCGCTGCCGTCCGCCCGGTGCGGCGACATCCCGAAGCTGCTCAGGGGGCAGGAGGGGTAGCGCGCCAGGGGAAATTGACGCACGTTGTACTTGCTGGTCATCGAAAGGTTCTCATTGAAATAGATGACGTTGGAACCATTTGGCTCCTGCTCCCTCTCCCGCTCCCGTTCCCGCTCTCTGCTTATGCTCAGATCATGGTATTTACGCAAAAAGGCCGCATTGCAATCGGCTGCAGTATATTCATGCAGTTTTTTCGGCTTGGTCGTAGGGTGAAGGGGCGAGTACAGAAGTTGCTGCTGCTGCTGCTGCTGCTGATGCAGCATCTGCGATTGTGGCACACTGTTGTTGTTGTTGCCGCTGCCATTGTTGTTGTTGCTGTTGTTGTTGTCACCGACGGATATGCCGCCGGACCGCAAAAGATCGAACAAGCGCTGCTTGAGATCGCGCATTGCGTCTGCATGAGGTTGCCGAGTGTCTGCAAAAACAAAGATAGTTCTATAATATAAATAGATGCGAAAACAATAGTAAATTAAATTTGCCTTCACTTTTAATGGCGCCAAACTAAACAAAAATGACAAACGACTTTTGTCATCTGCTCATAGCAAACAGCTTGCGCAAGCTCTCTCAGATGTTACCAATTTGAGTAAGCATCACAATTTTGTATGAAGATGTGCAACTTTAGTCAATGTTTAAAAACTTTTTGTTACAATTGTATTTAAAACGTAAATATTTTAAATATTTTCAACATTCAGTGTAAATTTTCCGTAGTATACATTTGACTGTAGCTTTCAAAACTGCTGGTACTCATAGCAGACAGCTTGCTAGCGCCACTGCACACATGCTTGGTAGCCCAAATTGAGTATGTTATCGATAACTTTCGGTCTGTTACAGCCCAGCACAAACGCATGTTGGTAAATTCATAAACGAAAACAAAACAAGCAACCTTTTTACCAAGTTCTCTACGGTAAGTACTGCACAACAAGCAGCCTGATCTCTAGTTAACTATTGTATCGCAGTGCACTACAACAGAAAGATGAGCACACAACGCGGGAACGCGAGTCGCACACGTGCCCAGAAACACAAGAATCGTCATGTATTTAAGAACGATCTGCACGACAAGACTCCACAGCAGATACGGCTCAACAAGATGCACGTGTCGACCGTCTGTCAGCGCTGCAAGGAGGTCATCGAGTGGAAGATCAAGTACAAGAAGTACAAGCCCCTGACGCAGGCCAAGACCTGTGCCCGCTGCCAGCAGCGGACGGTGCGCAAGGCCTACCATGTCATCTGTCGCGACTGCGCCGTCCAGGCGCACGTGTGTGCCAAGTGCCTAAAGAGCGCCGACGAGGTGGCCATCGAAGCGCCCGAGCCGACGCCGCAGGAGGAGCAACAACTGCAAGTCGAAATGGATCGACTGATTAAATCCTTCTCGGAACGCAAGCGACGCGCTTTCCTGCGCTTCATGGCCAAGGGGCGCAAGCAAGAGACGGAGGAGCCCCAGGACCTCGACGAAGAGGAGCGCGCGGCGCGAGAGAAGGCGGTGCGAGTCAGGCATACGCGCGAGGAGCTACTAGAGAAGATCAAACAGCTAAATCTCGCCGAAGAGGACGAGGATTACAATGACGAAGACGATGAGGACAGCGGGGATGGTGTCGAGGACGATGATGACGACGGGGGCGAAGGTTCTGATCTCGATTCAGAGGCAAGCAGCGAAGAGCTGGAGCAAAATGTTAAAACAAACGATAAACTTGTACAGAAATAGCGCTAAAAAATACCTAAATACTGTTCGATTGTAGAGTAAACTTTTTTTTATAATACAAATATATAGTGTTGCAAAATTTAAGGGCAATCAACGTATTGAATTATTGTGTTGGGTCTGCAATCAACGTACTAGCTCTCTAATCATTATCTAGTCCATTGCGTTATCGTTCAAAATTATTATAAATTTACACAAGTAACACTTGAATTGGCTCGCAATAAAAGCTTTCGAAAAGCTCACAATTACAGCTTTGCATTTAAATTTGCTTGCGAAATTCTGAACGCAGCAATCGACTGTAACTAATCGCCTGCAGCCGCTCTCAGGCTAGCTGCTGTGCCACTCAGTGCTCGACCAGGCAGCAGCGAAGAAGCATTTGGTCCCAAGCGAACGCGATTTATTTTAATTTTTTTTTTTTCGTTTGCAAAAGTTGTATCAAAGTTGGAGAAACGGCATTGGCAGCGTGGCAGGATGACCAATAGCAAAATAAGGAGCCGCAGAGGCCGCCGCAAGAAGGCTAAGGATAATGTAAGTGCTACAGTGGTGGCAATATCGACAACACAAAAATCGAAAACCAAGTCCAAGTCGAAGCCCAAATCAAATGAAAAGTCAGAAAAGACCGATCAAAGTAAATTGTCATACTCCGAGCTGCAAATGCTGCAACAGATAGTTCTCGATTTCGTAAAAGGCGACCAGCCGTACCAGGAGCTCATCGGGCTGTGCAATCTGCAGCGCAAGGAGGTCCATCTATTTGCCCGACAACACGGCCTGAAGACGCGCAGCCGCAGCAACGCCGGCAAGCGCATACTGACCATAGCCCGGGGCGAGGCTGTCCAGCCCAAGATGCGGCTGGCCGAGGCCACGCTGCCGGCGACAATGCAGTTCCACTGTGTCCTGGATGCGGCCATCAGCCGCAGACGCGCGCAGCCCATGCATCATCTGCGCCGCGAGCGGGCGCCCCAGAGTGGCGGCCTCCTGGGCATACCGCGCGTGCCGCCGGCCGCACGCACCGTTAACCAAACGCTTGCCGCCGAGCGTCAGGAGCTGCCCATCTTCACGAAACGCGACCGGGTGTTCGAGCTGCTCGAGATGTCGCAGGTAAGTGCCGGCGCAACGGCAACTGGCAGCCCATTGTAGCTTGGTTAATCGTCCGCAGGTGCTGATTGTGAACGGCGCCACGGGCTCCGGGAAGTCCACGCAGCTGCCGCAATATCTGCTGGAGCACGCGACCGCCACGAAGCAGTCGGTGCACATCGTGGTTAGCCAGCCGCGTCGCGTCGCCGCCATCAGCGTGTCGGGGCGCATTGCCGAGGAGCGCGGCGAGATGCTTGGCGACACCGTGGGCTACATTATACGCATGGAGAGTAAGTACTGGCGGGCCGGGCGAGAGACACGTCTCATCTAATCCACACACTCCATCCCAGGCAAGTGCAGCCCCAACACACTGCTGGCCTTCACCACAAGCGGCTGTCTGCTGCGCACGCTGGCCATGAAGAGCTCCGAGTTCTTCAACAACACCACGCATCTGGTCATCGATGAGGTGCACGATCGCGACCTCAACACGGACTTCCTCTTGCTGGCCGTCAAGCTGGAGCTGGAGCGCAACAAGGCGCTCAAGCTGATACTGATGTCGGCCACAATGGACCTGGAGGCGCTCTCCCGATACTTTGGCAATGCGCCCGTCCTGGATGTGGAGGGACGCAGCTACAATGTGCGCATCTATTCCCTGGAGAACATACTAGACATGACCGGCTACATGACGCCCCAGATGACGCGACAGCTGGGCACCAATCTGCAGCCCACCGGGGAGGAGCTGCTGAAGGCCTATTCGCAGGCGCACAGCACGCATGAGGAGGACATTGACAACTCGCTGATCGTGTCCCTGCTGCAGGTGCTGCTGCTGATGGGCATCAAGGGGGCCGTGATTGTCTATCTGCCCGGGTACCAGGACATGACCCGGCTGATGGACATGCTGATGGATGCGCTGCCAGCGGACCTGGTCAAGATACTGTTGCTGCACAGCCAGGTCGATGGCCAGCGGCAGAAGGAGGTCTTTCGCGAGTTTCCGAACGTGCAGCTCAAGATTGTGCTCAGCACGAACATTGGCCAGACCTCGATCACCATATCGGATCTGCTGTATGTTATCGATACGGGCCGCGTCAAAATGAAGACCTACGATCCGGCAACGGGCGCCTCGCATCTGGGCTGCGTCTGGGTGTCCCAGGCGGACGCACATCAGCGCACTGGACGCGCCGGTCGCCGCAAGGATGGCATCTGCTATCGACTCTACAGCAACGATCAGTTCGACGCCTTCGATCGCTTCACCGTGCCGGAGATCATGCGCCACACACTCGACGAGGTCTGCCTGCTGGCCAAGATTGCCACGCCGCACCAGCCCATCGAGCAGTTCCTCTCGCTGGCCCTGGACCCGCCGCAGCCGCACGCCATCGCCCAGGCGTGCGCCAAGCTTAAGCTGTTGCGCGTGCTGCGCGACGAGGACGAGAGCGTCACCGAGCTGGGGCACATTATAGCCGAATTGCCGCTCGATGTGCAGCTGGCCAAGTGCCTGGTCCATGCCATCCACTTCCAGTGCGTGGGCAGCCTGACCATCATCAGCGCCTACTACTCGGTTCGCGACCCCTTCGTCCTGCCCAGCGACCGGAGCGCACGCGGCGAACAGCGCAAGTCCCGGGAACTCTTCAGCGTCGACTGCTGCAGCGACTCGCTCGGCATACTCCAGCTGTACCACAAGTACATGTGCGCCGACAAGAAGGGCAACCGCGAAATGGACAGGTTCTGCGAGAAGCACTATCTCTGCCGCAAGTCGATGGATCTGTTCGCCTCGGCGGTCCAGACGCTGCGTCTCTCGCTGATGCGCATGATCAAGTTTGTGGACATGAAGGAGGCCACCAAATACGATTGCGACATGAACATGGTGCGTCTGGCGCTGACCGCCGGCCTATATCCAAAGATTGTTTACGTCGATCGGGCGAAGGGAATGCGCCTCATTGCCGAGGGCGATCCACGTGTCCAGCTCTCCAGGAACTCCTGTCTCTCCATGAGTTTTGCCAAACGCCAGAGGAGCAACATGAGCGACTGGCTGCTCTACGTGGACAAGACGCGCACGGCCGGCCTGGTGTCCAACATAGAGCACACCACGCTCGTCAGCACCCTGATGGTGGCCCTGCAGTGCGGCAAGGTGGCCAGATTGGAGCCGTACGTGCCCGAGCATCCGTATGATGTCACCAACATTCAAGTTGAGCACTCTGTGCTGTGCCTCGACTCTTGGGTGCGCATCCTGATGACCACCGAATTGGGCGAGAAGCTGCTCCGGCTGCGCTCCCACATTGCCTACGAATTCAACGATCTAGTCGGCAGCCGTGTCATGGTCGCAGCTCGATACCCGTCCGTGGATTATGTCCAACGACTCTTGGATCTCGATACCGAACTGTCGGGTCTTTCGGCTAATGATATTCTATTTTTCTAAGGTTCCCTAGATCTGTGCAAAGCTTACAAGTAGCGTCTATTAGCAAATTTCGTTTGAGAACAAAATATACAAAATATATATCTCAGAGTAGATGTACGGGGTCTTTTCTCCTAGCTATATGTATCGTGATTATATGTACAAATTTAAATTATTTGATGAAATGAGAATACAAAATCTGTTTTAAAATCAATTAAAGCCTACGAATGGCACAAGGCCCTAACTCAAGCTACCATAAATATATAAATGTAAACTATAAACATATAAATGCATGCTTATGCAGAAGAGAATTATTCGGCTATGTATCGTAATACCTGATAAGTGTACTATTTATCAAACATTGATCTACACTTTGAATGTTTTGCATTCTACATGATAATTTCATGCAGATTATACTGAAAGAAATTCATAACTATTAATAATATGTCTTTGCACGAATTTGAAGAACAAATTTTAAAACAAATCTTAATGTTAGTACACAGCATATGCTAAAGAAACTTAAATATTGTTAGATGCATTCGCAGTCTCCAATTTATATAATATTTATGTGTAGAAATGGGTTATCATGTATATAATGCTAATGCTCTGGCCTAGATTTTGTCTGCCCGAAATTGGAGAAACAATTTTTAAAATATATAAATGTAATATTGTTAGATGCATTTGACACTTATATTAGACCATGTTTCTGTGTATAAATGTTGTTAAATGTAATGCGCTGCAATAGCTGCCTCTGTGAGCTTGCTGAGAATATTTTAACACAAACCTTGTCGCCACCTAGAAAACATGAAAACAACTGAAACTGACCCATAGGGCCTGCATAAATCCCAAACATTTTTTGAATTAAACTGGCGAATTACCGCACATTATAAACAAATTATAGATGTGATTGCTTTTAATGAAAACGCGAAAAGCTAATGCTGTTTATGTTTCACAAACAGTTGCTTAAGAGAGGCTGCAAAATAAGTTATTGTAACCAAAAATGCATTATAAACACAGTATTGTATTATATATATAAAATAAACTATGATTCTGACGCTCTTGAGAGCAAAAATTTGTTGGTATTTTCGTTGTCTTTTTGGCAGGTCTGTTGACTAAACATTTCAATCTAATATTAATATTTTAATTCCTTTAGCCGGTTGACTATGTTACTAAATAAACATAGATTTACCAAAGTTCAAAGTGTAACAACAGCTTAAAACCGTCTAAATTATTATTGATTTGGAATTTTGTATAGTATAGTATATTCCAAGTTATAAATCTAGCGTTCACTCGGAAAGACGGACGGACATTGCACAAACCCAATATACTTTTTTCACTTTGTTAAATTTAATCTTAATTTTTGGTTAAACTTTTTTTTTGTATAATTGTTTGTCCGCTGTATAAAAATGCTTTAGAAAAATGTGTCAGGTCAAAAGAGCATTTTGCCAAAGACAATATAAATGTAAGAATTAAATATCATTATTTATATTGCACAACAAAAAAATATTAGGACTTTAGAAAATAGCAAGTTTAAGGAGAAGTGAAGTTTAATAAAGTTACAATAGAAATATAAAATTTAAATATAATTATTTATATTGTCTCAACAAAAAATATGAGGATTTTAGCCAGCTTAAGGATAAGTAAAGTATATATGTTTAATAAAATTGCAAGAATTGCTTCTGGGGTATGTCCAATAATTCACAGATCAACGAATGAGCTGAGGTGTTTATTTCAATTGAACTTATTCTGAAACGAAGCGAAAGACAGCTCTAGTCTTGAGTTCACTTTAATTGCTGGGTGAAAATATGTGTGCCACAAGTGCATGGAATGCAGTTGCAGTTGCAGTGTCAGTGTCAACGGCAGCCTGTGGCGCCGCCGGGGACGGCTCCTTCATTTGCCATTGTGCCAATGCTGGGCAATTTGGTTGTTGTTGGGACGCTGCGACTGGGGGCCTGGCCTAGCCCCCTAGGCCAAGTGCGGCCCATTGAGGCGCAAAAGACAGCAGCAACAACAACAACTCGTAATGGCACAGACAACGTTGTTGCCGCATGCGCGCAGTCAATAAACCTGCGCAGCCTCGTTGTTGTTGTTGTTGTTGTTGTTGCTGTTGCTGCTGCTGCAGTTGCTGGCTTTGCGCCCCCTCTCTAACAATGGCAAGACAGCCAATTTTGTGAGATGAAAAAAGACAACTTGCAACTTGCAACTTGCAACGGCAACGCCAGCAGTCAATGCAGCAAAGAAAGTGAAATTAATTTGTACTTGTCTCTGCTGTCTGTCTTCTGTTGTTGTTATTGTTATTGTTGCTGTTTTTGAGCTACCTTTCAATTACGAGCCAAGCAAGTACCAGCCAGATTTCGAAGTACCCACAAGTATTGCTCTACATACGATATGGGCAACCGCCATTGTTCATTAATTCCATCTGGCGATTGCTCGGCTTCGATTCGACTTAAGGCTGCTCTTAGAGAACTTGGAATTGCTTAAGCTTATTAAGCTAGGTAACAGCCTGATGAAAAACCACTCTACAAATATTTCTATGGTAAGGAATTCTTTTTTATTTTTTTATTTTTGTTTCCTAATAATTATTAGCTAGTTTTGAGCTGGTTCCTTTTCCAGTTTTTTCTTAGAGTAAATAATACATTTTATACCACATTTACTACTCTATTCCATTTATAACACCACAGCACCAGTTTACGGTTTTAAGCATATTTGAAAACCAAGCTTATCTAAACTGTTTTCAAAACGGATTCAATCCGTTTTCATATTTTTCCTAAAAAGGAAACCCCAATAAAAAAAATTAAAAAATTAAAAATATGAAAATTCTAATACTGAAATATAAATAATGCCAGCAAATTTCTTTTTTCCGAATACTTTTAAATTTCTAAGGTCCGAATTTGGTGAAAAAATTTTCACATTTCCAATTTTTCCCATACAAAACCTAATATTTCCTAAGCTATTGTATTTAGTTTTTTGCCTTTAAAATTAAACTTTACGAAAGAAATAAAAGAAAATTGTTAAAAATCCATTTCGGTATTGCACCAGCTGTGCTCCAGATCTATAAAAACAATATCGGTTTCATCAATCGAGGCAATATGCTGTTGCATAGTGTAATCAGTTTAATTAATTACCCAATACGATTGGGACTCAACTATTTATTGGAAGAAGGCAGGACAGAGACTAGTTCTGCGCCGGGCGGAGGCGTGGACGAGGGCCGAGACTGTCGCCATGGCCACGGCCGGAACCGCTGCTGACCCACAACTGCACATGCAGCGAGTGGCAGCTGCTTAGCATGCGGCTAGCCACCCGCCGAACAGGTGCAACCGCGAGGCAGCCGCAAGGTGGCGGCAGCGGAGGCAAGTGCATTCAACCTGTTGGCAGCGGGTACTTCCACTTGTTGGCCAAGTTGATTGTACATCCATTAGCGCGCGGCTGCATTAAGCTGTTGCAGCGAGTGAGTGCACGATTGAGTGTTTGAATGCGCGAATGAATGTGAGTGCAGTCGCGCAATTGCCAATTGGCTTTGATTTTGAACTCGCGCTTCGGTTCAATTGACGCCAATTGACAATGCAGCCAGCACTCGACGCAACAAATTGATTTTTGGCCCGACCAGCCTCCGGGCCAGCCAGCCTCCAGGCCAGCTACCATTTTGCATTTCTAGCAATGGCTCTTTGGCCGTTGGCATTGTGGTTTTGTGGCTCTCCAATTGGCCGTTAGCTGCGCCCAAATGATGCACAAGTAACCTAACTGTATTCGAATATGCCTGTGATTTGCGCATGATTCCCCAATGATTAGTCGCAGCCTATTGGCCATGAAATCAAATGTTTAGTCTGTTCTCAGCTGTGGCCATAACTGTGCATATGATGTCATATCATTTGAATCGGCGCTATGCAAGAGAACGAATTATATAGTCGAGGAAAAGATCAGTTAATCCATACTCAAAGAGGTCCAGACCTGATTAAGGGCGATAATTGTTGACTGCAATCCAAAACAATATAAATAAATATCAAGATATATATCAGTTCTAGTTTAGAGTTTACAAACGTTTAATTTTTTATTCCACGTTTCTTTGATATATATTATATATATATAATTTGATACATATTCACTTTATTAACAGTTTTTAAATCCCGTTTTAGCATATTTTTAGATAGTTGTGGCTTATGGCCTTGCAACTCTCACAGGAATTCTTTATCGATCCGCCTTGGGATCGAATAAAATCTTTATGTAACAAAAAAAAAAGTGGAAATTTGAGCTTCATTTTATAAATAGCAGACAATATCGTAAATTTCCAATTGCAGCAATCGAGGAACAAGTAATTGATGTGTAAAAAATCTTGTTTGTTTTTCAACCAAACGCACCAAAAACGAGTTTCATTGTATTCTGAGTTTACAAATAAAAAAATCACATTAACATTGGATTTCCATATAATATAGCTCCCCTAGCCACTATCGGTAAAATTATACAAATTTGTAAATAAGCATAGAATTTGGTATCGAGAGCCAACTAAAAAGTTCGTACTCATTTTTCCAAGTGTACGAATGTTCGATAGGAACTAAATTTGCAGATTACCTCAGCGAATGTTTTGTTCTTCAATATTTAGTGGCTTGAGAAATGCCTTTGCCTGAGCTGCTGATGCATGTGTGTGTGTGTGTGTGTGCGTGTGTGTGTGTGTGTGTGTGTGTGTTAATGAAGCAACTGGCGCTGATGAGCTGCGACGCGACTTGACGAAAATACTGATTGATAGCCGTGTGCCTGTGAAGCTTGGAGCAGCAGTTACAGTTACATAATTACACAAATTGATTTCACAGAGGCCTGCGGTGTTCAGCTGCTCCCAAATGCCAATGCGAATGATGACATCAGCAGCAGCAGCCGCAGCAGCAGCAACGGGCACGACATTGCCGCATCACGAAATGCGTTTTGGTAATTCCAAATTGGGAATAATCATAATACATAAACTCAAACTTTGGTATGTGTGGAGGAGCATGTGCAGCAGGCGGCAGACAATGACTGTGGCATGGCAGGCGGGGGGCGGCCGAGGGCTACCCTATCACGCCAGCGAACATGAGCTCTGCCTGCGGTTGCATTGCGACCAAACCGAACCGAACTGTGCGCCGGTGAAAGTCTAGCCGGGTCAAATCAATCAGCCTGGGCGGCGACCTGGCCAAAATGCCAAATGCCTTTTCGTTCCTCCTCTTCCCCGAACTCTTCCCCTCGCACGGTGCTTTTTTTTTCACTTACCTTTGCCTGTTGTGACTGGCAAACTGACAGCTAATTAATTTTTAGTTTTTCTGTAGTTTTTAAGTATTTCGGAGCCCCCTCCTCCGCTGCCATAACACCTTTCGCATCGCCTCGACTGCCTTCAAAAGCTACGCCTAATTATGTCATTAAAAGCGTTTTCAACGATTATGCGTTCCAAGTTTGTTGTGTGTGTGTGGTGTGTGTGTGTGTGACCAATGATTATGCTAGTGACCCATGCGGGAAGAGAGCGAGCTATTCATGATTGCCCATATTATTCACAAGCTTGCAGCAATTCAGTTCAGCTGGGTTCTAGTTCTGTCCTTACTTGTCCTGGAGATCGGCCAAGAATATCTTTTAAGCATTGCATTTTAATTATATTTTATTTGTACTTTATATTTATTTTTTTTAATTTCTACATTTTCTAAAAATTCTAGAGACATTTCCAACTCCATAATATATTTAGATATTCATTGCCGTTGTCATTTGATGCATTTGATTTAATTTCTATTTTAGGAGAATTTATTAATCTACGCGTCTAAAAATACTATCTAGTTGTTAAAAATACCCCCAAAATCTCCATATTTGCTAGCTTTTAACATAAATTTGTCAAAACTGGTTTGAGCCCTAGATTAATTGAAAATACATTTTTTGAATTTTCTTTCTCAATAAAAAATCCTTTACTTCTCAATCCTAAAAATCTTATTCGCACCACTTTATTTAATAATTAAAAATTGAGACTTTGTATAAAGTAAAAGTAAACATTTATATTTTTTATTATATAAAGGTTAGCGAGCTAAATTTTATGTATTTATTCTCTTTATGTGTTTAACATGCATATTAAATTTGCAAAGTTAGCTCAGAAATGTATTTATAGCATTCAGAGTGGAGTATTACGTAAAGCAGTAGTTTTTTTTAGAACGGGTAAAGCAAACATCTTGAATCTCTTACCTTTTACCTAGTATTTTTGGAGTGGACACATGTCGGCTCTTAGCTAATTTGAAATTTGGGGCCTGTTTTATGTGCTGTTTGCTAACGTTGGCGTGTGACGAAAACCTTTGGACGGCGCAAACGGTAAAAGTGAAGCGACCGCTTACAACGAGTATTGGCCAAGTATGTGGCCGAAAGTAAAAGCCAAACGAGTGCGAGCGACGCCGACAAACAAGTCGTGACGTCCGAAAGTGGCAGCAGGCAGTTAGTCGCCTTGGTCGGCATATTTGGCCAGAGACAGCAGGAGCCGGAAATGACCGGCGAGGCTTGCGCAAGCGCTCCGATCCGCTGATGACTCTGACCCGCGACGTCACACCTGGGACCGGAGTTGGAGCCCGTGTTGGCGCTCTCGTGCGGAAGTGTCGGAGCTGGCGCATAACGATCAATCAATAAGCAAATTATTTATGCATAAGTATATGAATCGATTGCCGATCGCCGAGCGTTGATGGGTTGCAACATTATTGGGTCTTGGGTCTTCAGCCCCCCCCACATCTTTTGGCCAGCTCGTAACTTAGTTCGTTTTTTGTTGACAGCGAAATTTGTTTTGTGTGTTTGCGCCGCAAAATCGGATAGCCATTAAAATGCCAAAAGACAAACTGTAAAATTGTTGTCGTGTTTTTGCCTTTGTCTTTTTGTATTTGCTTTGTTTTGATGCCATTTGCCGTTCGGTAGTCCAAACAAATCAAAATGTAATTATGTAAGACGCACAACAATGCTCAAAGATTTACAGCTCTGGGCGTGCCAGCCACAACATCCTCTTTCCGCCGATGTCAAGTGCCTGGCTTAACGCGTTTCTGGTCGTTATTGCCAATTGAGATGTGACGGGATTCCCATGCCACAGAGGTCAGCAGAGTCGCGTCCAGCTCGGTGCGGCTTAATCCCCGCCTGATCATAATCGCAATCTGGCGATGCCTGACCTCTTAAGCACTTAAGTTTTAATTAACAGCCATTGCCCATTTCGGGTGCAGAGCTTAGCCCAAGGCTGGCAGTGTGTGGACAGGCTCCAGGCTCACGGTTGAGTCCGAATTGGACAGTTGACGAATGAAGCCGCAATTAAAAATACAGCGTGATTAACAGAGATGGATTAGCAGCTAAGCATAGTCGGGCCTATTTATGAGTCTTTCAGTCTGCTAGTTAGACAGCAGCTTTGCATTTTCATAGAATTTTTATCTGCCTGGTAATTGCTTTTCTTTGGGTCACGCGTTGAGCACTTGAACTTAATAACAAAAAACTACTTTACAGAATATTTTGTTATTTTAATAGAGAGGGAAATAGTGTTGTCAAATACAAGTTATGGTTGTTAGTCTTAAAACTATGCATTTTTAGAGATTTCTCCCACTCTCTGTTGTGCTGCAAAACTCTAGATGGCACTATCAAAAGTATCTGAAACATGTATATTAATATTACATTTTAATTAAAACACCTTATTTAGAAAAAGACTTTAATCTTAACAAGAGTAAAATCTCATTTGAAAAATATTTCAAATTATCGTTATCTTTGTGTCTAAATACGTTAACGAAAATAAATCAAAAGTATTCAAAGTGTTATAATAGATGTTATAAATAGTTATCTATTTATCGAGAAGTATGCGGAAAGACACCGCTAAATGTCTTTATTTATCTATTGAAAATTAGAATTTATTTTTTTAAATTTTATTTTATTTTCCGAAATTGTAAAATTTTTTCTAAAAGTCTACTGAGCTTGTTATCATGTAAACTATTTTCCACATGTCCATGTCAAGTATAGCACTTGGGGAACGATTTATTTATTTATCATTTTGCCGTACTTCAGAGGTTTCCACAGCTTAAAATCAGTTTGGCTTATTAGCTAATAAAGTGTTTTGAACGGAAATCGAAAGGCTTTGCTTGGCAACAAATCCCTCATAAGCTTGGGCGCATCGATGGCCCTGATTTAATGGGCTTGCGCTTGACTTTTATCGTTGGAAAGTTAAGGCAGCTTTGAAATAAGCCAAGTTAAATGCTAGACTTACCCACCCAGCGCCCGCCCGCCCCTCTCGACGTTTGAGTTAAGCCGCATCAGTTTGGCATTGTGCCGACTTATTGGGCCGCAGCTTATTTATATATTATTATTATTATTACTATTAATATTTTTATGATCGCACACAATGCGATATGCCATGGCAACAAATTTCACTTTCGATCTGCGGACAATACAGCAACAAATACGAATTTGTGTATAAATGTGGCACAATATTTATTTGTTGCTCGCCATCGATTTGTCATTGTGTCTGGCTGGCAAATGCCCAAAATGATGATGAAGCCCATAAGACAACTCCATTCTTCTGGCCAGAGAGTATATTGGTCTGCCCTTTATGGCTGGGCCGAAGGTGAAGGGTTCACAGCGAACAAAGGGCCAGAATTGCTGGCGAGATGTTGAAATGGTAACAAAACGGCAAGAGGCAATTGTTATGGGGAGTTTTATCTAAACGATTCCGATTCCAATTCCGATTCGAAAGCGAGCAGAAAGCGGAGACCAAAACCAACTCCAATACCAGCGACGATGAATTATTTGTATGCATAATTCGTGTGACAAATGCGGCGACGAAAAGAGTGAGAAATGCAGTCGAGCATTGATAATTATGTTAATTGCCCGGCCGAATTGTACAAAATTATGAAAAATGGGGGGATTCCCCTCCGGCCCCACGCGGGGATAAATGTGCAGCAATAAATAAATTGTCGCCTTACCTTTTGACAAAAGAACCTGCCCCGCCGCCCCCCAGAGCCCCCATCGCGTTGTCGTGGAACGGGTGCAACAATGATGAAAGTATGCGGCTTCAAGCTGACAAATATTGTGTAGCTGTTTTGTGTATTGTCGGTAGTGACAACAACAACAACAACAACAACAGCAGCAGCAGCAGCAGCAGCAGCAGCAGCAGCAGACTTTCATTCTTGGGCCCCCCTTGATAAAGATACATTTTGTAGCACTGTCTCAACTGTTATTTTCCAGACGCTTTTGTTGCTGTTGTCATTTGTTGTTGGCTTTTTGGGTTGCCACAGCGCTCTGATTATATGGTACGTACTATTTCATTTGCTGACAGATGCGCACGTACAACAAAACTCAGCAAAACAACGACAACAGACACCTTAACCACAAGTGCCGCGGCGCACAATGCAATCACGAGGGCAATACCGACTTGATATTGTACCTAGCCAAAAGCCAGCGGAGTAACAATTTGCGCCCTCACTTTTAGGTTAGGAACGGAGGCAGTTCCAGGGCTGACATAGCTCTATATGTCTATGCCTCGACGTTGAATGGTAATTTAAAGTAAATGTTGTAAGAAGTATTCGTTAAAAACAAAAAATATCAGAAAATTTTCAAATACTTATATAGAATCTAAAATATATTTCCTTACGAAAACAGCATTAGTTAGCCAATTCCAAATTCCAAAATCATTTTGTTAAAATTTCTTATTTTGTTTCTTTGATATTAAGAATATCTTTGTTGACAAACTTTTGCAATTGTATCTTATTGCTGTGCAAGGTGTTTCAATATTCTTGCCTTTCTACACATCCACTTAGAATGCCAACATGTTGAGAGATTCATAGTACCCAGTCGAGTAAGCTAAGTAGGTTCGCTCATTGAGTAAGCACATCAACATGGGGAGTGTGCTCGGAACCGAGCTGCGTCGTGTCGATGGCTACACGATAGCTTGATAGTTAGAATGAGTGCTATGCAATTATGATCCGCTAGCTTTGCTGTGCGCACTGCTCATGGGCATGTCAACGCCCAGGAAGAGGCGCAATCTTGGCCACGTTCTTGCAGCTGCCGCCCTCGAGCAAATGGTATTTCCCAGCAGAGCGCTCCCTTTGGAGATCTTCTCGACTGGGAAAACAACGTCCAACTATCACAAAAAAAAAAAAAAAACAAAAAAAAAAAAAATAGTTCCACTTATGCTAAATTAAATGTACACTTGACGCAAAGGAGTTTTATTTTAATCATTGTCGTCGTGGAAAAAAGTGAAAATGCGAGCGGCAAACGACAACTCAATGTGGCTGTCGCTGGGGGCACCGCTGGCAATGCGTTGGGTGGTGGCGGTGCAAATTATGAAATTAGTATTATGTGAAATGGAGTTAAGAGTGTGATTAACTTGACGCGTATGTAAAGCTGCAGTCGAAGCCACAGTCGCAGACAAAGGCATCCGAGCATTGGGCATAAAGCATACGGCATAATAAGCCAGCTAAGCAAACGGCGAACCGCAAATACCAAAGACAATGAAAGTCAACTAGTTGCGTGTGTGCGAGTGTGTATCTGTGTGTGTGTGTGTGCGCGTGGCAATTAATACCATTTCAGTTAGTTTTCGCAGCCAGCAACTGTTTTCCAAGTGAGCAAGCATGCGATTTCGTCTGCAGCTCCCAACGCTCAAAATGAGCAGAAGATGGCGAAGAAGAACGAGAGGATGACGAAGAAGACGACACACACACACATCAGCCCTGCCGCAACACGACATTGCTGGCTTATTAGCGATGGCACTTAGAATCGGCATTGGGCTCGTCAAGTGGAGAAAGCCACGCAATGTGGTTGCCCAAAAACCGCAAGCGCAGCGTTCCAACTCACATCTGGGTGCATGCTGTTTCAAGTTCGTTGCCTAAGTCTTTTGTTCTGCGTGCGGTAAATGCAACAACAAATAAACAAAAACAACAAATTCGCATTGGCAGAGCTTTGTTAGCTTGGCTAAGCTACACAACATGCATTCGAGCTGGATGTGTGAAACAATTCGCATTAACTGGCACGCGAAAATGTTGCCCAGCTGGAAACGTAAATTTCGATTTCAATTGTTGGCGACAGGAATTGCGCTCAGGCCACCCGGTTGGGTGTCCAGCCCTGTTGCAGGGCAATGCCTGATGTGCTTTGCTTGTTTCACTCTCTTAGCTTTTGATATTTTTTTTAGTTTTTATTTCACTTAATCATATAGTATTAAATGCACATAAAGTGTAATACCCATGCCGAAACTCAAAGCCAAATATAATTTATATTAAAAAGAAAATCAGCCGGCCGACAGTTAATAGACCATGAATAGCAGCTAGACGTTTTCGTTGCTTGGGTTTTCATAGAAAATTGCACAGCTATCAGCTATAAACTTCAGTCTTACTAATAAGCATCAAGTGCAGATCTCGCTCAGGTACACAAATTTCATATACTATTGAAATGCTTGAAAATGGAACAGTAGCGGAATAATATTTGTACTTTACATTTTTTAAATGTTCAATGTGCATTTGTTTAAAAAAATCAAAAATTTCTCATTTTGAATAATTTTAATTTTTGTATATGTCTAACAAATTTAATTATTAAGTGAATATGTGAATTGTGCATTTTATTAATATTGTTTTTAAAAAAGTTGGTTTTTTATTTGAATTTTTTCGGAGTACTTTGAACTAATGCTTACAATTAATATCTGAAAAACAAACCTTTTAATACAAATCAAGCTGCGTGTATTGTTTGCGAAGAAATTAAATGATTGTTGCACTTTTTTTTTGTTGCTATTTCTTTTGTTTTTTGTTTATTTTGTAAACACAGGCAGCAACTATTTTGAATACTTGTCGACATCAGCTCGCATAAAACATTTTGCGGCGGCCTTTGCAAATATTTTGCAAACAATAATTAATTGCATAGCGCGCAGTGTTGTAAAATAATGTTGCATAGAAACAAACAGAAAAAAAACACACACACTAAACAAAACAAGTGAAAAAGACACGCACGACTAACAGACAGAGGCGCAGGCGCAGGCACTTGCAACGTCTTGGGGTCAAGGATTCCTTTTTTACTTTGTTTTTATTACTATTTATTTTTTGGCAGCAAACGTAACGGCAATAAGTCAAATGGGCAACAAGCGAACAAGAAATGCGCGCGCTTGCAACAGTTCGAGGCACGATAACGACAACGACAACGACAACGACAACGACGCGATGGAGCTGCGAGTAAGCCGGGCCGGTAGCGATCCGTCAAACACGTTAACCAGTTACAACTTCCCAACGGAATGATTTGGCCAAATCTGCAACAGCGCCAATGAAGCCCGGTTAGGCAGCCAGAGACAGTGCCCGCAGTAAATCTGTGCCTGGCGCCGGCAAGAGAGCAACCAGAGAAAGAGCAAGAGAGAGTGAAAGAAAGAAAGGCGGAGAGAGCGCATGCCAAGCGCCAACTCAAAGCCGGCTGCCCACCTGTCTAGCCAACAACTGTCGGCTGCAGTCAGCGTGAGCGCTAAACGCTAGAGAGACAGGCCTTGTGACGAAAGAGAGCGAGGGAGAGAGAGAGAGAAAAGGCAAGAGCGAGAGCCTCTCTTTCGCTTGCACTGAGAGGTGAAGAAAGCAGCGAGTCGCACCCTATAAAACTTTGATATACGAGCGAGCTTGAGAGGCTACTGTTTGAATCTGAAAACTGAGATTAGGCTCATTCAATTTGTCTAGTGCTGCCATCAATTTGGTTAAGTGGCTGGCGATACTGGAGTTTTGGATACCAATTAAACGGACTTTTCAATCAATATGTTTCTTCTTCATATATCTTTGAATTTATGAATGACCTCTTTAATTTCTTGTTGAAATTGTGTTTCGACCTGATAAGCAGCCATATCACACTTTAGAAAAGTTCAGAATTTCAATCTAAAAAACATTTTAGAAATTAAATCAATCCACAATTCAATTCATATTCGTACTAAAACAGCATAATTGAATCGATTAATTGAACTATTTGGTTCACAATGAAGAGGACATTGCGGTCAGTTGCCCCAGTTGAGAAATCGTGTGGACATCTTCTGGTCGACATCGGTACGATCCAGCGCATTGCAGAAGTCCTCCAACGATATCTTGCCCGGACAGTACAGATCCGCCTCGAGGCTCTTGCGCTCTGCAATGCTCCCAAGCTGATCCTGGCTTATGCCCACCATTATGTGCAGAATAGACAGCAGCTCGACTCAGCTGATGACGCCATCATCGTCCAGGTCGAACATTTTAAAAACAAACTTCTGCTTCTCCTCGCGATTATTCAGTTTGCAACGCCCGGAAGTGGGCCAGGACATTCAGGATTGACGGCCAGCTCCGGTCTGCGCAGCAGATCCTCCCGTGAAAGTGTGCCGTAGTCGTTGCGATCCAGCGAAGTGAAACTCAATTTGATTGGGTGTAAAGCTGGTCTCATCTTGTATTCGTGCGATTTCCTTCTGCCGCAGGAACAGCGACTTTTTTTTGGCTTATTGAAACCTTAGCGCTCGCAAAATTTAAAAACATTTGTATTCAGTTGGCATTCCTTTCCCCAGCCCAACTAATTCCTTATCAATCAGTTTAGCCTTGAATTTGTCTTTCAAATTATGAGTATTTATCGAGTAAGTATCGGTTTGCAGAGTTGCTTTCACTTTCCCTAATCAACTCTTCGATTCTTTGCTCAAGGAATCTATTACCTCAACTTATGAGACTATAAAAAGCAGGTACATCAAGATTAGACTTCATTTAACGCCAGCTTTTGCTGGCGGACGGAACAAAGTTTTTTCCGTTTTTATTTTTATTTACTTTTTTTATTGACTTATTTATATATTTTTTTTTTTTATTGACTTATTTATATATTTTTTTTTTTTATTGACTTATTTATAATGTTTTTTAATATTCTTTTTATTGAAATTTTTTTAAAATACAAAAAAGCAAATGCGTATGCATCTGTAAATGTCTCTACTATAATTTTCAATATTTTTGATTTGAATTCACGAAAAGTATATCCGTAGAAAATCGGTCCGGGTCTCTAGTGTAAAGATGTTTTATTTCAATCCAATATATTTTTACAAAGTTTACATATTATATGTGAAGTGGTTCTCCTTTTTTTTTTTGAAAAAGCCTTATTTACAAAGAAACGGATATTCGTATAAATTTCTTTTCTGATGATTTTCTTTTTTAATTTTGGCTAAACATTTACTGTAGATCGACTAGCCTCAAAAATGGCATTCCAAAGGGCTGCATTTGCTATAAGTTGTTGTTGTTTTCAGAAAGTTGAGGTAGGTCAGTAGAAAAGAGTATATGCGCATACATTTTCGTCTCTACTAATGTCGAGTTTCCTATTTTGATTATAATTTACAATATTTTTGATTGAACAAAAAAGTATAGCCGCACAAAATCGGGTCTTGGCCTCTGGGCGGGAATGTGCACAATACCTATAATTAAGCATCCCTAGATGACCACTAACGGTAGTTAAGAGCGAGCTGGATCTATCGGAAAACGCAGTTCGAGAGAGTTGGAGGAAGACACGCGAGTGGCAAGACGGGCTACAGCAGCTTGAGGTACGACGACGACGACGAATGTGTGGAGACGTAAATAAGTAATAAAAAAAATAACAAATAAAAATGGCATTGCAAAAATGCTAAATTTGCTAAGTTTTGGTTGATTTCGTATTTTTTTTTTTGGATACAAAAGTATATTCGTATTGTCTATTTTTGTTAATTTTCTTATTTTGATTATAAGATCTTCTATTTTAACGTAACAAACATATATACCCTGGACGCATGGAAAGTGTGTAAAAGTGGGTATAATGGTTTTGTGCAAATGTACGTAACCGGCAGAAGAAGCCATCTCCTCCGACCCCATTAAGTATATATATATTCTTGATCAGGTTCAATAGCCGAGTAGATTTAGCCATATGCGTCGAAGACTACAGAAGCTAGAAAACTGAACTTGGGCATGTGGAGTTAGTGTATAAACATACGCAGATCAAGTTTATTCCAAATCGATAGATCGTCTCGTTTTCTTATCGATAATTATCAGTTTTCTTGCCTCAGCTTTTTGAGCCATCAAATTTGGTTCACTATCTTCTCGTGAAGCGTGCGCAGGTTAAGAATATTTTCGGATTTTGGATATCTCAATTCAAATACTCTGAACATTTCAGGATCATGCTCTTAGCTTAAAAGTTATTTTCAGGAAGCATTGAGCGAATCGGGAAACAGATTCTCAACGCTGATTTTAAACATTTACTGTGGATGTTGTAGCCACAAAATGGCTGCACTTGCAAACAGTCGCAGGTGTTTTCAAGATATTTTTCAGAAAGTTGCACACATTATTGTGTAAGTTTCTGGCATAAGCAAAGCTCTTTTTAAACCTATGATGGGTTCACTTTCAAAAAAATATAAAAAAAAAAATAATCAAGGAAACCAAAGTCTGCACTTTTGCAGCTGTTGTTTGTCCTCGGCCCACGCGGCGTATGCACAATGCGCGATGCGCAAATCTCAAGCCGGAACTGTGAACACGCTCTCGACAGATCAACTGGACGCAGTGCGTCCACTCGATGTCGCTTTTAAGCTAAGCAGAGCGCCACATTACGCAAAATGAGCCTCGGGCAAATTGCCGTTTATTATCGTCTGTTATTAGCCTGCAATTAATTTGGTTTTTGTTTTTTTTTTTTCATTTAATATGGCTTCAACACTTTTTAATTAAAGGCAACCCACAGCGGAGCGAAGCCACTCGGAAATGGCAGGCGCTTGGCTAGAATCGAGCCATAAGCCACAGCACAAAGCAACACCAAAGCAAATTAATGTTTATGCCCTTGCAGCGGTTATTTAAGTTTTGTTACCAAATTTGTGCAGACACATATAGTTGGCCGGAGTATCATCAGTCGAGACGATATACCCATACTTCCTATTTGAAATTAAAACAAAAGTGCATTCAGATATTCTTCTCTTAAGAGGCTTATATATTTAGGTCAGTATTTTTCGCTGAGTGTACGAGATGTCGTCAGTAAAATTAAATACAATTTTCCTGTCTTAACGAATCTTGAATCAGTTTGTCGATTTCGCATAGTGTATTTAATGTGCGGCACCTCGAAGATAATTCATCTTTTTTGTTTTAGTTTTTAGTTTTTAGTTAAACGTTATGTTTTTAATTTTGATTTTTGTCTTGCTGTATTTTTTTTTTTGTCAAAGAAGTTGAAGATCATTAGCAATATCGAATGGAATTTCCAGCTATAAATTGTGCTGGCTGGCAGCCAAGAAGCATCACAAGCTTTTGGAGCAGCGCCCTGAGAGCTACTACAACAACAACAACAATCTCAACATGAAGGTAACTATTCGAAGGATTCGCCTCGTGTGCCGACTAACATTGCCTCCTTCAGGTATTTGTCTGCTTGCTGGCCACCTTGGCACTCGCTAACGCCGGACAGCGCGGCGGCGGTGGATATCTGCCCGGCGGTGGCCGTGGCGGCGGTTTCGGCGGCGGCGGCGGCGGCTTCCGGAATGGCGCTGGCCTCACCTCGCATGTCTCACAGGCGCACGGCAACACCAAGGTGCACATTGGTGGACAGTCAGGAGCTGGCGCCTACGGCGGCGGTGGCGGTGGAGGCTGGCAGGGAGCTGGCGCTGGCGCTGGCGGCTGGCAGGGAGCTGGAGCTGGCGGCTATGGCGGCGGCGGCGGCGGTGGTGGCTGGCAGGGAGCTGGCGCTGGCGCTGGTGGCTGGCAGGGAGCTGGCGCTGGCGGCGGACGCGGCGCTGGCGGCTGGCAGGGAGCTGGCGCTGGCGGCTATGGCGGCGGCGGTGCTGGAGCTGGCGGCTGGCAGGGAGCTGGTGCTGGCGGAGCAGGCAACGCCTGGGGCAACCCGGCCTCGTTCGATTATTCAGTGAACCACGGCTCTGGCGGCGGCGGCTCTCGCGGTGGTGCTGGCTGGTGGAACGATTAAAAATCCTCTGTGAACTAGAAAATGTGAAATGTGAGATAAAGAACCGAATAATAAATTGCGCAAACTGAACGGAAAATGCATTCAAAAGGGAAGGGGCTGCCAGATCGTTGATGTTCGTGAGAGCTTCAAGCTCGACTTGAATATAAAAAAAAACGAAAGCTTGTAAAGTTAAGCTTGATTGCTTTAGACGCCAGAGAGCGCCACAGTGCAGCAAGTTCATCTTAATACCCTGTTTCTTCTAGAGTGGCGTCCACGTTCCGTTCAAAATTGGCGGAGGCTCTGCCAACTCGTTTTCATATAATGTTTAGTATTATTTAGTATTTTGCTCTGCCAACGCAATTTTGAGACAGCAAATTTATTGCTTTCAAATTGAGGAAAAAAAATTGACGGTTAAATTGTAAATAAATAAAAATAAGGAAAAAAAATTGAATTATCTAAATTTTGAACAAGGCGAACAGCTGGTGCTTCTGGATTATGGACTTCCAATCGAATTTGATTGAAAAAAAATTTAAGGTTAAATTGTAAGTAAATAAAAATAAAGAACAAATTTTAATTATCTAAATTTTGAACAAGGCGAACAGTTGGTGCTTCTGGATTATGGACTTCCAATCAAATTTGAATCTATGGATACTCTTTTTCCTTGATTTCATCAGTTTTCATTATCACTAAAAGTGATGTTACTTGCAGGATCTACTAGATTAAGTTGCCACTAAGGTAGCAGAAAACTTGTTTAAATAAATATACAAAATTTTTTATAAAAAAAAAAAAAAAAAAAATACCGGATCAGCTCAGATAACTTCTCAATCAACATAGCACGAAAGCTTTTCCTAAGGAAGGCCTTAGAGTTCTCAGGCACGTCTGTCTGTTAAATAAATAGCGTTAAAAATGGAATTTTTTTAATGCAAACTGAAGTATGTTCTGGAATTATAGCATTGCTCAAATTATGCTCGCCTTGAATCGCGCTTATAAATAATTATAATTAATAAAATATATATACATTATATATATTTGTAGGCTAGTCACCATTAGAGATTTATTTATTTAAATTTTAAATGATTGATGCCAACACCAAGCGAGATGTTGTTCGATTTGTTAGCTGCAGATGGCGGTGACGATCATAGCACGGACGCTAGAGCGCGCCACAAGCCGTGTGCCAGCTGGGACTGCAGATGGCGCCAGCTCTTTAGTCGGCACGTTCGTTGTTCAAGTCTTTCGTTTGGGCTAAAAAACCCGTTCGCGCTTAAGCCTCTCTCGTGATATGTGTACCGCCTTTGGGCCGGGTTAATGAAGTTCAATGTCAGAGCGCGGCGCTGGCTGTGAAAAGCGAAAGTTGAGCGCTGGCATGTGCTGGCAGCGGCGAGATCGCAACGGGATCGACGGCCCGACAGCTCAGTGTCACAAGGCAATGGCTGAGAGAGGATAAGACTGAGCGACAGGATGCGCTTCAGACGATATTTGGACAATAAAGCCACTTGCAGTCAGGCAGCTTTGTCTCTGGTCTCTTGTTTTGCTTTGCTGCTGATTTATTTTGTATAATTTTGCCTTTGGATTTTTTGATTTTTCGCTTCCGCCGTTTGCTTTTGTATTTGCATGCTATTGTGTGCAGGCGTGTATGAGTGTGTGTTTGCTTGTCTCTTTGTGGTCTACCGTACGGTCAAGTGCGGCTGCTCGACGGCTTTGGCGTCGTTGTGTCTCGCATGAGACGGGCCCAGAACCTTGGCAAAGCCACAAGCGAGCGAATGGCTTTTTGCATTTTATAATTACACAAGCAAATCGAAAATTGTTTATTTTGATTTGTTTTTGTGTATTTGCATTTGGTACGCCTGCATCTATCCAAACTGGTTTGCCATCTAGCAAATATTTGCCGTATTGCATGTCTGCTTCAGACACAGAGTAAACCTTACATTGCGGCATTGAGTGAAGACCAATTATTTCGTAATTTTATGAGGCACCCAATTAATAGGCGCCAGAAAAGAAGAACACTCATTACTTAGCTTTAAGTTCAAGGGTCTCAGCTGAAACTCATCTATTATTTGTCAGACAAGCCAAATTGTATTTATTATTACCAATTTCCTATTTGTCGTGCTCAATTTAATGGTAAACATTTTATTTAAAATTTTGTATTCCTACAGAAAAGAAATATGTGAAATATTTAATAACTAAAGAAGCTGTTATATGTATATACATATATACGCTGTTGACTTGAAATGAGTTTTTTCGTTTCACAAGCTAAATACATTTTGTTAGCATTTTATTCAATGTCTATATTTAAACATATGTCCCCTTCTATGGGTACAAAGTTTTATTATGTTGAAAAACTGCTTCTGTAACCGTTGCTGAACAGAATTATTCTTATGAATTAAAGTGCAATTAAAAAACAATTTTTATGGGTCACGTTAGCAGCGGCAGTCTCAATTCTACAGCTATTTCAATTTATATGTTTTGCATTCCCATCAATTAGCTATTGATCTAAGCGTGCACAAACATATTTACATAGCTCTAACTACTTAAAAACTATCATTCATACATACAGGCAAATATCACTAGATAGAAGTATATACATATATATAGATTGTTATTTATGTGCAAATCTAATTACTATAGAAATTCAGCAACGGCAGCCGTTTATGCAAATCAATTATATCGCAGAGCGCTGTACATATTTGCATACATTAATACATAGTAAGTATGTACATTCGTAGATACATTTGAATGCTAACTGTTCGGCTTAAGTGCGAGCAGAGATTTTAATTTATGCCACACGGCTGCATTAAGTATAATTATTACTATATGCCAGCTATAGTTTATGAGTGTCATCAATTCTGCAACCCTATAATGACAATGCTCACTACTAACGAGGGTCGCTGCAAAAGTTCGTTGCGCGCATGAAAAGCTCACAATGGACCAAATACAAATACGGCATTTAATTGCATGCGGGACTGGGCAAATTTCAATGAAATTGAAACTGAAATTCCACTTTCATTAAACCGCCCTCGCATATGTGTATTGCATATGTGTGCCACCAAAATATAAAAGCGAATTAAGCTGCAGCTTTGCATTCACCTCTTTGCATTACGCCAGTAATTGCATATGAGTTAGTACATAATTAAATATTATAATTCCATGAAAGCCTTCGGATTGAAGGCAATGCGATGGGAAACACTTTTTATGATATCTGTCGCGGCTGCAATTAATGTTATTCTATTGTAACAAAACGTGTTACCCGCTTGCCAAATGATACTATCTGCAGCATTTGTATCTCGATCTAATGAACGTGTTGAAAAACAAAAGCACATGATGTTTTCTTGTTTTTTTCAATTTTTTTTTTTTTTCTTTTAATTTGGCTGGCGCGTGAAGCCCCAAAACTGGTTAAGAATGTTGCCGAAAGCTGCCACAATACAAGACGAAGCGGCGGCGAAAACTAATTTATATAGGAAAATATACAACGTTGACCTCATATACAGATCGTAAAACTACAGAATAATTGGGAAATTGCGTGATTTCAGCAAGGGAAAAATGAAAATGTCTTATATTCATGTATTTACCTGCGAATACTTTACAAATATATTATTATAATAGAAAATATTAATATTTCAATTCCAAATAATACAGACTAAACAAGTTGGCACGTTTTAATTTAATTATTTTTACTTATTTATCTAAATATACCATACATAACTGTTAAACAAAACCTAATCATAATTTATGACTTTATTTAAATTTATTGTTTAAATAAGCTAAAACAAAGAACAAACAACAAATAATATATAAAGAAGCTAAAACAAAGGCGAAAATTAATGTTTGATTTTGTTATTTTCATATTAAATGAATCAATCTAGAAAATAAATGTGGTGGCTCTAGTCGGGAGCACCCGACTGGGGATACCCTGACGCTGTCTTTACATACAAAAAAAAAAACCCCATTTTAAAGTCGTAAATAACTTTTAAAGTAAGAGTAAACTAGATTTGCGTAAACTAAATTACTAAATTACCCGATAAATATCGATACTAAAAAACGAGACGAGCTATCGGCAATTTGAAATTAACTTCATCACGAATTTAAAAACTGTCAGACAGAGAATATATGTATATACTTGATGGGGTCGCCTGTTGCATACATTTGCACAAAGCCATTATACCCTTTTCACCCAAGTTCAATGGGTTCAGGGTTTAATTAAGAATAGTTCTACATATCTGTTTGTTCATTATAAACCGCTTTGTTCAATTTTATGACCTTAAAAATAAATCTTATTGGGCTGTCAAAAACTGAACTTGAGATTTCCTCATTAGATTTAGTTAATGAATCAAGAAGGAACAGCATGCACAGCATAAAAGACCTATATATATATATATACAACCGATAAACACACCGATATATTAGGTATATAAACGCAGAGTGTGCTAATGATAAACGCCCCCCTACTAAAAAACAAATCGAGAATTGGAGTTTAGCATAACTTTTGTTTGTAGGCATTAAGGTGCATTGAACTTTGGCAGATGCTGAGTTCTAGCCAAAGTATTTTTTGCTGTATTTTCGTAGTACCAACAACTACAGAGGTGTGGGATAGACATAGTATGTTTCCATATACAGACAGCCCAGTCAATTGACTATGCAAATATGTGCCAAACTATAGACACCGGCCAAGAACTGAGCCGGGCTTGTTCGAGAACCGGTTCTGGATTGCGCCTATTTATAAGCGATGATGTTGATGGGAACGCTCCGATATTAGGCCAAGCCTTAGGCGGCCAACTGAAACGATGCGACCACTCGCTGGCTTCCTGATTACCTGATCCGATCTCACAGTACGTCGCTTGGCCAGCCCGTGCCGGGCCACTTAATACGCCTATCGCGTGGGACCTTGCCGAGCACCTCAGTAGCGACTACTTGGCCTGGCTGTCAAAATATCATTTATCAATTGGGCAAGCTCTCAATGCTGTGGACCGCTTGACAAACTGTTGATCTATTGTTGATGCTGTTTTTCCTTTATTTCGCCTCATTTTTTTTTTTTTTTTTTTTTTTGCATGAGATCAAACGATGTTAATTTGTTTAACTTGTGGCCCAATGGATCGAACTCAATGTTTGAGAAGACGAACACCACTTAAAAGCTACCCTGTAGCAGTCGAGAGAGATTGTTGCTTAAGATCGATATTGGAACTGAGTATGCCCGCTCTATGCCCATCTTACGTTTGCTGGGTATAAACAAAGCCCAAGTCTAAGTCGCGCATGCGTAAAGATTTGCATAGTTATCAGAGACAATCAGCAAACAAAAGGCCCGTCGGCAGCTGTCCAACGCAAATATCTTCACAGTCACGGCACACACACAGCCAAACATATGAAAATGTGGGTTATTAATTCTATTAATTGGTTAAACGATCAAAGGCAACAAATTGTCGGAGCACTGAATCCGACTTGGCCCGTGTCACGAACGTGCTTCGGGTTTCATATTCATATAGGCTATACTGGTGAGAAGCAAATTGGTAAATACGTAAAAGGATATCGAAAAAGATAATTATAGATGGCAATAGTAATAGTAAAGTAGTAGTAAAAAAAGTAATATATTGGAAAACCTTGGGTGTCGTGTCACGTCCGGGTCGCGCATCGACACGCACCCATCTCTACGCCGTAGCACTTGCTCTATCTTCAGCTGGAGCTCCCTCCGTCGCCAGGCTGAAGCCGTTGTCAATGATGTTTTTTGAGTTATTCATGTTTTCCGATACTCGCACCGATTCCGAGCACGTTTTTTGGTATAAATGAGCGTTGGCCTCACAGCTGCGGAATTAGTCAACGCTTCCGTTTGTGTTGAGCACCACATCGCTATCGAAATCGAAATCGTGATCGAGATCCAAATCTATTGCAAGATGAAACCGTTTGCCTGCATTCTCGTCGTCCTCGTTGCGCTGCTGGCCGGCAGCCAGGCATCCTTAGAAGGCCTTCTTGGCGGCGGCGGCGGCGGCGGTGGTGGCGGTGTTGGTGGTGCTGGTGGTGCCGGTGGTGCCGGTGGCATACTCCAGCTGCTGCAGAGCAAATTGGGCGGACTTGGCGGCGGACTCGGCGGTGGAAGCGGCGGCGGCGGCGGCGGCGCCTATTCTGGTGCTAGCGCTGGTGGCTACTCCGGCGGCCGCTCCGGCGGCTACTCCGGCGGCCAGTCCGGCGGCTACTCCGGCGGCTACTCCAGCGGCCGTTCCGCCGGCTACTCTGGCGGCCAGTCCGGCGGCTACTCCGGCGGTCAGTCAGCGCCCGCCAAGGTCATCATCGTCGAGATTGTCAAGCAGGCTCAAAGCGGCGGCTACTCCTCGGGCGGCTATGGTGGCTCTCAGGGCGGCTACTCCTCCGGCGGCCGTGGTGGCTCGCAGGGCGGCTACTCCTCCGGCGGTTCTGGCTGGAACAAGGGCTGGTGAATGGCCGCTGCCCGGCAATAGCCTACGAATTCAAGTTCAAACAGGGAGCCAAAAAGCTAACAATTGCATTGTTCTTCAATTATTTCTAAGTTCTAATTTCGTTTTCTTTCAATGTTTTTATAACTAAATATTTTTTTGCTAGATTTAAGTCAACGCAAAATACAAACAGAAATTTCCAATTTGAATTGTGGATTTTGAAATGAGCTGAAACCGGTTGGCAACGTGCTTCCTGTTTGACCCATTGTCCGGCGCGGTGACCTCATGCCGCATCGCATTTGGCTCCACTCAATTGCCGACGTCAACTGCAATTGGGCTCTAATGCGACATTTATAGCCCGGCGCGAAATTGGCCAAACTCTTGGCTGGCCACAATTTGGCATGGCCAACAATTTTCGGGCCGCGTTGCTGCAATCGAAGCGGCCGACAGTTAAACGCTTTGTTACCGAACTCGCAGCCAGTCGCCGTTTCGGGGCAATTGATTGATCACCGGCCATTGCGGCCTGTCAGCTGACGAACGGATCGATAGCACAAAGGCCCGATTTTGATTTAATGCCGCCCATGAAAATCTGCAATCCCCAACCACAAAAGCCCAGCAAAAGTCAACGGGCTTAAACAATTCGCGAGTTTTTTTTTTGCTGTCGCTTTTGAGCGTCTATTTACTTGACTGCACTGGTTTTTTTTTTTTTTTTTTTTTTTTTGGTTTTTGCTGATTTGCGAGGGGATTAGCCAGCAACGATCTTTGCCACCGGTTTTCATAACTGCTATTTAAGTTGCATTTTAAAAGATATTCACTTGCGTATACCCTTAAAAAAAACAAAACAACATTGCTCAAAAGTGATTCATTCAAGTGAATCCTATGGAATAATATTTCCGAATTTGTGCACCCTGCCATGCAAATGGATTGCTTACTATATTATAAAACAAGTGAACTCTGAACCCTGTCTTTGAATACATTTCAACCCCTTGCTTTCATACAAAATTCCGATTCGTGATCTGCGTATGCTTCACGAGATAATGTTGAACCAAATCTAACGGCTCTAGCTTTTATAGTTATCGAGAAATGCAAAAAAAAAAGCGGATAAAAAAACCGATAAATTTCGATACACGATCAAGAACATATATGTATATACTTTATGGCCTCGGAGTTGCTTCCTGCCGCCTGTTACATACACTTGCACACAGCCAGTATACCCTTTTTTCAGGGCATAATTATATTGGCTGATTGATTGATTGATCGACCCCATTCGAGTGCAACGCGGCTGCCCGAAAACGCCCAGGCCGAACGGTTGCAAGTGGCACGGTAGCCGGCGACACGTGTGCAGCCGCCGTCGACCGCCGATCGCGGGCCGGGGTGGGGGCTGGGGCCGCCAGTCAATTGCTTTGCCCCCAAAAGCGGGTTACACAAAAATGGCGCGCCAATAAATCGATGTTCGCGATGTGGTGCGCGGTTGTCTGGCTGTCAGAATCGGCGGTGCCAAAAGAATCTCGAGTCTGGGCCAGAGGCTGCGTCAGGTGCGCATGCGCCAGTCGACAGCTAGACAAAAGGGCGACCGAGTCGTGGGCGGGGGGAGGGCTGCTGGGGGCGTTGCCAACAATGGACGGCAACAAAGCGTACGAAATTGAAAGTTGGCATAATGAGGGCCGACGGCACGAAGCCAAGATCGAAACGAGCGGCCGGCTGTAAGCAGATTTGGCAATTACATCTGATTACACTGCAGCAGCGTTGGCGACGGCGACAGCGGTGGCAGCGACGCCAGCGACGCCAGCGGCAGCTGCTGCAGCCGCAACGACTGCATCTGCGGCGACGACGGCTAGAATCTTAGATGCGCAGCACTCGTTGGCTGTATAAATAGCTGAGAGTGCGCCCAGTTGGAAATTAGTTAGTGCACGGCAGCAACATCGGCAACAGCAGCAGCAACACCAACACCAGCAGCAGCAACAGCAGCAACAGCAACAACAGCAACATCAGCCCAGATGCAATCGATACGTCGCCTGGTTCTGTTTGGCCTCCTGGCCGTGCTGAGCACCTGCGTCTTCGGCAAGCCACACGGCTGGAGCAGCGGCGGCGGCGGCTCCTCCGGCTGGTCTAGTGGCGGCGGCGGCGGCGGCGGCTGGAAGTCAGGTGGCGGCGGCGGCGGCGGCTGGTCATCCGGTGGCAGCTCCTCCGCCTGGCCCAGCAAGATAAGCATCAGCGCCTGGCCCTCCAGCGGCGGCGGCGGCAGCGGCGGCGGTTGGTCCTCCGGCGGCAGCGGCTGGAAGAGCGGCGGAGGCGGCGGCGGCGGCGGCGGCGGTTGGCCCAGCGGCGGCAGCTCTGGCTGGAAAGTGAGCTCTGGCGGTGGAGGCGGCGGCGGCCTGGGCGCCGGCTGGTCTAGCGCATTGTCTAGCCTATCCGGCTGGAAATCCCAGGCACTGTCGGGTCTGAGCAGCGGCTGGAAGTCAGGCGGCGGCGGCGGCGGCGGTGGGGGCTGGAAGTCAGGCGGCGGCGGCGGCGGCGGTGGGGGCTGGAAGTCAGGCGGTGGCGGCGGCGGTTGGTCCTCCGGCGGCTCGAGCAGTGGCTGGAGCTGGTAGAGGACCCCCTCGATAACGGAACACACGCGACCTAAGCAAGGAACTGCAGCTGTACATAAAAAATACTATATCTTATGCCTAAATACGCAATTTTTTATTAATTTTTTTAATCTGCCAATAAACATTTATGACAATGTAATCTAAAGAGCTTACAATCTTTGAATCTGAAGGATATAGAGGAAGTTTATCTATCCTCTTACTCTCTATCTGTAAAGGAGAACTTAAGGAGTCTGTGGCTAAGATCTCTGCTGGGTTACAGTAAAGAAGAAAGAAGCAAACTGAAACATCTCAGATGAGTATCTGATCCAAAGACTGCTTTTAGTACATTCATTTGTACATATACCCTACAGAATAAAGCCCGAGATTCAATTGGGTGTATTTTTCGTTTTACGGAGTCGGAATTACGAATAGGCACGAATATGTACAGGTTCTTCAAGTGGATATGCAGTTCATTTGGTATTTCCAAACAGGACAGTGACCAAAAGCCGCTAAAGATTGCTTTACATCCAATAGGGTCAATGTCTTAATGTCGCCCAACAGTCCCTCGATCTCAACCCGATCAATAATTTGATGTTAAGAAGGCTGTCAAGCATCAACCAACCAATAATTATAATTTTTGGCAGCTCGTCAAAAGCCATTCCGAATTGAAAGATTAAAATTGACCAAAATGCTGACATGCAAAGCTCTCGGATCCAATGCTCCCTATTTAAAAATCCCACAACTTAGTAAAACTAAACCGGTTTTTATATTTAATGACATTTCGGTCATAGTTTGTACTCTAAATTGATTCTGCATCTAAAACATATGCTTACTTCCAAAAAAAAATAATTTAAGTTTTTCGGTAAAAAAAAATTATTAATTATTAATTAAATTATTAATTAAATTATTAATAACTGTCGAAAATTGTTTTACTCAAAATTTAAAACTAAAAATTTAAATTTTTAATCGATTGTGGTTGTCATAATTAGTATAAAAAACAACATTAAACCCGAATCGGAGGGGGTCAAATTTTTAATCAAAAATCATGCCAAAATTGAAAAACATTTTAATATGTAAAGCTCTTGGATCCCGAGCTCCCATATTTCAAAGGCGCATAACTTTGTCAAAACTGAACCGATTTTCATGTTTGATAACCCTTATATTTTTTAATTATTTTTCTATACACAATTTAATGGTTTTTATTTGAGATCGCAAAATAAAATGTTCCCAGTTATTTATTTGAACTTTATGTATGGGTTATCCTTTTGGCTATAGAAAAAATTTAAAAAAAAAGCTAACAAAAACTCGTGAAATTTAGCAAAATAAACGTTTCTTTATTAGTACAATTACGATAGAGAGGGAGGAAAAGACTTGAGAAACTTTGGGTATAACTAGTTGAGTAAAAAAAAAGTATAGCACTTGTGGGAAATGCCTCTAGCTCTATATCTATGCCGTGGAACACATGTCAACCGGAGGAGCAGCCGGAGTATTTACGTTTCGTTTCGTCTTGCAGTTCTCGTTGTGTGGCTTATGTGTGGAGTTGGATGGCGGTTGGTGGTTTCGTTTACCAGCCGCCGCCGCCGTGCTTGCCGCCGCCGCCACCGCCGCCGCCGTGCTTGCCGCCGCCTCCATAGCCGCCGCCGCCACCGCTGCCGCCGCCGTGCTTGCCGCCGCCGCCGCCGTTACCGCCCTGCCAGGACACCGAGCTGCCGCGATTGCCGGCGAGGGACTTGCCGCCGCCGCCGTATCCACCTTGTCCGCCGCCGCCGCCTCCCTTCTGCCAGCCTCCTTGGCCGCCGCCGCCGCCTCCACCGCCCTTCTGCCAGCCTCCTTGGCCGCCACCGCCGCCGTGTCCGCCGCCACCACCATAGCCGCCACCGCCGCCGCCACCGCCCAGCAATCCAGCCGAGGCAATGGCGAACATGAGGCCGCACAGGAATACAACGAGCAGAGCGTAGCGCATGTTGAACTGGAGATTGCTTCGATGGATGGACTGTTGCAAGACTCTGAACTGTTGCTGTTGGCGCTGTTAGAACCTTAGCTCCACTGATGCCATTACCAGGCCCAGCGCTGCGCTTTTATAGCGGCTGCCACGGCGCAGGCCGCCTCCAGCTGAGTCATGGTGCGCCCAAGCGGCGACTGGGCATGCAACGGTGGCAGCGTGCGGTTTGTGCGGGGGCGACGCCGTTCCCAGCGACGCACCCAAAGGCTATTCGGAAGGCTGAGAAGCGCAGGCCAAGTGGCTGTTGAAGCCCGCGCAGTGCGGTTTATCGAGTGGATGCGGGGCACACGCGGCGCATACGCAACGATTATGCTGGGAATATTGCGCATACGCCGCCGGATCCGTCAGAACCGAGAACGCCAACAACGCTCGCAGCACTTGTAAACTGCTGAGCCATAGCGATGTCATTAATTACAAGCGTTTTGCAGCGGCAGCAGCACTTTTAGCAGCCGGCTCACAATTTGTCTTACAATTTACAATTTAAATTCTGTGATTTTTCATATTTCTTTCCAATTGCTGCTGTTCTCTGCATAATTAATTTGATTTTTTCGGTATTCGTTATTCGGTATTCGCATGCAATGCGAGTGCCAGACAAATGTGTGTGGTGCACGACTCAAACACACTCGCACACTTCGACTAGTTCAATGTCAATTGTTGCGCAAACACAGACACAAACAAAAACGCCAAACGCCAAACGCAAAACCGAAACCAAAGCTCATACTCCAACTGAAACTCCAAATGAGATGCCTGCTCAAGTGAATTACTTACCATATATTGCATCAACTTGTCCACTGGCTGCTGCATTCAACGCGTGCTGCAGCGTGTCAGCCCCCAAAGCCACAAATAACCCCATCGCCAAGTCCAAAAGACGACCTCAACCGAGCGAGCAAAAAATGCACAATGCATCTGTTGCACAGTGGGCCCAAAACTCAATTTTCTTTAGCAAAAAAATTGCACTTAACCACATTTGGGGGACAACTTTATCCAAGAATAAAATACCAGGCCAACTCGAATACATGTTTTTCCGCTCTTTAGTTAAAAAATGGTCAAATATTATCAATATCATATATTATATAATCAGCCTAAATTTAATCAGTTGATTAATCCGACAGAGCTGTTTTTTACGAGCGTTCGTCAAACTTTGTGTTGAAAATCGAAAGCAATCTTTTGGTCATTTGTCATTTGTCCTCAAGATTGCTTTCGATTTTCAACAATTGTCATTAAACTTGAAAATCAGTACATAATATTTTATCGAAAAATCCAACAAATTTTATTTCCAACAATGAATATATTTGAAATGCAGAATCAATCTAGAGGACAAACCATGAAAAAAATGCCATCAAACATGAAAATCGGTTCAGTTTTGACAAAGTTATGAGTGTTTGAAATATGGGGGCTATGGATCCGAGAACTTTACGTGTCAAAATTTTGGTCAATTTTGGCATGATTTTTAACAGAAAATTCGACCCCCTCAGAATCGGGTTTAAAGTTGTTTTTTATACTAATTATGACAACCACAATCGATTAAAAAAATAAATTTGCATTTCTAAATTTTGAAAAAAAAATTTTTTCGAAAATGAGTAAGGGGGGAGTACATGCTTTTTTTCTCAAAAAAGGAAGAAAAAAATTATTTTCAATAATGAATATATTTTAAATGCAGAATCAATCTAGAGGACAAACCATGAAAAAAATGCCATCAAACATGAAAATCGGTTCAGTTTTGACAAAGTTATGAGTGTTTGAAATATGGGGGCTATGGATCCGAGAACTTTACATGTCAAAATTTTTATCGACTTTGGTATGATTTTTGACAAAAAATTTGACCCCCTCAGAATCGATTTTGATGTTGTTTTTTATACTAATTATGACTACCACAATCGATTAAAAATATAAATTTGCATTTCTAAATTTTGAAAAAAAAATTTTTTCGAAAATGAGTGAGGGGGGAGTACATGCTTTTTTTATCAAAAAACTTAAAAAAAATTTATTTTCAATAATGAATATATTTTAAATGCAGAATCAATCTAGAGGACAAACCATGAAAAAAATGCCATCAAACATGAAAATCGGTTCGGTTTTGACAAAGTTTTGGGCGTTTGAAATAGGGGGGCTATGGATCCGAGAGCCTTACATGTCAAAATTTTGGTCAATTTTGTCATGATTTTTGACAAAAAATTTTACCCCCTCAGAATCGGTTTTAATGTTGTTTTTTTATACTAATTATGACTACCACAATCGATTAAAAATATAAATTTGCATTTCTAAATTTTGAAAAAAAAATTTTTTCGAAAATGAGTAAGGGGGGAGTACATGCTTTTTTTCTCAAAAAACTTAAAAAAAAATTTATTTTCAATAATGAATATATTTGAAATGCAGAATCAATCTAGAGGACATACCATGAAAAAAATGCCATCAAACATGAAAATCGGTTCGGTTTTGACAAAGTTATGGGCGTTTGAAATAGGGGGGCTATGGATCCGAGAGCCTTACATGTCAAAATTTTGGTCAATTTTGTCATGATTTTTGACAAAAAATTTTACCCCCTCAGAATCGGTTTTAATGTTGTTTTTTATACTAATTATGACAACCACAATCGATTAAAAATATAAATTTGCATTTCTAAATTTTGAAAAAAAAAATTTTCGAAAATGCTTTTTTTCTCAAAAAAAGAAGAAAAAAATTATTTTCAATAATGAATATATTTTAAATGCAGAATCAATCTAGAGGACAAACCATGAAAAAAATACCATCAAACGTGAAAATCGGCTTAGTTTTAAAAAAGGTATGGGTGTTTGAAATATGGAAGCTTTGGATCCGAGAGCTTTAGGTGTCAAAATTTTTGATAATTTTAAACTGTTAATTCTCAATGGTTAATTAATTTAACTATATTTTGTTGTGCTTTTAATTCGATCAAGTGATAGCCACATCTGGTGCCACTGTGCCACTTCAAGACACTGTAAGATTATGTATAAACGAATGTTCCACGAGCATTGTGAATGCACAAAGTAATAGCAATAATTACGGCGTCAAGTTAGCATTTTAATTGTTATGGGCCATAATTCAAAAATACATTTATGCGAATTTCGAGATCAACGAGAACACAAAACCGCCTCAAGTTCGGCCCAGAGCTGGCCCGGCCCTCCCTCACCCCAGCTGGGGCTGCCTCGATCTGGTTATCGTTCCCAGGCATACAAAGACGGAATCCAAAGCCCAGCGCTGCCGATGAAGATGCCGCCTCCGTGGGGGGCGGGTGGGGAGAGAAAACTTTAAGATGCTTCATCTATGTAAATAGTTGTACTTAGTAGTTTTTAATTGCTCTCGACTATGAAATGAAATATGGCAAACTGAAACGTGGCTAGAGAATGCTCGTCAATCACCTGGCAACGATCCGGCGATGCATTCGAACGGAAATCATGAGATTCGTTGCTTAATTTACAATTTGCAATTTGTATTTGTTCAAAAAAAAAAAAAAATGTAAAACAGACACATGTTTGTAATAAGAAAAAGAGAACTTATGTATATACGTAATATGCAATCAAAAAATCAATAATCAATCGAAAACGTGCGGTCCCAGAGTTGCCAGCGATCCTTGCTACCAGCCGCTGCTGGCCCAGCCATTGTTGCCACCGGACCAGCCGCTGCCGCCGCCGCCGTTGCTCCAGCCGCCGCCGTTGCTCCAGCCGCCGCCGTTGCTCCAGCCGCTGCCGCCGCCGCCGCCGTTGCTCCAGCCGCCGCCTCCGATTTTGATCACCTTAATTACCTTGGGCTGGGAGGACCAGCCGCTGTTCCAGCCGCCGCCGCTGCTGGCCCACGGACTGGAGCTCCAGCCGCTGCTGATGCTGGCGCCGCTGCCGGCCCAAGGATTTGAGCTCCAGCCGCCGCTGCTGCCGGCCCAAGGATTCGAGCTCCAGCCGCTGCTGATGCTGCCGCCGCTGCCGGCCCAAGGATTCGAGCTCCAGCCGCTGCTGCCGCCGCTCCAACCGCTGCTGCGTATAAGTCCCGCCGAGCTGCAGGCAACCAAAGCGCTGAGTACTATGAAGAGCTTCATCCTGAATTATCCTGGCTGGCAAGTGGCAGGTGTGCGTTTTCAAGTGTGGCAATTGAATGATCTGAAAGAGCACGCTGCGTACGCTATTTATTTCGATTTGCATAGCGCAGGGGAGTGGCCGAGCGGCTAAGCGGCTAAGCGCCGGAGCGGGTGAGCGGCTCATCAAGTCAAGAATCCACAAAATAAATCGCACTGACCGCTCTGGTGGGGGTTGCCCTGGCCTGGTCTCGGTCAGCTGAGAAATAAACCAGCTGCGCACATATAGAAAGACGAACGAGGTAATTGCAGTTTATTAAACCACTTTGAGCGTCCGATTCTTGACCAGGGTCAACTACTTTACAGCACTTTACGACCGCGTCAGCAGCAGCAGCAACATCAACAGCAGCAGCAGCATCTGCAGAAACTCATCACTAGCCCCATGCCCCATGCCCCATGGGGGCCACCATTTGTTGCCAAATTGCGCATAACTCACACGCTTGATGGATCATTTCCTCGCCTCGCTGCTAGCGGAAACAACGAGCACATTCGGCAGCAGCTCTGCCCACTTAAGCCTCATCCCCAATAGGCCGACAGCCGCTCGCAGCGGGTGACTCATTTGTCATCTTGGCAGCTCACCCAGGTGAAGGGGCCCGCCAACCGCAGCCGCACAGCAGCAACAGTAACCACCGCGTCAAAGCGAACGCCGCCTGAAAATCAAGCAACTGATCATTGGATAGGAGAAAATAAATATTCATCAAATATATATATATATATATTAATGAAATGTGAGCTGTGTCATTGCAGACATCAAGAAGTCAATTTCATGCAGTTCAAATTACACTCTTGAGCAAAAAAATTATTATATGCCTAATTCTCTACTTATGCGAATTTTTTTGTTTTGGAAATATTAAAATTTTTTTTTTAAATATTCTATGAATTCTTTTTATAAATTTTTTTTTATTAAGTAATATAAATTTCTTTTATTCTCACTGAATTATTAAAAATAGGAATGAATGAATTTATTGTCTGAAAGTGACATTAAATAAAATTGTATTATGTTTATGTTAGTTGTACAAATCAAAATTCATTTTATACAATTTTATAATATTTTTAATGAATTAAAATATAATGTAAGCATAGAAAATGAATTCTTATATAGTAGTTTATAAGCTGTTTATCATGAAACTCGATTTTATTTTTTTTTTCTATTACACTTACAACTGAATATTAAATTTCATTAGAAAATACCAATTTAATTAATTGCTTTTATATATTCACAAACATAATTGTCTTTAAATTTTAAATTTGTATTTGTGTTTATATTTATGTATATTTGTATATTATCTCAATTTGTATTTAAATTTGTATAACATTTGCATAGAGAAAATAAAGATTTGTTTTTGTTTCGGTTCGGTTTTTTTAAGTGTAGATAACTCGTTTGTAATCATCTTTTAAGTGTTGCTAATGAACAGGATCTGTTCCTCGTGTGTGGCACATCGCCTTGCAACATTCTCTCGCCGCGTTGCAGTTGACCTCGCCCAATCGGAGCGTCGGAATGCGTAGCTGATCACAAGTGATGGGCTTCACTGTAGTTGTCTGGCGCCTAGACACCAGTTGCAGTTTGTGCGGCGGCCTCTATTCCACAGATGTCAGTGAATTGTTTTGCTACTTGGTTTTTTTTTCAGTTTTTTCGCATAGGCATTATAAACAAAAATTAATTGAATTGTCAACGCTTAAAATGCAAATTACATTTAGAGGCTTATGGACCAAGAACAGGCCAAGTAAACAGCTACTACAGAAAAAAAATGTGTTTATCAAATTAAATATGAGTCGGTGTATCTATTGATGGACACTTTTGGATATTGCGATATCCGTGCATGGAAATTCCTCATGGGATTATGTATTTCTTAAGTCTAAATTAGTTTGGTAATAATTTTAGTTGCCTCTAAAAAGCGCGTGAGAGGCAATCACAAATGGAATAGGTGGTCTCCGGTTCGGGTATGGCTTGGAGCCCAGCTCTATTTGTTGGCGCAGACGCCGCAGGCCTCGAGCCGTGCCGTACGCGGCCCGGAGGATTGTTTGCCGTAGGGCTTGACGCTGTTGATCTCGAGGAAGTAGTTGCCCTTGATGTTCTGCGGCACGGCATAGCCCATCGGATATTGCTCGCCCGGACAGAGATCGGAGCGCAGGCGCGTCAGCGAGCTGCACCGGGTGGCCATGTAGTTGTGCTCATTGCCCGGATAAGCGGACTCCGCGTAGTATTCCCAGGCGCGGGCGTGCGCACAGGTCACCGATATGCAGCCCGCGGGCAGGGGTCCCAGCCCGCCCGGATAGAAGTCGACGTCGCCGGTGGGTTCGCGCTTGCCCAGCACGCCCGGATTGCTGTGTATCACGTCGATGAAGCGCGCGTCGCCGCGCTGCAGCCCGGAGAGAACCTCGCCCTCGTTGAAGCACGGCTTGGCCGGATCCAGTCCGGTGATGCGCGGCACCGTCTTGCCCGTGAACTGCTGCAGATAGCGCCCCGCGGCGCCCACAATGTGCGCGCCCAGACTGTGGCCGATCAGGTGGATCTTGTCCACGTCGACCACGTCCAGCAGCTTAACCAGACCCCGTGCGATGCTCTCGCCGATCACATCCGTGTTGAACGCCGACCACGTGTACAGGGTATCCACGAATCTGGCGACATCCACAGCCTTGAACAAATTATTAACAGTTCATCTTTTCATTTTCATTATTATCGAATGGCATTGTAAATTTGTTTTAAGTGGACAAACATTTAAAGAACGTTTTTTGCCTCATCGGAGCTACTTCAAGTTCAAAGGCTATCTGGAAACGCATACCTTGGCATTGATCAGTGATCGGTGATAAGAGCCGTTCAGAGCTCGACGTCAATGCAACAGCCAAAAGCGTTTAAATAAAAGCAATAAACCTGATTTATAGTTTCAGTTAAAGCTGTTTGCTGAGGCTTATTCAAAACTACAAGTATATAAATATTATCACATCATAACAACACATCGTACCGAATCGATTTGTCCGAGCTTGACATTTTTACGTATGCCTATTATTATATAGCCTGTCTTCAAAATATTTCAAATTGCCTTTTCAACTGCGACATAGGTCGGGAATAAATGCACGACTCTTCGCATACTCTATTTTCAAGCAAAAAAAAGTGTATATCGCAATAAAAGTAAAATATTTCTAATAATCTGCTTGGCTAAAATATTGTTGCCACGTTATGTTATGTTGCTTGCAGACCAGAAACAGAGTATCGAGCAGTCGGCCAGAGAACTCACCACAAAGTTGACGTCGCCGCGACAATTGTAAGCCTGGGCTATTTTGTCAATGGTTTCCGTATCGTTGATGGTGGTCGTCCAGCCGGTGGCGAGGATGACAACACCTTTCTTGGGATCAAAGTGGGGACTGTGCCACATTGTTTCGGCTTCCAGGAGCGGAAAGTTGATCTTGTTGCAGGCGGTGCGCAGTTGAAAGTTCATCAGCTTAATATCCGGCGTGTACTTTGACTTGATTTTGTTGGAGCTAAGCGCCTGAGAGCCTACGAACGGAATCACACTGAATGGGACACGCTGTTCCGGCTAGTGGGAAACGCTTCAATCCGACTTACACAAATAGTTGATGGAGCTGGAGACATACTCGAAGGGATAGCCGGCGATCAGATTCTTGCTATCCTCGAGCAGGCCCTGCGGCGTGGGCAGCATCTTGGGATCGATAATCGTGGAGCCGACGTTCCGGAGAGAGCCAACCACATCGGGCACCGTCCACTCAATGCCCTGGCCCAGCGCAGCCAACAGCAGCAGCTGCAGCAGGCAGTGCATCAGATTGAGGCTGGGATTGGGATGGCGATTTGGGCTGGCCATTCTGGACGAGAGTCACGAGCGCTGTGAATGCCGAAAACAATGCGGAACAGGTATTTATAGGCATAGGCCTGTCGGCACCGTAGATGGCACAGCGAGTAGGGAGAGAGTGAGTGTGAGAGAGTGAGTGCGAATAGTTCGCCATGAATAGACGACGAACACGGCGAACAATGTCCATACTGGCGTATTCCAGCGATCAGATAAGGTGCACTTGTCTCTTAATTGGATTCAGCAACATCACTCGTTCACACACTCACTCGCACATTCACTTCGGCTAGCTCTCTAGTTCTCCAGCTGCACTCCCACCGATCATCTGCATCTCATTTCAATACGCATCGTATTCAATCTGAATCCGAAACGACAACAAATAAATAAATACTTCAACTATTGCAGATGAACAATAATCCACGAATACCCTTCACAGATAATGCTTCAGAAATATCAATTCTTGTCTGTAATCGAAAATGTCTTAATCTAAAAATCATTTCTAGTTTCTGTCGTTAGAGATTGTCTACTAATCTATATAGTTTATAATTTTCATTACGCGCTCACCTCGACGCTGTTCAAGTGCAAATCTAAAGTAATGATATACTGATTACGAGTAAACAAACATTACGACTACAAAATCAAAACTAATATGAGGGCAACCTTCATGAAAATATCATTATCACTCAACACTTTGTAGTGTATATAATTTAATAACCGATGCGGTACACATGAAATGTTCGCCGACTACGACACTGTCATATTAATGGGGGTATTCCGTCTCTATTATTATGCTGCCGACGTCCACACCCGCCCCATTTGGAGTGTTCCGAGCGCTGACGTCACAAAGAACTAGTTGACATCAGCGCACTCACAAATTCCTCAAGCCGATCAAAAGTCACAGTTCCTAAGCCTTTGAGTTACTTCAATAATTAATTAATTAATTTTTAAAACTCATAAAAGGTTTGAATGCAAATTAAACTTTGAAGTCATTTATGAATACTTGTCAAAGGGTATTCAATCGCTTGTGTAGGTCAGTTATCAATTCCAGGTGCAAAACATTTGAATGACACACAGAATTGCTCGATATGGAATTTCCCATCATTAAGTACTTAAAATCGAAACGATAAAAATATATTAATGATATGCAATTGCCAGATTTAATCTGATCCGAGTTATATCAGCCTCAGCTTGTCTCGATTTGTTTTAGCTGGATATACTATTGAGTTCCATTTAGTCGAATGTCAAACAGCAAAATACTTGTAAAACATTTTTTTAATTTAAATAGAATAATTACTCTTGGTTAAAGATCATGATTATTCCATTATTATAATTATAAGCTCGTTAAAAATATACTTTAAAATCTCTACAATATCTTTTATGAACGAAAAAAAACCTTTTCCAACTTCCAAGTCTAGACGTAATTAAACAATCGGATATCTCCTAATACGAGGGTCAAAAGTCGTTTCAAACCTGTTTCAACACCCTGCTGATTGTTTTCAGGTAGGCGAAAAGGATGAATATTATGCACCGAGAGAAATCGCTGGTAACTTCAAATAATAAAGGAGCGTTTAAAATAATTTTCGATTGCTTGTGTAGTGATTTTATTCAACGATAGGCGATATTATTAGGGAATATATTGGAATAGACATAGAGAAAAAAAAAGGTTACTTTGAATATATATGGAGGCACGTTCAGGCCTCTGTGCCGCAGCTGCCGCAAGGGCTATCGGCGGGCGTAAAGGTCTCCGGATCGGCGTGTGTGCCGTAGGGCTCAGCAGCATTGGCATCCACGTAGAACACGCCGAGGGCGGTGGCCGCATAGCCCATGATAGCCGTGCTGCTGTTCCTGCAGCTTCTGCCGGTCCACAGATCCACGTAGTGATCGCAGCGTCTGCCCACGAAATTGTTTCGGTTGTTGGGATAAACGGACTCCACATAGTAATCGACGGCACGCTGATGCGAGCAGCTGAGGACATCGAGGCCCGTACAGCCCGTCTTGAGTGGGTTCAAGCCTTGGACGAAGAAGCTGCCGTCGCCGGTGGCGTCGGCTGTGCCCGCAATGCCCGGATTGCTCAGTATGGTGTCCACATAGGTGGCGTCGCCTCTGCGCACGCCCGGCAGCTCGTTGCCGTCGTAGAAGCACGGATTGGCCGGATCGAGGCCCGTTACGCGCGTCAGCGTATCCCCGCCCGTCAGCAGCTTAAAGTTGCGGCCCGTCGAGCCCGCTATCTGGGCGCCCAAACTGTGCCCGATCACGTGCACCTGGGTCGTCACGTACCTGCGGTCCAGCTGGAGCAGCGCCTGGGCCACGTAGAGCCCGATGGCCTCCGTGTTCAGCGCCGACCAACTGTACAGCGTGGTTATAAAGTTGGCCGCATCCAGCACCTGGTGCAGAGATATCATTTGGTTTTTAGCTCAAAAAAATGTGGAACAAGTTCTATTTCTTATATGTTCCACAAGTGGAACCAGCTCACAGTTCACTCACCACAAAGTTGGTGTCGTTGCGACAGTCATATGCCTTGCCCACAGGCCCGCTGTTGGAGCGATCGATGGTCGAGCCCCATCCGGTGATGAAGATGACCGTGGGCCGGTCCTGATGGAAGCCGGCCGTGCTCCAGAGGTCGCTGGCCCGGCTGAGCGGCACGCTGGCGTTGTTGCAGTCATCCGAGCGCAGCTGGAAGCTCATGCGCGACATATCCGGCACGATCTTCGGCTGGACCAGGCCCAGGTCCATGATGGTGCTGCAGATGTACGTGAACGTGGAGAAGCTGATGTCCAGCGGCAGGCCGAACACCAGGCCGCGCAGCTGATTCTGCAGCAGGTCCAGCTGGAGCCGGAGCGCTGACGGATTCCGTCTGGCCGCGCCGGTTGCATTCTGTGCGCTGGCCACGCCCACAGCGAGCAGCAGCGGCACAAAGAGGGCGAAAGGCGTCATTCTGTTTGGGGACGACTGTTGATAGCCGCCCCAGCGACAGAACCTTATATAGGCCATTCCGAAATGGTCGTGCACCCATGTTAATATTTATCAAAGCCACACAACGGCAGCAGCAACAACAACAACAACAACTATCTGGTCTTCTGCATGAGAATTTCGCTTAATCAGCTGCTCCAGTTACAATGGGCACAGAACGTGTGCCCAGCTGTTTAATAACCAGTCCGACAAAAATCTAATTGTCTAAGCGCTTGCCAAACTTGCGCGAGCGGCCAGCGATCAGTTCATTCAGAGCTCAGCAACTGCCCGATTGCTGCAACTCGCCGTGGGTGCTCCCGACTTGGCCAAAATACGGAGAGAAGAAAGAAATAGAAAAAAAAAATTTGAAATATTTGCGTTAGGAAATGCTGCCGACAAAATGCGAATTAATAACAAAGTAGCTCATTGGCGGCAGTTGCCGTTGTTGCCGTTGTTGCCGTGCTTGTGGGTGTACGCGCAGCAATCACCGGCAACAACAACGGCAACAACTTATTACATTGGTAATTTGTGTGCGCAAAAGTTTTGTGGGGCGCCCCACTGCCCCGCTTGACTTGCTGCTTTGATTGTTGTTGCTGTTGCCGTTGCTGTTGCTGTTGCTGTTGTTGTGACTATTTGTTGCTGCCACTGCTGGCACGCTAGCCACTGGCAACGGCAAGTGGTTTCTATTAGCCGAAAAGCTGTAACAGGCAACGTGTCAAAAGATTTGATGAATAAGAGTGTAAGCTAATTATAACACTCACAATTTATTCACTCGCATTCGCTTTACGGCAAGTGTGTGGCCAGCCGACTTTTTTTTCTGGTACTATATGCTTTGATTTACTCTATCAAAGTTAATTACTTTTATTATTAACTATATATTTAAATTCTGATTCTGGTTTTGTATTTACTTTTTTCTTTAAATCAGTTTATTTGAAAATTTTAAATGAAAAATATATTAAATTAGGATTTTTTTTTATATAAACTAATCATAGAGTTAAAACTAAATGATAAGTGGTTAATAGCAATGGCTGCCAAGGCCTTCAGCTATATAATATTTAAATGTAAGACAAGTGTTTACATTAGTTTACTTCAGATGTATTGTAATTAACTCTAATTAATATTTATTTACATAACAAGAGTTCAACTGATTCTGTTTTTGTTTTTAGTTTTTTCTTTAAATCAATTTATTTGTGTAATTTTAAATGTAAATTATATTATATTATGATATATTTATATATTTCATATATATAAACTAATCATAGAGTTAGAACTAAATAAGTGGTTAATCTAATTTATATTTATTTACATAACTCATATTTACACACAACTGATTCTGTTTTTTTTTTACTTTTTTCTTGAAGTCCATTTTTTGTGTAATTTTAAATGAAAAATTTATTAAATTATAATATATAATATTTGTGGCTCTGAGTAGGGTAGGGTAGGGTAGTAGATCAATAAAACTTACTCAATATATTATATATATATATATGTTATATGTTTATATTTTTTTATGTGCAAATTTAAAATGTACGCATTACTAAAGGAAAAAAATTGTTTCAAATTGATTCAAAACTGATTTATTTACGTAACTAGTTAGATCTTAGCGATAAACTATTTTTCAATACAATTAAGTGGCCCATGCGATCAATTTATTAGAGCAAGAAAAATAACGAGAATATAAATGAAATTCCAGGCTATAGTTGTTTTCTTCTCAGATCGAAAGGAATCAGTAGCTAGTGTGTATCTGAACCATATGTTAATATGTTAGTATATATAAGGTATAAATTAAAAATAATAAAAATACAAATTTAAATTAGTTTTAACAATAATTTATTGCCCACAAAGATACGTATCTATATAGAAATAACAGATACAGATACAGATACAGCTGCTGCAATCTAAGCGATAGAAGGGGCAAGCATTGTTGGCATTGTCAGGCAATTTTAAATTAATTAACTGTGCCGATTGCCTTTCGCCGCTCGTATCTGTATCTGTAACACGATTTGTATCTGTATCTGTGACTGCATTTGGGCCGCTCTGCTAACGCTCTTAATTGCCACCCCAAAGCTGGCTGTTGCCGCTGCTCGAATGCGTTTCGTGCGTTTCACAATCGAGCGAATGCAGCGAATACTCTCACTTTTGCCGTATATGTTGTGTGCGGCATTGATCGAGCGACCCTCGCTTCGAGCCCCGCTGTTTTGCCATATATTCTACGCTCTTGGCCATCCGTTTCCGTTTTGTTGATCAACGCAATTAGCTGCCAATTGGCGTGTGAGTGCGAGGTGGCGCAAGGTGGTGCGCTGCGGTGCGCTGTGGCTGCTGCTGCTTCCGCATTGATGGTGCCTTGTCAAGATCAGCATTGCCACCAGCCACATCAAATACGCTGAAAACAGATTATGCAAGCCTTTGCGCCTGCATAGAACTGGGGCCAGCCGCAAATATTACGTATACGCACCGTTGCAACAGCTGCTGCTGCGGCGGCGGCGGCGGCGTTGATGATGTCGGCGCCTCTTGTAATTGCGGCTATTCAATGGTCAGCCGGCTGGCTTGGCTCGGCTCAATCGCTGGCCGCGCTGGCGTATACGTAATATGCACAATAAGTGCACAAAATTATCAGCTGCAGCTAAGCGACCGCCTCGTCGCCGTCGCCGTCGTCGTCGGCAGATGTCCATTGCAACATGGATGGCCCAGCCAAGCCAAACAAAAGCGCGGCTCAACGAAGTTGTTGCCGTTGCCGTTGCTGCTGCTGCTGCTGCGGCTGGAAAATGCAGGAAAATGTGTGCCAAAAGCCAGCGTATAAATGCCAGAGCTCGTGCCGAAAAGAAAATAGTCGACTTGCACCATTTCGCCGCGTCGGTAGCCAAAAAGCACGCACAGTCCACAACAACCACCACCAATAAAAACAAAAACAGTCAAAATGTTCACCTGGCGCATCACACAGATCCTGCTGCTGGCCCAGGCGCTGAGCGGTCTGCAGGCGGGCTACATTGGCGGCGAGATAGCCGCCGGCGTCCATTCGGCCGGCCTGCTGGGCAGCTATGCGGGCGCCCTGAGCGGCGGCGAGGCGCTGGCCAAGCTCGATCTGGGCGCCAGCGATGGTGTCCATCGGGATCACGAGCAGCTGGGCGCGCTGGGCGAGCACCTCAGCGAGCACAGCTTTCCGGCCGACTATGGCAGCGATGGCGGCGAGGAGTACGCCGAGGCCAGCGAACATCACGCACACTACGAGCCCGAAGCGGAGCCGGAGCCGGAGCCGGAGCTGGAGCTGGAGCTGGAGCAGCATCAGCATGGCGAGCAGCCGGTGCCCGGCATTGATCACGGCAAGGGCGCCTTCAGCTACAGCACGCTGTACGAGTTCAAGGACAGGCAGGAGCACGAACAGCACCAGCTGGAGCACCAGCTGGAGGAGCAGCACGTCGAGCAGCAGCTGGAGCTGGAGCATCAGCAGCACGTCTTCGAGCACCAGCTGGACTCCCACTAAGCCCTGTGATAAGCGCCGTTTCTACTAGCTAAATTTTTTTTTATACCCAATACATATCTATTTTTTTTTTCAATAAATCAGCTAAGTTTCTCATATACACACACACACACAGATATTCTTTGCGCCCGTCTAGCGTCCGTGCGACCTCACATAGTTCGGGAGGTGTGCCCGAAAGTCCAGATTGTCGCTGACCGCCAGCGGCGGCTCACGTGCCGCCTCCGGGCCGTGGAGGGGGGGCCAGGTCTCCGGCGGCGGCGGCAGCAGCAGCTGCGTTTGCTCATCGGGCACCAGCTGCAGCACGGCGGAGCTGATGTGTATAACCGGGCCGTAATCTGATCGTCGCCGTCATAAATAAACAATAAACAATAAACAGGCACAATTTGTTCGTGGCATTGCGCATACGCACCGTTGCCCAGGCGTTTGCCAGTGCTGCTCACCCGCTGCTGCTCCTGTTGCTGCTGGTGGGGCACAGCCTCGCCAGCTGCCAGCGCCAGCAGCAGAAGCAGTCGCATCAAGTAGCCGCCCCGTGTGCGCATTGTGTCCAGAGGCAACTGCCAGCCGCAGCCAGGCGAATCTCATTTTATACGTGTGCTCGACGGATGTCTCGCGTCTTGGCTGAGCGCCCATCGGGGGCTCAGCTCAGCGTTGGCGTCTTGTGGCAAGAACCCTCGCAACGCGCCGCAGCGCTGATCAGCTGATTAGCTGATCAATTCGCGTGGGAATTGCAGATAGGAACTTTGAACATGTCGCAAACCAGTGAGTGACGGTCATAACAAGGCATATACGACGGAAAGATACCTTAATTGGGAACCAGAAATGCAACCATAACACATTAAATATATGAATTTAATTTAATTTAATTTAATTTGTAACTATTGTAGCCGAGGGGACGCGACTGGAAGATACCCCGAACATGATCGATCTTATTATTTAAGTGATATAGTATATTTATATGTTCTGCATTTAGCATTAGGTTGATGAATTTGACAAAAAGGGCAAAGGGTTTTATCACAAATCGGATTAGTCTGAACAAAGTAGTTTAACGATCATGCCTATAATGCATTATATTAATATAATTACAAATTGAATAAACTAGTGTATATGCTATATAGATTCACATTGTCAACTTTAACAAAATATATCGATTTAAAATGAACTTTTTTTAAATGCTATCTAATGTAAACTCAGTAACCAAACCAACTAATTTCTTAAAGCTATATTGTAATTATAATGTTTTAAAATAATATAATAAATAAAATATATGATGTGTCAAGAAAATCTAATTGTAAAAAAATAACAACAAATTATAAAATGAAAATGTAATGTACTTAATAATAAAACAAATTATTTCTGTACTCAGAAGAAAATTTGATGTACTTAATAGTTAAAATCAAAAAAACGATAAATTCAGCAATCAGAAAAAAATTAGAATCCACAGTAATTTAAAATTTTAATGAAAAAGGTTCTCATTAAGTGCAAGTAATAAATATGTATGATAAGCATTTTCAACCATCTGTATAATTATTGATTGCTTAAATAGAGTAATGTACCTTGAAATAAATAAAAGTGAAGAATTTGCAAGTCCTTGGTAGATTATTTGGGTAATTGAACACCCTAGGGTATTACCGTAGTGTTTGTTTCAGCCGAAGGCTCTAGCAGCTAGTTCTAATTAAAAATAATTAAATGAAAAACAAATTGGTTTTATATACATAATTGTACATTCCATACATTAATTTATAATAAATAATAATAAACCTTTTTTTACAAATTTGTCCTAAAATAAAAAGGCACGTACTCTGTTTTCAAATAATTTGAAATTCTCATCGTGAGAATGCTTCAAGCACTATATCAAGTACTCATTGACTTTGATGTCGACTTTGAATAGCTTCAGCTCAACACACAACTCGGAGTTTTTCAGTATAACCCTGAATTTCACTTACATTAAACCACACTGAGTAATATTGAGAATATTTTGCATTTTAAAGAAAATTTTTGAAACGTGAAACGGTAGCTGCAAATTAAATTTCCAAATACCAGAATTTGTTCTATATATACCTTCATCCAGGCCGAAAACAGACCATCGATGGAGAACAATAAACGTAGCAATGCCCGGGGATCTGGGCACCTGAAGAGGAAGCCCCAGGGAGACAATTATCCATTTCCGATTAAGAGGGCGAAGCCATCTCGTCCAGAGCGTCCACTTTCGTTTCAATATTTGCCAGGCTTCTTCCATTGCAATAGTGACGTCACTTATCCCGATGTGCGTCGTCTTTAGCTATTTAACCACTTCTATTTCATTTTCTTTTTGTTTTGTAAGATTGTGTAAATTGCTTTGAGTCAGCTAACAAATATACGTACTCCCAACTTATGTTCTCCATTTAAATTTTTGACACTGCTGAAAACCAGAAGATAAATGTTGCTGGTTCGGTGCACGGTTCGAGCTCGTGCGTTACCACTGGGTTCAGTTCCAGAGCCTGGTTTTTCGGATTTATTTACCCAGGTTTCGGCGCCAAAAAAAACTCTACTACATCCAAGAAACAATCTTACCAAAAAGCGTTAAATTTTTTCAAATTAAAAGAATATTTTAATAAATGTTTGGTTCTTTCTTCCAACGGGTTCGGTTCGGGGTACGGTTCAAAATTAATTTTGAATACTCTTTTGTCAACCCCAAGCTGGGCTTTAAGCTGATTATTTTTGTTGGTTGGCAGTGTAAGAAGCTTGCCGCGATCTGAGCCGAAATGGCACTTGGCGCGGCCCGCAACTGTCCCACTGAGGGCCACGTCGTCGTCGTTGGCAGCGATTCGTTAGCCGCCGCGCTTGATCACATTTAGCAGTTAGGTGATAACTTGTCTAATATGTTTATAGCGCGATGTAGAACACGGCAAACTCAGCCCATGGCCCAAAGGCCACAAATAAACCCAGCAAATAAACAACAACAGAAGAAAAAAACCCAAAAAAATAATAAACTCGGAGCACAACGGCAGCAATTCAAGTTCTCGATTATATAACCAGATAAGGTCAAAACAATTTGCGGCCGTTTGAAAAACGTTCAACGAGGATATTACACAACAAGGTGACGTTTTATTCTCGACACGGCAATGGGCCGTAGATCGGATAGGTTGAGTGCGAATACAGGAAAACAAGCTGATTGGAAGAACAAGTATTCGAAAGTGTGTATTTAAAACTAAGCAAAAAAAAAAGGCATTGCAGTTGAGTAAGTTTGGGTGCATAGCTCGTGGGCAGATGGTTCAGCAGGTTCGAGTGGGCGTGGCTTAGCAGCCGGCGGCCAGTTTCTCCCAGATGCCGCCGCTCTTCCAGCCGCCGCCGCCGCCGTTGTTCCAGCCGCCGTTGCTGTAGCTGCCGCCGCCGTTGCCCCAGCCCCCATTGTTGTTGTAGCCGTTGGCAGCACCGTTGCTCCAGCTGGTGACCGCCGGCGCCGGCGGGCCGTAAACGGGACTGGGCACATTGTTGACGCCGCTGTTGTCAGCATCGACAATCACCTTGATGGTCTTCACGTACTGCTGCTGCTGCTGCGGTGGCGAGTATGTGACGGGCAGCGGGGCTGGCTGCACGCGCACCACCGGCTGTGGTGCGGGGTATGTGATCGGCACTTGCACGGGCACGGGCACGGGCTGCGGTGCGGGCACCGGGTAGGCGATGGGCGCGGGCGCCGAGTAGGTAACCGGCGCTGGCGCCGAGTAGGTAACCGGAACTGGAGCTGGAGCTGGAGCTGGAACTGCAACTGGTGCTGGGGCGCTGTAGGTCACCGCTGGCGCAGCCTGGACCACGGCGCTGGTCTGGACGGTCTGCACGGGCGCCGACACGGAGCTGGCATAGCTGCCCGAGCTGGCATAGCTGCTGCCGTAGCCGCCGCCATAGCCGCCGCCGTAACCACCGCCGTAGCCGCCGCCGTAGCCGCCGCTGTAGCCACCGGAGCGGGCATAACTCTGGGGCTGCTCGACCACTTTGATAACCTTGATGACCTGCTCGCTGCCGCCACCATAACCACCGCCATAACCACCGCCGTAGCCGCCGCCGTAGCCGCCGCCGTAGCTGCCGCCGTAGCTACCGCCGCTGCCGTAGTTGTTGTAGACCGGGCGGCTGGACTGCGTGTAGTAGCCCTGGTTGTAGCCGCCCGAGTAGCCGCCGCTGCCGTAGCCGCCGCCACCGCTGCCGCCGTAGCCACCGCCGTAGCCACCGCCGCCGCCACCGCCGCCGCCGCCGCCGCTGATGGCCTTGAGCAGGGCCAACTTGGCGCCGAGGAAGGCCTGGGCGGGCGCACCGAGCGCCAGCAGGGCAACAACAATGCAAACGAAGAGCTTCATCGTACCGTGCGTAGGTGTGTGTGCGTGTGTGTGTGCTGTTGTGGTGGGGGAGGATGCGTCTGCTGCCTGGTCGGAACGAAACTCAACTGATGTCCCCAGATGCCGATACGCACAAATTTATAGGCCAACGCAGCAGCCGGCGTCGCGGCTGCGCCGCCGTCCCTTGGCTCGTGTGTGTGCGTGTGTGTGCGTGTGTGTAGTTCTAATAATACAAATCTTATGCTTCACGCTGGACCCGAACGACGACGACGACGACACTTTGGCGCTTGTCGAGCTGTTTGCTTAATTCATAAATAGTTACTTATGGGCCACACCGAAATGCCAAAAACTAAGGCGCGTCCCCAGCTAACTGGCTATCCATCCATCCATCCATCCATCCATCCATCCAGCCGGCCATCTCTCCATATCTGTGCTTGTGTTTGGCTACCTATCCAGCTATTTGTCGCCCCGTCTCTCCGTCTGTCAACTCAACTACTTAACCATAAAGTGAGATATTTTCTCACCTCTCTGCGCAAATAAACTTGGTTTGCCGTCAGCCGTCGAAACGATTCGCAAGAAGCGCAGGTAATTCCCAAAATGCCACTACACTGAGCGAAAAATGCGGCTAAATATTAATATTAAATATTAAATAATAAAAATAGTTTAAAATATATCACTATATTCTATAAAAAAAAAAGTAGAAAAACAATATTGTATTTAGTTTAAAAAAAAATTGTCAAGATTTTTAGATAGTATGATAAGCCAGGTATAAAATTCCTAAGTCTTAAGATGACTAAGACTTATATTTAATATCACTAAAAAATTATTGGCTTGATTTGAGTACTTTAAATTCCGCTGAATTTATAATAAATACTTCAATACTTCAAGTAAATTGAATACCAAATTCCAATCTACTAGATCGCAGTGTATTGATTCTTGATGAAGATTGATAACTTTGAATTAATGTGCAAAATGTTTAAAAGCTTTTGAATAGATGACGAAAACTTTCTATTGTTAATTTTTCATATATTTTGTATTCATTTATTTGTTATTGAATTTGTGCTTCATTTTATTTTGACTTTGTATTCTAGCAAAAAACGTTTTTTCTACTGTTGCATAAAATTGATTTTTATATAAGCGCAGTAAACAATTTATATGCATTTCACACTCTATTAGGATTTTCCCTTGGCACCCAATTGGCTACCAATATAAGTTTGTCTGTTTATTTTTGCGCAGTGCACATATGTATTCACAAACATACTCACACTCACACACAGCCCTCTTATATACTCATTGTATACATAGTTCACATTGTCACTCATTCAGCCAAAATCTTGTGCATGGCTACACGTAGCTGCTGCCTTTGGCTTTTGGCTCTGGCTCTGACTGGGAGGGAGGCAAAATGCTGCGCAAACAGATCCCAAGTCAACTCAAAGTTTGGCCGAGTCTAAAACGCTTACCACGTCCGCATCAAAAAGGGCGCGTTTCGCTTCCATTTCGGGCCAACAGCTGGAGGCCCAGCTCTGGGCCCATTAGTTACGTTCCGTTGGCCAGAACGTGTATGCAAATTGATCCGCTGATCGTTTTACAACAGATGCCGCTGGGTCTCGTCAGACGCGTGCATTATTCTCATAATTTAAGCGAGCTACAGGAATCAACAGGTTTTCATTGTTTGTTCAGTTTTTATAGCACAGCCGAAACAAGGGCTGCTTTGATTAGGTTAATCCAGTTGGCCGAAAAGAGCCAGCACAGCTACTTTGTTGCCGGGACAACCATATAGCTGGACAATCTTCAACAAAATCGCCTTAATAATATTTAACATCGGAATATAATGAGCTGGTATTAAACCTATATTATAAGAGTTTCAATTTTCTTTAATACCATGAACCCAAAATTAAAACGAACCAGTTGAAAAAATAAAAAGAATTCAGCCAGAATTTTGTTGGTGTATTTTATCAATTTTCATTTGGATTATCAGCAGCCAATAAATACAGGATTAAGTAGACAGAAGCATTTAGAAAACTGACCACGCTATTAAAGCCCTTTCTCGACTGAAAGTTATTTATCACAGGAAGATAAAAAAAAAAACCCCAACTTGGTTAGACCTGTGAGTACCCTGGCTATTTAAAGTGTTCAGTTATTGTTCAACTTGTGGCTTTTAAGCCGCTCTGTCATCTGCCGAACTTGGCAAATATGAAATCATAGCTAATTTACACATTGCCAGTTTTTAAGTTTTTATACCCGTGAAAAAGAGTGAAAAAGGCATATTGGGTTTGTGGCATGTTGAAACTTTGTATATATACTCGTATATACCCGCGTCAGCTAAAGTATTCACATTTTCTGGCAAAGCCCAGTTTGAACGCTAGATGAATTTCGGATCCATTGCTCCAAAAAAATTCCTATAACTTTGTAAAAACTAAGCCGATTTTCATCTTTGATCGAATCTGCAATATATCATTGTAGAAAATTTAATTTTATGGAATTTTTGGGGTCAAACTTCTTGTCAAAAATTATGCCAAAACTAACAAAAATTTGAACATATTTGAAACTCCCACAATTTTGTGAAAGCTGAACCGATTTTCCTGTTTTGTCCTGCATTTAAAATATATGTATTATTGAAAACACATTTTTTTTTGAATGTCTTTCATTTTCGAAAAAGTTTTTATGTGTATAAATAATGTTTTTTTTTTTTTTTTGATTAAAAAATTGCAACGTTTGCGTTTAAAACGTCTTTTACAAATTATGACGTGGAGAATTTTTTTTTTATTCCGTTGGGCCGTAGCCTGGGCCACATTAGTGTAATCATTTTCGTGTTGGGAATTTTGAAAATGTGCTGAATGCCCAAACCTGATATTTTGGATTGCAAATATTGCTAACCTACATATTTTAGTTATTATGACTTATGACACTGCCAACGGGTATTGCGCAGTCGGTTACAGCCGACCGCAACGTTCTCGCCGGACTTCATTTCGACTTGACGCAATTTGTAGCCAAGTGGCGTACTACATTCTTGGGCCACTTTTCGATGTGGGCCCGGGCCCGGGCCGGGCTTGGCCCGTTTGGCACTTCGTTACCATTTGGCTATTGTGAGCTAAGTGAATGTGTCCACACGGATTGCGATGCTGGCTGCCGGCGGCGCTCTCGCCTGGCGTCGACTCTCCATTTCGTTGCGTTCGAATTGAAGGTCAGCCCATTGGGCCACATGTTTGGCTCGAGCGTGCGAGATTTGGTAATCGTCGCAGATTGCGAAACCCAATTGCGTGCCGGCCAAAGACAAATACCTGTCTACAAATCGACCGGGCCAATAGAAAGACGAAAGACGATTTCAAAATACGCGACGGCGACTCTTTTTCGACAACTTCAAGAATGATCGCTCAGGCTTTAAGCAAAGTATTGTTCTGTTTTTTATTACAGCTCGTTTATTTATAGTTACAAACAAAAAAAAAGAAAAAGTATTTAGTGTCGCCTCCATCCGTTACAGCAGTCGCCGCCTAGCACCAACCGCCGCCGCCGCCCAAGGCAGCGGGCGCACCAAAGCCAAGTCCGAAGCCGCCGCCGGCGCCGTAGCCGGCACCGAAGCCATAAGAAGCGGCCAGCGGAGCGCCGCCTGCATAGCCGCCACCAAGGCCACCACCGAGGCCACCGCCGAGGCCACCCACATAGCCAGCACCGCCGGCAATGACGGGCGCAGCCACCGACGTCACCACGGGCGTGACGACAGCCGATGTGGAAATAGCTGGTGCAGCGCCCACAAAGCCACCGCTGCCGTAACTAGCGCCGTAGCCACCGCCGTACCCACCGCCGTACCCTCCGCCGTAGCCGCCGCCGTAGCCGCCGGCTGGCAGCACCGACACCTTTATCACCTTGACCACGTTGTCATTGCCATAGCTATAGCCAGATCCGTAGCCAGATCCGTAGCCAGATCCGTAGCCGCCGCCGTAGCCGCCGCCGTAACCTCCGCCGTAACCTCCGCCGTAGCCGACGCCCGCATATGGATAGGCACCGCCAAAGCCGCCGCCGCCGACGCCGCCGCCAACGCCGCCCAGCACCAGGCCCAGTTTGCTGAACGTTGCCGTCGCAGGTGCCGCCAGAGCGGCCACCAGCAGCACGGGCAGTGTCAAGGCGTAGATCTTCATATTGTTGCTGTTGCGTTTATCCACTTGGTTCGCTGTCGCTGCCGCAGTTGACTGGACACCTTCTGCCGGCTGACTGTTGAACTTTGCTGACCGCCGGCGGGCATTTATAGCCAACAGCGCCCTGGGCACGCACAATGCGCGGCTATTGTTCTGGCTCCCCTTTTGCCCTTTCTGGCGGGCATTGGGCAAACGTGTGAATTGCTTAATGAGCAACCAACTAACCAAGCTAAGCCTCAGTACCAAACACTCCAAAAATATGTCAAAGTCAATTTGCTCAGTTGCGGCTAACAGCCAAGAACCCCATTGCCAAACCGGAACCCCAAACAGCCCAATAGAAAAAGCTGAGGCAAAAAAAAAAGGGAACGCGAATAAACTTTGACACGGAGAATGCGACTATTGTAATTGTTAATGGGCGTTAATTGGAATTAACACTTTCGTTTTCCACAGAACAAGTATCGGGCGCTGCATAATGGGATCTAATGATCAGCGATCAGGCAAATAGTTGATCAGCTGGACACACACACGATTCGCAATTTGTTTGCTTTTGCTCAGCTGCTCGTTTTCCTATATGCACCTAGATGAGGTAGCTCTTTGATAACCGATCTGTCTATCGACAAATAGACGGAACAAACATTAGTTCCTATTGATCGCCAATAATGATCACGAATGTGTGTGTAAACTTTTGTGGCCACACGTATTTGGAATGCTTTTCGTTTTGTTAGAAGTAAAATATTGATATTTCCGTTTCTCTCTCTTCCTCTCTCCCGAAAGCTCCTTTGAGGATCTAGTCGACTCAGTTTGCATATATCAAGGGACTGCCTTAATTTATCAGGCAGCAGGCCTGATACTTTCTGAACAAATGTACTATAAATGTACAAAACTATACCTAGCATTCTAACTACTTAATATATATTTAAATCACATGTTCAAAATTTCTTAGTTTTTAATTGATCAGTACCTAGAAACGTTTTTGACCATTGAGTCAACGCAAAATTCCAAAGTGTTTATCGCGTAAATTCCCAGTTGCAAATATGAAAAGCCGATTAAAAAAAATGAGGAAGACTAGCAGCAACAACAAAGAGCAGAGCATGGAGCAGAGCAGCGGCAGCAAAGGCAAGCTGCCACTGCCCATCTTTGGCTTGGTATCCAAGGACAGACCCTGGCCGCGCAAGGAGCGCCGCTGTGTATACTATAGCACCGATTGTGACAAGACGGCGCTGATCAACAACTTCCAAAAACGGGGCTGGCACAAGGTGCCCGCCTTCGATGGCGAATGGAATCTGTATTGGGCCTGTGCCCAGAACTGTCGCTATATTTTTGGGGTCGATCATCCCTATCGAATGCGATCCGATCAGTGAGTATAAAGCGTATATATAGATGTAGAGATAGATAAATACATAGGGAGATTAAGATATATAGATATAGATGCAAATACATATTTAGATACATATGGAGATACAAATACAGATGCAGATACAGATACAGAAAGACAGATACAGATGAAGATACCAATACAATTATACATAGATACAGACAGATGCAGAAACAGATACCGCTGCAGATACATATGCAGATTCAGATACAAATATAGATACAGAAAGATAAAAATGCCGATACCGATACAAATATACATTGATACAGATAGATATAGATGCGGGTACAGATACAGATGCAGATACAGATACGGATACAGATACAAATAAATATTCAAATACATATACAAATACATAGAGCGATACAAATATAGGTACAGTCAGATACAGATACAAAGATACAAATGCTGATACCGATAAAAAACAGGTGCAGATACAGATACCGATATAAATACGGATATAGAAGCGGATACAGATACAGACGCGGATACAGATACAAATAAATATTCAAATACAAATACAGATACAGATACATAGACCGATACAAATATATGTACAGACAGATGCAGATACAGATACAAATGTAGATACAGAAATATAAAAATGCAGATACCCATACAATTATACATAGATACAGGCAGGTGCAGATACAGATACCGATTTACAGATGCAGATGCGGATACGAATACAAATACAGATACAGACATAGACCGATACAAAACAGATACAGATGCAGATAAAGATACGGATACAGATACAAAAAAATATTCAAATACAAATACAGATACGTAGACCGATACAAATATAGGATACAGTCAGATACGGATACAAATTCAAATATAGATACAAATCAGATACAGATGCAGATGCAGATACAGATATCTACATAAATATAGATGCAAATATACAAGTCGATAGATAAGATATAGACAAATCTGATTCGTTTCGCAGAATGATCAATCACTTCCCAAACTCGATGGAGCTGTCGCGCAAGGATCTCTTGGTGAAGAACATCAAGCGCTATCGCAAGGACTTGGAGCGCAAGGGCGACGCACTGGCGGAGACCCATCCGAATAGCACAAAACTGGGCATCGGCGGCACCCGGTATATGCACCTGGACATAATACCAATGACATTCGTCCTGCCCGCCGATTACAATCTGTTTGTGGAGGAGTTCCACAAGAACCCGGCCAGCACCTGGATTGTTAAGCCCTCCGATAAGTCGCAAGGCGTTGGCATCTATTTGATCAATAAACTGTCCAAGCTGAAGAGATTCGCGTATGAGGCGCGAACATTCTATCCGCACTTCCATCGCGACACCTGCGTCATCTCCAAATACATTGATAATCCGCTGCTGATCGGTGGCAAGAAATTTGATCTGCGCCTCTACGTGCTGGTCACCACCTTCAATCCGATAAAGGCCTATCTGTACAATGAGGGCTTCTGTCGATTTTGCACCCAGAGGTACGATCAGACCGAGATCGACAATGTGTTCATGCATCTCACCAACGTTAGCATACAGAAGAATAATGTAAGTGCCCGGCGATCGTTCTGTCGCTCTGTTAATCGCAGCTGAACTGACTTTGCTCCCAACCCAAGCTGAAGGAGTACAATACCATACATGGCGGCAAGTGGTCGATGCAGAATCTCTGCCTCTACTTGGATAGCATACGGGGCGAGGGCGTCTCCGAGCAGCTCTCGCGCCGCATCTCGGAGACGATACGTCACTCTCTGGACGCTGTGGCGCCGGTGATGGCCAACGATCGGCATTGCTTTGAGGTCTACGGCTATGATATCATTATCGATAACAATCTGAAGCCCTGGCTGATCGAGATCAATACATCGCCATCCATACACTCGACCACCAAAAACGATTGCACGCTGAAGACGCGTCTGATTGATAATATACTGGATGTGGTTATACCACCCACCGGAATGCCGGAGTGAGTAGATTTATGTGCATTAAACCGTAACAATTTCACCGATATTCACAACAGCGAACGGTGGGCCAAGACGCCCAGTCAGGACTCCCTGAAGAACTTCACACTGCTGACGCCCGTCCAGCTGCCGAAGCCGCCGAAGCTACCCAAATTGGCCAGATCAACGGGACCACCGCTGCCAGCCAGCATCCACGGACTAGGCCAGCGCAAAAATAAGAGTTTCGTGAAGCGTTTAGTTGTGGGCGCGATTCCAATCACAACCAACAAGCTGGCATCGAAATTAAGGCTGGGGCCTCGGATATCGTTGCTGCCTAAGCCAGCAGTACCGCTCAGGAAGCAAGTCCATCTCACTAAGGCCACCGAATCGAAGGTATTACCCAAGAAGTCGAAGACGTTATCGAAACGCGGCCATGCCGCCGCGTTATCCAAACGCGTATCCAAATAAATGCAGCATATAGCAGATAAATCCTGGCATTTATCTGCGGTATCAGATACTACCTAGGCGCATGCTTAGCTGTACAATACACGAATCTCTCTTACCTTAACTAGATACTTGCGTACACCTTCATGTATGTCCAAATACACCAATAGTTGACCCTTAGCCGGGTTAAGCGTATCAAAACTAAATAATTGGGGTAAGTACTTTAACGTCAACTTCAACTATTTCCCTATTTTAACCCGAAATATGTTAATAAATTTGAATTCAGTGGCAATTGAAACAACAAAAAATAATGGGATAGACTTTGGTATTTGTTTTGAGTTGATCACAAGCGATCTACATTTATAAATTTTTAGCTCATTTCTAATATCAGAAATATTGATCGCTAAAGAGCCATAGTTTTCTATGTGTTCTATATCCTTAGAAATTAATTTACTAAACAAAATTCTGAACATTAACCGAAATATTAATCAGAATAGTTTTTCATTCAAGTTAGGCCTTGATCGATCATCAATTTTGACAGATACATTTTTTTATTCACATTCATTCAGAATCAAAGTTGAAGTTTTCCTAAACGATCCTCATACCCCTTAGCTCTATGAATGTTCCATACGAAAGAAATACTTTTTCTAATCTTTTCTAAAATACCTTCTTCAATTTCCCCTACTATATATATAAAACATTAATTCGACATTCAGTTCCTACTAAGAACCGCTCTTCTAAAGCAATAAGATACATTTAAAAAAAGAACTGTAATATAATTCTTAGATTATATAATTCTTCAAGTTCTAATTTTTCTTCAATTCTACCTTATATGTATTTATGGCTTGTACTGGGATTAAGCTTTGATCATTTTTACAAGCTGTGAAACAACTCTCAAAAATAAAAACACATAATTCTTATATTGATATATATATATAAAGAAACTTAGGTATTTAATTCGCAACAGAATTTTGCAATATACAAAATACACAAATATTACAATATGTAGCGTATGTGTATGGTTTTATTTTAATACGATCTAATATTAAGTTGTCTTGATAAGCGCCCAACTTGGGTGTTGGGGCCATTTACAGCAGCACAACGTTTGCTTTATGCTAATACGTAATTAAGTGATATTTATACGTATATAAGTTTAGCTTATATAAACATATATTGGTATTTAAAGTAAATATATAATATATATTCTAAAAAAATTATTGGGACTTTCAAGTTTAACTTTTCAACTCTTACCTTTGCGTACAAAATGGCGTCTGCTTTAAAGCTAAACGAAAAAAAAAACGTTTTAATCGTATATATGTTAATATGTACGTCTAAATATATATTTATGTATATATGCCTGTTTTCTATTTACAGCATGATTTTGGCTTAGTTGAAGCGCCTAATACAAGTTCAAGTGTTGTCTTTTATACAAACAATATGAATAGCTTTAAAATTAAGCATATCGAATAATTCAACAAAATGTCTGTTAATGATATTTTTTGCGACTCGTCTGCCAACCGTTATAAATAGGTGTTGTATGAAATGATATATCGTGTTTCTTTTGCCTTTCTTAGCTTGCTTCGGTTTCTGCTCTTTCTTAAGCTGCTTAATTATTTACATGGTCTTTGACTTAGACTTAGCGATGAATACAATTTTTGTTTAACTTAATTTAAGCGCAGTGCATTGGTTTTCTCTTCTTCATTATATAAATATATATATATCAATTTGAATAATTGTGTTTTAAAGTTACAATTTGCTTTTCAATATGCGCTTTACATGGAATACTTTCATAGTTTTATGAGCTTAACTATAAGCATGTGTGTGTGTATTTGGGTATCTTGCCCACGTCAAATAATAAAAAAAAATATATATCTTTCATTATATTTTAGGTATGTAAAAAAACAAAACAAAAAAAAAAAGGGAAACTGCTTTCCAGTTGATTGCTTGATTTGCCGGCCGCTTGCGTCTCACTTGCGACCTGTCCCGCCGTCCTGCTCAGCACTCGGTGGCATAGTAGAAGACCTCCACCTCGCTCAGCTCCGTGGAGTGGCGACCGTGCTGGCCCTCGACGAGGACGTCGCGTGTGGCGCGCGCATGCGCCAGCACCTATAGTCACACCTTGGAGGCGTGCGGCTGAGCGCCGGCGGCGCTGCCATATTGCGACTGCGCCGTCGCGATCTTCTGCACGGTCTGATACGTGGGCTGCTGCTGCTGCTGCGACGGCGACTGCGACTGCGGCATGCCGGGCTGCTCGCGTATGGTCACCTGCGTGACAAACGGGCCGCGGCTTCGGGCGCTGCTGTTCAGCGAGGCCGGCGAGTAGCCATTGAGCGCCGCCGCCTTCCAGTGCGGCTGGGCGACGTTCACGCTGATCGGCGACGGCGAGTTGCCATTGTGATGCCCATGGCCATGGCTGTGACTGTGGCTGTGGCTGTGCTTGATGCTGCCCACGCGCTGCTGCACCGTATCGTATTCGTAGTAGCTGCTCATGGGACGCAGCCCGTTGGTCTGCTGGTGAGCGGCGGCCACGGCAGCTGCCGAGGGGGGCAGCGGCAGGGGTGGCTGCTGCTGCTGCTGCTGCTGCTGCTGCTGCTGCTGCTGGCTGGCGGTGGAATGCATGCTGATGTCCTGGGAGCGGGCGCTGCGCTGTGAATGGTAATGCTGATGGCGGCGACTGCAAAAGCGTAGAAAGCAGAGTTCGAATATAATACAAATGAGTTGTGTGCGGCGTAAACTACTCAAAACCATAGCTGTGTGTTAGTCAGAGTGAGTGTGTGTGTGTGTGCGGGTGTGTGTGGGTGTGTGCGTGTGTGTTACCTTTCCGCCTCGACTTTGATGCGCTGCCGGATCACCTGCTGTCGCATGCACTCGAGCGTCGACTCCGAGAGCGTCTCTTGAACGCCGTCGCTGTCGTGTCCAGTGTTGGGTAATGCATTAATTTATGGTATGAACATGGTTTGATGTGGTGTGTTTGTTGGCGCAGTGTAGTTGTTGTTGTGTGAGTAGTGTGTGAGCAAGTTAGAGAGATACATATCGTACATGGTACACAGTGTAGAAAGAGAAAGAGATATGAAACACAGTGACGGGTTAATACATACACAGACACAAAACAGTTATAGCCACATAAATAGATACGTTCTAATAACCCACACTAAACCATATAACTAGTTCTTACTTTTATTTCTACAAATACCTGAGCTTCGTCGAAACTAACCCGATTTCAATTATTTTGTCTTTTTTCAGTTGAATGAATAATTACACCATTATTAAAAAACCGCATTACATTTTTGGCGTTATTTTGAGATGAATTCTGCATAGCATTCTTGTTTCTATTTTTTTTTTTTTTAATTATAATTATTTAAATTGTTTACTATTTATTTTTATATTTTTTTAGCTCATGCCAATGCGGTCTAAAAAAATCACTATACAACTCTATCTGCTTCAGTTTCGCAAAGACATTTTACTTCAGAAATGGTTTTACAAAATTTAAATTTAATTTTATAACAAAAGTGATAAATAACTTTTTAAATTTTTCCTAAAAATATATATATATTTATATACTACGTTTAAACCGCTTCATTTGCATTGTATTTTATTTTATAATTGTGAATCTAAGGGCGGGTTAAGATCTTGTATCTTTATTAACATGATTTTAAGGTCAATAAGAAAATTCTGTAAGATATTTGATTAAATAACTTTAATTAATTTTACTTTAAAGACACTATCTAACTATATACAGAAAGTTAGTTAAATGTTAACCAGCACCTTAGAGGAACATAATAAGTACCCAGTTATGTATACACAGTCAATTCTCTTTTTATGCGAAGCTTTAAGATTTTTCCATAATAAACGTTGAATCTAATGAAAAAGCAATCCGATTTTGCACCAGTCGAAGAATGTGACTAAATATCTGATTTTCCTATAATTCCTAACTATTTGCGAACGTATGGCTAATTATATAATGTAAGTCACGTCCATATGGATGATATGCCGATCTTTATTGTACGCTTTTTTGTGGAACGCCTTCACCGCATAAAAAGAGAACTGAGTGCACTTATGAGATAGCGTGTGCGACAATGAGGAATGTAACCAAGCAGCCTCTCACCTAATCTGATGCTGATGCAGATCTTCGTAGTTGGCATAATGCTGATAGCGATGATTGAATATATCGTTCTGATGTATGCCACCATTAAGCGAGCCAACGCCGCCGCCTCCAGTACCTGGTGCACCGCCTGGCGCAACTGCACCACCGCCGCCGGCTGCATTGGGTGCCGGCAAAGGCGGCGGTGGTTGATACGCCGGCGGCTTGCCGTTGCGTTCCAGTGCTGCCAGCGCGGCGGCTGGAATTTGCTGCTGCTGCTGCTGCTGCTGCTGCTGCTGGTGCTGCGGCTGTCCAGTTGTTGCTGCTGCGTGCGGCGGCGTCGCGGACACAATCGAGGAGGTGGCATAGCTGTCGACGGGCACGACGCCATCCTTGCGGTTCTTGCCAAAGCGGAACATGTGTCCAATGCCGCGCAATATGCTCGGCTTCTTGGCGCGCGACTTGCTGCCGTGCTTGCCGTCGTTGAGGGAGCTCTGGAAGGGCCCGTTCCGCTGCGCGGCGAAGCCGCCCTCGTGGTCGCCCTCCTCCAGCAGCCAGGTCTTGCGCGGCTCTACATCGGGAAGAGAGAGAGAGAGAGAGAGAGAAAGTGTGTGGGTTTTTTGCGTCTCTTATCGGACAAGTCAGCTGCTCTGCTCACTGTTCGCATCCGGCTCGCTGACAACGGCGGCGCGCAGGCTGTCCTCGCGTCCGCGGCCGCGTGGTGCGCGCAGCGCATGATGTCCGCGCGGCTCATCGGACATTTGCAGCTCCTGGACCATGGTCTGCAGCGATTCCAGCGACGACGATTTCTTTAGGCCCAGCGACGGCCCCAGATCGCCCAGCTGATCGCGCGCCTCCGCCTCGGCGGCCAGCAGCTGCTGCTGCTGCTGTTCGCGCTGCTCGATGTGGGAGCTGGTCTTGGCGTGCTTGTAGCCGGCCGCCGCCGCCGCCATTTGGGCGTTCGCGCTGGCGATCCGCGCCGTCAATGACTCAATGCTGCCGCCGTAAACGGCCGATTTGGTTAGCTGAATGCGGCGTTCGCGTTCGCGCTCCTCGCGCAGCTTCTTGTTGCGCTGATAGGTGCCCGTTTCGCGGGCATCGAGCGCCGCATGATGCTTCTCGGAGATGCTGCGCCGGCCGAGCGCGTCGCGCGAGAAATGCTCCACGCCCGAGTTGTTCGTCTCCAGGCTCAGCTGCGACGAGTATGTGGCATCGAAATTGGGCGCCACCGGCGCCGGCACGCCTCCTCCCCCCTGACCCAAGCTGGCGCTCGCCAGCGATGTGTTCGCGCTGCTCGCGTTGCAGTGCTGGCCATCGTGTCCGCGCAACGGCAGCATGCTGCAAGTGGGGGAAAGAGCAAAAATCAACAGTTCAATATGTAACCGAAAGGGAGTCGAGCAATTGGGGCTTACGGTGACATGGGCTCCGAGTCGTCCTCGATGAGCAGCGCCGTGTTGCCGTGCCCATTGAGCAGCTGGAGCGGCGCCGGCGACCAGTTGTCGTTGGTGGCCATGTAGTAGCTCTCGTTGCGCATGGCCGCATTGTTGCCACCCAGCGGGGCAGCTGGCAGGCGACGTTGTTGCGACTGCGACTGCGACTGCGACTGCGGCTGCTGATGCTGCTGCTGATGCTGATGCTGCTGTGTTGGCTGCGTTGAGTTGGTGGAGCAAATGCCACCGGTTAGACGATCCAAAACGGGATTGCTCCATCTGAAAGAGAGGACGAGTGTTTATTTACCTATGAATTGTGATTTCTAATAAAAATAGTTTTTAATCCAGTTTTCAATTCTAAGTAAGCCAGGAAATAGCATCGTTCATTATAAATTATTATTGTTATTTTGGCAAAAATATCCAGTTCTGTAATATGGGAAGGCCAACAAAAGATCAGACGAAAGTTGCCTGCCAAATTTGTTGACTCTCTCGGTTTACCCGAGATACGATCTTTATCTATCTGAATTAAATGTATCTAATTTTTCTTCTGCCTCCAAAATGTTGATGTATCTAGCTTTAAAACTGAGGGATATATAGATATATAGTTATGCCCTCAGTGGGCATAACCCAAAAATCTTAACATTTTACCTGACAAAATTGCGTTCATACGGACAGACAGAGGGATGGAAAGACGGACGGACAGCAAAATGGAAGAAAACGGACGAAGTGATTAAACAACTTTTGTAATACGAATGAGATGCGAATAAACAATATTAATATATGCTTATCGCTCAGTTCCCCAACTTACCTGTTCATATCGCTGCCCGCGCTGCCGGGTCCATTGCCGCTGCCGCGTGGCTCGCGTTTCTCCGGACTGAGATAGATGACCGTAGCGCCGGAGTTGTCGCTGGCGTTGGAGCTGCTGTTGTTGTTGTTGTTGCTGTTGCCGCCGCTGCTGTTGCTGTTGCTGTTGCTGTGCTCCAGTATGTCACTGGAGCTGGCCGAGCGCAGAATCTTGCGGCCCACGAGCAGGGTGATGGTGCCCGGATGCTTGCCCGGATTATTGACCATGGCACGGCGCAGCGTCTCCATCGCCTCGGCGTTGTTCTGGCCGCGCAGCGAGACCCCATTGACGCTCAGCAGCTGATCGTTCATGCGCAGGCGTCCGTCCCGCGATGCGGCCCCGCCGTGGATGACATTCTTCACGAATATGCCCAGATCACCGTCGTGCTTCATGCCGGTGCCGACGCTGGCCCCGGATGCATTCAGATTGGAGCACGTCTTGCCCTTCACACTCACCCCCAGGCCGGCCTTCTCGGTATCGTGGACGGGAATGTGCAGCGTCAGCTCCTCCCGCGAATGCCAGCTGCTGCTGCTCGGCGGCAGACTGTCCTGTGGATGCCCAGAGATGAGGGGGATTAGAGAAATGGCGCACAACTGGAGAACCCATTGAGCTAAGCTCTGAGCCCAACGAGTTTGTTCCGATTCCAATTCAAATCCTTCCTATTTCCAAATTGAATATCTGATTCTCTAAGCTCTATATAATGGATGATATATCTTCCAAACTTATGAACCAGTTTCTTTTAACTCCGATTCCAATTCAAATCTTTCCTATTTCCAAATTGAATATCTGATTCTCTAAGCTCTATATAATGGATGATATATTTTTTCAAACTTATGAACCAGTTCCTTTTAACTCCGATTCCAATTCAAATCTTTCCTATTTCCAAACTGAATATCTGATTCTCTAAGCTCTATATAATGGATGATATATCTTTTCAAACTTATGAACCAGTTTCTTTTGCTGCTGAAGATTACTTAGTCGCTTCAATTACTAACTGGTTCTGTTCAGCTGCTACCAATGAACTAGTTTCCCTATTTGCTGCATGTCAAATAATTGAAGCTGGACAAAAGTTGTCTCTTTGTCAATTATGAACGGGTTCTCGTCTTGAACTATAAATAACTACCTGTTGTATAACGTTTTTTTCTTTTTTCAACTTTATGCTGGAACTAGTTCCAAATAAAGTACTTGATGAAATTGAAATTAAAATAGAAACTAGTATAAGCTAAAATGCGCAATTTTACGCTAGAACTAGTTCCACTTAAATTTGATTATGCTGGAACTAGTTCCACTTAAATTGGAGTATGCTGGAACTAGTTCCAAATAAACTTATTGAAGAAAATAAATGGAACTCAAACATTTGCCCGAATTGAAATCAACGAAACTAGTTTAAGCCAACATTATTTAATTTGTGTAAGAACTAGTTCCACTTACATTGGATGCCGCCGACTCGCTGCCCGCGTCAATAAAGTGCTGAGATTCATTGAGCTGTGCCTGTTGCTGCAACTGCTGCTGCTGGAATAGCGAACGGGCGCTGCTGGACTTTTGCACCGGAATCGGAGCGGACACGGAAACGGAAACGGAAGCCGGCACAACTGGCGCCACCTTCTCCACTAGTTCCGGCTGCGGCTGCTGCAAATTGTAAAAATGTGATTCAGTTAGTTCAGTAATTACTTACACGAGCACAAGTAAGAACGTTGCAATCGGGTGTAACCGACCGCGCAATACTCGTTCACAGCATAATAACAGTTTAAACTTTTCGAAAATGGTCATAATTATTATTTGTTTTGTAAAAATGTGATCTTTTGCCTTACAGAATATTATGATATAGGAGATATCTTTCGAGGACATCATCAGTAATATATCGGTAAAAATGGTATGAATCTAGCTTTAAAACAGAAGGAGATGCGCCCCCAGTTGGCGCAGCCAAAAAATCTTAACATTTTATCTGAGGCGGGTATATACGAGTATATATTCCAGGTCTCAAGTCTCTAGCTCAACGAGAGGCGATGCAAATTCCATTCATACGGACAGACGGACAGATGGACGGACAGACGGACAACATGACGGACATTGCACAAACCCAATTTAGCCATTTCGTTCTTTGCATCTGTTCGTGAACGAGCATTCAAAAGAGCCCGGGTGAACCACTTACGCCCACGGGTATCTCGGCCAGCTCCTGCTGCCGGGAGACGACAATGCGCACCGTGGCGCCGGCTGGCATGCCGCGGAGAATGGCCACCACGTCCGTTTGGGTTTTGCCGGTCATGGGCGTGCCGTCGACCTCGAGCAGGCGGTCGCCCGGCTTGAGGCGGCCGTCCTCGATGGCCGCGCCGCGTGGCAGAATGTTCTTGATGTAGATGGGACAATGGCCGCCGGCCGGATTGTCGCGTGTGGTCACCGAGAAGCCGAGGCCGTTGGGTCCCTTCTTCAGCAGTATCTCGATCTTGCGGCCCAGCTTGCGCGTGTTGGCCACCTGGAGCGAGGTGCCCACGGGCGCCGCGTGGGGCTTCCGGGTGGGCGAGACGGTGGCCACCTCAACCATTTCGGCGACCTTGGAGTCGCGACGCTGCTGCTGGCGGCGCTGCTGGTGGTCGGCGCGCAGGACCCGGACACGCAGCTCGGAGCATTCGAGGGCGCGCCGGAGCTGCTCCTGCACCTGGGCCTCGCTGAGCCCAATCAGCTTGAGGCCGTTGATCTCGAGGATGCGATCGTCGCGCCGCAAGCGACCGCGCTCGGCCCGGCTGCCCGGCTCCACGTGCTGGACGAGCAGGCCGCCGCCGTGCTCCTTGTCCGGCATGGCCGTCAGGCCCAGCGGACTGCCGTACTCGTTGATGATCAGCAGCATCTCGCCGTCCTTCTCCCGTATCGACTCGTACGCCTGGCCCAGCGGCTCCTTGCGCTTGCTCTCGCGCGGCAGGGATTTGCTGGAGTAGGCGCTGTTCGGCAGCGACGTCGGCAGCGGCTGTTGGTGCTGCAGCTTCTCGGCGGCCTCCATCCACTTGTAGCCGTTGCCGTCGCCCAGGAACTGCATCGACAGTCGGCCGGAGCGGGCGAACGGCTGATGGGCAGCATGTTGTGGCTGCTGCTGCTGATGTTGATGCTGCTGCTGCTGCTGCTGTTGCTGTTGCTGCTGCTGCAGCATCTGCACCTTGAGCTGCGCCGCGGTGTCGTCCTCCTCCTCCCATTGCGGCGACAGCTGGCCGCCGGCCTTGTCCAGCAGCAGACGTTCCGGCGATTCGCCGCCGGCGTAGTGCGGCGCCGCCGCCGACCAGCGCTTGTTGCCGCCCTCCGCCTTCAGCGAGGCGAGCAGATTGGGATCGCTGCTGCGGCGGACCATTAGGCCGACGCCGAGGCCGGCCAGCGGGCCGGACGTGGTGCTGGTCACCTCGATATGCGGCGTGGAGAGATCGCGCGTGGGCGCCTCGGTGTTTGTGGGATCGCGAAAGATGTCCGGCGAACCGGTGCCCACCGAGGAGCTGCCCGAGGCGCCATCGCCGCCGCCCTGCGGCACGCCCGGATCGGGCCCAGAGTCCTCAAAGTGGGCCAATATCTGCTCCCGATCGTCGGCCACATCGCGCACACAATCATCGGGATCCAAAATGCCCGACTGTGTCTGCAGATGGTGCACGGCCACCCAGGAGTCCGCTTCCTGAAAGCACAACGGAAAACCAATTTCATTAAACTGCTAACAAACAATTAAAAAACAATCATTTTTGGAACTAGTTCAATATGTGTATTATGCGACCCGATAAGTTTTTCATTGAGGATCTTATGGATGTAGCTATAACTGTAGATTAACAACCCGTTCGTGCACTAGTTCACGCGCTAGAATCCATGTTGCGAACTAGTTGCGATAGTGAACTTTGTGTACCCCAATTGAACATTTTATAAAATGCATTATTTGTATTACAGGCTCCAAAGAATTGCGCTTATAACTCTAAAATAAAAACTAGTTCGTGAACTAGTTGCGATAGTAAATCTGGTGTAATGCAAGAGTTTCTGCAACTGGTTCCAAAGATCATTTCTACGGCATAGAACTTAGTTGCTTTCGTAGAATATTGAACTAGTTCAATTCGATACGAATTATAAACGAGTTTATTTAATTGAAACATTAAAATTTAATTGGCCAAAATAAAATATATATTTGTATATTAAACACGGTACAGTTTACGGATCGCGGAACCACTTTATCGACACACATATATATGTATATATATATATATATGTGAGTAAGTTTAGTCAAGCAACAAGAGAAGAAGACGAGCCTGGGAGAATGCAATCCGTGCGTTGCGCTTCCGGACCCCAAAGACAATTGCCCAATTGGCCGTGTGTTGAGTCATTGACGCAGCTCAGGTGGTTTTCGGCTCCATGGGAAGCCATTTAGCGGCAACTCTGAGTAAGCCGTTGAAGACTCGAGACGACCTCCAGCCTCCCAAAGCACAACAAAAAGTGCAGCGGGCCAACGTGGAAAAAAAAGGCAAACGAATCAAGTTGGCTTCGTTGTTGCTGTCATTGTTGCTTGGCATTCCAATGAATTCCAAACACACAAATGCCAAATGCCGAAAACTGGCCAAAAACAACAACAACAACAATTGCATCATGCCACGAAACCAGTCGTGGAAGCAGCGAAGCGTGCGCTTCGCTCCCTGAACTGGAGAACTGGAACGTCAACTTGGCGCAACAATTTGGAAGGTTGTTTTCTAGTTTTCGCTTTTTTTTTTTTTGCCACCACAAGTAGATGAAAGAAAAACCACAATAAACAATGTTGTTATTGTTGTTGTTCTTGGATTTATGGATTTATGGGTCAGAGAGCGTGCATTCTATCGATTCTCAAACAGCGAGAGTAAAACAACACAAATTGATTTTGCTTTTGTTTATTTTTGATTTTACCATGCGCACAGTGTGCAAAGTGTGGTTAAAAATTGATCACAGCGTGATCACAAATAACAGCTAGAACTTTACAGGTGTTTTGTGACTTTTCTAAATACCAAGCCAATTCATTTGTGACTTCTCGATAGAAACTTTAAATTTAACAATTTTAATAGAATCAATAATACGAAGCTTTAAGATCCACAGTTATCGATAGCATTTTTATGCAAATAAAATATGAAATATTTTTAAATATGATATGGGATCTTTTAACTTTACGATATAACAGGTAAAGCTAAAGTAAAAACAAAATGTATATTGAGAAATAAGTGTTAAGAAAATTAATTTTGGGTTTTTCTACTAACAAAAAATAAAAGTAAAACTAGAAAATTATCATGCGTATATAAATCAATATTTTCTTTGCTTTTAAAAAATGTATTTTTGGTCATTGTCGATTTGTTTGTTTGTTGTCTCTTTTTCCTCTGTGGCACATCTGAATCGCTGATTGTTTCTTTATGGCCATTTGTCAATGAAAATGATGCGTCAATGGGCAAACAATGGATCGTGTATCATAAACATTTGCATACGTGTGTGGAGCGAACTGTGTGGGCGTGTGTGTGTTTGTGTGTGATGTGTGTGTTGTAGTCTGATTTGTGGGCGTGGCTTATCGTGCGACATGTCCAAAACAGTTGAATTTAAGTTTTGTATCACATTTTAATTAGTTAAACCTGGGGTTGGGGTTGGGGCTAGAGTTACCTTCACGCAAGCATAGCTCGGCGATGGGGGCCGTTTGGGCAGCGTCAGAGAGTAGGATTTGTGCAGGGTGCCGTGGGGTATGCCCTCATGCTTGGCGGCCACTTTGTAGGTGTGGCGCCAGCCAAAGAGGCCGCTCAATTTGTTAGCCAACGCTGGACACTTGGGCGGCACGTCGAACATTCCAAAGCTTCGCTCCCTTAAACGCTTTTCGCTGTCTTTGGTTTACTTAGCTTGGCACACAAGTGTGCCAATGTTGTTGTTGTTATTTAATTTGATTTTGATTAATTTGTTTTGTGTTAGTTTCAGTTAGTTAACATTTTTACACACTTTGAGCAAAAGTCACAGATTCGTAGCTCGTTTTGTTTATAATTATTATTATTATTATTTGTGGCATTGCCATTTAAACGCTCGACTCGTTGAACGCTGAGGAACATTGCACCGTTTCGGAACTGTATTTATCGCAAAAAAATTATTATTTATCAAATATTATTATTAGTCACACACACAATAATAGTTGTTGTTGTTGTTGTTGTTGTTGTTGTTTAAGGTAGGGCACGCGCGTTTCCGGCCTTATCGATGATGCAATTACGAGTGTGGCAACAGAAGTCGCCTTATCAATGCAATCGCCGTTATCAATGCAGAAGCCATACGCGTTTATCACTCAACTGAACACTGAAATTATTCGTCATCAAATTGAACAATAGAAATCAGAGAACTTTTCGCTGATAACATCGAAACTGACTTCATACTGCGGCAAAACGAACGGCCGCATAACAAAAGCAAAAAATTACCCGATCAAAACAAATATTCAATATAAGCCTTATTTTGCATTTCGTAGCAATTGTATGTTTAAGCAATTTTTTTTTTGTTTGCCTGGAACATACCACAGTCCTCTATATGCATATATATATTATGTTACAGCAAATATAAACAATTTAACTTGTTTTTGTTTCGCAGAATCAACCAAAATACTCGCAAATTTGTTAGCATATATTATAGCCGTCTAATGAATTCAAAGTTTCTAGTTAAACCAATATGCAGCTGCCATATAATATATATGGTATAATAACTCTAACCGAGAATTGTTGTATTTTATTTAAATTTTAATGTTAATGCAACAAAAACTAGTTAATTTGTTACCCTAACAAATTTGTACGGTAGTACAGACATTTTTCCAGGATAACTAGCACGTCTAGCACTTGCCAGTGGCGCATTTTTCTTTAGTTTTTATTGTCAGTTTTGCCTATTGTTGGCCGCTTTCTGGTCTGTTTTCCCACCTTGTTGCATTTGCTGCAACATTTTCTATGAATGCATTTGTCGTCTCTGTTCGTGCAAAGTTTGCATTAAATTAAATATGCGATAAAGATATGGAGCTATATATACATTACATATATATATATATATATATATATATATAGTAAAAACTGTGTATGAATTTATATAAATCGAGCAGCAACTGAAGGGTGAGTTGGGTACAGCAACAACTTGAGCTCAATTCGCACAGAAATTCACATTGATTATGCACTTGTTCAGACACACCTGTAATAAAGGTGACGTTGACTGACGCACGGCAACAACAGCAACAACAACAACAACAATAACAATAGACACCCATTTGGTAGCGCAGCAAACGCACTGAGGCATAAAACTCACAGCTTCTGTCGCTGATGGATTGTGGGGGGATGGGGGTAGGGGGTAGGGGGTAGGGAAAGGGGAGCGACACTTGCAATTTATTTGCTTACTAGAAATTTTCGACGTAAACAGCAGGTAATAAAAAAGTAAATAAAACAACAACAACAAAATACAGTGTCAATTAAAGTATTACAGACGCACACACAGACGTATATTTGGCAATTTCCGAAAAAGCTGACAAAACGAGAAACTACACGGCCATGCTGACGTCTAAATACGCTTGTAAACAACTGCAATTATTTGTGTAAAATAAAAAGTCAACAGTAGTTCAATATCAATGACAAACAGCTAAGAAGTGTGAGGAGTGAGCATATATAAATATATATAACAAATATAACACGTGATTTAGCTCAAAGATAAATAAGATGATTTTATATCGAAGTAAAGCACAAAAACAAATTGAACACATAAATAAATTTGTTAAATAAAACCAATATTTTCCCATTGCTTAGATCAGTCAGCAAATTACAAATATAAATAACATAAATAATATATATATATATATATATATATATATACTCGCAATTGTTTTTTTTTCACATATGCTGGATATGAATGTTATATCCAATAAATAATTGCAGTGTCAAACTTTAAGCTTTCATACAAATTGGTAATAAGAGAAGCTAATAATAGAGAAAAACATTTACACAGCAACTGCAACAACTGCAGCTACAACAACAACAATGGTCAGCAATAGTAATTGCCTATTCATTCATCATTCACGACGCAAACACATGCACAAAAAACTCTTATTCATTTGAAAAAGTTCAAGTTCGAACGCTGTTTAAACGAATTAGCCAGTTTTGAAATTAAAATGAAAGAATTTAATGCTTTTTCTACTACTTGTATCTTCAATTTTTTTTTTTTAAATTAAATTAGATCTCAGTTTCATACATGCCAACACTCACTTGATTCAAGTTAATTACGTATTCACACACACACTCAATTGAATATTTTATATTATAAAAGTGCTATTAAGTCCTTATACAGACCCAATAGCTACACATTTAAAATATTAATTGAAAAAAGAATAAAAATATATAGAGAGAGAGGAAAAATCCTTTGTCATTGCACGACGACGCTTTATGCATAGAAACTACTGTATTCCAAGAAGAATGGCAACAAATATAGTAAACTGCAAACTGAACGAATGGTTTTATACTATAACGAACTGACAATAGACTCTGCGTCTCCTCCTTTTAGGGAGGATCTGAAGTGGGGCGCTCGAAAAAATTAATTAAAAATTGCAAGCGCAAAAGCAGAGAAATATGTGAGCGCACTCGTAAATTAGCATAAAATGCCATAAAAACTTTTGTGATATGAACGAGAGAAAAAGATGCAAAATATTGCAGAGGAGTGTGAGAGAGAAAGAGTACGGCATCATGCAAGCGGGGCCACGCCCACACCCTTAAGAGTGGAATGGGGACTGTTGAATTCCTCTGGTGGTCCGCCGGTCTATCCATAATAATTTGCAATCAGACTTAACAACCCACGACGCCAACGTCGACGCCGACGCCGACGCCGACGCCGACGCCGACGCCGATCGTAGCGCTGCAGCAAGAAGAAGCTGAAATCTAAAAAGAAACCCGCAACAACAACGGCGACGGCGGCCAAGAAATATGCAAGCCAGCAAAAAGAAAGGCCAAATTACATGTTGTCATTATGCAAAAGGGGGCAGGAGAAATACACACACACACACACACACACACACGCAACAAACGACACACACACAAATGCATAATGAAGTGTAGCAAAATGAATGCAACGAGCGCATTTCGCTGTTTGTTGATTCAAATAACGCTATAGTTAGCCACAAGTACAGGTATGAGTGCGAATGTGAGTGCGAATGTGAGTGTTGAGTGTGAACGTTATTGTGAGTGCGAGTGCACGAGGTGCACCCATGAACTACACAGGCCAAAACAAACTGCGGTCTTTTGTGAACTAGGCTAAAAGCAGCAATAAAGTCGCAATATGGCCACAAAAAAAAAACGGTGCTGGTCCTCCTTGTTCACTTGATATTCATATATATAAATAAAGCAGTATATATATGAAAGTTTACATATACAAATTAATCAGCTTTAGGTAAAAGCTGAATAGCACTTCGCTGCTCCTCCATGGTCACTTTATGCACTCTAACATAAAAATCTAAATAAATAAAAAATGATTTAGAAAAAACAAGAGAAAACTGTTTTTTTAGCCCAATAGCTTTTAGGTCCTCCAGCTTATATATATTTGTAATACAATATATGTCAGTGTGTTTAAGCATGTCCTCCATGGTTACCAGGTGACTACTCTTATATCTTTTTAGCTATTTGAAAGCATAATTAGCTAGTATTGATGGCAATGGAGAAACGTTAATAGAACTGTCCTCCATTGTCACTTTTTGCTATCAAGTAAAATGTTACAAAGTGCAAAGCCGCAAAAGCAGAAAAAGTACATTTTCCTTTGAGATGCTTCTGTATAATTAAAATGTTCAGATTATGCTTGAATAAAGCATGTTCTTCTGACAATCTAAAAGCTTCGCCTAGGGGATCGCGAATCGAACGCCCCTCGTTTGGGCCACAACTGAGCATGTGAGAGGCCAAGTGAAAGGAACAGCTGCAGGCCACTCACACCACGCCGCACAACATGCCTGGGCGCAACGGGCTTTTAACTAGCTAGCCGCCCAAAGCATCGCGCTCACAGTGTGACCAGTTTCTGTCAGAGATCTACAAACGTCGCCAGCTGATTTGCATATGATTAACGAGATATAAATGTGTGTACACATATTATTAGCGGCTAATTCGGAGCGCTGTCTGTTTTCCGCTCTCGAATTTAATGATTTTTTTCTTCTCGTTTCTCACTTTTTCTTAGCTTTGTTTGTTTCTTTTTTTTTTTCTTTTTTCCTATACAATACACAAACAGCTGAGAACACATGTGACGCTGTTTGCGTTATCAGCCGAGCTCTGGCTAAACAATGGGAGACAATTTGTTGGCCTAGTAGTGCTGGCCATAAACTAAAAATTATTTTGAAACCTTTAATCTCTGCCGCTTGCTTATCGCAAAGACGCACAACAATAACAAAAATAAACAATATATAAATAAAATAAAAATCAATGGCAAGTGAATTTACTATTTAAGGTGATTAATGTCAACGCTTTCTAATGGCCAATGTGAGTTATAGTCGCAATGCGGCGATGTCTCATTGTTTCCTGATTTGAGTGCCAGGTATAAAATACAAATACCCTGTACCAAGTGCCGAAACTTGAATACCCTGGCAGATATAGTGTAGCAGATTTGCAATATATTTTTTATAGCCCCTATAGATATATACCTGATGGATTCGAAGATGTTTTTTATTTTATTTTAATTTCCAAAATATAAATCTATTTTCTAACAACCGAAATATATCTCATCGTCTTTCGAGCTGAGTAGAGGGCAACTTCAAGTTCAATACGCTCAACTAGTGTGCATTATCACTCAAGTGGCTGTGTGTGGTGGGTGGGTGGTTTACGGCTTACAGCTTAGTCAGCGGCTAACCAAAAGCTTTTATCGCATTGGCATTTGTTTTGGGTAAACCTTAAGCTATGCCAAATGAAACTAGACGCGTCGAGGTCGCGGCCATTGACAGGCAACAAATAAGGCGGGAGACTACGGTCGAAAAAAAAATTGAAAAGCAAACTGACTATAAAACATTTCACAAGCGGTGAAAATGTAACAAATGACACACACACACACACACACACACATGGATATATATGGTTTATAGTATATCACAACAATTGCAATGGAGACAAGAAAGCGCAGTCATAATTACGTTCAGAGGGCAAAAATTAAAGTTGACTGCTTGGGTGGCTTGGGTTCCCATAAGACGAGAAGTATGTGTATGTAGGGTATATTGTGTATAGAGCATATAGAGAGTGCCCGTATGGAGACTTAACTCAACCTAATGCTAACTTAGCGGCTCATCAACTTTTGCTCTGGTTTTTTTTTTTTTTTTTTTTGTTTCTTCCATTTTCTTTCATATGAAAGTGCACTTAATTGCCTTAAGACTAGATGAACAATGGGCAGACCGAGTACACCTGGTACAACCGGCAGAGCAGTTGGACCGGGAAGACCGGCTGCATACTACAGGTGGCATATGGGAAAATTATATTTAAAGAAGAAGAAAGAAACTAAAAGAGAGGCTAAAGAACTTGTGTAAACTTGGGTAGCGCTAATCACCAAGAGGAACCAAACCGATGAAGTTGTTTGGCTCAGTTGATGATGACTAAACACGTTTCGGTAACAAACATAAACACCATCAAATCGATCAATGAAGTTAACAACACCCTGACGCCTCTCTCTCTCTCTCTCAGTCTGTCTCTCTCTCTCTGTGTGTGTCTTCAGAAGTTGCGTCTGGTTATGAGCTTCAAGTGTGGACAATCATTAGCAATGATAGATTCCAGTCTGTGAACGATAGTTAATGTTTAACAAATGTTTTCATCAAGCTTTCTCTAATTCGCTGAAAATGCTTTTGCTTTTCGAGCTTAAGAAGTTGGTTGCATTGGAGAAAATGTTTTCTAAATCTTTCAGCTTTAAATTGACTTGTTCAACATCAACTAGCTAGACTAACTCCGCTTCTATACGACTATCACGTTCTGCACTTTAAGTTTTCTCACTTGCATTTACTCTCTGTCTCTCTCTCTCTCTCCCGAGCGCAATGTCTTGCAATTCCGCTATGTGCCACATCCGCAATGTTTCACTGGCAGCGCCTCTCTCACTCTCTGGTAATCGATAATATCGATAGCACCGATAGCATCGATAGCTAGCAGTTATTGCTGCAAAATGCAATTGCTTTTAGATGTGGACACTTGTATTACATAGCCTATGCCTATTGATAGCAAGTACTATCGATAATAACAACCATATATTTTATTACTAGACTTTATCCTCATTCGACAGTATATTTCTTCTTTATTAATATATATTAAGTTTTTCTTTCAGTATCGATTATGAAATTGAGTTGAAGTTTCCTTGTCTATTTATTCGGCTCATTGTAAATATCTAGTTACAGTTTGATTGATATTTTTTCAGCGGCTTATCATTTATCGATAGCAATATGCCTGTATATCGATAGTATGTACTAAATAGACAATACGTTCTCTGCATATATTATCGATAGCCCCAACGATTACCTCCTATATTTTATTTTATCTATTGTACATACTATCGACAGCTCATCATGTTTATCAATATTTATTCAAAGTCCACAAATATTTCCAAGTTCAGCCCATTAGGCGGCTCATATTGACTTTAAAAAAAACACAACATTCAATTCAAATTGAATCTGACGAGATCAGTTAACAGACTTAGGTGGCAAACATCACAAAACTTGACAAACCGAAGCAGGTGCCGCTGATTGACAAACAAGCTAAACGACATCTGATTCTGTTAGATATATGGCTTGGGATGGGATGTTGTGATATGATATGAGATGGGTTGGTTAATCGCTGTTTAATTTGGTCATAACAAATTGTTTATCTGACATTTTTTTTGGCAGTTTATTCCTGTTTTCATGACGTGTGGCTGTAACTTTTGGATCAACATGGAAAAGCTTGAACAGCAACAACAGATAAATAACTTTCTTTGGCATGTCGTCATTTAAATGGAGTCTCATAAAGTGCACTTAGTATTACGGCAAAAGCAAAAAAAGAAATATAAATTCAAAAAAAAAATAAATAAAAAAAATAACATACTAAAAACTAAACCTAAAAATAAAATAAAAAAGAAAAACAACAAAAGCCGCTTACAAAATTTTCTCGTAATTGCGTTTGCCGAAAAAGCAGGCACATTACCGGGGGGATGGGGCGGGGAGCTGGGGGGCTAGAGCGTGTGTGTTTGGAGAATGTGTAATAGGTAGGATAGGCTGGCAGGTAGGTACACTACAAGCATGAACCGGTTAGCTACTTGGGGGCCCCCGAAAAGTTGATTGAACCTCGCGCCGCTGATTGAGTAACACACATTTAATTGATTTAAATGCGCGGCTTTTGCTTTTGCTTCTGCATTAGCTTTTTTAATTGCGCATAAACAGCTGAAAGGAAAAAAAAAAAAAAACGACGGCCAATTATAATTACAGATGCTGTGCGCACAAGTCGAAAGTGAAACGACAACAACAACAAAGAGAGTAGCAACCGCAACAACAACAATAAACATAAAAAAACAAACAAACAAATGTGCACCCTTTTGGGCAATTGGACGAACACACGCATGTGCAAAAAGAAAACACACAATACGACTGCCAAATACCCTACATACATATATTGTTCAAATTGGGCAAAATTGACAAAAACTTTGATTTCGCTTAGCAGAGTCTCTTTTATATAGAAAACGAACACAAAACTACTTTTACGAAAAACAATCAATATCATTTTTAATCTTAAGTTAACTTTATCGAAGAAATTTAAAAAAAAATCCGCTGGAAAAAAGAGTTGTACTTTCCTCTGATCAGCTAAACCTTGTTATATATACTATATACAAATATCTATTTAAATGTCTTACCTATTGATTCAATCTACTTAAACCAGCTAACTTTCACGTTTAGCAACATTCAATTATTTCTATAATCCAACTTAACCATATCTATCGATCTACCATAATCAATAAGCCGATTATACTAAAGCCCATCTATAAACTATCGATAATCTACTGGCAATACCCCATCTCTATCTTATCTTGATCCCTCTGAAAACTGCGATACTCTGTAATATTTTTGAGAGCATCTCGTGTGCAGGGTATACGGAAGATAACGCAACGGGTCAATTGAGTTCACTGTCACTTTCACTCAGAGCTGCTGCCTCCTCCTTCGCCTTCTGCTTCTGTTTCTCTTTCTCCATCTCCTTCTCCCACTGCTCTTCGCCTGGTGACAAGAGGCGACACTTTTGCCGCAGCTTTAATCGATGTTCCGCTGGCCAACAGCTGAGTACAGTTAATCAGAGCGGGTGGTGGAAGGGGAGGGGGGGGGGGCACCACCGAGAGATGACGTGAATTGACCGCTTCAGCATTTAACTGTGCATTTCGAGTGCTTTGAGTGGTTTTTTATGTGGTAGCTTTATTGGTGTTTATGTTTCTACTGTTTGTCTTGCCCAGTGTCCAATGTGCGCCGTGAGCTTTGTTAACTGGTTTCGTTTTACTTGCGTGAATCGCTGTCAATTGTGGCCAATAGTTGGCTTAAGGGATTTTTGCTAAATAACTCGATTGGCGATTGATGAGAACAGTAGCCAAAATCAACTTGAAGTGACTCTCCAATTGTGCTAGTATTCAAATGCTATTCATGAATAGCTTTAATGCGTTTGTAGAAATTGTCCAATGCAAATGTGCAAGTATGTGTTAAATTCAAGCTTGTGAAGTAACTCAAACTATTCATGAATACACTTAAATTATTTATGAATACGCACAAAGCATTAAAAATGCACTCAATGAATAACTGTAGTTAATTTGCGCTGTTTAATGCCAATTATTCACTGAAAGCCAAGTCTTCGCTTTGTTTCTCAACTTTGAATATACATACAATTGAATTATATGTTAACAATTTATCAAACGAATACATTCACATATTCATAATCAGTCAGATTAGTAAATCAATTTAACTATCGACAACATAGATTTTAATAATACATTTCTTATTATTCTTTATATTAAAAAATATACTCATAGTGTGATTCACCAAATACTCCCCATGTACAATCATTCATATAGGTTTTCCATGTACACTCATTAGACTCAAACACATACTCACTTGAGTTTGTTATTCACAATCTTAAGAGCTTTACAACTTTTACCAATTTCATTGAGCCTTTAAATTGTGTTCGTTGATGCAAACGGCCAACAAAAACAACAGCAACAACAATTGAACGGAGAATATCTCTGGCATAAAGCACAAATATTTTATCAACATATTTAGTCAGCGTTTGAAATTTTATCTACGAAGGACTCAACTGGAAATGATTAGATTAAGTAAACACCGTCAAAGTTACGAAAATAAACAACTTGGCTTCTTCCGATACCCAGCAAAAGTAGAAGCTTATGTGGGGCATGAACGCATGAACGTATACTCTACACATTATAAATACAAAGGATTCTTATTTAATATATAAAATTATGTATAGATATACATAAATCTATTTTTTATGTTTCGATTTGAATTAATTGTGAAAGTTGTAGCTACCAAACTTCCACTAAATTATGTTATTCAATAATAGAGGGTATTTAAGAGAGTTTTTGCACTTGCTGAAATAGGGCATCTGAAAGTCGGGCAATTGAATTCTTAGTAATTTAACTCGTTTGACTTATGATTTGAGCTTGTGGTATGTGGCAAGCTGCACACTGGGTCAGCAGCGATTTTGAAGCCTTCAAGGCCAGCAGCAACAACAACAACAAGAAGTAGAACAAGAACTGCAAGTGGTGGCAACAACAACCGACTGCATATGTTGTTAGCTGTTGTTAGGTGTTGTTGCTCGCTGCATTCCTGACCAGTGAAAGTTGGTCTGGCCAACAGATCTCAAGGCTGCTGCCTGCCCAGCTGCGTAATCCGAGACCCAAATAGATTTATTAGCTGTCGCGTTAAAGCGCAGTCCTCTGTTTGTGTGTGTGTGTGTGTAAGCAGAAATAGAAGAAAAAAAATAATAAAAAAAACTAAAAAAAAAAAAACAAATATCCTCACGAATTGTGACTTTTGTTAGGTAGGCACGAAATGAAGCCATCAAAAAAGGTGAAAAAACCAGACAACAACAAAAAACAGAAGAGAAGACAAAAATAATGATGATAATGCCTGGGAAGCCTGGGACAGCACTTGAAATTCTTCCTTACAAACGCCAGCCCCGCCCCCGCACAAATGCCCTCTCGCTCCCACACTTGTGTGTGTGTGTGTGTGTGTGTGTGTGTTTGTCTTTCGACATTTCCTGCTGCACTGGAACGCACGTCATGGGAAGCTAACCACGGCTAAGACGGAGAAGAAGCCGACAACGTAGCTGCAGAAGAATAGGTAGAAGGAATTTGTGGCCCCTAACGACAAGTACAAAATGTATCTACGCCCCTTACATAAATATATTGTAGATACAAATATATATAATTAGGCAAGAATTTGCGTTATCTTAAAGTTAATCTGCATATATGCACAAAAATGTTATATATTTAGATATATGCACACATATATAGGCACTTATATACATTGATAACGCTTCAAGTTAAGATAAAAGAAACGAAAGAAATTCAGTTAAAACAGCAACATTTGTTTTTTTGTTTTTCATTTTAGATACAATTTAATGTTGAATTCGCATCACTTTTTGGCCAAACACACACAAAAGTTGCCGTGGCAAACACTTGTTAACAACAAAGAAAGAAAGAAAAAAAAATGGCAAAAAGAGAGCAACAACAATTACGCGCACTTGTGTTAAATAAATGACAACAACCAAAAAACTAAATCAACAAAAACAATAAACTGCGTAACAGCCGCAAAAAAATAAACGCAGCAGCAACAACAACAACAGCAACAAGAACAAACGTACGTACGAAACTACGAAACAACAGCGACGACGACGACGACGACGTAGCGAGCCGAACGACGTAACGAGCGAGCGAGCGAGCGAGCAATGAGCGAAGTGCGCTGCGCTCGCGCTTCGTTTTAAAACTGAAGTCGCGCACCAAAGCCACAGCGACGCTGGCAGCGAAGATCGTGCAGTGCGACAGGTGAACAGCATTGCAGAGAGAGAGAGAGCGAGAGAGAGCGAGAGAGAGCGAGCGAGCGAGCGCAAGCCGGCGCGCGAGAGAGCGCCGCAACAAGTGCAGGCCAAGCGCAGTGCTCGTCAAACTGTGCATGCATACGTGCATGCCGAACAGTGGCTGTCAAACGTGGACAGAAGCCCGAGCGAGAACAATGAATGGCCAGCAAAACAGCTGAATCCGCCTGTTGACCAGGCCGGAGCGTGGGGCCAGCCAGCAGTTTGTCAAGCGTAACGCAAATAAGCACGCAAAAAACACGGCAAACAAAAAACAACAACAACAACAGCAGCAACAAAGCGACAATCAAAAGCAGCGCAGTTGAAGCTAGTCGACTCTTTGATGCTCTACCGAACGACAAAGTTTATTATTATTGAACTTGAATGAAATTCAATGGCGTTATCCTTATTTAATATCATTGTTTCACTTGGAATATTTGTTTTATTTATGGACAATGTATTTTATAACCGATATATCTTTTCGCCACTTATTAAAAATCCTTATTGTAAATATACATATTTATTATATTGAACGTGAATAGGACTAATCTTAAAATTTCCTTTTCAGCATTTGTACATTTCAGGTAATTTGCAGCTCGTTTAGAGAATCTGTTTTATTTAAATTTAGTTTTTTTTTTAATAGATTGAAATGCGAGTAGTACAAAAATATTGAGTTTACAGCACTTTAAGAATATAATTTTACAATTGTTTCATTTTGGACTTTTCTCTCTACCTGCTGCTTTGCTGTTGCGAAGCTGATGACAAAGTCAAGCGACGCAGCACATAAAAAGCACTGCAAAAACAAAGCGAAGCATAAGAAGAATGCAAATCTGCAGGCAACCACAGGATGGCGACAGGTGGCAACTACACACACACACACACACACATACCTACACAAAATAGACAATTGCCGAGGGCGGCAGATGGGGCGTAGCGCAGTTAAAGAGCGAAAGAGATGGCGCGAGAGGGGAGTTAGCTGGAAGGGGTATTGCATAATTGCCAAGAACGTTGCAAAACGATGGCAATCATTTCCTTTTCCACTTCCCCTTTGGACGGCAGGCAGCATAAAAATGCATTGGCCTTCGAGTGGAATCGCAGTGTTGTTGTTGCTGTTGATTTTAAAATGAATTCTAGCCTGTAAACGTAATGAAATTAAACGAACTGGAAAGCTTCCTTTTCCATGAAAAGCCTCCGCATCGTTGGCATAATTAATGAGAGAAAACCAAACCGCAAAAGCAACAACAACAAAGGCAAATGTATTCACACACATATATATGCATGTATGTATATGTACAAACATGCATATATTCAATTTGTTATTGTAATTTTAAAAGCATTAATAATGGAAAGAAAAAATTGGTGTGTGTACAATTATAATTAGAAATGAAACGGGAAGTAAATAGAAATGAATGCATTCGTAACACACTATTCGTAACATGTATACAAATTGCAACTTATTTATTTATTACTCGTTTTGCCTTAATTCTAAAGCATAATTTTTATGAATATTTTACTTAACAATTTGCTAAATTGCATTCGCAAAGAGTTTACTGACCCAAGCAGTGGCTCTCAAACTGTAACCGTCAGTTGATCTACTCTAAAGCCAGTCTTAACAAGCGCTGCCTAAGCTTTGGTCACACCAAAAAAAACAAAAACAAAAAAAATGAACAACCGTTAATTTGATTGTGCTCACTTTGCCGTCTCATTAAAAGCACACAAAGACTTCCGTTCGACATTATTAAAAGACAAAAGCTGTGTGTCACCAGACGCCAAAGCCAAGGAGAGAGAGAGAGAGAGAGAGAGAGAGAGAGAGAGAGATCCGTCTCCCCACCCACCCCACGAAACAAAAACACACGCAACTAATGAGCAAAAAAAAAAAAAGGCAGAGAGTTGGCAAACTCTCAATCACAGCTTTAAAATGTTAATGGCAATTTGCTCGCTCTCTCGCTCTGCTCTCAATCCCTCTCATCAAGCCACTCAGCTGTTTTTTTTTTGTTTTTTTTTCGTGTGTTTATTATTTTTCGTACTTTTCAGAGCTGGTCTCGTTTTGGAGTCGCGTGTTTGCACAGCCCAAGCGGTTTGACTGGTCCATTCGGCGGCTGGTGGTTAAAGGCGTCTCTCGGTACGTGCAAGAGTGTGTGCGAGTGTGTGTGTGTGCGAGTGTTGTGTGTTGTGTGCTGGCCTAAACTAAAACAAAAGGCGGGCAAGTTCATTCACCATTTCACCTAATTTTTGTTGATGCTTTTTATTTTGATTTGGGTTCCGTTTTTGTATTGTTAGCAGCCGCTTGAAATCACAATTGAGCTTTACAAAAACAAACAAAGACGCACACACACACACACACACACACACACGCAGAGCGCACACAGCGGTTGTCAATGCAACAACACGTGCACGTCTCGCCTCGCTGCGCTTTGACATCCGTCCTCAAGGTCGCCCAAAAAAACAAAAAGTGTTGCAAGCTCAAGTTACACTTTTTATACCCTTTGGAAATGGGTAAAAAGGGTATTATGCGTAATCGCCTACACAGACATGTCCGTCCGTCTGTCCTTTTCGACTGTAGATTCTCCTATGCCATACGCAAAAAAAAAACTCTTTCGATATCTTGCCCCATTTTATGAATATCGATAAATATCGGTATTAAAAAATGGTTTTCTTAGTATATCTCGGAGACTTTGAGAGACAGAGCCACCAAATTTGGTTTAGTATGTTCTCATTAAGCATACGAATATTCAAAGTATTTCACTTTTTGGATACCTCCCTCACTCGTCGCAAATATGGAAAAAACGCAATTCAAGTTAAAAAGTGCTCTTTTTAAGTCGTTAACATTTCGTTCATATCGATCGATAGACTTTGTTGTTATTCAAGAGTCAGGGTATCTCGCAGTCGGACACTTTCGACTAGAGCACTCTTATTGCGTGTGTCGCCAGATGTCGCCACTTGCCTCTGCCGAATCTCAGCCCAATTGAATGCCTCTCGTGCGTGTGAATGCCGATAAGCTCTCATTACGGCATTCGTTGCCGTGTGAATACTCCGTGAATAACAATCAGACAAGTGGAACAGTAATTATGGATTTGGCTTTTCCAAGCACTTAATCATTTTAATCAAATCACACCAAACATCCATCAGGCGTTGAGTTTGCCGAACATATCGAATAGATAATGGTTTAATCAGCACACCCTAATTAAGATTTCATATAAATACATATAAAACAACAAACAATCATTTTTGTCAAGTAACAGCACACAAAACCAACACGTCCCTTTGCACTTTGTAAATAGAATATACGAATTTCCTTCTTCGATATTATACAATTTAAAAACAAAATAAAAATATTTTCTCAAAACTAAGAATTTAAAATTAAAAATGAAAACTGATCCCATGTAAATGTTTATAGTTGGCAAATTTCTTTCAGTTTATCTATATATTTCTATATGTGAATTCTTAAACCGTTTTTTGCATTTGTAGATTTGTGTTGAGAATTAAAACGTTAACGTATACGACATTTGAAAGCTACGATCGTGCACGCTGCTAACTGGCGCCATCTAGCGCCTGTTGGCGGAAACAGTCGCTCTAACAGTCACGTAAAACGGTGTGTGTCTTGGCTAAAAAGCACTACATTTCGGTGCCCTGCACATGCTAAAGAGCTTCGACGAAAGCTCCAGCCGATTGAAGCTTAAAGTCAATAAATAATAAATAATTTATTAGACTGCCGTCAACTACTGTTTTTGTTTTTGCTTTCGTTATCGTCGTTGTTTTTTGGCCCATTTACCCAAATATTTGTCCATTGTACTTGCAACATTGCGTCGATTTGATGTCAACATTCGCAGCTAGCAATAAAGATAAGATAAAAAAAAAAAGGCAACCACAATGAAATGTTGCCTAGCTCCCTGGAGCCCAGTTACAAACCGAATCGAGAGCTGGCCGTAGCCAGACTGAACTCCGACCTGTGGCAACCATGTGGCATGTGTCAACTTCAACTGGGTCATCAACGTATAATTCATTTATTAGCTATTACCTGTGCCCAAAGAATTGTTGCGCTGTTATCAGTCGTGACAGCGATTTCTAATTTCCAATTTTTCCTTTTCCACTCGACTGCTTATCGGGCCCCAAAGCAAGCCACAGAAAAAAATAAAACCAAATTTGTTGCTTACCTGAAAAGAAACGAGGAGAATAAATGAAAAATGATGTCAAAAATGCGTGTTTAATCAATGTAACGAAAATTAGATAAAATATACGGTTATATTGGGGTAGGTAGGGTGAGTTCTAGATATCTTCCCAATGCTTATCTATACAAAAAAAAAAAAGTATCGTAAGTGCACACACTGAGCGAAAAAAAATGTTGAAATATAAATGATGACAGCAGTTAAGATTTTAAGATTTGTTCTTAAATGTTCTTCAATAAAGTCTGAAACATTATTTTAAAAAAAGAACGAAATGCTTAAATTAGATACAGCATACTTTTTTTAAGTACTTTCTAATAAAAAGTATTTTCTGATATCAAATCAACTATTTTCATGATATTCACCATTCATATCATGACCTAACCTCTAGATAATCCTGCGATTTATCTGACAGAGATTTCAAAGTCACACAACTTTGTCAAAACTGAACCGATTTTCATGATGTTAGTTATTTCAATTGCAAAGAGGATTTTTCGGCTTCTATGACTGATGAATGTTCCAAAGGCCACCTTTCCACGTAATGAGCACAGACTAATACAGGTATCAAAATATAAATATATTTATTCTCTTTCTCTATATCGCTTTTAGAATTTTCAAGCGTTCGAATATTGAAGGGTTCGCCCCATAGAAATGTGAACTTTGCTCATTATTCCGAGCACAATTGAATAATGGAATGGACATGCGAGTGATTTATAATGGTATTTGAGGCCCGATCCCAACTAACTGCAATGCTTATCACGTTTGCTGCATTTCCAAAGCCTGTCAAATCAATGCGACTCATTCAGGGGGCTAGGCTCATGCCGAAGGTGCCCCACCCACCCCGGCGCGTCGCACAAACGAAGACAATACTCCAATTTCAGCCCCGCCAAGCTCCGGCCCCGCCTCGGGTGTGCGGCAATACGACAACGGGCCCGGGGCGATAACGTCACGAGCCGTCGACTAAACCGCTTGTAATTGATCGTGTCTTTGACATTAGAAAACATTTTCGTTGTCTGTCGGCCTGTCGGCGTGTCTGCCAGCCTGTCTATCTGTTTGCTGGCTATGAAAATGTAACGCGAAACACGCCAAGAGACGCCGCCAACTGGTGCACGGTGGCTAATAAAGCGCATGGAAGGCGAACGCACGCAGCGACAACAAATCCACTTAGGCGTGCAGCAGGCAGGAGGAAGCCAAACAAGGCACTCAAGAGCGTCGAGTGAAATGAGACGTGGCCGGCGTGGCAGCAACGGCAACAGGCAGCAGGCAGCCAAGTTTCGCTTTGCTTCGGGGCGTGTGGGGGGCGGGGGCGGGCGTCCAAAGCAGCGATGTCGCTGTGATGTAACAACATATCGAAAAACAGCAATCTATCGACTTTTATCGGTTTCAATGTGCATCAATCGAATAGTGAAGAAAAAACATCAGCATCCCTAAGCACAAGTTGTAAAATAATTTATTTATGAGAATTTTAAACGCATTATAATTATATAAAAAATCTATAATATTTATTAATATATTATATATATAATTATATTAAATTATTTTAGTTGTTATCTTGATCAGTTTTAAAGCTATCGTCATTAAACTTAGCATATAGCTGCCGTAGGAACAATCGGACAAATAATTAGCATTGATTTGAAAAACGTTTATATTTTTAAAAATATCACAATTAAATTTGACCACCATGCGGTAAATAATTATTGATTTTTATATAATAAAAATTTTTATATAAAAAAAAATTTATAATTTTATAGTTACCATTTAGCTATAAAGCGCAAATCTTTCATATATCTGCAATGTTATTTAAACTTCGGATTCCCAAATTAAATGCCAACATAATCAAAGGAAACAATCTAGAAAGTTGTAACCTATAGTGATCATATGGAATTTTTGGTGTAATGATAATATGGGACACATTTTTGGATGACTAGCTCAAAAAGTTGACTTTTTTTTTTTTAATAAAATGTCGAAAAAATCGCGAAATCGAAACATGTACAAAAATCGAAGAAATTGCAAGCACGCAATTCTCAACCACAAGCTGATTCTGCTGCAAGAAACATGACAAATGCTTGGTTTTTTCGCTCAGTGCTAAAAATGCATATGCAATATAATATGGCGAAGAGATTAAACGCAGACATCAATTGTGGACCAAAATACCCCATCATCTCCACTTTTAGCCACTTTTTTGTATTTTGAATAAGAGAATCCTGAACACGTGATTCAGCAGGCAGCAGAGGTAGTCCAAAGAGAGAGAGAGAGAGAGAGAGAGAGAGAGAGTGTCTGGCAAGTCATCCTGTTTGCCGTTGTGCTGCTGACCTACAGACAAAAAAATACTAAGTAAGTGCTTCAAATTGCTAAGCGGCTTTGCTTATTCAGCGACAGCTTGTGTGCAGCAGCAACGACAACAACTAATGCTACCATCAAATAAAACAACAACAACAACAACGACGACAAACAAAAAGAAACTACGACAACCAATCGGATATTGCGCAATCGAGTTTTTGTTTTTCCATTTGATTTGTGTTTGTTGTTGGCGGCATCTGTGAGTTTCCGCAATGCCAGCGTTAAGCGGCGCCAGCGGGTCAAAGTTCATTGCAAAAGCTCGGCGACCAGTCAGCTATGGGTGGGGGGTGGGGGGGGCTCTTACGCAAAGCGCCAGCTCGGCGAGTGAAAGTGATGGCAACAGGTGACGACGACGACGACGACGACGACGACGGAAACGCGTTGCGTTTTCAAGGCAAACCAGCTACAGCCACATCAATCAATCAATCAATCAGCCCAGCAGTCAGTCAATCAATCAATCAAATAGCAGCAACAACAAAAGCTGCGCTTACAGCTTCTTCATGCGAAGTTTGTCATCCGTTTGTGAAATGCAAAACGCAAAAAACAAACAAAGCCAAGCAAAAATGGAAAAAAAAAAAGAGAAATAAATTGAAATAAAACAAAAACAAATCAGCGTTCGGGGGAAAATGATTATCATGATTATTATTATTATCATTATCATTAAATATGCATGTATGGGTGTGTGTGCGTGTGCGTGTGTGTGTATTATGAAAAGGTAGTATTTAACGTTGGTAACCGGATTCGAAATCGGTTTCGGATTCTCTGCGCCAGACCAGACCCAGCCAGAACAAAGCGAATCCCCATTTGTTGTTTTGTATATGGGCAAGAGCGCCACGACGAGAGTCCAAAACAATATAATTTATTGTATACCTTGGCCACCGCCAGGCACTGCGAACGCGAGAGGGCGAGACAGGGATAGAGAGAGTCGTGGGAGACAAAGACCGCGAAAGAAAAAGTCTTAAGAACGTAAGATGAGTAAATGATATTTAACCAGATGACAAAAGTGCAGAACGAGCACAGTAAAAGCGGCAAAGAGTTGTAATTGAATATAGGCTACAGTAGGCACTACGTATGTGCGACTAAGCATTCATTTTGGCTACCCAAACAATTACCAGCTAGATGCTAAAGATGCTTTTGAGCAGCGAAATTAATAAATTATAGTTGTCAAAGTATTTGATATAGGATTTTGATTATATAATATATTAGAAAGAGCATATATATGCAATCTTGCATTAGATATTAGATAATACACCTGGGTAGGTAAACCTTGGGTAGTTTACTATGTTCACATAATGCATTTGAATACCTACACACAACATTTGCTAGCTTCAAACTGAGCTTGTGTACAACATGTTTATATTGATTCGACTTTTCATTTAGGATATATTCACATGTATATCATAGTACTAAGACAGTTTTACATACTCTTTTAATATTTCATCTGACTGCTCCCTTGTTCACTGTATTGTAGAAAGCGTTAAATGCTAAATGCCTCGCCCCAACCTCAGCTAAGACAACACAAACCTTTCACAGTAATAACAAAGGATGCCAACTGCCACTTAAATTTCAATAGCTTTTTACAGAACAATAAACTCTTTCCCGCCCAACAACAAAAACAAGTGGAAAACTGACAACCGCCAAGATGAATGAGCGAAGGTGCGGGGGGGGGGGGAGGGGGGACGGCAAGCGGGCATAAATACGATTACGAGAGCATGTAATGCCAATCATTGATCATTCTCATAAAGAGATGAAACCCTAAGCGCTGTTTCTAGGAACCCCAGAAACATAAAAAGTCCCTCTGAATGACAGACGACAGTTCATTAAAAAGAAATTAGAGGGTATGGTATGAAAAGAACAGTGAGAAAGAGAGAGAGGAGAAGGAGGAGGCACGATCGTAAAACGAAAATTGTCAGCGAGCAGGCAAAAATCTATCCTAACCACAAATTGAAAACGTCAATATGAAAGTGAGAGAGAGGGAGGGAGTAGATAAAACTAAAGAGGGGTGCGGCAAAGGAACTTCAACGGAAAGGCACGACAATAGATAAAAATAAACACACACACACACACACACACACACGCGCGCGCGCACAGGCACAACCACAACCACATTCCCAGCGAATTCCTGGAACCAACAATTTTGGTAATGTAATCAAGTTTTTCCTTAGTACCAAACCCTATTAGAGGTTGGGCTATTGATAAGCTTATGAAAACTTACGTATAGACAAAGGGCGTGCTCTAATGTTTTTCTCTTTGCTCAACGGAAACGTGTTAGTTTCCTGTCGCATTAACACAAATATATCGATATCAGGTTTTGTCTAGCTAGACAAACCAAGCACAAATTATATTCGGATCTGTTTACAGATTGAATGCGACGCAACCCTGAGCCAGGGCAACTCTGCGCGTAAAGTTCACGAGTGTGTGGCGACAGACGCGCTTAAAGCATAAATAACAATAAACATAAACGCACAAAAAACGACGAAAGACACCAAATTAAAAGCAACAGCAACAAAACTGAACAAATAAAAACATACAAAATTACGTTTTACGCATGCGCAACAACAACTAAAACAAAAACAACAACAACAACAACAACATTGATGACAACTGTTTCACTTTATGGGCGTTTGTCTGGCGGAAAGTCAGCTTACACACAATTTCTATAAAAGCAATTAATTTTACTTTTATTTATGATAAATGTATATATATTTATATACTTATATATACATACATATATATATATATATATATTTTTTTTTTTTCAGTCTTTTTATGGAAGTGAAATTAAAAGCGAGTATAGTGGGGCTGCGGGCCACCAAATTCCCATAACATTTGTACGTTTTATTGTCAACTGGCATGAAAACATATTTTGAAATGAAAGCGTTGACAACAAGAAATTGCGTAAAACTTGCGCAAAAATAAAAACTGCAAGACAATTTTCAAAGAAGAATAAAAAAAAAAATGAATAGAGTGATCTTAGATCTGAGCTCTATGAACCACACGTGAAATCTGAATGTTAAAAAAAAAAACTGATTCATGAACCAGACCGCATATTAATCAATTAAAAGTGAATTGAATTAGGTTCCAGCCAGGTTTTTAATTGAAAAACAACTACGCCCATAGTCATTGAATTACATTCAATGATCTAACAAAGTCTGGTTTGAAAGTGACTTGAACTTGAACCAGTTCATGAAACACACTCAATAATCTAACTATAAGCCGTTGTAACCTGTTCCCCACAAGGGCTTGCGTTTTTAATAGTCTGCATAGTCTTGGCCTGAAAGAACTTTGGAACGAACCAGTTAAGCAAACCGAACCAAACTGAATCACACTAATTTAAATATTTAAATTGCAATTCTTAATGAATTTACAAGGCAAGCGCAAAAATGTTGTGGTCGTTGTTGTTGTTGTTGTTTTCATTGTAGTTGCACAGCCAATTTCAAGGCCAAGACGCAAAGGCGTCGCTCATGTGGGTGTCTTTCAGCAGGTGTGTGTGTGTGTGCGTGTGTGCGTGTGTGTGTGTGTGTGTGCGTGTGTGCGTGTGTGTGTGTGTGGTTGCATAGCAAAGGTTGATCGGCACTCAATTGGAACGTAGCAGCCAGCTGCGGCCACGCCTCGGCCGACATTTATGCCGACTGTTTTTTTTTATTTTTTCTTTTTTGGGTGGTGCCGGCGTCAAGTTTGTCGCTTGAGTCTTTTGTTCTGCGCAACAAAAATCTCAATTATTTATTTAGGTATTTAATTAATTAAGCGTGCACAGGCAAACACAACAACAACAACAACAACAACATCACATGCGCAATCATCCACGGCTTGGCATGGGCGTGCCCTCGAGCCCAGTTGGGTTCCTTTAGTCGTCGGCGTTGTTGCTGTTGTTGTTGCTGCTCGGTTTGCGCACGTGCAGCGCCTACGCAAAAAAAAAAATTCAAAACAGAAACGCAAAAATAAAAATGCTTAAACAAAATAAGCCTGGCAAAATGACGGCCACGAAAAACGCTGCAAAGCGCAAGCTGATACAAAATAAGTTACACAAAATCAATCTGCCGCATGCCGCAAATTATATACCCTGCATATTTTTTTTTTACAAATTTAATTTTTTTTTAAGTAAAAAAATTTATGAAAGTTGCTATAAATAAATATATACATTTTAATTAGTTTCAAGATGTATATTAATTTGAAATTAAAATCTGAATAGTAATTTTTTAGCTTGAAGAAACACAAGTGCCCCATTGCCAATTGAAAATATTTCTTTAGAATTGTAACTGCATGTTTTCAAAATGAAAAGTTTCTATAGAAATTTTAAAAACTGTTTTTAAATTTTAATTTGAAGCTAGCTTTATATTAATAAATTAACTTTTTTAGACCTGATAAAACTAAAAGCCATACTTAGTGTTATATTTTAAATTGAGCAACATCTGTTTTTATTTTTTTTCTATAAAAGGAATAAGCATCCGTTTTAAAACAGAAAAAAAATCGTCGACAGTCATGACCACCTGCACAAAATAACACAATTCAAAAGCAGATCGTAAATTATAGAGTATAGTTAATGCTTGGCAGAGGCCCAGAAACCATCTTAAGCACATTTCGTGACAAATTTATAATATCGCCTGAAAGGGTATAAAAAGAATACTCAAAAAAAGGTAGTAAACGAATTCAAAAATTAATGTAAGACGATGCCAAAGTCGAAGTCAAAGTCGAAGCCGCCGTTGGCATCAATGTGCGCGTCGCCGTTTGCTGCATGAATAAAAAAAAAAAATAAAAAAAAATAAAAAAATACAGATCCGAACATTTTACGACCTTTTGTGGCCTTCAACATTCTTCACAACGGAGTCGTTTGGCAACACTGGCGAACGCGCTCGCTCTCCTGCTACAGCTAAAGCGCGGGCTCTCTTTTTGTCTCCATCTCTCTCTCTCTCTCTCTCTCTCTCTCTCTGTTTCCACTCCCACTCTCAATGCGCTGTGGCAACTACAACAGCTCCATTGTTGCTGTTGTTGTTGCGTTGACTTTACCGAATGATTCATGCATTAAATTTCACGTTTTTAGAGGAAACACCTGGATAAATACTCATACGATCTCGTACACGTACACGTACCAAATAAATTGCTTATTTTGTGGCACTGTGTGAGTCAACGTACCCACAAATTCTGGATGCTGTGTGACAACATAATGTAGATAAATACCCTACAAATACAAATATATTAATGTGTACACAAAGCGCCGTTAAATACGAAACGAAGAAACATTTTATTTTTAGAGTCTTTGCACTTCGATGAGAAACCGTAATTTGTTCATAATTTGTTACTTCAGTTTTGGGCATTTCCGGAATGTCGGCGGGAACTTGAATGAAATCTTTAATCTACTTTGGATTACATTTTATGTTTATGAATCATTTGGAACTGAAATCCATTGTTGTTTGAAGTCTGCGAACTTTCAATGAAACCCATTTCGTAATTATTTACTAAGGTTTAAGGCATTTCCGGGATGTCTGTGCGAATTGGTATTAACTGATATATTGGACTATTTGTTACTATTTACAAATACTTTAAGGAATAAGAATCAAATATACTATTATATAATTGTAATTAAGTATCGAAGAAAAAACCATTAGAAGAAAGGCAATTATGTATTAAAATATAAAAACTTTAAGTTCTAGTTGATAAATGCATTGAAAATACCGATTCTAGTAGTTGGAGAATTCGAAATACTGAAAATTGCAATATCTGTCTATGTTTTTCTTTTCATTAATTTTCGGCTTAACAAAAAAAAGTGCATTACTTGTAAGAAACTGCATTTAGTTACGCTTGGTTGTCAGTTCGATCAGGTCAGTATGCATTTCCTACTGCAAGCCCCCACCTCCGCCTCCGCCTCCCCCTCCCCCTCCCACTGCCCGGCACTGTGCAACGCGCTGTCGAGTACAGTGGGCGTGCATCTCTGTGGTTTTTTGGTTCAGTTCTGTTCGGTACGGTGCGCTATTCTGGCACGTACAGCGTTTCGGACAAAGCACTTTTCACTGTTGTCGTTGTTGTTGTCGTTGTTGTTGTTGTTGTGGCCGGGCACCGGCAGCATGAGTAAGCGCGAAATTGGCACGCTATGAGTGGTACTTACGCTACCTATGCGCTCGTACAGGGTACGGGTACGGGTACGGGTACGGGTACGGGTCTGCGCTATAAAGCCGCACCGCCCGATCGCATTTGTCAGATATGACGACACACACAACTGAATGCATGTGTGCGTGTGTATGCCGAAAGGGTTGGCTGGGTCAACATACCGTCAACCGTCAACCAAACCGTCAGCAACAACATCATCAACACGATCATCGTCAACGTCATAAACACAATCAACTGTTGTTGCTGCTCGTATTTTCGTCGGCATCAGGTAGTTAGCAAGCTAGCTATTCAACCATTCCACATACATTTTCACAGCCCGGGCGTAGCGAATGCATTCCGCAAAATTGCAGCGGTGCAAAAACAACAACAACAAATGAACACAACAGAAATTGTTAACGAAACCAAAAACCTCAGTTGCAAAATATTCACAATATTGAAGCTGCAACAATTCAATCGCAACGTCGCGCACGTTTCAGCGATAAAAGCAAAGCACAACAAAAACAAAAACAAAACAAAACAACAAAAAAAATGCAAAAAAAAATTCAATGAGAGAAACAAAAATAATAAAATACAGCAAAAAAAATGTTAGCGACAATTTCGGATATGCAAAAGTTGTTTTTGGCAGAAGTACGAAGATTCGCAGTGGGGATAGACATTTTTACTGCGTTCTTTCAAAACAGATCGAATTCAGCGAGCTCGACAAAAGGAAGCGCAGTTTCGAGTTCATTAAATAAAGCAATAGTGAATGAAATAATTAACTTTAACTTTTCCATGAGTAATCCACGGCCAAGCATTTATATAATGCCTTTCAAGAGGGATACCAGAGCGTAAAGTTTGTCTTATCAAAGATGAACTACTTCAAAGTTGAATATCTTCACTTTAATCTTATCAGTACGAGGTGCAAATGCTATCATAATGTTTTGAAATAAAAACCGACAATCTTCTGGAACTTTAAAATCTGCTCAACTAATGATATATTCTATCAAAACTTTATAAATAGCGCAATTAGTTATTAGATAATTGTATTTTTTAAATATTCAAAGCCACGAAAAGAAGCAACAAAAAGCGAAATATAATAGTAAGTAATAGCTGGAAATGTAAATAACTTCAAAAGTAAAGGTGGAATCATCAGAAAATAAGTGTATTCTTTTAGCAGAATATATATAAGGTAATATAAAATTGAATAAGTACATTAAATTAAATGGAACACATACATTATATATTATATATACATCATATATTTCTGAACTCTTGCCCTGCTAAAGGAAACCGTTTAACTTAAATCCATCCACATACTAATATCTAACGCAGATTGGAAAGACTTCACCTTCACCTGACAATTGACATTCACTCAATTGCTGCACTTGACCTGTACACGGCAATGGAGCATATCACTCTGGAAGAGACCCTGCCCCCGTCTTGAGGTCAAGCCAGCGATGCATGGAGAGCATAACAGAGAATAATAAAAGAGGTGGAGTGCCAGTTGTGTGGAAAGAGAAGGTGCAGTTACTTAATATTCACCTTGAACTCGAGGCAAAGGTGAAACCACACAGCACAACTCAATTGATTAGGAATGGAGAACCCTCCAAAATGGTGAACGATAACGAGCAGAGTGAACAAATTAATTAGAATGATGATAATACATATTGGATGCATTTGTTGTTGTTGTAGTTTTCATTGTTATTACAGTGGGGAACAGCGGGGCAGGGGGTAGATATTAAGGGGGGGGGGGATGAGTTGTGTGGCGTGGCGCTTCCGTTGTATTTGGATTGTCATTAGGCGGCAAATATTAAAAAAAAAAAAAACGTTCTTTTTGTTAAATTTTAATGATATATTGTCAAGGCAACGCATGCAGTTGTTCTTGTTGTTGTTGTTGTTGTCGTGGTTATTTGAGCTGCACTGCATGCAAGAGCAGCAACAACAATGAATCAGAAGAACTGTAACGGCGCCTGTCACGCAAAGGGCAATGGGTGCAGTTCTATTGCCGCGTTTCAGTTCCTGCCCGGCAGGAAGTTCGTTTAATTAATGTGTCAGGCACTCGAACTCGGTCTCGAATCCAAATTCGAATCCTGCACAGAAAAAAAACACACAGTGCGTGTGTGTGTGTGTGTGTGCCTGCCCCAGTCGAATAAAACAAACAAGTTGGCATGCGTCAGTCAACACTGCCAGAACTGAACATACCCTAGAAATGGAGGCAGCCTTAAGATGACTTTTGCCAAAGATTTTTTACAATTCCGAAATAATTAAAATTTAAAATAGCATCTGCCATTAAAATCAGAAAACAAAAAACAAAAATAACAAACAAATAATTTCAAAATAATAAATTATATAAAGCACAAATAATTCTAATTAGAACATATATATTGTACGTGTACGTTACATAACAATAGCACCTATTTCCCACCAATCTGAGTACAGGGTATAACAAACAAAACCGAACAGAAACAAAGAAACAAACAAAACAGAAAAGAACACAAAGTCAGAAGGTAGACAAGGGACACACGTGCGTGACCAAAATAGATACTCAATTAGTGCAGCAATAAAAGTATTGTAATTGTAGAAGATACCCAAAGACCGAGAGGCCGAAGAATTCGTTTGAAGCAACCACAAAATGCAACAACTTCGTGCAGTCGTGTGGCATGTGGCATGTGGCAGGCATGCAAATAGATACCTACTACCCCCAACCCACCCAAAGCAAAACATTTTTCCTTTTTTTTTTTTTTGGAGTGGGGGCACAGCCAAATGCAGTTAACTATACATTATTGGGGACAGGGGGAGCAGCATTTTTATATACCCTCGGTATATACCCTACAGTTGGCCACACATTAGAAATACGAAACCGATTAGAACTAGGTCGCTTCGAGAACTCAACAACAAAACGTGTAAATAGGCAACTAAACATAAACAAGAACTAAATTAGATATTCGTGACGCTGAACATTTAATACCCTTCGCATATGCCAGATTTACTATAAGAGTATACAATTTAAAAACATTTAAATACACTTGCCACCAAATCCTCGACCGATAATAGGAATATACAAATATATACTCGAAATTTATTTTGTAATGTCTAACACACGTCATCACAATATTACAATGTCTTTTGTTAGTGTACACAAATAATTTGAATGACATAGGCTGTGAACCTCATAAAATATTTGAAATTCAATAATGATAAGAATTATTTCAATTAAGAAACAACTAACAGAGAAAGAAGAAATCATTTGTTTAAACAGCCAAATACAATATTTATTTAATTCCAATACCGATTTCAATTGAATATCTACACAAAGCTATTTTTTTGCATAGATGCATATTGAAAAAGCAAACGCTTGAGTTTATATGGCTAACAATCTACATATATATATATATATACATATATATATCGATTACTTCTGCACAAGTGTTTTTACAAGTATTTTTGGAAATAATTAATTGTTAAGTTTCGCGTTCAATGCATTCCAAGTGCAGCACAAAGTACAAATAGTCATATTAAATTCAAGTTGTGGGCGTTTCGATTTGGTATATAAAAAAAAAAAAAAATAAAAAAAAATAAAGAAAAATTGTGTCGGCATGTGCTCCGTGGGCGGGCAATTGATGTTGAAAATTTGTTGTTTTCAATTGCAAAGCAACCGAAAAACTAAAGGCAAACTTGAGGCCCAGACCGAGGCTGAGACAATAATTCAATTGAATTTCGCGCCTAATTTGGTCAAGCGGCATGAATCAACCCGGGCTTAAAGCCAGGCAGCCTACAAGCGGTGGCACAACAATGCAATCATTATATAGATATGAATAGGGAAACGAATACGAATAACAGTATGTGTGTCTGAGCAACAGTGTGAGTGCGAGCATGAGTATCTAGGTAGATACTACACGACAATGGCGAGTATTGGACGCCCCTTAATGGGCAATGACGCAGTCGCAACTCTATGTATGCCAGATATACTGGATATAAACCTCCATGTGTATATGTATATATGCCATATGTTGTGGCTGTTGTCATGACAGCACAACAACACAACGCAGCCAACCCTCGTGAGTTTTACCAACTACCAAAGCTGCCTTTTTTTTTTTTTATTTTGTCAAGGTGGGCGCAAAAATTAAAACGCAATTGATTTTTATACCCTGGAAATAAAAATAGGGTTAGCTATTTGCTTAAAACCTAACACATTTGGTTTCTAATTTATTTGCGGCTATTTCTAATAACTTTAAAACAAATATTGATTAACTAAAGTCGATTTATTCACACTTGATGATAAAAAAAAAAAAAATCTTTAAGTTTTAAAATTGCACTTTATATCAACGTTTGTTTATATAGAAAAAAAAGGATTCTTATCAAATTTAATCATTAACTATAAGTTGACAAATTGTTATATAAATAAATAGAGTATTTTATAGTCTACTACGTATTTAAACATATTTCTTTGCGTTCCCATTCTGGTGCAGTGTACAGAGGTGGTGAAATAAGGGGAGGAGGGGGTGGGGGGGGTCTTAAATGGTAGGCCATTATGGCATTAGACCCATACTCATAATTGGCTTGTATTCTGAGCCAAATGCCGCGGAATTTTGAGGTTAACAGCAAAGAAAGCCTTGAAGTGAACTGTGCAAAAGGGTTTCGCACATTGAATATTTAAACGTAGAACTTTTATTTTATTTGCATGGCATTAAAGCTGATTTAAAAAATAAATTACAAGAAAACAATATACAAATAATTGTAAATACAATTTCAGCTTTAACGCAACAAAACATTTGTCTAATTTTCTTGGTTATCTTGGCTAGAAGTATATTAATAATTGTTTTATAATTATTACTATGCGTTTTATACTTCAGTTTGGTTTGCATTCCGTTCGGCTGCGATGAGGTTGCGGAGCAGGGGGGAGAGGGGAGAGGGGAGAGGGGGGAGGGGGGAGATCTGGTGCTGCTGCTGTGCGCAAAACCCGTTTTCGATTTCCGGTTATGCACATGAAATTGTTTATCTTTATAGTAGCCGACGGCCAATATCAACCAATTATCATCAACAACAACAACTAGAACAATGCTGCAACTACACCTTGCAATGAATTGTACAAAAGTCCAACCTGATCTCCTTCTAAAAAGTACTTGAGAAATTATTTAAAAATAATTTTTTAGCTGCTTTAAAAATTGCTATACATATAATCTAACTAAAATTTATTATATACACAATTAATTCTTTTTTATGGAAAATATAGATATAAATCAGAGAAAACAGCATTACATTTAAAAGTATTCCAATCAGCGATTTATATATATGTTTATATGATGTGTGTATTCATTTTATCTATAATAATTATAATTCTGTTCTTTTAAAGAATGTGTTTTAAACAGGTGTTGAGTTTTTCCAATCGAATAATTGTTAAGTGTGGAATTAGAGTGCCCAATTAGAGCGCACTTAAAATGCGCCACAATTAGCGTGCGCAAGTTTTCAAATATTTAACTGGCAAAATATTTCTGCGCCAGCGTCGCCAGTTCCATTGAATATTCCGCTCTTATGTTGTTGCTTTTATTATTATTATTTTCCTTCTTATTTTTTTTTTTTTTGCGCCATGACGAAATAATTTACAAATTGCGCAAAACAGGTTTTCTCACAGTTGCCAATGGCCAAAGAATTCACAACAACAACAACAACAACAACCAAATGCTCAATGAATCTTTTCAGCTGCCAGTTCGCGGCCAAAGCGATTCCCCAGACGGTTCCCTGTGCCAAAACAAGAAGAAAAAAGTAAGCCCAAAATGAAAACAAACAAAACAAATGACTCAAATGGCACGCCCAGTTGCCAGCTGTCCAGCTGTCCAGTTGTCCAGTTGTCCAGTCGCCCGGACGATCAGTGGCCCGGCTGAGCTCTGGCGATAAGGCGTTTTAAACGCCCACAGAACAGCGACAATCCCAACTGAGCGCAGAGACAACGGCAAATTGAATAAATAATCATGGGAATTTATTATATAATCGAGTGGGCTTGACCGATGTGCAGACCGAGAACTATATGTCTATTTACATTTTTTGGAGAAGTAAGGCATTTCTTACTTTTATTAACTTTTTAATATCTGTTAGTTCTTAATTTTGTTGAGCATAACAAATACAAATAACTATAATTTACTAATATAGCAACAGACTAATTCTTTTATGTTGGACGCCTCATAATATACTACATATCTAGAAATATGTATTACTAATATTATGTATTACGTATATTATATCTCGGGTAATAATTTAATTGTTGAATATATTCTCTCACGTTTTCATCTAACACTTTAATTCATTTTGATTAAATTACGAATAAATTTTTATTGTTTTTGATTTTCAGGTGTGATGTCTTTTACGGCATCTGTTATACTATAAAGCATATTTGTTTTTGATTATAAACCAACTCCCAATTGGAATGTTTGACAACAGTTTTTCATTTAATGCTACTGGGGTTATTTTTCTCTTATTGCAGATATATTGCAATTAGGCGTATTTTTTGTTTATCTAGCTGCCCAGACTTTTGCAATGTTAATGGCCAATAATGCAATCGCAGCACAATTGGCCCAGTTAGAAATGGTTTTGGGATCAGTTGCGCATCATCGGCTCAGAATCTCGGAGAGTGGGCCGAATGCCAACTGTGCAGATGGTGAAAAATAGCAGCTGCGAAAGCGAATCCGTTGATTGCGAATGGGAGAGGGAAACTGTTGCCAACGGCTATAATCGTGGCATGCCATGTGCGAGAATTTGAAATCAGAGCCAACGTTTTTTCATTTCTATACCCCGAACCCATTGAAAGTGGCTAAAGCGGGTATAATGATTTTGTGCAAATGTATGTAACCCACAAAGTAAATATATTCTTGATCAGCTTCATTAGTCGAGTCGACTTAGCCCCGTTTTTTTTTTTTTCTTTTATCAAGTGTATTCAATTTGTGGATAACCCCCGTTCCGTTTTCATATTTTCAGATAAACAATCTTAGAGGTTAATCAAGAATTTAGCATCCATAGACTAGAGGATACCCTGAGCCACATAGACACCACTATGGCTCAGGGTATCCTCTAGTCGGACACTCGCTACTGAAGCATTCTTATTTGTTTTGTTTTTTTTTTGCTTTGAACTTTTTTTTTGCTGATGTTGCAATTTGTACGCCGTTGAGGCATTAAATTGCATAATTAGCAAGTTCGCGAAGAGCTGTAGATAGCTATAGAGCCGTATAGCAATGGGTCTGGGTCTGGGTCTGGGTCTCTTGCACACACGTGATCGCGAAATGGAAAGCGTCGTCTTATCTTATTTATAGAGCTTCGCATTTGCAGCTGACACAGTTTTGGCGAGCCACACACGGAAAACAATTGAGAGTGTGGCAAATTCACACGTTGCACTTAGATATACGCCAAAAAAAAAAAAAACAAAAAAAATATTAAATTAAAGAAGCAAGTAGGAATGCTCTGATAAAGATTGTATACTTTAACCAGCACCTGTTACTACTGTAGTGAAAATATTGAAATCCATTTCAGTTTTCAATTAATTTCAGCCTGCAATTGAGCTAATTAATATATTAAAATTTGAATTGCATTTGAATTAAAATTTGAATTTTTATCGACGAACTTTGACCTACAGATCAAGAATAAATACACATTTGATGGATCGCCTTCCCACTTCTTTATAACACCCTTTTCCTACACATATTTCAGATAAAAAGTTAGAGGGTAAAGGTTATACTGCCATAGCAATAAAACAGTTTCCTAACCGGAAATACCGAAAACACCAAAATCGTTGTAATGACTTGATAATCTCAGGAGTCATCATCATCATCATCATCATTATGATCATCATTATCTCGATTAGCTTGATCATTAAGATCAGTGTGATTAACATAATGAAATTGATTTGATTTTAGGTTTAGAGTGGAATGTTTTCTTCTTCTCCTTTTGATTAATTACAAGGCGCTGGCCTGCATGCAGCCGCCCGGAACCCTTCGCCCCAATCAGAGCCCTCATGCCACCTGTCTTCTTCTTGCTCCTCTTGTTTCTCTTGTGCATTGCAATGCTGTACCTGTCCCTGCGCCTCTGCGCCGGACGAGGTTGGGCCCCCAATTTGGCTGCCCCTGAGAACTTGAGTAGTTACAAAAGCTGTGCTCTTCTCGGGTTCAAATGAGTTCAAAATGCGTTCGTCTTTAGTTTTCAAAGGTATTTATTTACATTATTTTTGTATGTTTTTTATTCGTATTCTGTGGTCTTCGCTTACGCTTTGCTTTTCGTTTTCGATTTGTTTGTTGTTGTTATCATTTCTTCTTCGAACATTTACATTTACATTTCTATCTCATTTGTTTTCTTTTGTTTTCTTGATACCCTTGCGTTTAGGCATTCAAATATTGATCGAAGCGTGTGTGCCTTGCATTGAAAAAAGGTTCCTTGAGCTCGACTGATTCCTTATAGTTACCTTTTTATCTACATCTTGATATGACCGTCCAGCCGGACAAGGCCGAGCAAACGCCAATGCCTCGCCCTTAAGTTTGCTTCGGGAGCCTGGCTATCCACATCAGAAAAAAAATTCTATGATTATGATTTAAAGAAAACTATCTATTATTCGCTTTTTTGTTTCATTTTTAATTTAAATGTAGAATATTTTTTAGCTAATTTTTAAAAGGGTATTTGCACTTCGGTGCAACGAGTTTTTTTTAATTTTATTTGAACTCATTTGTTTGCCTGTTTCTTGGTTTTTTTTTTTGTTGTTTTTTTGAGCGTTTTTTATTGGGCCGCTGCTTATCATTATTCAAATATTTTACCTAGACGCACACACATTCCGATCCGATCTGTTCTACCATCTTTCTGAGGACGATAACAATTACATGTACACACACACACACTTTCGCCTTTTTTTGGGTTGGTTTTCACACTCGTTCACAAAATTAAACGAGCATATTGGCTGTGTGCAGTGTCCGTCCGTCTGTCCGTATGAACGCAATTTTTTTAGCCGCTATTGAACCTAAAGACTGGAAAATTGCAATATATATTCGTGTATACCCGTGTCAGATAACATATTAACATTTTTTTGGTGGCAATTCGTAAAAACCTATATATTTCCCAATGTTTTAAAGCTAGATATACGAATTTGCTAAAGATAAAGTAAATAATTATTTGGCCCAACATCAATGCTGCAACATTTTTTTATATTAATTCTTGTTGTTGTACTAGTTGTGAACGAGTATTGCGTTGTCGGTTACGCCCGACTGTAACGGCCTCACTTGTTTAATTTTGTTTTTTTTTGTTGTCTCGTAATTATAACAACTGACGCTCAAGTGCACCATTTCCGCTGTCCAATATTATATAAAAAAAAAAGGGGGATGAAGAGTGCTGCAGGAGTGTACCGGGAGGAGGGGGCGAAGTTACTCACCTTGCCGGCTGCCTTTTTATAGCGTCGCGTGGCCTCGATGATCAAATCGCGGACGAGCAGCTCGCCGGCGCCGCAGGGCACCAAAATGCGAACATCGCCGAAGCAAACGGTGACCTTCATAGTTCCGATAACACGTTCGATAACACTTTCGATAACACTTGAATTAATTATATATGAATAATGCACTTGTGAGGAATGTATTCAATTAGATGCAGTTGCAGTTGCAGTTGCAGTTGCAGTTGTTGTAGTTGTTTTTATTGCAGATGCGTTTCTTGTAATGCACGTTGCTGTTGTTACTGGTATTCGGCTTTGGCATCATCTTCTCTCTCTTCGACTGCACCTTAGCAGCTGCGTTCAGTTGTTGGAATGTGTGTGTGTGTGTCCGCGTAATCTAGCTAGCTGGCAGTGCGAGCGAGATGGCCTACAGTGCACACACGCTCAGAAGGACTTTGGCGTCGCGGCTGCGCACTTGACAGCAGCTGTACACGACGACGACGACGACGATGGGAAAAAAACGTTTTTTTTTCTTTTGTTGTTGTTTCACCTACCACCGAACAGAACGAACTAACGCGCACGCGTGCGTGCGTGTGTGTGTGTGTGTGTGAGAGAGCGCCGCTTTGAATTGTTTTTATTCGGTTATCGTGCTTTATCTCTCGCGCTCTCAATGCAGGATGCACTCGTCGCTCTTTTTGCTTTTGCTTTGTTTATTTATTTAGCATATTTCACTGCATTTGCTGTTAACTGTTATTGTTGTTGTATGAATCACACGCGCAGTCGTCATACAAAACGAGTTACAATAACAACAACACTACACACACACACAAAATAAGGCAAACAACAACAGGCCAAGATCATCGGAAACGTCGAAGAAAAAACACACACGTTAGACAACAACATTAACACAAGCTGCAACGGCAATTGCAATTTTTGTTGTTGTTCCACACAAAAAATGTTCGCTTGATTCGCGTTTTGGGTTGGTTTTTTTTTGTTCAGTTAAATTGTCTCTCTTTATTTTACCAACTGGTGGCACACATATTCCGTTCGATCATTTTTCGTCGCAACGTCGTTTCGTGGTTATCTTCGCTCTTGTAAGCGTCGTTTTGCTTTTAATTCTTTCGCTTTTGTTATGCCTGCACCTACAGTTAACAGTTAACTATGTGCGTATTATATTTTCACTCTACACGAATATCATTTAGAGTTGGTTCTTAACGTGTTATTTCAAAAACCAAAAAAAAACAAAAAAAAAAAACAAATTTATTAGCGTTGAACATCGCGCTGCGCTGCGAACGCTGTCTTCGCGTTAAATGCCAACAACAACTAGCGAGCGCTAGGAAAATGTATATTTATCGATAAGCCCAGCTATCGTCAGTTATGAGTCGATATTTTGAAAGCTACGATAGTGCAAACGATACATCGATACTTAGATATATCGAACATGGGCGGCAATTGTTTTTAAACATAATTTTTTTAGAATACAATAAATCTAAATTGTATTTACATAAATAAGCGTAATCTAAGTAAATTTGTATATATTTATGTATTACCTGCAAAACGTCAGATTGCTTTAATACTTTAGTCGTATTTAAAATGGAAAATTTGTCAATAAGCATTTAGTTTTCATCGGAAAACTTGCAGCACCCCAATTGGGTTTGCCGCTGGCTTGTTAGAGGCAACAATATTCCCGCGCAAATGTGTGACCAATTGTATAATCGTATTTGGAGTGACCATATTTGGCAGCTGTACATATTGAAACTATCGAATGAAATTTACCAAATACATTGTGTGGCCAAAGCCACCAAACTAACCAAATACTCAGCGAGGCAGCCGCAACAACCGCAAGCCCAAAACGAAACGGAAGAAAAACAGTTGCCAATTTATAGATTGGTTATAATGTAAAGTAAAACAATTAGCATAGCATTGAATTATTGCGACATGGCGGAAACTCGCTCGAGCGGTGGCTACAATTACAAGACCTTGCTGTAAGTACATCAAGCAGAGCCCGTGAGCCGGTAACAAACCTCTGGCTTCCAGATGCACCAACATACCGGAACTTTTCCTCGACAAGTTTGTGGCGCGCTCGCACTTCGGTCGCTTTGGTGTCCTGGTCAATTTCGTGCTGCGTCCGCGTCGCATGACCTGCACGGTCAGCTACGCCAGCGAAGCGGAGGCGGCCGTCGTGCTGCGCGAGGGCAACATCTTCAACGGACACGAGTTCACGATGAGCTACGCGGAGATCGAGAGCGCGCCGGCCCAGAAAACCGAGGAATGGGTCGATCCCGATGTGCAGGCCGAGCTGAGTGCCCTGAGCGCTGGCTGGCGCAACGAATATGCCGGCAGCAAGGCGGGCGCAGCCAGCGCGGCCAGAGCCGGCACCAATGCTGACCGAGAGCGGGAACGGGAGCGGGAGCGCGAGCGAGACCGCGAGAGAGAACGGGAGCGAGAGCGCGAACGTCAGCGTGCGCCCGCACAGTTCAAGGCCGCCAAGCAAGAGCTGGAGATCGTAATGCGGAAGCCGGCGCACACCAGCGAGGAGAAATATCGCGCCCTGGACGCACGCGACAAACTGTTGCGGCTGAACCAGCGGCGCGGCACGGCGTCCGATTCGCAGCGATTGTCCGGCTACTGTCCGGACATGTGTCCGGAGAAGGAGCGTGTGCTGCGCGAATTTCAACGCCAGGTGGCCGTCTACGAGCTCCAACCGAATTCCGACGAACTGATCGCCCACGAGCTGGCGGTGAAGCAGTATTCGCGCAGCAGTGCCGATCAGGAGACGCCGCTGCCGCACGAGCTGCGCGGCGAGCCGGCACTGCACATGACCATGAGCTATCTGATGCACGAGATAATGGACATGGGCGAGCAGGCGGAGACGCATCTGGGCGATTGGTTTCACTTCGTTTGGGATCGCACACGCTCCATACGCAAGGAGATCACACAGCAGGAGCTGTGCTCCCTCGGCGCCGTCAAGCTGGTCGAGCAGTGCGCCCGCTTTCACATACACTGCGCCGCCCGTCTGGTGGCCGAGGATCCCAGTGTCTTCGATACGAAAATCAATGCCGAGAATCTAACGAAATGCCTGCAAACGCTCAAGTACTTGTATCACGATCTCCGGCTGAAGGGCGTTCAGTGTCCGCGCGAGGCCGAATTCCGGGGCTACATTGTGCTGCTCAATCTGGCCGATGCCAACTTTCTGTGGGACATTGGCCAGCTGCCCGTCGAGCTGCAGAATTGCCCGCAAATACGTCGGGCGATTCAATTCCATTTGGCGCTCCAGGACACGAATTTCGTGCGCTTCTTTCAGCTGCTGCGCGAACCGGAGACCAGCTACCTGAGCGCCTGCATCCTGGTCGCCTATCTGATGCGCCTGCGCATTCTCGCCCTGCACCGGCTCGTTCAGGCCTATCGGGCGCCCCGCAAATACGAGTTCTCCTCGCTGCCCATCACCTACATACGCCAGATGCTGGTCTTCCCCACCGACGACGAGGCCGCCGAGTTCGTCGAGTGCTGCGGCCTCAACGTGAACCAAGCGGGACGCGTCGAGCTCACCCGCATCCACAATCCGGAGCACTACAAGCTGCGCAGACAGATCGAGGTGAGGGCCAAACAAATGTGGGTCGGCAGTCGCCGACTATACGCCATACTCTGCTCCCAGTGCTTATCAGCAATAACAAATTCAACGTAAGCTTGCTTTCGAAGCGCCTTTGTCAAGGGAAAACGTGAAGTAACTGCAAAACTGTGACTTCACTGTGCATCTCGAACTGTGCGAGATATAGATATTTTGCAGGACTCTGCATTTTTAATCAGATACATTTGCATAAAAACATTAAGCCATTTTCAAAGGGTTTAAGAAAGTCGGGTGTAACCGACTGCGCAATACTCGTTCTCAGTATAATCACAGCTTAACTATTAACTATTATTGTTATATATATGAGCCATTATCTATCAATTTTGAAAAGATATAGATTTTTGTAATTAGAGATCATCCGAAAACTGTCTGTTAACAATTTTTTGCGAGCTTTCAAAATAAATACTTGTAAAGAAAATGAAGATAATTTACAATATTGCAATATACAGATTATGCTTTGAAGCTCGTCAGATTACTTTTGTCGCTCACTGTCTAATAATTCTGTTATGAGATTATTGAAAGATATGTATTAGGATGGGGGAGTGTTTAATCCCCCCCTGCCTAGGCCAGGGGAAAGAAACTTCGCTCTCGCTCTGATTGGCCGTAAAGCATTCTCTCACGCGCTCTCTCTCTCTCTCTCTCTGTCTCTCCCTCTCTGTCGTGCAGCTGGTGGAGTCGAAGCGCCAGCAGAGCGTTGGCGAGTGCATCTGCGGCGAGCCGCTGCCGCCCAAGTCGCTCTACCGGAATCATCGGCCGCACAACAGCTTCAATGAGCAGGGCTACCTCAAGAGCAGCGCCTGGACGGCCAGGGATCAGCTGGCCAACGGCGACGAACTGGAGGAGGAGCCAACAACAGCAGCACCAGCACCAGCAGCAGCAGCAACAACAACGATCGCTGCAACAGCAGCAACTTTAACAGCAACAACAGCATCACCGATGGATAATCTGTTCAAGGTGCCGCTCTTCTCGGCGCCCATTTCGCCCAAGGTCAAAGCAACAACACCGCCGCCGCAGCCGGCAGCGCCGCCGGCGCACAGCAAGGACTTCAGCCTGTTGACGGCGCCGGAGAGCGCCGGTCCGTTCACGGGCAACATATTCGAGACGAGGCCCGGCCAGAGCTTGGGTGGCTTCACCTTGGCGGCAGCCAAGACGCCGCCCCAGCAACAACAGCCGCAGCAGCAGCAGCAATATCATCATCAGCAGCAGCAACAGCAACAACAGCAGCAGCAGCAGCAGCAGCAGCAGCAGCAGCAGCAGAAGGCCGTCGAGGAGGCCAAGCTGGCTGCACTGCAGCAGGCCATCGCGGCGGCCAAGCAGCGCGAACTGGAGCTGCTCGAGCTGCAGAAGCTGAAGGCCGAGCAGACGGAGCGGACGCGACAGCAGCGCCTGGCCAGGGAGGAGCAGCAGCGCCAGCAGCAGCAGGCGGCCAAGGCAGCGGCGGCAGCAGCCGCAGCGGCCGCCGCAGCCGTCGCGGCCGAGGAGCAGCGTCAGCGCCTCGAACGGCTGGAGGCGGAGCGCGCGGGAAAGTGCAAGCGGCTGCTGTGCGAACTGATCGACCAGCAGCTGGAGCAGGTGTGCCACCAGGAATGGCGCCTCCATCGCGGCACCGTGGACACCTTCGAGGCGCTGCTGGAGCAGCAAATCGCGGAGCTGGCGCACCGGCAGCTGCTGCGCGCCGACTACGAGATGGGCCTGATGCGGCACTACTGGCGACGCTGGCGCAACTATCGGCGCGTGCAGCAGCACAAGGACGCGCTGTTCGCGTGCCTGCCGCTCAGCTTCGGCGGCGAGTCCAGCCAGCGGCTGCTGGACGTTCAGCTGGCGGAGCAGCCGCTGCGCCTGATGCGACGCTATCGTCAGGGCGAGGCGTGCGACTATCGCCAGCTGCTCGCCGGGATGGAGGATCAGTGCTGGCTCAAGCTGGACCTCTGGGAGCTGCTGGCCCGCACGCTCCAGCAGCGGCAGCAACAGCTCCAGCTCCAGCTCCAGCTGCAGTTCACGCCCGGCGCACGTCACTTCTTCAAGCTGCTGCTGTCGCTGCCCGCGGGCAATGCCGGCTTCGTCATGGAGCATGCGCTGGACCGCGGCCTGCTGCAGCGGCCGGTCCAGGGCGCGACGGGCGACGGCTATATCAATGGACTCGCGCACGGCGTGGCGCTCTCCGTGCAGAAGGTGACCGGCATGCCCGAGGAGCGGCGTCCGAGGCAGCTGGACAATGCCGATGGCATCGTTTGCTTTGTCGACGCCAAACAGCCGCTGGAGGCGCGCCAACGTCTGCACTGCCTGGCCCGGCACAGCGGCTGCGGCTATGTGGCGGTCATCGTGCACCAGCAGGAGCCGCTGCCGGCGCAGCTGGCGCAGCAGCTGCAATTGGACGCGTTTGGCGCGTATCGCATCTTCGACTGCCGGTCGATGTCGCGCGGCAAGCAGAAGCTGCAGCTGGTCGCGCTGCTCCAGTGCGCCGTCCAGTTTCTGGCCAGGCAGCCGCATCGCAGTCGCGGCCCGCTGCAGCAGCTGGAGCTGTCCGATTGGCTGTTCGGCCGTTTGGGCGACGAGCTCTATCAGCGGCTGCGTTTGGCCGCGCAGCGGGATGCGACCATCGGGCAGCGGTGCCGTCGCTCGCCGCAATTCTGCGCCCAGCTGTACAATGAGGCAGTGCGTCGCCTGCAGCTGGTCGCCGGCGAGCCGCTGGAGGATCGGCCGCAGCTGCCGCACGAGCTGCGCGCCTACGTGGAGCCGCTGCCGCCGCTGGCGCCGCTGCCCAATCGCCTGGAGTACTTTGTCGACGGCTGGGAGACGCGCCAGCAGCGCGACAAGATCGTCCAGCTGCTGGAGGAGGCCAAGCTGCCGGCGATGCTGCCGCTGCCCGCGGCGCCGGACCAGGCGGGCCGCGAGACTTGCGAATGGCTGCTCAACTATGCCCAGCTGAGCGAGGAGGATTCGCTGGTGGAGACGGTGGCGTTGCGTGCCATCCAAACGCTGGAGCTGCAGCTGCGCTCCGGCTGCACCAACTACCTGGACATTGTGGAGATCTTTGCCAAGGAGCGCCTGCAGTGTGTACTCCGCCGCAACGCAGACACGCTCCCAGCCGCCGTTGTCTACAGGCGCCACACCATGCAGCGCTGCTTCGAGTCCCACTGGTACTACGAATGGCAGCCGGCAGATCGGCCGCCACCGGTTGACGAACAGCAGCCGGAGCCGGAGCCAGAGCCAGAGCCGGAGCCGGAGCCAGTGCCGGAGCTGGCTGAAGCAGTGATGCGGCTGGAGCCACTTAGCTTTGAGCAGGTGCTGCATCAGGCGCAGGCCGCGCTGGACAAATGCCGCGAACAGCGCATAAAGCGCAAAACCGTAACCGTGCTGAACGAACCCAACGTGCCACGCCTCGGTTTCCAGGCCGTGCAGCTGGCACAACAACCGGACCAGACTGAGAATCTGCCAGCGTCGCAGGTCCCCAAGCGCCAGCGTCTCAGCTCACCGCGCGGGAAGTGCACAGCTCCGTTGGATCGCAGCGAGCGCCTGCTCAATGGCAGCCAGACGAGTGAGGAGCGGCGCCTTCAGGTGCCGCAACGTGCCAATAAGTTTTTCTGATTGCCAACGATTGTAATTTACTAAGCTTTGAGTTCGTAATAAATATATTTTGTCATTTTAGCAACAAACTGCGTTTAATGTTTGGCATTGGTTTTTGAATTTGGCGCTAAAAGTTATGCTTCGCTCGTTATGCAACACTGCTCGAATGCAACTACGCCTACCTGCTATTTGAATATTCATTTAATACGTTTGGCGACCACAGAACATTTTAAATTATTCCTTTTTTTTCAATTAAAATACGTTTGGCGAACATTTTAAATTATTAATGTTTTTTTTTAGACTGGCAATTTTAAGTGCGACGCCCAAAAGTATGTATGCAACACTGTTCGACTGCCAAATGCTATCGAAATGCAATGTGCGTTATCGTTATCGCTTTGGCCGCGATTTGACAGTTACGTTCGTTTATGAAACAAATCACGTTGGCGTAGGCATCATTTCATTCTCAAATTTCACAGTATTCATATCAAAATTATTTTAACAGAACAACTGACCAAAATAAAATTTAAAAAGGTGCACGTCTTTCCAACATATCAAAATTTGCTAAAAAAAAAAAAAAAAAAAGTAATTTACTTTAAAAACAAAACGCCGTAATAAGGGAAGAATAAACCTTTCTTTGCAAACTACAAATAACTAAAACACAAGGCTCCCTAGTTTCTATAGTTTGTGAATTTTGCACATTCTTCCAAAAAAAATAGCAAGGTGTCGAAAATTGTTCTGTTTCATTTCGATTCGGTGCCAGCACGTAAAAACCTTGCCGGCAGAATGAATAACCTACCCGGACTTGGCGCATTGCGGATGCTGCACTTTCAAGGAGGTACGTATAGACCCTATAGATGGTATTCTATACATGAGCATATCCTTGCAGAGGGACAGATCAGAATCCGCAGCCATGTCCGTCCGTCTGTTTGTATGAGAACTAGTCTCTCCGTTCAACTAACCATAAATTCGTCTCGCTGTTTGTATGCTATAGCTGCCATAGGAACGATCGGTCGGAAAGGGAGGTTTTGTTTTTCTCTTTACGACATCCCGATAGGGAAAGGGAAAGGAATAGGGCTCTGCAAGGGTATTCAATCTTCGGCAAGCCGAAACTAACAATGCCACCCCATTGATTGTGCGCTCCGGTGCCAGCTCTCAGCCGCTGTCAGTTGTGGCAACGTGCGTTGGTCAAATCGCTGAAGACGCAGTGCAACGGTCTGGAGCCGACGTCCAGCATATTGGCGACATATAGATCGGTGCGGTGTCGCCTGATGCGCAAGATGTCGGTGGCGATGCTCCGGCGGCGATCCAGCTTGAGCTTTCTCGAGAAGAAGGCGGTCGACGCGACGGCCGTAACGAATGCGGGCCACGCCCGGCTGCCGGTGGCGATGCGCCACTATCCGAAAACGCTCGCCCAGAAGCGGATTAGCTTGTGCCAGGAGCCGATGATAATGCCCTCGTCGAACGTGTGGGCCAGCCTGCTGGCGCAGCGCTCGTTTGCCACGCTGAGCAACAAGCTTGGCAAGATCAACGAACAGAAGCAGCGCCTCCGGGCGCTCAAGGAGCGTCCATTGGTGCCCATACTGGAGTTCATGGAGCCGCCGATTGAATCGATCAAGCACGAACCGATCGATGTGGCCGCCTTTCCGGGCAGCGCGAGCAGCGCGAACAGTTCGACGGCCACGGAGGGAACGGCTGAGCCAACGGAGCACAGTCCGATCGAGCAACGGAGCTTGCCGCTGACCCCAACGCGTTCCAGGCACGAGACGGAGCCGCTGGCCAAGCGACAATTGAATGCGAAGAGCAGCGATTGGGCGCTGAGGCGCTCCAGCAATCTGCAGTACCTGATGTCCAAGCATCCGTTGATGCACAAGCTCCAATCGCCGGTCTTGGCGTACCTCAAGTCGACCAACGCGATGGCGCACAGCCTGGACACGTTCGAGACGCGGCTCCGGGCGCTGCGGACGGCCCAGCCCCTTAAGCTGCGGGTGCCATCGCTGGCGGACAACGACAACTTGACCGTTAGACAGCAGTACAGGCGCTACTGGACGCCCCGGTTCACGAACATGAATCCGCGGACAACAGTACCCCATGCCAGCAAGAAATTCGGTCCCACCGCCTTAGTGCTGCCCACCGTCAAGGCGTACAAGAGATCGCCGGTGAAGCGGGAGGTGCGCAAGACGAAAACCCGGAACGAGGAGCACCCGGCGACGGCGGCGCCAAAGGCGAAACAGCGCACGCCGGCGAAGCTAGTGGAGCTGGCTGGCCAGCGACCCGAGCGGGACGATCTCAACCACCTGCTGGGCGATCTGCTGGCCAAGAAGCCGAAGGCGCAAGCCGTCAGCATCGAATTCAATAAGACGGCGCCGTTGTTCAAGCTGGTCACCGCCAGCATGGAGGGTCGCAGCAAGCTCCACAACAAGACCTTCGACAAGCAGCTGGAGAGTCCGCAGCTCTTTCGCCATCCGACAATCAGGAATCTGCACGGTGCGCCCACCGGCAAGCGGCCGGCCATCTTCCTGGGGCAATCGGCCGTTTTTCGGGCCAAAACACTATTGGAGAACAAGCTGAGCATGCTTTTAAATACCACTCAGGAGGACGACGAGGATGCCGACAACTAGCATAATCTTCACCGACACTGAGTATCGGCAAATTAACCAATATTATCAAACGGAATATTCAAATATTGTTGTACGCGTCCAAATTCCAGTCAAATCCATTCAAATTCACTGAATTCACAACATTTATCCGGTCACACGTCCCCCCTGTTTCATAGAGGTTTTTAAAATGCTGTGTTTTCATATGTACAAATAATAATAAATATAATAATAAATATATAGATATAAATTATATCAATCTTAAATATTATTTTGTGCCAGATATTTTTTAACTATTTGAAAATTGCATGCATCTAGCTTTATATTGATTAAGTCAGTTTGCCACGCCCCCAGTGGGCGTAGCCAAAAAATATTAACATTCTATCTGAAGCAGATATACACGAGTATATATTCCAAGTTTCAACTCTCCGGCTGCAATAGCAACGGAGAAAATTGCGTTCATACGGACGAGTCTAAAAACCTAAATTTACCCCGTACTGCATTATCATTTTAGATGTCTCTAGAAGACATTATTTTTGCCCAATCTGTCATAGGCAGAAAGCGAGAGAGAGAGAGACAGCAAATGTGAGTAATCGCACACATTAGCGCCGTAAACATGTTTATCATAATTGCTTCTGTTTACCTGACCATTTCACCAAAACAAGCCCCAATTGGCGCAGCAAACCAAAACAATGACAGCAAAATACGTAAGAGCGCTGCAGTCGGGTGTGGCCGACAGCGGAATACCCTAGCATCAAATGTGCAAAAATATAGGTATGCTTTAAATATAGGTATATAGAATTTATATATCTATATTGTATATATTCTATTAGTCTAGTTGTGCACAAAAGCAATATACTCTTTAGACTGCTTAAGCGATGTTTGCATACCTCCCTCCCTCCCCCTCCCCCAGCTCCTCCCGCCGCCCACTAACCTCTTTCCATCGTGAATCAGGCCAAGTATTTTTAGACGCGCTGCGTCGCCAAAGTGCAAGATCATCCCACGTCTTATCTGTTCACGTGGCGCCCCCCCCCCTTTTTTTTGGCAGCCCCTCTTGCAAATTGGAGCATTTCACAATTGTATTCACAATTACATGAAATAATCAATCTTTTTTTGTCTTTTTTTTTCGGGCAGCTTCGCCGCCAGCGTGGTTTTTTTTTTGTTTTTTTTGGCCAAGGAGTTGCGCTGGCGAAGGACTCTGCACGAATTTCTATTTGAACAATTGACTAAATTAAACAAATTTGCGGTCGCATTAACAATATCATGGATATTACATATGTAAAACTAATCGAAAGAACAAAAAAAAAAAGGAAGGAAAAAAACAACTTTAGCTCAACATTTTCGCCATCAATCGAAGAGAGTTTTGTGTGTTGTTGTCAAATGTTCGATATTGTTGTTGTTGTTGTTGTTTTCGGTCGTTGTTATTTTTGTTGTTCACGATGCTGCAGCCATTTACTGAAGATGATGCTGCACCTTGCACTGCCGCAGGGCCTCATTGAAGCCCTCGCACAGCGTCAGATCGGACTGACCCTGGGCGCATTGCAGGAACTGTTTGATCTCCCAGGCGCAGGCGCCCTGTGGCTCGTTGGCCTGTCCCTGCTGTGGATAGTACGGCTGCTGCTGTTGGGCAACTGGTGCGGCAGCGGCTGGTGCTGCGGCGGCTGCCTCCTTGTCGCCGGAGCCGCTGAACAGCGATGTGAGTCCATGGCCGACGGTATGGCCAATGGCGGAGCCAACGGCAACGCCGCCAGCGGTCGCGGCCATTTGCTGGAACATCGATGGCTGCTGCGGTGCCGGCATGCCAACGGCGCTGGGTGGCGCCGCCATCTGTGCCGGTGGTGGTGGTGGTGCGGCGACACGTGCGGGCACTGGGGCTGGGGCGTGCGCGGGTGCGCTGCTGCAAAATGAGGTACATCAAATGTAATTATAGTACATGGTATTGTTGTTATTGTCGTTGTTGTTGTTGTTGCCACGCGTTCGCACTTTGGCCCTTGCACAGTTTCCGTCTTCCGTTTTCTGTTTTCTAGGTTACGTAACGCCTTGCGGCACGGAAACTTCCAGAAATTGCGTTACGTTGCGTCAATTCGCACCTGCATTGCACAACTTGGCTACACGCATACGCCACAAATCGTTGACTTGCAACAATTGCACAATATTGAAAACAAAAACACACGTTGCGTTTGTTGCGTCTTTTACGTTTTTTTGTCCAATTGGATTTTTCTTACGCTTACACAGGTGCGGAGAGCAGCCTGCTACTTACCGTCTTACTGATGGTGGGGGGCTAGCAGAACGTCCACGGCGTACCATTTTGTTTAGATTTTTTTCTCTTTTCTTAATTTATTGAAATTCGAAACAAACAAGTTATTTGGTTATTTACGAAAATTTTACTGTGTGGCTTCGGTCGCTTGCTGTGCTTTATAAACTTTTGTGCAAAACTAGGGTTGTGTAATGTCAGCGTCGATGTCGCTTGTTATCGATGTTTGTGGTACAGTGTTGGTCAGTTGCAGTGCCGCCACATTCAAAATGTAAATGCCGATATATCGATAAATATACGAACGTTATAACGGTTAATGGCGCCCTCTTACATTGCAGAAATCTTGCACATCGATGCACATACAAGAAAGGTTAAAAAATGCAATTGACGCTAGTTTTGCTGCTTGCCTATTGCTTGGTCAATGCGAGCTCGGCCGAGGATCTGCTCGAGCTGGCCTGCACCACAGACGCGCACTGCAAGCAGTTTGAGGGCGGCAGTTGCCACGAATCGCGCTGCGTCTGCACGGCACGTGGCAGCCAGGATCGCCGCGTGGACTGCCAGCCCCGGGACGGGAAGCTGAACAACATCATTGGCGGGCAATGTCCCTGCAGTCAGCCGCATGCCGAATGCGATAAGGAGCTGAATCTGTGCTACTGCGCCACCGGCTACACGGCCAGCAAGGATCGACGCCGCTGCCTGGCGGTCCAGGTGCCGCTGGACGGGCCCTGTGAGCTGGCGCACCAGTGTCAGCTCAGCGACACGTTTGCCGTGTGCCACATACCGCAGAAGCGCTGCATATGCAAGGAGCACTTTGAGTCGCTTCTGGGCCGCTGCCTGGGCCAGTTGGGTGAGTGCCTCAAGCAGTCCAAAATACGTATTTGATGCACATTAAGCACCTCACAGATCTGAGCTGCAGCAATGACACGGAGTGCTGGTTCATCGGCCCGGCGATTTGCCTGCCGCAGGCCAAGAAGTGCGCCTGCACCGCTGGCCATGTGCCCAATCACAATATGAGCGCCTGCGTGCCGGGCGCCGCATTTGGCGCCAACTGCACGAGTCCGGCCGAGTGTCAGCTGACGCTTGGCGCCGGCGCCACTTGCCACAACAACCGCTGCAGCTGCCGCATCAAGCACTATCTCCGCACCATGCCGGAATCGAACGCCACGACTTGTGAGCCAATTGTGGCATACGGCGCCTACTGTCGCCACACCGAGGACTGCCACCAGATGCAAACGGATGCGGATCGGGAGCAGAACACACGCATGCAGTGCAAGCGGGGCGAGTGCAGTTGCCGTGCCGGCTACTACGCCGTGGACAATGAGTTCTGTGCGCTGTCGCCTGCGGCAGTCAACCAGTTAGATAAGTTCTTGCCACTGCCAATTCTATTTACTTGGCTAATTTATTCTTGTGTGTGTTAAATAGCACGCACAACAGGCAAATACACATACGCATACGAATTGAGGTTGAAATTGAAATTGAAATTGATGTTGATTGTTAATATTGAAGTACACAAATACATTAGGTGCCTGCGGCTAGAGGCCGATGCGCGCCGGGGTCCGGCGAGGCGTTGCATTGCCCGGCGTAGCGATTTCCTGTTTGCCGGCCAATTGCTCCTCACGCTGGGCGGCCTGCTGTTTGCGCTCCTCCATCTCGTGCTGGGCCTGCAACATTTGCTCCTCCATCTCCTTCAGATGCTCGGCGGCCAGTTTCTTCTTGTCGCGACCGCTGCGGCCGGTCTCCTTCACCGAAAAGAACATCGGTCCCAGCTCGGCCAGCCAATAACCGTCGACGGCGGTGGCACACTGCATATACTCCTTGGCGGTCATGATCAGCTCATGGTAGACGACATAGTCGGGCGTGGTGCCCAGGCCGTAGAGCGCCGATGTCGGATGCAAATGGCAGGGCATCCCGGTGCGCAAATTCACGTATTCGCCAATGCCCTTCAGCCGGGCCGCCTGATAGAAGTACGCGGAGCAGATGCACTTGCGCACAATGTCCCAGTCGGTGCCGCACGACTTCACGTTCATCTTCTGCTGCGTCATGATGTCCTTCAGCTGCTGGCGCACCTCGCGCACCTTCCGCATCGCCTTGATGTGTATGAAGTGCTCGTTGCACCACGTGGAGCTATAGCTGCGGGATCAGCCGGAGATTGTACGTATTTAAATGAATGCACTTTGATTGAATGCTGCTCCGGCTTACCTGTTCTGCTTCCACTGCAGATAGACATTGAGGTAGGTGAGATGATCCGACTCGGGCACCTGGAACTTTTCGCGGACGCCATCCGCCTCCTCCTCGCGCCCCTTAGGCCGATAAAATATCGACGGCACGGACAACATGGAAACTGCAAAGGTAGAAGTTAAGATCAGCAAAAGATGTTATCTAGGGGCTTAAGAAATTAGAGTATGGCTGGCATAGGGATCTTGTTGGGTATGGTGAACTATGCCAGATAGTTTCCATCTCCAGCTATACCCTCGTTTCTATATTTAAGATATATTACATCGATATATTTATTACGAAAGGTATTTGAATATAGAATATATATAAAGATCGGTTATGAAACACAGAAGTTATTAAAGAAAACGTGTGCTAACTTTTGTATTTCTTAATGAATTTATAAGAAAAATTCAAAAACAATTTATCTAGAGCAAAAACCATGAAGAAAGTGAAAATCTATTCAGTTTTGGCTGAGTTATGCCAGTTTAAACTTTGAATCAGTTTTTAGAGGGTAATTTAAATTAATGTTGATATCGATTAAAATTTAAATTTTGAAAAAAAAAATTTCTAAAATAAGGGGGGACTTTTTTGCAAAAAAAAAAAGTATTTTTAAATAAAAATTAGAGGTTGAAATATGATGAAAGTGGTAAACATCATGAAAAACTGTTCAGTTTTGACACAGTTATGGGAAATGATTGAAATATGGATTCGGGAACTTTTCATGTCCATATTTTTGTACATTTTGGCATGATGTTTGAGAGAAAAATTAGTGAGGAAAATTAAATAGGAAACAGACAGACAGACAGTGTATAAAAAGCTAAAGCTCGTCAGGGAACAATCGACTGTATAAAAAAAAAAAAATGTATATATCGCAAATGTGGAATAAGAGGGTATTTAATTTTGGGCACTTGGAACCCTTCCAAGTCTGTCTATTATGTGGATGACGCACCTATGATGAGGACCTCGGCGCTGCACTCCATTTGGCAGGCAACGATGAGCATCTGGCACTGCGGCGGATCGAGGGGAAACTCGGCCATTTGTCTGCCCAGGGTGGTCAGGGCGCCGGTGTGATCCAGGGCGCCCAGTATCCACAGCTGGTACAGCGAGTTGAGGATGTTGTCCTGCGGCGGTGGATCCATGAAATGGAACTGCAGCAGATCGACAACGCCGAGCGATTTGAGCAGCAGCACCGTATTGGCCAGATTGGTGCGCTGTATTTCGGGCACGGTTAGGGCCAGCAGCTCATCCTTGTACTGGCGCTGCGTGTAGAGGCGGAACGCCTGGCCGGGACCCGTGCGACCGGCACGACCCGAACGCTGATTGGCATTCGCCTGCGAGATCGGATAGATCTGCAGGGCGTCCATGCCGATGCGCGGATTATAGACCTTCAGCTTGCAATAGCCGGAATCGATCACATAGATGATGCCGTCAACGGTCAGCGATGTCTCCGCTATGTTGGTGGCCACGACGCATTTGCGTACGCCATCGGGCGATTTTTGGAAGATCTTCGCCTGGAGATCGGAGGGCAGCTGCGAGTAAATCGGCAATATGCTCAGCTCGGGCGCATTGTCGATCTCGCCGAGACGCTCCTCGAGCACCTCGCAGGTGACCTCGATATCCTCCTGGCCGGGCATAAAGATCAGCATGTCGCCCTCGTTGGGCGTCAGGTGCACCTGCAGCGCCTGCTTCACAGCCGATTCCACATAGTCCTCGCACGCATTCTTGCTAAACATCACATCCACCGGAAACGTGCGTCCCGGTATGGTAAACGTCGGCACATTCCCAAAGAATGTCGCAAACTTGGTCGAGTCCATCGTGGCAGACGTCACAATCAGCTTCAGGTCATGGCGGCGTGCCACAATCTGCAAGTTGAGCAAATCAGAATTAGAAAATATTAGCTTTGAATTGAACAACGGTCAGAGATGTATTTGTAGAGAGGCAGCAAAATTGGGATGGACGAATTTTTGGCTAATAAAAAAGGTATCAACAGAAAGACAGCTCTAACGAATCTTACATATTTCTTGAAAATCTAGTTTGCAGTTGGGTGCAACCGACTGTAATTTTTGGGGGCGGGAGTGGGCGTGACCGAAATTGATCATCAGAAAACTGCACGGCAAATTTGACTCTAAAATTGTGGGAGATTAGAATTTTGTCGGGTTACGCAACCCCAAGATATATGGATTTATCAATTTGCCACGCCCTCGGTGTTTTGTTTTTATTTTATACTAATCATGACAACCCAAACTCGATTAAAAATATAAATTTGCATTTCTAAATTTTGAAAAAAAAAAAAATTTTGAAAATGATTAAGGGGGGAGTACATGCTTTTTTTCTCAAAAAAAGAAGAAAAAAATTATTTTCAATAATGAATATATTTTAAATGCAAAATCAATCTCAAGCACAAACCATGAAAAAAAGTACATCAAACATGAAAATCGGTTCAGTTTTGACAAAGTTATGAGTGTTTGAAATATGGGGGCTATGGATCCGAGAGCTTTACATGTCAAAATTTTGGTCAATTTTTGCATGATTTTTGACAAAAAATTTGACCCCCTCAGAATCGGTTTTAAAGTTGTTTTTTATACTTATCATGACAACCACACTCGATTAAAAACATTAATTTGCATTTCTAAATTTTGAAAAAAAAAAAATTTCGAAAATGAGTAAGGGGGGAGTACATGCTTTTTTCTCAAAAAATGAAAAAAAATATATTTTCAATAATGAATATAATTGAAATGCAGAATCAATCTCGAGCACAAACCATGAAAAAAATTACATCAAACATGAAAATCGGTTCAGTTTTGTCAAAGTTATGAGTGTTTGAAATATGGGGGCTATGGATCCGAGAGCTTTACATGTCAAAATTTTGGTCAATTTTGGCATGATTTTTGACAAAAAAAATTTACCCCCTCAGAATCGATTTTAATGTTGTTTTTTATACTAATTATGACAACCACAATCGATTAAAAATATAAATTTGCATTTCTAAATTTTGAAAAAAAAAAATTTTCGAAAATGAGTAAGCGGGGAGTACATGCTTTTTTTCTCAAAAAAAGAAGAAAAAAATTATTTTCAATAATGAATATATTTTAAATGCAAAATCAATCTCGATCACAAACCATGAAAAAAATTACACCAAACATGAAAATCGGTTCAGTTTTGACAAAGTTATGAGTGTTTGAAATATCGGGGCTATGAATCCGAGAGCTTTACATGTCAAAATTTTGGTCAATTTTGGCATGATTTTTGACAAAAAATTTTACCCCCTCAGAATCGGTTTTAATGTTGTTTTTTATACTAATTATGACAACCACAATCGATTAAAAATATAAATTTGCATTTCTAAATTTTGAAAAAAAAAAAATGTTCGAAAATGAGTAAGGGGGGAGTACATGCTTTTTTCTCAAAAAATGAAAAAAAAAATATTTTCAATAATGAATATAATTGAAATGCAGAATCAATCTCGAGCACAAACCATGAACAAAATGCCATCAAACATGAAAATCGGTTCAGTTTTGACAAAGTATTGGTTGTTTGAAATATGGGAGCTATGGATCCGAGAGCTGGATAAAAGGGAATTCGCTAGAAGATATTGAACATAAAAAGAGTATCAAAATAGTCAGAAGTACGTCCTGATTTCCTTAAACTGAGTGCAAAGAAAAAAGACAAAAAATATAAATTTTCCAATCAATAAAATAAAATCTTTTTAATTTAAAATTAACTCTGGGTTCATGGATATATAACCGAACCGAGCCTTAATTCGAACCGTGAACCAACGACAACTTTTTTTATTGCTTGCAGCCATGACATCGACTTTTCTTTCGACTTTTTCTTTCGTAATTACAACCCATGAATTTTTGATGCCGAATCGAACTAATGGACGAACCCTGAACCGTTTGGAAAGCAAGTAAGGGCAGGCCCGACTCGACCGTTGGACGATGACCCACCTGCCTTGGGAGCGCAATGGTCAATAGTTTCACGTAATGGAGGACTCTGTAATGACGTTGCGGCCAGGGGTCACGCATTCTGGGCCATTCCACTAAAGGCTACTTGATTCGATGGCCTTGGGGCCATTTGCAACTTGCCTCGCCACCCACCACGCAGCCCACGCAGCGCAGCGAAAAGCGGCAGCAACAAAAAAAAAAAAAGAAAATGTGTTTAGTCATACGAGCATGACCCAAATCCCGAGCGCCGGCCCCAGAGCTGAGCAGAGCATCAAGTCAAAGTCGTAAAAATCCATGCAGCAGCATATCCTGAGCTCTGGCCACGTCGAGTGTGTTGAGTTTCGGCGAAACGAAAACTCACCACACACGACGGCAGAGAGAGCGAACGAGAGAGCGCGCGCCTCGTGCAGAGAGCAGAAAACACGCTCATAGTTTCGGCTGCGACTCAAGCGATTTAACGATTTGACGAATCGACAAGTCGACACACGAGTACACACCGGTTGGGCTGGCGGCGCTGACACCCGCCCCTCAATCCACTCCCGGCATGGTAGGGGCTAAACATGCTCCGAATCACGTACGCAGCCTGCCCAGAGATGAGGATGTACAGCAGATCCTGTGCGCTGTTTTTGCTATGTGTAGATTACGTGCACATATGTCTGTATGTATGTCTGTATGTCTGTATGTATGTATGTGCCAGTGTGTGGGTGTCTCTGCATGCCTGGGCAAAGCACAACAACAAACACAAAAAGCTCGCATTGCCGTTCAACCAATTCCGCTGCAGCACCTGCTGCACCGCAGCGGCCCGCTTGAGTCACGGGCAACTTAACAAGCAAATTGCGCATTAGTTTTCAATGCGGTTATGAAGAGGTGGGACGAGCCCACAAATACACACAAAAGCGCTTTATTATGCGGCTTATCGAGATATGCACATACCTAGACAATATGCGCACTTATGTATGCACACACACACACACACACACACATGCATACATACAGCTACACCAATATCACATACGTATCGAGAGCAAAGTATTTACAACAACAAACACAGCTCCAACGCCAACGCATTGATTTCATTTTATCTCCGGAGCCGAGCGTTAAATGACTTTGAGCAATGTCCCATCCACGGCATTTAAGATAGTACGTACTTCGATATATGACAGTTATACGGTACATTCGTTATAGATGTTTGCAAATCAGTAAATATGTATAATGTAGATAGCTTACTCTCGGAGCTAAAGCATATTGCGGAAAATGTACCAAATGGAAATGCTGATAGCTGAGCTACGAGAAATGCGACAAAAGCTTTAATATAGAGATACAAATAAGAAAGTTGTAGTCGGGTGTAGCCGACAGCGCGATACTCGTTCGTGCGATACTCTAGCATTATGTGTAAACGAGCTTAAAAAACCAAAAATCGCTTTGCCTCCACTTTGTCTCGAACCCAGAACCTACCAGAAATGGTATTTAAGCCGAACCGGTTTGAACCCGACATTTTTTTCAACTTGAGCCGTATTTCAAATTAAAATTAACTTTAATCTACAATGGTTTAGGTGATAACCATTAATAAATCTACTGCGACTAATTGCTTAAAGTCAATATAAGGTTCTCAAGATATCAATGCGAATATATATGTGTATATACAATAGGTACACATGCACACATTAGTCAACGGTATTATTCACGGGCGTATAATCGATGACATTATAGGAGCGCGTATTTGTGAAATATTTTATGATAGTATCATAAAGTTTAAATATAAAACAATGGAAAAATCGTTTTGAAATTAACTTACAACTGTAAATATATGACTAAAGATGCTATCAGTAAAGCGTAAAGGAAAATACAAATATATATATATACATATATGACTTAAAAGAGTGCTTAAAATATTAAAACCTAAAATATTAAAAAATTAAATAGATTTAATTTAATTTAAAAATCTGTTTTCGGCGCCTTAAGCTTATTTATAAAACTCTACATAAGCAATAAGATCTAACGTTTACTTCAAATATTCATCCACAAGACTGGAAAATGTGTGGAAAACTACTGAAATTGTAAATTAGCTAGTTTATTTTATGAACTTTGAGTTGTAGAGTCATATTTGGAGATTAGTTGGTAAACTTACGACATTTCATGAACTGGATTAGCTGTGACTAAGACTGACTAGGACAAATCACGAGCTATGGTCACACACCCACTTAACTGTACTAGCCTATATTATATATACACATACATATATACATATATTCAACTGATACTAGTCTTATTCGATTGCGGTCGTATAAGCAGAGCATTTAGTACATTTATGAATGTATATCAATGTTTACTTACTACGAGTTCTATTTTCTTTTTTCTTTATTGTTTTTTTTCTTCTTTTCGTTTTTGTTTTAATGTGGAATGTAGTATATCAATCTTGATAGCGATAACGACCAGGGAGCCACTTGAGTTAAGTTGTGACTTTGGTCGAAATATTTACATACACACATACATGTGCGCGTATATGTATTTGGATGCAACTGGTTTGCGAGTGTGTCTCTTTGAAAACCATTCACACAGTGCTTGTCGACAGTAAGCGTACGCATGGTAATTATGTGGAAGCAGGAAATGAAATTCAATAAATGGGCCTTGATAAAGATAAAGCTCCGAAATGAAGCGCACGCGTTTCGAAGCTTATAAATCAACAAATATTTGTCGTATATATATTTTATATAAATTATAAATCAATATACGTAATATATTTATGTACATGCATCATATCTAGCAGGAAATTGCATGCAGCTCTGGCAATCAAAAATGCACAAAACTCAACAAAAAAAAAAATAAAAAATTAAATAAATAAAAAAAATAGAATGAATAAAATCAAAGAAAATACAAAACATTTTCGTCGTCATTTGTGGAATTTGATGGGCACAGAGCCAACAAATATCTTAGATGACAAGAATCGGGCCAAACGAAAATATATACATACATGCATGCATATAAAAGTACAGCGATGCCTTGGGCATGATAAATACAAATTAAGACTTTTAGATAGTGGCCTTAAATAAAGAAAAATAAAACCAGAAAAGAGTAAAATAAATAAATATGATGCGAGTTATATAAGAAATTGTGACAATCCATTTTGATTGAAGGGCATATCATATACATTATAAATAGCTATGTACATATATCAGAATCAAGTCAAATACGTACTTGGAATCTCTTATCTTTGTAGTATTAGACAAGCTTTAATAGGAATTTATTTGAGAATACACATACACATAAAATTTATATTATTATTATGGGGCGTTTACATTTTTCGTAATACCAAATAAGCTGTCAAAATTGATTGTTGCGGGTTTGTGCGCTTGATCTCGAGACTGGAAGTCTATCGCGACCTGCCAAGTAATTCCCAGTTGGCATATAATTGATTTAATGATCCCATATAGAATGTGCACACACACATACATAAATTACAACGACAACAACCCAGACAAACGAGCGTAATTAAATATGAAATTTATGCATATGTATAAAATACAAAATTGCAAGAGAAAAAAATAAATATGTAATTTAAAAAAAATATATCTAAAGGGTCACACAAATTAAAATGTATTTAAAATTCCAATTAGATTACTAAATGAATATGTTTGAAAGTGTATATTTAACTTGTATGCAAATTTTACAATACAATACAATCCAAAAATCTTTCATACAACCTTAAACTTGATGGAAAAGTCAACGTCGCTTTCTTATGTAGGGTATTATAGTTATGTTATTGAATGTGTAAACGTCTTGACAAAATTATCTTGAAAGCAGGAATTCTCAGCCACATAAGAAAATATAAGGAATCAGCATGAAGTATTTTAAAACAACGTTCGGCATTACCATATCCGTTAGCTTTTGTATAGAGGTAATCTCTTAAATTTAATCCTTTTTATAATTACAGAATATCCAAAATTGGAACCAGTTGGTTTGGTTTCCTTTGTGGATCAATAAACCAGTTTAAAAAGTATAAAAAGCACTTTTAATTTTAAATAAGCCCACATCAATTCGAATTTATTGATCATAATAAGGATGCAAATTTTGATTCTGAAGATCGGTAAAATGAGTACATATATTATACCTAATTAGAGAGTATTGCAATATCGGCATGCCAGATTTAGCTTTGTTGTTGTTTTACGAGTTTGCCTGGCGCCAGCCAACAAATCTATGCGATATGTCTCGCCATATAATTGATGTCCGCATGCAATTTTCAGTGCATTTGCATTGCAAAATGTCGGAATGGGTGAGTGGGGAAAGCTTTTGGCGTGAGTCTGATGAACTGAGTGGGTAGCGAGTGTTGTTGTCTACAACAAACATCACGAAAGCAATTTTCAATTTCTCAGTGCAGGCTCAAAACTTGCAGGCAGCTTTTGCGGCGACAGAGTGCCACGAGTTGACAAACTGAGTGAGAGAGAGAGAGAGAGGGCGAAACGAGTGCGAGAATACGACAACGTTGCTGCTATGGTGAGTTTATCCGCTGCTTTTTGGAGGTGTGGCAACGTCGTTATGACGTACGTCAACGATACATTTTTTTTTTTTTTTTGTTGTTTTTGTTGGCAAAACTACTCAAAAGATGTAAACAAAAGCACACAAACACAGAGACACACATACAAGCAAACATGAAGAATTTTTTGCAGGCACGAGCAAAAACACGAGCCAACAACAACGGCCAAATACGAAAACAAAAATCGCAATGCGAAATATGTACATTCATGCATATTTAAGACAAAAACAAAACACCGTGGCAAGCCGAAACAACAATAATCGAAATCAATGGTCGGACGTTTTTTTGCATATTTTGTTTTTATCCGCACATTTGCAAGGCAGAACAAACGGGCAAAGGCAAACAATGAAGCCGCAAAACGAGTTATGAGCAGCGTTCCAAGCAGCAGATGCCGATGCCGATGCCGATGCCGAAGGTGAATAACACCCAGCAGCAGCCCGACTGAGAGCGAGAGAGCGAGGTAGTGCGCGAGAGAGTTAAAGCGAAAGTATGAGTGGGACGCAGGCAGTGAACAGGAGGTAGCTTGAAACTCGAGTGGCCCATCTGCTTGCTGAACAGCTTTTTCAATTCGATTTTGTTTATTTGCTGGGCTCGTCCAACAACAATAACAATAAGCAATGCTGTACAACAGCTGTAGCCAAGTCCTTTTCTTCCGCCATGTGCGAACCTACAAATATCGAAATGAATCCCCACACACCTTTTACGGCGGCAACAGGAAGAAACGTTCGGCTGTGAAAATACAAGAATTTTTTTTGTTTTTGCTCATATTTTATGTACGAATATTTGTTTTCTGCGCTTGTTTCTGCTTTTTGCAGTTGTTGTAGCCTCTGTTTTGTCTCGCAATGTTGCGCGCGTTTTATAATTATCTAAAAATAGCTAAAAGCAAAGCACATGACACGCGCTGTTGAAGCTGACGGCGACGGCGACGTCAACGTCAACGTCAAGAGACTGCTGCGGTTTAGGATTACAAATATATACATACATACACATACAGCAAATACAAATGGCCGCCGCAGGTGGTCGGCAAAAGCTAGCTTAGAAAAAGAAAAAGCTCAGTGAAGTTAACGAACATACATACAAACATTAGACTTACAAAGACCTATTCAAGCTGCCTTTCTCACTCGCACTTGGAGTAAAGACTTTCGCAGAAATCTATGCTACGGAAAGCTCACCTCACTCACAACCACTTAGATCTACGCACGTCGCCATTTGCAAGCTTTTAAGTTGAGTTTGGTGCGCAATAAAATAAATAAAAATAACGTAAACGAAATTCACATTTTATAAACTACTGGCATCCTTTTTGCGCAGTTATGCGCAGGTGCTGATTTCGTACTTGTACGTGCCAGGCGGCAAGCTTTTAAAAGCTCAAAGAACTGCCGCAAATATTGCCGTTTATCACGTCAATCAGATTCCATGTTATACGCAGACCTAGACCCCGACCCGGGCCATTGTCAATTTGATTGTTCAAGACATGTTTTGACTAGACACTCAATTGACTATGGGTGTGCTCTGAGTGTGTACTTTGAGTGTGTGCCCATCCATTCTCTTCTATTTAGTTTTACTGCTACTTCTACTTAGCGTCTGTTTACTTAAACCTGGTTAAGCTGGCCCAATGTTTGCAAAGAAAAGCAAAGAAACAAAACGAAACGGAAATAGCTGACAAGAGACCAAAGTCCGGTTATGGCCAGATATCGACGGCATTTGCCGGCATAAAGCGCAGTGTGAAGCCTTTAAGTCAAAATGGCTTAAAAAATATGAAACAAAAGAGCGCAAGCAAAACGAGTTTTGTTTTGTTTTCGAGTGTTGCTGCGATTCGCATTAGATATGTAGATAGGATTGATACACATACACACACACACATGCACAGATATGTACTTGTCGGCCGCTGGCCTGATAGCTTTGTCCCCCTGTTAATTATTCACTTTCGCACGGGCTTTACTTCTGTTTTGCATTCGTTCATTATTCATAATTTATTCAGCTCCTGCCCTGCCACATGCCAAATTGAATGGTTTGGCCAAATTGGCCCAAACGGGCAACAGCGGCTGTAAACAAACACAGGTGGTTCAGATCGCTATTTCATTTCAATTAGAAAAGGCACACATACTAAAAACGCGCACACACACACACGCACAGAGAGCAAAGAGCGAGAAACTTAAAGAGACGAGGCAGAGTGCATAAAGAGAGCCGTCGCAACAACATTTACACACATGCACATACATATGTACATACATAAACACATATACACACATATATATAACAAAAGATAAACACTGCACGCTCGCAACTGGAAAATTTGCAATAACAAGATTACACAACGAACACTGCATACGCTTTAACTTTAAAGCTGGTGCACTCTTACCACACTTTAAGAGCAATGGCCTTTTTTTCACTATACTAGGTATATAGCAAAAATATTATTTAAATAAAAAAAAAACTTTTCAGTATCAGAACTGATTCTAATTTGCGAACATTTCGAATTTCAGTCATTTTTTTATACAAACAACAAGAAATTATTAAATACGATTTAATATTTAGAAATTATTGAGATTTTTCAAAATTTTATAATCAAAATTGAGTTAAACCAGAAAATAAAAGACAAAGAAACTTTAAAATTTAGAATTTTACTTATAATTTTAATTATTTTATTTATTTTTCAGTAAATTAACTCAACATTGCAATTACATATAATTTAATAAATTGTCACCTATATTTTTCAAGTAAGGCCAAGAAGTTCATTATGTGTTTTTTTTTAATAAGGCAAGCCTTTCATATAAGTAAAAATGGTTTGTTTTTTAAGAAACTTAACCTCTCTCTCGCCTATCTCTCGCATAACTACATATGTGTTAGATATAACTGTATAACATACATTCAATTCCAATATATAATTGATAGGATAAAATCGTAATGTCAACATTTGCAATGTGTGTGCTATATAGTATTAAATAAGGTTCCAACAATCCTACAAAGTAGTTTAATCGTTATGCCGAACACTTGGCAAGGGTATGAGCATATCAAATATCTTGTTTTGGTTTTATACACTTATAAAGGGCACGAAATGTGACGCAAATGTATTTCATATCTTATATCTTATAATCTCTCTACATATCGGAAGCGGAACTATTTGTTAAACTATTCATGAATTTAACTTTTAAATAAATCTTAATTATCAAAATGGTTTTAGCCCAGTTTTTTCGTTTTAGTAAAACAACCAAAATATTGCTGTTCTAAACCGAGCCCAAGTCAACGGATAAAGTAACCAGTGCTATTTATAGTGCAGAACAGCTTACTTTATCATGTGTTACATAAATGCTGATACGGGACCTTTTATGGTAATGCAAGGGTATTCATTCACTCTTTTATTCCTTTCTCGCTTTATCTGTTATTCCTTTATGTCTGTTTATGTTTATATAGTTAGTGCCTGTGTGGGTGTGCACATACAAATTTAAAGCGATCAAATGGACGCATCTGTTGTTGTTGTTGCTTTTGGACACTGACCTACGCACATGCGTTCAACGTGCGATTCACTTGGATTGCGCAATTTGTGAATAAAACTACAATTACAAGCAGCACAAGTGTACTCCAGTCGAGAGAGCACGACTAGAAAATACCCTATATTTTCTGATAAATAAAATAAATAAATACTTTAACCGATGAATGCCATTTAAACCCTTTAATATTCTAGCTCCTATAACCTCCAAGATATGCTTAGAAATACAGGTCTCTAAATAATATTTCTTGACATTGGGGAATTAATACACCTAATGCTCTCACCCACAACTAAATGTCTTTTTTCTTCAATTGCTAAAATCAAAATAAATTCCGTAACAGGTACATTATGTTACTTTATATATAATATTTAATATATATTAATATAAAATTTGTGAGGAGTGAGAATAAAAGGAATAGGACATAATGAATAATAAGAGAAACATTTAAACTTTTATATTCGTGTAAAAGTCGAATTCTAAATGTTAGATTCTCCCAGATAACTAATGTTAACAAATAATATATGAATATACTTCAGATCGTATAAAATGCTAAACTAGAGCCGGGTTTTTTTAACCCATTATTAATGGTCACAGGGTATACGAAGTGCAGTGCACGTAATTAGACGAACAATTGCAAGTGATAGCCGGCAGAGGGAGCGTAGAAATGCTTTGGTCCGATACTGAAACTGGGCAGCTAATTAAACGCAGTTCAACTGAGCGGCGCAACAGTCAATTGGCAGCGAAAATGCGACACGGCATAATCATGATAAACCAAACCCGTCCCCCCCCCCTCCCCCAATCCCCCCTCACACTTCCCTTTGGCTCGCCGTCGCCCCACACCTTGACATGCTCCCCAACTGCCGGCAAGGTTAAACTAAAAATAGATATGGAGAATAACATGGCAAGCCGCAACAACAAAAGTAACAAAAGCAACAACAAGTTGCAGAGCTGCGGGTATTTATAGCTACATCTACAACAACAACAACTGCGACGACGACTGTAAAATACTCAAACAAATGAAAAACCTGAAAAAATATCAAGAAAAAACAGAGCTTCAATCGACACACCGCAGCTGTAATACTCTTTCCTGTTTAACTAAATTTAGTTTTCAAGATTCTCTTTAAGCCATGTACTTTTTATTTTACTTTCACAAGTATTTGAACAAGTAATTAGTTACAAATTAAACCTTTCTAGAAATTTAATTTAAAATTTGTATTTTCTAAAGTTAAATATTTTTATTGTTTGCTTTTAAACATAAAAAATTGTTTATAAATCTCTTAAAATTGACCTATACAAACCCATGTATTAAAACCCATATATAATAATATAATAGTAAATTAAAAAAATATTAAAATTTACCGCTAATTGCTATCAATTCTGATTACTCGAGATGTAACACCTTTTTTAAAATCAAAAGAGAACACGTGTCAATTTCCTAATTTGATTTATTTTATTTTAAGCTGACATTTTAAACATATTCGTATTTTGAGCTTCTTTAAGAAAAATTGAGTTTGAGTGAAATTAAAATTATATTCAATTCAAATTTATAGATAAATTTATTAACTCAATAAAAAAATGTTCAGAACTTTGCGTTACAAACAATTTGTTGTAGCTTCAATGACCTTGGGAAGGGTAGTGTAAATGAAAAACTTGAAAATAAAAGACGAGTAAAAATAAAATAAATGGAAAATAATATTAAATAAATAAAAAAAACGTGGCTGCGTCAGAAGCGACGCTTCGGTTGACGTCGCAGTCGCCGTTACTTGGCCCAGTTTTAAGCTTTGCCAACTTAATAGGTCAAATTAATTGTCGTGTGCGATGCCCCAAAACCAACGGAACTCATTTCAGAACATTTCACACACACACAGATAGGGATAGAGTATGCATTAGTGCGACGTCACGGCGAAAAGCTTCGCGTGGCGCGCAGAGTCGCTGATAAAGCCAGAAAAAAAGCTAGAAAACCCAGAAAACCAGACGGTCTATCAGCATTAGCACGCGACCTTTCGGTTTCAGCTTTTTGGGCGACAATATCGATCTGCGTCTGAGGGCTGGCATTATATGGCCTCTGATAATGTGATTATGGATTGCCAATGCCCTAGCCCAAAGGGGTTTGACCAACTGCGGCTACATTTGGGCTCACAAAAAAAACAAAGAACTATATATGCTACAATATAATACACACATACTATATTCTAGAATATTCTAATGCAATTGGTTTTTGCTTGGAAATCGCTGGAAATTGAGCAAGTGCATATACTATGTACGTGTATATTTATATAGATATATAATATACACATGTATAAGGGGGCAATAATATGTGAGGCTGATTGCACTCGTAGATATTTTAGCACCATGTGAACCATTTTTTTTTAGTGCAAATGGACTCAGAAATAAAAATAAATAATAATTTTTTTGTATTGTTTGGACACAAATTTCGCAGGTTTTCTTTATTTTTTGTTTTGGTTTTCGCAAGTTTTATTTATTTTGCACTGCATTTAAGTTGGCCACTTGAATACATACATATAGACAGCATATCTGCTACAGTATGTATCTACATATATATGAGTATTCACTAACGGATCCGACAGAGTCATTAGGACTAGAAAAAAAAAATAAAATTATAGGGTTGACGCAAATGATATACCATGTGACAAATGTACGATATAATTTTATTTGCCGACAACTCAACTTTCAGACCGATTGTTCCAATGGCAAAAAATTAAACAAATGTTCTAAAAAAAACTTATTGTTTAACAGATTTTTCTATGTAAGATACATATATGCTATATAAGTCAGATACTAAAAAAGTTACGTTACGTTAACTTAAAAAAAATAAAATATATTAATATGTAAGTTAACAATAAGTATCGGACAGACTCCGAAAAAAATGTTTTACTGTTCGTCGTTTGGAACCAAAACATTTGTAACAAGTGCGACATATGTCAACTCTTAACAGTGTTGAAAAGCATTGTATATTATGTATGTATATGTATGTATGTATATGTATGTATGATATGTATGTGAATATATATTGTGGTAGTAATCAATGACATTCCTAATCAAAATTATCAACAATTGGCAATACAATAAAATCATCATATTTCTCATAATAAACAAAATCAATCATTTATAGGTTTATTTTCGTTTGGCGTGCCATGTGACGTATGTATATATGTATGTATTTTTACCCATACCCACACACTCGCTTATATATATATATGTATACATGCACTGTTACATATTGAATACTTTGTTGCTGTATTGCGTGAAGGGCGCGAAGGCAATGACAATAACAAAAAAAAATACGTTGTTCATGACAAAATCAACAAGACAGTTTTCTAATAAGAACTGCGAAACTAAAACCAACTCATTTTCGAATAGTTGCTTTACAACTGCCAATTGGGAAACGGATAAGGGATTATTATGATCACAGGTATGATATTAATTGGCCATTTATGTATGGCCACATCTCTAGTACGATTAACTGTTTACAAAGTAGAAAAAAGAAGGTCAGGCAGCCAGCACGTTGTTGGCGTCGTCTTCGTCAGGTGAGCAATTTATTTACTGCATATGCGACAAGCACATAATTAAATTGATATCCCAACAAATAAAGTGATTAAAAATAACAAAACAACTGTAACAACAACAACAAAGTTTCAGCAGCATAGGGCGCAATGCCTAACGGAACGTGCAACAAGCCCGTACAACGGCAGCAGCGTAACTCACCACACCAATAAGAGACAGCGCGCGAGAATGAGAGAGAGAAAGAGCGCACAAAAGACCACCACAAAGAGAGCGAACACTGCCGACGACGACGACGACGCAGCCGACGACGACTCGTTGGCTAGCTGACAAACCGAAACCGGCTTTGGTTATAAATAAACGTTTGCCATGCTGGTATTTGGCTTTCGAGTCTCTAGCGGTGCAGTAGCAGCAACAGCAGAAGCGAGCAAGACACACACAAAAACAACAAGCGGCGTTCAGGCGAAAAACACGAACAAACCGAAACGAAACCGCTGTGAAAAGAAAATACGAAAAAAAAAAAAGAGACCACACCAAACAAAACACAAGCAAGAAAAACTTACAGACACTCGGGCACAGACTTTTTTTTGACAAATTAATTTGTTTTTTATTTTATTGAAAAACAAATTTGAATTTTGAACAACTAGTGCTCAGCACGCGTGTCGCGCTATTTTTTTTTTTGTGGTGCTGTTGTCTTTTGGAAAGACTAAGCAAACTCTAATTGGAGCAATCAAAATAGGACGAACTCAACACAAACCGATAAGCGGGTGGGCGAAAAGCGTGTATTAGAAAAAGAAAAAGGGAAAGAGAAAGAAGAGGAAGAAAAACGCGCGCGCACTGCTGCAAGTGTAAATTAGTGAAAGTTACGCGCGCGTGTGCAACGACACGGGCCACGCCCACATACCCATCGACGCCCACAAAATGAACCGATCAAACAGTTTTGTCAGCTCATTGAAATGGTGGCCACTGCAGGGCCACAACAATCAGGCAACGCCAGCCGCAGCGCCCTCTAACGGCGGCTACTCGCAGTCGGCGCCCAGCTCGCCCACATCCAACTGGCCGCCGTCGCTGCAGCAGCAGCAGCAGCAGCAGCACCACCACCACCACAAGCTAAGCGTCGGCGCCAATGTTAACGCCACGTTTGGCAGCAGCGTCGCCGTACAAAAGCTGCGCGAATCCAAATGGTTCAAGCCCGAAGAGCAGCGCATTTTCTGCGCCGTCGTCGAGTGTGGCTTCATTGTGGAGGTGCGCAGCAGTGCCGCCGCCGAGGCAGCAGCAGCTGCAGCCGCTGCCGCTGCCGCAGCGGCCGCTGCCAGTGATGCCGATTCCCTGGACATTGATTGCCCGGCCCTGACACTGGCGCCACCGCTAATTATACCACGTAACGGCAGCAGCAACATAAGCTTTCTCGAAACGCAGGACGAGAACGAGACGCCGGTAGCGTCATGGTACGGCATTGTCCTGTGCAAAGTGGCCAAAGGTGAGTACAGAAACAGAAAGCTCTACCCAAACGTTTGTTGTTGCGTGTAAAGCTCAGATGTAACTGTTATATTGTCTAAATATCGCACAAAAACGTACATAGTCAAAATGTACAATTGAAGGCAAACGGTTTTTAAGCATTTCATTCTTATGGCCCATTTAATTGGCATTTTGGTAGTGTACTTGACCCAAATAGAAGAACAAAAAATTGCTTTCGAAGCAGTTTTTCTTTCAGCTGATGATGATTAATCATATTGCAGACGTCAGAGCAATTAAGCTAATCTCACAAGTTCGGCAAATGCTGATATTTCAAAATGACATTCAATAAAAACAGAATTTGTATGTACATATGTATATGTATATGTATATGTTGTATGTGTATAGGCGCTTTTTTTTATCTAATCGAAGACAACAACAATGTTGATTGTGGTCGACAAGAACAATGGGCACTTCTCAGTTTGGAGGAGGCAACAAAACAAAGCGCCAGCAGCGCAGCAGCAGCGAACTTTGCGACGTCCCGCTTCGCACGCACGCATAAACACACACACGTACATACAATGTTTGGCTCACACTTAAGTGTTGCTGCAGCAACATGACCATTCACAATGCTGCGCTGACAGCTGCCAGAACATTCCATTTGTGTGCGTGCGCAGAGCGAATACAAAAATGTAAACAATACGAATATTTAAGAAAAGCCCTAGGCAGCAGCAGCAGCAGCAGCATCATGTGCTTTGAGTCACGCATGCAGCTTTTGTTTTTTTTTTTTTTTTTTTTTTTTGTCTGTTATGCCGCCCGCTAAGCAACGGCACACAGTCTCAGTCTTGTGATGCGTGGTGAACTTTAGCAAGAGTTTTGCCTATTGTGTGAGAGACAGAGAGAGAGAGCAGCTTTTGGCGCAAAAGCTTATTACACATGGGCATTCACCACCGCAGAGGCGACTGTTGCATCTCGTGCAGAGCCAACAATTCACCAGACGTTAGCTTTCGTGCGTGGGTGTGTGCCTGTCTGTGGGTGTGTTTGCTATGACAAGCAATGGTTTAAAGCTTTAGCTTCTAATCGCATGCCTTGTGGTGATTATCCTGTACTTTGTAGATGACATGACAAAATAAATAGTCCCAGCATGTAATTAGCAAGCGTACATGGAAAAATACTTATAAGAGAGTCCCATAAGAACGTTTCGCCCATTTTTAGCATTTAACTGTTTGTACACCTTTTATGGGCATACGAACAACATGCATGCATACACACATAAAGACGACAAACACGCACTGATAAGAAGCATTGCAAATTTGAATTGTAATTGCTGCATTTGCATAGAACCGTTGATAAAACGACCGCGCCGTGACGTCACAAACAGCGCTTATCTGTTTCGCTTGAACGATGCTTATCGCAGAAAACACACACACACACACACACAAAGCGCTTCAACAGGTGCCGCTTTGTAATGCGTTCAATGAACCAAAAGAAACAGAAAATAAAATAAAAAAAATTAACATTTCTGTCTGGAGGATTATGAGCAATCTGTAGATGAGCTCATAGCAAGTGCATTCCTCCTCTTCCTACTCTACACATTTTCTCACGGCCTGCGATTGCAGTGTAGAAAAATGACGAAATATAAATATGGCTGCTGGGGGGGGGAATTACAACATTGGCTGACATAAGACAGCAGCAGCAGTGGAGAAAAATGCACCCACTAACGCCTCAACCCCACTCCCCCATCCCCACATAAGTCACCCACACAATTCGGTAAACAATTTAAAATGCGTGCAAATTAGTTGCGCATGGCAAATACTCCAAGCTGTTAAAACAACAACAGAAACAAAAAGAGAATAGTGAAACAAAAATGGAGCACTAAAGTGTGAAGTATCAACGATGTTAATTATAGACGATTAAAACCCATGTCATCCATAAAACAAAAAAAAAACAATTGCGCAACAACTAAAACAAACACAATGAATTATAGCTGGGCATCATAATGCACATTGCTGCTTCTAGTACATGCGTCTAATGTATGATATAATATATGGTTTATGCAAGCGTACAAAATGGAAAGCTAATTGGAAACAATAACAGAACTAAGAAAATATCATGAATCTGAGAACATGACATTTTCATGATTTGGTCAGGTGCAGCCAACTTAACTGACAGTGGAAACGTTCAAAATTGAGAACTATTAAGAAAATATTTCTAACCATTTTGCTTATACAGTCAGCTATATTCCTACAATTTCTTATTTGTGAAAGTGTTTGTTTTTTACATTCTATTGGATTGTTTATTGTTTAGTAATTACAATTTTACTAAAATCCAGCTCTGAAATAAAAGCGTTTGATACTTTGCTTACAAGTTTAAAGAAAACTACAAACTTTTAGTAATTTAATAAACTACTTTTCAACTATTTGAAACACATTTGAAAAATAATAAATATATTATAGCAAATTAAAAATTGTGAATTAAACTAAACAAAAAAAAAAAAAATAATAAACAAAGTTTCCAAAAACCGCAATTTTCAAAGGACACGCAGAAAACAACTATTTATGCTATTTTTTTTTTTACATACATATTTTACATACATATTGTGAAATAAACAAAATGACTTGCAGTATAGAGAAAAAAAAAATTGAATTTCATGCAGATTTCGACAAATGGTGCAATATAGTATTTATATCGTAATCTTTAAAAGAATCGATGACAGTGTGCCCATAGTTAGTATGTGTGCTAGTAGTGATCAACAGCTAGTGTTGTATAACATCGATATATGGATATATGGACGCTGCAGCAATTTAAATTTGAATTTAAACGAATCAATTGAAAGGCAGAAAGTCGAATGCAGAATAATGCACCTGTTTGCGGAAACTCAATGAAATTGTCATTTTGAATTGCTTAAATTGATGTATATAGATATTATATTAGATTATTAATAGAACACATTTCTCAATCATCCGACAGACAACAAACCAAAACCGGATACCATTGAGATCTTTTCTGTTAAAATACGCGAAAATGGCACATACAAGCTGATCAAAATGTCATTGGCCGATATTTGGAGCCACGGCTGGGAGTTGCGCATCAACAATTTCGCTGACAAGGAGAAAACACCGCACAATGAAAAGGATATACGCAATCAGGTAAATGCAATATACACATAAATTACATATATTTCGATATACAATTAAAATCATATTTACAGGTGTCGCTGGCACGCAAGGCCAGGCAGAGTCTTTGGAATAATAACAAGCATTTTGTATACTGGTGCCGTTATGGCAGTCGCCAGCAGGATGTGCGCAAGCGACAGGTAACAACGAGCGCGAATCACGTGCTGCTGCATTTGATCAATTGATAAGCCCCCGGACCTATATACTCCAATTGTATATAGGTAGCATTATATATTGTATATTCCAAATGCCCGCCACACAAAATTTACACACACAAGCACATTGTTGTAGTTGCAGCAGCAAAGACTTTTTTCACACACATACACACACACACACACACGCACACAACTGTTTTTGGCCAATTGACAGAACGAACAACAAAAACAAATTGTTAGAAAAAATCAAAATATTTGAATTGAAATGAATTCATGTTAATTACCATTTGAGCACTCGACTGATCTGAACAGATATATGTATGTATGTATATGTATATATAGGCAATCGTTATGTTAACTGAATATCGAATCTATATAAGAAATCATTTCATTAATTGCATTTTGGACCGCAGCAAATGTATGCATGCAATTGTGTCGGGACACATCGAAAGAACCACCCTACCAAAGCCAAAAAAAAAAACCATACTGTGTTGAGTAATACCAAAATGCAAATCTTACAAGTTATCCTATATCTTACAGATGTCCGAGTGCGTGAAATGGGGCAGCGTTGGCATGAATGCGGGCATGTTGCTGGTGCTCAATAATAGGCAGAAATGCCACTCCCACTCAAAGTAACTAACACGAAACACAATTTAATATAGATATATATATATATGTACAGCCTTTGTAGTACATATATGTACACACCCACATCACACAAATACCCACATTTGCATTAAATAATTCTTTAGCTTTGGCTCTGTGTTGGAAAAGAAGGAAGGAAAAACAAAATCCAAAGCAAATTGTGATAAGATAAATCATGTTTAAAACAGCAAATGCAAATATATTTATTTGCGTATATATATAAATATATATACATATGTATATATATATATATATATGTAGCGAGCGAGAGAGAAAGAGAGAGCCGGCTCTAAATTTGTTACTTTATTTAATTGGCAGTATTAATAAAGAATGTCAAATAACTGGCCCACAACAGCGTGTTTACGCACTCCCACACACACTCTAACACAAACACACACACACACACACACACACACACACACCCCACACTCGCCAAACTCTTGTTTATTTGCTGTTGCAACTAGAAGAAATACAAATTGTATTTATATTTGTATATTTGACAGAGAGAGAGACACACTGTGAAATTCGAAAAGACTTATTAACAATTTGTTGATTTTTTTTTTTTATTAATATTATTATCATTATTATTATTATTATTAGCTATTATAATATACCTATTATATATTATGTTGTAATAGGAAATAAATAATATGCAGGCACTTTTTTGTTTTCGTTGATATAAGCGCAGTCTAAATACAGTCTATATACAAAATACATAAAAAAAGGAAAAAAAAAATCTAAAAAAAAATTAATAAACATGGCGGCGCACAGTGTTGCTCAACGATTTTTTTGCAGCACTCTTTTGTGCGCCGCGCTTTAAACCTGTACATAAGCACGCAGAAATAATAGAAGAAAACCAAACTCAGCAAATATACCCGCACACCCACACTAGAACTCACCATACCCACATTCATGCATTACGCGACGTAACGTAACGTAACGTAATTTAACGTTATAATAGTTGCAATCAAGCAATTAGTTCGTAAGTTTATCTACATATGTGTATTTTTGTTTTAGTCTTTTAAGCAATTTATAAAATATTTATATATTATATATTATACGATATACATTTGGCAATGTGAATTTCAATATGAAACGTTTGTGAAATGCTTTATATTTGGATATTATTAAATGTTTACCAACGGACAAAATAAAACAAATATTAAACACAAGAAAACCCTCTTTCATTTAGTTGAACATTATTCAATGCTTTCCAACGGACATAAAGAACCTTTAATTCAAATTCAAACCTGGATATAATTTTTTTTAACTCCCAAAGCAGAAAGCAGCAAACTGTCATCAAATTTATGAAAAAATTTGGTACTAGTGTCAAAACAATTCTGTTGCAAGTCATAAAAGTACTATTGTAAACGAAATTTGGAAAGAAGTCAAGTGAAAGTGGAAGGTAATGAGCCATAGAAAAGCAACTTCAAACTCCTTGTCTATTGAGGAGATCGGAATTGAGTCCTTACGGCTAATATGAACTATGCATAGAAGTTTAAGCCCACGCAAGAAGTAGGTTTTCTGCTATTTTTAGATTATTAAAGTAAAAGTCGCAAGTTTCTATTTATCTATATCGACTGATCAACCAGTGTTGTAAAATAAAATACTAAGCCATTGTGAAGAAGAGAGGAAGGTTCGAACCTTGGGAAAACTTCTGCAACACACCACACCCATTTATTGAACTCACCTCACGCAGCAATCCGAAGAGCACGTCCGTTGAGAGGGAACGCTCGTGCGCCTCGTCCATAATGATGGCCGCATAGCTGTCCAAGTCCGGATCGCGCAGGCTCTCGCGCAGTAGGATACCATCGGTCATATATTTGATGACGGTGCGCTCCGAGGTGCAGTCCTCGAATCGTATGGCATAGCCGACATCCTCGCCTGCAAATAATCGCAATTTTTTATTAGTTAAGTCTGTGGGTGTGAGTACAGTGTAGCCTCGATATGATGGACTGACTGCCTGTGACTACAATCAGAACCAACTATAAATAATTGTTTGATTGATAATCAAATCATATTAAATAATGAATAGGTTGTCTAAAAAAACTTCTTCCATAAACAAATATAGGTTATCAATAACTTTTCTTGGTGTCATCCGATCAGATACTAACTTATTTTCAAGCATATATTTTAACTGATTGACAATTTAAACAAGCAAGAACATTGCAGTCGGACGTAACCGACTGTTTAATACCCGTTTACAGTACACGTGTCGGTTTGATTTACTGCGATGTTTGGGGGAGTCTTCCAGAAATATATATAATACTGATAATACTGATCAAGAACAGATCAAGAAAAGGCAAAGGAAGTCTAAATACCTTTGCAGACATATTGCTGTTTTAATACAAATGCTGAATGCTTGACTTTTAGGTCCTATATCAACTGTCTTATATATAGCGCAGTAGATTGGAATACACTGCGGTCGGGCAACGCCGGGCAATAGCTGCCAGCCCAACCTCGGTTTGCGGGATTAATCAACGGCTCTCTAGCAACAGGCGGTCCATCAACATCGAACAGACACTGCAGTTGCGGCATTCGCCGTACAGTACGCACCCAATTGTGTGTCCATCTCGTCGGAGACGCGCTTGGCCACGGACATGGCGGCGACGCGACGCGGCTGGGTGCAGCCGATCATGCCGCGCTGGCTGTAGCCGTCCTCGTGCAGGTATTGGGTCAGCTGGGTGGTCTTGCCGCTGCCCGTTTCGCCGACGATGATGACCACGGAGTTCTCGCGTATGACGTTGAGCAGCTCCTGGCGCGAGGCGAAGACGGGCAGGAAGCGACGCTGTTCGCCGATCGTCTTCTTGCGTGAGAATTCGCTTTTGCCGCCGCTCCGGGTGTCCTGCATGTCGCGCATGTGATCGGCGAACTTTTGGTCCTTGCGATAGTCGGCGGTATCGTTGTCCTTGTCATATTTGGCATCGTCCTCGTCCTGTGGCCGCTGTACGCCCATTATGTTGCCCAGCTTGGTGCCGCCCAGCTCCCAGTGCTTCTTCTGCGCCTTGCGGCGCTCCTTCTGCTCGCGATAGTTGCGCACCAGGACGCTGCCCTTGCGCGCCAGCAGCGCCATGTCCGAGGTGGGATCCTTGACGGGCACCACCGGCTCCGGCTGTTTGGTGAACACAATCCGTCCGTCCAGAAACGGCGGCACAATGTGATGCACCAGCAAATGGACACGCTCCAGCGCCTCCTCATCGAAATCATCGCTGACATTGATCGAGGTGACCACGCCGGACGTGAGCATCCGATTGCGCTCCCACAGCTCGTTGTCGCGATTGTTCTGGCGCTGCTGGGCGCTGATCCGCTTTTTGCGCTTCTGCTCCAGCTGCTCCTCGCGCCGGCGATAGTATTCGGCATTGGTGCCGCCAAACGGATTGTTCTCATCGTCGTAGCCCTCGTCGATGTTGTACCATTCGCGGTCCAGGCGGCGCTGCTCCTCCTCCCACAGGTCACGCGACTCGGCATCTCCGGTCCAGGGCGTGGCGCCGCTGCGCTTACGATCGTGCGCCCATTGGTTGTATCGATGCGCTGGCGTCGCGCGCGCTGTGTCGTCCGCATGATGGCTCCGGCCCCGGGCGGTGCCACGTTCGGACCAATCGCTCATGTTGGAGCCTGTGCCGTAACCGGAGCCGGCGCCGCGTGGCGTTGGCAAATCCCAATCAGATTTGCGGCCACCACCTCCACTGCCCTCGGCATCGTCATCGTCCCAAGAGCTGTTGGACACAACGCCGGGGCCACCTGGCGTGCCCGGCTCCCTGGGCGTGTGCAGGCTGCGCACGGACAAGGACCGGTCCCGATCTCGATCCCGTTCACGGCGTCTGCCGTCTCTGTGTCGCTCCTCATCCTGTTCGCGTGCCCGCTTCCGTCGCTCATCGCCGCGTCGCTGTCTGTCCCGCTCGCGCTCTCTATCCCGCTCCCGTTCGCGCTCCCGCCTGCCGCCCGAGTCGTTGCGCACCTCACCCTTGTGGCGATCCCGGTCCCGCTGGATGTGCTCGCGCAGTCGCTCCCTGGCCTTCTCGGAGACGCCGCCGGTGTGCGACGGCGTCTCGTCCTTGTGCTCGCGCAGCTGCCGGCTCAGCTTCTCGAAACTTTTTGTGTCCGGCTTCTTGAAGGCGAACTCGCTGGTGGGCGTCGCCGCATTGGGTGTGCTCGAGGGCGTGCCGCCATCATCGTACTCGTTGTCCTGAAAGGAGATCAGGCGCTCGGCACGCGCCTTTTCCGCGCGCCGCTTAGCGGCCAGCTTGTCCAGGCCGAGCAGCGAGCCCTGCGGAACTTTAAAGCTGCTGCTGGCCGCGCCGCCGTCCTTGGGCTTCTTCAGCACCAGGCCGCCGCGTTGCGCCTGGCCCGTAGTGCCCTCCAAGCGATGCACGTCTGCATCATCCTCGGACATGCTGTAATTACCCGATTATACAGTTTTCTTCTGTTAGCGCAAAGTGTTTCATGCGCGTTTCACAATAGAGGTGGTAAACTATCGTTGCAATTAAACATGCCGATACATTTAATTTCCCACGACTATCGATAGCTATCGAATCACAAGTGTTAATTGCTTATTAACATATTAGCTACTATTAGCAAGTTTCCGTTGACGGCAACATGTGAGTGGCAAAATTAAAACAGCTGATCTGTTTGTTTAATTTATCTTTGCGAAATAAAATTCTCCAAGTCGAATAATAGGGCTTCATAGTAGAGCACATTTAATCGATTCTCTTCGAGATTTGCTCATCTTTACATATTTAAAATTGTGGGATGACTACGTTTCTATATCAGCTGTTTGTGTTAATCATACATTTATGTTTTTCATAACATCGATAAGAAATTCAATAAATCATCGCAAAAACACGGGGCGAATTGCAACAATATTTGCAATTGTTAAAAATGCGCTGGAGAAAAGAAACTAACATTTTCTGAGCAATTTATATTCCATTATATATTTAAATTCGATTTTCGATATTTGTAGCCAATTACCAGACGGTATATGCTATTCATTCCCAATTGTTTCTGGCACCACGTTTACAGGTAACAAAATAACACCAAAATGCTATACTTAAATAACAATTATCCTTTACCTTGCATACATTAATTTATAATTGTCATTAAAACCTATCGAACGATATTCCGAGCAAAACGAACGTTCGTTCTCTATTTAGTATCGAGTACAGCGAATAGTCTGGCAACGTCAGCCAATGGCGGCGAAAGTAAAACCCCCCTAGGCACAACTTAATGGGGTTTAATCGTTTATTATGTTTGCTTTGCTTCGCATAACAATTTAGTCTTTGCTCTCCGCTTTCTCCGGCACCGTTTGGGTAATCCAATTCAGATACGGTAAATTACCAGCCTGGATAGGCAGCGATATTACCTCGGCCACGCTATACAAATGATTTTCGCGCACAAACTTGGTCAAGTCATCGATGCGAGAGGTGCGCGTCTTGATCATCATCAGGTACTCGTTGTCCTCGTTCACTTTACCCTCCCACATATAGATCGACTCGATTTGCGGTATAATATTTACGCAGGCAGCCAATTTGCGTTCGATGATGCCGTGTGCCAGTTTCTTGGCCGATTCCTTGTCGGGTGTGGTCACAAACGCCACGGAGCTGCTGCCAGCAACGTAATCCGGATCGCAAGTCTTGTCGCTCATATTGCTCATTTGTTTTGAACTAGTTGAGAAGCAGGCACTCGACGAAGTGCGAGTGGTTGTGGCAAAGGCCGCGCGAGTAGTGACGGCGGCAGTGACAGTAACAAGCAATAAACTGCTCGCGAGTGGCCAACGACAGGGCACCGACCTTGCCTTTCCCAGATATTGCATTAAATGCACTTTGCTCGGCCAATGAATCGTTGCAGAATAAAAAAACAAAACAACAGTTGCGATGTCAACTGTTCATCGAACTATCGATATCTGCCTGCCAAATATCGATAGACTTAGCGTCAATCGCACGCCATGTTGAAAATATGAATTGAATCACGATTCAAACTATCTGTTTTCATCGCGCTCCAGAGAATTCGCATCCATACTAGATTTCAAAGTGAATTTTTCAAAACTGACCCGATTTTCACGATGTTTACCATTTTGATCACCTCTAGATTGACTTTTTTACATTTTTTTTTCAAATTAATTCGTAGTTTTAAGGCTGAGAGACAAGTTTGAAGAAACAGAAACGGGTGATAATACTGATCAGAAATATATATACTTGATATGGTCGGAGGCGGCGTCTTCGATATGTGCCATGGATTCCAACCATGGAATCCATCCAACTCGGTAAAAAAGTTTAATTTTTGTGCAAATACCTTTAAACTCTTAAAAAAAAAAATTATATTTTATAACTAATAAAAAAAAAAACCATAGATATTGCAAAACCGCGTGGCAATCAGATTGGGTAATCAAATTATAATATAAAATGAGCCCAGCAAAGTGTTGAAATTCAGGGGAAACGACAGTTAATGTCCGCTATAAATAGATAATAAATAGATAAAAGTATTTTGCATACAATTTGTTAAAAATATCTATTTCCAATCGCACATAGGTATAATGTATATATATATAGGTATATTAATCATATATGTGGCTCACGCAGAATCATTGAATTGATTTGCTAAATGCGAAAAAAAAGAATATTAATAAAATAGAACTATTTAATATAGTTGTTTGTGCCTAAAGACTAAATGATGTTTCTGCTGCTGCTTCTTGATGGAGCTGCGCTGTGCCGCAATGGGAGCTAATTTACAACGCGCACATCGCAGTGCTTGATATTGGAGCGAGTGTGTCTACAAGTTTGTTTTTATCTTTGAAATCCCTGTGCCATCCGGAATTCCAGGCGTCTTAGTCCGCATCTTGTTTGTCCGCCTCCTGTTTCGCGGCGGCGTCGCTTGCTGGCGCCGGCGGCGCGGGCTGTGCCGTTGCCTGTGCAGCGGGCGCTGCACCCGCTGGTGGTGCTGGTGCTGGTGCTGCTGCGACTGCTGCTGCCGCCGCCGCTGCTGCTGCTGCTGCTGGTGGTGTTGGTGTTGTTGGCGGTGCTGGTGCTGCTGGCGCTGGCTGCAACTGCGTGGGCTGCTGTGCCTGTGGCAGCGGCGGTGGTTGCTGCTGTTGTTGCTGCTGCTGCTGCTGCGGCGGTGGCGGCGGCTGCTGTTGCTGCTGCGCTCCATAAACAGCGCCACCTACCGGCGACGCTTCGTGCATGTGCCCCGGCGGCGGCTGCTGCGGTGGTTGTTGCTGCTGCTGCTGCTGCTGCTGCTGCGGCGGCTGCTGCTGCTGTTGCGGTGGTGGAGGTGGTTGTTGTTGCTGCTGCTGCTGCTGCGGCTGTTGTTGTTGCTGTTGCGGTGGCTGTGCCGCACCTGGTGGCGCATTGACGCCACCGTGCTCCCTCGCACTGGCGAAATGCAGCGGCGTATACGGCTGATAGGGCGGCAGGTGCGTATAGTACGGCTGCGGCCTCGAGTGCGGCCCGTACTGCGGCTGATAGTAGTGCGTGTGCGAGTGCTGGCCGGGCCCGGGCCCGCCGTAGTTGGCATAGCCCATGTGCGGCAACGGCGGCGGCAGTCCGGGCATGCCACCTGGCGGCGGCGGCTGCTGCTGCGGCTGTTGCTGCTGCTGCTGTGGCGCCATGTGCGGCGGCATGTGTGGCGGATGCGCGCCCGGCGGCGGCGGTCCTACGTGCGCATGCGGATGCATTTGTGGCGCTGTCGCTGCTGTTTGCGGCGGCGGCGGCTGCTGCTGCTGCTGTTGTTGTTGTTGTTGTTGTTGCTGCTGCTGTGGTGGTGCTGCTGGCTGATGCGTTTGTTGTTGCGGCGGCGGCGGCGGCGGCGTGGGCGTCGTCGCCGGCGGCTCATTGCTCAGCGGCTGTGCGGTCGGTGGTGGCGTTGCCGCTGGCGTCGCAATGGGCGTGGCCGCCTTGCCGCCCGGCACAGCTGCTGCCGTGAGCAGCACTGGCGGTGCCGCCACTTTGATCGGCTCCTTGCCGGAATCAACCAGGTCCAGTTTGTCATGCTTCACAGGCGGTGGTGGCGGCGGCACAGATGGCTTTGGCGGTGGCTCAATGTCCATGGGTTCTGGATCCGTTTTGCTGGCCAGCTCATGCACGGGCGCCGCCGGCGGCGGCGGTAGCGGCAGCGGCAGCGGAGCCACTGCAACTGGCGGCTTCACCGGCTCCGGTTTGGGTGCGACGCTCGCCTCCGGCGCCGGCGGCTGCTGCTGCGGCGGCTGCTGCGACTGTGGCGGCTCCTCCTTGCGATTGGGCGCCTCCTCGATGCGCTGACGATCGCGCTTGATGTCCTCGTACATGCGATGCACCATTTTCTGAAATGTCTCCTCGTCGACGGCGGGCTTGCAGTGGCGCTTGAGCTCCTCCTGGAAGGCATCGCTCGACTCGAGCATGCGCTGCTTCTTCGCCTCGAACTTCTCCTCCATCTGCTGCAGCTCGGCCTCCAGCTTGGTCTGGTGCATGGTCAGGGAGCTGACCTGCCGCTTGAGCACCTGCATTCGCTGTGTGGTTACCACCGAGCGCACATCGGGCACCACCGCCTCCGAGAAGATCTCGTTGATCAGGCGATGGTTGCGCAGATAACGCGCATAGGCCATATGTTTGGCCGTATAGCCCTCGTCCAGATCGTCTTCGTCCTCGGCGGGCTGGATGTCGATGCGGCGCTCGTGCTGGCTCTTGCCGCCGCCGCCGCGCGATGGCGTCTCGTGGACATCGGCCACCTCGGGCTTCACCTTGGACTTGGCCGAGATGTACGCCTGATAGGCGGGCGTCTGGTGGTACGCCTTCAGCGACTTCTCATATTCCAGCTTCTCCGCCTCGTACTCATCGATATATTCGGTGCGTTCATCCTCGGCCAGCTGCTTCCACATGACGCCAATCTTTTTGCCAAGCTCCCAGAGCTTCAGCTCCGGATGCTGAGCCTTAACGCTATCCCACACGCGTTTCGAGTAGCGCATATACGGCAGAATGGGTTTCTCTGGCGGCTTCGGTGGCTTCGGCAGCCGCGATTCGCTTTGGCTCTTGCTGCTCGACGATTTGGTGACTTTCTGCGGCGTGAAAGCCGGATTGCCATAGTTGCTGTGCGTGAATATTGGCGTCTGGTCCTTGTTCCGATCGCCAGCAGCGCCGCCGCCCGACGAACGTGACCGGCTGCTGCCGCTGCCACCACCGCCGCCGCCGCCGCCGCCACCACCACCACCTCCGCTGCCGCCGCTGGGTAGTGGGGTTGCCGGCCCAGTTGGCGCCCCAACGGCGATCTGCTTGTAGTTGCTGGGCAATGCCATATTGAGTAACATATAGGTGAATTAATGTACTTTTAACTGGTTCCGACGAATACAATTGGCTTATATAGCAAGTAAAAACAACAAAAATAAGAATAGGTAAATTCACGCGGACGCCATTGATGGGTTTTTCTCTATACTGAAAATTGGAGATGGCACGCAACGCGTCACAACAATCGCAGCTCGATAGTTTTCACGCAATGTGTGTTGCGTTTGACAACACTTAACGTTTCTTGACTAGAGTTGAGAGTTCTAGTTCAATTGAATAAACAGATTCACTCATTCATTTCTCAGTCATGATCCCAAACCCATTTAACAATAAAAATTCACGAAATTGCATGTACATTTATTATAAAAGCTGTCGCTGTCAATAAAAATAACTAAATTAATCGTATCGGAATAACTTAACAATTGCGCTCAATAATTACTTAATGATTAGTGCATTTTAATGAACCGTTCAATTAAACGCACAACACTATGATTGGCCGTGACAATACGTAATGAATTTTAAACATTAAAGAACAGTTCAAAATATGACAATTACAATAACGAACAATGAAGAAATATAATGCAAATCTCTCTTAAGCAAAGCATGCCTTCTTTTGACCGTCAAAACCATCGTTTGTTTCTGAGCCAAAAACGATTAGTTAGCTCCCAACACTAGTCGAATGCAGTAGTAGAAAGTGCAAAAGTAGTTTATAAAAATGAATAGATTTCGTTTGTATTTGAGCGCCGCGGCAGCGTTAAAATCCAGTCACCGTTATTTGCGTGCCGCTGCACTTGGTCCGCATAAGATTTATGCTGCACAGGCAGCCATTGGCAGCAGCAACAGCTTCCGCCGGGAACTGCAGCCATGCCGATTTTACGGCAACATGGCCGAAACGGATTATGTCGTTGATAGCATAACGTACGATCGCGTGTGTTCGGAAACGTTGGATGCCCTCTCGGATTACTTTGATGAGCTTATCGAGAACGCCAAAGAAGTAGCCGGCAGCGATGTGGTCTACGGTGTATGTTAGATACTTTAGTCCATATGCACTCGAATTGTACGTTTTAAAAATTCGCATTTTCTAATGGCAGGATGGCGTCCTATCTGTCAATCTGGGCCCGGCCAATGGCAGTTATGTCATCAATCGCCAGAAGCCCAACAAACAGATTTGGCTGAGCTCTCCAACCAGCGGACCAAAACGCTTCGATTATGTGCTAGCACCGGGCGAAGCCAACGGCCAATGGATCTACAAGCACACCGGGCAGACGTTGCACGAGCTGCTCCAGGACGAAATATCGAAGATCTTTAGAGAACAACCCGTCAATTTTACTGGGCTGCCCTAGGCAGCCGATTCGTGCAAATTCTCGTTTAGAAGTGAGTTCAGCTCTTTAGTTAGTTTAGATAGTTTAGATTTATATAAGCATTAGGGGCACATAAACATATATTTATGTAAGCGAGGAGCACGTTGTTTCATGTTATGTTAAAAGAAAAAACACTTTAAAAGTACAGCAAAAACGTAATTGTTTTTATTATGTGTAATCCCTGTAACCAAAGTAAAGGTGTCAACTAGAATAATTTGGCAACAGACAGAAGGAGGCATCTCCGACCCCATTGAGAATACATATATATAGTCCTGATCAGAACAGTAGCCCCATTTCCCTAACATCGGTTTAAAGACAGTATTTTTAATAATATTTCTGAGGTTTTAAGATAGCCTCGTTTAGCGTGCACAGATAACGAATATTATGTTGACAATTTGTTATTTGGCTGTTTACTTATTAAGCAAATGTACATATATATATTTTCAGGATCGGAGACAGCTCCTTCAATGTGCAACATATGGCTAAATCGACTGGGTTGTAGATAGAAAATAAATAAATGTATATGCTTTATGGACTCGGATGTCTTCTTCATGGCTGCGAATCCAATGAAAATTGTCGGTTGTTTGCGGTTCACGGTTCAAACCAATATTTCGCCCTCAGGTTCGGTTCGTTTTGTGTTGAGCCGATATTAAATGAAACAATATGATTTATTTATTTTCAATTAAGAGTTACTATATCTTCCAGAAAATTCTCGATGCTAATATTAATTTTGTAATCCTACTTACCCGTTGTACAGAAACCAATTTTTTGTTTAAATAATGATTAAAATACTCTCTGCTAGGGCGTAGCTCCACACCTGGAGCTGGAGTACTCAAAACACTAAAATATCAATAACAATATATATATATATATATAACGATCCGCGTAGCCTCCGTGGCGCAGGTGGGGCGGTACTTGGCACTCCGGCCGCAGTTGGCAACTCTCCGTGTCTGGAGACCTGCGACCTTTGCGGCGAAATTAACGAATATACCGTAGATGACGAGACGTGCACGGCTAAAATTTACTTATGCTGCCTTTGCTACAGATTGGTCACTTTCTTTGTCATCCGTACAAACAGATTTGGCTGATCTCTCCGGCCAACATCTCACTTTAATTACCTGGTTAAGCCGCCCAGTGGATCGACAAGAAGACCGGAGAGCTGCTGCACGAGGTGCTTCAACCGGAAATTGGGCAAATCTTTCTTTTCAATAATTTGGCCAAGTGGAAAAGAGAACGGTTAATAGCAATCAGATAGTTAACTTCTTTTTTTTTTTTGTTATATATAGTATAGCAAAACACATCTCCTCGTATATCTCCTTATTCGCTGGCAAACCTTTATTTCAAGTTATGTACAAAAGCCGAAAAAAAAACTTGTTGGATTTCGAAAATAAACACAAAAATGTTTAAAAAAAAAAAAAATGTCGACTGTGCTTGAAATGTAAATATATATAATATATCTGCTTCAAATTAAATATCCAACGCGCTGTATTTGCTGTCTACAGCTAAGCTAACTTAAGTATACTATGTTAATATTAGCTCGTTATTTTATTATTACTTTTATTTTTCATTTTTGCCACAATTACTGATGGGCGTTGAACATGTTGTTGTACTGCGGCTGTTGCTGCTGCTGCTGCTGCGGTTGCATGAAGTTCTGCGGCATATTATTATATGGTTGCGGCGGTCCATTGGCCCAGGGGTTCATTTGGCCCATGGGCGGCCCATAGGCATTGTAATTGGCCATATTGTAGGGCGGCTGCGGCTGCTGTTGCGAAGGCGGCTGCTGTTGCTGCTGCGAGATGTTCGGGTAGCCGCCGGGCGCACCGCTCGACATTTGATCGCCGCCATAGTTATAGTAGCCGCCATTGCCGCCCCCACCGTTGTTGGGTCCGAATTGTCGCTGCTGCATCAGGTTGGGCAAGTTGCGCATTTGCTGCTGCTGCTGGCGGTGCTGCTGTTGCTGCTGCTGTTGCTGCTGCTGCTGCTGCTGCTGTTGTTGCTGCTGCAGCTGCTGTTGCTGCTGTGTTTTGGCAGCGCTGCTTGCCTGATTGCTGTTGTTGGCCAGCGTGCCCATTAGATTGGCGATAATGTTCTCCGTGTCCTTTAGCGAGATCTTTGGTGCCGCCGGCTTGAAGGTCAGCGCATTGGGCGACATCGAGCTCGCCACAATCGGCAGGCCGGCACTTTTGCCATTGGAGTCCTTGGCCTTCATGACCAGATCATCGAAATTATAATCATCGTCGTCGTCATCGTCCAGCATAATATTGGGCGAGTTGCGTACGCCGACGCGACGCTGCAGCTTGGCCGTCGTCGACAGATCACGTTCGATGCTCTTGCCGGCGGTGCCGCCAGCGGCAGATGTTAGGCCGGACATCCGGTTGCCGGATAGCAGGCGATCGTTTCGTTCGTGCTGGCCGGGCCGACCGATGGCAACGACGCGCGAAAGATAATCGCTGCAGGATTCGCCATCGCTGCTTAGCTCGGCAATGTTCACATATTTGCGCAAACGTTCGACGCGCGACGGCTCGAGTTTCTCCAGTTTGCGTAGATGGCCGATGAGATGCACCTGCTCCTCGTTGGACAGAAACTTGAAGTTCTGCAGGAGCGTCTGCAGATCGGAATCGGTTAGCGATTCCATGCCATTGCCGGCTTCGGTGGCGCCCGGCTTGGCGGCCAAATCGTTGCCAGCCTCCTTGGCCAGCTGGTGTTCCACCTCCTTCATTAGTTCACCTAAATCAATATCGAGATCAGCGGTGGCGGCGACCTCGTTGTTGCCGCTCGCGTTGCCACCGACGCCCAGGCGGAGCGACACCTCCGCAAAGCTCAGCCCGCCGCCGTTCCTGTCGGCCTGGCGGCGTGACTGCTTCGTCTTCACCAGCAGCGTAAAGAAATGCAGCAGCTTGTTCATGTCGTCGGTGCTCAAGTCGTCCAGGCCACTGATCACCAGAGCGCTGGCCAGTTTCGAGGAGATCAGTTGTCTATCGAACGGCAGCTGGAAATCTTTCTTCTTGCCGATTTCCGTGTGCTTTGGCTCATTTTGTGCCGACTCCTTAGCACCTGTGCATGTGTGTGTGTGTGTGTGTATTGTGGGTGGAAAGGAAGGTTCAATTAATTAGCATTGAGTCATTTATTTATACAATTTCTTACTATCTGTTTCTCAGCGAAAATCAAAAGCGAATCAACTAAAGGATTACGTACAATTCATACTTGTGCCATTGAGAGGAGATGCGGCGAAGGCGATGCTTCCGGCTGCTTGGAAAGGGCACTTAAACAGAAAGCACGCGTGTGTCTATCATAATTTTTTTTTATATTATTATTATTATTATTATTATTATTATTATTATACTTTTCGTTTTCTTTTTGTTATCAGCACTTTTTTGGCACACTAAACTAACCTGCGGACGATTGAAACGGATCGATTCCACCGATAGCATCCGAAAGAACCGAACAAACAACTGCAGAACTTAGTGGGGTTCTCAGTGCATTAAATATCAGGCCCCGATCAGCTGATTGTAGTTCAGATATCGCCGAAATTTGTATATACTATATGTGAAATGAATAACATCATTTTCTTGTTATATTCGAACTCTTTAATCTTAAGAGAAACAACTTTTAAAATGTTTTTTTTTTTTTTGTTATTTAATTTTTTTTGTTTTGAATGAAATTTAAAATCAGTGAGAAAAAAACTTATGATTTGATATAATTTAATTTTTGAAAAATCTTTTACAAATCATAACTCATATTTGATCTGAAATTTTCAGAAAAAATTGAGTGCTGGTAGTTTGTTTGAAACATATTTGAAAGTACTCATATAGTACACGTACTTCACATAGTTTTAAAACTAAATAAATTCTCTACTTAAATTAAAACGACGATGTTGCAAGATACTTAAAACTTGTATATATCAATTAATCAATTAATATGGATATGTTTTGTGACGGAAGTTTCACGCAATTCTTATGATTTGTAATTAATGTAACGTGAGAAATAGTCGCTGTAATCGAAAGTTATCGACGCTTTATCGTTATCGATATCCACTAAATATACGGTATACATAAACCGACAGTCGAAAGCTTAAAAGTCTTAGCATAGACAAAAGGCTAGCGATAATAATGCTTAACACATCTGAATAATCGGCTTACACGATATTTCTTAAATACAAAAAAAAAAGAAGTTTATTCACGAACTTAAGGAGTTTGAACATTTTTCAACGAAACGAAATGCACGAAATCCGCAACGTTTGGCAATCCTAGCTTTAAAAAAATAGCCAACAACCAGGGAAGCGCGAAAGCACACAAAAAAAAAAAAAAAAAAAGAAAAAAGAAAAAGAATGAAAGAAACTAACGTTCGAATCCTGCACCGAATCATAACGCACATATGAGGCCTGAGGCAGCCAGACAGATCGCAAAAAGGTTTGAATATTTGTGACATTGCCAAGAATTTGCAAAGGGGGCTCCAAGTTGACCAAGGAGATGAGATTTCATGATACGAAGGCTTTTGGTAGCCAAAAATATTCGGCCAAAGAATGCGCAACTGTTTGGATAGCCTTGGCAGCGCTCACGGACCAAACGGATACTTACCCCCGGCTCTGGGAACTGTTTGGGCTCTGTAAAGTGAAGGGATTTGTGTTTTCGAATCGTGTTGAACTTACCTTTGGATGTCACCTGGAAGATGATGGTCGCAATATTGCTGATTAACTTTTTCACAACGCGCACTTTTTGGGGATCGTCGAGCACTTCGGCAATGAGTATACCCTTCAGCTTCTCCTTGGTGGTCTCCATGAAGACGCAGTTGTCCTCGTTCAATAGCAAATCATCGGCAGCATTCGGTTTCACCTTCTCCATGGCCAGCGCCTTGCTGAGCAAATTGAGCGCCTTGGGGCCGAGACTGCCCAGCTGGTCCTCGAGGGCGGACAGCATGCGCAGCACGCTGACCACGGTCAGTGGGCCCTCCGGCTCATCGGCTGGCTCCGGTTCCTTGGCAGTCGCAGACATAATAGTGCCCGCCGGCGATGAGGATCGTCGGCCGGGCTGCGTATATTCGGGATAGAGGCGCGAATCTAGCACACGGAACGTCTCCATTGCCTCATAGGGGCGCGAGGAGCGTGTATAACTATCGCCCCTATCCCTGTAATAATCGCCGCTCCTCTCGCGCCCCCGCTCCACGTAATCGTCCTGGCCGCGCGAATGATGCGACCTGGCCCGGCCGCGATTGTACGGCGAACGCGAACGCCGGTGCGGCGATCGGGAACGGGACCGCGAACGTTGCCGGCGCCGTGGGCCCGGCGGCGAGCGTGTGCGCGAACGCCGACCCATGCGCGGCGGCGGTGGCCGTCCGCGTTTTGGCGTCGGGGAGCGCGACACGGAGCGCGCATAGGGCGGACGGCGATTGGGGCGCGCCGATGGCGCTGCCGGCGGCAGCTGTTCGTCATCGCTGATATCGATGACGGCATCGGTGCCGACGCTGCCATTCCCAGCGCGATTGTTCTGGCCGCGATAGTTGGCCTTGCGGCGCACAGCGCCGGCGGCGGCGGCGTTTGGCGGCGGATCGGCTGTGTTTTTGGGACTGCTGACGCGTATTTTGTAGCGTTCCATTAGCTCCTTGGTGTTCTCCTCGTCCTCGTCGCCGAGCTTGAACTTGTCCTTCAGCTCCTTCTTGATCTTGTTGACGGCTATGTTGAACAGCTCGACACGCCTGTCCTTCCAGTAGGTGATCCATTCGGGCTTATAATCATAATTATTCGGATCGCATTTCTTCTCCTCCTGCAGCTGCTTATAGCGTCGATTCCAGAACAGTTTCCACTCCTCGGAATAATCGGGATGCTTCTCCGGATTCGATTCATACGTTTCGGTCTCGTCGCGCAGCTGCTTCAGCTGCAGCTCCAGCAGGCAACGGAACTTCTCCCACTTGTACCGCTCCTGGGCGATATGAGACGCCTGCAGCGACAGCTCCTTGGGCGTCGGCAGCTGCTGCTTGATGCCCGTAACGGGTGTTGCCTTGCCGGCGGCGACGGCCGCATCGCCGCCCAACGTTGGCGGCGAACGATTGACGGCACGATACGCCGGCTGCTGTTCATCCTGCTTTTTGCGTGACTTCTTTCCCGGTGGCTGTCCCGTCTGCTGTGTCACAAAACTCTCATCGTCATCACTGGAGATGGCGTCCAGTGCAATTGTCATGGTGTCCGTCTTGCGTTCGCTCAAATTGGGCGTTGATCGGAGCGTCTCTGTCGGCTTTGTGTCGCGTATCAGTTTACGCACCTCGTCCTGGAAATCGGGACCGGCGCATTCATCGAAATGAAATTTATCGCGTACCTGTGAACAGATTTTGGCACGAAAACGGCGAAAATCATCGCCGCCAACGGCCAAGATTTGAACGCTGCGACCGAAATGCTGTTCGATCTGTTGCACCAGCATTGTGGTGGCATTTAGCACCAGCTCGTTGCCGTTGCTCGAGGAGCGACGCAGCTGCTGGAGCAGCTCGAACGACTTCTGAAAGTGCGTCTTTATATAGTTGGTGCGATGCGACACCGAGGTCCAGTGCGTGAATATCGAGCGGCTGTCGTTGCACGTGTTGCACAGCACGCAAAAATAATCGGGACGCACCTGGCCCTCCTCGTGCAGCTCCACAACGTATTCGGTGCCAATTAGTGCGCCGCCCTTGAAGCTATCAATCTGCTTCTGGATAACCGCCGTGCGCGCCATTTCGTCCTCAAAGCCGGGCGGCACCGGCTCGCCCGTCAGGTAGTTGCTCATTTTGGACAGATCTGCAAGAAGGCAGCGTATTGGTTTCTAAATTCCAACCAGCAGAGATGGGCGCATGTCCAGACACGACAAGGATCTGGCAACAACAAACACACACGACTGTGCAAGCCTATGTCCACGATTGAGTTCGCTAGAGGTTATGCAAAAAAAGAGAGACAAACCCCAAAGAGCACGTTTAAAGAGAATGGGATGTTACAATTGCGGTTTGTTTACATTCCGTTGATATTGACATTGCTAACTGACAGATAAAATATATCGAATTCCGGAGTTGTGACGTCACAAGAGCGCAGAGCTCTTGGAATAACCTGTAGCGCTCTCAATCGTGAGTCCTAGTTATCGATAGGCAATGGCTATTTCGTGTGTACAACACTGCAATATGCAGCACTATGCAAATTTATCAATATGTTATTTGATTTTGTTGTTGCCCTTCCACAAAATTTACCCAAGACATTTATTTACTTTTAGACATACAGCTTATATACTCTATTTACACAAATGCAACGATATCTGGAGCCAAAAAGGCTGAATATGCATATTTTAGTGTACAGTGGAAATGCAGCATAAAAGGATTACTTTTTAAACTATTCACATTGTTATGGACTCTGCATGTGTTGCCATAGTTGTGTATCTTTTAAATAAACAATTGCAACATGCGCCGATCTCTTTAATACAATTTGTGAGCGCCGCCTGGCAATTACCTGCTCTTCACTTCGGGAGTATCCCTTTGATTTGGTCGCACTTTTTATTAGTTTTTTTTTTTGTGGTATGCACTAAATTTGACACGAGAAGAAACTAACAAATATGTACGCATATACACATGCACACACACATATACAACACGCACAATTCCAACAGTGGCGGCCCCTTTTTTTTATTAACCTTTACTTTTGTTTGGTTGCCCGCAACAAAACGTCGACGTCGTTGCGTACGCTCCGCGAAAAGCGTTTCGATGTGAATATCTTTACTTACAGTGCTAATTAAAGAGTTGTTCACTTACAATATGCATATTGTCAAACCTAACGGTAGTAACACACTTTTTCACAATTGTCCTCAAATCTTTGTATGCACAACAAAATCAGGAATAGAAATCAAGAAAAATGAACACAACTCAAGTGTAGCTAAATGTCGCATAGATGACAAAGTGTTGGTAATTGTGTGTCAGTTTTGTTGATTTACTAACTATCGCATGGGCGCAATTTCGATAAAGCTATCGCAATGGCGGTACAAAATCGAAAATTTCAAATATTCTATCGATTGTAATTGCTCGCACATAAAAAGAGCGTTATTTTGTTTGTGGCATTTACACTTTGTTGAGTTAATTTAAAATTTCAAATATAATAATTATGAAATAAGTAAATAAATAAATCGAATTTCTATGCAAATAACTGATTTATATTAAGTCGTTGTCTATGCTAAAGTTAGTTGTAAGTTACTTGGACTTTTTATGGGGTGGTCACGGCTAAGCATTTGATTTATTCATTCATTAATCAATTTAAAAGAAATGTGCCGCATTTTATAAATTAACTCCCCTGTGGACTGGTCCGCCACCTGCCTCCGGCTATGCTCAATTCTTGTAATCATAGCCCTATGACATTTTGATGAAGCTGCTGCATTTGAGCAGAAGCTTAACGCACATTGCCTTTGAAAATGCGTTAATGCCTTCGAGCATTCAGAATTATGTGCTCGGGTGTACATATATAATTACATGCTCGTATATTATAGAGAGTACCACCACCACCACCACGACGAACGAAATGGCAATGTGCCGGGTCCACGTCCCAAAACAATTTCGCACCCACCCCTCCACATAAAAGGCCAGCGACGTGTGCTGTGATAGATGTATCACGTACATTCATATCTGAATAGAAGAGTCACATTAATCGCTACATGATGACGATAATGGCAATATAAGCGACTACACAATGAGCTGACCATATGCGCACATAGACAATAAAATGTAAAGCGGATTCCACCCGAACTGGTACAACTGGTGCAACTGCGAGGCTGGCAGGAGTAAGAACAGGAGTGGCAGCAGGAAGAGCAGCAGCAGCAGGAACAGACGAGTGGGCAGCCCAGTCAGTTCACATTTAATGAACACAACGGTGACATGAGTTATGAGCCAGTTTTTTTTTTTTTTTTTTTTTTTTTTTTTTTTTGACAACACGAAAAATTGCGAATCAGCACAGCTGTTGGCTCTGCGGTGAGGTTTGTGCAAACTGCGCTGGGAATGGGAACGGGAGGGGGGACAGGGGGCTTAGAGGGGGGAAACGGCAGCGACGGCATCTCGACATCGGCATAAATGCAAATGCTATTTTGCATTAACATTGCGAATGAACGTGGGGCATCCCGTAGCCCAGCCAAATTCAAAGTCCGTCGGCGGTCCATTCGCGTCCCGCTGATGAAGATGAGCGCATTCCGATTACGGTGAACAAAGGCAGGCAAAGGGAAGACAGTGACACCCCTTCTGGTTCCGAATCGAAATCAGCTTCAGATGTGCACGATATGGGCGCATAATGTGTTTTAGACAAAGTGGCAGACACAGACATATCGTATGCTTATGCTCTATACAGAGTCTATTATATGTTTGTTATGCACTTGGCGTTGCATAAGTCATTCATAGGACGGCAGGCTCTCGCCAATTTGGGGATTTGTCCTCAAAATTATATAATTATTTTAAATTACATCGACTTCTTATTATTGACTTGCTGCCTTTTAGTTGCAGGCAGGTGTTTAACATTCTAAAATAATAAATAAATTAAATGGAACCAATGCCAATATGGGTAGATATATGTAAAGGTAAGGAACAACTCCCAACCGAATTACATTCCTTATATTTGCAAATGTCCCAAAAGTTTTTATCTATTAATCAAGTGAAAAAATTGTGATTCTATTCGGGTTTAGAGTCGGCTGTTTTATTTTTATTTTTTGGTGATTTGATTTGAGTCGATGTTCGATTTATTGAGGCACCTAAAGTTGAATTTTTTTTGCCAGTCTCGGAAGAAACACAAAAAAAGATAAGTAAAGCTTTCGCTGCATATGCTTAAAAAAAGTTTTGAAATATATGCAAAATAAATCAAAAATTAATAGCAATTTTTTGAGGAGTTCTTGTTAAATGTTTTATTAAAGAATTTACAATTTGTTGTGCTTAAATATTTGAGCAGAGTTTATAATAAATTTGTCAGGAGATAACATAAAGTCGAATCGGACCAAATCTGCCAAAGGAAATATTGGTCAAAAAATGAATTATTCCATGAACAACTTTCTTGTTTCAGAGAATTTCTAAGCCCATATGTAGTACGTTTCCAAGGGTATTTAATCTTCGGCAACTCGCAGAAATAATTTCTTTCTTGTTTTTGGTGCTGCTTTTGAAAAAAAAAAAAAAAAGAAACAGAATTTCTTGGCAAGTTGTGCGCAATTCATTAAGCGAAATCTGCCCGAATGCGAATAATGCAAATTGCTCTATTTCGGGCTAACTGCAAACGACGACAAATTTATTTGCGGCCCATGTGGCAAGTAGAAAGGAGCCATCGCCATTGCAATCTCCATCAATGAAATGAAATGAAATGAATGCCGTGTGTTTTGCAGACTTGGGCATTTGCACCAAAAGTTCAAAAATTCCATTAATTACTCTGTAGAGTTTTTATTTCGCTCCGTATTCTTTCGATCCTGTTCTGCTTGGAGTGCTAATTTTGAAGAATTTCAAATTTCTTAATGGGCTCGCCGTGTCGCTCGCTATTCAACGCGGCTCGACCCGGCGGCGATAGTTTGCCTATTGGCTTGGGAAAGCGGCGGACAGAGTTCTTTTTGACTTTGGTCCGATTTTAACCCTAACCCCTAACCCAATTGTGCACAGCCAGCCACTTTAATTCCCATGCACCCCAGGCCACCCCTCGCTGGACCGGATGTGCTCATTGTGCGTCATTTCTACTTATCACCCAGGGGAATATGCAGCTTGCCGGAAGCGCTCCATTGCCCAGCTGCAGCTGGTGTCAGTCCCAATCTCAAGCCCAATCCCAATCCCAGTCGAGTGCGAGTCCAAACTTTGCCGTATGCGTAAATCAAACTAAAAACAAACGGCAACGGCTTGCCATGAATTAGTATTAGTGTAAAACGGCTTTTAATAAGTCGGACAGGCCCGCATCTGCATGGACATGGAGTGGACAATGTGGGTTACTAAACGCGCAGTGGGGTGATGGGGTGATGGGATGGTAGAGTGGGGGGGGGGGCATCCGCAACGGCAAAGTCAATTGCGGTAGCCGCAAAATGGAATTTTGTTTGAAAAAGTTCTGCACTGCAAAATGGCTCGCAATGGGCGCATAAATTTCAAAGCTCTTGTTCAGAATTTTTCCCTTTTTTTTTTCTCTCTCTTTCTGGTGGGGGGAATCCCATAACTTTGGCCAACAAACTGGCAACGCTGCGACATATGTACAAATGTGTGTGTGCTGCAACAACTAATTTTAAATAAATACGCCACATTTATACATACACACATATCAGGTAACATTAAAAACGCTTCGGAGGTGGCTCAAAAATGTTACAAACGTGTTTCGCAGTCATAACTCAAAAAGTATTTCAACTATATTCCTGAAATTCCTCTATGCCCATTTGTATATTTAAGACACGCAAATAAATGTTTTTGTTCCGAGGATTTCAATTGATATATGATACGGCCAGCCGCATCAATGTATTAACTTAATTCTTGTTTTTAGCGCAAAAAGAAAACAAATAGAAAAGAAATGTTGTAACAAATTATGGGGCTTATGTAAAATGTTTCATAAGTATTTACGGCTATGTTGGACTTTTACGGTATGCATGCTTAGATAACTGATCTATGTATTTTGTTGTTTCTCTTTTCTTTTTCTTTTCCTTTTTTTTTTTTTGCCAATTTCAAACATGCAACATGTTGCAATGGAGTTATAAACCAGCCCCAAATTTCAAACTTTTCAGACGACTTATATAAGGAGTGTACATAGTCTGTGGGGGCTTTGGGGGGGGACGGGGCGATGGTGGGGGAAGTCCGCGCGTGTGAGGGCAGCATGCCAAATGGAAAAAAGTTTTTTGCCTTAATTTTTGGCGTCTTTTTTTATACTCTGCCGCTTTATTAACGTTGCCCTGTTATAGGAGGGGTGACCTGTTGGTGGGGCTGTGTGGGGGGAGGAGTAGGTGGGGCTGTTTGTTTGCTGGCAGCAGCGCAGCAAGTAATATTTTTGCCGCATAAAAGTCAAAATATGCAAATAAAGCAGGCTCTTCTTGTTGTTGTTGTTGTTGTTATTGTTACTCTAGGGTGGCGGGAGGGGGTGGGAAGGGGGATGGAGAAATGAGAGGAGGTGGAGAGCAGCTAATACACCAGCAGTCAGACACAGAGACAAACAGACACAAACGAAGGCCCTGGCTAGAACAATGTGCATATAGATGGGTATTGGGGAAAAGGTAAGGAGGTCGGGACGGGGTCCTCTCCCCATTGGGTTGTGAAACAGGGCGAAAGACAGAGTGAGAACAGCGTGGCTTAAATAATAAATGTAGTACACGCTTTGAAAGAATTTACTATGCTTTGGCAAATGGAAGTTATAAAAACCAAACACACTCACTCACTCACACACACACACACACTCGTACACATTCGCATACAAACACACACGCACACATGTGCATGGCATATAAATAAACAATGCTCCTATATAACCCGAGGCAGGCCGGAGTAGTGGAGAGGTAGCGGCATTTCCATATTGTTGCTATAATCAGCGGCTGCTTTGATTCATCTGCATGCACGCGCGATGCCGGGACATTGAAGCAGAGGGAGCGGGGGGCCACCACCAAGCCAAAGCCATAGCCATAGCCGTAGCCAAAGCTAAATCCATAGCCAAAGCCTTAGCCCGATGCCACCCCATCATCATCATCAAAGTCAACCCAACTGGGCGAAGCAACCACCAAACAGACACACAGACTCCGTTGGCCCAACTTCAACTCCGACGTTTTTTTGCTGTTCATGCAATTTAGTGCTGGCATCGGGCCCAACTTGAAAAAGCACGACACGAGATCAAAACGACTTTGACATCTAACAATTTGTGAGCTTACCCAACTGATGCACAACTTAGCATACTATTCGAAGCAATGTTTTATATAGTTTTGTGCTGTACGTCCACTTTTATTCCAACTTTGTTTGATTGAGCATATTCATTTGATTGGGTTTTTGTGTTGTCTCTTAACGATGAAAATCACGACCCGCTCGCATAACTACAGCGACTCACACTTCGTTTCAAACATGTTCGTGTTCGGTGTTGGCAATCATGTTCGAACAACAACCACTGACTGACGCCCCTTTTAAGTTTGTGCGATGAGTGTTGTATTGTCTCGCTGTGGCCTTGCTAAAAAACTAGCCGAAAAAGGCCAAGCGATCAACAAATGCAGTCAAAATGTGCCAAAGAAATCAGGAAATTGAACAGGAATACTCTTCAAAGTGTGAATTAATAATAATAATTGTAGCAAAATAGAATATCTTCTTAAAATAAAACATATCGAACACATTTACAATCAATAAATAAAATAACATCAAATATTTAGATAGAGCATTAATTAAATATATTGAATAAGTTAATAATATCTAACTGACATACTTTTTTTCTAACTAATAAATAAGACAAAAATGAATTAGATTTACAATACGTCTTCGACATTATAAAATATATATATGTTTGCATATGCTTATGTTTGTAGTTTTCATTTGCATACAAAAAAAGCTAGAATGCTAGCTACTTTGCGGCTGTAGCAGCTGTGAATGTAGCAGCCCTTTTCTTTACGTTGCTCTCTGGGGCGCTGTGTGTGTGTGTTTGAGTGTGTCTGTGTGTACTTGTGTGTTATCTCGCAGCCTGGTTCTGGTTCAGTTTTCGTTTTCCGTTAGTGCAGCATTTATCCTCGACGACGTTGGTTGGTTTCGCCTTCGCCCTCAGCCATTGTCACTGTCGCCGTCGCTGTCGCAGTCGCAGTCGTTTGTCGCCTTGTCGCTGGTGTTATTTATTTTGTTGTTTTTTTTTTTTGCTGCCGCTGCTTCTGCTGCTGCTGCTCTTGTCGTGTGTGCACGTTTTATTTATTGTTGTCGTGTGTTGTTTGTTTGTGTTTTTGTTATGGTGCCAGTGCCAACTTACCTGATATAAAACAACAGCAACAACAAAAAAACTCAAACAAGGTGCGCAGACCCGGAGTCAGGGCCACAGCACATGTTGTCGTTAACCAGCGCCCCAAACGCCCGATCCCAGCCCGGGACTCTAACCAATAAGTAAACCAAAAAAAAAAAAAAAAGAAATAAACGAAACTAAACGACGCTGCCAACGGAGACCCCCCTCCGCCCTCTTAGCGGAAAAGCTACAGTTACTCTCTGCGTGTATCAATCGCAGCATGCTTTTAGCTGCAGCACCGTTAATGTTGTTGCTGTTGTTGTCGTTGCATTTGGAGCAATAAGCAATATCGCCAAATCACACACGAAAACAACAACAAACGCAAACAGAAATACAGAAATACAGAAAACGCGCAGCGTGCGCTGCTTCACTAAATGCAGTCGACGTCAACGCTGACGTCGCTGTCGTCACAGTCGTCGCGTATTATGGGCCTAACCAAACAGCAACAACAACAGCACTTGATACAAAAATAAACAAACAAAATCAATCAATTAATCAATCTGTGAACGCCCCAGGCGTACGCCCACGCCCACGCGCACTTCAAGCCACAACAACAACAACAGAAGCAACAACAACAGCAGAAGCAACAACAAAAATGTTCCAGTCAATTGCACTAGTCCTCCTCCTGGTTGCCGCCCAGGCTCTGGCACAGGCTCCGAAGGATGCGAATGCTGCCCAGCTGCAGGCAACGGAGACGCAGGCGGCAGCTGCAGCAGCGACGCCATTCGGCAGCAAGCAGCTAACGAGATGCCGCCAAAGCTGCTATCAGCAGGTAAGCCCCGCTCGGGTCACCGAAGATAAGACGCACTTGACGGACACTTGTATATGCGAGAGACTCTCGAGCCCGACTTCAAGGTTACAGCTCAGCCCGCCGCAGTCCAGTTCGGCAATGACAATGGGCCTGACAGACAGCCAACGGGCAACGGCGACGGGAAAACGTTTTTTTTTTTCCTTCTTTTTTTTTTTTTTTTTTTTTTTTATGCGGCTGCCCGCCTTTATCTGTTGGCTGACATCGCTGCCGCTGCTGCTTCTCAGGTAGCAGCCGCTGTCAGTTGACAATGTCAGCTGGGTGGTCCACGCCAGTCATAGCGCTGCTAATAGAGATTAGGCAACTGCCAGGGAGATCAAGAATAGGGGCCACAATGCCGCAGGGGCAGTTGGTTGGCGTAAGCAAAGCTGGAGGGATTGCGGGCCCGAGAGAGCACAAACGCTTTTCATTCAATGACTGTAAAAAAAAAAACTAGTATTCCTATAAATCAAAAAAAAAATAAATAAATAAAAAACAAGTTAGCACTTTGGAGTCGGGTGTAACCGACCGGGTAATGCTCGTTCACTTTCAATAACAGCTTCAAATGGTCAGAAAGGCTTTTAATTATTGTTATTTTGAGTTGCCACGCCCCCCGTGGGTGCGATCTTCAGAGAAGGAGCTCAGTAATGTGATGTATCTAGACTTAACATTGAGGGAGATATATTGATAACATTGCACAAAACCAATATACTCTTTACATTTTGTGGACGAGTGCAAGAAAAGGCTCAATATGAGAAATTCCAGAAGGACGCACGTGATAGTCGTGCGTAATAAACGTAAAGAAAAAAAACTATGAAAAATATTATATATTTTCCATGCGTTAGGGCTTGGTTGGAACGGGTTTTAGCGTAAGTAAAAGCTGTCGCCAGTAGGTCTGCACACCCCCCAAAAAAAAGCAACAAAAAAAATATGTCGGTTTGGTGAACCGAACCACGGTTTAAACCAATATGATTTCTGGGCGTTAGGCTTAAGTAAACGTTTTCAGTTGCAATTTGAGATTCTATTATTAGTAAATACTTAAGAAGCAAATTTCTTATTGATACTGCCTCTGACCTAACGCAATATAAATATTTTTAGAGTTGAAATTTAACGAAGTACTGAAATTTAAATTTTAAACAAAAAACATTGTTTTAAATATGGTTCGAGTCGGTTTGAGGCTTGTTGGAAAATTTCTTCGGTTATTTGTTTGGTTCATATAATTTAATATATACGTGGTTTTTAAATAGCTATTTATATTCACGAATAAATTGAGTGGACTGCATATTTTCTTTGTTGGCTATTGGAAATGTTTTTTTTTAGATTTGAGTCAAAGTGGATCTATTCCTAGAAATGCCTATATTCAGATAAGTTCAATTTTGCCAAAACCGATGAAATTTGTATCTTGTACTATGATTGTTCTACAGATTTATTTCTGAGTAAACGCTTTGTTTTGACTTTTGCCATTTTCTATGGAAAATGTCAATTTGATCTTAAAGTTAATTTCGCAACTTGATTTTCTACATTTGTGGAAATAATAATTTTTTCAAATGTGTGTAAAAAATCATTCTTAAAATTATAAATATAATGAAAATACATTAAACCAATTCCGGGCTTAGAGAATTTTTCCAAACCTACCTATACTAATAGGTTATAGTTCAATGTATAAAGATTTTAAGCGTTGGGTCTTGCTTCTTCCTCGAAATTAATGTAGTTAAATAAAGTTGTTTATTTCAAATCGTTTAAGCAAAAATGTAATTTAAATTAAATTTATATTCTGAAATGAAGACAATCATGGAAATGGAAATGAAAATGAAGAATAAATTTAATGCGTTTTTTTTAAGGTTTAGATCCTTTTTTACCCCAGTTGGAAACAGAATTGGTGACTTCGATGAATTCCTTTTTAGGAATCAATGGCGTTTCCCTAATTTGAAGGCGGTAAATTTTGTGCCGTGATCCATCTGGCGTCACAAATGCAATCCGTTGACCTTTAAGGGTTGCCTGCAAGCGGCTGCCGTATGCACTGTGGCTAATTTCACGCCTGTCCGGATCTAATCCCCGGCACAGGCCGCCAACCCACGAGCGTCGCTCAATCAGCGCCAAATTAACACCATAAAAGTTGGCAGCATCCGAAGACTTTGTTCCTTGCATTCGCTGACATTTTCGGGGGGGTGTGTGTGTGTGTGTGTGCTGGTGTGTGTGCGCTAAGAAACCGTCTCCGTGCCGCGCTCAGTCTCAGTTGAATTGGTTATGCCAGATGCGTATGCCGGGCACGTAGCCTTTGGCTGGTGGTGGAATCTGTTCCGACGGGGCTTCAATAATTGACAAGCGCAGCATTTGGCGACTACGTGCCACTGGAACTGGCCACTGGGCAATAGGCCGTGGTGGCAGCGGCAGTGGCAGCTCATAAAACTGCTCAAAACTGACCTGGATGGGTAATTTATGTGGCCGGGGTGTGAAGCGATGTCCAATTCCGTGGGCAATTGCATGTAAAAGTTGTGCGCTGCCTGCGTTTAATTTATATGGGCCAACAGCTATGCCAGGTAGCCCACAAGGCACCCAGGGCCGGAGGCGGTACGGAGCGGGCAATGTCGACTGGACTTGCCTGCTCAGCGTTTTCATTGAGCGTGTGGTGCGTTTGCTTGTCATTGCCAACTAAAGATGGCAGCGTGACACGCACGACTCACGACAATTGGCACGCAAACAATGGGCAACGGAATAATCCATAGTAAATCTATAAAATATGGGAGATTCACTCAAGAATAGTCACAAATTGCAAATCAACTTTTACATTTACTTTTACAAAGTCTTTATATTATTGCAAATTAGAAAGCTTTAGTTCATTAAGACAACCTCAAATTTCTTAAAATAAAAGTTTAAAGCCTCTATATAAAAACTGAAAATGACTGAATTTACTGTACCATCAATGTATAATATATATATATACAAATTTAATGGAGTTTTTGAAAAATCTATATTCTAAAGTAGAAAAAAACAAAATGTTCTCAAAAATAAGACTTAATAGAAGGCGCCTAATGCATTAAAATTTTGTAATCTTTTTATAGTCAATTTGTTTGGCAATTGCACAAATTGAATAGCTGTCATATTTCCTATAAATATGGAATATACTAATATAATCGTTATATGTTTGACTGCTAATGAATATATTTATACATATATATATATCTATCAAATTATTAGCTATGCACGTGAGCACATACACTCAATAAAAACCATATATATATATAACATATTAAGAAATAGAAGCGACCACAAACGCTTATTAAATGCAATTACAATTACAATTTCAATTACGATAACGATAACGATCCGATTAGGCAGACACTGGGCAATCAAATCACGCTGCCATCTCTAATTGGCATTGCCCGGGCCATTCATTCAGTCACTCATTCGTTCATTCATTTGCCGCCTTATTGTTGTTACTTATCGCCCAAGTTGTTTCGCAAAGGCCAAAAATTCAATTGAGCGGAAAATATGTTGTCTTTGCGATTTTCCTTTTGGCATGCTCGTTTATCTGGCCGCCTTATTGTGTAATGATGACAAAGTGCTCCTGCTGCTGAATGCTGGTTCCCGGCTGCCGGTTGCTTTATGCCAGTATGTGATGCCCGCCATCTCGCTCTCCAGTCAGAGTCGCAGTCGCAGTCGCAGTCGCAGTCAAAGCCAAAGACCCTGTTCCTGTCCCTGTCGTTTTTCCATTCCCATTCCCATTCTTAGTCTCAGTTTGCATCAGGACATTCATTCATTTGTCTGCGTGCTCATTCATAAACTAAACGGACAGGCACTGGGATCCGGGCTGTGGCCCTTTGGACTCGCATTGCTTTAGTAACCAGGACGTTGTCCAGCTGTCGCTGCTGCGTAGCTAAAGCGACAGTTGACAAAGGCTAAGCAGGCAGTCGCAGTCGCAGTCGCAGTCGCAGTCGGAGTCGCCGTCGCCTTGTCCAGTTAGTCCACAGTTTCATCTCCTGCCGACAGCGTGAAAATTTCAATTCGCCATACAACTTTGCGGTCATTTATACAAACACGCACACACACACACACACACACATATATATATATATATCCGCATATCTGTGTGCCTTGGCCTTTTTTGCAGCCAGGCCTTTTATATTACAGTTACAAATTTGCGTCTATTGTTGGTAATGGCGATGCTGTGGCGTTGTCCTCGTTGGCCAGTGCTTGTTGCCTGCGGCGCTGTGCCTGATTACTTTTTCTAGCTTACTTAAAATTCGATTAGGCCACGCCCACTAACTAACTTTTTTGTTTGCGCCGTTCTGGTTTTGTGCTCGCATCTCTAATTCCCGTTCCCTTCTTCATCTTCTTTTTCTTTACAGTTTGCCAGGGATTGGCATTATTGCACGGATTTCGTTGATTGCAGAAATGTAAGTACATGCCCCACTCTAAGTAATGATAAGCATAAAGCCAGCGGATGGCAGCGATAACAGCAGCCCGAATAGCCCTAAGCCATGGCTCTATCAAAACAGTCCAGCAACAGTTAATAATTGTTATGGTCCCTTAACCCATCAACGTGCCCCATAAACAAAGTTCTTATTACTTTCGTAGTAAATGCTTCGCTTGAAATATGATTATGAAACCTATTATAACGTATTTTACTGCAAATGTTATTACAAATAATTGCTTATTTTGGTAGTTTTGGTATAAGAGCATTATTAAGGTTGGGCATATATATTTCCAGCTATATTTGCATTAAAATACATTGTTACTTCCATTAACTTAACGGTTATACATATATTCAGTCTGTTTAGTTAGACCGCATATTTGATATACATATATATATATTTTTTTTTTTAATTTTTACCACCTCTAAGTAACACTTCAAATCAGAAAGCTTTCATAATAAAATTTGATTGCGTTTCAAAAACATTTTTTTTTCTAATTTGAACAGCTTTTGATTTCATCTTAGGCAGGCTTGATAAAAAGTGCATTTGGCAATTTAAAATTGACATAAATAAACAAAAATACAAAAATTTATAAATACCATTGCACAGTAGGCCAATCTGAGTTAAGGCGAAGCAAACTTATCGATAACAATGAATTTTGGCACAACTTGCGGCCAGTGTTAAAATGCAGCACACAGAATGACAACCTATCGATAACTGTATATGTACTGAAAAGAGGCTCCAAAATGAAATTTACTTAAAACAAATTGTGTTATGGCATTGGTTGTGTTTTTTTTTATATTTATTTTACAAATTTTTTTTGTTATAAATAAACATACTTGTATTATTTGGGTATGTCGCGTGCGTATTTGAGGACGTGGGCACGTTAATGGGTTAAATGTTGATGCTGTTGATTGCCGCGGGTAGCTGGCGAAATTGCGTTGGCAATTTGCGGGCACCGCAAATGCGACTCGCCCCGCCCCGCCACGCTTCGCTGTGTGTACCCAGCGACACTTAAAGCAATGTTTATGTGCTTGTTGTATGTATTCAATGCGGCGCCGAAAACCCATTCCTAACGCTCCATCCATCCACAGTGCTGGCAAAACTGCCAACGGCAATTGGCGCCCTTTAAGCTGCGCGTACATCACGCCCAGCGACAGGGTGCACTGGTGCTGACCGACATCGGTTGGGACGAGCTGATTGCGAACGCATCGCGCCAATGCCTGATCACCTGGGAGGTATCCGGCGGCGGCCTCATGGGCAACCTGCTCACGGACACCGCACGCGCCGAGCTCTCGCTCTGGCCGGACACGGTCTACAACATACAGGTGACCTGCAAGCACAAGGTAAGCCAGTCGCAGCCTTAACCACGCCCCTCCCCCCCTCTAGTTGAAAGTTGTCATTCGGTTCTGTTTGCAGCTAACGGGTTTGATGCGTCGCTCCCTGAAGCTGAATGTGGACACACATCAGCTGCTGTCAGTGGCAGCGGCAGCGGCAGCGGCAGCGGAGGCAACCAATCGTTGGACAAACCCAAGCCTGTTGCCAGTTGCAGCTACAACCACAGCAACAGCAACAAAAACGATAACAACAACAACAACAATCCTGCAGCGCGCTCGGCCCACGGACCGCGTGTACATCATCAGTGCACTGCCCACGGCCAGCCAGTTGAGCGGCGTTGTGTATCCGGCCTTTGGTGCGTTGGCCTTCTTCCTGGCCCTGCTGGTCATGTTCCTCTTCCTGCGTCCGCAGCGCAAGCGGGCGTCTGATGGCGACGCGGACACCGCTTCCCTGCTCAGCGGACGTCGTTCGCGACTCTCCATGGACAACTCCACGCTGCATGTGTAGACTGTCGCAAGCCAGCCGAAAGCAAAGCGAATCAACAACAAGAACAAAATGAAAGGAGAACTTGTAGTCGTATATGTCTGACTATGTGATATTCTGCACCCAAATTGTACATAACATAGACACACACACACTCATACACACAAACACACACGCATATAAATAACCGACAACAACTACATCATATACATACCTAACATACATACATACGTACATATAATAACAAATGTAGTTATCAAAACAAATATCTCACATCAAGTCCAAAAAACAAAAAAAATTCACAAAGGAGAAAAAAAGTTCGCTCAATCGTATGTTTAAGTTTTACCTTTTTAGTGTGTAGGCCAAACAACAACAACAGTCATAAATATATATATATATATATGTATATATATATATACATATATAAATACCTATATACATTAACGCGTACCCTATATACATGCATACATATATCATAGTTATATATACATATTGCATATACTATATACATACGAGTATTTAGACATAATCTAGGGGCCTCGGCCAACCAACTACATACACCAAACTAAATGCAACAAATTGCTACAAATTTTTATGCAACATACAATTTTTTTCTCGTCGCGTCGCTTTTTCAAAACTAAAACAAAAACAAACAAAAAAAAAAAAAATTTAAAACAAACAAACAAATCTTAAAGATCGCATGTCGTTTTCAATTCGTCGTCTATATAATATATGATCAAAACATAAAAAAACCATTAAATAAAATCATAACAAAACTAAAACTAAAAAATCAAAATGAAATATTTTTCAAAATTTTTAAATGTTTATACCTAGCTAAAATGCATTACAAATTAAAAAAACAAAAAAAAAAACGTAAACTACATACATATAATGAAAAAGAATTATGTACTTGATCATGTCAACAACAAAAAAGTTAAAAAGTTACAAAAAATAGCTTCGCTACGCAAAATGCCTGTAAATATTTAAGCGTCATTGAAATAAGGAATTTGTTTTTTTTTTTATTGTATTATCTTTATCGTATCAAGCTCTTTTCCAGGTCAACGCATCCTATATAGTTTAAGCACCAGTAACAGCAGAAGAGGCTACACAATCAACTGGATTAAATATAAAACATAATTGTTCAATCTGTTTGTCTGATATATGATATACATACATACACATATATATGATAATCGACTATCTGTAGCGTATAATTCCTAAGACTAGCAGCGGATTGCATTTGAAAATCGGACCAACTTCGCGTTGTTATTATTTTAGTAAAGCATATGATTATTTTCGTGACTGACAAAGCTATATACCATATGTATATACAGTATTTAATTGTGTAAAAATAATTCCCAAATAGGCGGCCAAATTTAAAGCTGAATACGCTCAACTATACAATGCTATAGATAGGGACTGCAAAGGAGACTAAATAAAAACAAGATAACAGTAACGTTCAACATAAACCATACTAAGCTACAGTGGCGAAGGCAAAGGGGTCTTTGGGGGTTAAAACCCCCCAACCGGAATATATATTTGAAAGTTAGTAAAAACGAAGCGGAAATCTTGCAATATTCTCATATTAAAAGGAATATTTATTTTGAAAACTCCCAAGGAAAAACCTGCCTACGCCACTGGTAAGATACAACTGCATACATACATACATACTTACATGCATATATAGAGATATGTAGCCCAGAGTAGTTAGAAGAGGAAAAACAAACCATTTTCGTTGAGTCTGAAACATAGTTTAATTATAACTTGCCAATATAGAACATATTTAAATATAAATATAAATCAACCGAATAACCGGAAAAGAGCATACAAGTATTCGGTACGCACCGAAATTACTAACATAAATATATATAAAGTACAAGAATATTTCTTGTTTTACTTTGTTTCTGTCATCATCAACATCAGCATCATCGTTTGTCTATAATATATATTTGAATTATTTTAGTTTATAGTTTAGGTTAGGAATTTTTTTTTGTGTTTTTGAAAACCTTATTGTTTATGTGTATGATTATTATTATTTTTATTTGATTATGTAAATATAATTTGATTTGTTATTGCAGCGCATTTTGGGTTTTATTTGTTGGGGTTGGCATGGGAATATTTTCCATAGCGCATGTTGTCCAACTAACTCATCGATTTTTTTTTTTCTTCTGCGGTGTGGCATGGATGTTGATAAAAACAAAATGGATAACCACTTACCATATAAATTGGAGCCGGAAAATATGCCAACGATAAAAAAAAAATAACAAAAAAAAAAAAAAAAAAAAAAAAAATAGAATATATAGAAGCAGCTTTTGTCGAGGGTGTGCGTCCGCCCACTCCGCCGTTTATGGCAAGGCGTTGTCCCTCATCCAATTGGTATGCTTTCTCGCTGGGCTTACCTAGTTATGGAGCTGGGATTCGACACCGACGTCGCCGCCCCGCTTATTGTATTGCAACATTTACATTTACATTTATGTATTTGTGTGGTTTTTCGCATTGTGTGCCATAAATATCTTTGCTGTGCTCCCTAGTTACACTCTGCCCTACTTTGGCTGTCGAAACTTGTTTACTTAGTCCAGCCCTTCTTATCTGTAAGTTTCCTTTAAAGAAACTATGCCAGCTCTGCCATAATAAATAAAAACGTTGACAAGATTTCTTTAATTTGCCTATAATAGTTTTTTAAGATTCCTAATGGATTTGATGTCTTTAAACGATTTCTGGTTTTTATTTTTTTATTTTTATTTTTTTCTGTAGCGCTTTGACAGTTGTCTGCTGATGCTTAAATGGATTTCCTACTTATCCAAGCAGCAGTTGTGTTTATATTGCTCCAGTTGCTGCAGGAATGTCTATTCGAGAAATTTGAGTTGCTGTACAAACATTTCAAAATTGGTTGAGCTCATATGAAAGCTCTTCTATCTTGACGCAATTACATGATTTGTTCTACAATGTAACACTTTCCCTTTTTGTGCTTGTATTACTTTTTATCTTGAGATGCCGTTACCTAAGCCCCAACATCGTTACAGATTTTTCCACTTGAGGATTTGTTTTGAATTTCAATAAAAAAAAATAAAAATAAAAAAAATAGAAAAAACATAGATGCCATGTTGAGGCTTAAGACCCCAACCAGGCACCCACACTAAACAAGAAGAATCTCAAGTTGCATTATCTCAAGTTCCATTTGGAGTTAGCTAAGGGGTTGGCTTCACCTACACAACAACAACAACAACAACAACAACAAAAAGAGCTCGAGCTGACTCTCTTCGCCCCCCGATGCTGGGGCACTTGGCTGGCATTTGTTGGTTGGCTGGCCACTTGGCTTTCAGCTTGGTCTCCATTCTACTCGTTCTCAAGCACTTTTTATAAACCAAATTAAATTTATATGGCCCCCGGCACCGGCACCGGCACTGGCACCCCGAACCCCCCCTCCCCCCCTCCCTCCCCTACCAATCCATCCCCATTCCCATGCTCACAGCGCTGTCAACTGCCAATTAGCTGAGCATTTTTCAACATTTTAAATTGTCTTGCCGAGTGCGTGGCCCCAGCTCTGGGGCAACACTTGAGTGAGTCGTTTTGTGCGACAGCCGCAATGCCTTCAGATTTTACTCTTACTTGCTGGCATTGTTGCCTGCCTGCTGTTTGCCCTTGTTGTTGCTGCTGTCAGCTGTGCAGCGCGTGCTTCATTTATCAAAAAGCAATTACAATGTTATGGGCAATTCGATGCCTGATGCCTGATGCCTGATGCTTTGCCATGCCCCATGGGCTATATACTCTGGTCTATCATCCAAACATCCAGACACCCACCTGCTAGAAACAATTGCAAGACGAGACGCCCAGCAGCCGAGCGCACAACTTGATTTCGTTATACCCTTGCAGCGGGTATCTTAGTTTGTCACGAACTGTGCCCCATCAAAATATATATTCTAGATCAGTATCAATAGCCGATTGTTCCTCCAAGCTATATCATTTTCTATTAAAAAAAACTGTCTTCCTTTTCAAAACAACCCGACCAAAATTGGTAATAACATGCTTGCGAAATATTTTTCGTATCGGAACACTATATCATATAGTTGCCATAGGAGAAATCAGTTTTTCTATGAAAAATTTGTTGTTTTTCAAGATATCCCAACCAAACTTGACAATTGACATGTTTGCAAAATATGATCAATATCGGAACACTATGTATATCGTAGAGCTCCAATAGAAACAATCGGTTGAAAAATACGGTTTTGTCTGAACAACTTTTTTGTTTTTTTTAAATATCTCGACCAAAATTACCAATTGGCAGCTTTCCCATGTTCAAAATTTCAGAACTACTTTATAATACAGCCTTCCATGGGAGTATAGATATATAGAGTACATCAAGCGTATGTCTGCAAGGGTATTTAAGCTTCGGCTCCCCGCAAAGAAACGTGCTTTTTGGTTGTTTTTTACATTGTTGTTGTTGTTTTTTGGTTTTGTATTTTTTCTCTTTCAACTCATTTGTACAAAATAGATGATATTAAAATATATATATAAACATATATATACATATAAAAAAAAAGAAAGGAAACGATGAAAATTCAACTTGAAAAACCGAAAAGCATATAGCGCGTACCTACAAACATATTGTATTACAATAACAACACAAATTATTAACTTTAAGTAGACAAAACGACAAAAAAAAAAAAAAACCAAAAACACAAAAATAATAACAAGAGAACAAGCTGCAGAAAAGCAACATAAAAAAAAAAAAATAAAATTAGACTACAAAACTCAGAACAAGCGCAATACTAGAAACACTAGAAGAGCCAACAGCAGCGGGGGCGGGGCGGGGAGGCGGCAGGCGGAGGATGTAGCAGGATGAGGCAGGATGAGCGGGAACGGGCACGAGAAGACAAAAAGCGAGCATGTGTTTGTGCCATAAAAGGTTTCTCATTACAATTTTTGGCCAAGGGTCGCATCGTTGCACAAAATTACTTTTTTTTTTTGTAGTTGTTGTTGCTGTTGTTTTTGGTGCTTCAACTGCCGCTGCTGCGTCGCGCTCTCAACGCCAGCGGCGCTGTCAGAGAAAGTGGAGGGAGGTCAGAGGGGGCGGCTGGAGTAGGTGTTTGACTAAGGCGGGGGCCGTTGGGCGGTCGCGGACGGGCAGCCGCCCAAAGGGCGATTGATATACAACACACAGCCGCGCTGCCATAGATATACACGCACACACACACACACACACACACACACACACACGCGCGCGCGCACATATACACATAGTATATAGTACACATAGAGATGCTTATGCTGTTTATAGCCAGCAGTTGCTGTGCCACAAACAAACACACCCACACAGGCACACATACAGAGCGCACGTAACTGTAGCTGGGGCGGTTGCACGTGACAGGGCCGAACATGTTCGAAGGTTGCGAGCAGGCGGCGGGTTCGATACAAAGGATAAAACGTATCCATATCCCAATGGCAGTCGAACCAAGCGCCAGTGCGTCGGCGCCTCGCTCACACACACACACACACACACAGATGCACACACGCACACACAATGGGCAGGAAACGGGCAACAACGGGCACAATGAAGCCTTGCCTTTTGCCTTGCTCTTGATGCTGTTGCTGCTGCTTCAGCTTCTGCTTTGCTGCTGTTCTTGGCGTGGCACAATTCGCGGGCGCTGCGCTCACATTTAACCTTACCAAAGGTTACGCGCGAGAGCTGCCAACAACGAGGCGCCCAACGACGTTAGCCGACGACAGCTGGCGGGCCGAAGAGCCGCTGTTAGAAGTTTCGCCCCGTCACAGCTGTCTGTGCAGATATGGAGATGATGATGATGAGCTGATACCGGGTAGCTGGGCTGGGTAGCTCGCCGCTCCCGTTGCACTTGACAGCTGTGACGGGCGGTAACATGTTGATACGGCCAGAGATTTCATCTAATTCGCTTTGCGTTACACTTGATTTTTCGGCTTGTCTTATTAAAAGACAATCTGATTGGGCTTTCGCTTTATTAAGGGCATGTGTCATTGTTAATCTTCTTAAGCATTTCCCAGCAATTCCCAATGACAGCCCTTGAGCTCTAATGAGTGATTTTTGAATAGCGCTCGTACATCACGGCATCCCCGACATCACAGCACCCAGCCACAGTGACTAATCACTAAGTACGTATCAGTAAGTATCTCTGTGGTAAGAACTTGCAAAGCTAAAAGGTAATTCGTAAATCTAGAATTACAAGACATATTGCTACAGGGAAAAAAAATCAGATGCCGTACCAAATTAAATTCTTAAATACTCGAATTTTGATTCGTACTAAAATTCATGGTAATATTCCAATATGATTCGAGAGTAAATACGAAATTCTTAATTTTAATCCAAAATATTTGATTTTTGTAAAAGAAGCAACTGAGAAAAATTTAAAAAAAAAAATAAAATAATAAATATGTAAAAAATTATATATTAAAATTGAAAAATAATCTATCCTTGTTTCTTATTGGGATTGGATCAAGTATAAATATAGTACTTTGGTTCGAAGTTCTAAAATTAAATTCAACTAAGGTTTGCATTGAGTATGGGTGATAAACTAAAATCAAATCAAACTATTCTCGGTTCAAGGAAATTCGGACTTATCGTATTTTTAATACCTCGTTGGCTTTAAGTACAAATTAATTTTTGTTGTTGTGCCAAGTACAAGCTTTGCCACGATTCGACCGATTCGTAGACAAATTTATCATCTGAAAAACAAAATTCCCATTTCAAAAACAGTTTTAGAATGCCTTCCGACTCTAGAAAGTGAAATTCATCAGAAGGCAACACAATAAAATACGAAAATTCTTGCAATGAATATTTTGCACTTAATTCTAAAATCGCCTTCGTATAGCCTTATGTGAAAAATTAACGGTCAATCAAAAAGTAGTTAAATAGACAATAGTTTTAATTAATTTATTATTATAATTACAATTATTGCTATAATACCATTATCAATTTTGTTATTTGGCAGTGATTTTTGTCAGTTTTGATTAATTTTAGCCAAAACAGTTTCCAAACAGTTTGGAAACTTGTACTTGATGAATTTAAGTATTTTTTTTTTTATCAACATCTTATTTTGGGTACTTTACAGTATGGTGATCTATAATATTGTAACAATTGTAACAATGAAAAATGTATAGTAGATATGGAAATTAAATCGGAACCAAACAAAACTTTATTGACACAGTTTTTCGTTCCGTTTTTTGATTAATAACTTCTTTTTAGTACCGCACAAATTTCGTGACTATATCAGAAGTATTATATTATATTATTGTCACGCGATGTATATACCATTAAAAGAGGCATAAAATGTATATGGGCAGGACATAAGAAACGATTTTGGGGTTATTCATATTGGGCCAGCTCAAATGCAACTTAAGAATAATAATTAAATATGAAATTATATAAAAAGTGTTTTTAAAAGCAAGGACTGCACAATCTGTAAGAAAGGCCACTGCTAGTTGTTTTGGATTCAATCCAATACTATATATATATAAATATTTATATCTATGCATATATTGTGTATGTATGTATATATAGTTTTTCGGTAGCATAATATATTAAGCATTTTTTTGTTTAGATACGAGAATATTTGATAAGAAACACAAACAACAGAAATTTATATGGACGAGCTTAGCGAAGCTAAGAATGCGGATATGCGGAACACGTTTGTAATACTGGACGTGGACGGAAGCGGACTCTCGACTGGCACGGAGCTGCGCGGGATGATGCGTGTATTTGACTAAGATAACAGCGTGGACGACAACGTGGACACGGACGGCACGGACGGCACGGGCAAAATGGACTGTGCCAAATTCTGTGCCGCATGGCTCTGGGATCTGAAGACCGAGGGCAATATCCGCGATGTGTGCAAACAGTCCAAAGGAGATGGAGGCAACAATGAGCCCGTTGGCTAGATGTCTTACCTTTTGCTCGGCTTACGGTTTGTCATTATGCCCACACATGTCTGGGATTTGCTTTTTAAACTTTAACTTTGGAAAAGTAACTAAGACAAATACATTTAAATAAAAAATTTGTGTTATCCTCAGGAGTTAAAAAAGAACAAAATACAAATTTAAAATATTTAAACGAAGCAATTATCGACCAATTTATATATTTAAAGGAAAGGGAAAGATAACCCATCTGATCCATTTCCATCCAATTGAGTATAGCTACATATATAACGCACATCTTCCAGGGTATTTAATTTTCGGCACCTTGAAAAAATATGCCACGCAATAATTAAGTTTGTACACAAACATAGGGACAACCATACTATATGTTACTGGTAAGTATATATTCAGTTGTTCTTTAGTTTTTTCAGTCGAATAGATTTAAAGTTACTTTAAGCTCTAAATAGTACGAGCTAGAGAACACCTTGTCAGTTAGGAAAATCGGGCATTCAAAACCCACTTCGGTTCTATAATAAAACAACTCCTCAGAAACGTAAAGCAAATGCTCAACTGTCTTGTCTTTTGATAAAACAAAATGTTGGTGTTTATTTTAGCTCAAAGGTTCGATGAATACAAAAAAAAAAGATATTGTACAATATGTTAATGTTATTTTTAATATTATTATTATTAGTTGTTGCTGCTATTTTTGTTTTACTCAATTTGCTGCATGACATATTTATAACGCTTTTATAATCATACATACATAATAATAGTACATAAATCTTGGTTTTTTCTGTTTTAATACCCCCCCAAAATATTAAACATAATGCGCATTGACTTGCAACTAAATGTTTACCAGTTTTTAATTATATAGTTTTAGTTGCTTTTCTTTTGTTTTTTTAGTAATATATTTTGTTAAATTTATTAATATAATATATAGTTATATATTATAATTATCTAGTTTTCCACAGTGCTGCCTGCTGTTGCAGTTGTTTATTAGCTGTTGCAGTTGTCTGTTGAATCGTCTTTAAGTACGTGCGCACAGGAAATAACAATTTATCGGGTGATAAGGTTGTGGAAATGTAGGCCACACGGTGTGCTGAGCTTATGTGCCGGCTTCCAACACTGCGCTTGTGAGTTCTGCGTGTGAGTGTTTGTGTGTGTGTGTGTGTGTGTGTGTGTGTGTGTGTTGTGTAACGGCATCGCCGGCCACTTTGTAGCGTACAGGTAAATCCTGCGAATTGTGCCTGCAGGCATTTCAGTTACACGCGCCGGCGCCAGCGTCCGAAGCCTTAATTGGTTTCAATAAAAAAATTGTTTAATACATATTACATACATAAGTATAACAAATTAAGTTTTTTTTTTATATAATAATAACTATGCGCTCTGCGAAAACAACGTTGATAAAGATCGATTGAGATGATCGATAAACGGCTGCTTTCAATCTGAAAATGCTAAGCTTGAATAAATGCGCTGCGTTTTTTTTTTTTTTGCTATACACAATTTGTCACATTTCAGTTGCGTGTCTGAGTTTGTGTTTTGATAACGTACTTTAAAATACATTTGCTGTTATTGTTAATTGTTGCAATTTACAATTTAGTTTAGTGGCTATTAAATGTAGCATGACGCTTTCAAATGACTTTATTGTCTTACATTAAAACTGAATGTTGTCTTTTACACAAAACTATTACACACACAAAAAGGCAAATCATATTAATAGTAATAATCATAATAATAGTAGTAATAGTAATCAAGAATTGCTTACACGCAACGCGGACACTAAAGATGCTTTCAAAAAATTGATAAGGACATAGATATACATATAAATATTTATATATATATAAATATATATAAATTATAAATTATGGTTTGGGTATTTGTTGTTGTTTCTGTTTTATAGCAACTGGATACGCGCACACACGTCTGGCAACGCTGTGCAATGCTGCTATTATGGATCCTCCTGCACGCGGACTCTGCTCTGCTGGTGTCATTTTATATGAGTGGATGTTTTGTGTGTGTTTGTGTGTGTGTGTGGGTGTTAACTTATTTTACAATATATGCGTGTGGCAACCTCTGTTTTTAGCTGTGCTCTGTATGTGTTTCTTGGAGTGTGTGTGTGTGTGTGTGTGTGTGTGTGTGTGTGTTTGTTGTCTTTAGACTTTAAGCTTAGACGCTCGCTTCACGCTGGCTTTAATACACATTTATTCACTTGACGGCTGCTGTTCCGGAAAACCGCTAACCTCCGTCTGCTCCACCAACTGCTGGCCATCGAGAGTGTATTGAATGCGCAGACGCATGCGCAGCACAGCCTATGGAACAGAGAAAGAAGAAGAGTAAGACGATCAGTTAATCAGAAATAAAACAAGAACGCTGCAGTTGGGTGTAACCGACTGCGCAATACTCGTTCACAGTACAACAGCAAAAAAAAGAAGTCTAAAACGGGTTTTGCTAATCTGTGGGCGCGATTTTCCACGCCCCCACTGGGCGAAGTCGAAACATTTTTAATGGATTTTTTAGCAGGTCATCAATATTTCCTACATTTAGCTTTAAATGCAAGTCTCTAGCTTCATCCGGACGGACATCGCATAAGCCCAATATACTATTTCACTTCGGGAGCAAGTATAACAAATATAACAAAAATACCATCGACATATCGATTGCCTGTTGTATACATTTGTCACTTAATTTATATTATGTTTAGGCTCCGCTGAGCTACTTACGTTGGACGTAGCCACAACGCGCATTTCCTGCGTAATGACACCATCTGGAGGCAGCGCAGAGCCCGACGGCGTCAGCATTTGCAGTTTAAAACTCTTTTGCACAGCCGCCTGTTAAGCATGGACGAACAGAACAAAATGAGTAATCATTTTAGAAAGTTAATCCATAAAGACACGCACCTGCAGCACATACTGCTCCAGTGTATTGTCTGAGTTATTTGTGGTTGTCATAAAGATCTTCATGCAATCACTGCCCGGCACCGCCAACAGCTGCACCAACAGTCCGTTCTTGTCCAGGGCCGTCAGTTTGGGACCCTGCGGAGGCTGTAATCCAAAGAACTCCGATATAGATTGAAATTAAAGCACAGCAATATTTTCCACTCATACCACTGTCACATTGTTGGACGCCGTCGTGGGATTCAGTTCACCCAGCAGGCTGCTGCTGTTGGCATCGCCGCCAATGGGGGCCACCACATTGGCTGGCGCACCACCGCCAACGTTCAGGCCACCCAGCATATTTGACAGATCGTTGCCGTTAGTGGGTATGCTGTTGGGCATCGAGTCGAGACCACCAAAGCCGCCCAAATCGAGGCCGCCGAGCATGTTATTCATATTGGCGGCGCTGCTAGGATCAGCTCCCATATTGACGCCCATCACGGGCCCTGAGCTCGGCGCCGACATGTCCAGATCGAGCAAATCAAGCAGATCCTGATTGTTGGACACCGCCGCATTGGACGTCGCATCGTTGTTCGCATTGCGTGTGTTCTTTTTCTGCACCGCATTCGACAGATCTGTGGCTATGACCAAATCGCTGACGACCGCCGACAGATCCGTGCTGCCCAATAAGTCCAATAGGATATTCTAAAAAAAAATAAAATTAATTTCGATCCTATATAGCGTATAATGTCCTCTGACTAACCGTATTGTCGCCCATTGTGTTCATATTGCTTTCGATTAGAGGATGCGTGCTACTTCCGCCGATCTCGACGCCATTCTCGATAACGTCCGGACTGTTGTCATCGAAGGAGCCGCCGCTTTCGCCATTCTGTGAACTGATGCGACTGATCTGCATGGCGGGCATCTTTTCGAGCAGCGGCGGACGCAGATGCTTGTAGCTGCCAAAGAGTTGCGTAAACTCAACGCCACGCTGCTGCAGATCCACATTCAGATGGCTACCAAACGAGGTAATCAATGCCTGAATTTCTCTACAATGAAAGCGAGTATTAGACGTGGACACGATATATGCGGTTGGGGCTCTGGGCCGTCACTTACTCCACACATTGTTGCAGGCGCGTGCTCAGCTTAGCCAGGGAGACGAGCGCATATTGCTTGCTTGTGGTCGACACTTGAGCAGAGGTTAAAAACTTATGATACACAGCGATCAGATCGCTCTCCGTGGGGCGCTCAAACTCTGTCAAATTTAAGATTATATACAATATACTTTTCATATATTTAAGTTACTCCGCTCACCATCCTCGTTGGCGCCGTACATGAACAGATCACCGTACTCGCCTATGGCCCAGACGGCGACCTGCAGCAGGGGCTGCTTGTCTTCACAGTGATTGGCCACCTGCAGTGATTCCCAGAACCGATTCGTGATATATGTTTGCTCTGGCACGGGACTGCTGGACACTAGCTGTATGGTGGAGGAGACAACATCGTCGCGCACATAATTGCCAGCGGCGATCAGGACGCTCAATTGCGTGTCCAGGTGCCAGCGCGAATTCGGCGAATACCGTTCGGCGGCCAGAATCATGCCCGAGCTGCACTGGGCCTTGAACTCAGCGTCGGCCTTCTCGAGGAAGAGCAACAGCTCCTTGGTCATTGTACGTATATTTTGTGCATTGATCAGTGCAAACGATAGCTCCATCGCTCGACGCCGTATCGACACATCCGGATCCTTGAGGCACTCCAATATGGTTGTGCGATGCCGCTGCACCGCCGACGTATCCGCGTGCACGGTTCGGAGCAGCGTATTCAGCGCCACGTAGCGTATATTCTTGTCCGAATTGAGTAGGAATCGTCCCAGGATGTTAACGGCCAATACGCGCAGGCCGCCCTCCGAGCTGCAAATCAAGGATATCACAATAGATGTTAATCTTTATGTTAAACTAAGTGGTCGTCTTATTAAGAGTTTACTGTTAAGCCGACTAATTGAATACATTTAGGCATAAAGCTATCTATCTTTATAATTCTTAATGCTTATACTTTTAAATCTGAGTGTCAGGTAAAAGAAGACATTTGTGTCCAAGTTTAAAAACATAAGCCAAATATTCGATAGGTAATTCCCAATTAAGGGCTTCTGTTAAACTATAAGAATGGTTTAAGCTTTACAAACGTAGAAATATGTTAACTTAACCATATTTCGCTAAGCTTTTATAAATTAGGACTTACCGTATATCCATAATGGATAGAACCGTCTCATATAGAATGGTATTGCCGACATTCTTGCTGGTCTCCGTATTGGTGGCCACTTGCGCCAATATATCATTCATGGCCTCCGAGGCATCCGGATCGTTATGGCCGAGAATGCGCAACAGGCGCAGGATTTTCACCTGCAGGAACGGATCGCTGACGCCGCTGACATCGTGTTCGGGCGAATAGCCGCCCAATATAAGGCTCTTTAAAATGCGCACCAAATTCGGCACGATCTATGTTGAGAGAGTGGGGAGACAGGAGAGAGCGAAAGAGTGAGCTACGTGTGATACATTTGCCTGAACGAGAAGGAGAGAAAAGGTAGCAATCTAATGGGTGGTGTGTGCGTGTGGGCTAAAGCGAGTCAGCGCTAGCTGGTGCATTGTTTGGTGCGTGTGCGAGAGAGAAAGAGAGAGAGAGACAGAGAAGAGAGGGAGAGAGAGAGAGAGAGAGTAGGAAGAAAGTGGGTGGAAAGTGCAGCAAAATGTTAACTAATTACAAAAACTAAACCAAAATATTTACAGTCTTTAAGACTGGCACAACTAGAAGAGCTCTACATCGTATGCACTTTTCAAAATTGTACTTTTGTGTTTTCTATCGAAAATAGTCTTTGTGAGAACTTAATAAAAGTGTGTGTGTGGGGGTGTGTGTGTGTGTGTAAGGAGCCACAAAAAATAGGAGCAACAGGTACAACAACAAGTATATCAACAGGAATATAATGTTTAAGGCACAAAACACAATCATACCTCTCGATTTCCGCTATCCTGGCAAGCAAATTACAACAAATTTCATTTTGTGTTTGCGCGGTATTCGATCAAAAACAAACAAGCGTTAATTTGTAATTACAAAATGTCGTTAGGTGTCAAAATTAGTATGTGGCAAAGCGAGAAGCGATAATGATAACAAAATAGATACAATTTCTTTAGCAGAACGCGTCCAGAAAGCGCAAATCAAAAGAATTTAAGGGAAATTACAATATAATACACAATCAACTGAAAATGGGTCTGGATCGGAACGTAAACGACGCCTGGAAGCTGTTAAAGCTCTTTATTCATTTTCCAGTTGGAATACTGCCTGCCTGCCTGACCGACCGCCCGCCCGCCCGGCGGCCCTTCAGCCCCATCAGCCCATCAGCTGGCAAACAACTTACCTTTTTGAAGTGCATCAACGTGTCCGAACTGTTCTCGCACATTTCCGTAATGAGCGTTACGCCGGTAATAAGGATGCCTAAAATATGGACATACATAAATATGGAGAGGTTCGTATTCAAATACAATTTCAATATTACCGTGATTCTTCTCGCTGAGCAGCGAACGTGTGGCCGGCAAAAAGATCTCCATCAACTCGGGCACGCGGCGAATGACTCGAAATGCGCATAGTGTCGCCTTTTTACGTATATACGTGTTGGGCGATTTCATTAGGCGCTCCACCTCGCTGGCCAAATCACGTGCCATCTCCGGCGATGCGATGGCGCCCAGCGTGCACAGCGCCAATCCGACCACAAACTGTGTCGAGCTGTTCAAATCGCTGTCAGCGGAAGAAAGAACAGATAAGGCATTAATATTTATATAAAAGAAGACTTGAGTTCGTGCAAAAGTTTGGATAAGTATCCATATCGGAAAAGTATAATTAAAGATTGGTTGATTTTCAGAACACTAAAGTTTATACTAATACTAGCTAATTATTATTACGAGAAGGGGACGTGTCACATGTGAATTAAATTACTAGCTTGCCACGTGCCACCTAGACCCGAGAGACCTTCGCGTAAAAGGTTTTTTTATTTCAATTTGTGCAAAAATTATTTATTCACCACCTTGGCAAGTGACATAGCTTTAGTTTTGCTTTAGCTTTAACAAATAGGAGGCAACAATGTATCTTGATCCAGAAAGGCATCCCAGACAAGAATTACAAATTGGCTTATACTATCATTTAAGCTAAGACTGATTTTAAAGTAACTAATTGGCAATTGGGGCGAACGATTGTACGCATGTACTTGTGTATTTTGTATGCTGCCTACACTTACTTTTTCAAACAATTCGTTATCAGCAAATGGACATCCTGACGCTCGTCCAGCAGCAGCATGGCACCCAGGTAGCCAATTCGTTTATCTGTAAAACGCGTGCTGGCCGTCAGTTTGAGACACTCGAGCTGGCCAAAGTGCGCCGGATAGCCGAGCATGTGGATGTACAGCAGCTTGGCAATGTTGCGACAGCTGCAGCGACAAGCACAACAGAACGAGAGAGGCGGAGGTGGCCCAGAAAGAAAACGGGTTAAATTTGTCGAAAGCTGATTAATGCAATTCACTGCCCACTCACCGCCAGACGGAGTCCTCCTCACGGAATGTGCTGCGTATGTAGGCGCACTCTTTGTTAACCACCGCCCTCTCCTCGGCTGCGGTGCGGGCAGCGCGTATCTGTCGGATAAGATCACGCAGGCGTGTGGGCGTCGGCATTCTGACTGCGTGTGGGCGACATAAATGAAAGCATACCAGTTATATCGAGGAAAATCAATTGTTTGGATGCTGCTTACCTCTTTCGACGGCCTCTGTGAATGCCTGGCGTATGGTGGCCATATTGAAGGCTGGATTGAATCTGTTAAGCACAAGAATTGAATAATAAGAGGCTGATGGGACTAAGTGAATAATAAGTGTGCATATGCACATATATATATATATACATGTTAGTATAGTATATATTTAGGCTGCATACCCATGCTCGGAATTCATTGTGAGGCGTTGCGGCTGCTGCTGCTTCTCCGGCTCTGAAGCACTTTGGTTGTGGCACGCAGACTAACTGCTGTTGCTACAGTTGTGGATGGCTCTTTTTATCTTGTTTAGCTGCTTCTCCTTACGCTTCGTCTACAACTACTTGCCGGCCTATGCTTTTATGTTGTTTTTGTTGTTGCTTCTGTTATTGTTATTGTTATATTTACAGCTGCGTTGGCGAGTTGGCAACAATAATAATAGTTTTGATCTCAAGTCACTCGCTCAAGTTTGCAAACTTTGCAACACTCGCTGTACACTTATAACAATAACAACAACAAGAACAGCGTTGACAGCCGGCCGCTATTAATTGCAGTGTTTTTTTTTTGCTTCACTTATCGCACTCTTTCACTCTGTCGTACTCTCCCACACAAGCTCTCTTTGCAAAACTGTTAACACTGAACAGCGAACTTTAGCGCTCTCTCTCTCTCTTTCTCTCTCTTTGGATCTAGCTCGTGTTTATTATTATTAACACAAATCGAAGTGCACAAACAATATCACTGCCGTTATGAAACGTTATGTACACATATGTATGCATAGCTGTGTTTGTGTGTGCGTACACCGAGGCTTAAACAAATATTCGTATGTACATAGGTACACATGATCTGTCGCCGCTCAATGCAAACAAAAAGCTGTACGCTCCCTCATACACCTACATACATATGCATGGACACTGAAGAACCTTTTAACTGGCATCGCTCGCACACATATAAATGTATGTATGTATTTATGTAGCTGCCAGTGCTGGCCAACGAAGCGCAGCGCAGCAAAAATTGAAAAGAAAATGAAAAAACTAGGCTAGGTGTGTGGGGTGTTAATTAAGACGACAAAAATGTGGAGGCTCACACAAATGCAAAACCGTTTGCGGCTGCTGATGATGATGAAAATTAAATATGATTAATTCAGTTGTGTGAATAATGCGAAAACCGCACTTGAAGCATGAGCTGAGACGAATAGACGATTAGCGCGCATTGAGCTGACAGTAACACACACACACACACACACACAAACATACGCACACATCGTAGTAGAGAGGCTTATTTAAATCCAATTGTAATATGAACGTAAATTCGTAAAACTTTTTACATGCGCTTGATTGCATTTGTTTGCAATCAAAGTTGCCACAATAACCGCTTGCAACTGATTCAGCGTTTGTGTAAAAGCCCAAACGGCACACAGTCACCAGTTATGGCCAAAACCAAAACAGCTGCCGTCATTGCTGGCGCATATCGATATTCGATATCGATACCATGTATCGAGTGCATTGCATGCGTTGCAAAAAATTTTATAAATCACAGAAATATACACGTATGTGTGTGTGTTGCACACCCACTGTAACCTAACACGTATTGTTTAATATTGTATTACTTTCTGCTCTTGTTGATTAAAGTGATTTCATTGGAAAGCCCAAGTACACACATACACACTCAAATACATGGCACACACACACAGTAACACCCACAGCGTTAAGCGTATGCTTCTTTTTGGCCACAAGTATAACTAAACATAAATTAATTATATGTTTTGCACAAAACACAGCTAGTCGCGTTTTCTTTGCGTTTTGCACTTTTGCTTGCGCTAAATTTGAACCCTTGATTTGTAGTCAGCACCTGCCGCATTCGACTTCCAATGCAAATTTTAACAACGCGACAAAAATGCTCGTCGAATGTTGATGATGAGCGCAACAGTAGTAGTAGTAGTAATAGTAGTCGTACCAGCAGTGAGAACGAGAGAGCGCTAACGAGCGCGGTTGACATTTCATTTTTTGACATTAGCAGCACTGTAATCGCAATCCGCACACAGCTATCGATACTCTTGGCGATATATACTCGTTCATAACGTCATTTTTAAAATGAAAAAAAAAAGCCCTTGGCTATTTAGAATTTACCTGCGATTGTTCTCCGGTGGCAAAACACTCCAATCCTGTTCATAGTACGGATACATGATTACAGCGTGAATCTCCCGTTTGTCCCGTTAGCACACAACAGTGGACACTAACTAAATACACAAACTCTTGCACACACCCGAACTCCGCACAGGTACTCTCTGACACTGGAATAATGATAAGCGGCTAACGGTGCTCCACATAGACAGTGTGCGTACGTGTTATCTTATGTACGTTTATAAGCAATTACGGTTCCAATCCCCCAACACACAAACGAACACACAGTTACTTTCAGTTTAACCCAGCTTGGGCAACCATATTCCGCTGGTTAGCAGTAGTTGATATGCGCATATGTGACCGAGACGTCCAACTAAAGTACAAGAATATTAAGTCGCCCGCGCGTTTGAAACTCTGGCATATGACTGAAATCACCTAGTTCAAATCCCTCAGCCCTCATCGACGCCTGCTGCATTTAGCGGCACATAGATATAGTTATCGTAACTTGGACGCTCACATTGGTGGCATGGGAGCCGTGGACATGGCATTCCATGCCAGAGAGTACCTCGTTGAATACACAAAAACTACAACTAACTTATCTCTGAGCAGACCGCGCACTGATAACAAATACCGTGAGAACGTCAATAATAAAAAAAAAGCCATTTCGTTATGGATAAAGCAAAGTCGTCACCGACTGCGCTGGTGATAAGATTGGATGTGAGTCAATGACAGGTGAAAGCCATGCAGGCTTGCAGCATTGGTATCCAGGTACAAAAAATTGTTCTATGTTATCCTTTGATAAAAATGTTTGCTATATATGTATTTAATACATGCTTATCGCTATTGTATACCTAAAGCCAAGATGCTATTTTACAACGTCGTCACCTGTTCCGTGTTCTGTTCTGGAATTTTTCGTTGAAGTCTCGTTTTTTGTTGAATGCAGCTCAATCGTTTTCGCGCGGCGGACGCACTATCGCATGCCGCTTAATGGCCTCCACTAGCCATTTGATGCCCTCGTCGACACCTTCGCCGGTTAGCGCTGAGACGGGTATCGTTAGGCAATCCCGACGTCCGATTAGCGCGCCAGATTGTTGGAACACCGGCTTGATCTCGCGCACGCCCATCACATCGGGAAGATCCTGCTTGTTGGCCAGTATTAGCAGCGGTACGCCAGATAGCAGTTCATTTTTAATCATTTTATCTGAGAAAGTTGAAACTCTTAAGCATTGGGGAAAATGTTTGGGGAAGCGCATTTACCGAAAATGATTTTGGACTCGTCCATCCGTTCACGATCATTGGAGTCTATCACATAAATAACGCCATGCGATTCCTGATAGTATTTGTCCCACAGCGACTGCAGCTCCTGCTGTCCACCCAGGTCCCAGAAGTTAAGGCGCACACCCTGCACATCGATGGTGCCAATGTTGAGGCCCACCGTTGTTGTGATCTTAGCCGGATTCAGGCCCTTGTAGTTCTTGGTGAACTTTGTCTTGGCCGACTCCAGATAAGTCTGTGGATGTCAACAGAGAAGTTAAAGGAGACATTGCAGACGTGTCGGCATCGGCCATTCGCTTCCTATGCCACTTACCGTTTTGCCCGCATTGTCCAGACCCAGAATGACGACACAGTAATCATCTTTCTGTGTGAGATATCTGTAAAAGCCGTGCAGCAGCGTGTACATCTTGAGGTTTGCTTAGTTGTTTTAGAATAATTATTGCTTCATTGCGAATCAACGCCCAACAACGGGTAAATAAAATAAAAACAATCTATGTCAAAAATTTTGCCAACATATGTATAAGATTTCGTTGTGTGTTTCTCGTTTGGTGCATCTACGTCATCAACTGACGTCAACAAAAACTCGATTTGCTTTGTACGCCCAAATCATGTTATTTTAACGTACAGTTGCTTTGTTTTCGTTTTAACAATTACTTATTTGCTATACTTTAATGTTGGTTTTTATATTTTGATTTAATTGAAGTTTTGTTCAACATCGCTTGTCACCGTCGGCCCATTTATCGATAGTTGTGCAGAGCGTGACCTTATTTATTCGATGCGAATATCGTACTCACAGCTGATGGTGGCAGCGCTTTCGATTTGCTTTCGTTTTTCACTAGGCGGTCTGGCAGCGCTGTCAAACGCAAAGAGCGCAATTCCATGGATCGGCTAACGGTTATTTGTATGTAAATCTCAAGTACAGATACAAAATTGTGTATATTCCATATAATATTCAGAAAGGCAGCGTGACAAAAATTATTTTCAAAAAAAAAAAAAGAATTGAAACCCAGTTCAAAATCACTATCATATAGTCCCCATAGAAACTATTCGTCATAATAAAATGCAAATGGCATTGGTCTTATACTTTTTAATTTTGTTTTACAAATAACATAGTGCCCCCTACACTAACATAAAAACCATTAAACAAAAATACCTAAATTATATTTGAAAATCCGGTTCTTGTCGACTTATTCGCAATACGGCAGCGACATGAAGTTAACGGTCTGCCCTTTAAATATTTTCTTAAGTTCGTCTTGAAGCAGTCGATACAGCACTTGTCCAGTATGTCTGTTGATCCATCCGCCGGTGGCGTTGTTCGGCTTAACCAAGTAATCGAAGTATGTTGTTCCGCTGACCGGGGAACTTATCCACATCTGCTTGTTGGGCTTATCGCAATTGACTACGTAGATGCCGCGGCCTGTGCCCAGATTTAAACATAACATATCATTCTGTATGGGAAAGAATTTTAGAAGAATTTCAGCTTGTATTATATACAAAGTGAAATGTCCGTTCGAATGCTAGAGTAACATTTTTTTATGATACCTAAAGATTGACCTAAAATATGTCGACCGTGCGACTGAAACGTTCTTGTTTTACTTACACCACGAAGCAGATCTCTGGCTGGTATTTTTGGGACGTTCTTAATCAGATCTCCTAAGTAATCGTACAGTGCATCCAAAGTTTGACGGTACACACGTTCGAATGTCCTTTTATTCACCGTATACTTGGCATCTATAATATCGCCGCAAATGACGCACGTCTGTAGTCCGTGATTTTGGGCGTTACGGGTAAACACTGGAAAAGCATTATATGCAGGAATCTCTGCATCACGGTCGGTGTGGCCATTGTTGTGCAACGCTTCCGCGGCGAGTAAACAGAAGCGAAGCTGATCCATATATATATATATATATATATTTGCAGGTTTCTTTTTTATATACTTTCGACTACTGCTTTCGACTAGAGCTGAGAGCTAACTGGTTGTAGGAGCTCCTAACCAGGCACAGGTGTGGGCGCCGGCTTGACAGGAGAAACAAATACATGTATATACTGTATAGAAATATTCAACATATATGCTTTTTATCGTCTTTAAGCCCTTTTAGCAAAAAGGGAGCGTTGTCCATTTCAGTTCGATTATTAATCGGAAGCACACACGATCATTATCGATTGGTCAAAAGGATGCGACTCTTCAGTTCAAGCGAATATTCAAATCGGGTATTCGTAATTAGACATACCCATAATTATGCAAAATACACTCGCTTATTTCCTTGGCTTGGTTCTAACCAGCATCATGAGCTAATACTCTGACACCGACAGCGTTGTGCCAAGGTCAGTGCGATATTGCGTGCATTTAATTGGCCCACTATTAACAAGCTAAAATTATAACACATTATTGGCAGCTGCGCAGGTCTCAGACCAAAGCACTGACGTCGCCGTGAACGACGTATTTAGCCTTGCTAATTAGCAGACAAGCCGATGGCTAAGAGGTGGACTCAAAAGCAAACCCTTGCACCTGAACTGACTCTGGCCTGGGCTCCTTGGCCTAGAGGCTTAGCCAATCTAGCTTGTCTATTTCGTTGCGTTCTTCTTCTTCGCTCGACGACAGATTATGTATGTATATGGACACATTGGCCAACTACAAATTGGCTTACAGAGCAACAACAAAGCCAATTAAGCGGAACTAGTTCAATGCGTTTTTTGTATTACTTGGTTACAGTTTTAATTGCCTAAAACAGAACTGAAAAACTAAAATAAACTCGAGTAGTCTTCGGTTTAAGGGTGGTCTAAAAATTTGAAGATCAAGGATCTGGATTAGAAACCCAGCATAGTTAAAACTTGTCAGCTTTGAGCTTTTAATTAGGTCAATAAAATGTGTGAGAATTTGTTTTTAATTAAAGTATTCTTTAGTTGCGATAATTATGTTCAAATGGTCCGTTATAGTCGAGTGCCAGTTGTAATTACTGCTAACATATATTTCCACGATTATTCGCGAGTATTTGGTTTAGTTGTATTTGGTGTTGCCATTGAATTGACAACTTGCAACGCCGCCGCAGCAGAGAGAAGCCAACAAGTTCAGCACGCAACCGTTAGAATGCTCAAGTTGAAGTTTGCTGGCGCCGCCCCCGCAACCGACTAGCAAATATTTAATGTTCTATAGTTTTTTAAATAGTGAAAACAATTATGCACTTGAATTTGTTTTGATGGCCTCTTAATTGTCCTCTGCTGTTGGCTCGAGTGCTAATTGCCACGCCATAAACGTGTTTGGGGGTTGGGTGGCTAATTGGGTATTGGGCTCTCGGCGTCATCGGCCACGCCCTGCAATTGGTCAAAACAAAAAGAGAAACATGATAGTTCTACTTAAGGACGCTTGACAAGCAGATATCCAGTATGCCGATTTTAAATTAGCAAATTTAGCAAATTTAAAATTCTGATCAAATTCTGATGCAAAGGTCAAAAACTGGTTGCTCACCATGTCAAAACCGACCTCGTAGTGGGTGCAACCGCTGTTTAGAACGGGTATATTATTGCTTGAGCTTGTTGCTTGTTGGCGATGCATATTTTTTATTTTTGTTTGGTTTTGTTACTCGACCCATTGCAAATAGCACGGCTTATTTTAAATAATTTGCTAATTAGTTAAAACCCATATTTAAATGAGCTTACAATTCTAAAAGTAAACATACCTCCGCCAAAAATGCTGAATTTATGCGACAGAAGCGATTTATACCTAATTTTGTCAAATGAAAAAAATTAGGTAAAATTCATAGTAAATCAAATATTATATTTATTGGTAAAATGTAAAATAAAATGTAAAAAAACATACATTCAACCTGCTTTTATTTAGCAGTTGTAATAAAATAAAATATATATGTAAATAAAAAAAAATGTAAACACCCGCCAAATGCTTATCGATAACTGTGCGGGGCTCATCCTTTTGGCTGGACAGTCTGGCAACGCTGGCGGGATGCGATAACGACAAAATCGAAACAAATTTCAAACTGTTTTGGACTGCTTGCTTTTATTAAGCAGACATAATATAATATAATATATATATATAATCTTTAGCTACGACACAAAAAAAAAAAACAAATGTACATACACACAAATATATAATATAATTAATTGTATGACAACAACTGTTTCCCAAATTGTTTATACTTCGAGTTGGACGCACGAGGAAACAGTTCCGTCATTTTCATAACGAATAAGTACACGCAAAATTGTAACTTAATTGTACGGCTATTTGTAGAGCAGGGGCAGCGTGCAGTGCGGCTCGGTGAGACTCGGATTATCCGAGTAGAGTGAAAAGGTTTTGGCGTTCAGATCGAATAGGCCGACCGCAATTGTCTTGACCACCTCATCGCATCGGCCATTATCGCGCCAGACGCAGTAACATCCGCCGGACACGTCGCCGAGCATGTTGCGCACATCGTGCTCGCTGGCCGGCGGCTTGTAGGTGCCAAAGACACGCATCCGCGAGACGCTTGACTCGACCATTAGGTCGTTGGCCTGGTCCAGGTGTATGCGTTCAAACCTGTGCAAGGAGAGAGTTAGAGCCGGACGGTTGGCGAGTGCGCACGGCGCATTACGTACTGATTGGCATGGCAATTATGCGTGCCCAGCGGCACCTCCTTGATGGACAGGTGCGACTCATTCTTCCTGTCCGGATTCGGTGCCATCTCGACGTTGTAAAACATTTGCCGCGGATCGCTGCCGGACACAAGTCACACACATTATATGCATAGATTAAGCTCGAAGCAGTCGCATACTCACGCCAGGAAGGCAAAGTTTATGGAACAGGCATCGGCAGCGCCAACGCCGGCATCCGTGAGCACCCGGAACGCATCGTCCACGTTGCTCGTGGCCAGCAGAGCCCGCGTCAGAAAATGACGAGCTGCAGAGACACGGCACACTGCCAATAGTTACCCTCCAGCTAAGCTCGAAATCACTCACGTGTTTTGCCGCTGCGCAACAGCTCGGCGCTGATCGTGTTGATGCTAAAGATCAGGCCGTGGTGATTGTGGCTCATCGTGTATCCGGGCAGGTGGCCAGCGTAGCACAGCGACATGAAGCGCTCCTCCTTCACATTGTACTTGCCTTGGGGCTTGTCGCTGATGATGTGCGCCACCACGAAGTAGTAATGGTTAAGCGTCTCCGTCAGCGCATCCTCCGTGTGGCCCAGCAGACGCTGATCGGAAATGCGCAAACGATTTCAGTTACAATCACGGACCGGCCGGTTTCTTTGGGCTACTTACGCAATGCTTTTGATTCACAATGATCGAGGAGCAGCCGGTGGGCTGGTTCTTGCTGCGTGGCTGCAGTTTGACGGCCTGTGGCAAGATCTCGTCCAGGTGCAACAAAAACAGCTGCAAAAGAGGAGCATCCATTTTTTTTGTTAATTAAGTATAATTTGTCTACAGTTGACGAATTTGAGGGAAGCTAGTTTTGTGATAGGTCTCAACTGTTCCTTCTCGAACCAACCAGTGAAAAGAGTCCCAGCTATGGATATGGGGGCAGCTGAACTGCAAAAATCCTCTAAAAATCGAGCCGAAAAATTTCCAAAAATTACAAAGACACTTTTCGTCTGTTTTAATCTGTTATTATATTATAGAATGAGTATAGCGCCGTCGGTTCCACCCGACTGCAACGTTTTGACTTGTTATATTCATCACTTTGAGCGCTTTGACCGCTGACAGCATGATTCATTTATTTACATATATACCCTGTAGCCATTGAAAATGGGTACAAAGGGTATATGCATTTTGTGCAAATGCATATAACGAAATATATCTGAATATCTCCCATATAAATAATAGACTTGAAATTTGGAAATTTCGGGCTTTTAAGCTTAAGCCGTAGAATCTAGAAACTCCGTGTTCGAATTTACACAGCATCTTGCCACTAAAAATGGTACCAGTACAGGGTATCTCCAAATCGAGTTGCCTCGAGTTGGGCATTCCTACTGGTTGTTAAATGATTAATTGTATATACATTTTCTGTTTTTTTTTGTATTCCATTTTTTGGTAAACTGAGGTTTAAAGACCATTTAATGGTACTCAAAATATGGCAAATACAAAATAAATGATCAATTATTAAAATTTGCACGTACAGGGATCACTTAATAATTTGCCTTATCCATTATCCATATTTTTGATATTAAATATTCGCAGATTTGACATAATTTATGGCTTTTTTTGAGAAGCCAACAACTCAACGGGCTTCTTTTAAAAGTAATAAATTATTGAAAGATTGATATATTTTTATAGGTACAAGAAAATTGTGTGAAAAATGCTACAGGTGTGCTAAATATATGCAAAGCATCTATTACGATGCCAATTGGAAAAATATGCTAAATCGTATTAATCATTGGTAATTCAATATGCAGCTAATTATGAAGTCTCAAGTCTGTCAATTCATTGGCTTGGTTCTAAACGGCATCATAAGCTGATAAGCTGAAACCGTCTGCGGTAGGCGGCCAAGGTCATTGCGTGCATTTAATTGGCCAACTGTTAAAACGCAAAAATTATAACACATTATTGGCAGCTGCATTGACGTATTTAGCCTTGCTAATTAGCAGACAAGCCGATGGCTAAGAGGTGGACTCAAAAGCAAACCCTTGCACCTGAACTGACTCTGGGCTGGGCCTAGAGGCTTAGCCAATCTAGCTTGTCTATTTCGTTGCGTTCTTCTTCTTCGCTCGACGACAGATTATGTATATGGACACATTGGCCAACTACAAATTGGCTTACAGAGCAACAACAAAGCCAATTAAGCGGAACTAGTTCAATGCGTTTTTTGTATTACTTGGTTACAGTTTTAATTGCCTAAAACAGAACTGAAAAACTAAAATAAACTCGAGGAGTCTTCGGTTTAAGAGTGGTCTAAAAATTTGAAGATCAAGGATCTGGGTTGGAAACCCAGCATAGTTAAAACTTGTCAGCTTTGAGCTTTTAATTAGGTCAATAAAATGTGTGAGAATTTGTTTTTAATTAAAGTATTCTTTAGTTGCGATAATTATGTTCAAATGGTCCGTTATAGTCGAGTGCCAGTTGTAATTACTGCTAACATATATTTCCACGATTATTCGCGAGTATTTGGTTTAGTTGTATTTGGTGTTGCCATTGAATTGACAACTTGCAACGCCGCCGCAGCAGAGAGAAGCCAACAAGTTTAGCACGCAACCGTTAGAATGCTCAAGTTGAAGTTTGCTGGCGCCGCCCCCGCAACCGACTAGCAAATATTTAATGTTCTATAGTTTTTTAAATGGTGAAAACAATTATGCACTTGAATTTGTTTTAATGGCCTCTTAATTGTCCTCTGCTTTTAGCTAATAATAAACGTGTTTGGGGGCGGGTTGGGTGCTGGGCTCTGAATGATGATGATTGCTCACCTTATGGAACTCCACCTCGGCGCCATCGGCCACGCCCTCCAATTCGCGTATGTACTGCGGGAAGCTGCATTTGACGGACTCCAGGGTCTCGTTGTAGATCTGCCCTGCAATCGAAATGTTGAAGGGGAGAAAACGAGTGACTCGCGTTATTCAGTCAGGCACTCGGAGCTGAAGCACTTCGGGCTGGAGTACTCACTGCCTTTTGTGGTGCTGTAGAGGGGCAAGTAGGTCTCGTTCAGTGGCCGCGATAAGATCAGAAAGTTCTTGATCATCGAGCCGAAAGTGCGGCCCTGTAAGGTAATTATGTGCATGATGTGTATTACTATTATTGGCAATGATAATTATAATTGCTGGAGTTAATTAATATAATAATAAGATATTTGAATGGTCTCTTTTATCTTATTGTATGCTAATAGGCACATGTTTCTGCTTATTGTTGGATGCTGAACGAAAAGTAAAACTTAAAAAGTATGTATAAAAAATGATAAAAAAAAAAATAAAAATTCCATAATCGATCACGACCGATCGCAGTGCAAACAAACAAAATGGCCCGTTAAAAACAACAATATGAATAATGATTATTGTTAGTCGATATTGTTGCCGTGCTGCTGGCTGGGGAGCCGAGGCAGGAGGCGGCGACTGAGGTCCGCAGGCTGGCGACTGTCCGTGAATATAGGCACTCAGTGGTAGGGTACACCACTTGGGCGGGGTGGACCGCCGCCAATCGAATATGCTGACATTGATTCCGGGCCCGCATGCTAATTGCTGTTCGCCCTTGATATTGGCCATTTGCACAGTTTTCGCTACCAATTCCGGTTTAAAGACATAAGAGCCAGGCGAGGGGGCAGCCACTAAGTGAGTGTGTGCGTGTGTGTGTTGGTTTGAGTGAAGGTTGGACAGGAATTGGGTCACGAAAGTGTATGGCAAACGCCTCCACAATAGCAGGCATTAAAGTCATATACATGCCCAATCGTCGTGCAGCTTATCAGGACCAGCGATTTATCTTTATAAACATATGTATATGTATGTACATATATTTGCCATATACAGACGTTGTATATAAAGGGTATAGCGGCAATTGCGCTAACTGATAAGAGAACAGACTACACTTGAGTGCAACATGTCAGAAATCGGGCGAAATAATTAAGACGAGCCGCGCTCAGAAACTAGAAAGATTCTGGTAGATAATACACCGAACTACGCGCACAATTAGGTTATTAATAAAACCAAACAAAACGAATTTTTAAGAGTTACAGTTTTTCTCTCTTTTGCGTTTTTAAATATATTTTGAATTCTCTTTGTGCTCTACGAATATCTTTTATTCTCACTCCTCACAAATTACACACCTCCGTCGCAACATTTTAATTTAAAATTTTCCCAATAGGCGATTATCGATTTTCCGTTTATATTAGTTTTCCTCTAACAAGAATTTTTCAATATTGCTTCTCGTACTTTAAAGTTGCTTTTTTAGGCCTGGAATCTATATTTTTTCAATTATATATATATTTATATGTAATATAAATTAAAACCTTTTTTTTTATTAAATAAAAGTCTTAAGAACTTTTTGAAATGCGCAATATTATAAAATATTATATGGCATCTCTTCTTGAATAAATGCTTTATATGCATATGTGCTAAATTTGTTTTATTTTTAGAACAGCCAATGAGGCTGGGAAAGATTGCAAGAAAATGGCTAATGCCTATTTCAAGATAAGACTATTATTCCAATATAAATGAATTATTCGCATATATGTAAGATATAATTTTGATAGTAATAAAAATATATGAAACAATGAATAAAACAAAAGCTAAGGCCAATCTACACATACATGTCTGTATTTCCATGTACAAAAATTATTGATTCACCCAATTTCTCAGCACTTTTGAATTATCAGTTTGAATAACAATTTCGAATGCAGTCTGAGTTCGATGTTCAGAAAAATAATCTCCCTCACATTAGAAATACAATTGCAATTTTTTTTTCATGGACTGTAAAGTTGAACAAATAATTAGTTAATTTTTAATTAGCCACACAGATAATTCCACTCATTATCCGTATAGCCTAGCTATAGTTACATTTTTTTTAATTTTTTTTTTTTTTTTAGATTTGAAGCAACTTAACTTTCAGGTGTCGTCATAGCCAAGTTAAAGCTCTCAAATTTTCAGTTTAGAAGTAACAAAAAAAAAAAAAACAAAAAATTACAAAAAAAAAAACCTAAAATTATAAATTCAGTTTACTTGCCCAAGTGTGTGGGGACGTACATATAATTAAAGTAGCGTGACTGCCAACGGACTTTGGGGCTGGCTCGAAGGCCAAAGGACTGTGGGCCAGCTACTTACCATATCGAAGCCGACCTCGTAGTGAGTACCACGGGTATATAGGACGGGTATCGCCTGGCGACGGGGCAATATCTTGCCGGACGACATGCTGGATGACATTTGGTGGGCAACCGGCGAGGTACACATGGCTTCCTGGGCGTTCGTTCTGGTTTATGTTCTTTGGACCGTTTACCGGGCGTCGTGCTTCGTGGCTCTGAAACTCGAGCAAGACGAACAACAATAGGTGTACTATGTTTGCTGTAGTTTTTATTTTTTTTTTTTTTGTATTTTTCTTTTTTATTTTATTTAATTTCTCTTTTGACTCTCCACTACTCGTCTCGTATTCGCGATCGTATCAAATAGAAAGACAAGAATGAAAACGACAACAATAATAAATCAATAATCATTCAGCTAAAATTAGCTATGCGCCAAATTAAAATTGCAAATGCAGCTCATTGGAAAAGTGAGTTGCAAAAAAATGAAACTAAATTAACAAATTTCAATAAAATAACAAAAAAAAATTAATAAACAAAAACGTTCTGGCAATTGAGCTAATAATTTCTTTAAACAAACTTAATCAACACACACACACACACGCATACACACACACCAAAATTGCCTGTGCAAAGAAATTGTATAAAAAAAGCAACGGTGGAGTCAATTTTTTAACAATATTGTTCTAAAGCGCTTGAACGCAGAATTCAAACTGAATTGGCTATGTTTTGGCGGCAGCGATTCCAAGTGCCGAACAACCCACCCAGCGACCACAAAGCAACAACAACAGCGCTGCCAGACAGCAGTGCAGGCAACACGAAGACAGCTGACGACGCGACGTCGACGACCGACAATCGCTGCGATAACGGTGCGGGCAGCAACAACAAGATCAGTCCCAACAACGCTGCGACGCCGGCAGCGCAGCCGACGCCTATCCAGAGATGGAAACCAATCGAATTCGAATGCGAGTGCGAATTGAAATTCGAATTTTTCATTTTTTTTTTTCAATTTCAATTTCAATTTCAATTTCTGTTGCGGTTCGATTCACATTAGCCATTCGCACGATCTTATATATAGATATATATTTAATATATGGAAATCATATTTTGATAACAACAAATTTACAGCTTCCAAATGAATATGCATGATACATACATACATGTATATGTATGTTAATTAATCCAGTTCTAATGAGATCGTTATAGTTGCTGCTTAACGGCTAAGAAACTAGGCAAACAATAGTCAATGTTATAAAAGTTGGGAAAAATCGGGCTTCAATTCAATTGAACGGCAATATATTTCGTATTGGAGAAACCTTAAAAATTCGATTGAGAATGCAAATTTTTGCAGGTTTTCTGTTTTATTATTTAATAGCTATGCAGCCCTGGTTATATTCTGCTTTGCGAGACGGCAACGTTTTTTTTTTTACTTTTACCTATTTCTAAGTCGATTAGACGTAATAGGCTTTTCCCTAAACAAGTTTCGTTTTTTCTTATACCCTGTACCCTATTGAAAGTGGGTATAAGGATTTAGTGCAAATAGAAGGACGCATCTCCGACCTTATAAAGTATATAGATATATTCTTGATCAGGATGACTATCTGAGTCGATTAGGCCACCTCTCAAATTGTTATGAGTTGGAGACTTGTAGCGTATTTCCTAGTCGGTCACACCCGACTAGAACTTTCTAGTTTCTTTTTTGTTTTTTTTTTTTGTACTATTTATAGTCATTGACTTTTGTTTTGCGCTTTTATACCCTGGTTGCAAACTACTAATTGGCTATTTTGGCTTTATCCAAGAGTAAATTCCGCTTAACTCTATTTTTATACAGCACTAAATGTGAATCGCGAAAAGTTGAAGATGTGTGAAGTGCACAGCTACTAATAGAAACAAAGAATCCAGTTTCAGTAGTCTTAAGACAAAACAAAATAAATTGAATCAAAAAAAACTTTTGAATAACCTGTTTAACTAAAGTTAGCTTGAGTTACGGTAAGTAACGCTCCGAGAATCAAGAAAAAACCGTATGTAACTAAAAACCAGAACCAAATGATGATACATTTGTTCAAATTTCAGATTTACTATACCGATGATGCGAATAAATTAATTGCTGCTCGTTTTTAATTATCGTTAAAGTTTGGCTGTGGCATTCAGAAAAAAAAAAAAAAACTGTGGGGTATGAATGAGCGTCATTTGACTCTGTTCCTTACATTATTGATGGGTCTCGGTTACGTATACGTAATTTTCAGTGTTTGCCATTAAGCCGTTATACACACACGCTCGCGCACGCACACACACACACACACATTTTTTTAAGAATTGACCCTGAAAATATATATTTGTTATGTGTTGCCGCTTTCCATGGAAACACGTTTCTTGCTGTAAGCCATGGCTGCCACACATTTCTTGCCGTCATTTCGTTATTTAATTTTTGTTTTTCCTTTCTTTTTATATATGTATGTATATCATCTAACTGGGTTTGGATTTGCATACATAGATCTGGTATATGGCAGGTGGGCCTCACTGTCAACGATCGCAGTCAGTGTCAAGGATAGCCGGTTAATACATTTCTGACTGAAACATAGCCAATGATTAATTTCTGAAAATTGGCTCATCTCATGCACAACAACAAGGGGTATTAGTTCTGATTTACAGTGGAAGTTTGTGTGAAACGCAAGTTTTGACCAACTTGAATGACAACGGCGTTAATTATATGATCGTTATTAAGATTTCGCGATATATAATTAGATGACATATACATATACATTGTATATATTTGTATATATGTATATCAAGTACGTATAGCCCAAAGTTATATGTTGAAAATTGTACTTTTGATTCTCTTACGAATTATTCCATTCGTAAATAAATCGAGAAAGAACAGTTTAAAGACAGTTAAATTTGAATTTACTAGAAAGTTTTTTAACAACACTTAACAACAATTTTCAATTGATCGTTCCTATGGCAGCTATGTTTATGATATAGTGGACTTATCCAATCGAAATTTTTGTTCTTGTTTGCACGATTTTTGGCAGAACATTTAATTGATTAAATTTAGGAAGGGTACTACTCCATGTAGTTGAGAACTTTACAAGTCAAAATTTTTGTCAAATTTGGCATGATTATTGACCGAAATATTAAAGAACCGCAACATGTGATTTTACTGTGGCGCTTTATATTATTATTGATGCCAGCAGTCTATTAGAAATACAAACTCGGGTTTTCAATGCGACTAGGTGAAGGTCGGAATAGTCGTTTTCATAAAACTGTAACGACTCAATTTGAATTATGTTAAACAGTGCGTACAGCGCACATGCCATCACTTGTTATCCAGCACTTGCAAGTGTTATCGATATATTGGCGTGCGATAGATGGAACGCTTTATAATCGCAAAATTGTACTTGCCCCGCGCTCAATTGCGGCACGCGCAAAGCATCAAAACTAACTACACTTGCTGTTATTCTGCGATTTTAAACTTTCAATATAATTAATATGTGTTTTGCTTTTGAAATATGAAACGAATTGAATGCGACTTGTGCGCAAGTGAAGTGCAGTGTTTAGCGCCGCTAAATTGACCACAGGGCTGCAATAAATTTGATATTGTTTCGGGTTTTGTTGTCTTTTGTATATATATTTGATTTGTGGGAATTTGGCTAGGAAGTGTGCGTATACTGGGTATACAAGAATGGAGGAGCCAGCGATAGCCGTGGGTATTCCGGCAATGGGTCAGGAGAAAAATCCGCTGGAGATTTCAGGTAAGCTGCTCCAAAGAATCGGCATGCAGTATATAAGCATTTTCTTGTATTTTAAGACTTGATGCGTGTGAAACAGGTGCCTGAGATGAAGGAAGAGATCATGGACGTTGTCATCGGCCCGGTGACACACAGTTCGCATAGCCTCAGCGACGATAAAACCTCCACTGCCACAACGCCCGCCAACAAAATGGAAACATATTTGGCCGAACGCCGGCTGATACGGCTGGTGCGCAAGCAGTCCGCCCTCTATAGCCGGCACCATCGGCGCTTCAACGACGACGCCTTCAAGGAGCAGCTGTGGCAGAACATTGCGCGACAGCTGTCACAGGAATTGAGCAAATGCCTGAGTAGCTGGGCCGAGTTGCGCTATAAATATCAGCGTCATGTGCGTCGCTTGCGCGTCTATTGCCGGCAAATGCAGACGGGGCGCGGTCAGAAGCGTGCCCGGCCCACCATGCTGCACGAGGAGGATCTGCTGTTCCTGTACCCGCACGTGGCCCGCCAGCCGCATCTTTTCGAGAAGCCCGGCGATGTTCAGGAGGTGGACGATGATGTGACCATTGTGCCTATGCAGCCCGTCGATATCATAGACCTAGATGCCGTCGACTGCGACCATTACAAGATTAGCGCCGATCAGCAGCGTCTAATCGACGCCGTGCGCGCCTATCCGCAGCTGTACGATACGCATCATGTGAGCTATGACAACTATCGGCATCGCGGCATCATTTGGGGCGCCATCTCCAACGAGCTGCGCGAGAAGGCCACGAAGCTCATGAAGAACTGGCTGCAGCTCAAGACGCGCTACGAGTGGGAGTTGTTGCACGACAACGACGGCGGCGCCAACCAGCTGAGGAAGCAGCTCAGCTTCCTGGGGCCGTACATATGCAACATGCCGGGCACCGTGTGTAAAATGTCGTTGTACCTGAGGGACTCCTGGTTCGATCCCATCGAGCATTTCCGCAGCGTGATGAATCTGATCAACGTGCTGAAGACAATGCCCGAGCTGGGCCAGATGGTGGACGATTACCAGCACAGCGAACAGAAGCCACCGCGCTACCATGAGCTCTGGCTGCGCGTCGCGGCGCAGGTGCACTGCTGCCATCAGCGCTGCGAGGTCACCTGGCTGATGTTGCGCAACTTCTACCTGGAGCTGGCCGAGATGCGCAGGGCCGGCTATCAGCTGCTGGACAAATGGTTCTTCGAGAACATCATTGGCTGCCTCTACAAGGTGCTCGCGCTGCGCTCGGCGCGACGGGCCCAAAAACGTGGCGCCCTCGCGGTTCCCAGCGGCGGCCCGCCGCCCAAAATACACTCCCCGGTGGCGCTGGCGAGCGCGGCCAGTGCGACGCCCCGTATGCCAATGCCCTTTCTCAAGCCGGCGTTTAGTGCGCCGGCGCCGGTGCCGCCGTTGCCGCTGGCCATTGTCTATCCGGCGGCGACGCGTGCTCCGTCCATGGGCTCCACGATCACGGCGATAACCAGCAGCAGCGGCATCTCGACCAGCATCACGACCAACAGCAACAGCAGCAGCAGCAACGGCATCACGGCCAGCACCTCAGCCTTTACCCTGCCCCGCATTACGGCGGCCATTAGCGTGGTGCCCAAGCCGCCACCGACTGCAGCAGGAGCAGCAGCAGCTGGAGCGCCGATGCCCGCGCCCAACTCCGCCTTTGTGAATATGATTCCCAAGCCGTTGGCCCTGCCCATTCCGGCCACCGTGCAGCTGGCCAGTGTGTCCAGCGCGCGTCCGGGCCCACTGCGCACTGGCCTGCAGGTGATGGTGCGTCCCAAAGTCCGTCCGCCACTGACGCCGCTAATGTCGCCCGCGACCGCCACCGTCACCGCCATACCCGCACATCCGCCATCTGGCACCACGATACGCGCCGTGACGCCCTCCAGCGCTGGCACCCTCATCCAAGCCATAACGCCAGCGCCGGGCGGCGCATCGAAGGTGACGAACGTGTCCAAAATGCTGGCAACGCTATCGTCTTCGCCCACGCCAAATGGACTGCCTTTGCCCACGCTGGGGCCGCCGATGCCCAAGCTGGGGCCACCGATGCCCAAGCTGGGGCCGCCGATGCCCAAGCTGGGACCACCGATGCCCAAGCTGGGGCCGCCGATGCCCAAGCTGGGACCACCGATGCCCAAGCTGGGGCCGCCGATGCCCACGCTGGGCCCACCGATGCCCAAGTTGGGGCCACCGATGCCCACGCTGGGCCCTCCGGTGCCCAAGCTGGTGCCGCTGACCGTGCGCAACGATAAGGTGGCGCTGCCCCCGGCGGGCGTCCTGCCCAGGCCATGGGCCACATCCCCCGCAGCATCATCAACAACACTAGCTACCTCGTCAACAGCGCCCACCCAAATGCCGCCGCTAACGGCAACCACGTTCGTGAGGAAGCCTCAAAGCGCGCTGAGCAGCGCCTGGGAAGAGATGCAGCTACCACCGACGAACATCAAGTGCATCACAATTGCAGCGGGCCCACCGAAGCTGGCCATGGCCAAGACGGCGCCGTCGCAGGACGACATCAAAGTGGAGTTCCGCGACTGCCCGCAAACGGGTCGCATCGTCTACGCGGAGGGCAGGGCGCTGCCCTTTCCGCCGCATCTGAACATGGCGCGGACGGCGGTCTTCATACGCGAGGTGTTGGCCATTCCGCAGCTGCACAGCACGGAGCCCTATCTGGTGGTCAAAAGCTCGCTCCTCTGGCAGCAAGTATCGAAAAAGATGCACGTACCAGGCAAGTGCATACCCTGTACTCATTGAAAAGCGACAATGAATGCCATGTCGTAAAACACCCATCGCACCGCCTGACTATTGCGCTAGAGAAGCTAGAGACCTCCTCCAAAGATTGCGCAAAATTATGTTAAATCGGTCAAATCCAAATATCTTCCTCAATTTTAATGCTTTGTGAGGTCGGAGATGCCTCTCTCTGTTTCATAAATTTACCAAAAACATTATACCCATTTTAAATGGGTTCAGGGTATGACATTGTATGTGTCTAGCTTTAAAGCTGAGGCAGGTATATCGATTTTATCGATTCGCCGCGCTCCCAGAAGGCGTATCCAATTTAAAGTTTCTAGCTTCAAGAGCGGAAAACATTGCGTTCATACGGACAGACAGACGGACATTGCACAAGCCCAGTATACCATTTTCATTTCGTGAACGAGAATAATAAATTTACTAATGTGCATAATACGAATGGGCGTAAATAAAATCGATAAATGTCGATAACATAATTTTAAACATGCTGCACAGATTAAAAGCTTTTTCTGATATGTGCACTATTTTTAAAGGGTATACACTTGGCTGAGCATGCTCGCCTAAAGCATTTCTACTTAATATAAAATCGATAAATATCGATAAGATCATTTTAAACATTACATGCGCGCCCAAACTCAATTTGTGTAGATAAAATGCCAATTTCTGATATATGCACAATTTATAATGCAATCTCGAAATCGATAAATATCGATAAGTTCATTTTAAACACCATCCGCGCCCAAACTCAATTTGTACTGATAAAAAGCCAATATATGCACAAAGTTTAATGGGTATCCACATGGCTGAGCAGTCTCGACTGAAGCTTGATATAAAATCGAGAAATATCGATAAAGTATTTCTACTGGTCTATTGCAGAGCACGCCTGTCGCGCCATCTGGGCGTTTCTGGTGAAGCACATGAACCAGTTCCCGAAAATAGCGCCCATGGTGGAGCTGATGCGTCCCTTCAAGAGCAGCGTGAGGGTGTGGGAGAAGTCGCATCGGCTGTTCAGCAAGTTTGACGAGATAGCCCGCAAATATCAGTGGATGCTCCACAAGGAGCAGTTGCCGGCGCTGATGCAGCACTTTGAGAAGTACGATCACCTCTACTGCGATATGCGCCGCCCCCGACCCGGCGAGTCCACGCAGCCGGCGCGAACGCAGCGCCAGTACACCGACAGGGAGCGCCAGGAGGTGTGGCGTGTGGCACGTGAGCGTTTTCCGCAGAGTAAGTGCGCCGGCAAGGATACGAGCTACTATTTACTAATTGATGCGCTCTTCCAGTGAACCATCGCGACGTTTGGTCCATGTTCAAATTTGCGTTCAAAACGTACATGGAGGACCTGGAGCGCGGCATCGAGAATCCTTGGCCGCAGAACTGGTGGCATGCGCTCGAGCAGCTCAAGTTTCTGGTGAACGTGCGCTACCATCCGCTGGAGCCCTACTACTACATTGTGCACAACAAGTTCGTCGAGGAGGTGAAGCGCTGCAGCATGTACGAGGCGCTGATGCAGCCCAGCGGCGAGGCTGCACCGACCGAGGTGGCTGCCGCGCCCGGACCCATGCCCTGGGAGACGGAGGAGGCCAAGCGGCTGCTGGCCGTCGACGAGTCGCTTAGCCTTAATGCCGACCTGCAGCAGCTTAAAAAGCAGCAGCAGTGGGAGAAGGAGCAACAGAAAAAGGCCGTCGAGCTGGCGCTGTACCTGGAGCAGGGCCAGCAGCGGGAGCAGGAACAGGAGCTGGAGCAGGCGCAGCAGTCAGCTGAGGCCGAGCTACGGCTGGAAACGCGGCCAACGGTCAATGAGCTGGTCAAGCATATGGCCGGTGATTATCGCAAGCTGCCCAACATGGACGCCTTTCAGCTGACGCGTCTGATGCGCTGCCATCCGAAGACGTTCGGCAAGGCCAGCACGATGGAGAAGCGCAGCGCTTGGCAGCATGTGGCCAAGCAGCTAAATGCCAGCGGTAAGTGTTGCAACAGCGCCACCTTGAACGCCCCCTAACTGTTTTCCAACCCCCGCCCATACAGTAACCGACTGCCGCTTGAGCCTGCAGTACGCGCTGCGCGAACTGCGGCTCTTGAAGATTACCGATCTCAATTGCCGCTGCGTGCTGTCGCAAAAGTATTATTATCACATGGACGAGATCTACAAGCAGGTCAAGATTGGCGGCCAGGTGCTGGTGCGCACGCCGCATCAGCTCAACAAGACGCTGATGCAGCCGACGGAAACGATCTATCCGGAGCGCTATTTGCCCGAAATCAATATGATCACCTGCAAGCCCCGTCTGGTGATCAAAAACTGGGCCTACGCGGTCAACAATTTGCCCGCCGGCAGCCAAGACGACATACGCATACGGCTCAGGCAAATCTTCATCAAATACGCCAGCCTGGCGAACATCGAGTGGCCCAGGCCCAAGCGCACCAATGGTGCACTGGAGCAGCAGCAGGAGCCCGTCGAGAAGCGAGCCAAGCTCCAGCAGGAAACGTAGTTATAGTACTTTTTTTTTGTTTAGTATTAATGCTTATCATTTGTAAGATGCATGGCTGAAACAAGCGTCCAGAGCAGGTCATGACTGGAACCCAATCCTCGCCCGAAATTCACATTTAACATTTTTGCACCCCCGATTGCGGCACATGTTAAATATTATTGCCTATATAATACGTGCTATATGGTATTTGAGTTACGCTTAGATCGACTATCATTGTCACCTATATCCTGCGACTTTAGTTTATATATCTATCGCTGCAATTGTTGCTCATCTCTTATTTACCCACAGTTGAATAATGTAAAACTTCTTTTTTTTTTTACGCAACTATATGTAAGAATAAATGATGTAAATTGTTGAACGGCACAGTGTGTGTGGCATCGGGGTAGTTTGTGGCACAAAAATATAGTTGCCACTATGATTAGACGCCCACTTTAACGACCGGGCGGTGCTGGGATCAAAGTAAGCCCCAACGAAATTGTTGTCGGACAATTGGCGTATAATTTGATTGCGCGCCGGACACAAGGGCGGTTTTGTGAGTGTGTGCGAGTGTGAGTGTGTGTGTGTGTGTGCGGTAAGCTTAGCAACAGAAATCACGCATAGCTGTGCTCTGCTTCAGCGTAACCGTGTTCGTGTCCTCGACGGGGAACCTGTGGCCGGACTGTTTGTGATCCACATGCGTATCGAATATGGTCACCGCCAGCTTGGCGAAGAGACGCTCCACGTTGGCGCCGGTCATCGCCGATGCCTCCACGTAGGCGATGCCCAGGCTATCGGCGTAGATGGCCGCCGACTGCTGGCACACCTGGCGCGCCTGGAACGCATCGCACTTGTTGCCCACCAGCAGGATGTGGACGTTGTGCGCGGCATGCTTGCCGATCTCCTTCAGCCAGTAGTCCACGTGCTTGTAGCTGCGTCGGCGCGTGGTGTCGAACACGAGTATGATGCCCTGGACGTGGCGATAGTAGGAGTTCATCATGGAGCGGAAACGCTCCTCGCCGGCCGTATCCCAGATCTGCAGTTTCATCTTACAGCCGGAGATCTCAATGGTGCGCACCTTGGAGTCAATGCCCACCGTGCACCTGTAGTTGCCGGTGAACCGATTCTCCACGAAACGCTGCAGCAGACACGTCTTGCCCACCCCCGCATCGCCCAGCATCAGGATCTTAAAGACGCGTCGCTCGTCCATTCCGAACTCCGGAACCGAATTCTCGGAGTTACGTTATCTTCGACTGTGGGCCTTTCCTTTCCTTCAAGGCCAGCGCTTCAAATTTGTAAGCTGAGCACATGGAGCTAAGCTATATCTGTATATCTTTATTTATTTATATATGTACACGTTTCTCCAAGTACACCTGATATTTCAACTGGGCTTACTATCAAAAAATTTAAGAAGGGTTTTTCCACTCGTGAAAAGAGTATATTGGGCTTGTGAGCTATTTTTCTCGTGATGGCCCGCCTCGGCTGAGGTGCTCTGATTTTGACTGACAGATTGAAATTGATTACACTTTTGACATGTTGCTCTTGGATCCACAGCCCCCATATTTCAAACGTCCATAACTTTGTCAAAACTGAACCGATTTTCATGTTTGATGGCATTTTTTTCATGGTTGGTCCTCGAGATTGATTTTGCATTTCAATTATATTCATTATTGAAAATAATTTTTTTTTTTCATTTTTTGGGAAAAAAAGCATGTACTCCCCCCTTACTCACTTTCGAAAATTTTTTTTTTTTAAATTAGAAATGCAAATTAATGTTTTTAATCGATTGCGGTTGTCATAATTAGTATAAAAAACAACATTAAAACCGATTCTGAGGGGGTAAAATTTTTTGTCAAAAATCATGCCAAAATCGACAAAAATTTTGACATGTAAAGCTCTCGGATCCATAGCTCCAATATTTCAAATTCCCACAACTTTGCCAAAACCAAACCGATTTTCATGTTCGATGTCATTTTTTTCATGGCTTGTCCTCTAGATTGATTCTGCATTTCAATTATATTCATTATTGAAAATAAATTTTTTTAATTTTTTGGGGAAAAAAGCATGTACTCCCCCCTTACTCATTTTTGAAAAAATTTTTTTTTCAAAATTTAGAAATGCAAATTTATAATTTTAATCGATTGTGGTTGTCATAATTAGTATAAAAAGCAACTTTAAAACCGATTCTGAGGGGGTCAAATTTTTTGTCAAAAATCAATGCAAAATTGATAAAAATTTTGACATGTAAAGCTCTCGGATCCATAGCTCCCATATTTCAAAGACCCATAACTTTGTCAAAACTGAACCGATTTTCATGTTTGATGGCAATTTTTTCATGGTTTGTCCTCGAAATTAATACTGCATTTCAATTATATTCATTATTGAAAATATTTTTTTTTTTAATTTTTTGGGGAAAAAAGCATGTACTCCCCCCTTACTCATTTTCGAAAAATTTTTTTTTCAAAATTTAGAAATGCAAATTTATAATTTTAATCGATTGTGGTTGTCATAATTAGTATAAAAAACAACTTTAAAACCGATTCTGAGGGAGTCAAATTTTTTGTCAAAAATCATGCCAAAATCGACAAAAATTTTGACATGTAAAGCTCTCGGATCCATAGCTCCAATATTTCAAATTCCCACAACTTTGCCAAAACCAAACCGATTTTCATGTTCGATGTCATTTTTTTCATGGCTTGTCCTCTAGATTGATTCTGCATTTCAATTATATTCATTATTGAAAATAATTTTTTTTTAATTTTTTGGGGAAAAAAGCATGTACTCCCCCCTTACTCATTTTCGAAAAAATTTTTTTTTCAAAATTTAGAAATGCAAATTTATAATTTTAATAGATTGTGGTTGTCATAATTAGTATAAAAAACAACATTAAAACCGATTCTGAGGGGGTCAAATTTTTTGTCAAAAATCAATGCAAAATTGATAAAAATTTTGACATGTAAAGCTCTCGGATCCATAGCTCCCATATTTCAAAGACCCATAACTTTGTCAAAACTGAACCGATTTTCATGTTTGATGGCATTTTTTTCATGGTTTGTCCTCGAAATTGATTCTGCATTTCAATTATATTCATTATTGAAAATATTTTTTTTTTCATTTTTTGAGAAAAAAAGCATGTACTCCCCCCTTACTTATTTTCAAAAATTTTTTTTTTTCAAAATTTTGAATTTCAAATTTATAATTTTAATCGATTGTGATTGTCATAATTAGTATAAAAAACAACTTTAAAACCGATTCTGAGGGAGTCAAATTTTTTGTCAAAAATCATGCCAAAATCGACAAAAATTTTGACATGTAAAGCTCTCGGATCCACATCCCCCATATTTCAAACGTCCATAACTTTGTCAAAACTGAACCGATTTTCATGTTCGGTGGCATTTTTTTCATGGTTGGTCCTCGAGATTGATTTTGCATTTCAATTATATTCATTATTGAAAATATTTTTTTTTTCTTTTTTTTGAGAAAAAGAAGCATTATTCATTTTTGAAAAATTTTTTTTTTCAAAATTGATTCATTTTTAATCGATTATGGTTGTCATAATTAGAGTAAAAAACAGAATAAAAACCAATTCTGAGGGGGTCAAATTTTTAGTCAAAAATCATGCCAAAATTGACAAAGATTTTGGCATATTTCAAACGTGCATAACTTTGTTTTTTTATGGATTTACCTATAGTTTTTTACAGTTACGGAACTAGTTCAGTGCTGAACAAACACTTCTTGTGTGGTAGTTGAACGAAAGACAATAAAAGTGAATAGCGCTTGAATGAGAAAGGTTATTCTGGAACTAGTTTTTCTCAAACTGGACTCGATCACAGCTCTCCTTGCTAGTTTTAAATGCCAAGCTAGTTAAATTCAGTTTCTGCTTTATTACTCAAATAAAACGAAACTCAACTGGAACTAGTTGCAGCTTCAAGTGAGACATAAGCCACATGGTTAATGGCCCCCAATGGCGCTTCTGCCCAGCTGCGCTTCAAGACGCATCAAATTAACATTCTAATGTGAATCGCTGAACGTTTCAGCTACCCCCAGGCCCCAAACGCCGACGTTCCGGGCGCGGCTCCCAGCCACCTTCAGCTCCAGTGGACATCAGCATTCGGCACAAAGAGGGCAATAATGTTTGCTCCCGGTGATTAACGCAATTAAACAGGTGCTCAAAATGATGTTTCCAGTGGATTAGCCACGGCTAGCTTGAGTTCGCGCTGCGGATATTTTACTGCTATTCCGGCACGCCCGCTAATAAGCGCCGCATTAGCAACATGCGCCACGGCCACGGCCACATTCGCATTAATTCAATGTGGATTTTGAGCATCAGCCAGCGCCCATTACATGGGGAGGGGGAGGGGGCGGGAGGCGGGGTCGATTGTGCGCGACGTCTGACGTTAAAATTCCATTAGCCAAACAATGGACTGCTGCAGGGTGGCGGGACAGTGTGGCGGAGTGGGGGGGTGGTGGGGGGGGGGTGGGGTTGTAGGCCAAGAGCCTGTGCCACTTATGATTTGTAGGTGTTCTGGCCGTGAGATAAAACCTGTAATTATGCATCCTGCGCCCTTGGCTCTGAGAATGAGCACTGAAACTCAGCTGGCTTAAATGTGGATAAGTTCTCAGGTAAGACGTTAACGTTAACGTTTTTCTAATAGGCCAACTTTTTCAGACAAATTTTTAAGCATTTCGAATTAAAAATTTATTTTATCAAAGTTGACAAGCACTTTAACGTGTAGTCGAATTATTTTACCAGCTTGAAGACCTAAGCTTCTTGCTACGATTACATAAAATTGTAGCATTTGGTTGACAAGAGGTTAGGTAAAAGTAACACAATTGACCTGTCTATTAAATTTGACCTGCTGTGTAAGATTAACATGAGCTTTGACAGGAATATAAAAAAACAGCCCTGCGCCCAACTAATTGCATTTGGTGACTAAGACAGTGAAACGATATTTAACTTCTTGTCAGCTAACATGAACTTTGACATGAAAAAACCAAGAAATTGAATTAAATTATTCTTCTTACAAGCTGAGAAAGCATAACAAAATGTAACTTCTTGTCAGCTAACATGAACTTTAACAGGAATATGAAAACACGAATCTTAGTTTATAACTTTAAATGAATTCTCAAGCTGAGCAAGTTTTACTAAATGTAACTTCTTGTCAACAAACAAAAGCTTTAACAGGAACACAAGCAAACAGCCCTTTAAAAGAGCAGAGCAAAATTATAATATAAGCATAAATTTAACTTCTTGTCAACTAACATGAGCTTTATTAGGAACATGAACGCAGGGCTCTTAAGTTATATTCTGCGAACGGGTTTTCCACACTTACGATTTCAACTGTTCACCTAATTAAAAGTCTTTCTCTTTTTGACATTCTCGAGCTTGAAGATCCAAAAGCCCCCCACTCATGTAACGGTGACAATTCTGCTGGCCAACTGTCCGGCAATTGTTTGTTTGCCCAACTGGTTCACATGACCTCCGTGATTTTGGGCATAATGAGACGCAAGTTTCACGATTGGGTGGCGTCTGTTCCCATGGCATTTATGTCCAAAATTCCCAAAAACAAAAACTAGCCGAAGTCATTGTAAGATGATTTTTGTTTTTTCATTAAAAACCAAACAAAAAAAAAACTGAATTTTTTATTGTTTTTTTTTTGTGCGGTCTTATTGTGCAGTCCAACTGCTAATTGAACCGTTTTTGTTATTTGCCCATGTTTTATTGTTAAAAAAAAAAAACAGAAATGACGGGAAAACAAGTAAGAATGCTCTCGTAGGGAGTGCCCGAATAAGCGATACCCTTTACTCAAAGCCAAAGCTGTTCTTAAATATTTTTTTCCCTTTAATTTTAGGGTATATTTCAAATTTTAATATTCTTGATCTTTGTACATACTAATATAATATACTATATTATACTAAATTTGACAGCTCCAAGCTACATTCTTCGATATTTGCTGAAAAAACCTCGGCTATAGATCGATATTTATCGAAATTAGGGAAGCTTAGGGGGAAAAAACAAAAAATATAATATGAAGAGAGTGGGACAGGCATCCTCAAAGGGCTTGGAGATGCGTCCTTCTGCCTGTGACATGCATTTGCTCAAAACCAATATACCCCTGGTTAGCCATTTTCAATGGGTATAAGAAAGAGAAATGAGCCAAGCGAACTATTTAATGACAGTCGCACAGCCCACAACTGTGATGTACACCGATGTATGTATATACATACATACATACATACATACATACATGCATACATATGTATACGCTACATTTTCGTAGCTGGCGGGGGAGGGAAATCATGGGCATGTGTGCGGATGTGTGGGGGGTGGGTAACCGTTTTCCAGACTGAGCTTAGTTCAATGATTTTGCTTCTGTGGCAAAACAAAGAACACGCCCCACTTGTGGACGCAGCGCTAAAAAGTAAACAGAAAAACCATTAACGCTTACAAAAAAAAAAAAAAAACACACACACACACAGAAAAAATACTTGCTTTTGTTATTGTTGTACCTGATGTTGTTGTTGCTGCTGCTGAATTGTGCATGGAAAACAATTACAACTTGACAAACAAAGATAATTTGCGAATGAGATCGACGACACGGCGACAATGAAGAGACGAAGCGACGCAGAGAGCAGTTGGGTTGAAGTTCACTTTATGCACAAGCTCATAAAGATCGTCAGGAATTCAAAAGTACCAAGAGCAAGCGTGTTAACAAAATTTCAGGTGGAGTTATTTAGCTTCAGCAGGTATGCCCAGAAACGCAACCGAACCGAACGCGCCGGGGCTGGGCCAGAGTTGTCAGCTTCATCGAACGAAGTGCAAAATATCCCAACTTAATGAAGTCCACTCAAGGGTATTTGGCTTTGAATATTTTAATATTTACTTTAATGGAATTTAAAAACATAGGTTAATTTTATTAACTTAATATTCTTATATGTATAAGAATTTTCAACACATTTATCTCAACCATATACAGATTTTGCAAAAATGCTAATAAAATTAATGGATTCAAAGAAAAATGTTCCAATTTTTTACTCACAATTAGTATGGAAATGTCTTCTAGTTACTAAGGTCATATACATTTTGAGTGTTGAAATTTTTCAAAGAGCAAAAATTAAACCAAAACAAAAAAATATTGCTCGGCTGTTTTTTCCCCCCTCTTTTGGTTCAAGGTTCGGTTCATGAAATCAAAAATATTATGGTTCCAAATTCGAATCGGGTTTAGGCTTTCGGGCGACATTTTGCAGACATTTTTCCAGTCTATACCCATAAATTGGAGAAATCATACTAAAAACATATAATTTATATTACCTCGTACACTTTATGGTAACCTTGTACCACTTTCAGACCACTTTTGAGTTGATCTATTAAAATTAGGAGGCTTTTCAGTAATTAATGCAACTAAATAAAAGAAAAAACAAGAAAACGCTTTGAAAAGAGCGCAGTTAATTGTATTTATCGTTAGCGAAAAGGGAAAATGCAGATAATCATTTTTACGATCCAAAAAAAGCGCCGTATTCAGCCTCTCCGCTGACCCACTAAATGTAATCGTGCGTAATCCACACAACAACAGAGCATAAATCTGGTTTACGACGTGAATTGTTTATTACGCCTAACGAACTTTCTATGCTGGGGCACTTGGCACTTGCATAATCGCCACCCCCCCACCCCTCCCCACCCCTCTTGCCACCTCGGATGACGCTGCATTTAGCAGGTCGCGAGGTAATCAATGTGGAATCTGCTCTGATTGCATCGGGGGAAAGCACGAGAAAAAAAAATACACACCATGCACGACAAATAAGTTTTAAGTATTTGTCACATTTGTAAGCAGTTGTTGCTATATTTTTTTGTTGGGATGCAAAAAGAAAGTGCAAGTAAAAATGTATTGCAGTATTTATCGCGTTAAATACACATAAATATAGCGAACAAAATATAGAGCAATGAAAGTATTAGAGTTTTATCGTAGATTTGCATAAGCATTACAATTATTCAATTGTATTCGTGTTTTAAATCTTGGCGCCCCGTCACATAGTGAATGGCAAAACGAACTATCGATAAATTACGATCGGTACTGCAACTTGCGTTGTCGCCACTGTGTAGCAGCAGCAGCGGGGAATCTGTTTAAATTAAGGCATTTTAAATGTTGTGAAAAGGCAATACAAATCGATATTCATAAATTGCAATACTTTGAATTAACTCAATTATTATAATATATTTGATATTTGCAAAGAATACTAAAATTACTAAAAGAAAACTTATTGCTTTTTGATTTATTTAAAATTTCTTATGCAACCTACACTTGTTTCTTCTATTTTATCAATATACAAATTTAGTTTATTTAATTGAACATTTAATTATTTTCTGTACTTTACATACAATATGCACTGCAAACAGGTGGAAACGCCAGCAATTGCGTGCGGGGCGAATGCTATAGCAAAACAATGCTATCGATAGTCGGCAGCACACTCGACAATGTTCGTATCGATAGTGGCATCGATTGCTGTCGCAAGATTAGTCTGTTTGGCGCAATTGAAACGCGAAGATCGTGTGTCTCTCTTACAGTCTGGCAGAGAAACGGTCGCGAGTTCAAGTTCTCCGGCTAAAACGCGGCTCAACATTTGATTGCGATTGTTAATCACACGCTCATATGATTAAGTACGAGATTTTAGTTGTTTTCTTTTTTGGGCTAATCTAGTACTAAATAATTGCCAGACATTGTTGTTGTTGTTTTGCGTACTTCGGGCAAAACGAACCGGTGCCGGGGAGTTTCGGCAACGGATTTTTGTTTTTTGTTTGTTTTTTTTTTTTACACTGTTTTTTAAATGTGTCGCAATTAAATAATATATACATACAAACATAATAATTTTTATTATTATTTATATTTAATTGTTGAATAAGAAAACAACAGAAAGAACAACAACAGCAGCAGCGGCAAGTGCGAGAACGTTAAATTAAAGTGCGATACGCGAATTGAAGTGAAGTGTGTGTGTGTGTGTGTGTGTGTGTGTGAGGAGTGTGCGTGCAATTCGGAATTGGAGCAACAGCCGGAGCAATTGTCCCGGGTCTTCACAATCGGCGCGCTGTAAGTGTAAACGCAGCTACTCCCAAGTCCCTTTTCCTGTATATCTCCCTCCCGCTGGCTCCGGCCGTGCCACCTCCCTTGCACAAGTTCAAGTTCAGCGCTTAACCGGCGAAAATTAGCCAACGTTGCGCCCACAACTTGAACGGGCGCTCGCTCACGAAATTTACACGCGCTCTTCCTCTCTCTCTCTCTCACTTCGAAAATGCTCTCTTTTTGGTGGGCAGCTCTCCTGCATTTTGTTGCGTGCATTGCACCTTTGCCTGTGTGTTCCTTGGGCCTTGCCATTGCCGTTGTCTCGTTTTTCGCTTTCGATGCGTTTTGACAGCGAATTGCTAATCGCCGCGGTATTTCGCACTCACTCACACACACACACACACACACACAGGCACACGCACGCCCCTGCGCCACCCACCAACACTTGCACTCAGCAAACACACGCACACGCTGAGATCTCGTCATCGTTCTTTTACCTCTTTTACCACGCTCACCTCACTCGCCCTGGCGCTCGCTCGCATTCTTTGCGTTTTTGTCATTTCCTTCGCCGCCGCAGCAACAACTTTCTTAGATAAACAGCATTTGATAAGTAATTGGCGTATATTTTACATGTTCCTTCTATTATTATTTTTTTTTTTTTTTTTTTTTTGGCAAATTGACTATCGGCTTTGGTCTGTCGCCCGCTTGGCTTGCCTTTACCTTTTTTTTTTTTTTTTTTTTTTGCATTGTTCTCTGTTAGATAAGCGCCGCGGGCTAAGTCAACGATTTTAGCTTATCGCTCTTCCTCTTGCCACGACTAAAACCGAAAGACGTTGAGCAATGCCAGCCCATTACCTCACTAGCTCCAGATATGCCAAATCACGCACATATATGTATACATACATATATGTGTATGTATGTTTATGTTTGTATCTTGCCCATTCTCGTGCAATTTACCTTCGTCTACAGTTCTATTAGCTTTAGATAGAGAACAGGGTCTTATCAGCGGATCCTTTCCTCCTCGTATCGCTGTTCAATCAGGTATAATTTTCAGTGCGTGTGTTTGCTCAGAGATTTGCGTCTTATGGGTGCCACAGTAAACTGGACTAGTTTACTTGAATGCTCTACGGCGTGGTTCCAGCCACGTTTTGATTCGAAACAAAAACAAATTTCAAATTTGAAAGGAACATATTTTATTTATTATTTAAGAAAAAAATATATATTTATCGTTTTGTTTATTTATAATTATGAGCTGGAAAATTGGTTCGGTGCATGATTTTAAAAATATTGTTGTCTGAGTCTGAGATAAAAATTGAAATTTACAATCAATATAGAAATAAAAATTTAATAAGAGATCAAAAAGAAATTCGAGTTGTAAAAAAAGTGACCATGATCATGTATGAAAGTATGAAAAATTATAAAAAAAAAACATTTTTTTACTAATCTAACGATTAAAAGATTTAAAGATTGTTATTATCGTGCATTACCTAATAATGCTATGAAAGAATAACAACAAAGTTGTAAATACTGTGATCATGATCAGGTTTCATGAAAAATTGAGTATAAGAAATTGAAATTAAAATTTATCTAAAGCTTTGAAGATTTATTATCACGCATTACATAATAGTCAAATAAAAACAGATCAACAGAGACAGAAGAGTGGACGTTAATAAAAGAAAAGAAAAGATTTTCGATATTAAAGAAAGAAAAAGAAAAGATGAGAAAAAAAATTATATCATTTCAACATGCTAAAAAACAAGATTTACAGCGAAATATTTAATACTAATAAAAAAAAAGAACGAATACTTTTATGCCGAATTACCGAAGATTAAATACCCTTGCACACATATGGCATTTAGTACCTAAGCCAGCCATAAAGTAACTAAAGTAACTTAAAAATGAACTGATCAAAATATTTAATAATTTTGAAAGATTTGAAATCGTCCAAACGTCAACTGATATTCATAACAATGGCTTGTTTATACCTCTAGAGTTTTTTCTATTTTTAGCATTTATTTACGATCATTTCTATATAGTTGCTGCTCGATAACAATCGATCGCCTGTATATATGTACAATGAAGTGTCTCAAGTTTGGCAAACTTCTCGGCTTTCAATGGATCGCATAACTTTGCCTTCACTTGTTTATACAGTAAGTCGATCGATCAGTGGACCTTACCCAGTGATCTAAACTCACGACACCCACTTGAATTACTTTGTGTTTTTTTTTTTCTTAACTGAATCACATAAAGTGGCAAATTTGTTGGCCAAATATGCGAGCTTTTAACTATGTATGTGCCGTATAACCGAATTGTGATCACTTGGTGATCAGTTTTCATGTGGGCAGCGGTAGCAGCACCAAAAAAAAAAGAAAAGAAAAGATAACTAAGCGTGCTCCAGTCGGGAGTGCCCGACTAGGAGCTACCCTGTAGCCAATAGTCCGATTTTTATGTAAATTTCAGGACTGCAAAGGAACATTAGCTGCTATAATCTTTGAGATATGCTAAAACAATATTTTAAGAAAACGGTCCAAAAAAAATGAGCATTTAAACTGACGCGGGTATATACGACTATATACAAATAATATGTACTCTTTTTATTTTGTGAACGAGTATTATCTGCGTATGATATAGGAACTAAATCGAATATATATACTAAAGTGGATCAGCACAAAACCATTATACCCAGCTTGGCCCATTTTGAATGCAGGGCATTGCAAAAGAGTACAAATTGACAGAGTCGCAGAGACGGAGTGTTTACGCTCGGTGGCCAACTGTTTCAATAGAAAGCCGCGATCGCCGCGTGGTGATCGAGGCGTGCTCGAGGTCAGCTCTGAAGATGATCAAAGCCGAACGTGAGTCGCTCGCATTCGCGCGATCGGCGTCAGCGTCAGCGTCTAAATATAGATTTCGACCATATTTGATGATAAATATTGGCAATGAGTGGCACCGACTGGCAACCGGACCTACCTCAACCTGCCCAGCCGCAAGTATCTTGCGGCTGCGGCTGCGGCTGCGGCTGCTGCACGTGTGTGCGGCAAACCACGCGCAGACAACAGACGTGGCAACATGTCAGACGTCGGCCCCCACGCGACATGCGACATTTTTGCAGCGACTGCGCTGCCGCGTCTGTTGCATGCGCTGCCGTCGCCGTCGGCGTCGCTGCCTTAATAAGTTTTAATCTATTTGTCAATATTTCCTCGTTTGGCTCTCAAACATTGCACATGTCTATCTGCATCTGTATCTGTATTTTGTGCTCTTGGCATTCGTCTGCGCATCTTTTGGGCCCAGTTCTCCGCCTCGTCGCCTCGCCACACAATGGCCGCGTATTCATAAACAAGGCGACTCCCGACTTCGCCTCCTACTCCGACTCCGATCCCGTTTTTGACTCCTTGGCAGCCGCAGGCCCTCATCTAGTTCGGTTGCCGCAACGAGCTCTGCTGCTGCTGCTGTTGCTGCCACTTTGCCACTTCCACTGGGTTGCCATGCGGCGCTGCAAACATTTTTTGTATACACTGCCAGTGGGCATTATCATATTGTCACGGTCTTTGAAGCCATCATGTAGCCGTTTTTTATTTCTATGCAAAACTTTCTTTGAAATTCAAATCGATTTCGATGAAAATCGTCCCGACTTCATCTCTATATCATTTAATTATATTTTTCGTATCTAAAGTTATTTTAACCGAACTTATTCTTGCGAATTTTCTGATATCTATTAATTATATCATATAATATATATTAGATCAAGAGGTAACATTTCTTTTTTTAACTCGAAGTATTGTAATACAATTTAACATTTACAAAACCGTTGCGAAAAAATACAATTTAAAATTATTTAAAGCGGTTCAATCGGTTCACTATATAGCTCCCATAAGATTAAACGGTCAAACGGTTTCAAAAAATCAAAAAAATAATCGCCAAATATGCTGGCAAAACATAATGAATATTTGGCTTTCATTAGCTCTTTGTTGATAGATATTTAAACCTCTTCCCTATTATATTATATAGCCAGTATTCAAATATTATGCTGTATATTATTTATATATCTTGTCTTTTAAGAGTATTCAATCTTCGTCATATTTCAGTTAGCTGTTTATTCTTTCTTGTGAGCGTGTTTTTTTTTTTTATTTCGTGCGTTTTGTTTGTCTTCGCTGTTGATCTCCACTCGTGCCCCCGACTCCCCCGACTCCCCCTGCCCCCGTGTCCGTTGTTCTCTGTTCTCATCGCTGTCTCAACGTTGGCGTCCGTGCAAACTGTCGTCATTGTATTGTCATATTTCTGTTGCATGTGTCCCCCTGTCCCCCCACACACACCCTTTCCCTCCATATCTCTCTATCTCTCTCTTACTTTCCATGTGTCTGTCAGTCTTTCTTTCTGTCTCTTTGTCAGCCTGTTTGTTTGTTTGTTTGTTTGCTTGCTTGTCGTTGCCAGTAGTTTCTGTTTCTGTTTCTGTTTCGTTAGCTGTTGCAAGAGCGCAGAAAGTAAAAGTTGCATCTTCTGTGTGGCCTAATAGAGTCGCAACCAAATGCAAGTTCATGTGTGCAACGAACTGTCCGAATTCATCTTTTAAACATTACAATCACGATTTTTCTGGAATTACAATTTGTTGCATGTCTTTCACAAAGCTGAAACGATTTTAATAAGAAATACTATTTTAGTCGTGCTTTGTTCTCTGCATTGAAAACATAAAACATTTTATATATATTATTTTTATTGACATTTTTGGAATTTCAAAAAAAAAACATTGACAAAAATTATTGAAAATGTTAATTCGAAAATTTGAATTTTTGATCAATTAAGAATACCACAATTTGTATCAAACGGGTTTGCAAAACAAATTCTGATTTGGATTTGATCAAATATCTGTTTTTAGACTTCAATATGCCGTAACATTGTAAGTGTGTATGTAATACCATATTAGTATAAATTTATACTCTATCTATTAGAAGCATTAAATTTTATTATATTATATCGATTCTTTAAGTTCTCGAAACTTCAAACAAAAAAAAAAAAATACCATTTTGTGTATAAAAAAATAATTATTAATCTTTGGTTGGGCCTATCTTCTGTTTGTGAACAATTTATGTCTTCACAATGTCGCTTCATAAATTTAAGTATTAAATAACAATTATTTAGCATATATGTATATCTACGCCAAGATGTCGTATATATAATTAGCTCGACTAACCGATAGATTGATTTCCATATGGAAAAATACCAGTTCTTTGGGCCTGATTGACTTGGAAACGTGTCGGAAAGTGTGTCAAAAGTGTCTTAAACATGTCTCCAATCAATTGAAACACTGACCTTGCGCACGCTGATTTGCATTGTCGCTGGCAAGCAGACATAGATACACTATCTGACAGATACGAATACGGCAATGTGTGCCCAAGCGACCATATCGGCCCTCACTATACAATTGGCTTTTATTTTTCTTTTGACACAACAATTTTTGCACTTGGACACTTGTGCGAGTGCGAACTTCGTTGGGAGAGGGTATCCGGGGCGACATGCACATTTTTTGTGTGCATTTCCAATTGTGGCGAATGGACGCTTATCAGAAATCGGGCGCACAAACATTTCAATTGATTTATTGTGGTATCAATTGACGGAATGCGAAGAATGCTCGAATGCTCGAATGATCGCCTTGGCGACACTCGAGATGCGGACGCAAATTCACCTTCAGCCTCAATTTACAGGCGAACGGACGCTGGCAGCGACGTCGACGGCGCTGCCCGTGCGTGCCGCCGCAACGCTTATCAACAGAAAGTCGCTCCGAGAGCTGAACGTTTATCACAGCGCAAAGCGACTCAAAACAATGGCGAGAACCAGCGGCTGTCTTAGATAAGAGGCCGCATTCAAAAACCATAAATACGCGTTTCGTGAATGCCAAGCGGCTGGGCTTGCAATGTATCTGTATCTGTATCTGTATCTGTATCTGTATTTGCTTAGTATCTGTATCTGCATGTCTATCTGGAGCCGTGCCTCAACTCGAGCTGTCAGCTGTAAGCAGCTGGCGTGTTAATGCCGTATCTGCCAATTCGTATCTGTATCTGTACATATTCACATTATATGTATCTCTATCTCATGGCTGCCAACGCGCACGCTGTCTTCAATTTATGGCTCAATATCATTTAATTAACTTCAATTTAACGCCGCTTTAACCTCTTTTGTCTTGTTACCTTAACATAAATACCCCAACTTTGCGTAAAAGCAAAATTAATAAACAATCTTTCCGACTTTTTGTATTAACAACTTTGCGCTGGGCAACTAAGCAACTGGGCAACTGGGCAACTGGAATTTGGTCTGAAATTTCATGCCACACAAAATCTTTATACCATAGCTTTTGTTATTGTTGTTATTGTTGTTGTCTCATGTGTCGCTTTTTGCTAATGAGCCGGTCCACAAAATGGTAAACATAAACAAGAAACATCAACAAGTTGGCAAAACTTGATGCCCAGAGCGAAGTACAAATGCTCTTTAACTAATAAATATTTAGATTGTTCAAACTGTTAAAATATTGTGTAGGAGAGACGGTATAGTTATTCAAGGCATATCAGTTGCCAAAGTCATGTGCTTAAATATTTTTTTGCAATTTCAGTTCTAAGTTTCTTATATAAATTTAACGTATTTCGATGGCTGATATTCTATATGGTTTTTTTTTTCCTTTCTAAAAGTATACTCGAATAAAAGTCTATAGTTTTCAATCTTCTTCAAATACTAAATTGTCCAATACAATGTTTTTTATTTAACCCCATTTCCATGTGGTCTATTTTTGCATTCTACTGCTTCAATTTTATCTTTTGTGCATTTAACGTTTGCACATTTATCGTTCTGTTTCTGCTTTTCATGTGCATGTTTCTGTTATCTCAGTTTCACATTTTAAATATAGTAATAAAGGTTAAAAGGAAATTATTTTTTTTTTTAATTGTTTCTTTTTTATATTTTGCATATTTAATTGTTTCAATTTTGTTTGTTTCAATTTCACTGTTCCACATTTATTTGCTGATGATTTGAGTTCCTTAAATGTTTCAAATTCCACTGTTCCACTATAATCTATTACATTTCTCACTGTTCCAAGCGATCCTGCGCATTATTAGATAAATCACCTCTTACTGTTTCACATTCTGCTCGTTCCCCTAGGACTTGCACCACATTCCACTGTTCCATAGTTATCTACTGCTTATTCGTCTGCACGTTTCTATGATTTACTTACCAGTTTGTTCCACATTATTTATTTCCGCATTCCACAAAGTTAAGTATATGATTACACGGTCTTAAATTCCATTTCGATTAGTTCTCTAACATCGACAAAACATTGAAATCAATTTGATTGTTAAGGCGAAGAGATTGTGAATTGTTTGTTTCACTTTCCATCTAGATATCTGCTGCACACATTTACATTCGTATCTCTCGAATCAATTGCGATCTTAATGCGCCTCATGACAAATTCAAAGCACTCGGCAATGTGCATAGAGTGTAAATCATATAATAAACAATTTATATACACAATGGTGCTTAAATAAATAAAACTCCCGAGACAAAATCTCATTTCGTATGCATTTAAGCTTGAGTAATGAGCTGCGACTGCGCAGCGACAGAGACGCGATTTCGACTGCGTCGATTTGACGCGCTTTTTTTCACGCGTTTTTCGTGTCACACAAAAAAAATTTTTTTTTTTTTTTTTTTTTTTGTATGTTTGTGGCTTTTTGTGTTTTATTTATGTGTGTGTGCTTATATGCCCTGCCAACGTGTAAGTAGGGTATTACAAAGGAAATAAGTCTTAAGGCTTTTAAGTATGAACATTTTTGATTGCCTTATAAGTTTGTCAGATTGTTCAATTTTTTGAATGTGGGCTCTAATTTATTTAATTTTCTTCTGTAAATTATTAATTTGAATTATCATTATTAATTTTAAAATATGTTTAATATTTAGATTGAAGGTAGCTTAGATATACTGGGTATCTGTTGTGTTGAGCGCACTCGATTGGCTCATTGTTCATTTGTTGTTATTGTTGTATTATTTAATGACTGAGCCTAAAATCGTTTGTAGTTCGAATGCAGTTCAAGTTGATTTTGGCCTGTTGTCTCTTATCAGATCGTGTAAATCGCTGGCACTTTAATTTGCAATTCAACTTCCGTCAACTGCCAAGGAATTTTGAACAGGCTGATCAAATTTCTGAGCCAGTTAACCAAAAAAAAAAAAAAAAACAAAAAACAAACAAAAATGACTAAAATAAAATTAAGTAAAAGAAGAAAGAAAAAGAGACATAAAAAAGGCATTAAACAGCAGACAGACAAGAAAATAAGTAAAATGGTTATGTAAATGCAAATGGAAATGGAAATGAAAATGTAATTAATGAGCATAAAATGCGGAAAATTGTGGAAAATTGTGGAAAATATGTGAAACAAGTTTTCATTTTTATGCGTCGCGCAATGCGGTTAGGACAGGGGTACAACCCGACATATAGACATATAGCCGCCGACAAACGGACAGACATCGTCAAACATCTCGGCAATGTTTGGACAGTGCGATTGCTCCGCTAGCCGTGGCGCAGTTTTTAATTAAAAGTACGAGTATCTGCAAGATACATTCACTTTTTATTTGGTTTATCGCACGCGGTGTGAGGGTCCCCGTTTGCCGTTGGCCATTTGGCTTCACATTGAGCTGACACTCAATTGGGCAGCACTTGAACATTCGTAATGAGCATGTGGTCTTCATAAATCGATTTTATTAATTTGCGTTCCAATCACCAGCGAAAACTCACTGCGTGATATCTTTTTTTCTATTTTAGCTGATTGGATCTGCGAAGTGTAAAGTTTCTCTCCTTTCGTATAAGAAGTGCAATATTATTGAATGGCAATATTTCGATAAATTGAGGGAAACCCAGGAAGTTTTTTGTTTTATTAATTTAGAGTTTTATTATTATTTATTAATATAAAATTTAGAAATATTTATTTTTATTTGATTTTGTTTTGTTTTAATTGAAAAAAAATATGCGAAACTGTTTTTTTTAATATTCTTTTAATATTTTAAATAGTAGAATTGCAAATGAAAAATGTTAATGGTTTTAAAGAAGAAATCTTTTTGTAGATATTTTTATAATATGGAATAAAATTATTTAATGATGTTGTTTATTATATTTATTTACGTTCACTTTCGCCGTTTTTTACGGGATCTTTGAATGAATCAGAAGTTTTTAGCAGAAGAGAATTTATCTTCTTTTTTGATATAATAAAAAAGATTATAAAATTGGGATACCAATATTTTAATTAATATATTATAAATACAAAGCAAATTTCAGTGAACTTAAAATGAGCTACTCATAAAATTAAGTGATATTTGAATATTTTTTGAAGCCTCCTGATGCCTTTTGACTTTGCAATTTAGAACTGAGATTCAGCACGTAAGCTGAAATCAAAGAAAACTGCAGCTTTACAATTTGTGGGAAAAGAACAGAAAATAAAAAACAGTGCTGCCAACTCATTTGCAGTCTCATTGCTTTTGTACACACTCGACAGTCCTTATGACGCTCACTCTACGCCTATTAACAGTCTCGAGTACTTATAAACCCGGCACTAACCCGTTGTCAATCTTTTATCCACAGCTGCCCAGCACGTTTCAATATCTTGCCTGCATGTGTGTGTGTCTGTGTGTGTGTGTGTCTGTGTGTGCGCTGTACGGGCTGCCCACCTGCCGCATAAGCAAATCGAGCACGTTAATTAAATGTCAACAGATTTCAAGTTGAGGAGCGCGCGGGACGCGAAAGGACGCGGAGTTGAAACCGAAACTGAAACCGAAGCGGAGGCAGAAGCAGCAGAGGCAGAGGCAGAGGCAGAGGCAGAGGCAGAGGCAGAAGCGGAGGCAGAAGTAAAAGACGACGGCAACGAATTGAAATTGTGCAAAATGTTTGCATGACTGTCAAATAAATCATAAGAAGCGTTCAACATAAACGAAATATCTACAACAACAACAACATCAACTAGCCGCAACAACAACAACAACAGCAAACATGGTTAATGCTGTGATGGATGCCATTGCGGTAAGTGTCCAATGTCCAAAGTATCCACTGTCCAACTGTCCAGTCCCATATCCAGTGTCGTCGTCATAAGTCCCCAAGCTCGTTTAATTTAATTTACAATAAATACACGAAATTATTTTCATTTCATTTTATTTTTTTTTGTTATTTTCTCAGTTTTTTTTGTTTTTATTATTTTTTTTAAATTTTATGATTCCTAAATTGAAATTGCAGTCGCAGCCAATTGAAGTTTTGTTTGTACTTCAAACAAGAAACTCGGTGATTGTCGTTCATATATGCATATGTATATATATATATTTCTCTCTCTCTCTCTCTCTCTCTCTCTTTTTTCCACATTTTTTCTCTCATTTTTTCTGTGTTTTTTTTCGCGCTGCTTTGCCCACATTTTCAATTTGAATTTGTTTGCTGTGGCAATTGCTCAATTGGCTGGCCTGTCTGCATGTTGTACGTGTGTGTGTGTGCCTGTCTGTGTGTGTGAGCGCTTCAGTGTGTGTGTGTATGTTGCACATTACACGCTAATCCATGTGTTTAAGGCCTTTTTCTCCTTTGCATTTACATATTACGTATAAAACGACACTGCACGCTGCACATTAAGTGTGCAATGAGGCGTATGCGTGTTGTGCTGCAGCTTGCAACACGTGTGCCACATAAATGCACTATTAAAACCTGAGCAAATTAGAGACACGCATTGGCTAATGCATGAATACATGAAAGTGGAGTATATAGAGTTTGTAAGGCGTGCGTTGAGGGCAGGGGAAATGCTTGAAAGCGCAAGAGAGGAAAAGCAGAAATTAATAAAAAATCCTGTTTTAATTGTAATTTGTTTTTTTTCACTTTTTAACCTTAAATATTGAAATTTTTAAAACCCCATCAAATAGGGCCATGCTATCTAAATAATTTAATAATTTAGTAGTAAGTCAATCACTTATTAAAGTTAAGATAAAAACAGATTCAACTAAATTGCTGAATTTATTTATATGCAACCTTAATGGAATCGATTAGACAAATCTAAAATTTCCTTTGGTGGATTTTACAGATGCTCTTACTTTACCTTTAACTCTCATCTTTGCACTTGGCTGCAACATTTGACTCCAAAATTGATGCAGTCTTTAATACACCCATTTCAAATGTATTATTACCTTAGGTTCATTTATAGTTTCACAGATTTCTTGCATTGATTACAAAACCATAAAGTTGTGCCTTAACTTGTATGGGAATTAATTAAAAGTATTAACTTCTCCATAAGCAAGGCGTCAACTGCAATTGCAACGATCTCTACCTAATTGGTTACAATGCCATTTGATAAAAAAAAATTGCATTAAAAAAATGAATTCAAAGATTCTTTAGCTTTCTATATAGCGCACTCAAGTGTCTGCTAAATATGATCCATTTCATTTTCGTTTTCCACTTTAGTTTTTGGCGCATAAAATTTGCATAGAGCTCGCAACATTTGCGAGGTTTTTAGCCAAGACAAAAAGGCCAAAAAGTGTAGAAATATTTATAAATACCGAACAGCAACAACAAAGTGAAGCAAAATATAAAACAAAAACAACAAACGATACCAAAAAAAATTAGTAAATAAATAAAAACCAAAATAAACGCGCAGAGTCGCAGAAACCGAAAAAAAAAAAAACAGAAGTGGAGCTCAAATTAGCACAGAGCGTGGGAGCCGGTTTGCGTTGCGGCTGACGTCGACGTTGACGCAAACGTCGCTGCTGCCGTTAACGCAGCCGTATAAATTGTTGGCATTAAACGTTGCACGTTGCACGTTGCACGTTGCATATGCAGCGTTCTTTTTTGCTTTTGTTCCTTTTTTTGTTTTTTTCTTTTTTTGGTAGTCCGACCCCGGCCACGGCCCCCAATAAACCCGTTATGATTTTGCCGCATTTGTCCAGACACTTTTTTGAGGCGTTGCGTTATCGCTAGCCGCGCCAAGGCCTCCCCACTCGATGCCACCGGCCGGAAGTCAAGACCAGTTCGGGCCAGGTCCAGCGGCTGCTCCAATCGCCGTCAGTTCCAGGCCTTCAGCGCTTTGTTTGTGTAACGGAAATTCCTCGCGGAGGCCGACTTCGGCTGCCTAGACTCTCGGGCATGATTTGGCAAGAAAAAAAGAGAAAAAAGAAGAAAAACAACAACATGAAATAGAAGAAAAGGCCATAAGCCGAAAGAAAATCAACGGCAGCCACGCCGCTTCTCATGGCCAGTCGAGGCGTCAGCACTTGATTGTCTGTGTCAAGTCGATGGCTGCTTGAGACATCCGTTCATTAACCCACAAACCCGACAGATTTGCATAGAACTTGATTACCAATCGATTCTGATCGCTGTTGCAATTTTCCAGCAAAACGCTCAACGATTTTTTTCTCTTTTTTATGGTTTTGGGTTGCGTCTGAGCAATGTTTGTTCTTGCTAATATTTACCAAGAATACTCAATTATTTTCCTTCTTTTTTTTCGCGACACTTACATGACTTTTAGAAAAAAAAAAAATTGTACATGTATATTTTTTGTTATAAATTTCTAATATATATATATATATATTATAAATACGAAGAGTTTTGTACTAAAAACAAGTAAAAACAACGTCAAAGTCTAGACAAGGCGGACTTTTCTTAACTTGAAAGCAAAGTAAAATTTATCTTAAAAAGGTTTTTAAATACGAAAATTTATAAATAAAAGTCTCATATTCAGTTCTAAATTTAAGAACGTTGTACTTTTATTAAACTACAACAAATTATTGTAATGAGTATTTTGTACTTACTTAATTCAGGAATGTGGAAACATTAACGATCGAAGAAATAATCAGCCAGAATTCATTTAAGAATATTTCAGTATAAAATATTCTTCAAATCTTAAAAACTCAACAAAAGTAATTCTTGGGCGCTTCTATTAGAATCACGCCTTTCTCTAAGTGTAGTTGTATTTTGAGAGAAATCATATGTCCTTTTTATAATAAAGGAAATTATAATTTTATTAGGAATTATTTTGTATAAAAATTGCACGTACTTTGTTTCAATAAATTTTGTTGTGATATTGGCAATAATTATTAAAATTTAATTTAATTTTTAATTTTTTAAAAATTCTTTTTTATTCCTTTTATTATTTTTCCTTTTTAATTTAAGGGTTTATTTATTTGTATAATTATTTGGTCTGTGAATTTCAATTTTAAATTGTTTTAAAATATTATTTTCTTTGATCTTTACAGCTGCTCAGTTCGCTGGCCACCGATCTGGATATAATGCTGAATGATTTGCGATCGGCGCCTAATCATGGTACAACAACAACAACGACAAGTGCAACAGCAACAGCAATGACAACAGCGACCATTAACCAACAGCAGCAGCATCAGCATCAGCATCAGCAGCAGCAGCAGCAGCAACAACAGCTGCAACATTCAAGACAATTGCAGCTGCAGCATTGGCAAAGCATTAGCAACAGTAACAACAACAACAACAACAACTACAATAACAATAAGTACAAGAACAACAACAACAACAACAACATACAACTGCCACGCCCACAATGCTTTAGTGATATCAAATTGAGGCCTGTCAAAACGGGCAGATTAACAACAATAGCAACAACAACAGCAACAGCAACAACTACACAACACCAGCTGCAACAGCAGCAACAACAACAACAACAACAGCCAAACGGCTTTCAACGTCGTGTGGCTCCAAAAACAACGCCGCCGCCGCCGCAGCGACGTTCAACGCGGCGACTGCGCAGCGAGCAGCAGCTGCAGCGGCGGGAGGATCTTGAGGCCGATGGCGATACGGATGCCAGCGATTTGGCCAACATGACGTCACTGCTGAGTGCCAGCGCGGCGGCCACGCGCGTCATTGGCCTCTCGCCGGACGTGAAGAAGCTGCAGCGGCTGCCGCTCTGGTGCCACAACAACAATATTAACAACAACAACAACAACAACAGCAGCAGCAGCAGCGCCGTCAGTGGGCTAACAGCGCAGCGTCGACTAACAACAACACGCCACGTCCAGCTCCACAATGTGCATCATAGGTAAGTGCGCCCCACCAGCCAGACAAACGTGCGAACTCCGCTCCAGACTGGCCATAAGGAAGTGTCCAATAGCTCCACCCCCCCCCCCCCTCCCCTTTGAATACTGGGAACTCGGCTGACCATTGTGAATGCCTTTTGCGGATGAGCATGGCCTTGGCCCGAGCACAGACCCGGGAAGGTGTTGCGCCGTGGGTGTGCCGGCCATGACTCAGACGTGCATATATCTGCCATACACAGAGAGAAAAAAGGTCGACTTAAAGTAAGTTCGCGGTTTCCAAACATATACGAATTACTGAGAATAAGTACATAAGATCTTAATGCAATATAAGTAAAACTCTCGAATCCAATGTAAATATTAACAAACAAAAAAATTTGTTGTGTTTTTTTTTTGTGTTTTCGTTTTACTTAAAACTTTTTAGCGTTGGCTTAAAACTTAATTTAACAGTATATACTCAATGAACAAGTTAGTAAAATCGTAAATCAACATTTTGAAAATTATATATCAAGATATAACTGTCTTAAATCAAGTTATACAAATCCTAAATCAAAATTTGCTTTAACTTTGATTCCGGTCAGCTCAATAATTTTAATCTCAGTGAGAAATCAAAACTGAAATGTGCGTTACGAGATACTTGCTGTTTTCTCTCTGTGTATGCACATACGTATATGCATATATACAGAGTCACAGTCACAGTCACAGTCGCAGTCACAGTTCGTCTGCGGAATGGTTCACGCATCGTTGAGCGCTTCATGCGAATGGCAAATGCATGAGTGCCTACGAGGTGCCTACCTAGGCAGCCAGCCTTAAATTGCGGGGTTGAGCAGCAAACAAAACAATATATTAAAATTTAGGTCCAGAGTCAACGACTAGAAGATACCCTGCTATAAAACAAACATGCGTTCTTCCTCTTTTTACACAGAATTACCTTTGTACTATTGAATGTGATACGTTTTTATTAACCCTGATCTGAACCAAATCAATATTAATCGATATTAGAGAGTTATCGAAAAGAAAATATAGATGTCAAATTTCAAGTTTCTAGCTCCTATAGTTTCCAGGGTCGATGTGGTCATACAGACATAGATTTACGTAATGGGGTCGTTAATATTTCCTTCTACCTTGTTACATCAATTTGCAAATAACCATTACACTCTATTTGACGCAATTTCAATGGGTATATCAAAACAATGGAGAGTTCTTTATGTAATTAGAGGTATTACGAGCATTTATTTAAATATGTGGGGAAAATCGAGAATAATTGCCGTTGAAGTTGTGCCTTGAACTACGTTTGGGGTTCATTATATCATTGTAGAGGGTGTATTATAATTTTGTCACGATATGCATTACGCATTGAAGAAGATATTTGTGAATTTGAATAGCTAGCCTCGATAAATCTTTCACCCGATAAATACCAACTTGATATATTATTAGACATATGCTAATTTTTAGATTTTCTGCTTAGCCAAAAATATATGTTTAAATCAGGTACAGTTATATATATGTATATATCACCTAACTACTCAAAATTTGTTGAAATTGAAAAGAATTGTCTGATTTTAATATTAAGTCAAATTACGTGGAATTAATGCATTATATAGCTATTATATAGTGAAGAAAAAAAAAGGTGAATTGGCTTAGACTATATTTACAAACAGGAATAGCAGCAGAATACATATTTCCCATAAACTATATTCATATTAATTTCTTTAATATTTTTTATACATTTATAGTTTTTTTTATCATAAATATATTTCTATTTTATTTTTATTATTAATTATTACAACATTCTCAATATGTTCGTCGTTTAAATGTTGAAAAGGTGACCTTTTCATTAATTGTCGCTATTGAAATTCAACTTCTTTTTGAAAGGTCAAAGGCAACTGCATTTGACAGCCGAAGGCTGGGTTGGGTTAGGTGAAAAGGCCTGAAAACTAAATCTGTGCCTACTTCAGCTTTAGCTTCAATCCCCACCCCTTGCCGCTTGTCGAAAAACTAAACACAGAAATATTTTTGTAATCCTTATAAGCGCAATATGTTTAGCATATAAATTATGAGGCCAGTCAACGGCAGACGTTGCTCTTGCAAAACTACAAAACGGCTACTGAAGTCGCCCCCCCTCCCTCGATGCCACGCCCCTTCCGCCCGCATCCGCACCCTCGGCAAAGCAGCGGCAAGAGCACTCGAGACCCTCGTCGCGGTTAGCTGTTCAGCTTGTTGTTTTTGTTGTTGTTTCGTAATCGTCGTAGGCGTCACATGAATTTGGCTCAAGACATTTGGCCAAAACAAAGCAACGGCTAACAAATGAGGGGCGGGGCCAGGCAAATATGTTAAAATGAAGTGTTTTATTTTATGTGGCTGCCCGCAAAAGCAAACGACAACAACAACAACCAATAACAATTTACAACAATATCCCTGACAAGAACAAATACAGGCCATAAACTTAACTAAATATGAATATGGACATGGCTCGGATGACGATGGCTTCTTCAGTATCCGCCTGACGCTGACTTTCGGCTGTTGACAGCCGCCCAAAAATTGTGTGTGTGTGTGTGTGTGTGGGGGGGGGGAGGGCTGGTGCGAGGGGAAGTTTGCCGTTACAAAGGGTTGTGACTTTTGTGTCTTTAGCTATTTATTAAATTTGTTTGCCAACACACACGCACACACTTACACACACACAATCACAAGCTATGTGCGGGCTATATATGTTTATAGCAGGGGGAGGGGGGGGGCTTGGGGGTTGGCAGGAACAGCAAACAGGACCAGCGAACATGAGCTGCGTAACTAATTTGCTTAAAGTGCACGATGGCTCATCAGCGACAATGATGGCACAGTGGTACAAAATTGCGGAGTGGTATGCGAAAAAATAATAAAAATACTTTTATAGAGAATAACGTAAATTGATCGACAGAAATAATAAGAAACTAAAGAGAACGAAAAGTACTTATATAGTAAATAATATAATAATAATAGTAATTAAATAATTGCTAGATAATAGATATGTACAATAATAGATATGTAATAATAATAGCTCTCCAAATATGTTTAAGGTCCCCGTAGCAACCATAAACATATTTAGAGAGCTATTATTATTACATATCTATTATTGTGCATGTATATATATATACATGTATGTATTTTAAGGCTTCTAATTATGAATTGGCTTTAAAAAAAACGTTTATTATTAATGCAATTATTGTTTCAATTATTGTAGAGATAGCTGAAAGCATGGAAACTATAAAAATTACTTTTAGAAAACTCTATATTAGCTATTAGGGTTAGTGGCTTGACAAAATAAGTAAATAAGAAATTTTATATATATATACATATCGTTTTTAAAATTAATTTTAAAATTAAAACTAAATATGTTCATAATTTTTTTTAATAACACCTCCAACTTTGCTCTGCTTTATTCTTTGTAGCCTACAGGAATATTCAATACATTTGAAGTGATTTGATTGACATTTGTAGATCCGAAAATGAACATTTTCGAGAATTATTATTTGCATTTGCAATTAATAGCGCCTTTGGCAAATCTCATCAATTTTTGTCTGATATTTAATAGACTGTAAGCCACAGTAAGACACACACACACACACACACACACACACATTTATGTATGTACACTGCACAACAAGCGCCGCAGCCACCAAAAACTTTTTGCTTCAAAGTGTTTTGTGGTCCACATGCAAAAAAAGAAAAGGAGTGAGCAGAGTGGTGGGGCGGGGGTGGGGCGGGGTTGGGGTCGGGGTCGGGGCCGGGGGCAGGGAGTTTGTTGCTGCTTGCCAACCAAATTGATGATGTCTAAGACGAGCTGACAGTTTCGCCTGTTAACGTCATCATCATCGTCATCATCATCATCATCATCATCGTGATGATTGTCAAAAAACTTTGAAGCAATTTGCGCGTTTCGAGCTGTTGCCCACTTTGGCGGGTTCAACGATGCGTATGAGCAACAAATGGATGGCATCCCAATCGCCACCGGAGTGGGCCAGCGCAACGAGTGCGACAGGTGTTTGCTTTATTAACTGGCAACGCCACACGTGCCCCCAACCCTCAGCTAATGTGGTTTTTTGAGCTCGTTGACATGTAAACAGATTAACATAATTAATTTATTTGCATTGTTGTTGTTGTGCTTGTTGGTGGCCGGGCCTAATCTAGCAGAAGCTATTTGCTTCGGCTTCTGATGACACTCTCACTTGTTGTTGTTGTTGTTGTTGTTGTTGGCGCATTGTTAGCAAACTAATTTGCGCTTTTTGTCGTCGCCTAATCAAATTAATTAGCGCTGCAAGCGGCCATTAATCAAAACGCATAAATATTTAAGTAGCGTGTGTGTGCGAGTGTGTGTGTGTGTGTGTGTGTGTTCTTTGTGGGTGCATGATTCTTGAGCTTGTTGCCCGCGTATAAGCCTTGTGTTTGGTTAATGCGATATTCTTGAATGAATATTTGTAGATACGTAGATCACCCAGTTAAGTTTAACTGACTGGGGTTATTGCACTAGCGAGACCTTAGCTAAAGGGTTTCATAAGTACATACAGTAAAGGCCAACAAAAATACCAGACAGGACAAAAAGTTAATATTTGTAGCTACTTTTTTCGGAAAAACGCGACTATTTAAATCGTAAATATTTGTATATTCGTTCACGAAGTGAAAAGAGCAGGAAACTTGGAATAAATACTCGTTGATAATCGCGTCAGATAGTGTTAAGATGTTGTGAACACGCCCACTGAGCGGGTAAAATATCAATAAAATTTATATTAATATCTTGGGGGCGGATAAACCGTCAAAATCCATATTCCACATTTATTTGAGAGCTGAAGCCACCAAATTTGGCGCAAGTTTTATGTTGAGTCGAACAATTTCTGCCCACGATCAAAACTGATCACTGATTTTTAGATCTTTCGTCATGCATCAAATACATATATACATATGCATATATGACTATATTGTCCAATAGGAATAACTATAGATATATAGCGCATATATCTTCAATATTTCTCCTCCTTGCTTTAGATCATGACTATGCCTAACAATTATTGAAGACTTGAGCTATTTTCAGTTTGAGCTGAGAGTTCAACTAATGGAATGCACTTGAAGGAACTCTTGATTTTGCGCAGCCCAAGCAAACCTTTGGAATTTTGGGTCCGCATGAATGGTAATCAATGCCAAGCTTGTTGGCGGATAAAAGATACGAAATGTTGTTCGAATCCAAATGCCAATCAATGGTCATAACTTGGCTGCATGATGATATCGAAAATCGTGGCATTAGCACAGCAGAAACAGCAGACAATCGTATCAATCATATTTAGCATACAACTGTCAGTCATTCAGTCAGTCAGTCAGTCAGTCAGTTAGTCAATTTGAGTCGAGGTTACAATTTACGACTCGAACAAACAACTGAAATTCAAGCAAAATTGACAAAGTGAATAACTGACAAGTCATTTCAATGCCGAGAAAGCTCGAATTTCGCAATTATGCAAGGGAGAAGTGGGGCGAACGAAGACGGAGAGTGGGAGGGCGGGGGGGGGGGTAGGGGGGAGGTCAGTATGGTAACTGTAGAACTGACAGCTGTAAAACTGACAGCAGCAGCTTTTGGTCAGCAGCAGCTCCACTGAAGCGTCTCATTAGCCAAAAGTTCTGTCAGCCTGAACTCATTCATTCGCTCTCGCATTCATACAACACTCACACCCTATTCACTTATGCACAGCGCCAAATTTCCCCTGACAATAGACCGCAAGAGCAAAAGACCAAAAGAATGACCAAAGACATAAAAAATACCAACCTTCAGAGTGTAAACATTAAAAGCAAAAGCAGAAAGCAGGAAATATGCAAATTGAAAGGACAACCAAGAATAGAACTGGGAGCTGCTATAGGCAGGGGAAAATCGCACAGAACAAGCGAAAAAAACATGTAGAAACAGTTATCTTGGGTGTGCCGATAACTTAATACCCTTGCCGAGTTTCGATAATAATAAATAATAAATATAACAATACTAAAATAGCTTTCAGCTAAATATTAGAAGTATATCAATAAGATATATATTTGACTAATATATTTTGATTATTATATTGTATTCCACTCAAAGTGCTTGGAATAAAATTTAAAAAAAAAACATTTACTTACATATTTTGTATACAATATTTCTGACAGAAGTACAATTCCTATTAGATATATATGGATTTGTATGAAATTGTATGATATAGTACTACAATTCGACTTATATATTTTTTGGCTTAAAAACTAAAAAAAGACATTCAGATAGACTATAGCTATATATATCAGCGTTGCATACCTCGTTAAAGTATCAATATGCCCAATGTGTAGTGTATCAGAAACTTTGAGCTGACGTAAATTGCATATTAAATTTTACATTTTTCATATTTATGCAGCCGGCGCAGTCATAAAGTGAAAGTGACTCAAAAGGCGTTTAAACAGGGCTGGGGGTGGGCGCAGGGTGGAGAAGGGGGGCGCAACAAGAACAACATTTCAATTTAGCAAAATATTCATTATGCTCAAGTGTAGACTACAGGCAAATGGCGCTAAACGGAAGCGGAAACGTGCCAAGCAAAAGTTGACCCCTCAGTTGCCCATGCCGCTAGCAAAACTTGCGACTGCCACACACACACACGCACACGCACACACACACATAGTCGCCACTCATTTGGCCATTGTCAGGCGACGTCTTCATTGTCGCTGCTCAGCCCCAACCTGCCCGCTGTCCTCGTCCCCATCGTCATCATCTTTCTTGGCTGCATTGTGCTAACTTTTATAAAGTTATGAAAAGTCATTCAAGTGCGTGGCTCCAAGACAGATAGACAAAGAAGGAGTGTGGGGCAGAGGAGGCCGAGAGAGAGAGAGAGAGAGAGAGAAAGAGTGTGAGATACTGTGAGACGACTTGGCGACTTTTTGGAGCACTTTGTGCTCATTTTCAACGTTGGTTTTTTGTTTTGTTTTTTTTTTTTTTTTTTTGGGCGCAAAAACTAAAGACCCGTTCGACAAGGAGTGTGGCCAGGTGGGCGGGGTCAGGGGCTTGGCTGACAATAAAGCCGTCAGAAACGTGCATGTCGACAAGGATGTTGTCCTTAAAATGTGCTCAATGTCCTCGATGTCGTCGCCGTTGTCGTAGACACTGTAAATAAATGTGAAATAATGGCATCAGCACTTTGAGAAACAGTTTGCATAGTGTACGAAAAATGGCATAATTATAAGCAGACGGAGGAAAGGTTGAGTTATTATTATTATTATTATTATTCTAAGCTACAAACTTGCAACTAAAAAGCTGTTTTAAATATATGACAGACTGCTTTAAATTAGAGAATCGCCTTAAAACGAAAATTACCAAAAGAAAAACTCTATAAAGAAGATAAACAAAGAAGTTAAACTTGAATATTTGAAAATCGAAAGCACTCAAGGATGCTTTGTGATTTCCTCTAGTGTTAAAATACTTTTTAACAAATAATAATATTTTGAAATTGAAATATCAGACCGTATTAAATAGTGTTTTAAAAAATTGTCATACCATGTTTAATAATTATTTGTGCTACGTTAAAATTTAACAAAAACACAATTTTAATACTATAACTTGAAATATTGAATATTGAAAGTTGAGTAATTTGAAATGCAAGTATCAGACACCATAAAGCTCAACTGCTCAAACACAGCGTACTTATTTGTACGTTGCAGGTACTCATGAGTACTCCAAAGTTCACCCAAATGACAAACATATCTGAAAGCACACACTCAGAGTTAAACGACGTTTTTAATTTGGTTTCCAACATTTCAAGAGCATTCTAGAATATTTTTAAATGAATTAAAAATGCATAAGCTGGTACAAAATGATTGAATTAACTTTTGGACTAAAACCAAAAACGTTCTTAATGAAAAATCTTTGCGTATTAACATTTTTTTTTATGGCAGAAATAATTATTGTATCTTATTTTGAATTCTAGAACAAAATCTTGACTTGCAGTTACGTATTCGAAGAATTGCGGAATAAAAACAAGAATAGTGAAACGAGAATTTCGAGCTTGGCCGCATTTTCTCCAAGTGTAGCAACCATAATTCTTTAGTGTTATTTTATTTGCATGCCTTGCCAAGCAAATGGCTTTGTTAGAGCATCCCGGCTGCGTTGTTGGGCGAGTGCTCGAACCCGGCGCTGTCCTTTGGCTGGCAGCTTAAGTGAGCTTTGCCATTAGGTTTAGCAGACGCACAGCTGCTGCCGGCTAGCACCTGTCCAAAGCACGGGCTGCACTCTGAGTGCTGCTGCCAAAACTCATTAGCCACACGCGTTGGCCGCGTTTAAAGTTGCGGCGGCGCAGCTTAGCTGAATGCCGTTGGATGTCACTCAGTGTTGGGGCCGGCCCTGCAACGGGCCCGGCGGAGCGCCCCAATCCCAGCCCCAGCAGGCTGTCGCATTTTATGTGCTCAGGATTGCGTGTTCGGCGCGCAGCAGTAAATAATTTTTGCCAAAAGGTTGTTGAAACATTTAATAAAACCAATATAAATCATAACAAACACTTAGCACGCAAAAACAACAACAACAGCAGCAGCAGCAGCCATACGCACACACACACACTCGCACACACAGACAGCGAGAGGCAACAAAGCGTAACTAAAATTCCAAAGCGTTGCCCATTTTGGCCGCAAAAACTTCTGCCGCAGTCGCTGTTGCCGGCGCTCCGTGCACAAAAATGCCGAGCAGGCCTCGGACCGGCAAATGACAAACATATGTGTGTGTGTGTGTGTGTGTAGCTGTGAGTGGGTGTGTGTGTGTCTCTGCCCCGGCCCCGGGTAGCGTGCTGTGAGGGGCATCAAATTCTGAATTGCAACGCGTGAACGCACCTTGCCGCCTGTCTGACTGTTGCTGTCTCTGTCTGGCGTGCTAGGTGTGTGTGCGTGTGTGTGTGTGTGTGTGTGTGTGTGTGTGTAAACCCATGCCGTTCCATGCTATATCGCCACTTGCATAGTTCCATGTCCACGTCGTTGTCGCTTCCCCATGGCAACATTCAACAGCAGCAGCAGGAACAGAATTTTCCCTGTGCGTCTGCGCGACTAAAATATACCCTGCACAACATCAAATTGAAAAGTACGAAAATGCTATTCATAGCTGAGATTCTTGTTAAGTTAAGCCCCTTGGCGATTTTAACACCCTGTTTAATTGCAAGCTCTTGGCTATGCTTAGCTTAAATATCCTGTAGGATTCATACAATTGGCCTTTACCTCTTTTTCTTATATATTAAATTGGAACGATGTCTAACATTTGATCAAAAATTCATTATATTATATACCAACTTATGTGCAGATTTCTTTTATATATGTACATATCTGCACAGTGAGTCTACCCATTTGGTTGAAACGTATAGGGTATCAAAATGTGCAAAAAATTAATTGCTGCGCATAAATCAAAAGACTTTTGCTCTCACTCTCAGTCTGTAAGCGACTCCCTCTGCCATGCCTCCCTTTCCCCCACCCCCCCCCACTTCCCTCGCCCCCCTCACTTTCTCACACACACGACAGTTGGCATCTCTCTGCACTTGTTACTATTTCTGTTTTGGCTTTGCGTCCCAGAGACTACGAACAATTTCTTACTGTTCACTTTGACTCTCGATCAAGGCCACATTTGATGAGGTCCATGCACGCCAACTCATTAAAGCTCGAAGGTGTTGTTGACCGAATTGTCTCGAGTATGGCCAACGCTGCTTGCTGCTGCACAAAATACATTGATCAACGGAAGTTTTGCCATAAAACACAACCTTATTGGCCATGACAGGCTCCGTAAACAAGACGAAAGTTGCGGCTGCCTGATGAATGCGTTTTTTATGGCTGTCAATTTGATAATCATTTAGCAATTGACTGGGAATATGGGATTAAATGTATATGATATATAATTTTTTATTCTTTTTTATTTTTGTTTTATTTACATGATATATAATAGATAATATATATAATAGAAATTATTTTGTTCTGAATTAAAAGATGGGCTTTTTGTATATAATTTAATGTATATAACTTAAGGTAATGCACACTGTTTTTATAAATCATATATCATTAAACAAATTCAATCAGGCTGATTAATCTACAGTAAATGGATTCATAGAAAATGTGTTTGGAATAGAGAACCATAAACAGAGTTTTGAAAAATGCAAGCGTATTTAAAAAACAATTTCAATTCCACCACTGGAATATATTTAAGGAGATTTCTTTTAAGCCATATCAAAAGTTCAGTTAAAAATGACATATGTGTCTGTCTGTTCAAATTTTAGATACAATTTTGAAAATATCTATCTTGTTGTCATGGCTCGCTTTTCCGAAAAAGAATATCTTTACCATAAAGCGCCCATAGAAACGATCGGTATAAATGCAGTTTTTGTATTTAAAATATAATGTTTTCAAATTCAAGAAATTAAAAGATTCAATTATGATTCTTATATTGCAGTTAAAGTTAATTAATATCAAAGTACTCCCATAGATATAATCTAACAAAAATTCTGTTTTTTTTTGCTCATTATTGATTATGGATCTTATATAAAATATAGCTATTTAGTTGGGAAGAGGACCAGCAACAATTACGATTGTTTTACTTAAAATTTACTTAGACATGAGAGCTGCAAGATATGGAAAGTTCGCCCTAACTTTCACATGCCGTAAACAGCTATATGTAAGTGGCTTTTTTTCTTGACGTCTCCTTCATTTCCCTTCGCTGGCCATTTGTCGTTCTCATAAACTAGAAATTTAAATGCATTCATAATTTACAACAATAATGCTTTTTTTTTGTAGCATTTGCCAAGGCCGTTTCACAATTGTTGTCGGGGGTCTTAAATAAATGTCCAAGCAGCAGACAGTTGCTGAGGCTGCGACTGCGACTGCGACTGCGACTGCGGCTGCGGCTGGGAGCGCCATATCACGCATACGTCATGGGTGCCGGGTATAAAAAGTAACCATGCATAAAATACACACGTCAAAAGCGACACACAACAAAAAAAAAAAAAACAAAACGAGAAGAAAAATGCTCGTAAATAATGCACAAGCGATTTATCAGCGAGACAGTTGCAGTTGCCGTTGCCGTTGCTGTTGCTGTTGCAGCAGTTGCATTTGCAGTTGCTGTTGCAGCAGTCATCAGCTGTGCGATGCGAACCGTCGACCCTCGACATAGAGTGCAACCTCTCAGAGTCCGCGACTATTCAAATGCAATTTGGCAATAGTTGTACAATTTACTGTCAGCGCCTAAAAAAAAAATATGGAAAAAAAAAACAATCCATTGCAGAACCCACATAAAACTGGTCTTTTTTTTTTTTTTTGTTTTGTTCGCTCTCTCATTTTTTGGTGCTTTTGTGGGTTTCGGTGCGGTTGGGCTTGGGTCTGCGTCTGGGTCTCGGGTTTTAGCCCACGCGTTCTGACAGTTTGTTTAGCCCCGTTAAGCCTCACACTAATTACACTTGCGCTTTTTGCAAATCCACACACAACATTTTTCTTAGTCTCGCCACAAAAATACGTGAAACACAGCAGCAGCAAACAAAAAAAAAAAAAAAAAAAAAAAAAAAAAAAAAAACAAAAAAATAGAAGGAGAACAACAGAGCTACAACTCGAACATATTTTCATTTTCATGGTCAAAATGTCAGTTCGCCGGCTGGGGCCGACGGGTGGTTGTGGTCTCCGCTAGGTTGGGCTCACAGCAGCGACAAATATGCAAATACCTCGGCTGCAATTTCCTCTGTTTTTTGCCAGCTGGCCATTTCACTTTTTCCGTTTCCGTTTTTTGAAGCACGCAAATCTTGATTTAATTTCCGACTATCAAGCTTAAATGCCAGCCGGCCAAAAATATTTGTGGCTTTTATGCATACCAAAAGGATTTGTGCTTTAGCATGACTTAAAGCTCATTAGTAGGATGAATATACAAAGCATACTGAAGCTGGGCGATTAGCAAGTGCCGAAATAGTTTTACAACTATTTGTTTTGCATGCATTCATTGCCCTGTTGCCAAACTTCAGCGCATCCAACAGTGTTGCCTAACTTTACTCGAAAGAAAGTTAGTTTCCAGTTAAGCTTGGAAATATTTTAAGGCTTATTCGTATTCATATACGTACTTTTTAATTTGCTAACATTATTTGCGTTGTTGCCAAACTTTATCGAAGTGTTATTGAATTTCTCACACTTACCAGTGCTGTTAAATTTCAGTACAGCAAAGGCAAACTTCGAGTTGAGCTTAAGTAATAGTTTCCTTAAAATGTCATAGCTACAAATATTTTAAAAGTTCAAGCATTTTTTGCTCTGGCGCCAGACTTCTCTACCCTAGGCATTGTTGCCAAACTTCTTACTGCAAGACGAATAACGAGGCCTTTTCGAAAGCAATTTATTACCAATTTATAATTGAATTATTCCATTATGCATTAAAAAAACCACAACTGTCGACTATTATTTAAATACTTATTTATGCGCTGTTGCCAATTTTGACAAGAGCGATGACCTTTTATAGTACATGACAATACTAATAAATATAAATAGAATTTACATAGTTGCCAATCTTCACCAAATTGAGCATTGTTGTCAAACTTTCCTATGTAGAATCAAAAAAATTGAATTTTCTATAATATTAAGGTAAAAATACATGGCTGCGCTGTTGCCAAACTTCTTAAACTCCATACATCCTCTAGAAATACTATAAAAATTGAAGTTGGTGTCACTTTTACAATAGTTTAGTTAATAGCTATCAAAGTTCAATCGGCTGGCACACTGTGCACTGTTGCCAAACTTCACTTCGGCACATCGGCTCGACAGTTTATGAGCCACCAGCGAATACAGCGACAACTATAGACAGTATCCCCCTGGCAGGGCACACTATTAGTTATTTATATAAACTTTGCACCGGCGAACTCATGTGAACCCCCACCATCCACCCATTTTTTTTTTTTTGGTGACATTGGTTTTGCCGCTCGGCCGCCTCTTTGGTGTGAGAAATGAATTTGGGTCAAAAGTTGTGAAAATTAAAAAAGGGGCCCAAAACTCAATCGGAGGCGCCAGAGCGTACTCGAACTTGAACTCTGTGTGGGCCGACGACGACGACGACGACGATGATGGTGATGATGATGCCAAAGTTGCCAAAAACATTTGCACGTCTCGGATTTGGGGAAGTTATCATCGTGGACTTGGTTGGACTTTGGGCAAGTTGGTGCCACGGGACAAAAGGGCTGGCCGGCGATTCGCTACGCCTTACCGCCTAAAATGACATTCAACTGGTCTGCCGAATTGCAATTTTATTCCCGTTTCCGCATCGACGTGCCACATATGCCGCACGTAGCAGACACGGCTCCCTGTGCGGGGCCATTCAATTGAACGTCTTTTTGAAGCTCATCTTCAGACCAAATAACTAACCAGCCAAGCAGCCGGCAACAAAAGGGACGCTAAAAACGTTACAAAAGATTTACGCCGCTTTTGAGAGCTGCAGATACCGCCCAATCCCCCTTATATCCCTCGCTATAAGTCCAAACGGATCCGACCGTTGCGGGTTTGAGTAATGGATTAGATTTTTACTCACTTGTTGGGTTCGCTGGCTGCTCCGTTGGTTAACGTTGACTTTCTGCCCGCTTTTTTTTTTTTATTTTCGCACCCGCCTGTGTTAGTGGTTTTAATACCCTTGCGCAAACAATGTTGTGCCCTTGGTTACACGATTTTGTATATCGTATTTTCATAGTCTTCAGAGAATCTTCAGTATGTGAGAGTGTTTAAAGTTTCAATGAAAGGCGAATTTGAATAATACTTTGATAAAGGTCTGTTAAACATTTTTAATTTACCCATTAGAGGGGAGCCTTCTCTCTGGAACCTCTTAGCGAGAATCAGGGCGGCTAACCTTATCTAAATATATTTCGAATTTTGTAAAAACAAGTCGCAAATTTTACAATATGCTCATATTAAAAAATATTTCTTTTCCCTCTAAAAAAAATCCTGCCTTAATTAGGTTATATAAGGTAAAATAATATAAAAATAATAAAAAAAAAAAATCTCATTTCCACCAATAGATTTTAATTAAGTCTTTCCATATATAATATATATTTGTATTGCCAAATTTGCTTTTATTTCTACAAAAAAAAAGTCTTCTAACTAAAAATATAGAATAAATCGAGTAATTATTCGCAGATTTTTATCTATAAATCATTTTGTAAGCGCATTCAGCATTCGTTGGTAAAAAGCTCGTCTTTCTGGTAAATATTTTTATAGCGAACTTAAGGCTTCCGTTGGGGTATTTGGTAGCTTGGCGTGGGGGCGTTCTGGCAACCCCTTTTTCGGCCACAATGCTGGGACATTAAAGCGCATTTCTTCTGGTTTTCACGCACAGCCAGCTCGTGTGTGAACTGTTTTTTTTTTGTTCTTTTAGGCCATAGACCCACAGAGCTGCAGTTGGGTTAACCCCTCAGCTGGAATTTCTTTTATTTATTTTTTGTTTACACACTGTAACCATAAAATGTGCAAAAGAAAGGGTACAAATAAAATCTATATGTAAAAAGCCATTTCATAAATTAATAAAATAATATCTTTGAGTAAATATAGTATATTAATTTAGAACAACAATATCGAGTTATCTGCTCGCCTTGTTTTTTGAGTCTTAGGTACTAGAGCATTTGGTGCACATATATAAATATGCTTAAATTTTTTAACTATCGTAGGATAAAACAAAAATTTTAATTTACAACTGTTGCAAAGCAGCTCTGCTTGTTAACAGGGTATCTCCCAGTCTCGCATAATTTTTTTATATATTTTATTTTTGTCTTTATACCCGTTTACGAACTGAATAGAGTAAATTGAGAGTAAAAATTTGCTGGGTATTGGTTGGTATGAACTCAATTTTTTTCGCCACTATTGAAGCTACGGACATGAAACTTGGAATATATACTCCTGTATACCCATGTCAGATATAGTGTTAAGATTTTTTGGCTACGTCTACTGGGGGCGTTTTAATCTATATATCTTCCTCAGTTTTAAAGCTAGATATATCACATTTTTCAGACAAACTACCAAAGACCCCTTTTAAAGATATCACTTTTTTTTAAATAATTTTTAGAGCAATGAATCGATTGTTTTTCCAAAATAACAATAAAAATTAAAATCGTTTTTCGTCACTAACTTTCTTATTTGTTTCTGATTTTGTTGTTGTCGTAGGAAATGTTTGTCAGTCATTGTTCAGTGTTTAGTTGTTTGTGTGCTATATGAAAAAAAAAAAAACGACACAAAATAAAAATTAAGGAAAACGTGTTGATATTTCCACCAGGTTACTATTTTTGTATATCGTTGGCAAGAGATGCTCACCACATTAATGGCGCGCACCGCCGCTTTGACAATGGCCATTTACTTTACAAATCGCGTCGGTGTTTGGGGTAATATGGACGCATCGGAGAAACTGTATCAGCGACTGACGATGGGCCTGGCGCCAGTGCGTCAATTGATGCCGTTCAAGATACCAGAGAAGGGTGAACTGCGTCTGAGGGCGCGTCAGTATTACAATCGGAGAATTAAGGAGGGCATGCAATTGGTGCGCCAGCTGCCCAACTATACCGGCCAGCTGCTCGAATTGGCCAAGATCGCCTATCTGGAGCGGGCCAATAAGGTGATCAGGCCATCGATTGGGCCGCCCGTTACGTCTGTTGGCCTTGATGGCGATGATGCTGATGCTGTTGCAGCGGCAGTTGATGCCACCATCAACCAGTAGAAGTAGTGGACGTCCAGCTATATATGTACATATGCATAAATGTATAAACGTATATATATATACATGTATATTTATATTCCGAGCTTCATATATATATATATGCATCTATATACATATACCATTGAAGGTAGCAGCTAAGGACACCGGCCTCACAGTCGACTGGTGCAGCCCACAAATTAGACACATGTTTTCAAATTTTCTATTAATGTACTTATCGCGGTGTCGCTTCAATTAAATGTGTGTGAACGGCTATTTAATCTGAACATGTTTTCCTTTAAATATCGCAAATATCGGCCAACTTTCACCAATTAAAATCTATGAAAGGTCATGTCAAAGGATTCTCATTCTGATCAGGATTTGAGTTTCATTTGAACCAATCATTTTTTATATACTGGGTAACATCCCCACTATACTAAATACAAAAGTATCCAACTCCAAACAGCTCTTTAGACAAGAAACTTCGTTCGTGAAGCTCCCAAACGTTAATTGCTAATTGTAAAGGCATTTTGTGAGCCCAATTCCTGGCCGGGCCAGAAAATCCTACAAGCCATTAGCCCAGGCACACATTCCGCCAAGGCCAACAACTACCTGTAGCCCAGCCGCATTTTACGAACCACCCACAACAGAAGTCCGATACCATCAAGCCCCACGTTGTTTGTCATTTGCCGTATCAAAATCAATCGAAGCGCACAGAAAACATATAAAAAAAAAAAGAGTAAAGAAAATAGTAAAAGGGAGAGGGGAAAGTCAGGGCACGGTAGCTGGGAAAGGGACGCTGGGTAAAGCCCGTAAAACCATCAAAGAAACGTTGAAATTTTATGAGCCCGCAAGGGTCACATTAAAACGCATGTTAAGCAACAACTGAAACATCGAGAACAACAAACAGAATAAAAAGAAAGTAGAAAAACATTGGACCAATCGTTTGGCCTAGGTTTCGCAGCAGGGTGGCAGGGTGGCAGGGTGGTGGTAGGGTTGGAGATTTGGCGCATCCTTCTGTGCACACGCAACTGATAAGGTCGCACGGCTTGGTACGCAATGCCTCGACTGGCATTTTAATAGACTGTTGATGTTGACGGTATTTACAATGTGTCTGGGTTCAGGTTGTGGTCCTCCGGCTCCGGCTCTGGCTGACAATGAGTCTGCGGCGGAGTGTGGCCGAGTGGAGCGTGACAGAAAGTGCGACCACGTAGAGGGCTTCCAGCATAGGGATAAGCAGCAGCCCGACAGTGTCAAGCCAGCTTTAAGCCAGCTCAAAAACTAACAGCCAAATTTCCCCAAAACTAAAAAAAAACCTCTCACAAAAGTAAATCAGAACACTTCATATTGTCGGGTTGATAAAGTAATGGAAATGTTAATTTTTTGTGATTTTACAAGCAATACAAGCCAAAAAGGTAGATTGATATATTTCTTATTATTACTACTATAAATTAAAAAGATTTTTACAAAGTATATATCAGTGCAAATATTGTTTTTTTTATTATTATTCGGAATGCATTATTCTCATATTAAACAAGTATTTATTTTGAAACCCTCCCCAGAACAATCCACTGTTTAGATATATGACCCAAAATATATCTGGATATCTCTCGCCGAAACTGGGCTCTCACTCCCTTAAAGCACTTTTCATCTTTTCTGATTTCTTAAATCTTCATTTCAAACTATTTTTAGCCCAGCTTTATTTCAAATTCTTTGCTTTCCCCATATATCCCTGGTATTTGCTCTAGAGTGTTTTGCCCCTATTGACCCTAGCGGCTTTCAGAGCTTTACATACTTTGATTCCCATTCATAGTTTATGTGAATACTTGCACATATCATTATCGCAGTCATCACACCAATCAAAAGTCAGCTCCTTTAGCTTTTACATTTTTTACTCCTCTTTTGTGCGAAAAATACTTTTCACTTTTGTTGTCGAAACCTAATCCAAGTTGTATCTATTTACATATTTATCTGCATTTTGCGGTATTCGTTGCGTGGCAAGGGGCCTGGGTTTCTGTTTTGGGGGCAGAATCCTACGTGCCGCATCTTTTGGCTGACTCTTTAACTGCTTATGGGTTAGATTTATAGTCACGGCTTTTATTTATGTCACTTTTGCCGTTGTTCCCTCCTCAGGCGCACCATTTTTCTTGCGGTTTTAGCATACCGTCTGTCTGTCCGCCCGTTTGTCGTCCGGCTGGGCAAAGCCCGTACGCCGGATCCTAGCACGGCCGTCTTCTACCCGTTGCATAAAATCAATTTCCTTGCCTTTTGTTTTCGCCCGTTTGTGGCGCTCGTTCCGCACGATGATGAGGTAAAAGTGTTGCAAGTTTATGTTTTACGCCAAAGCTCGAGACGACACGCAGTCGACGCTTGCCACAGCTGCCACTGAGGGTGGTTGCTGTGCGGCTCCACTGCGGCGGGCGGGGGCACAGGGCTGGCACATTTGGCGCCCAGCCGTGCGCTGTCTTGCATATTTAAGTTGCCCCCCCCCCCCGCCCCCTTTGCCACGTCCGGTTTTTGGCTCGAAATTTCCGTTTAGTTGTTTTCTTTTTATTTTATTTTTTTTTTGGCTTGTTAGCTGTACCTGGTGCTGGGTGCTTCATTAGCTGCTCGGCTCCTTGGCTCCAGTTTAGCGTTATCTACACCATATTTTCATACATTCATTTGGCTGCTGTACTCATTTCCGCTCACTTTATGAACCGAACCGAACCCAACTCGACTCGACTCCTTTATTAATGAAGTGGCCTTATTCCGTCTCTCTCTGTTATCAGTTATTGCTGTCTTTCTCGCTTGGCCAATTAGCAAAATGTGTGAATATATTTTGTGTTAATTTCCGTTTAATTGTTTAATATGTTGTTTGCATTTTCTATTAGCATCCTTCCGCTGCGCATTGTTCCTACAATTATAGCTTCATCCGCCCCCTTGACCCAACTCCCGACTTGGCTAATTGCTTGAAGTGCTTTTCAAGTGCCTGTCAGCTTTTTCAAGGGCTGAGGCGCCTCCGCCTCTCCGAGTATTCTTGAATGCTGGGTGAGCTAGTGGCATAAACAGCTCAAATTAGCCGTAAAACTGCGGACAGTTTGACGGACAGCTCGTTTAGTTACTGGCTAAAGTCATCAGGTAGCTCTGACAGAACCATTTTTGCTGGTAGCCCTGTCAAGTGAGGTTAAGTGTGTTTTTTTTCGTATACCCTATATACATATATCAACAAGTTGTTGCATCATGACATTTTTGTCATACTAATTAGCAAAGGATTCTTTTGTTGAAAAAAAAGTAGTAAAATATTTTTTCACATACGAAGTAAATTTAAATACAGAACTGATCTAGATGTCAAACCATGATGAAAATGGTAAACATCATGAAAATCTGTTCAGTTTTGACAAAGTTGTGGCACTTTGAAATCTAGAAAGTATGGATTGGGGAACTTTACTTGTCTAAATTTTTGTAAATTTTGGCATGATTTTTGAGAGAAAAACCGATCCTCCTAGAATCACTTTTAAAGTTGCGTTTTATACTAATTTAGTTACCCGCAATCGATTAAAAATAAAAATTCGCGATTCTGAATTTAAAAAACAAAATTTTTTTCAATATAAGTAAGGGGGGAGTAAAGGATTTTTTTCGGAAAAAAATCAAAAAAAATGTATTTTCAAATACGAATTGAATTTAAATTTAGAATTGATCTAGATGTCAAACCATGATGAAAATGGTAAACATCGTGAAAATCGGTTAAGTTTTGACAAAGTTGTGGCACTTTGAAATCTAGAAAGTATGGATTGGGGAACTTTACTTGTCTAAATTTTTGTAAATTTTGGCATGATTTTTGACAGAAAAACCGACCCCCCCAGAATCACTTTTAAAGTTGCGTTTTATACTAATTTAGGTACCCGCAATTGATTAAAAATAAAAATTCGCGATTCTGAATTTAAAAAAATTTTTTTTGAAAATAGGTAAGGGGGGAGTAAAGGATATTTTTTGGAAAAAAATCAAAAAAATTTTTTTTTCAAATACGAATTTAATTTAAATTCAGAATTGATCTAGACGTCAAACCATGATCAAAATGGTAAACATCACGAAAATCGGTTAAGTTTTGACAAAGTTATGGCTCTGATTGATTGAAATCTGGCAAGTTTGGATTCGGGAACTTTAAATATCTAAATTTACAAGAACTTGATTTGACAAAGGCATAATGTTAAAACTTAAAAAAATGTTAAATATTTATTTTATATTGAAGAAAATAAACTGCAAATTCACCAATCAGGAAAAGTAGGTATTGGACAAGTTTACAATGTGGATTTTGTTGGGCAAAAGGCTAACAAAAAGTTAAAAGGAAGTAACCACCAAAGCATTAAAAAACCCTCCATAGTATTTTATTCTTAACTTTATAGTTAGATCAAATCAAATCGATTCCCACAAAATGCATTACTTAAAGTGGGATTTGAAAATAATACAAAAATGAATAACTTGTGCTAATTTATAAAGGCGAAAGAAAACTGGAGCAAAGAGGATTCTATGAAGGATATACTGTATATACCTGATTAGCAGGCTCCATTACATTATAATAAAGTTAGCTTATCTCAACTCGAGACATATATATTCAATGCACTATAAGAACTTACTTCTTAATAGCCAGCCGGTCGTACAGGGTATTTGGCACTGAAGTACTCTCAACTGATCCACTTAGCTATGAGTTTTAAAAGGCATTAACCATGCTTTATTAGCTGGCTGGCAAGGTTAGCCGCCCGTTAAGCTCCTAGGCTAGTTAATTGGCTTAGGAGGACTCAGATCCCGGCTGTCTGCGAAGGTATTACGTGGGTCGGCTGCTCGTTGATGGAAGTGCAGCAGCTGCCACATCGCTAATACCCTATGGTGGGCATACGGAACTGTACGCTGAACTAATTTAAATCATTTTAATGGCTCAGTCACCCAACCTATTCGCACTCAACTAATTCCCGCGCAACTCTTAAGCCCCATGCAAATCCCAGCTGCCATAAATGTGGCGCTACTGGCCCGACCAAAGGGGGGGAGGGGGGCCCCAGCCGCTCGGCTGACAGCGCAGACAGTGCCAACCGCAGCCGCATCTTCGCCAATCCTCCAACATGGCCAAGACGCAACTTTCAATTGTTCCCAGTTTGTTGTTCACGTCGCTGTTGTTGTTCGCAAGTCGTAATAGAATAAAGTTTCGCACCATGGGAATTTCAACTGTTGTTTTTCAAACGTCGCGCGCTCTCCCACCTGACCGCCCCCCGCCCCAGCCCCCGCCCCCGGAAAGGCAACCCGGGTTCCCAAGGACAACGGCATAACAAGCACATGGATCTCGTTCTATCTCTGCGTCGATGTCTTTAGCTTGTTCTGTGCGTGTAATCCACTCAGCGCACGCCTGCCCCAAAGCCCCAAACCCCAACATCTGCCACCTAGTCGTCCCCCCACTCGCCCAGAGTTGCAGATACATATGACAGTTGGCATGGCCGCCATTTTCCCAGAATTCGTAATCCAGCGCGGGCACAAAGATGTTTATTGCCTCCAGTTTATTGCCGTTGTTTGCAACACACCTGACGTCGCGACATACCTTTCTATATACAAATATATTTAGCGTTGCAAGTAAACTAATCTGTACAAATATATATTTTAATTGCGAAACAAAATTGTCTTTCTTTGTTTCTATGATTTCCAGCTCGTTATATCACAACATGTAGTGAAGTTCAATTAATTAGTGTCTGGGCTCGATTTCCAAATGTGGAGAGCTCTAATTGGACTTGTTTGTTTATATAACAAAATGAATTGAAGTTCAATTAATGAGATTCTGGATTCAATTTCCACATGTGGAAAGCCTTTGCTTTTATGTTACTTATTTTGATTGATTATATTTATACCCTAATGCAACAAAAAAAAAAAAATTAAAACAGCGGTAGAATTGAGTCTCAACAATTTCTAAAATATTTGTATTTTAAAAATTGACTATTTCAAATAACTTGTTTTTGTGTTGAAAATAATTAAAATAAAAATTAATAGACTATTTTAAATAACTACGTTTTACATTTTTTTTAAATCCGATTTTGAAGTTGGTAGATATTATAAAATATATGTAGTTTTAAAAATAGTTAAATCGATATTGTCTAGACCCTAATGAATTAATGAATGAAGATATAGCAGAATATATATATAATTATATTGGTATAATTATGTTAATCTAGAGTCATCAACTATAAATACATAATAATTAAAATTAATTTGTAATTATCAGCTTATATCTCTTGTCCTTTCTTACTGTTCAGTTTCTAGGCTCTCACACGAGTTTGCCACTCCCAAAACTATATTAAGAATTGTTTAGCTTATGCTCTCGTTTGCCTTAAACGCTAGGTAAGCATATCCGCAAACATATGTCTTCATACAAATGCACGTAAATGGCATCAAAAGCTGAATTGGATCACATTTAATATATCCCACTTGTGTCTAGTCAAGCATCAAATGTGTTCATTAGAAATTCTAGACGAGTGTGTTGCATATCTGAATGTTTGCTCATTCGCACATATGTCTACCTTATTGCCCGTATATATATATATATCGTATGACAGTCGTTATATCATTTAGCAAAATTTGCTTGACAGACTTTCAAGGGTGAATCAAGAAAACTTTCAAAGATTAAGCACATTTTGTGGGCACTCGTTAAAGTGGCATGTTTACATAATTATAGAATAATATGCATGTAAGTATATACAGTGAAAACTCTCTAACGGACAGCTTCCACTTCCTTTAAAGTGCTTTTACAATTTTTTTTTATGCACAACAAAATCTATATTTTCTTGTATAAAAAACAATTCCGGAAGCGAACAAAAGCCTTTTCTGAAAATTAGCAGAAAGAAATCTTAAAACAGTTGGCAATTTGCGTTTTTTTTATAAATGCATGTGAATACAAAAAAACAAGTAGCAACGTTGGAGTCGGGCGTAACCGATTGCTTAAAACCCATTCACAGTACACAGTAGTTAAGAGGAGGTCACCCGAATACTGTCTGCCAAATTTTGTGACTATAGCTTTAAAATTGAAAAATCGACCCACTAAGAAATACTTTTAAAGTTGCGTTTTTGTAAAAATTAGAATTTCCCGATTCCAAATTTAAAAAAAATGTTTTCTTCTAAATGAGTAAGGGGGGAGTAAAGGATTTTTTTCGGAAAAAAATGCAAAAAAAATTATTTTCAAATTCGAATTTAATTTAAATTCAGAATTGATCTAGAGGTCAAACCATGATCAAAATGGTAAACATCATGAAAATCTTTTCAGTTTTGACAAAGTTATGGGACGTTGACATCTAGAAAGTATGGATTGGGGAACTTTACTTGTCTAAATTTTTGTAAATTTTGGCATGATTTTTGACAGAAAAACCGATCCTCCTAGAATCACTTTTAAAGTTGCGTTTTATACTAATTTAGGTACCCGCAATCGATTAAAAATAAAAATTCGCGATTCTGAATTTAAAAAACAAAATTTTTTTCAATATAAGTAAGGGGGGAGTAAAGGATTTTTTTCGGAAAAAAATCAAAAAAAATGTATTTTCAAATACGAATTTAATTTAAATTTAGAATTGATCTAGATGTCTAACCATGATCAAAATGGTAAACATCACGAAAATCTGTTAAGTTTTGAAAAAGTTATGGGCCTTTGAAATCTAGAAAGTATGGATTGGGGAACTTTACTTGTCTAAATTTTTGTAAATTTTGGCATGATTTTTGACAGAAAAACCAACCCCCCCAGAATCACTTTTAAAGTTGCGTTTTATACTAATTTAGGTACCCGCAATCGATTAAAAATAAAAATTCGCGATTCTGAATTAAAAAAAAAATTTTATTTTTTAAATAAGTAAGGGGGGAGTAAAGGATATTTTTCAGAAATAAATCCAAAAAAATTTATTTTCAAATACGAATTTAATTTGAATTCAGAATTGATCTAGACATCAAACTATGATCAAAATGGTAAACATCACGAAAATCGGTTAAGTTTTAACATAGTTATGGGGCTTTAAAATCTGGCAATCGTTGTCAATTTTGGCATAATTTTGTGGGAGCTATAGTTACCTTTCAAATTTTGTGACTCTAGCTCTAAAACTGGCTAGGCTTTCGCGATTCGTGGGGCGGCTGGGGGGCGTTCTAGTGGGCCGCGATATCGAGGTCGCAATCTTTTGGGGAGGTCACCAGTAATATATGTACATAACATAGCAAATGTGGTGACACTTAATATCGTGGGAAATATTCGACATGTTATCGATTTAGCAGCCTCCCAGTTGGCGTGGTACAACTTATGACTTTCAAGCAGATAACTAAAAATTTATATCCAAAATTTCAAGTCTCTATCTTTAATAGCGCCGAAGAAACTTGCGTACATCCGGACAGACAGTCAGACGGACGGACGGACAGCATGACGGACATTGCACAAAACCAATACACTCTTCTCACTTCGTGAGCGAGAATACAAATTTAGATTTTTTTAAATGAAAAGATGTGTCTTTTAAGCGGCAACTCTAGTTGTTCGCTTAAGAAAGATTTGTCCATATGTATAAAAAAATATAAAGATACATTTATAGCTGTATGTGTGTGTGTGTGTGATTGTGCAGCATCTCTGTTCACCTACTTAAGGCGCCGGCTGTCGACTGTCGTCTGACGCCTGTTTATTGCTTTTATTTATTTACTAGACACACACTGCCAGCACCTACCCCTCTACAGCCCCACCCTGCACACCCCCCCCCCTCCCTTTCACGCCACCCATTCCAGGTTAAGTCGCGCTTTTGATTTGTTGTTACCCGGCGCTGGCGTCGCAGGTGTTCGACGTTCATTTTTGTGGTGTTTATGTCAAAAAGTGGAATTTTATGTACGCGCTTAAAAGTATGCAAAATGTTTTGTCATCGTGCTGTGTCTTGGCTGGCTGGGGGCCGCGGTGCTTGTCTTCGCTAGGCAATAAAACAGCGCGCGCTCAAAAGTAGGCAACGCGCGTTTTTATCTGCCACGCATAAAGTTTTATGCATGTCGCGACGGGGTCGTTGCCTGATATGCCCTGCGCGACTGGGGGGAGTGGCGCCCGTGGTGGGGGCGTGGCAATCAATATGCGAACTGTCCATTGATTGGATTTTGATTTGCTTGGCAGGCGTCGCACGCGGCGGGCAGTGATTAGGAATTGCGAATTGGAACGGGGGCCATAAAACTAATCAAGTTTAAATGCGAGTTGGGCATCAACGTTAAGCTGCTTTAATGGAGCAGCCACACACCACACACACACACACACACACACACACACACATACACACATACAAAGACTCACTAATTAAGTAATTACTTTTCGCTCATTAAACGAGACGCAAGAAATTCAACTTCAATTTGACTTGATGCTGTTTTCCCCAACGCCCTGTCGTCCTGTCCATCAAGTGCGCACTTAGCAGATACAAGAACTCACACACACACACACACACAAACACGCACACGCATGCACAGTTGGCAAGTTTTTGCGCATTTTATGCTGCTCTGGGTCTACGTCGCCCCTCCGTTCCCCCCTTCGCACTAATGCCGTCGCCGTCCTCAACATCAATCGATTGAATCGACGACGCTTAAATATTAATGATAAAATGAACCGTACGGTGGCAGCTCCCCGCTTCCCCCCTATCCCCACTTGGCCTGCGCTGTGGAGACTGCGACGCATTTTATAAGCAGCATCAAAAGTTTTGCGCACTTACTCGGATGACTCATGCGGGCAATATGATTCCCAGTGTCAGCTGCAGACACTCCCGAAATCACCTGCATTCAAACAAGCTTCCATAGAGCTTTATTAAAAGGCTTAAGCTGTGATTTAAGATGATTCTGGAACGCTGCAAAAGCAGAACTAAAGCCGTGAAGCTTTTAAAAAGCTTTATCAGAAATTTAACTGGAACAAAAATAAATTTAAATTATTAATTGTCTGCAGTTCAGTTTAAACATAAAGTTTGAGTCAATAATTTAATAGTTCTATTCAAGCAAATCGGTTTAGCTTGCAGCTCAACTCAAACAATAGGCAAGCCATCAAGCCCTTAATCTTAGCTTTAAGTAATGTTTAAATCTTTGTCCATGATTCGATAAAAAAGGCTCAACTGTAAAAGGAAGAGAATAAGCAAGCTTTCAGCACATAAAAAGCTTCTATCAATAAAAGCTGTTTGCCAGCTTGCTTTAATGAGCTTTCAAAGCTTGTCAGAGAGATCAAACTTTTGACTAGACTTAACTTTGCTTCTCTCTCTCTATCGCTCTCTCGCTCTCCCATTAATGTGCTTCACTTTAGCTACATCTGCTGTTTGCTGCCAATATGCCCCATCAAATTGAGTGCAGGCGAAAAATCCAACTAGAACCCAAAATGCGAAAAGTGTAAGAAAAATATCAGACACCATAATTAACTTGCTCATAACGCGCACAAAATGACGCGACGAACCAACAAAGGACGGAACGAGGATGGGGACGAGGACGATGGCAAGGACAAGGACGATCGTTTCATGGGGCTCTTGCAGCTAAAGGACATGCAGACGCCGCCAGTTGCCAGCTGCTGCCGCCTCTAAAAATGAAAACGAAAACAACAACGAAAAAGGCCAACTTTTGCTATATGCCGCTGGTGTGGGCGTGGCACTTACATGGGATACTTTTTTTTTTTTTGGCAACAGACGCGTCGTCGGGTTTTTCTTCCCTTTTTTTTTTTTATTATTTTAAAACTTACATGAGCCTCCAACTCCGTGGCGAAAAATTGCAAAAGCCGTGCACTGAAGTGCTTTAAAAAGATAAAAGCCATTTATCACGCGTGCACACTCTCTCTCACACACACACTCACACACACACACGCAGACAAATGCCTAGACAGGTGCTGCAGGATGTGGCATCCAGAAAGCAGACACGCGTGCCGCAACGCATTCTCATTGAACTGAGTAATCCTCAGCCAGAAATATGCCGCAACGAAATTAAATTGAGCCATAACGACGCCTAAATACTCTGTCGAGTTTCGAATTTATGAATGACTCCATTTAGTTTTTCTTTGTGAAAATTTGCGAATAACCTTGATTCTTGATAGAAAGTTTGTAAAGTAATATTAATATATTATATTTATATTTATATATATATTTGTCTTTTATATTTTATATTTTTCTTTTTAAATTCAGAAAATTCTAATTGAAAACTGTAAACACATTTTTTTTTTTTTTTTTTTTCAAGCAATTGTCTTGCAACTTATTTAACTATTATTACTCCCTATTTCCATAAATGTTGCATTCGGATGTAACCGACAGCGTTGACAGTGTAATATAAGCCAGAATCAATTTATAATCAAAAATATGGCCAAAATGTCAGCAAACATGAAAATCGATTAGTTTTTGACAAAATTGTGGGAGTTTGAAATATGGGAGCTATGGATCCGAGAGCTTTAGATGTAAAAATTTGTGTCAACTTTGGCATGATTTTTATTTTGTTTATCAAAAAAATTAATAAAAATGTATTTTCAATATTGCAAATATATGAAAATTGTTGTCACTTTTAATCTGTCAATAAAAATCCTAAGACTTTATCGGACGCGGGTTATCATGAATATATAATCCAAAATTTCCAAACTGGCTTAAAAACGGCAAAAATAATACACCCAATACACTCAATACACTCACTTCGTGAGCGAGTATACAAATTTAATATAAAAATAATTTTAATCGTTTAATGAAAAATTTATCTATCTTGCAAATGCACTATCCCAGCTGTAAAATAGCTGGGAATGAAAAAATATTTGAGTTTAGAACTTGGCCGAATCAAATATATTTAAAATACCAATAACAAAGGCTACTCCGACTGCAATCTCTTTAAAGGATGGGTATGGGCTTGAGAGTGAATATATCTATAAATAATTCGTCACAATCACGCATCACAAACTGAGCAGCGTAGGCGTCGTGCCCTTACCCCTGATAATACACTAACATCACGAAGAAATTATGAAGGCAAGGCGGCGGATTTCGCAAGTTTGTGCCGCCCCACGCCCCACGCCCCACGCCACGCCCACCGCCCACTCGCAGCTAAGCGGCTTAGGCGATCAGCTTGCCATTAGGCAGAGGGCAAGTGACCGCACCCCCACATACACTAACCACCCTCCCGCACCAACTGCCACGGCAAGAATAATAATCTTTGCAGGCTGATAATTTTCAGCCTAAGAGCATGCAACAGTTTTTTTTCGCTTTGGTTTTTGGCTTTTCAGTGCACGTAGCAAAAGTTAGCCAAGTCATAAACCAGTTTTTCAATTTGTAATGCAAACGGCCAAGCGGAAAAAAAGGCATGCCAAAAAATGGTTTTCGTTTTTGCAAAGTGTATTGGAAACTGTGTACCAGAGGTATAACTGTGGTTGGGGTTGGGGGGATGCGTGGGGTAGGGTTGGAGTCGTGTCGTAAATAAGCAGCAGCAACACCAACAACAACAACAACAACAACAGATAACAGCAGCCACTTTTGCGTTTGTTCCTTTTGGCTCGTTGAATGCAATGGCTGCCACTAAATTTTCCACGCTGCCGCCGTCGACGTCACAGCCGGCATCGGTTTTTATCGCATTCGCGTGTCTGGCATGCATGCTTCACTTATGCCAATACCGAGTCTGAAAGCCCCAACCCCCGCCAACCCCACCGCCCACTGTTGTTGCTGCCACAACCCGTGCGCCTCCCACACGCAACAAAGCTGAAAATTGCTACTTTGTTCGTCGCCGTCGTCGTCGAGCTAGAGAAAAATGTGGAGTACTGGGTTAATATGTCTATCACTTTTATGGCTAGTTGGCTCTGCCAAGCACATATTAATTTTGCGAGTTATTATTGTTGTTAGTGCTAATTATTGTTGCAACTTTCGCATAAAATTTGGTTTTTTCTTTCTGTCTTTTTCGGCGCTAATCGATGGGCGTGGCTGTTGCACAAGCCGCTAAGCCATAAGTTTATGGCTCAAAGGCATGTTTATTTCCCAGCGGTATTGCATTGCTGCATAACGGCATTTGAATTGATGTAACATTTATTTTTCATCTCAATTTCGACAATGATGATGAATACCAAAAATAAAGTCCATTCTGTAGTGAAAGCTTTTCTAGAAACAATTTTTAAAAGCAAAGGACTGCCAAAAGTCAAAAAACAATTTTTAATCAATACATATGTACCGCACCCATTTTTTTCTCAAATTAATATAGCAAGCGACTAACCCTAATCGGAAATCAAATTATATTCCAATTGGCTTTTCTATATTGTAGTACTTATCAGAAGTTTGATATGGGAAAAAATTTGAAAACATCACAATTTCTTAAAAGAAGCTAAATATAAATTCTGATATAGCTGTATCACTTTTTTCTAGATGCTCGTAAATTATATATAAGGCGTTTGTATATATTTGTAATAATATATATTTTAATGATGATTAAATGATTATTTTTTATGTATTGTAATTTTTGGCACTCAGCATTAATTTAAGAATTTTGTAACTATAAATCTCTTTAATATATTGTTTTAACTGTGAGAAAAGTAAATTCTTTGTAAAGGCACATTTCTTTCAATTATAATTCTCAAGCAGTTCTAGCTGTTTTGGAATAGAGATAATGTGAACAATATTCGCAGTGCCCTATTTTATTTATTTTTTCGTTATACTGCTTAAGTTGTTTGTTTTGTTTGTTGTTTTGAGAGTTTTGCGTGACTTTGGCAAATGCCGCAATTGGCGTCGTGTTCTTGTTGCATTCTACACTTGGCATTGGGAATTTGCATTTGGATCTGGTTGCAGTCTCCAGTTCCAGTTACGCTTCAGCGCTCAGTTAATGCTCTCGATCAATGCCTCTCTCCTGCGCGCTCCCGCTCTCGCGCGCGCTCTCTCTCTCTCTCTCTCTCTCTGTCTCTAGCCTTTTGCGCTGTTTGTTTCCTAGTGGGACCGCAACGGGTTTCACCTTACCACATGCACATGCCTCAGGGCTGCTGCACTTGTTGTCAACTTTTTTATCAAGGCAAAAGCAACAATAGCAAGAAAAAAATGTACAAAAAAAAAAAAAAAACAAACCTTTACGCCTGCTGCTTTCTGCGGCTCTGCTTGTTGTTGCTTTGCTTTTATTGGATTATGCGCTTTCTCTTTCACACATTTCCGCATGCGGTTGCAGTAACTATTATTGGCAAGTGGAGGGCAATGCCAGTCGCGGAAAAACCAGACCGCGGCCCCCCTAGTGAAAAGCGCGTCAACTCGACATCAAGAGAAAATCGCTGCCAAGCCGGTCAAGCTGGACAAGCGTGTGGACGCGGGGATGGCGGCGGAGCCAGGCCTGGAAAACTGGAACTATTTCTCTCTTATTGCAAAATTGCATTTGCCATTTGCTGCACATGCAGCGGCTAATTAATTTGCATTTTGTTGTTGCCGTTCGCGTATCGATTTGATTGCCACACAGCTAAATTGCAGTTGATTGAACCTGCCACCAGTTGTGACTCAGCGGGCAGCAGGCAAATGATTTCCTTGTTGCAGCAGTGGGCTTCAATTAAAAAAAGAAGTCCAATTCCATTTGCCAACTGCTCCAGCCTCCTCGCACGCATGCGGCAACAGCTTCATTGCTCTCATTCGGCATTCGCTCTCTTTCCAGCACTCACTCTCGCTCAACTGCGGCGCTCTGTCTGCTTTCACAGCCTTTGCGCTCTCGCTCTCTTCGTTGAGTGCGCCATCGGCTCTGGGGGGCGTCGCAGCAGCGTCGACGTCGTCGTCGCCTTCAGTCACTAGCTAACTTTCAATGCGAACGCGTGCGCGGCTTCGTTTTCGGTCTTCGGTTTTCGGTCGCCTTCGGCCGTCGTTGTTAACCGCTGTTCGGGTTTTTTTTTTTTCTTTAGTCGCCGCGTAAACGAAGTGTGTGTGTGTGTAGGCTCTTAAGGTGTGTGCCTGTGTTCGTGTGTGTATAGCCACTCCCACCCTTCTGCCATCTCTCCCCTCAAACAAACTCCCGCGCAGATCGTTTGTGATTCATTCAAATCAGGCGAAATTCGCCAGCCCCAAACAGCTTCCAGTTGTTATTGTGCTTGTTGTTGTCATTGTGGCTGTTGTCTTGTTTTGCTCTTCTGTGCTGTAACCTGTAGCCTAACGGTAACGCTCAACTGAGCAAGCAGCTTCAGAAACAACAACAATGTTAACAAAAAAGAAGAGTTTTATTATTGTATTTCTTGTATTTCTTTTCTGTGTTTTTTTTTCGCTTTTGGCGAACGACAAAGTGAAGCAACAACAACAACTACAATAACAATAAAGTTCAGTAAATAAAATTCGCAATTTATGTAATGTTTGCTGTTTATTGCTTTTATTATTGTTGCTGTCTTTTTCTTCATCTTCTGTTATATTTCTTAAACCAGCAAAGTTCAAGCCAAAAGTTCAGATCAGTTTAAAAAGTTAGGATTAATGTTGGAATGCTGGATGTCCTTTGGACTGTGTTAAATAATAGATATCCTTGGTTTGTTTTCATCATTGTATAGAAGATAGAATAGATTAGCATATTTAGGATCAGTTTAAGACAACTTTTGGTATAGCAGAATCTATAGTCGAAGTAGAGTGAATAAGAAAGAAATAAGAAAGAAAGGATAAAAAGTCTCTTTCAATTCGAATTGATGTAAACTTTTTCTGGGAATCTTACAATTACTATCCGTCCCAGTTTCCTTTAATCTGTGATGTTTTCAGCAGCAAGTAAATTTTCCAGCTATACTCATCTGTGAATCATATAGATATGGCCAACTGTCTGATAAAAAGAGTTTATTAATCACTCAATAGGAGCAGTTCATTTAATCATTTTCAATATTAATTAAAGAATGGGAATAAATGTACAAAGGGATATACTATATAAGGATCAGTCTCTGTGCGGCAAACGATTCTTTGTCTCTGATTAGTCACTGAAGGCACTCACATCCCACGCTATAGAGGAGCACATATGTTTATATAATATATCATTAAAACTGATAGTTCGGCCACTCAACGAATTTCGAGCGAGCGAAATCGCGTGCGAATCGCTAGCGAAACGCGTCGTCGGTTTACATGATTTTCAATTATTTGTTGTTGTTTACTGTTATTTTCCCCTTTTTTTTTTGTTTTGTTTTGCTTAAAAATTTTGCATTTAATGAAAAGTTCTTGAAAGAAGCCCATTAAAATATATGTAGAGCAAAGTTTCTACAGCTGTCTGTGTGTGTGTGTGTGTGTGTGCGTGTGTGGGTGTGGGTGTGTGGGTGTGTGGGCGTCTGTTGTGTATTCTGTGTGTATATATGGTGTATATATAACGTCTGATTAGTTTAATTAAAGCGTATTTTCAATTGCATTGTGCGCAGTTTGCAGCACAGCATTTCCTGCGACACACACACACTCACACACACACACACACACACACACACACTCGCACACAGTTACAAGGAGACAAAGCCAAAAGTCAATAAGTGCTGTTAAGTGATCTTCTTGGGCGCCGCCACAGAATGACAACGACCAGCCTGGGACGACATTTTCTGGAAAAGTTCTTTCCATTTCGGTGAGTGCCCAGTAAAAAAAAAGAAAATATACGAAATATATAAATGGAGAGAAACGCAACGAAACGAAGAAAAAAATGAAGTAAAACAGCAAAGACTCACTCAAAATAAGCAAATACCAATGCCAAAAATAAATATGGGTCAGGCGATGCGCAAAAAGATCGACAATGCGCCTACTGCAACTTGGGGCAAGTTGGGGCAGCTTGAGGCAACTGCCACAGGCAGCAGGCAGCAGGCAACTGCAACTGGCCTCAAGTGCCTGTTTGCTATTTTTGCTGCGTCTCAAGTCGTTGTGTCACTAGCTGCGCATTGCAACAATTTGTGGCAGCAACTGAAAAACAACGATCGATCGTTTCGCTGATCCTCGATCCACCTTTTTCTTTTAGTGTAGACCGAGATGCTATCTGGTCTTTTGATCGAACGATCCTCAATGGAATTCTATTCACGATCAGTTGGTGACTTTTCAGCGTTTTTTCTAATTACCATATTCAATATAGATTTTGAGTTAGATCGTTTCCATCCGGTTGGAAATGATCGGCAGTTGATTCTCAGTTCTTGAAATTACGATCTCAAATATAAATTTCACTTATTAAGCTACTCAATTGTGCGCTACCCACAGTTGATCACTGATCAGCAATCAGAGCATGGTCATGATCGCTTTTTCTGTTCGCAAAAGTGTTCAATCGAACATAATATATATGATTGATGACATTTTGCATTTACTTCTTCCATTAATGGGGCACATAATTAATGTGTAGCCTTAAACCAAGCTTCTGTTCCACATAAGGCTCTGAAAGTCCATTGATCAGACCAAGAAATGCCGCTTTTAATCATGATTGTAACTGTAATCAAAGCTAATTAACTATGATGTATGCGTTTTTGGCGGCACGCCTGAAGCTCAATACGATTACGATCTTTTAAAGCCGCTGATCCTCAGTTGCTTAGCTCCCGATCGATTGCACTTATTCATGTGTAGCTGGTAACAACAAAAAGTTAGAGCTTTAAAGTCGGGTGTAACCGATAGCCCAATACTCTTTCACAGTGTTCTAACAATCAAAACAAGTACCAAAATAATAAAACAAAATAATCAAAACAAATTTTACCCTTAATGCAGATTCAATCTAGAGGACAATATATGACCAAAATGCCATCAAACGTGAAGAGCTTTACATGTCAATTTTGGCATGGTTTTTGAATACTAAATTTAAAAAGAAAATTTTTTCGAAAATTTGTTAGGGAAGGAATAAATTTTTATTAAAAAATGTCATATATTGAAATGCAGAAGTTATGGGAGCTATCCATCCGAGAGCTTTACAGGTCTAAATTGTTGTGAATTTGGCTTTAAAACTGAGGGAGATAGAGGTAGATTATGGCAATCTGCCACCAATATACCCTTTTCACTTCGTGAACGAGTGTAAAGATGACTGATCTCCGGCGATTCTAAACTGATCTGCGCGTAGAAGAACATGCTCGTATTTCTGCAGGGCTTTAAGCACTTCCTCAGCGATCGCTCAACGGGATGGATGACATTTTGTTGTTGCACTGCAGCAAGTTGGACACGATCGCTGATCCTCTTTGGCCGTGGTGCCGTGTTGCATGTCAGCCACTTGACATTTGTCATATGCAGTTAGATCGAATGTTTCCACCGAAGTTGCTGCCCCAATGGAATGTGCTCCGCCCTGCTCCGCTGGCTGTTAACAGCTGTTTTTTTTTTCCCCTTTTCTTTTGTGGGGCAGCGCGCAGCTGTTTGTGAAGAGTCTGGGCTAAAATAAATAAATACTTTTGGTACGCATCGATCGCTTTTGACTGTGCTGCGATCAAAGCAGGGCAAAGAATATAAAATAAGAGCCGGCCAAAAGGTCGCAGCTGCTGTCAGCCAACAGCCGTCAAGTCGTTATCCTTTTTGGCTAATAAACACATTTTCTTATTTGCCCAGGCTCATTATGGGGCGCCCAGCCCCGGCCCCACGATGCCCTAACTGGCAGCTAAGCATTTTTATCGCTTGCTATAATTGTCTGCATAACAATAACACTTTTGACATTAACAACCAGCGGCAGCAACAACAAACATTATAACAACAACAACAACAACAACAATTGTCATAATTTTGCACAATAAAAAGTGTTTTTCTTGATTAAATGGCGCATGCGGGCGACACTGAGAGGGGCAGCAAAGGGGGTGCGTCGGGTTCGCTGGGGGGTTGGGGTCGCCCATCAAAGATGGAAAACCAACCGAACAAACGGAAAGAAAAAACAACAAAACAAAACAAACTTTAGCGAAACTCGCGCGTTTTCCTTTTTGCTCTCAGCCACTTTTCTCGCAGACGCTTTCTCGGTGTGAAAATACCAAAAATGGCATTGCCCATAATTTTATTGCTTTCATTTGTTCAGCGGCGAGCGAGAGTGTGCGAGGGGGCGTGGGGGGGCGTGGCGCTAAAGAGTGCCATTAGTGTGGTTCAGGGGGGGGGGGGGGCGAACGTTGGGTGTCAGGGGGGTTAAAGGGCTGCTGGGCATGAGACTGTTTATGATTTGTCCCCACTTGCTGGAGTGTGGCAACTCTCTCGCACACCCATGTGTGTGTGTGTTATGCGTCATTTATGGGAATGCAACTGCCAGGGATGAAGTAACATACTTGGAAAAAGGCTCTGATAAGTTTACTTAATTATACAAATTAACCCTTTTGTGACAAATACATTTTAATAAGTTAAATTAAACCCATTTTAAGCAACTAACGTTTTATTTGTTTTTCAATTAAATAAAACGTACTCTGTTTATGTAATGGAAAAACAGTTAATAACATTTTTAAACAAGACTGCAAACTGGGCTTAAAGCTAGCCAAAGTTTGAACACAGAGATTTAGCATTTTTCGATTTATAAGTAGACCAAAAATTCAGCTGAAATCCAACTCGAACCGAACTGGTTCAAACCATGAACCGAAGCTGTGAACCTGTGAAAGTTCCTTTCAAACTATAAAATAAATTATATACAGATTGTTCCGATTGGCGCAGTCGAAAGTGATTTTGAAAGCAACTCATCGGAAACCAAATTATTAGATTATCCCTGCCCGATATCGATAAATACTTCCTTTAGAATAAATTGCGAAAATATAAAAAATAAAGTCTGCACTTTAATGTCTGTCAACACCTTTCTTACCTTCAGCTTGGCTATAATTTATATGTCGCCTTTAATTGTCTGATTCATTTTAAAGCGCTACCCACTCCTCTCTCTCTCTCTCTCTCTCTCTCTCTCTCTCTTTTATGTTTAAGGCCATATGTTGTACAGATTTGTATGGCTTTACTGCCATCCCTGGTGCATGCCTCATGTGCATTTGATTGGAGAAAGTCCAAATTGTAATTGCCATTTGCCATATTTGATCATTTCTGAGTTGCAACGCATCCATAAATATACGCATACTTGTCGGCACACACGTATATATATATTTAAAGATATATATGTACATATATATGTTTATTTATTTGCTTGCCTATATACAATGTTGCATATGGCCGGGCATAGACTCCAACGTCATCATCATATTTTTTATTTATCATTATGATCGCCAGGCCGGCAGCAAAAGCTAAATACGTTTGACTTTATATTTATATAGAGCCTTGTAGAGCATGCTGATGTTAGTACGCGTTTTGTAACGCTTTGCAACATTAACTGCTGTTTTTTAAATGTTGCAAACTCAGAATTATCTTGAAAAGCTTCCGTCTTAATGTTAAGCGCAGAAACATTAATGAAAATCATTAAAAATATATAATTAATATATTATATTTCTCAAAAATGTATCTGCGTATAATATAAATATATTCACATTTTATTACAAATGTTTACATCAACAAAAATATTAAACAAAGAATTTCTATTATTCTATCTAATTATAAAAATTTTTTTTTATTAATTTTTGTTCTTACGGTTGAATATCTCGTTTAATTATGGATATTTAACTGTAGGTGCACTACTCAATTTTAGTTGAACAGCGTACAAGAGCATTTTAAATTCGTTCTCATCCAGCTGGCTTTAAATGTTTTTATTAGACATTTTTTTTAGCTGTTAGCAACGATTATTTGTTTATTTGTTGCGCTGACTCTACGCAGCGCACTCACATCCTTACTCTTGCCCAGACTCTCTATCACAGTCCCTCCCCCCCTCTCTCGCTCTCTCTCTCTTTCTCTCTTTGTCTCTTCCCATCTCGCGCGCGCTTTTGGCCCTGTGGCAACTTTCGCTTGAAAATTTATTAATTTATCCTAGGGGAGCAATAGTTTGGCGTGTGCGGCTCCCTCCCACTCTCTCTCTCTCTCTGTTTCTTTCTCTATTTTTTCCCGTTGGCCAGACAGCAAACAGCTTCCCTCCGCTTGCGTGCTGTTGCCGCATGTTCTTCTTTTTGTTTTTGCTGTTGGCTACTTCAACTTCAAATGGCGCCGCATGCCGTTAAGATACTTTTGTATCTTTTTGTTTTTGTTTCTGCCGCTGCTGGCCGGAAGTGGGCATGGGCATTATTTAATTACAGGCTACAGTTGTCCTGTGCTGTCCGAGCGGACCCCCCCCCCCCCAGCTTGCCAGCTACCTAGGCAACAATACCCTGCCCGGGGGGGGCTTTTTTTTTTTTTTGGGGGGGGGAACTTCAGCATAAAAATTGTGATGGGGGAGGCTTTTTAGCGGGCTGGTGGGTGGCCTGTAGGGGGTGTGTGTGCCCTTAGAGTGCCAATTTCTTGACCCCGTCAATGGCCTGTGGGAGCCTCAAAACAATTTCAAAATGTTGCCGTAAAGTTTTTAATTATTTTACGCAACTGTATTTTGTACTTTTGTTATTTGATTATGTTATACTTGTTGTTGTTTGTTTGTTTGTTATTGTTTAGCTTAAGCACAAATTGCAACGCAGCAAATTTAATTAATGTCATTTCTTTTGCTTACCTTTCTTTCGCAGGTGAGTTGTGCCCAGCATCTACAACGTTTTTATATATTGTCTCGTAAGTACAGAGTTTTTTTTTTTTTGTGTTAGCAGTTGAACCGTAATTGTATCTCTAGATATTAACGATATAACGTCGAGACATTCCCGTCCATCAAAATGCGTGTGCATGTCATGTCCGATAATACGCCGCAATCCAATGACAAATCTCAAGCCCCAACCCAGACCTTCCCCCCCCCCGCCCCCATCCCACTTCCATGTGCCTGCAGCCGCTGCGAAACATTTGTCGAGCATTTTAGTTGAAGACCATTTTCGTTGTAGTTTTTCTCTCGCATTTTCTTCTCGATTTGACAGTTTGTTTACAGTATGGGAAAATGCTGTTGTGCAGTGTTGTTAGCGTCCAGATTGTCTGTGTGAATTTCCAGTCGTGGGTGGCTCCCGTCAGCCAAGCCACCCAATTATGTCAAAACGAACTCAAATCCAGACGTTTCGCTGTTGAGTCGCGCCAACCGCAGAACTGACAAAGCCTTTGGCAGTCTTCCGCCATCAATCACTAAACCGATTTGCCGCTAGCTCTTAACGTGGTCAAAATCAATCGAACGAAATTTAGAAATTATGAAGTTTGAGAACTTCAGCCGGAAACATATTAAAAAATATTTTAGATTTTAGGGATAGGTGTTAAGTGGGAGGGAGTTTTAAATAAATACTTTTTACAAACTAAAAAAATATATATTTAGATTTAATTCACAAATCCCGCCACCCGTCGGCGCCACTGTCTATGTTTAGATTTATATATAAACTCAAAATGAAAAATGAAATTAATCGGTGTCAAAATTTGGGCAAGGCAGAAAATTCTTCAAAATTCTAGTAATAAGTAACAAGTTAAGCCTTCTTAAAAAAATGTGCAGTTAGTTAGATTATGTACTTGATTCTGGAATCAAAGTTTGTATTTGAGTCAAGAATTTTGGTGTGAATTTAAGAGTATTCAAGAACGAGGTTTTATTCAAATCTTCGCAATTATTTATTAAAATATATAGCTCAATTTTTGAACTCGTAATTGTCGCTCTTTTAAAGCTCAACTCGACAATATGAAAGCTGATCACATATGAAAGCTTTTTTCGGCAAGCGTTTGCTGTTGCCTGCTTTTAGGCTTTTGAAGCTGTTATTAAACAATTTATAATATAAATATATTCCCAACTGGTGCTAGAGCAAACAGAGCAGAGTGCAGATGAAGAATTCACTCGTTAAGAAATTAATTAATTAATAATTATTACGTCGAGAAAATCTCTTTAAATCGCTTTTAAATATATGCAGATTATTAAATCATTGAATTTAATATATTCATTATTTGTTCGCAATTCGTGTATTTTGCAAATTAAATTCACATTGCGTTCTAGGAGACATCTACAAGTGGCTCCTTCAAGTCCTCTTTGTCCACACACAGCTACACAATCTGTCAAAGATTCATGGCAAGGCCCAAAGGATGGCGAGTGTTTTTGGGGCCATTAAAATATTTTGCGGTGGCACAGCTAGCTGTGCTTATTGTTTTGCGGATTGCTGCCGTTTTAATAATTAATCATTTGGCCTTAAAAAGCAACGCAGCGGCAACCAGAAATATGCACATTATGTGGCCAACCGAGCAAGCAAACGGAATCGGAGCAGGAGTCGGAGTTGGTGCCTGTTCGCAGGATATGCGTTAGCCAATGGACCAGAAAGCATCCAAACCGAACCGTAACCGAAACCGATATAAATTGCATTATGGGCAAATTAATTGTTTTTACCGGGGCGATGGGGCAACATTAATGGGCCAACCACCCCACCGCCCAGGGGCAGCCCGGCCAGACGGCATAAGACCCAAGGACATTAATAAGGCCCAAAGGATGTGGTGACATTAATTGCGCGACGTTCGAGACAAAACCAAGCGAATGTAGTGCAAGCGAGAGAGGGAGAGTGAGAGAGAGGGAGAAAGGGAGGCCAAGAGCGCAGGCGAGGGCGAGGGCAGTCATTACATTTCCATATAAATATTTATCGCATGTGATAATGCCACAGGACCCGTCAGCGGGTAGAGGGGGGGAGGGGGGGGGTCAGCGTTGGTGGTTGGGCTTGTCAATAGTTTTTCAATTTGTGTAATATATGCCCAATGAGGGAGGGAGAGGCGGAGTTGGAGCAGGCTGGCAAATGCAATTGCGGCCACATGTTGTCGGCGGCTTCACACTCGAAGCCCATTTGCCCCAAGCCCCCAACTCGCCCGCTTATGTGCTGCCTATCGGCGCCTGGCTTTGCATACGTAATTAAAGGCGCAAATCCCTCGCACTGGCTGCCATTGCTAAATGGCCAAGAAATGTGAATTGTAATTGGCGCACAGCCAACTCAAAGCTTTCTAAGCACATTAATTATTTTAATTAATAATTGTGTGGCATTAATTTTGATTTATTTGTGGCCACCTCTAAATCTACCTCACCCTCCATCTCGCTCTGGCAGGCAATTTGTCAAGTTTGCCAGCTAAATAGCTGACAATACGGCAACTCCGAGCACTCTCTTTTTGTCTATCTCTCTCGCTCTCGCTACGTGCTTTCAATGCTGCTGCACTAGTCAAAACAAAGCAACAGCTGGTCGATTGCTTGCTTGATCGGTCGAGGCCACCGCAGCAGCAGCAACAACAACAATAACCACGGCAAGAACAAAGGCCGCCACAAGAACAAAACTGTGAAGCAGCTCGGCGAAGGGCTCTCCCACGTTCAAGTTGCCATGACAATGCTAAATACACACACACACACACACACACACACATAAGTACGCTCGCTTGCACACACATGTTCCACTTCCTTGGCAGCGCCAAACAACGATCTTCATTGGCTCCCACTCTCTTGAGCGCTGCCGCTCTCTCGCTGCTTCGCACGCTTCGCTAAGCTTTTTGGCCAACGGCAGCGCAGTCAGCAGAATTGGGCGCGTTTTACACCACTCAACAAAAACATTTATTATGCTTTCTTTAAGCACGGGTTGTGCTCTTTTCTCATATTTTCGAAATATTTAATTACAAATTTTCGAAATGGAAAATTAGTCATTCAATATTTTAAAACTCTAGACAAATTAAATATTATTTTAAAAGCTTATCTAATAAAATAGTAGCAAAATAATAGACTTTCGACTTTCTTCGATAACTGTCTTAAAACTCTATTGATTTTAATAGTAAACTATTTCTATTTATTTTGTATGAACTTTTCAAAATGTGTAAATAAATGTTTTTTCGTAAGTTTTCAAATCTTAATCGATTTAAGTTTGTATTACACATGAAAATAAACAATTTTTTGTTTAACAGTGAAATCCTCCAACTAAACACACACTTACACTTCTTCATACGCAACGTTTGGCTGTTGGGGCAGTGTAGGGGACTGTCGGGGCCGTCTGTTTTGGACTGTGGAGCTACACTTGTACGCAGTGCAGTGGGTCTTTTAATAGTTTTTATAATTTTTTGCCCACATGTGTTGAAAAACGCACGCGTTTTATGCGCGTCTGCAATGCGGTTGACCAAAAACAATGCGGACGCTTTGTTAGCTGTTTGCCATTTGTTGTTTGTGCTGTTTGTTGATTTTGATCACACGACCTGCAATGCGTTGCAAGTTGCAGTTGCAAGTTGCAGTTGCACGCTTATGCATATGGCACGCATACGCAATCACCGCCCAGCGATCTGCAGCTATTGAAAAACGCGTGCGATTTGCGCAATTTGCGGCAGCAGCAGCAGCGGCTGCAGCAGCAACAACAAATACAACGAGAACTGCAAACTCCAATGTGGGCAGCGCAGCTGCTGCCAACGCAGCGACAGCGACGCCGATGAACGCCAACGGCCAACTCGTTCCACATACTCGTTCGCTCACACAGCATCAGCAAAAGCAGCAACAACCAGCGCACTCCAATGCACACTGGCTTAGAAGTTATTTTATTGTAACTGAGTGTGACAGCTGAAAAATTACATATGTTTTTCGAGTTCTTTACATTTATTATATATTACATTTATGTTAGAAAAATACATATGTATATTTCGCTTGGGAGTACAGAAGATAGGAGAAACATATTTAGCTATATAAAAATTTGTGAGCTGCTTATGTTATGTCTGTATTCCACAGTTTCAATAGTCTAATCCATATAAAATCTAAGTTTTGTGTTCTATATACTATGTAGGTATATCACCTGTTGAATTGTCTTATACATATTTTTTCGCAAAATTCAATTTTAAAAGTCCCATGTGGAACTCTATTTGTAATCGAAAGTTCAATCTGCACTAAATAGCTGAGAGCTCAGTGTGCGCTGGGCCCTAAGGTGAGCGGGTGGCAGCGCAGAAGAGCGCACGAAAACGAATACGAGCACGAGCTTCGCTGTCGCTGTCGTCGCTGTTACTGTGTTGCTGCTGTCGGCCGGTCACAGCCGGCTTCGGTTTGTTCAGTTGTGTTTTGCGTTCCACAGGCGACGGACGAAAGTTTTGTAAGTGTCTCGTGCGGTTGGTCTTTTTGTTTTTGTGTTATTGTTGGTCGCTGTAGTGTGTGCGTGTGTTGGCGATTCGATCAAAATTAACGTTTGTGTGCAAAGCAAGCGAAATACATAACAAATAAAAACAAAATAAAATTTAAAAAAAAACTAAAAGAAAATCCCAATAACGAATTGTTACAAATCGCGTTGCGTTTAGCAAAAATGTTTTAATTGCCTTTTTATTTAACAAATAATTTTTAATTATTTTTTTTTTTCGGTTTTTTGTAGGTTTTAAGTTGTTAAAGTTTTATAATTAGTTGACAACAATCAAATGTTATGTAATATTATAATACAATAATTAACTGAAATAATCAAAGAGACCCAAAGAAAAACAAAATAAAAAGGGAACGCAGTCTTGTCGTTTTTGTTGTTGTTTCTGCTGCCAGCCGCATTTGCGTTTTCTGCTTTGCTTTTGCCGCTGGCAGCGGCGTCGCCGTCGCCTCCACTGCCCGAAATTTTTTGTTTTGTTTGTGTTTTGTGTGCTGAATTGTGTGTTTCTCTCCTTCGTTTCGTTTTGTTTTGTTTTTCTTGCAATAAATGCAAAATTGATTGCAGCAAATAAAACCTTGCGTCTTTGAGTTTTATTATTTAAATTGCTTTTATCAAAATTCCCAACTTTACAATTTAAAAAAAAAAATTTTTTTTTTTTTTTTGGTCTAAATGCTCGAAACTCGAATCTCGTGTGGAACTTGCCTAGTTGAATTTTTTCTTCTTGTATGTGGCGCGCAGTGGTGCGGATCAGCGGTGGGAGGGGGAAGGGGGTACTGACACTCTGAGTCACGTTATTTAACCCGTTTGCCGCTTCAGCGTGGTATCTCCCCAACGAATCGAGTTTTGACTCTGACTCAGTAGAGATATACTTTAAAAATATCGCCGAGCAGATGAACAGATTGGCCGCTAAATTCTGGGCATATTTTTTAATCAATCAAAACAAAATTGTATTATGCGTATCTCTGGGGCAATTGTGGCTGTCAGCTTGTTTTTGTTTTGTGTCGCAATGAATTCCAACGAAGTTGGATCTACAGATCTATGGCCATGGAACCTAAGCTATGTGTGTGGAACCTATTTTGGGTGATAAATTCTTGATGTCTGCGTGTGTGCGTGAATGATATTAAATAGAAGTGGAATCTGAGTCTATGTAATGAGAATGTGTGGAACATGTGCTAAAAGATCCATTCAAATTTTTACTTAAAATTTAAAATACGGATTGTCGAAAATTTCATACGCTTGTGGGAGTTTTATAGATTCCATTTGATATGCAGAAAATTATCTTCCGATTTGAACTCGAATCTTCGTTTGTTTAGTCGCCAAAATCATCTATCTTATTTCTAATAATTGTAACATTAGTTTATTAAACTTGTATACACCTACAATTGTTACACTAAATCTAGCAACGACATCTAGCTTAATACCTAAATCAGTCCGAAAGCACAAAGATTTCCAGCACTTAGAAAAGAATGTAAATGTAAATGTTCTCAAGACTTTTACACACACGCGACACGCCCATTAAAATAAAAAAAAAAAAAGCTGTCCCGGAAGTGTATTGCATTAGGCACTCGACAATTATCGAAATATTCTTAATGATTCTGTTAACTTAACCACCTGAAAGTTGTTTCCTCCGCACACTCGAGATCTCTTCAAAATGCCCAAAAACTGTCCCATGAGGTGCTCAACATGTGATTAACTTTCTAAAAATAAATGAAATGCTGGCCAATGCGTATCGACAGTGTGTGTGTGTGTGTGTGTGTGTGTGTGTGTTGAAAAATTCTGTATAGGCTTGAGATACATGTGTAGAATTTTCCTAGATTTTCTTCCTATGCCGCCCCTTTAGCCAACACTTTCGGCGCAACATTAATGCCAGCTAGAAATCATTAGCAAATCAATTTTACAGCAAATGTGACAACACATGTGGCACGGTGGGTGGGGGGCGTGGAGGGGAGCTGCTGCCTGTGAATCTCGACACTTGCAACACACTCGGATGGCACCGTTAAGGGGCCAGCGCCCCGTCGAGTTGCGGTTAACGTTTATTAACTGTAAAATGAAGTGAACAGCCAAAGTCATAAGCAAATGCAGTTAGTGGCGCTGCTGCTGCGACGCCAACTGCGACGGCGACGGCGACGGCGACGGCGACTGCGCTTCGTTTGCTTTCGGTGCCAGTGCGAAAGACGCTGCAAAAGTCGCGAGCAAAACGCGCGCTGCATTAAATACCGCAAGATAAACCTTGTGCAATGCCAGATTTGTAGATACCCTGTAGTTAGCCGCTAGGCATATTTATATATGCATAATCTGGGCAAGAGTGGAAAAAACGGTCAGAAAAGCGAATATTAACTTGAAGTTTTCCTGATACAGTGCTGAAAAAAATAATAGAAATGGCTTCTTTTATTTGATAGTTAATTTAATTTGTATTTCATGATTATTGAATACGTTTCAAAAAAAATTTGGCTTTCAAAATGTTCATGTAGCCAAAAAAAAAAAAAATTAAATGTTATGGGCTATAAATATGGGATATAAATAGAAATAAGTAATTTAAAATTAGAATTTATATGAAGGTCTACATAATTTAACTCCTATAATTATGACTATAATCACATGAGTCTTTTTAGTAAACCTCAAAAACAACAATTTTTATTGGCCCAAATACCAATATATTGCGAGATATCAGTCAAAGTAATAAATAAATAAATAAAACAAATATTAAATAAAATGACATATGGGAATCTACATTCCAGTTTTGATTTCATATTGGGTCGGAGATGCATCCTTCTGGTTGTAACATAAATCAAGACAACTTCATTATACCCTTTTTATTAATTGATTTTGGGTACGGCGTACAGAAAAAAACCAAGTCGGCTTTTACAGGGCAGAAATTTACAAATATTTTTCATTTTTCTTTCTTTTCTTTTCTGTACTTTTTTTTATAATTTTTTTCAATTTGTTTTGCATTGTGCGCTCGAGTGAATTTCATGTTATTTACATGCATACATTGTGGGAGAAAAGGGCGGCCTCGGGGGCAGGAGGGGGTGGGGTGGGGTGGGGAAGGGGCGTGTGGCAGCTGCCATGACAACAGCTTGAGCGAGTTGTTAAATGAATGAATGAATGAATGATTGAGTGAGCGAATGAATGCATTATGCAAATGCCAGCGGCAACAACAACAACAACAGGCGAAAATAAACGAAATTAAATGAAAAAGTTTTAATTTTAATATTATTATTTGTTTTAATTAAAATCCACACGCGTTAAACGACTGAATACGAAACGAATGTCTATAAAAAAAAAAATAAAAATGCAAAAATGAAAAACATCAGCGCTATAAAAATGCATCTGCAACATGGCAAATTTATGCACCAAGTTGCATTTTAAATAATTCACACAAAACGTCAACGAACTGTCCCAAAAAAAAGCTAAAGAATTTCAATAATAAAAGAAGAATTAAAACTCAAACACAGACAGAGACAGAGCGTGTGTGCGACAGAGAAACCAAGTCCAAATTTGCATAGTTCGCAAAAAATAAAGAAGGAAAAAGTTTTTTCACGTAAGTATTAAAAAAAAAAAAAAAAACAGCTTACCATGTGAAAAATTTGATGCTACCAGAAAAACGAAAATGAAATTGAAAAAACCAACAACAATTGCTTGCAAAACTGCACTCAAAACAAAGAATTTCTCAAAATTGGAAAGGGGCACTTCATAATAAGAAGTGAAATCAAATGAGAGTCAAGAGCATATTATAATTATAATGATTATATAATGGAACTCTAGGGAATTGCTTTTTCAATATTAATCAGCGTTTTTTATTGAGATAATGTGTGCTGTGGGCATATTGAATATAAGTATCTGTACTATATATTTATAGAAGATTGGTAATATTATTGTTAGTATAAACATAAAGTTATACACTAACAGATGAGCTAGCAAGAAAACAAATCCAATTCGACCCTGACAATGACAATGAGGTTTCCTGGATTTCGAATCCGCATCCTCGTTGTGTATTAGAAAATAATATGATTTATATATTTTCGTGATCAATATTTGCTTGACAAAAATTCTATTTTTAAGTATTATCAAAAAAATAATCTTGATGGGTTTATAAGTCTAAAACAAATACAAAATCACGCTGACAAAGTAAAGCAAATTTGATAAACTTTGGTTTTCTTGTGTTCATATGTTTTCGCTTGAAACTTTCCTCAATAGTTTTTCACTCATTTTCCACACTTGTGGGTGGAATTCAATTTAATATGTAAATCAGACTTACGGTTTTTCTATGACTGTAATCATGATACATGGCATGCAAAATAAGAGATTCCATCTGAATATAGAAATTCTTGGTTGCATGCAACATGGAGTTGTTGCAAGTGCCAGCGACTCTGATGGCAATTTTCGCTTCAGATACAAGGAACTCATTTCTCAATGCTGGTCTAGACAGCCGCATGTGGGGTTAACTTTTGCCCACACACACACACACACGTATGCACACACACACACACACACACAACAAAGTCGTCCTTATCAGCGCCTTGGCACTGTCGATAACTCAGAACTGCGAACTCCGAACTCGGAAGTGCTGCCGTCCATTTGGCCAATGACCCATGGCTGGCCATGTGCCCCATGCGGCTGCCACCTGCAAATGGATGTCGCCCGCGTCGGCGGCGATAAGAGAGCCCAGTCGAAAGTTTTGCTTGCCGCCGCAGCGAGGGCGCAGGCGGCGACGCAGAGAAGGCCATCGACAATGACAATTTGTTTGTAATTTGTTTGTCTATAGACCAGTGCCCCCCCCCCCCACTCCCACTCCTCCTTCCCATCATGTTTATCTATGCGATGTACCGAATTGTATCTACACAAATCGCTGAGCAAACAGCGGGGCAAGCGGGAAAAGTTAAATGAAATCGTTCGCCGCGGGCGCTAAAAGCAAACAACAAGCAACGGCAACAACAAATTGCCGGCAAATGCAATCCAAATAGGTGACCCCCGCCCCCGCCCGGCCCCCTCCTCCTCCTCCCCTGTTGAACTGTCCGCTGCCCTCGCTGTTAAAGTTTTATCAGCCGCAGGCGAAGTTGACTTTCGTTTTCGTTATTTCCCAGCTTGCCGAGCGCTTCGCTGCACCTGCCTTATCAATGGAGCCCCTATCCGCCCGCCCCTCCACCTGCCGCTCCCCTTCACAACTCTCCGACAACCCACTCGAACCTATTTGGTAAGCGATTACAAAACTTTTTTGGCCTGTTTGCTGTATGGCTCAACGCGATGTCAATTGCGTCGTTTATCATCGGAGGGGGCAGCGGGGAAGGGGAGGTGGGGGGAGGGGGGTCACGGGAGGGAGGACCGTGGAGGTGCGGAATAGAAAAGCTGTCGCTTCACTTAAATGTATTTTCGATTGAAGCTTGAAATGCGAGTAGCATGTGAAATTTATTGACCCATTACGATTGTGTTGCAATGCGCTTGGTGGCAACAACGTTGTGGCAACAACATTTTGTAAAATATTAATAAAAAATAATGACAAAGTAGGCAAGTTAATGAAAATACTGCCAAAGGCCAATAATAAAAATAATATTTATACAAATTTAATACTGACAATGATAATAAAAATAATAATTACATAAATAATAATGATTTCTTTAGTGACGCTAGTAAAAAGTAATAGTAATCATAAATGTTAATAAATGTAATATTAATCATAGATCTATAAATTATAACGGTTGTATTAAGGGGTCACCTTAAGATTTTCTTCTATAAAAAGATATATAAAATATAAAGATATTTAATTTCTGGATTTGCTGAATTATGCAAAATAACACCAAGTTATAATTTATATAAGTTGATAAATAAATAAATTCAATAAATTGATTTTGTAAATGTATAAATTCATATTATTGTACATTTATTTATGCATAATTGCTTTAAGTAAAAATGCTTAATACAGGAATTTTTATAGCTGAAAATGGCACAACATTTAAGTTTAATATTTGTCCATTTTGGATACTTCAGATAAGAATTTAGTTTTCAAATTAGGAAATTTCCATCTTGGCCGGCAAGGCTTACCTGATTGAAGCTACCGACTAATTGCCTTTTTCGCCGAGCATTTATATATATTTTTATATATACAGCACACAAAACTCTTGAGCAAATATTCCAAGAGTAGCCGCAATTCTTATTTTATTGCCTGCTCGAGAAAGTGCATAATAAATTGTATTTTATCAAATGTGGCAAAGCTTTGTGGCAAATATATATCACGAGCTGAGCAGAGACGTTGAGGCAAGACGAGCAGCTTCACAATTTTTGGCATCACTTCCGCTCGCAAATTTTGCGTTCTTTTCGTTTTTTTTTTCTTTTTCTTTTTCTCGTTTTTGTTTAAAATTCTTGAGACGTTGACGACGACGACAACGATGATGATGATGATGATGATGATGATGAGGCTGAGCAATTGCGGTTGCCACGGGGCAAGGGGGCAACGTGGCTGGTGGGAGGGCGACGCGACGTTCTTAAATTTTTGAACTGACAGACAGAAACTGATTGAGCTTCAAGTTCGTCGTCGTTGGCAACATTTAATCAAGCCAAGAAGCCAAGTGGAAGACGCCGCCTACAAGCGACATCGGCCGAGGGGCGGGGCATTGAAAAACAAAGCAAACTTCTTGTTTCCCCGATGCTAATGATAGTTCATAGCCAGCAGATATCGTAGACGTGAGAGTGCGTGAGCACGCGAGCGTGTATCTATAAGATACGCAGATACGCAGATACGCAGATACACAATACTCGTACTTTCAATCGCGGCCGCCGTTTCGCGGGGGCGCCACAGAAACACACAGAAACAGCAACAGCCACAGACGCTGGCATCGAACTCGCAAAGATTTATCGCAGCGCGGCAACGTGTTTGTTTTTAATACCCTGTTGAACATTTGCGAGGAAGGGTAGATTAGTTGCGTACAAATAACTGGCATAATCAAGCATTTACGAACTGGCACATTATATATATTGTCGATCGGGAGGACGATTTTATTTCGATATAATCTATAAGTATCGCCAAAAATATTTTATATATTTAATTAAGCATTTCCCCAATTTCCATCTAAGTTAGAATAGAATAGAAATTAAAATTATTTATTTGCATTAGTGAATGTTTATGTTGGGTGCAGGGTATCTTCCAGTCAGGCTCTGCGCTCTCACTTATTTTGGCGTTGGTTTTGTGCTCTCAAAAGAAGTACAACAACAACATTGCACCTGCAACTTGCAGATGTTGCTGCTCGGCTCGCTTTTGGCCCTGACAGCGAATGGCCGCGCCCACGCGAACAGGTGTCTATATATGGCTATATATAACTGACTGGTTTGCCATTACAAGCGATCTATGTGGAAATAATGCGCGATCTCAGGCCAACTAATGGCTCTAACAGGCCAATGTTGCTGTTGTTGCTCTCAGCAGCAAGCTGGCGCAAAGCATTTGGGGCAGGCAGAGAGAGAGGGGGGCGGGGGGGGGGGGTGGGGCGTCTAGGAATGCCGAGTGGGTCGTTGGGTTTGCAGATGTGTGAGAATGTTGTTAGTTTTAGTTGCCTAGGCAAAGTTCAGGTTTGGCGCCGATGTTGCTGCGGTGCAGACAGATTTAAAGGAGTGCGGAATGCAGCCAAAGGCACTCGAAGTGGGAGCGCAGCGTGCGTTGCCACCACGTGCTGGAATTGTGTTGAAAAAGTGTTGAAAAATGCAAATGGTTGCACGACAAAAAAAATCAGGGCAGCTGATGTTGCTGCCGGCGGCGCACAGCAACATGTTGGCTTAAAGGTGGGCTGGCCAGCTGAGAGGCGTCTAAGCGACTGGGTTTCTTCAAAGATCGCACCCATGGCTTTTCAAAAGTATAAAAGATTTTGGCGTGGCTTTGCGGATAAGCCAAGTTTTCAGCGGATGTTGCTGTGGTGCCAACTGCAACGTGTGGGAGTGTTGCATGTGTCATTTTCTAAGTACAGTGGACACTAGCAAATGTAAATGTTTGATTTGCGAGAAATTTTCATTTTCTGAAAAATCATACATTTTTTAAATTTTAATAATTATTAATAAGAAATTAAATATACAGCACAACCTCTCTCAAGGCTAAACGCGATTCAAAATCTGCTTGCAGTCTCGATATCAAGGTTTATTGGTGTTCTCATATTACTTTATTCACATTTTCGTATAATTAGCACAGTAAAAAGTCTGTTTTCCATTCTATATTTCTATATAGAAAAATACAAATTTACTCGAAAATAGTAATTTTAAACGGATTCAAATTCAGATTTTAATTTCTAATTTATGAACACATTTCAAAATTCAGATTTTAATTTATATTTTTTGAATAGGAAAAAATCTACTGATTGCTTAGAAGATATGGCCGAGCAGTTTATAAATCTTAAATAGATTTTTTTAAATCGAACTTTTAGGCATGAAGTATATAGTTTTGAATGGTTGTTGCAACTGAAACACAGTTCAAATCCAATTCGCCTTAACTCTCTGCCTCTAAACAAAAAAAGAACAAGCTCTCAAAATCTAAAAAAAAAAAAAAATAAAGAAGAAAAACGTCTGTTAATTTTCAAATGTTAATTGTTGTGTAACTTAAGAAATTGCATTGAAACAATTTGAGGCGCTTTTCTTTTATTGGGCCTTTTTATTTTGTGGGCAGCAATAAGGGACTCCAATGCGTGTGGGCGTGGCAGCAAATGAGAAGTGGGCGCTCCATTAACAGCCGCAACGGCCATATAAAAATGCTAAATAAATATAAAAATTGATTATGTCGCGGGCTGCCAGTCAAATTGAAAGTTAAACAGGGGAAAAGTGGGAGAAAGAAATACACGAAGAGCGAAGCTAAGAAAAGACAAAAGCAAAAAAATAGAAATGTCAACGAGCGTGAAAGTGATGCACGCAGGAACAGGGGCAGTGAGGGGCGTGGGGGGAGGGGGCGTGGCAGCTGCGGGCTGTGCCGGCAATCAAAGTTGAAAATTAGGCAATAAAATTAAACGAACAGCAACGAAACGAGGCACGAAGCACGAGGCGAGGCAAGCAGGCGTAAAAGGAATAAAAGGGGAGGGGGGAAGGGGGGGGGGGGAGCGGGTGTTATAGGAATAGGGCGTTGTGTTAACCTTTTGCCATACAATAAACACAAATAAAAGAGCGCCGAAAAAAAAGCAGAAAAGAAATTGCCGCAAATGGTGGCAACATTGACAGGCATGCCCATATGGGGCAGCAACAACAACAGCCAAAGCAATTGTGGCAGCCACACATTGTTGCCACACTTCACGTGCAATCAAATCGAGTCGAGGAGTCGAGTGTATTATGTAGCCATGAATTATGCCGCCAAGCGAAACAAAGTCCCATTTGGGTCATTACAGCGATTGATTTGCCTCCACGCTGGAGTTGGAGCAGGAGCAGGAACTGGAACTGGATCGGGAGCGGGTGCGGGTCCGGGTGCGGGAGCGGGAGCTGTGGCAAGTTACCTGGCAACAGTTGGTTTTGGCCACATTTCATGTGAAAGTCGCGTGTGGCCAGGTCAATAAACATGGCCCAAAAGTGCAGCTACGATTTTAACAATATGTTTCTAGTGGTTTTCTCTCTGTGTGGGTGTGTGGGTGTGTTGTGTGTGCACAGTTAAAGGCTCTCAATAAACATTTTTAATATACTCCATAACAAATACTAGTTCACAATAAAACTTAACATAAAATTCGATAAGGTTCCTTTCCATTAGTTTTATTATCTTGTCAGTTTTGTACGATATTTTGTATCAATTACTAAAACCTTTACCAACACTCAGCTATGCGTGTCCAGTGTTGTAAAGTTCCTTTTAATGCATATATATGAAATTAATCCAATATAATGCAGGTTTTTGTTATAAAAAGTTCTTTCAAAACGTTTACCAACACTGAACTACGCGCGGCCAGTGCTGCAAAGTTCCTTTTAAGGCACATACAACTGCGAAAAAAAAAATGGCACCACTATGACATTTTTTCTTATTGATCAAAAAAATAACAATTAGTATTGCTGTATTTTAAAGATTTGATATTTAATATATTGCTTAGTATTCCCTCTAAATGAAAAGGTAGTACTTCGCCGTAATGGTAATAGATTTTTTTTTTTTTTTGTAATTTTAAGGGAAAAGGTCGAAAAAATGGCGAAAAGAATAATAGCACCACTTTTCAATTATTCACTTAAAATTATAAAAATTAGAAATATTTAAGACTTTCATTACTTAAAGATAATTGTGTGTCAAAACTAAGAATATTTCATCAATTTAATATATAGTTGCGATACCTTTATAGGAAATAAAGGCTGCTTAACGACTTGGCATCGATTCAACCAAGTCCTGGTATCGTTTCAGAGGAATTTTCCACCAGGACTCGTAAATGGCTTGCCAAAGTGATCCGTTGCTAGTTGGTTTAATACTAGCAACTGCCTTTTTGACATTAGCCTATAGATTTTCGATCTGGTGGCTGCACAGCGCACTCCAAAACGTTCACTGATTTTCTTTTGAACCATTCCTTTGCTTTCCTGGTGGCGTGTTTGGGGTCATAGCCTTCTTGGAAGACCCATAATAGCGCCATCTTATACTCTACGTAGGGTAGCATTACAGCATCCAATATATTGACGCAACCGTGTTGGTTCATTATGGGTTTGGCTCAATGTATTGGACCTACTCATAATAACAAAAACAAGCCCATACCAGTATGCTTGGCCCTCCATGTTTAAAAGTCTTTGTAGTGAGTTTTGGATTGTATTTTGAGTTTTAAGGGTACTAGACGTTCGAACGAGAGTCTTTTCTACCAAACATAACAACTTTACTCTCATCTGTTCATAAAATATTACTACATTTTTGGGTTGGCCAATTTTGACGATTCTTTGCTAACTTCATGCGCTTCGCAATATGTTTCGCGTTTAAGGAGACGGACCTTTCTTGGGCTGCAAGCATTTAAATTTTGTTGTTTGACACATGTGTGAACTGTTTTCAGTGCCACAGTTGTATTAAGCTTCTTTTTTTATGTCATTTGCAGCCTTGACAGGGTACTGTGTGCTCTCGAGGATCAACACTTTGACGTAAATCTGTCGTATAGCTCCTTTTTATCTACGTGTTTCATCGTTTCCTGTATTGTTTATGTCATTTAGTATATTTTTAATTGAAAAGCCAATCAATCGACCAAGTTATCTCTTTGATTTTCCATACAATATCAATTTTCTGATGATTTTGCACTTCTCCGTATTCCAAGGCCCATTGTATTAATAATTTTGGATTTCTTTTAAACATAATGCTTGAAATAATGAAATCGAAGTTAAATCTGTTGAGTACGTGCTTTTTGTCGAAGAAACTGTACGAAATTTAACGTTTTTCATGAAAAAGCTTAAGTGGTGCTATTATTTTTTTCGATATTTTTTCGACCTTTTCCCTGAAAATTAAAAAAAAAAAAAAAAAATCTATTACCATTACGGCGAAGTACTACCTTTTCATTTAGAGGGAATACTAAGCAATATATTAAATATCAAATCTTTAAAATATAGCAATACTAATTGTTATTTTTTTGATCAATAAGAAAAAATGTCATAGTGGTGCTATTTTTTTTTTCGCAACTGTATATGCAATTATTCCAATATAATGTTGTTTTATTGTTGAAAGTTATTTTTTATGCTAGTTTATTGTTTGCCAGAAATATGCGACCATATTCTTAAACTTTAGTTGTAACAATCTTAAAGCCAGTGTTGTAAGGCTCTTTTATTTGGAAGTTATTTATTTGACTTTAAGCTTTTATTTTAAAAATTTTTAATATATTTCAATACTTTTACAAACCGATTGTAAGTAGCCCCAATTAGTATTAATTAGTGTTGCAAAATGGGCAGTTTTAAGAAGTTGAAGTCTACATTTCGCATATATTTTCATGTGGCTGCAAGCAACAACAAACATTGTATGAATACAAACGCAAAAGTGTTTCGATATGAACGAGTTTTAAGCATCATTTAAGTGTTGCAAAGTAAAGGAATATATATTTTTTTTAAAAATTGCACTCCTATTAATGCAGCTGCGGCCTAATCGTGTTGCCAGTGTTGCATAACACCGCCGCAACTCATTAAAGCGCGTTCAACTAGAGCAGCAACAAGCTCAATGGTAAAATGAGCGCCCAAAATGTTTTTGGGACCTTGTGTATTTCGTTCCAGGAGCACGCTTTAACCATTAACCACACCCACGGATCCTCGGCAGCATTTGCAGCGCCTCTTAATGACCACAAAAGTTGCAAGTTTGCCAGTTGCTGCTCCAGTTTGGCATTTGCAAATTGCAGCCGCAACGGCAACAGCAACAACAACAACAACGACAACGACGTCGGCCCGAGGTTTGCGCCTCATAATCAGCTAAATGCATCATTATGCAGCTGCCGCTGTTTGTGCCTGCGGAGAAATTTTGATGGAACGCAGTTTTGTTGCATTTGCAACACATGCCGCCGGCGGGGCGGGCTGGGGGGGGGGTGTTGCTCATTAAATTTCCGCTCTCTTTGCAAAATGAAGTGGCCGCTGCCGACGGCGACGTCGACGGCGACGTCGACTGCGACTGCATTTGGTTATGCTCTGCAAACTCATAAAATAACTGTAATTGTCGTAGTTTTTGCTTTGCGGCGCTGTTGCCGCACTTCAGCCAGCCGTGCATCCCACCAGGAGCCTGCCCGGCCTCGGCTTTTACTTGTTGCCAGTCACGTTTTCATTTGTTGTTGTCGCTGGCTATCGCCAATCTTTGCCAGCTCTGGCACTTTTTTGTTTTTCATTTTCTGCAGACAAAGCCCAGTTGGATGACAAAGACAATGGCAGAGCGAGACAGAGACAGAGCTGGGGGGAGGGGGACTGGAGTGCAGTCAAAACTCCAGTGGCTGGGCAGGCAGCACCTGTTCCACTAACCGCCGTCCGTTGTCCGCTGTCCGGCCGGACAGCCACCTGGACTGGAGCCCGGCCATTTGATGCGGCCGCAACACGAACGAAACTGGGCACAAAGCGAATTTTCTGGTTCATTGCAGGCATTCAAACTGTAATCAGATACGAGCATCAGCACAAACACACCACCCCCCCCCTCCCCCCACCTCCTCTCGAACCACCCTCGCTTTTACGTTAACTAAAGCTTTAACTGTAACTGGCTCAGGGCTTGGGCTTGTGCCTGTGGATCGTGTGGATTCCATTTGCATTCCATTGTTCAAGCAATGCAGGTTGCGACTGATAAAGCTGCCTTTAGTGACGTTATCTGATTTTATTGTGTGTACCTCTGATCTTCAAATAATTTCGTAATGTGGGTGTTTAATTTAACAAAATAATATCCCATCGTATTGCAAACAAAAGCGGTTCTTAAGGCTCATCTGCGTTCTTGGAAGGCTTATTTTTATTTAATAATTATTTGTTTCTCCTTCTGATCTTCATTTATTTCAACTTGAGTTAGCCAATTTTCTTGGGGAATTCGTAATTCATAATTTCAATAAATATCCCATAAAACATTTTATAAGAAGCTTCCTCAGTATATAAATCTGTGCATTATATTTATCTCTGTATATCTCTCTGCTGAAGTTCTTTACAAAAATATCTCAGAAATTTGAAGCGATCTACTGATTCAATTAAAATATATTCTTAAGCAGATTCCTAAACTTTTTTTGTTATGGTTATAATTCAAGTATATATTTTTTAAAATTCGTTAAACGATTTTTAAAAATCTACGATCTCTTTCAAATCAAATTCGTTTTCTGAGTTTATTTCAAAACCGATAACTGATTAATCGGTTAAAAGATATTATTTGTGAGATCTGAGAATGTTTGACTTTAAAATCTTTTAAAACGTTTTCTGTTTATTCCACTTCTGGTCAATACTCCATTTGTGGTCTAGAAGCATTTTCCAAGATCTGGATAGATAAGAAATAATTGAAAATTTGTGTTATCTATGCACCGATCTCGGTGAAATCATGAAACATGCTCGTTAATTTCCGTTGATGTAAATTTCATGCTCATTTTCTATGCTGAAAATTCTACAGTTGCTTCTTCTTCTTCTACATTGATCTGGTGAACTGCACGATTAACGGTTAACCGCTGATCACCAGCTGAGCGCTGCAACTGTTGCAGCCAAACAGATGCAACTTGCAACATGGGGGGGCAGCTGACCTAACGACACCCTTTTTGGAATGCCAAATGCGAGCGGAGAGCAAAGAGCAGGCGGATCGTGAGAGCACAAGAGAGTGAGAGAGAGAGAGAGAGAGAGAGAGCGCGTGCTCGAAAGAGAGCAAGAGGCAGAGAGCGAGAGAGCGAGTGTGTTTTGCGCTCTCGCACATTCCACACGCAGCATTGGCATTGCAAATGAGTAAGTGGAGGCGTCGCCGTCCTCAGATATTTGTGTTGAACTTTTACAGTTGCGTTGGCCCAAGCAGAAGAAGAAGCAGAGCGGAGAGGAGAGGAGCTCGGGGCAGTTAGTGCTGGGTCTGGGGGTCTTGATAATTATTGCAACATTGCCTGGCGGCAGTATTAAATAGCCGCAGCTATTGTTGTTGTTGTTGTTGTTGCTCTGTGGATTGTATCCAAGTGTGGGTCCATGTGTATCTCATTGTGTGCGTGCTCTGTATCTGTATCTGTGTGTGCATCATATTTCTTTCAAATAGCTTTTTATGCTCTGTGCCCGATGATTCAACAAGTCCAAGGCGTAAAAATAACAACAAACATCAACAACCAAAACAACTGCGCCACTTTTTTGTTTTGTTTTTGTTTTTAAGCTTTGTAAAAACACTTAAAAATATTGTAATAAAAATATTTTTGGTAAACGTTGAAATGAAAAGTTTTTATAGCGCACGCGATCTACAAACTGTCTACAACATATTTTTATCATTATTATTTTTCTTCTTTTCTTAAATATTTTTGTTTATATTTTGTTGTTGTTCTTGGCGTTTTTCTTATGGGCTGTGATACGGTGGCAAATGAAAAGCATTTTAATGCCATTTCATAAGGTAGAACGCTTAATTAATGCGCTATAGATAGCGTGCATGGACGCGTCGAAGGGGGGAGGGGGGGATCTGCAGGCCAATATTTGTAGCACAAGTTCCTAACGGTACTGCAACTTGACCTAGCGACCAACAAAGAACAACAATAACTTGAAGATCTATTGAGGAGCGCTGGGATGAGCTCGACTATCAGATGATGTATATTGCCTGTCAATATGATCTCAAATAAATCGACAATCACAACATTTGTTCAATCCTTTTTTTTTCTGCATTCTATACATTTTTCTATTCTTATATTTATTTTATTATTTCTTAGTACATTATACATTCTGGACCTTCCAACAAATTATTCTAGAGATTTGACATAATCAACAAATTCTGTTTCTAGAAACTCGTTTACGAAAACCCGAACTTAATCTATATATTTCTCTCAGTTTTAAAGTTAGACACATCCAATTTTTTCAGAGAGATTACTGAAGACTTCCTCTAAAGAGTGCAAAACAAAGGTTCATAGATGCGTCCACCGGGTGCGCAGTAAATCGTTTAAATCTACAGATCTTAAAATCCTAGTTGATAAATAGCGAAATTCTATATCTTCCATAATTTTGGAGCTAGAGTGATCAATGTTGGGAAAGAGTGTTCGGATAACCTCGTCTAAAGATCGAGCCGTGGGAATGGGCCGCAACAAATTACAAAAATCTATATTTTTCCAATAAGAATTGGTCAACATTTATTTTATTTATTTATTTTATTATTAATTATAAGTCATTAATCTTTAGTTTGCTACCACCTAGCTAATGTTCTCCAGCAGCTGATATACCCGAACATAGATTCGTACAGTGTATTAACTAACGACATTTTATGTTAATTAGCCCCGATGAAATGCTGTACGGCATTTCATTTGTATTTCTTTTTTAAATTTTATTCATATGTAAATCGAACAACGCGAAAGTGTCAATTGGATATTGTTGTTGCTGTTGTTGTCATAAATCAACTTTGAATACGTTGCCAGTTGACAAATTATGCACAACATTGGAATATATAAACCATTTAGCCTATATTAAGCCTATGTTCAAGATATCTGCATAAGTTGTGGCAACTCTTTTCTGATTGATATCTTTTTTTTTTTTTTGATTTGATTAACAGCACAGCGCAAATTAAACCGTTTCCGTTGCGCCCACTTTTTTGCCTTCTCTTTGTGCTATTTTTCGTGCCCACTTCTTGTTAATCGTAGGGCTATTGCCCCCCCCCCCCCCCTTTCCCCCTCGTTTGCCTGTGCTTCTAATTGCGTTTCGGCTTCAGTTCTAATTAGAACTAGTTGCCGTACGTATTGAGATCTTAGCTTGAAATCCACACAGCACCTACCGTCCAACTCTCGCCCCGCCAACCCCCCCCCCCCCTCCCCGCTGTTCCCCTTGCGGTTTGTTCTGCTCTAGCTCTGCGCGATGACGTCAGCTTAGCTGCTGCTTCTTCTTGCTGCTCTTATTGGACTATTAATTGACCGCTGCAAACGTGTGGAAACTGCGTAGCGCAGCTGCTTTGCAGCTATTGCTCTCTCGCTCTGGCCACATGTTCAAATTGCGGTCGACGTCGCTGCTGACGTCGCAGCTTTTGCAATGGGCCGTTGCATTTTTGGTGCTTTGGGGTGGGCACCGTTTGTCTGTCGCCGTCCAAATGGCATCCACAATGCGTTCCACGCGCACGGCGCAGCGTAAAAGTTGCTTAGCAGGTTTTTGTGTTGTTTTTTTTATTTTTGCTTTGTTGCGCTTTTCGAATGTTGTTGTTGTTGCTGCTGCTGCACTTTCATATTTTATTTTTTGTTTCTTGCCGTTTTTTTTTTTTTGTATTTTATTTTAACAACAACAATTGCTGCTGCTGCTGCTGCAACAGCATCAACAATTTTGTGCGGCTGCATTTTGTATCATAAATATTTCAGCGCCTCTGTTTAGTTGTTGTTGCAGCAGCAGCAGCAGCAGCATTTTTCTAGCTGCGCCTTTCACCGGTCGGCGAAATGGCCAAAATGTATCTGTTAGATACAAGAATTGTGTAAGCAGCGGATACATTCGCGCGCCGCCGCGTGAGGCAACACAATTAGTCACAAACTAAGCCAGCCACTTCTACACTATATATATCGTGTATATACATTAACATATATCTATGTTTATGCCATATAGAAAATACAAAAAGTATCTTACAGCTTACAGCGCTCAAATGTATCTCGCCTCGCTCAGTTCACAAATCACATGAACTGCAGACAAATTAAAAATTCATAAAAACCCAAAATCAAATTTTCCAAATTTCCATCAACAACAAATATATAATAATAATAAAAAAAAACAAGACGACAACAACAACGAAAAGCAAACCAAATCCCAAATAATAAAAAAACAACAAAAATCCGATTTACATTTACACAATTTATGAACGCATGTCGCAGGCCATATATTTATTTAGATAACTTTGCTTATCGCTGCTGTTGTTGTTGCTGTTGTTGCTGTTGTTGTTGTCGCTGTTGAACGCCGCGCCGTCTGGCATTTTGATGTGGGCGCTGCGCGTTGGCGTGGGCGTGCCAAGAGCACAGGCCTTGAGTTATGTAGTCGTCGGATATGCGGGATGTGGTCTCAGTTTCGGCTAGCGGCTATGCTGCCTCAATGCCAGCAACAACAACAACAACACAGCCTCAACGGCCATTCAAAGTCTGTCGAAATCAATTTGCTAATGTTGTCACCAGGCGGGCAGCTTGGCTAGATGGATCTGCCGGCCCCCGCAGCGCCCCCTTAGCGGCCAATTACAAGAGCCAAAGAGCAAAAACTCAAACGTTAAGCGTGGCACGCAGCAATCGCATTCATTGCACAGCAGCAGCAGCAGCAGCGGCAACAACAACAATGCGAAATCAATTACAGTAAAGCCCCGTGTGGGAGGCTGCTGGCCAAGTCAATGGCTGGCTTTGGGGTGAGTGTCGCGCACGTGCCAAGCGCAACGCCAATAATTTGTAGTAACAAGCAAACAAGCAGCAACCACCGAGAGGTCACCTCCACCCCCGCCCCGCCCCAACCCTCAACACACGGGTGAATTGAAAAATTACTAAACACATAACGGTATGGCATAAACCACATAGTGCTACCCCCAAAAATATAAAAAAAATCGCTTTTCAAAAGCTAAAAAGAAAACGAGCATAAAAAGTTTAAATTTTACAGTTGACTTTGCCCGACGGCCTGATGCTCTGTTGGCAGATAGATAAAATAAATGCTAAAGAGGCTCAACAATATCTTTGATATGCTTGCAAAACAAAATTTTCCTTTTCAAGTGTGGAAAGCTAAAGCTGTTGCCAAATTATTCTTAAAGAAGTTTAAATATTAATAACTTCGTAAATATTTGCAATATGCGTAGTGACTATTTTAGAGTTTAATCTGAATATATTGCAACTAGTCTTTGAATTGTTCATAATTAAATATTTCTAATTTATAAAAAAAGTTTTGAATAAATTTACGAAATTTCAAGGGGTCCCAAGCCCAAAAATTGCACAAAACAAATATACCCCATTTGATTTTAAAAGACGTCGTTAGAGCAAAAAAAAAAAAAAGAAAAGAAAAGGAAAATGTGAAAATGAAAAATGTGAAAATATTTTGTATTGCAAGTTTCGAGCGCATAACTTTGGGTCTTGCGACTAAACGAAACTCGAAAGTTTATTGCATTCCACTTATGCGGCGCTTAAGCCCCAAATGAGGGGCTCCGTGCGCGCCGTGTGGGGAGCGTGGCAGGGGCGGGGGCTTGCAGTCAATGGGGAATTTTCCCCAACTAACAGCATTGTGTATTTCTGTGTGTTTTCTCGGTGAATATGTGCATACATTTGTGTATATTCAAGCGATAATCATTCATACATTAATCATTCATAAGCATATGAATCACATTCATAGATGTAAATGGTGTAAATTCATTCACAGCGACCAGAGCTGAATGCACTCACAGATCAACAAACACTCACAATGAATTATAATTCACTTGAAATGAATAAATGCATTCATGGCAAGCAAACAAAGTGAACAACATCAATTTGAATACGAATATGGATTCACTTTTCAGAAAGAACAACTTCTATGCGGCCAACTCCAGTTGTAAACTTTATATGTCGATGTGTTCCGACTGCCAGATACCCTGCAATTGAAATATGACACAAAGCATATCAAATTTTAGTTTTATAATGGTGGCCTTCAAACAACTGTTCATGCAGGTCGAAATTGCCCTAAATTCAGTATACAAAGTCATAAGTTATATATGGTATACAGTCTAATTTAATATATATGCAGGGTATCTTTAATCAAGTTCAGCATTCCCGGTGTTTACTTTGTAAATATAGTTCAAGAGATTGGCAATTTACGCCTGACTTTTAATATACATATATTTTTTGTCCCCCTACAATGACCATTTCTGCCACTTGCATACATTTTCTACAGGGTATAGTCTATAAAAAAAAAAATAAAAAATAAATACACACAACGGAGCAGTTAATTGAGCTAATTTATGGCGGCTATTAAGCTGCCCAATTGGGCTGCTATTCTTATATAATTGTGCTCCATAAGTTGCGATTGTCGGCATTTTCATTTAACGGCCCAAATATGCAAACGCAACGCCGCCTCGACTGTCGAGCTTCCAGTTTGCCCTTGAAATCGAACCCTATCAGTGGGCAACAACAGCAACAGTAACCAGCAGCAACAATGGAGCTGCCCTCCCCCCAAAATGGTTTTCATAACTGAAATGCAAACGGCAAATGTCGCTGCCAAGAGGCCCCAAATGAAACGCGTACGCGATTCGCGATTCCCCAAGCCGTCCCCCGTCCCCCGTCCCCCGTCCCCCACGGCATTCACGACGGTTCTAGAAATTGTGCTCAACTAGCCCAAGTTTGGTTGACAATTTGTTGACAATTGCGTTTCACACTTTGCATAATAATCAGGCGTGCCGGCAAACAGAAACAGAAATCTCAACTATCCATATATTGTTACAGTGCCTATGAACGATATACAGTGGGTCTGGTATGTCTACGTGCGAGTGAAATAAAAAAGATTGCAATGTTCGACTTGAAGATACCTAGGAAAAACATATAATATTAGGGCAACAGAATATCTGAGGTTTGAGATTAGTTAACAAAAAAATTAGAATTAAATATAAAAATTTTTTATTCCCAAATAACTTATTTTAAATATCATATAGTAAAAAAAAACCAAAATATGTATGTATATAAATAAATTCAAATAAAAATTGTTTTCTCTAGCTCATATAGTCTCTAAAATCGGTCTTCATATTGATACTATTTAGTACTCTATGTATGAAGTCGAAATATGTGCCTGTAACATACACACCCACTAATTTATGCTACCCTTTGAAATTATTACGCTTTGGATGGGTACAGGGTATCACAAGTTGTCACGGCATGCAATTATTGGAAAAAGAGCGCCACTTGGCGATGTTGCTGTTCAACTTTTGCTGAACTGCCAACTGGGCTAAAAGAGAGAGAGAAAAAAAACATTATTTATGCGGAATTCTGTCCCACGAAACGAGCGAACGAGCAAAGAAATGAATCATGTTATGAATGTGAATGAATATTTTGAAATCGATTCGAATGAAATGTCTAAAACACACCTCCCAATAGATGCACACACACACACACACACACGCACATGTATGTACATAATAATAACAATATCACATATAATATATGTGTGTGTGTATATATATTTATATCGGGCACGAACATTGCATTTGATTGCAAATTGCAATTGTAATTGGGTTTGGAATTGTTGTAATTGCCTTTGGTTGTTGTTATTCCGTCTACTTGTTGTTGTTGTGGTTGCGATGCGAGTTACAACAAAAATGTGACATTAATTGCAAAATGTTCGCGATGTTTTCATGTCGCGTCTCACTTTACGGCGCACAACCCCCTCGCCCCCCTATCCGGCTACAAGTGACCCCACAACAAGCAACTGATAAATTGCCAATGCACGACAAAGAACACCAACAAAAACAACTGGAAAGAGTCGTGAAAGTTACGAAACTGCAATGATAAGGAATGAAAATTGAACACGTGCGGTGGCAAAAGGAAAAAGGGTGTGGGGAGAGAGGGGGGGGGGGCTAAAGAAACATCGCATGCATTTCGCCGATTGAATCACGAAATTTAAAACTAAGCTAAGAATGAATAATGCGAGTGAAATGTCAATAAGCAGTCGAAGGGTGAAGAACATAGAATGGGCGAGGACAAAGTAAATAATAGAGAAACATAGAAACAAAAGAATATCACTACCTAAATAGTTAAAAAACTAAAATAATATACAATAAAGCGTATGAATGCATATTTTAAATATCTGATAAAACTGATGAGAGCTAATGAGTAATAATTAAAGTAACAAACCCAAAAAAAAACATAGAAATACTTTAAACGACTTTGCTACACAGTACACAAAGAGATAAGGGGAGCTTCAGAAACATAGAACATAGAGAAACATAGCTTGCAGATACAATGCACGTAAAAAATATAGAAATAAAAGATAAATTTTAGAAATATGTAACGTGTACAAACAAAATAAAACATAGATTGCATTTAAAATAATTTATTGCAACTCTTGCAAATATGGTATATTCACAAATACAGATACAGTTTCTAAAGCAAGCAAGACACGGAACATAGAATATATAAATGGATACTTAAAAGCTGCCAATTTGTAAAGCATAGAATACAAAAAAAAAAACTTTTATAAATACATAAACTGAAAAATTGAATGTTATTAAAATATAGAAATAATTTATACTAAGAAACCGAAGATCAACGAAAACGAAAACACTGTGGCACCTCATAATGATTCGAAGAAATAATAACAATAATATAAATAATTAAATTTCCTAAGCAAAAAATACGAATAATAATAATTTGAGCGAATAAAATATGTCGAATTCGTAAAGCACAAAGCCTAATTACCAAAGCAAATGACAAAAAGCAATTGTCAATAGTAAAAATATGGGGTATAACCATAACTCTGATCTAGTTAGCAATATATGTATGTATGTATGCATATACATATATGTACATACACATATTGCCCAACTTTAAAGGCAATTTCGGGCGTTTCTAATCAACATAATGTGAAACAATTCTCACAGCGAATAATAAAAACAATGCCCACGAGTGTAAAACGTTGTCATTTCTATCGCATTTTATTCGAATTTATTCGTATTTATTCACAATTACGAATATGCATTTCGATTTATTGCTTATGAATGGGCTTTAACGATAAGCGGAAGCAAGGCCGCAAAAAATCGAAAAGCAGAGCTCGCAGCATTTGGACAGCTCGTGACGAAATATGCACAAGCACACACACACATGTGTGTGTGTGTGTGTGTGTGTGTGTGTGTGTCGTATAAATAAATTAAAAATTCAGTGAAGCACAACGACGCAAAATGAAACCCACTTTGGTCTCGGCCTTAGAGATGACGCGACTCGACCCAGCGCTCCATCATTTTTATTATTTTTGCTGGGGTTTCTTTTCAATTTCTTTTGATGTCAAAACATTGCAAGAAGAAGAGATGAGGGAAGAAAATGAAAACAAAAAACAGTAGCAAATGTTTATAATTGCTTATCACTAGAAATTGTTGTTGTGCGAGTGTGTGTGCGTGTGTGTGTTCTTATAGAATTATATGTATGTATGTAGGGCACTCGCATGCATGACACATACCCAACTCGACCGAGTCGACTTCCTTTCGGGTAATTCAAATGATGTCCATGCCTATAAAAAGAAGACCCACTTAGGCCAACCAGAAAAAATAAAAGTAAATAAATAAAAAAAAAAAAATTCATATTTTTTTAACATTTTCAACAAAATGAAATGGATACCACTCGCCACACACATGCGTTGCGGCAACAGAATTATTGTTGCAAGTTCATAAAGCCAAGCATAAAACACAAGAACAAACATTTCAGCACAGCAAACAACGAAGTGCAAATACCCTGACGAAAAACATCAATTACAGAACGATAAAGTTGTGATTTTGTACTTTACGTTAAATTTTTATTTAATTTCCTATTATGTTAAATCGAATTTAAAACCACTTTGTTTGCATTAGGCTTGTCTTGTGCTCCGCTTTGAATAAAATACAATGCACTTATTAACAAGTTGGCAGGGCTGGCTTGTAAAATTGTCAACCTTTATCTCAGTCTATTTTCAATTATTTTCAACAACACTGTCAGAAGACATAAAACCATTTAAACAGTAAAATAAACTGCCTGCTAAATTTTAACAGCATTTTGAAGGTATGATAATCTGATTGTCAGCCTTAACAGGAGTTTATTAGCTCTTTAGATCAAGAATTCTCTAAGGGAGATATTAAAATTTTGTAAAGTCTTCTTTTATTTAAACAAATTTCCAATCAACAATTTAACCTAGCAAGGAATTATTCCTTATTATTCTATAGTTTATACAGTTTATACAGTATTACAATATATTCTGCATATTAACTGCCAGTTAAATCGTAATCCAAGTAGCTTATAACACCATCAACCATCACCATTCAACAGCTAAGTTGGATCAGAAAACAAAAGTACTTCCGATAAAGATTGAATTTCTCGAAGAAAGTTAAAAGTGGAACTCAATATTGTTGAGTATTATGGTATAAAGCACCTAGCTGCAAGCGGGCTGGCAAAGTGGTTATGCCCAGCACAGCAGAAGAGTGTGACCAGAGTTCCCCAAACCCGAAACTTCCCGTTGAACGAGTGTTTGACAAGCGGGCGAGTTGGGGGAGGGCGGACTTTTGGCAGGTGTTGGCGCTGGGCTGGAATCTATAAAAGCGTCACACAGCGTGTCACATAATACGGGCCGACTGGCCCCTCCCCACGCCCCAACAATGTTTCGGCTTGCCGTTTTTATTAGTAATAACATTTTGAAAGCCTCAACATGCTCGTTAAATTAAAATGCATGCATTGAGTGCGAGTTCGGATATGCGATATCCGAGTCAGCCCACACAGAAGCAGCGACCGACCACGGTGGGCGTGGCACAGTGGGCGGGGGGAGGGGGGAGGGGGCGGTGTGGTATTTGAGTGTCATGTCAAATGATACGAGCACGTTGCTGCGAGTATTAAATATCGAATTCAATAAAACTGATTGACACATGTCTCGCCTCAGTTGAGTTGCAAGTTGCAAGTTGTTGTTGTTGTTGTTGTTTCTGGTAGCATCAGACATATTTTTGCGCACAGGAGTTACCAGAGTTTGAACTTTGCAGCATGTCGCAGGAGGCAGGCGCACCCTGCAGCACCCTGGAGGACAGCTCCAAAGTGGAGGTGATTGTGTACACCAAGTCGGACAAGACGCTCAAACAGAACATGAACGCCAAGGACGAGACGCTGCGCAAGCGCACCTCGTTGATCATCGTGCCACAGCAGGTGGACGATGTGCTGGACACCGCTGCGGTGCAGCAGCAGCAGATGCAGCAACAGCAGATCCAGATGCAGATGCAGATGCAGATGCAGCAGCAGCAGCAGCACATCGAGACCGGCAATCGCAATTCGATAGCCAGCATCGACAGCTGCGTCTCCACGAACACCAGCCAGAGCAATCAGTCGAGCGGCAGCTCCGGGTCCAGCAGCAGCTCCGAGGACGCCCATGCCGCCTACCAGGACCTACAGAACGGCAATGCCGGCGACGATCTGGCCGCCATGCACTCGCCCAGCTGCTCCAGCACATCGGAGTCGACGTCCTGCTGCAGCTCCGTGGACTACTCGCTGCGCGAGCAGCTCGAGAATTTCGCCAATCGCGGCGAGGAGCAGCTGAAGTGCGTCCACGATCTGCCAACGGCCGCACAGCTGCTCAAGGGCATGAGTCTGCCCATGGAACAGGCCGGCAGCGGTGCACCGCACTGCGATGCCCTGCTCAGTCCGCAGGAGGCGCCGCTGGGTCGACGCTACGCCGAGGTCGCGCAGTTCAAAGGGCACGGCAAGGCGAGGTGAGAAAAACGGAGGCGTCGATCGCCAGCTCTTGAATCCTTATACTATTATTATTATTCACGTATAGGTTGTAGTTGTCAAACAGGGTTTGAACCGAACCGGTTCGAAGCCCGAATTACTTTTAAATTTTGAACGGAACCCGTTTGAAAAAAGCTCGTCGAACCTGAACCCAAACCAAAGCATACTTATTTGGTTTATAACATTTCTTTAATTTCTTTCATTTAGTAAACAGCAAATTTATTTAATTTAATTATCTTTAAAGTCTCAAAGAAATTATCGTTTAAAGTCTTATATTTATTTTAGATTTTTCATTTCGCAGTTAACTTAAATTTGATTTGCTGGTCAAGCTGCAGTTTAAATGTTTATTTATGTCAAACATAGTTCATTAAAAGTTATCCCAAATATTTTGAACTCTGCCGACATTTGCCTTCAGGGATTTTAATTTGTCTGCCCTGTTGAACTCCTGTGTGGAATCCACTCAACATAAACTCTATCGAAATATTTGGAAAAGCTTAAATATTCATTTTAACGATTCATTTAGTAAACAGCAAATTTAAACTGCGTCTGGACGATACTTCATTTTAATTAAATTTTAATTTGAGGTCTTGTTTGTTTTTCTAAGCACTTGACTGCTCATTTTTGTTCACTTATTACAATAAATATACTAAGTTCTGCCTTTCAATATCATCTAAGGCTATTTTGAATTATTTTCTTTATTTCTCTACTATTTTATTTATTATCAGATAATGTTTTCTACTACTGAGTACTCAGATTGCTAGTCAGTTACCCGCGTCAGATAATATATGAGGATTTTCTGGCTACGCCTACGGGAGGCGTGGCAGTTTAATGATAATTTATATATCTTCCTTAGTTTTAAAGCTGGGTACATCAAACTTTTGCAGACAGCTAACTAATGAACTTATCTAAAGGTCACACAAACATTTTCAGATAAGCCTATCAATAAAATCAATTTTAGAGCTAGAGTCATCAAATTTGGAAGACATTTTGCTAATGACCTCCAAATTACAAACAGACATATTTTTCCAATCCATTTTTGGACTGACAGGCGACTTGTTTGTCGTTTACCTGTAGCTCATTAAAAACCCCTCCAAAGTTCTTTCTAATCTACCGTAGACAACTTTCCCAAAGCAACTCTGCAACTGGCTAACTCTTAAATCAATCTACATCCTGGTCTCGTCTGCCACCTATATTATGTGAAATCCCTCTCCCCCCCCTCTCCACTCTTTCTCTGGTTTATCTCTGCAGCAGCCTTCGAGCACTTTGCTGCCAACGAACTGCATTGTCTCGATGCCCTCGAACATTCTTGAACTAAACGATGTCAAATGCTCACTCAAGTTGAGCACCACAAGCCGCAAGTTCCCCCGAAAAGCCCGGCCACGCCCACGCCCACGCACGCTGTGCCGCCCCCCCCCCCCCCCCTTCGTGTGTGTGTCTTTCAACTTGTTTTTATGGCCTGCAGCCATTTCATTTGCACATCGCTTCCTTCGTCTTGCTGCACATGCATAATACACAACTTAATTAGTATTACTACTTTATAGCACTCTCGACGACGATGCTGTAAACCCAAGCCAACACCCACCCCTTTTTGTAGAACCCCCTCCTCCCCCGCCCCGCCTCCAACCCTTAGCCAGAGCTCAAGCCACACTGCGCCTCAAATCTAATAATGGCACATTCCATACACGCATTGCCGCATTACCATATCAAAAACGACTACGGCTTGTGCCCCACGGGCACAGACTACCCCCAGCCCCCCTCCCGGCACCCACAACCCAGCTATGCATAACTCAAAAATGCAACGGGTCTTCATATACATATACATATATGTACATATGTGTATTTAGACCGTTGTGCGGCGTTTGTTGTTTATGAACTTTGAACGTTTTGAACTCGCACTCAGCCAAAGCTCTCTCGACACTCGCAGGCGCTGCAGGACGAGCTGCTGTCAATGCCTGCTACTCTATGGATTAGTGCCCCCCGTCAGTTGGCGTGGCGCCCCAACTTGTGCATCGACAACTGTGTTGAACTTTTTGAAAGCTGTCACAACTAATTTGCATAGACCCGCACACACGCACACTCGCACACACACGCCGGTTGGAAGGTGTAGCCAGCGGAACTTGTTCTTCCTGTCCTCGGCCAACTGTCAACAACAACACCAACAACAAGGAGGCGTCCGTTCCCTGACAACCCGCATAACTTCCTCACTTACCCGCTTTCCACTCTGTTCTCCACATATTGTTCCATATTTGTTTTTGCTGCCAGTTGTGCTTTTCGGCTTTGATTTGCGCCCAGCTCCATTTTTTTTTTTTTTTTTTTTTTTTGACCAACAAATATTCATGGCTTAAAAAAGTTTTGTAAAAACTCTGATTGGTCGAACAAATGCCGCACGGAGTGTGAATTGAAGACCTGCTCGACAAATGGAAGAGGCTTCCTTTTGTGTATAATAAAGCATTAACACGTAAGAGGCTGCCCGACTGGCTGTTACCCTGTAGCTAGTTCAGACCTTTCCTTCAAAATATTTATTTACAAAAAAAAACACAAATTCGAGTTGAAATAAATGGATATATAGAGGACAAACCATGAAAAAAATGCCATCAAACACGAAAATTGGTTCAGTTTTGACAAAGTTATGGGCGTTTGAAATATGGGAACTATGGATCCGAGAACTTTACATGTCATAATTTTTTTCGATTTTGGCATGATTTTTGACAAAAAATTTGACCCTCTCAGAATCGGGTTTAAAGTTGTTTTTTATACTAATTATGACAACCACAATCGATTAAAATTATAAATTTGAATTTCTAAATTTTGAAAAAAAAAAATTTTCGAAAATGAGTAAGGGGGGAGTACATGCTTTTTTTCCCAAAAAATGAAAAAAAAATTATTTTCAATAATGAATATATTTGAAATGCAGAATTAATCTCGAGGATAAACAATGAAAAAAATGCCATCAAACATGAAAATCGGTTCAGTTTTGACAAAGTTATGGGTGTTTGAAATATGGGACCTATGGATCCGAGAGCTTTACATGTCAACATTTTTGTCAATTTTGGCATGATTCTTGACAAAAAATTTGACCCCCTCAGAATCGGTTTTAATGTTGTTTTTTATACTAATTATGACAACCACAATCGATTAAAAATATAAATTTGAAATTCTAAATTTTGAAAAAAAAAATTTTTCGAAAATGAGTAAGGAGGGAGTAAAGGATATTTTTGACAAAAAAAATTTATTTTTAATAATGAACATAATTGAAATGCAGAATCAATCTCGAGGGCAAACCATGAAAAAAATGTCATCAAACATAAAAATCGGTTCAGTTTTGACAAAGTTATGGGTGTTTTAAATATGGGAACTATGGATCCGAGAGTTATATGTCAAAATTTTTGTCAATTTTGGCATGATTTGTCAACAAATTATGATATGACAACCACTGTCGATTGAAAATATCAATTTGCATCAAATCAATCAAATTATACAAATCATGTCAATTGTTTGTTAACTTTAATATGTTCTCAAATTCTGTCTATTTAGCTTTAAAACTGGGAGAGATATATAGATTTTTACAAACTGCCACGTTCATAACGCTTTCCAAGAAAATATATGTTTTTATAGCGTCTTAGATATATGCTGCCCTCTTTCGTATACCCAGCACATTATGTTCACAGGATATGAAAAACAGTTTTCGTACAAATTTGTTGAGAATAAAATGTTTATTAATGTTTCCATTTGTTCTATCTGCTCATCTGTTTCTGCCATTTATTAGAAACTGACATGTATAATGTTTGGGTAATGCCTTAATGTCTAGACTCTTGAGGCACTTGCTTCGTATCCGTCATATCTTGATAGTCATAACCATACTGCTGACAAGTGTTATGCTCTTGCCAAACTTGACCTGGGCCCCAGCAATAGTTGGCCCAGTCCCAGGGCTATGAAAATCCGTTGCTTCGTGTTCACCTTCAACCACTCGCGCTTCACCACCGCCCCACAGAGCACCACATTTTGACTGCGTCCACTTTGCCACATTTTATCTTAATTGGCATGCGTTGGCAATTTACATGCGGCGCCACAAAGTATTCTCCACTTGGCAAACGGTCGCGAGTCCGCAATATCCTTCAACTTTTTATACCCTGTTATTACAGAATTGCGTGGGTCTTATTATACAGAAGCTGGCATTTAAGTTGCAATAAAGAATATATTATTTAAGTATATTTAAGAGATTAAATCCGACTTTTAAAAATTCTAAATTTTAGAGATTTTTATTTATATGTATATATATATACATATATATATATATTTCCCTTCTTTTTTTCTCATAGTATATCAAGTATACACATTTATATTATTATAGAAAGTGAAGTATATATATATATATATTTCCCTTCTTTTTTTCTCTTGGTATATCAGCTATATATAATTATATTTACATATATACTATGTAGCTCTAATTTCAAATGTTCTTTAACAAAAGTATTGCAGGGTAACATCTCGTCGTGTTGCCTTGCCAATCAATTATTTTTGCTTGTGTTTTCATTGCTGTTGACTTGCATATTTTGCTTGCCTTTGGAAAATGCTTAGAAATTTATGTGCGCTTCAGTTTGTGATGTTATATAGCATGGCTTTTGGTATACCCTTGCCTCGGGTATTATCAACATGTTACTACATATGTACTTCATTATTGTTAAAAGCATTAGCGATCTTAAAAATCATACTCTTGATTAGACTGTTTTTTTTTTAAATTTAAAAAAGATTCTCTCAGTAAACAATTGATTAAACCTGTAAAGTAAAAACATGAATAATTAAAGTAAGTTAGCTGTAATAATGAATAAAGTTTTTAATAATTTCAATTTAAAATTATTTTTTACTGTTTTTCAAAAAATTGTTTGAGATCAGTTTAGTATTTTAAGAGTATTTGAACATCGCCTATGTGCCGAGTCTTCTGTTATCTGGCGTGTCCTTGGGCCTGCATAAATTCATAGAGACCCGACTAATTCCTCTAAGTGTTTTATTATCCGTTGCGTGTTGTAGTTGTTGGTATTCCTGCTTGTTTGTGTTAATTTGACATGATTATGTCAGAATGTTTGACAACTTGTCATATGGCGCAAAAATGCCTCAGCCGGCGTATTCCTTGCAACTTTCTTTCTGCCGACCCGCCCAAGAGTTCGTCCTTAGGACTGCGTCATTGTGCGCGTCCTTGAAGCAGGCGTCGCACAACGGAAGCGGAAGCACATGCCAGGCCAAAGTTTCACTTCAATTTTTTCCTTTTTCTTTTTTTTTTTTTTTTGTTACACTGTTTTCTTTCCTTTGCGCCATTCTTGTGGCAAATTCATTAATAACATTTGTGCGGCAACTGTTTGCTATCCACCCTGTCGTCCGCCCGCTGCCCGCGCTTGTCAGTGTCTAGAAATATTGTTAAAATGGCGTAAAATTGCCAGCTTTTTGGGCGTCAGTTTGTGACACGCGTCGTTGGGCGTCCTTGCAGACGCTTTGGCGGCCGGGGGCGAGGCGCAAAAGGAAAAGAAGGCAACGAAAAAAAATGTGTCGCAAATTAACCTTTTGACAGCTGAGCCTCGGCTGAGACGGCGTGCGTTGACAAATGGACCCGGCAGCTTGCAGCTGGGCGGAGACGCAATGAAGTGGGCTTCCAAAGTGGATTTCGAGCAATTTCCATTACCCATACTCATCCCCCCCCTTCCTTTCTCTCTACTCTCTCTCTTTGCAGAACAAGTGAACAGCTGACGTCTGCTGCTGCTGGCGCTGCAGTTGCCACGCCCCTAACAGAGAAAACCGAGACCGTTGTCTCTGCAGTCAAGAGCAACAATAACCACAACAACAACAACAACAACAACAACAACAACAATGGCGGCAACAATGCACAACAGTCACAAAAATCTCAGCTGCAGCAACAGCAGCAATCGAACAACAACAACAACAACAGCAAGAACAAATTAAATGGCCAATCAAATCTCAGCTCGAACAACAACAACAACAACAACAAAATGACGCCCACTGGCCAAGTGGATGCCAAATGCAGCGACAGTCGACGCAGCAGCAGCCTGGAGCCGGACTCGGACGACGTGGTCGATCTGGCCCACGGAGGCGCCTTCGAGGACGACATGGAGGCCCTGCTGCCCACGCGCCGCTCGAGAGATGAGCTCAGTCAGGTGAGTCTGCCAAAGAATTTGTGCCTCACCTTTTGAGATGAGCGAAATAAAGTTAGACAAAACAGAAACAGAAACATAAACATAAATCAAGTAATCAATTTGATATGATATATGAAAACAACATTTTTGTTTCATAAACAATTTTATTGACCCTGAATTAAAGACTTAATCTACGAAATGTTTTTCTTCCATTGAAAACGAGTTACGCTTAATTCATTTCATGAGTATTTCGTACTCAATGCCATAATTGTTTAATATTTTATGCAACATTAACAGTCGATAGTTAACTCAAGCATGATCCATAATCAATTAAAAAATATTCAGAATCCGGCATTTTGTTTCTTAGTGCGCAAATTCAAGGCCCTCAAGCAAAAATTGAATATAAAAAGACTCAGTTTTACACAGAATAAATTCTTAAAACTGAATGAGATTCAGATTTAAATTTTTCTTAAAGTAGTCTACTTTTTGTTTCCTATAAAGAAATAAACCAAGCCTAACAAAAAGAAAAGCAATATCGAATTGTAGCACATAATTTTCAAAATTAATTAATTTTGTAAAAGAAGTTGTGTCCGAAATTTATATGTGAATTGTATCTTAAATAATTCCATATAGAAATAGTTTCGAATTTTAAACGCTCAAAGTTTAGCCTCTAGATTCTGCATTTAAAACGCATGTGAAAATGTAACCCCAATTAGTTTATATAAGTATAAGTGAAAATTTAAAAGGACCATACTTTTTTGGTGACTATAATTGAATAAAATAATATGGGTTCATATTATATGTTGAATCGTTGTTCAGATTTTGCTCAATTGAGATGAATAAATTTTTATTATTATTGTTATTAATTATTATTTAATGTACCCATTGAAAATGGCTAAAAAAAATGGGTTTGTTATGTAACTGGCAGAAGGAGGCATCTCCGATCCCGTCAAGCATATACATTGTTGTTTTCAGCTCGATTCCAGCTTATATAGTATGTGGTATTATGTAATTGAAAACCACTTAGCCACAGTCGGGGAATTGTGCAGGCAACTGTTGAGCATATTGATGAGTTCGGTTTTGTATTTGTCGCACAATTCCTACGAGCTTGCCCCACCCCCACTCGGGCCGTCGCACAGTAGGCGGCACATTTGGGGGCAGAAGCAAAAAGGCCGGAGGTAGTCTGTGCCACTGTGTAAGTGGCAATTACGCAAGCTGCCAATGAGCCATCAGGAGCGGCAGCCACAGCTAGTTGGCACTCCTTTTGTCCCTTTTGTATGTGGCTCTCATTCATTCATAATTTGCTACGTGTTGCCATGCCAGCCATAATCATAATGCCGCTGCTGGTGCTGCCATAAACCGTGCATCAAATGATGCCCATTTCGAGTGAAATAAAAATTACAATACACGTTCTCTGGTCGCATTTTATTCCCTTTGACATGTTCCACACCCGATGCCCATTCTCTGATTCCCCTGTCCATTATGGCTTCATTATTTACATGCATTCGTGCGTGCTGCGTGCTCCTCCACCTCCTCTCTCCGGGCATCCTTCGTTAATAACTTGTGAATCCTTTTGCCATCATCAGCATCATCATTAAAAGCGACGCTTCTTTCTAATGTCTGGCAGGAAATTACAGCGAAGGCGCCGAACTATATGAATAATGAGGCACTTAACGCTCCACACAAAACTCTTTTTGACAAGTCAATTTACTAGTTAATTTGATATGCCAGCCCGCTCAATTCACCTTCCACACAATGGACCATTCAACGTCCACCATCCAGCATCCACAATCCGGGGCTCGTTCATGCGTTAAGCGCAGCTGTATGCTGTCTATAATTGCTTAATAATGCGTTAGATTGCCAGCATATTGCAGCTGAGGGCGTTGTTGCCAAACTTCTGCAACGTTGCCAAATTGCACTCGCTGAAATTTAACAACTGCTTTGACAATCAATTAGATTTGATCGAAAAATAGAGAACTGCTTTCATAAATGCGTTGTTGCCAAACTTGAATTTGTTTATTTGTTTGTATAGCTAAATAAAACGTGAGAGCATAGTTGCCAACATTCCACGGTGCAAGTTGCCGTAAAAACGTTGTTGCCAAATTTCTTCAGCTGCTTAATTTTCAATATTGCCATATTTCAAAGATTTGACAAAATATTGCAGCTCTTTGCATTGTTTTTGTGTGAAGAGAGTTACTTCAATAACGCGAAGACAATGCGATGTTGCCAAACTTCACAAACTGTTTACAAAACTGTGCAAATTAATTGAAAAGTTGTGCAGAGTGCCCCACGATCGATCTTAATTAAACTCGTGATAGACAGCATTAGCATTTTATTTGATGCTTTGTTGCCGAACTTCACAAGAAACCTTTAACGCTTCGTTGCCAAACTTCATGTGCGGTCAAGCAAGGCAACAACTTCAAATAAATGCACTTTAGCCAAACATTTGACCAGCTTCAGCTGCAGCGTTGCCAAACTTCACGAGTCACTGTAAAATAGGCAACACACACACACACACACACACACACCCGTAAACTGTCTACTTGCAAAGCTTGTTGCAAGTAAATTAAGCCTTGTCCTTTCTCTCCGTGCGCGCTCGAATGCCGCTGGCCAAGTTCAAAGTCGAAAACCAAATGAGAACTTACAGGCTATTAAGTTTTCACACACACGTGCACAACTATGTGTGTGTGTGTGTGTGTGAGCTGGACGACCGCAAAAGTGTGGGCTGTCTGGACCGCTTTGAATACAAACCGAACGCAGACACATGTTCACATTTTAATTTGTGTTGCATTTCCTGTTGCATTTTGGCAAACGGAAAAGCAGAAGACAGACAACGACAGAGGACTCTGCCAGCCAGGACCAAGGACACTGAAACGTCTTCGTTGTCTCGACTGGCGCATAAAATATTGATTCCAATGGGCTTCAGTTGACCGCTGAGTGCAGTTGGGGCAGAGCAGCAGCAGCTGTGGCAGCACTCGCCAATGCCACAAGCGGCAGCCAGCCAACAATTTTCCTCTGCATTTTTCGGCCATTTATGAATATTCAATAAAAACAAGAGCAACAACAAACGTTGGCGATAAAAGTGTCTGGTGTAAACTCATGCTGGCCCAAAGCCCGTGCGTTGCCATAACCACAGACAGCTTCAGAGCAGCAGCAACAACAGCAACAACAACAGCAACAGCAGCAACATGCAACACATGAGCCGCTTGCCGCTGCTGCACGTTGTCTGCCTGTTGGAAAGTTTTTATCGCCAGCCTGGCGATCAGCGGCGGTTGGAGCTCTCAACTTTATTACTTTCATTATGCTTCAACCCTGCTGGCATTTCGCCCATGCCACGGGGCAACCCTGTGCCCAGCCCCAGCCCCGCCCCAATTCTCGCCGCCGGCCAAAGTCCATAAACAACTTTCGAGTCTAATCTGCTGCTGCGGGCCATGTCCAGGTGCACGTGTACTAATTGCAGCGGTATTAGTGGCGCTTTGTCAGCGGCTTACTGCCACGCCCCTAACATCCTCATGCCCACCCGCCCCCTGTTGCTGGGCTGCCCCGTCGGCCAGCTTTTAGTTGAGCTTGTCATGTCAGCCCTTGCACGGGCTTTCAAAGTGACTTTTGGCTCCTTTTTTTCACTCTATACCCTGGCGAAGGGTATGCTCGTTTCCTCATGAAATATGTCGCGCACACGGAAAAAACTGCCTGACTAAATTTAGTTTAAACTACTTACTTTTTTGATGGAATTTGTTCAAATGTGCGGAAGAAGGGAGTTGAGTCTTGAAGCAGAACTTCAATCCTTTTGACAACTCTTTGGCTCGATTTAAGTACGGATTACTTGACGTTTTTTTCTCTGAGAAAAGTAGCCTCCAATTAGGGTATTCTGATGTAACAGCAAGGATATTTAGTCTTCGACGACAAATGTGCTTCTCTTTTTGCGCTGTCCAGCCAAAATGTTGGCTGATGCCAGCTGCAGGATATGAAAGCCAGCAAACATAGTCGGTAGACGGGCAGCAGGACAGCACCGCAGGATGCTCGGCGGCAGCTTTAAAGTCGCTCTAATGAAGTGTGTCCCCAAAAAAAAGTGTGCTGTTCATTTTGGTTTTTAGTACAACATGGACAGCATTTCCATTTCGCCAACTCCGATTTCTACACACTCTTAGTTTGTCACTCCATTTGATGCGATGGGTGGTCCTGTGGTCCTGTGGTCCTCTAGTCCTGTGGTGGGGCACATCCGGCGTGTCATGTTGCAGACCCAACGAACTCCTTGGCCACACTTCCTTTTGGCTTCGTGCGCCTAATGGCTGTGACTTTTTGACAGCCACTGCCAAGTGTCCTGTGTCCCTTTGCTCGAGTCCCATGTCCTTCTTGTTTCTTGTGTGTCCTGTTCGCACCTACCCTTCCCCCAGCCAGCCGTGGACAAGCACATTTGTCTGTGTCTCGCCGGTGGCCACTTTTATGGCCATAGATTTTATGCGCAGCTTATTACTTGGCTTCAGTTTTGATTGTATTTGACTGTGACGGGGGGATAAATATCCTTATTGCTATTAGTTTTTCTTATGCTGCAGCCTATTCAAATTGCGCATTGTTGCCAAACTTCAATATTCGTCCAATTCTGCCTTAAGTTTTATATCTCTCAAGCTACAGTTTAACCGCATCTCCCTATTAAATAAATTGACCACTGTTGCCAAACTTCATTTTATATTATGTTCTCTTAAACGAATTTTAGCTGATCTTTTGTTAAAGTTTCTGGCCATTGAAGTCATAATTTTGCTCCGATTGCCAATTAAATGCAGCCCCTATTTTTAGAGGACACAAAATTTAACAAAAATGTGCATTGTTGCCAAACTTCAAGCTTTAATTTTGCAAACTTTGGTGTTAGAATCATTTTATATTTACCTTTAACTCGGCTTTGTTTTTCTTCTTTGTGCTTTTCCTAGCTACAGTTCATTTTCATTTTCCGCAGTTGCCAATTTTCATGCAGCGACGTTGCCAAACTTCACTAAAACATACTCAAATTAATTTTGTTCTGCTTGTCGCTCGCTTTTTTACGCGTTCTTTATAGCCACAGCCTGTATTCGTTTTGAATACCAGCCCAACTTTGGGCCGCTGCGTTGCCAAACTTCACCAAAACGCAGTTAATTATGCATTCAAAGTGCGACTGTCCAACAAATCGACAACATGTCAACATCACGCTTCAATTAGGCAGCGCCAGCATCGCATTTGGGCCTCGCAAACACACACACACACACTCATAACTACAAACCACATGGACAGGACACGGGCTTTGGTCACACTACAAACTAAGCACGCAGACAGAACGCCATGGCAAAGGCACATATGTCACCATCTGGCAAATGCTTCACTGTCTGTTCTCAGTTCTCCAATGCCTCTGTTGCTGTTGTTGTTGTTGCTGTTGTTGTTGTTGTTGCTGCTGCTGCTGCTTTTGGCGCAGTTGTTGCCATTGCGGTTTTTGGCCACCGCCGTTGCTGCCATTAAATGTAATTCTCTGTGGTTTTTATGGTTTTTTAAAACATTCAACAACATTTTACGTGGCTGCTATTTATCTTTTATTTCGGCACTCACTACACTTCAGCTGCCCCAAAATCCCCACAGCGCATGTTCCCCTCCGCCTGCTGCTCCTGTCATGTCCCTTTGCCGTGTCGCCTCGCACGTTCTATTTGTAGTTGTTGTTGTTGTTGTTGTTGTTGTTGTTAGTTGTGTGTTGCCGGTGCGCTGCGTCAGGCAATAATTCAGTCTCGAGTGCAATTTGGCGGCTGCACACACTCACACACACACACACACAGACACACACGTGCCTCGCTTTTGCGCTTATCTCGCTCACCTTTTGTCAAACTATTAGCGCAGAGATTGCACAAAACACACAATGCACAGTGGTCTGAACTCTTTAATCCCCACTTTGATCAACTCGATTGTTCAGATTTCTCGAGCTTTTTTCTACACACAAAAACCTCATTTAATAAATTTCGAATTTTTGCTTTTCAAACAAGACTTGATCCATCTAGTACTTAGGAGTTTTCTGATTCATTTTGTTTGCCTCATTTACAGTTTTATAAATGCGATTTTGAATCAATTCCGAAATGTTTTAATTGTTACACATAAGCTTTATTTAATTCATTTTTATTTAATAAACTGAGCTGAGTTTTAGCTAATGCAGGTCAAAACCTTAAATAACCTCGAGTTTTTCAATAGTATAGAGTTTGAAGTCATAGAAAATCTGTAACGAAAATAACGGAAATATTCGTGAAGTATTTCGCTTCTATTTCTCCGTGTAATTGTCGCGTAAGTGGAGCACGGAATGTAATTTTTCTTATTTCCAGACTCGCTGAAAACACAAATCAATGTTAAAATTTGTTGATTTATTTTAATTAATTATATTTTGTTGTTGGCAGCGTGCGTTTAATCAGAGTCGGCAGCTGCTCCTCTGTCATGCTTAACTTCTGCACTCAGTCCTATCAATTTATATTGTCTCTTCTCGCAGTTTCTCTGGTTTTTCCTCTTGACGTTTGTCGCATTTGAAATATTTCATTGCATACTTTTGTGCGGCCGCACTTTACCCGCAATGTTGTGCAGCAATTTGTTGTGCAATTTATTAGAGCCAAACCGTCGCCTTTTAGAGCTCTGCGAACAGGTAAAATGCATTGCAGTTAGCCTGAGATATAGCTGAGATATTATGTCGTATGGCTGGGAATTTTAATATTGCCATTGAATTTCGTTTGGCCAAATTGCGAAATATTTTTGCCAATATTGGAAAACTAGCAGGGCCAATGTTTAACAAAAGGTGCGCTAGTTGGCCAGGTTCAATCGGGGGTGGGGGCAGGTAACAGCAGCATCAATGGCGAATTTCATTTTCAGCCGCCAGCAACGGAAGTAAACTTACTTTCGTTGTCTGCGCAGCGTCCCGGCAACAACAACAACAACAACAACAATAAGAACAACAGCAATGTCTGCGTCTCCGTCTGCTGCTTCCTGACCCTGAAATGTCTGCCAGAGATTCACTGTTGCACTGCTCCAACTGTTCCGGCTGCGCCAGCCCTGGCCCAGGCCCTGGCGGCTTGTCTGGCCGCGCCGCTTGGCTGGCCATTGTGTTGCAGTCGCTGTTGCAGACGTTGCTCCAGCGCCGAAAGCTGCCAAATTTAAAGTCGCGACTGTTTGCTTAACATTACGCGTAGACAGCCTCTCCCATACCCCCATACCCCCATACCCCACCCCTCGCCAGTCTTGCGCTCCTTTAGCCAAAATCAAACACATTTTGCTGGCACACATGCGACCAGGAAGCAGCAGCAGCAGCGGCAGCAACCCCCAGTGGCACTTGAAAATGCAGTCGGGCTACTTAGAGAGCTTTTCCGGTTATATATATATATATATATATATACGCACTCGCAGAGGGTGTTCATATTTTGTCAGGCAGTGTGTAACATATAAACACAAACCGAGCCGTAATACAAAGTGCCATAAATTGAAACAGAAAAGTTACATTAAAAAATTTCTAAAATTCAATTTTTATTTTTTTTTATTATTTAAATGTGTTTCTAAAATAATAGAGACCGGCCGTAAAGCGAGGTATGGCTGTAAATGTATATATTATATATACACACTCCCAGTCAAAAGACGCAGCTGTATATATCTATCTATTAAAAATAGCTTAGCATAGCATTATTAGCAAATTGAAAAGAATTGGGCTTTACAATTCTCTTTTAAGCTAATTCTTAAAAAAATTTATCAGAACGCAACAAAACTATTTTTTCTAAAATTTTTTTTTTAAATAAGTCACTTTTTTCTTACTCTCATGAATAGACGCAGTAAATATAATTAATGTTTTCTTTGGGAAATATATTTTAACCATGTTAAATGTTAGTTTAAATAGAAAAACAACAAATTTGATGTCTGTATATTCATGATCAGTATCAATTGCCTCTTGTGATCACTACAGCTCGAAAAGAGTTTATGTATGGAAATTGTTGTTTTGCTTAAAATACACTTCTTTTTTTTTGAAAAGACAAGCTGCTGACATGTCAGCAAGGGTATATATTCTGAGGCTTGTCAAAGTTAAATTTTCTTTCTTATTTTTTGTGGGGTTGCAGGGGTTGTTGCCAACACCAGTCGCTCTCAGATGTGTGTGTGTGTGTATGTGGCAAATCTGTAAACAAATGAGAGCCCGAGCTAACTTAATAAGCAACGCATTATTGCTGGCTGCTGGGCGGCTGGGCTGCCTGGTTGCCTGGTTGCCTGCCTGCACTCGCCTGTCGCTGGTCCATCACGCAGAGTCCTGTTTCCGAATAGTTTTTTGGCCAGCCAAAATATATGTACTACACACATAAAAAAAGGACTCGTCTCTCTAATAAGCAATACTTAAGACTTAATGCAGGGCATAAAATATGCGCAGCATTTACCTCACAGCAGCCCAGCGCTGGCGCTTCGCTTGGGGCACATAAGGGTTGTCCCGGCTTGTCGCAACCGCAACCCTGCGTCTCTTCTGTTTTCTCTTCGTTTTTTTTTTGCTGTGATTTTTGATTTTATAATTTTGCAACAAGCCCGTCGCTTGCCAGGACGTCCTGTGGTGTCCTGCTGTGCGCTTTGAAATATTTCAAACATTTCTTCAAGGGATTTGCGCAATTTTCCCTCTTTTTTTTTCAAATTCAAAATTTTTTTTTTTTTTTGCTGTCTGGCTCGCATTTAAATGCTTGGCAAATAAACAGGCAACATTTTGCAGCTTTTCCATTGCCATTGCCCTTTCCATTTGAATTTCCATTCCATTGCGTTTCGTTGTCTTGAGATTTTCTTTATTTGCGCTCGCTATCATTTTTTTTCGTCTCTCATTTCATTTCCGACTTTTGACAACGCTGCGTATGATTAATACCTCAAAAAGGTCGCCAAAAAAAAAAAAAGAAAACTAAAAAGCAACCTGCGAAAAACCCGTTTAATAAATGACATCAAAAATTAAAACTCGCTGCTGGCGCGTAAATCAAATTTCTATTTGCACACAGATACACATCTATACACACACACACACACACACACAAGGTGTGCGTGTGCCATGGCAACCTAATTTAACAGTCGGCCAGAAATAACTCAATTAGTGACGCGACCCTTTTTGGCCCAGCTACAAGTTTTTGCAAGACCCAAGCACAAACCGAAGAAAAAAAAAGATATCTATGTCTATATATATATATATTTATATATATAAAAAAGGGCAACCCTATCCATGACGTTGTTAGCGGTAACGAGCGATGGAGTGGGCTGAGCTTGTAGCAGGCCACTTGACTTTTTTTTTTTTTTGAAGTAGCTACTGCTCTTGTAACCGAATATCTTTACACCCTTCCTAATCTAATAGACGTGGTTGGATTATATCATTATTTTATTTAATTTTATTTGCTTCTCTATTGTATTTTAAATTATTTTTGACTGCTTCGTAGCTTCTGTGCTTTTTTGGATGTCTTCTGGGTTAGTTTAGTTTTTAGCTAAACTCTTTCAAAAGTTATTAAATTCATTTCAAACCAAGTTCTAAGAGTTGGCAGGAAGTATTTTAGCTGTTGATTTTGTATATTTTTTAGTGATTACCCAGAATTGTTTTTTCGATAATACCTAAAATGAAATTATTAAAAATCAAGAAAATATTTCAATTCTATTAAACATATTCTTGATTGAGTTCGCTGCTTCTTTCTATCTATACCGTCGTATATACTCCTCTGTATGTGTGTGTGTGTATTTGTTTGTCCACTCAAATTTTGCATTTGCATAAGCTGCGATGCTGTTGCCTTGGCATCAATTTGGCATCGCTTACGGTTGGCAAACATCAACAGCGCTGGCATCATTACGCCCAACACAAATGGGGTGTGCACCCCAAGAACCCCTGCCGGTCCACCCCTACTCCCATTTGAAGCTGAGCACCCAGCAGCTACTCCAGCCCTGGCTGCACTTTTGCTTTGCGAGCGCTTTAAAGTATGCTACGGCCCGGAAAAAAACCTCTACTTCAAAAGGCCGCCCACGGCAATTTTCAATTAAAAACGCCTACGCGACTGCCAAACAACATTTTTCGGCTCTGTTCTGGGCGAAATGTGTAAGAATGCTGCTGCAGGCTGGCTGCTTGGCTGGGCAGAAGCCCGCGGGCACTTTTCAAGTTGGGCCCCACAAATTTTTGATGGCATGACATGAGATTGCACTCAAGATTTGACAGTGTGTATGTGGGCCGCTACAAGAGTGCTCTGGGGGGTGGCCAAAATATGGCCAACAGCTATATGTCAAGCAGACAACTGCGTATATCAAGCGTTGGCAAATCCTGCGCATATCCTGGCCCTGCTCTTCTATGGCAACCAACTTGAGTTGTGCTCGAAAACGCAGCTAAATGCGATCGAGTGGTTTATCGTCTAGCCTCCCTCCCTCTGGCAGCTGCTGCAGCCCTGGCTTGCATTTAAATAGCAGTTTTTACGCGTCAGCCCGGATGATTATAATCATAATATAATAACAGATATTTATATATTTATTTATTATATATATATATTATATATTTATATATTTATTTATATACTCGTTCACGAAGTGAAAAGCTGTCCGTTCGTATGAACGCAATTTCCGCAATTTCTATCGAAGCTCGAGACTTGAAACTTGGAATATATACTCGAGTCTACCCGCGTCAAATATAGTGGTAAGATCTTTTGGGTACGCCTACTGGGGGCGTGGCAAATCGATTCGAATTCGAAAAATATTTGGATACGTCCACTCGGGACGTAGCAAGTCAAGAAAATCGATATATCTTGGAGGCAGGTAAACTGCGAAAATCCATTCTCCCACAATTTTACTGGTAGAGTCATCAAATTATCAAAATTACAAATAAAACCGAAAAATTTCCACTTTCAACGAGCGACAAAAATCTAGATTTAAAGTAAGTCCGTTTTCGACTGTTTTAAGCTGTTATTCTACTGAGAACTGCAACGTTCTGACTTGCTTTAGGCTTGCCCAGTTAGTAAAAGGTTACAGTTACTGCGTCCACTATTGGATTTGGCTTGATAGGCCAATTTAAACGTATGTCCATTAATATTTACTTTCTTATCTGATCTTTGCAGTCACGCACATCTCTCGTCTCCAGCTCGGAGGGCGGCATTTTGGCCGAGGGCGAAACATCGAGCGAGGAGAGCTCCCGCGATTCCAGCGACAACTCGCCGCCCTGTGATTTGGGGCTGATGGAGCGGCTGCTGCTAACGCATCCCATGTGGTTCCTGCCCGGGATTCAACGTTCCGGGGCCGTGCACCTGCTCCAGGGCAAGGAGGAGGGGGTGAGTGACCGAGCGACCGATAATTATGAATTTATTGATTTCGATTAAATGAGACAATTGCCGGCGTATGCGAAAGCGAATTAAATAAACAAATGCGGGCGGCGGGTGAATAAATCAGCAAACACATGTGACCACAAAATTTGCACACAATTTGCAGACCAAAGTATAAAAAACAACAGCAGCAAAAAAGCCATTGCATACAAACGGGCGCATTTCCATATACAAATTGCAATCAATTAACGTGAATCTGGGATATGGCATCGGGGAGCGGTGACTGTGGGGAAAAAATCGGGATTTGTGGTGCGTGTCCTGGACAAATACACACACAGATTCATTAATATTACGACAGCGACAACAATGCGAAGCCCTTTTAATTGTAAATGTATAAAGATAAACAAAGAAATGTTGCCACGAGAATGGACGCCCAGGACGCCGTCCAGGACGCGCTCTGCTGCGCTTGCAAATTCATTGAAATTTATCTGGCTGGCAGCAGAAGACAGACACCGCTGGAGCGGGCCCAAATGGGGCACAGATGACAAAGGCGACAAGAGACAAAAGCCATCCAATGGGATTTGCCGAACATCTAGGGGGCGGGGGGCGGGGCCAGGGCGTAGACCGGGTGCTGGTCATTTTGTGATTCAAGGCGCTTTGCATAGACAATTGAAATTACAACGAGCGAACAGGAGAAACGCCCAACAAATTGTACCGATTCAATAAGTTGCCAGTCCAGTTGCCAGGCAGGACAAAAACAGGACCAAGTCGCCGTGTCCTGCCCAGCAATTATCACGTGTACAGCAGACTGTACGGCAGACAGCCTGGCACGGCTGGCAGGCTGGCAGGATAACATTCAAATAGATTCAATGAATGCTCCATCGAATCCCTCGAATGCCAACTAAATTGCTAGCCATTTGTTATCCCAGGGCGGCGCACTACACTCAAGTGCCGCAGCCAAAAGAGGCGTGGCAAATGCATGGGAAATTTAAAATTATATGCCAACATCTATATGAACGTGTCTATATAGGCACTTCTCTAGAAAACGAAGCAAGGACTTAAATATTTGCATCTTCAACTGGCTTCGTTGTAGAAAAATTAAATCTGTTCAAAAGCATATCTAAGAAATAGGTGGAATTTATTTAACTAAATTAAATCCAAATTTCAATAAGAACGTTTATTGTTCCGCTAAGTGTATTCAGTATATTTCATTCAAAAAACTATTCAGTTATATTCGTAAACTCTAGCAAAGAAAAAACCAACACATTTCTCGATCAATTTTAAAATGATAAAGGAACTCAACGTCAACTGATAATTGCCACAATTTCAATTTGAATTACAAGTTTTTATTTATTTGATAACTGTTTACCACAATTTTAAATTGAAATCACTTTCCACAATTGATAAAAAATAAACTTTCCACAATTGATAAAAAATATTTGCAAATGAAGTGAAGGGTTAAAAAACTCATTTTTTCTGAAAATAAAATAAATCACTTTCAATTCAACTTGCTTTGTTTTTATATGAAGCACTCTGCTTTAATTAAATTCCATATTGAATATAAAAAAATATTGTCATGTGAAAAATGTTTGCCTTGCAATTGACATCAAAAAATTTGTGATAAAATGTTTAAAATTGAATTCGCTTGAATTTAATATACTTGCTTTTGCTTAAGGCCTGTAAAGGCAGTTCAGTGCATATAAATTTAGTGCGCCGCCTAAAAGCATGCAACGGAAATTTCAATTACGAACTTTGCGTTCGCCAAGTTTTGCGCGCATTGTGAATGTGAAACTTTAAATTGTCGAGCACTGAATATTGAACACGGCACGCGACGTCGAGTCCTTTGAGTGGGAAGAAAAAAGTGAAAAGCGTTTTTCAGCTCGGCAATTTTCAATTGTCGAACGCGTCGCAACAATGGCACATTGATTGCAGCTTAGGGTTGCCAGATCAATGCATGGGTGGGACAAAAACTTTATACTTTTTGCCAACTGGTGCTCCTTCAGTCTGTCTCCCGCCCCCCCCCCCCCCGTGGTCTTTCTATTTGCCTATTGAAACGCTAATTGCATGCGTCGGCGTCGCCGTCGGCAATTACACAGCCCGTCACGCCCCCCAGCCCCACCGCAGGCCCATTAGTTGAACTTGGTTGCAGCAGTTGCTACGCATTTGTTTATGCGTTTAATAAAAAAGTATTTGCATAATTGAAATTGAAATTGAAGCAGCCGCTTCAAGTGGCCAACCCAAACACCATAGCGGCCAATCCCCCGCCCCTTGGAGTCCATTGAATTTGACCCTCTGTGTAAACTGCATTGGTAAATGTTTGTAATTAAAAATCAATCAATATGTTTGAGCTACGAATGCGGCTACGGCTATGGCCACGGCCATGGCTATGTCTATGGCTGCCCATTTGTGGCAACACATGTGGCTGCAACAACAACAACCGTCGCTTGCTTTGGTCCATTTGCCTGCCTGGTATTTTAATTACTTGTTTTTGCCTGCTATCCTGCGTTTCCATCTGTCGATTTCCTTTCCCTTATTTTTTTTTGTTCTTCTGCGTTACTCTCTACCCTACTCCATCAATCATAAACGGCTAGCGGGCGGGGGAGTTGAAAGCTAAAACCTGGCGTTGACTGTTGGGTCACATGTGCGTGCAGCGTGTTGTTGTTTTGCTGTTATTTTCTGTGTCAAATACCCTGTAAAATGGCTTTTAATGCGCTATGTACAGAAAAAGGCAACTTTTTAGCTTTGCATATATTCCTTATTGAAATTAAAATACTTACAACTCTATAAAGTAAAGAATACAAAACGAAAAATATTTCAAACTCGGATTTTCATATCGTTAAAAATTAATTAGTATTGACATTATTCGAGCAAATAAATATGCCCTGTCGATCACAGGGTATTTGCAAGTCGTACGCCCTCACATTCTCAACCTGTATTTTTTTTCGCTCACCATTTGGCGTCAGGGATTTGTTATGCCGACCACAGAATGTAATTAGCAGCAAATGGCGAATGATGAAGGTTCCACACGTGCAGCGGATTCGAGTTATTCGGGAGCGTCATTAGCCACATTATAAGGGTGACAGGAGGAAGCAGAGGAGGAGCAAATGTATGCAATAGTCCTTTAAACGGCAAGTATAGCTTGTGTCTGGCCAGCCTTTGTCAGTCCATAGACTGCATTTTATGCTGACTGCGCACCACAAGGCGTATGCGCAATATCCAGCTATTTGTGGCTGCATTTTGCATTTAAGTTTGCTTTTTATTATGATTTGTCTTTAAACTTTCCGAATGTTTATGGCACTTTTTTTTTACATGTTCTTGCTTTGTGTTCTCTTTGAGTGCATTTGATTTATGCGGCGGATTCATTGCATAGCCGCAGGCGCCAGCCCAAAATGAACTTGTTAAGCTGCAGCTAACGCCAAATGCATGAGCCCGCAACCCCTTCTCACACATCCGGTCACACAAACCCCGAGCCCTATCCTTACAGCGCTTTGGCTGCTTAAATGGCCAATAGGCAAGCGGACAAAGCAATCAAATTGAATTTTTTCGACCATGGCTATGGAATTTTTCGGCTTTGTCGTTTGGCATGTGTTTCAATGTCAAGAGGCAGCTGGAAAGGCGTGAGGCAGGAGGGAGATAACTGGCTGCAGCGGGGGTAGTCCGCGTACATAGCAAAAAGTCAGTATTTCCCAAAAAACAAGTAAGAACGTTGCAGTCGGGTGTAACCGACAGCGCAATAAGCTCGTTTACTCCGTACACATAAAAATGTACAATCAAGCTAAATATCATGATCAAAATGCCATCAAACATGAAAATCGGTTCAGTTTTGACAAAGTTGTGGGCGTTTAAAATATAGGAGCCATGGATCCGAGAGTTTTATATATCAAAATTTTTGTCAATTGTTGCATGACTTTTGACTAAAAATTTGACCCCCTCAGAATCGGTTTTAATGTTGTTTTTTATACTAATTGTGACAACCACAATCGATTAAAAATATAAATTTGAAATTCTAAATTTAAAAAAAATTTTTTTTTCGAAAATGAGTAAGGGGGGAGTACATGCTTTTTTCTGAAAAAATGAAAAAAAAAAATATTTTTAATTATGAATATAATTAAAATGCAGAATCAATCTTGAGGACCAACCATGAAAAAAATGCCATAAAACATGAAAATCAGTTCAGTTTTGACAAAGTTATGGGCGTTTGAAATATGGGAGCTAGGAACACGAAAACTTATTTTTTTGAACATTTTGGCATGATTTTGAATTTGACCGCCTCAGAATCTGTGCTCACTTTAGCCAGAGTCTAAATTGTTGGCAATTTGAATATTTGCTGTGGGCTAGAAATCTTTATCTGACGCGGGTATACAAGAGCATATATTCCCAGTTTCAAGTCCTTACATATTGCCTTCCAATAAGCCAATATACTCTTCCTCAGTTCGACGAGCATGAACAGCAGCCGAAAAGAAAGAAACAGTAGCAGTCACATAGGCGCAGACAGTTTTTATTTATCACCCGCAGTGCAGGGGTAGGCAAGTGGAGGGCAGGGGGTGCGAGGGGTTGGGGGAAGCCATCAACAACAGGCGTTGGAACAGTAGCCGTCGCAGCCACAGCCACAGCTGATGAGCGATAAGGCCGCAGACAGCTGCAGTGTGGGTGCCACATGTGTGTGTGTGTGTGTGTGTGTGTGTGGGCAAGTAGAGACATTCACACATCGGGGGTAAGTCCAGATGACAACCAAAGCCAAAGGGTTGCAAGCGACACCATAGACAACAGCCAGACCGACCCCACAACTAACTAGGGAGCTCAATTGAACAGCACTCATAAGTTGGATAGTTAACATACCATAAACACAGCTGGAGAGTTGCCAGTTTATGGCAAATATCAGAGAAAATATAGAGTCAGAGTTCTGGTTGAGGAGGGAGCATCCACAGGAAATGTTTTTGCTGTCTTCACTTTTTATTTTATTTGCTTTTCGTTTCACAAAATATATACAGTATAAATATTGAGATTGATTATATTGCGAATTGCATTTAGATGGAGCATACTTGGAACCTTGCTGAATTTTCCAAATCCTCTTGAGTGACGGAATCAACACATATTCGTCTTTCAATAAAACTATCTGACGTGCTATCTAAAATTAATAATATCAAATTGAATAAATTAATTTGAGTTAAAGTGTAGCTTATTATATACTTATCAATATCAATTGTGGTTGGAATATTATTCTATTAGCTATTATTACCATATGCGATCCAAATGGGGCTACTGTCGAGAATTTTCAATTTTAAAGCTGAATTCGCTTTAAGCCTTGCCACACGTGGCGTATGCGCAACGTGATGCGGCCAGTCGGGCGGACGGGCGGGAAGCTGTCTGCATGCATTTTGGCTACACTCGTTACACAAGAACAACAGCAACAACAACGACAACAAACAGCAGCATCGGCGACACATTGTGCTAATGAATTATTAACAAAAATTATAATTGAAAGCCGTTTGGCAAATGAGTTTAATGCACTTGCCAGCACCCAAAACAAGGCAATGTGTGTGTGTGTGTGTGTGTGTGTGTGTGTGTGTGTGCAACTGACGTTGCCATTGATGAAAAGGCGAAATTGAAAAGCAAAGCCCCAAACGGAACCAACGCAAATCAAGGAAAATCAGCTTAAGGCTTAAGCGCTGTGATGAGGTAGGAAGCGAGCCAGGAGGGGGCCTTATGCCAACGGAATGGGAGCAGCAGTTGACTGACTCTTGAACTGCACAACAAAAGCCGCTTAGTGGCCAATGCAACGGGAAGAGAGGGTGGCTGGGCTGTGACAGCGAGGTCAGCTAAGTGGACAGCGTAAAGCAAATGAGAAGGCAACGCTCCAACATGAGGACGGTGGCGAGGACGGTGGGCGGTAGTTAAGATAGTGGCAAGGTTGGGCCGAGGGGTGGTTGTGGGGTTGGGGCAACCCGCGACTGTCCATTGTTGGACTTTGGCTTGAAATTCAATTTGCTGTGCAAAGAAAGCGAATCGCAAGTAAAACAAAAATCACCAAAAATAGAAAGTAGAAAAACCCGCCAAGTGAATGTCAATGAAATGCAAATGGTGAAAACGAGGGGGGGGGGGTGGGGTGGGACAGTCGGGGTTGATAGCACCCCCATCGCTTCAGTTGTCGGACGAGACATTTCCATGGCATTCTCGGTGCTCACATTACCAATTTGAATAAAATATGAGATTTTTATTATAGACACCAGGATCCGGGGTTCGAGTTTGGCTGCGGTTTCGGCAGCTACTTCTGATGCTCTGCATCTTGGCAACGGTCGCCTCTTTTTTAATGGCTGGATAATAGAGGTCCAGTTCTGTGGCACAGTTGGAGTCGTTTCTTGGCATAATTTCATTATTTTCTGCAGTTCCCACCCAACCCCCCCCCCCTTCCCCCACTCGCTCTTCCTCTTGCTGTTGCTGTTGCTGTTGCCAAACCGCCGACACTCATTAGGCGGCTGCGCATCTCCCTTGGGCCGCACAGTCTGGTGTTAAATTGCTGCGTATGTCCTCCCTCGTCCTTTTAGCGGTTTCAGTTTCAAGTTTTGAAAGGATATGCAAATTAGTGGCCTGGACATTGTTGACTCTAAAGTGGGCAATACTTTTGACAACGTTTGCGGTCATCAAAGCTCTCACTGCAAATCCTTTTCCATTAACTGAAGTGCGAACCTAACCAGAGTCCAAACAACTAACAGTAAAATTCATTTGAAGAAAACACAAAATATTTAAAGAGTTTCAACATAAAGAGCATTTTTTTCTGCATTCGAATTATGTTTTCCATCACTTCGATAAGAACAAATTTTTTGAATTTTTGTTTAGAGTTTTGAAGAATTCACTTTTAAGAATTTTTTTAAACATTTTTTTATTTTTTGTCGCAATTTTTTTTTAGTTTTCGATATATTTTTAAATCTTTGTTGAACTGACTAAAAATTCACTTCTTTCTTAGATACAATTCGAGATATATAGTTTGGCATATTACAATACAATAGTATAGGAAAATTCGTAACTGTTCCATAAATGTTCATGTTCTGTCCTTTAAGATTTAGATTGCATATGTTAATATATATCTCGTATATTTACATGTTGTGACAGCATAAATTCTGGTTAAACAGGTTCACAGATTGAACACTATACTGTGGCAAGCTGCATGTTGCAAGCAGCCTGCTTGCCCCAGAAGCCTTGGCACTTGGCGAGCTCCAACCTTCGCTTGGAATGTTTTATTTGCCCGCTTCATTGCAACCGGAGGCCATTAAGTTGTCAAGATTTGATGTCAAGCATTTTGATGTGCCGCAGCGGCGTCATGATTGTCAGACAGAGAGAGAGGGAGAGAGGGGGGAAAGGGACGACAAATGCATGTGCAGAAAATACAACTTGAAGCATGATTTGATGATTATAGACTAGACTTGGCGCTCGAGCGAGCGCAACGAGTCTATTTGCGGGCCAAAACTTGATTACGACATCCCAATAGTAGCAGCCGGCCCAAAGGGGACGGCGCCTGCACTTTCGATTCATGGCCAAAGACCGCAAAGCGGCCACGCAGACAGACGAGCCGCCAGTGGGGCAGCGGCTGCGGCACGTGTGGCGCATAGTGGAGGACAGCAACAGTAACAACAACAACAACAGCAACAACTTTTTGGCCCTGCGGCCGACTGCATGGCTCGCCGCTTCGCCGGGCCCAAAGCCAAGCCAGTAATCGGGTGTCACCGACTGCGCAATACTCGATTACAGACGAAAACGCTTTTAAATATTATTTTTATTTTTGGAAAAATTTCGATTCTTATAATTTTTGGGAGCTGGCTTTTTTGGCTTGATATCTCAAGAAGTTCAACTTTTGATGGCTCTAAAAATGTTTACCCGCCTCAAGATACATCGTTTTTAGGAGTGCTTTAGATTTCACTTTATCTGAAGGGAATATAAATTGCATTCGTACGAACAGACGGGCAAACCCCATATACCCCTTACAGTTCGTGAGAGGGTATAATGAAAGGGGTGCCGCTGAGGACATTTTCAGCGCATGTCGCCCAAAGGCAAGCGCGGCAAATAGTCGAGAAATGGAAACCGGAAATGTTGTTACCCCTGCCCCCGAGCCGCGTTTAAAAGCGCACTTGCCTCACAAGCTGCGCCGGAAACGGGCGCAAATGCGACAACGACGCCGACAAGGACAGCGACAAGGACGTTGACGGACTGTGGGGTCCCTTTGTGTGTGTGTGTGTGCGTGTGCAATAATTTACATGCAATTAAGTGTCAAAGCAAATGCAATGAACAAGCCACAAATCGCCGTAAATCACTTTCGCCCGCATTTCGCCAGTGTGCAAGTTTCAATTTCGAATTTCAAATTTCGCCTGTCTGCCGTTGTTCTTGCCAACAAAGGCGAGTAAATGATTTCATGCTTGATTTCGACGTTTCTCGGAACACGCCCCCAAACGCTGGCCAATGCCACAGCTGTCGCTTGGACACTTTAGCTGTTGCTGTCATCAGCACAACATTTAAATTTACGAGACCCGGCCACGCCCACTGGCCAGTGAAACCGGCCAACGCCCCCTTTTTGGGCGGTCCGTGGCCGGCGAAAAGTGCAAGTGCAATTTTATGGAATGCAAGAATGCAAGTTGCCGCAGCTGTTGACCGCAGCGAAGACTAGGGAAAGGGGGGGGGGGAGTATGGGGAGGGTGCGGGGGGGGGGGAGCAAACGACAGACGACAGTCAACGAACTGTTAAGTGAAAATGCATTTGGAATTGCAATGCGAGTAAAATGCACTTCTAGGGTTTCCTTTTTCGTCTGAGCGCTTAAAAGCTGCCTGCAAAGAGTGTGTCTCTGTGTGCGTGTGTGTGTGTGTATTTGTGTAAGTGCGCCGCAGGGCAATGCACAATAAACTGGGCGTGTCCGCACGCCCACGTTCACATGGCACAACCAAAAAGCAGTTGATTGCAACTATTGTTTGAGCAAACAAAGCCAAAGATTTGCATATATATATATATAGTATATATTCTACATACACAATATATATTGCCTGCACATTGATATATTGGATTGGATGCTGCTGTTGGCCGTTAAATGCCGTCACGCCTCTTTTCTGTTAGCTGCATGCGTTTAAATTTGTCAAGGCGTCCATAAAACACACACACACACACACACACACACAGCCTGGGCACTTTATCCTTTGTCCATTTTCCTTGGCTTGTCGCTAGTTAAGACATTTTTACGCTCGTTTTTGTCCCTCGCAAATTGCATTTCCGTGACTAACCCCTTGTCCCGTGCCCCTTGCCACATGCCACATGCCCCATGCACCCTGACAGCTGACCACATTATTGAATCAGTGTATATTGCTCTTGCTTTAAACCCGCCTGCCCCCCGTCCGAACTCGTGCTCTGTCGTCTGCGTGTAATAAAATCAACAGCCGAAAAGTATGCTTTAAAAAAAACGTTGAAATGCAGCCAAATCAAATAAACATGCCATAACCCCTGGCCTCTGCTGCTGCTGCTGCTGCTGATGCTGATGCCGATGCTACCAACCCCCCGCAACGCATCAGCGAGTGTTTCCATTTTTTTTTTTTATTTTATTTTCTTTTTTTTGCTGTTATCTTCTTGCTGCTGCTTTTCGCTTTCAACTGCTTATTGAAAATTGTGCACAGCTCGCACAGAAATCATAAACAACGCCGCGGGGCGTCCATATTCGTTCTCAAAACAGCCCCCGCCCCCCGTCCCGCTCCATTTTGAACCTAGCAAACGCCTCCCACTACACTTGGCATTTATTGAAATCTGAAAAAATATAATTGCACGCTTTTAGGGTTGCTGAGCAAAATTGAAAAGCACACACACACACACGAACACACACACAGATTTGCTTAGCAAAACAGGACATACACTCGTACAATAGATTCTCGAGTTCCTCAAATCTCTTTCGCCATAAAAATAAAGAAAAGTTTCTGCATGCTACTTGAGTAGCTGGAGAGCTGCGTAATGGAGGTTTAAGCCTTAAAGCTGCTCGAACCTCATCCAGATACTTCAAATGCCAATCTCTGCATAAGAAACTTCAAGGAGGCTAAATGTATTTGTGTACAATTCCTATAATATCTTGTATATGCAGTCGAGAGAGAAGGTTAGATATAATATATTTTCTATATTGAGAGAATCTTGAAACTATTCTTTACATCTAGTGTAAATGGTTTATCTCTAATAATAACTATAAAATGTGGCATATCTTTTTGATAAAACTATATACAATGCTAAGCTAATTATTATTCTCAACTTATCTCGTATATATGGATTCTTTTCGGTTTATTTATCAGACATATTCACTCGCACATGTGTAAATTATACTAATCTAGCTGCGGTAAACAACTGCACAGATGAAAGCGACGGCTGTATACCCTTTCTGGCGTATATTATTTAATGTATATCTCTTATCTTTGCCATACACATAATCTGTGCAATGAATAATCCTTCCTTTAACTAACCTAAAAGCATTGCAATTTGTAGAACTTAAACCTAAAGTTAGTTACATTGGCGATTTGTTGGCGAAAGCGTTTCGCTGGAACAGATTCTCAGAAATTTCTTGTGCGTGACTTTAAGTAAAACGCTCATTATGAGAACTTTGTGCACGCGATTAACGAAGCGGGCAGGTCCTGGTTCCGTCCTGCTGCTCCCGGACACCACTTGACCGGCCCGGGGTCTGGGCGGCAGGTCCGAGCTGTGGGCACTTGCCACACGACTCGGCTGCTTTGTCGCAGCGTCTGCAAAGTTTTCAGCACAAAAGCTCAACGATGTCCGGGGGAAGTTGGCAAGGCGTTGCATACTTGGAGGCGCCGCGGCGTATGGCATACCAATTTATCATTTATCATTGTTTTTGGGACGCCAGTTTTCGGTGGGGAGGGGGGGGGGGGAATTTATGTGCGCGCATTTTTAACGCAACATTTAACGCGAAAGACGGAAGTCGATGTGAAAGGAATCGAGCGCTGATTTACGTGGCGGAATTATGACAACAGCTCAACTCAATTCTCCTCTCCCTCTCTGTCCTTGCAGACGTTTATTGTGCGCGGCTCCAGCCAGCCGAACACAATGGCCGTGTCCGTGCGCCTGCCGCAGGACACCGGCCCGTACATCGAGCACTATCTGATCCAGTCGCAGGAGAACATGCTCAGCCTGGAGAGTTCCCGGTTCAAGTTCGCCTCGATTCCGGCGCTGATCGCCCACTACGCCCAGTGCTGCGACGAGCTGCCCGTGCAGCTGATGCTGCCGCGCGTGCTGCGCGAGGCCAACAACCGGAAGAAGCTCTCCTCGCTGGCGCTGCTCGGCCAGGAGTTCTGGAGCTACGCCAGCAGCCCGGCGGTGCTCGGCCCGCCCGTCGCCGCCAAGGCGATCAGCGGCGCCACCGAGCTGCAGCAGCAGCAACTGCAGCAGCAGCATCTGCTCGACGCCAAGTCGCCGCTCTCGCTCACCGAGACCAGCGGCCTGGGCACCGCCACCTTCTTCAGCGAGGCCCTCGCCGGCAAGCCGGCGGCTGCCGCCCCGCCCCAGGCGCTGTTCAGCCCGACGGGCAGCGGGCAGCTGCTGGGCTTCTTCAGCCAGGCGGGCACGCCCTCGGACACCAACTCGAGCATGAGCTCCTTCTCGACGAGCGGCGGCCAGCACATGCAGCTGCTGAGTCCCAACTCCGTGGACTCGGTCATCCTGACCATGTCGCCGGTGGACGCGCAGGGCTATCTGCCCGGCGGGGCCGGCGCCGGCGTCGGCTTGGAGCCGCCACTGCAGCCGCTGGGCAGCAACAATTTGAGCACGTTCAAGACGACGGGCGGCCCGGGCGCGACCATCGCAGAGCTGGAGCAGGTGCGTCCGCAGCGGCCGAAGCCGCCGAACACGTTGAATCTGAAGCCGCCGGCGCCGCCGATGCGCTGGTCGAAGCCGCACTCGCCGGATCAGCTGGCCAACAACTTCACGGTGACCACCACGGTCACCTTCTCGATGGAGAACAACAACGGCGGCAACGGCGGCAACGGCGGCGCGGCGGCCGCCAACCCAGCCAAGTCGACGCCCGCCCAGTTCGTGGAGGTGACGACGCCCGCGTCGAGCAATCCGTTCAATGCGCTGCTCAACTCCCAGCCCAGCACCAGCACGTTCCAGACCTTCGCCAAGCGTCTGTCGCCCGAGGGCGAGTGCAAGGACACGCTCTCCTCGCAGGGCTCCTCCTCCAACGACAGCCGCTGGCAGTCGCAGTCGCAGTCGCAGTCGCAGTCGCAGTCGCACTCCCAGTCCAGCCGTGACTCCGGCCACAGCCAGCGCAAGATGCTCTCCCCGATGACGCCCAACGGCGCGGGCCTCCTGCCCAGCGCCGGCAGCAGCAACAGCAGCAAGTCCCGCAAATCGCGCATCCGCAAGGAGTCCAAGCACTACCAGGAGTCGGACATACTGGAGAGCCCGCCCGCACAGTATTGCGCCAGCGCCCTGAGCGACAAGATCAGCGACTACGAAGACGTCTGGACGCACGACCCCAGCGACCGGGCCAGCCTCCTGACCAGCTTCAAGCCCGGCCTGGACAGCCACGGCGGCGTGCTCAACCGACGACCCGACCTGCTGGCCGAGACTCGTAAGTGTACAAATCTTGGGCTGAATAGAATAGACCCTTGAATCCTTGAATTGAATACCCTTGAAGAGGCACCGAATAATCACAGCCGCTGTCTAAGTATCTCCTAGTGGGAGCTCTTGCCTAACCTGAATACTTTAATAAGAATATAATATAAATTATTGGATAAGCCACTCTTTTTCGACTAGATTCGGCATACAAGAGGTTTCCTTAGATTGATCAAGTGCCTCATACAACTTTTCCAGTCCTACAACTTCTTGTTTAACCTGAATATTTGGACGAGGTTTACGTGAGCTTCAGTATTTAATAGAATTCCTTATATTAGCTAAAGACCTCACTCATCCTTTTCACTTGTATATTTAATAGGATTCCTTAGATAAGTTAGATCTCACTCTTAGCCCAGTTTACAGCTTTGTAGATATTGCTTAAGCTGAATATTCCGACTTGGTTCCAGGTTGGTCTTTCATTGGTCAAGTGCCTTTTCACTCTTTTCCTTAGGACTTCTTGAATATTTCGACTGACAGTACTTTTATTATACAATATGATTCCTTAGATTAGCTCACCTTTTCCACACTCCTTCCCCCGTTTAAAGACTTAGTAGATATTACTTAATCTGAATATTCCGGCTAGGTTCTATATTAGCTTGGCCTAAGGATTCCCTCCATTGGTCAAGTGCCTCACTAACCTTTACACTCTTTTCCTTAGGACTTCTTGAATATTTCGACTGGGGTCCACATTACTTTTATTATAAAATATGATTCCTTAGATTAGCTCACCTTTTCCACACTCCTTCCCCCAGTTTAAGACCTAGTATATATTGCTTAATCTCAATATTCCCACTGTGTTCCATTGCTTGGGCTAAGGATTCCCTCCATTGGTCAAGTGCCTCTCTCACCTTTTCCACTCTTTCACCCCTGCAGCCAGCACGCCCACCCAGCAGCTGTTGTCGCCGTGCGAGGAGAGCAGCGCCGGGCACGAGAGCAGCCAGCAGCTGCTGCAGTTCTCGGGCGATGCAGCGCCCCGGTCCCGGGCCGGGCTGCTCTTGCCGAATCTGGCCAACGTTGGCCTGGCGCCGGCCATGACGCAGTCGCTCACTGAGCCGGGCGGCGGCGGGGGCGGCGACGATGGCGGGGACACGACGCCGACGGCCGCGCAGACGCCCGGCTCGCGCAGCAAGCAGGGCAGTCCGTTCTATGCGGAGCCGGCGGACGCACTGCGTCAGGCTGGGCTGACCAGCGCCGCGGCGGCCATTTTGCGCCGGCAGCAGCGCAGCCAGCTGCTGCCGGCCAACCAGCGGCACTCGGAGCCGCTCAAGGGCGGCCTGGCGACGGCGGCGGCGCCGCTGCTGCTGCCCGCCGACCTGGAGAAGCTGGCCGGCAGCCTCGACGAGCTCAAGCAGAAGCCGAAGCCGATGGCCCAGCAGGCCGCGAAGCGCGGACGCAATCGCATCGAGCACTGGCAGCTGGACAGCAGCTGGGAGTTCATGGCCAAGCAGGAGACGAACGGCGGCGGCGGCGGCGGCGGCGGCGACTACGACGGTGCCGTCGCCTGGCAGGAGAAGGAGAACTCGCTGGGCCGCGACGACAAGGAGGCCGCCGGCGCCAAGAAGCGGCCGATCACCGTGCACCAGATCATCGCCAAGCGCCTGCCGGACCTCAATCTGCCAGAGCTCGTGCGCTGCTCGACGCCGCCCCAGGCGCTGGCGACCACGACGCCGGCGGCGACGATGGCGGCGTCCACGACGACAGCTGCGGCCCCGCTGCCGGAAAAGTCGAGCGCCGACGGCAGCCAAAAGTCATTCCAGAGCCAAAACGGGTGTCGCCTATCCGCCTACGACAACGTGGAGCGCAACTGCGCCGCCTTCTGCCAGACGTACTACGGCGGCATCGATTCGGCGCAGTCGGACGACGGCACCGTCTTCTCCGAGCCCTGGGACTCCTCCCAGTGGGACTCCTTCATGCCCATGCAGGATGGTAAGCAGCCACGCGGAGAAAACCCGGACGCCAGATGAACTGATCTCGTTTACCTTTCGCAGATGCCACCATCAACTCGGACACCATTCACCTCTCCAAGTGCCGGCCCGCTCTGTCGGAGGACGACACCATCATCGAGGAGTTCAGCAGCACCAAAGACGGCAGCAGCAGCAGCTGCAACCAGGACACGCTCAAGGCCAACAGGAATGGCGCCAGCGCCGGCGCTGGCCACAACAGCAACAGCAACAACAACAACAGCAACAACAACAAGGCGGTGCGTCCCAAAGTGGCGACCATATTGCGGAATCCGAGCATGCGGGACCGCGAGATATTATGTGAGTATTCGTCCAATTAGCTGTAAGGGTTACGCATAGACTGGGGCCTAGGCTCAGGTAAATTGATTGTTGAACCCACGATCACACGGATGGGTATGGAAGGATGTGCATAGGGAATTAAATAGGATACCGCAACAACAACTTGAGGAAAGCAGCTGATTTTTAACTTACAGCCATCGCTATGTAATATAATAGGATAAGACCAACTGGGCTAAAGACCCAAGGATTCAAACAACAATATGGACCAGAAAATTCCATATTTATAGTGAAGATGAATATAAAAAATTTACCAAAATATAATTAATAGAGATTCCATAAGCATGTAAAAAGCATCTCACAAAGACACACGGGTTCAAATATCTATCTACCATCTAGCAAAATAAAATGTATAAAGATCGCAAGCAGGCAAAAATAAGGACGAGGAACGGAGATGAATTTTAACTTTCAGCAATCGCTATATAATATAATTTACAAAGATCCCATGAGGATAAAACTAACTGGGCTAAAGACCATAAGGATTCAAACAAATGATAAAAATCTACCAGAATATAATTAATAAAGATGCCATAAGGATGTAAAAAGGATCTCACAAAGCCACACGGAGTCAAGTATCTATCTACCATTTAGAAAGTGAAATTTATAAAGATCGCAAGCTGGCAGCCATAATCATATAAATAGGATCTCATAAAATGATAAAAATCTACCAAAATATAATTAATAATGCCATAAGGATATAAAAAGGATCTCACAAAGACACACGGAGTCAAAAATCTATCTACAGGCAAAAATAAGGAAGAGGAACGGAGATGAATTTTAACTTTCAGCAATTGCTATATAATATAATTTACAAAGATCGCATGATATCAAATGATAAAAATCTACCAGAATATAATTAATAAAGATGCCATAAGGAAGTAAAAAGGATCTCACAAAGCCACACGGAGTCAAGTATCTATCTACCATTTAGAAAATAAAATGTATAACGATCGCAAGCTGGCAGCCATAATTATTCTTTCGAGCTCACTCGGATCTGCAGGGATAATCACAGTTGCCAAGGAGAGCTGACGCTGATCAGTGATCAGCAGAAGCCAAAGGGGCACAATATGATTTGATCTTGATCAAGTTGATTAGGAATAGAGCTGCTTGCCAAGCCTCGACACATTGAGCTGCCTGTGGGCACCTCCGTTTTGGCGCTCCGGTGATCCGCAGTTGGGGCCTTGGATCGCCCCACGCTTGACAGGCGCTCGTCGTCATCGTATGCTCGATTGCAATCAGTTGTTATTGTTGCATCATCGCGTCGGCCTCCATTGGGCGATCGTGATCGTGTGCGTATTGACTGATCGATCGGTCGATCGATTGATTGATTGATCGAGCGCACGAGTTGTCCGCTTTCTGAGGCGCACTCAAACGGGGCAGCCACGAGTCCCGTTATCAGCTCAGCCCAGCGAACCGGTTCGCACTGGTAAACCTAACCTAATGCCGTTTATCAGCCGAGCTGTGGGCTTTGTGCGCTCTGCGGTCTGGAGTCTGCGATCTGCAGACTACAAAGCCTTTGCCGAAACTTATCTGCCGCGCAACGCATTCACCACTGGCCCCTCCCCCCTCCCCTCCCCCCTACCCTGTACTGCTGCATATAATGCGTCGCAGTTGGCCAGCTAAGCAAATTTGATAAGTTTGAACATAGAAAAACGATTCTCTATATATATATATATAAATATTGGAGCAGTCGTGCACTTTGGATCGCAAACTGGACGGCGCGGGCAGCGCTTTTATCAGCGAGCGCCGTGTCGCTGAATGTGCCGCTCAATGGGATGCGTAATTCGCCCAGCCAGTCATGGATGTGCCAGAAGACTCCTCGAGTCTCTCTGCCAGCCAGCTATTTTAGGTCAGCGCTGAGCAAACTCCGCTCAGGGCTGATGAAATCCACACAAGCCGTTGAAACGAAAACAAGCTATTTCTGGCGAACGCTGCGTTATTTTTAGACTTGGGTCCACCCTAATGTGCACGTGCTCGGACTCCTCTCGACTGTTTGCCGCCATAAACACAGGTCTAATTAGCAGCGCTTGCAGTTGTCAGCCAGCTGGGCGATAAGCGCCAATCTGGATAAGCGAACAACTGCAGAAGAAGACGGTTCGCTGAACTCGCCGAAAAGCGAACTATTCTGGGATCAAGGGCACCTTGAATACCCTTCACGCGACGAGTCCACATCCATGTTTATCTTCGATATGTTTATAAAGTATTAGGTATAAAGAATTGCCAAATCCCCACAGACGATGTCTTCACCCAAATGCCAAACTTCTCATTTGTAGTTCCTGCATTTAAAAATACCTCAAGATACGCTTCCTGCACACAAACACCTTCACGCGAAGGTTTTTCCGAATTACGCAGCGAAATAAGCGACGTAAAAGCAAAAAGTATATAGAGGCATATTCCAAGCCAATTCCTCGAGCTGGGCTTAGGCTGCGTAAGGCTGATGCAATCGTAAGGTGCGATTGCATTAGAACGGGATCTATTTGCATTGTTCTGCCCGTTTGTTGGGGAATCGGTTTTTTATGCGCTCGCACCATAGAAAGTGACTGAAAGGGGTATATTAATTGTGTGGAAAGGTGCGCAACCGGCAGAGAAATGTTCTAGAAATATAACAAAATAAACTACGTTTATATTTGTATATCTATGAAATATGCCATGGGCCATGGGCTCAGGGTATCTGACAGTCGAGCACGCCCTCTCTCCCACTCTCACTTGTTGTAGTATTGTCTTCGATTCGCTTGGACGATGGCGTCATCGTAAGTCAACATTAGTCAGTCTGTCTTTAATCTAATAACGGGAATGCATGATCTCTCCCTCTCTCTCTATCCCTCTCTCTCGCTCTGCCTTCAATTGGCCGTCGCAGCTGTGACTCCAGCCACAAATCGCAATTTCCATTTCGTTCTATTTGACTTTGACTCTGTTTTTTTTTCTCCGGTTGTGCAAACCCCTGAAAACCCCGCTACCTGCGCAGCGCTTTTGGCACACGTTTCTCGCTGGCAGCGCTCGTTTGCAGGCTTCCTGCCGCCGCCCGCCGCCCGCCGCTGACTCACGCGCGATTTCCTCTTGACACAGTTTCTGCCTGCGCGCGATAAAGCCGACGCCCGACGCGGGCTCAGGACTTGCGCAAAGTTTCCAGGTAGCGTCCCGGAAATTCCCGGACGCGTCCGAAAACCCCGATCGGCCCGAAGCTACCTGTGCGGGCCGGGTCGGGGTGGGCGGCGAATAAGGTCGCGGGGCCGCGCGATTTAGGCCGCAGCTGTGCCGTCGACGCTGACGCTGACGCTGACGTCGCCGTCGACGTCGCGCTATCTTTTTTGTTGCGGCGTCGTCGTCGTCGTTGCAGTCTTATAAACTAATGCGTATGAAGTTCAGCATTAGTTTTGCATTGGCCGCGTTTAGAGCAACAACACGCGACGCGAACAACAACAACAACAACAACAACAACAAGAAGAACAAGAACAGGAAGAAGAACAAGAATAACGCACTTGATCAGCAGAGCGCAGCCGCGATCTATCGATCGATCGATAACTGCAACGATCGATAGCAGACACAGCAAGAGCGTGTGCCGATGAGAAACCTGCGTTTCCGCCAATTCGTTTTAGCTGGCAAAAATCGATACAGAATCCACCATGAGCTGGTTCAGAAGATCGTCGCACGGAAAGCCCGCGAGCGCGCCCAACGACAAGTCCAAGTCGCTGTGCAGCCTCGACGAACGTCGGATCGAGCGGCTCGAGCCGGAGGAGTTCTTTCACGATCCGGTCCACGTGCGCCACTACAAGGAGGAGGCCATGTTCCTCAGCTTCATGGCCGAATGGGAGATAGTCGAGCATCCGCAGCAGGAGAACTACTTCTCCGGCGACTTCGAGGAGGAGCTGCTCCAGCAGCGCACGCAAACGCCAACGCCCACGCCAACGCCAACGCCAGCGGCCACCAGCTGCTCGCTGGCGCCCATCCCGGAAGCGGGACGACGCAAGCGGAAGCTGCTCGAGCTGCTCTTCGTGGACAACATCCAGACGGGCATTGCGCTGCCCGGCGCCAGCGGACGTGGCCAGCCGGCGAGCGCGGCGCTCTGCAAGAAGTCCAAGTACGTGAGCAGCAGCCTCTCCAGCTTCGGCTCCGTTTCCGTCTCCGTCTCCGTTTCCGTCTCCGTTTCGAGCGTGGCGACTACCAGAACCGCTACAACGACGGCCACCTGTCCGCAACAGGTGCTCCAAGACTGCGCCCAACTGAAGACTGAAGCGCTCGCCGGCTCCATCATGGGCGCCATCGGCAAGTGCCCCAATCCCGAACCAGCACCGGACGCCGTCCGTCCGGCGACCTGCGATCACTACGACATCAAGCAGTTCTTTCGCCTGGACGACCAGGGCAACATCCTGCTCAACATGGCGCACATCGTCGAGTGCCAGGCCCTCGGCCTGGCGCTCCGGGCCCAGAGCCGGCGTCTCTACCGGCGCTATCGACGCCACTGCGAGTGCGCCGACGAGCGGCGCTGCCAGAGCCACGGCTGCTGTGCGCCTTTTGTCTGCCTGCTGCGCCTGCTCCACGGCCTGCTCAGCGGTAAGAGGAGTAGAGGGTATATACCAAGAGAGAGAGAGGGAGGGGGGAGGGGGGGGGGCATCATTTGTCTCCATCATTGCCATTGGCTAATCAGCTGTTCGCGTCTCTTTCGCACTTGCAGGCCATCCGCGCAACAAGATGAACGTCCAGAGCGTCGGGCCGGGCGACTCGCTGCGGGCGTACACGCTGCAGCTGGCCCAGGACGCCAGCTCGACGTTCGCCCGGAACATCGAGAACTTCATCAGCTGCACGAAGGAATCGAAGGAGGCGGCGCCCCAGGTCATAATGCGCAACATGCGCCAGTTCATGAGCGGCATGAAGAACTATCTGGTTAAGCACGGCGAGGGCAAGTTTCACGCCGAACTGGAGACGGCCCGGGCGCGCCTGAAGGCCGACGAGTTTCTCAATCTGGACGCGATGCTCGAGACGGTGATGCACCAGCTGGTGGTGCTGCCGCTGCGCGAGCATCTCTACGGGATCTTCGTCGATTTCTACAAGGGCACCGAGGACATCCAGCTGCTCGCCCAGAACGTTCGCTATGCGTGCGAGCGCGACGCCGCCGACTTTGGCATACGGGCGACGGTGACGCCGCCGTCGCAGTCGGCGCTGCGGCTGATCGCGAACCTGCTCTGGCGGCTGCAGGAGGCCGAGCTGCCGCTCGACAAGCTGGAGCTCTTCCTGTGCGTCATCTCGACGGTGTTCGATGCGACCGGGTGTCCGCGCGGCCAGCAGCTCGGCGCCGACGATTTCCTGCCCGTGCTCGTCTACGTGGTGGCCAAGTGCGGCTTCGTCGGCGCCGAAATCGAGGCCGAGTTCATGTGGGGCCTGCTCCAGCCGACGCTGCTCAACGGCGAGCCCGGCTACTACCTCACCGCGCTCTGCAGCGCCGTTCAGGTGCTCAAAACGTTCATGGCCTCCGAGGGCGAGTCCGGCGCCGGCTCCCTAGACGTAAGTGCCCAACAACAACAAAAATATAGAAAAAAAACCAATCTCATTCTCACTCTCTCCCCCATTTTTGGCTACTCCAGTGGCGCTCCAGCTGCCTGCCCGCCTGCTCGAGCGTGCTGCGCGTCATCATACCCGACGAGTGCAACGGCTCGCTGCAGACCCGGACGCTGCCCGTCCGGCCGCACACGACGACGCGCGAGGTGTGCCGCATTATCGCGCACAAGGCGCGCATCACCAATCCGCAGGACTATGCGCTCTTCAAGCTGGTCGACGGCGAGGAGACGCTGCTCACCGACGCCGAGTGCCCGCAGGACGCCCGCCTCGCCGCCAAGGGCAAGCACTGCATGCTCGCCTACAAGCGCATCGATGCCAAGATCGCCTGGCCAACGGCCGCCCAGCCGGGCACCCACTGAGGACGACGCGCCCGGCCGGTGTCGCGGTTGCGGCCGCGGCCGCGGCCCAGCCCCTGTCCCTGCCCCTGCCCAACGGCCCCCATCTTGCTCACTAACAAGCATATTTGATTAATAATTTATTATTATTACATTAAAATATACTTAGTAGCCTGTAAGTAATGCTAATTAACGCTAATACATCTAATGTGTACTAAACAACAACAGTATTGAGTTAAGAGCGCTTTTTCCTCATCTCTCGCCAACAACATCAATCACCATCAATCAATCTATCAATCATCGTCTCATTACGGAACGCAGCAACGGAAATCTGTTCAAACCAATTTTTTTTCTAATAAATATACGAATATAAACATATATGAACTATGTATACAACTACACTCACACACACACACACACATATATATATAGGGATATGCATATATATATTAACATATACACATATATATGTATGTATAGCGTAGTGGGCCAGCGGTATAGCTCAAGGCCATCTTTGTTAGAGGAACACACACACACACGAACAGACAGCGGGACACACACACACACACACACACACACTCTTTATAACAACTATTCGCAATCCAATTAAAATACATTTATAAACCCATATATATCAACCTACGACCAATTGCAGCAACAACAAAACAATCACAAATTTTATGCAACACCCACACACCCACACACACACACACAGACACACACCAAGGCATTTATAGCTACGTTTTTATTAATTGGGAGAGTTATAAATATATATAAAAAAAAACACACACAAAATCTAACATATTTACATATATATAACCTATTAATATTAACGTTTAACTTTAATATTTATGTACAACTAAAAACAACAACAACTGCTATCGGAGAACCAATTTTTTTTTTTTGTTTTTTTTACTGTATACTTTGTAAAATATAGCAATCCACAAGGCAATTATTTAATATATAATAAACAATAATAATGGAAACTTTTACAGTTGAATATTTAATTTAGTGCAATTTAAGTGTGCAGCCGCAAACTATGCAACACTTTATGTTGTCTGTAGCCGGTGTAAATTTTTGTTGCATACTTTTAGGCTGCTTCTGCAAAACATTCGTATTGCTTGGGAAAATTGAACTTCCAATTGGAAAACTGATGTGGTTGTATAACTGGATGCCTGAAACTGAAATATGAATTAAATGAAGAAGAAGAAAAAACAACCTATAAACTATAAAATTAATTTGTACTTTAGGAAAGATAGGATATTAATTTGCATAGTTCAACTGTACAGCAATAAATTGCCAGACGTTCAAGTCCAGTTCGGGGGCTATCGCCAAAGTGGCGCCCAATTCAAGCCCAGACTTTCAGCTCGGCAGTCAATGGAAGACGACGCGACAGATAATTGATAATAGATTTTTCAAATAGATTGTGAAACCAGGTTCGCTATCAATTATATATAAGCATGTATTACTATTGCAAATGAATTATCAACATGTGCCTCGACCCGTTGCGTGTGTGTGTGTGTGTGTGTGTTTTTTTGTTTTTTCCCCTTATGCAGCAATTTCACAAGACAACGACTAAATTGTCCCGTCGCTGTTTTAATCGTTAGTTCAACAATTGTGTTTGTTGGTGCCATTTATATATGGAATTTTTATTTTGATGGCACATTTAGTTAGGTGTGATAAGGACCACACACAGCAGCGCGCGCACACACACACACACACACAGACACGCCGTCGCAAGTGTCGAAACAACGTGCGCAAAAAACCGCGCGCGAAACGCGTGCGCGACTTTAACCGCCAGCAATTGCCTCCCCAGTGGCAGAGACAAACGGCCGCCACTGGCCCTGTTATTGGTACTTGGAATGCCAGCTGCTCGTAAATTGCACCAATTCCATCGTGATAACCGTTGGCAATTGTATTAATATAGCTCATGCGTCTGTAAACACACATAGGTATGTATGTGTGTTTGTATGTATGTATGTATGTATGTATGCCCGTGTGTTTGAATCGCAAACTGATCGCTGCCAAAGTCGCGTTGATCGCTTCGCTCGTATTTGTGTATTTTCGGTTTGCGGCTTATCAGCAACGTCGCCGACAAAGACAACAACAAAATCATAACAACAACGACAACAATAACAATAATAATAATAATAATAATAAAAAAAAGGTCCAATGACGCGATAATAAACAATTTTTTGCACCCCAGATGTGTCCAGCTGCCCAGCCCAGAGACGCCGAAGTAGACCGCTAGCCAGGGGCAACCAGACCAGCGGAGGGGTACCGCCTTTGATTAGACACACTTAAGTGCACAACAACAATGTCAACTGCTTACACAAAAAAGCTAAGAGTATCCGTGTGTGTGTGTGTGTGTGTGTGTGTGCCCCGCCTCAAGTGGGCCGTTTGATAACTTTGCAGCGCCAAGGGGCGTTGATAAGTTGCCTCCATAAATGGGGGCATGACACACTCGGAAAATACACTACAACACACTTAAATGAATCACTTGATCCTCGAGATCTCAAGATGATAGCGGGCCTGCATTCAATGGGAGCGCGTTTCTCTGCATTCGCCTCGGAAACTGACCTACGAATATATATATTTATAAATATAATAAAAACGAAATTTATTGCTAACCATAATTTTAATAATCGTTTATTTATATGGTTATTGAAATTGTTTTTACTCTCAATTGTAGTTCGTAAATTTCGATTTTGATTTTAATTAAATTTCAGTTTGGATTTTAATTGGCCACTTGAAACACTTTTTCCACTTTTAATATTCGTTTCAAATAAATGGGCTAGTTTTAATTATACTCGAGCGATTTAGTTTGGCAATAATAACGAAATAAACTCATAAATAATAGCTGACTTTTGCAAGATATTCTTTTGATTCGTCGAAATAAAAACAAAATCAAATAGTTTGCAAATGGGGATTCCTTGGGCTGGGCCCGAGGATCGCTGGGCCAAGTTGGGGGAACTGCTCGATTGACCCACGTCGTTCAACTTTGGCCGCGTGTGGGTCGCGAAGCCGGAGTCCGTGCTCCAGCCGCGTGTGCGTGTGTGTGTGTGTGTGTGTGTGTATTACGCATACGCCTGTTGCGCCTCGTGCGCAACGAAGACGACAATCGGCAACAGTCGCATCGGGCAACAGCTGAGGCGCCGAACTGGAAGCGGGCGCCAGTTCAGTCAGCGCTTGGCTCTGGTGCTGGTGACAAACGCGCGTCGTCCGCCTCTTGAATCTACAAAGTTGACTTGCCGTCGTCGTCGTTGTTGTTGTTGTTGTTGTTGTCGTTCCATTCGATTTCGATTCGTTCGATTTGCGCCGCAGTCCCGGCTGGCGATAGAAAAGCGATGCGAGCGCGCGCGCACACAGGAGAAGCAGAGACAGCGAGACCAGCGAAAGGGACGGCCATAGACAGCCTATAGTTGAATAACACACACACGCGCACACACACACACACACTCTCACACATATATATAAAAAAGGAACGTAGTGGGACATTGGCATTGCGAATCGATCGGAGATGGAGCTCTATACGTCGGACAGCTCGGACACGGACTCGCGGGAGCTGAAGACCATCGACCTGGGCCGCATGAACCTGGACGTGGGCACACTGGAGGACCACCTCAGCTCGCCGCACAAGGGGCTGCTCAAGTCGAGCGGCGACATCGAGACGCTGCTGCTGAACCACAACCGGCTGGTGGCCCTGCCGCGGATGCTCCAGCAGTTCGCCAATCTCAAGATACTCGATCTGAGCTCCAATGCGCTCACCCAGCTGCCGGACGCCATTTGCCAGCTGCCGCTGGTCACGCTGATCGCCAAGAACAATCAGCTGACCAACTCCTCGCTGCCCAAATCGCTGCTCGCCAAGCAGCCGGGCAACGGGCACGGCTCTGGTTACGGTAACGGTAACGGTTCCGGTTCCGGCTCCACGCTCAAGGAGCTCAATCTGAGCGGCAATCAGCTGATCCACTTCCCCGAACAGGTCACCGAGCTGCGCCAGCTCAAGTATCTGTATTTGGGCGGCAACAAGATCTCGAGCATATCCAAGGATATCTGGAAGATGCAAAGGTATCGCCCCGTCTCCCCCACTCGCCTCCAGCGATCTTCATCGCGTCACAGCTGAACGGTTCTCTGAACTGTTCCGTGCCATCCATTTCACAGCCCATTGATAGGCGTTAGCCGCCGTTAGAGTTTCCTTTCCACTCCCGTTCCCATTTCGAGCCCTGTTTCGCACTCGCTGCGCTCAGCTTCAGTTGTCGTCAAGCGCGTCGGCCGGGAGGGGGGTAGGCAAGGGGGGGGGGGGCGGACAGGTCTGTTTGATGGACTGATAAGCGGGCTCTCGAGTGGCTCGGGGCGCGGATTGTAAAAGCCAAATCTATCGCATGTACTCGACCGCAACGACTTGGGACCATAAAGGTACATATAGAGGCGGAGTCTAGCACGGGCATATTTATAAGTAAACAAAACAATAAATAAAAAACAAAAGAATATAGGCAAATCCAAACGGAATCAGTTATCACAAACACCGAACTTCGTGACCAGCCACCAGGAGATAACGCACACAGCGAAAGCCCCGATTGCGCCGTGACGGACGTATACGGCGTATATGTGGACGCTGTGCCGAACAGCAGACAGCCAGCGATTTTTATCACAGACATCGTTAGACAGATAGATTATATATAGTCCGACCCCAAACGGGCCACCCGAAACTTGAACGAGATCGCTTTTATCGACCCAAGAACCGGGCTAAGACTTTCCTCCGTATCAGGTGACTTCGTGCATGTTAGCAACCATTCAACGCTAAAAAGTTGAACTTGGACAGCTCATTGCGTTTATTGCCTTTGGACTTGGACTGCGATTACGATTTATCAGGAAATTTAATTTAGTACTTAATGGCTAAATTTGGGTTTTTGCTTTCGGCCTGTATCATGAATTGAAAAAGGCCTTCATCAGAATCAGGGCAACTATCTTAGGGTCGATAAATAGATGCGCCCCAACGGGAAGTAGTCAGGACCCCCGGGTGACTGCGACCCTGAAACCTGAAATCTGGCCCGTATATAGCCGCAACTTTATCGGAATATTTATGATGAATGGAGATAAGCGGACTTAGCAATTGTATTTCAATAAATATTATAGGATTCTCGTTCTTGGTGGCCGAATGGAAATCCCCCTGGTAGTTGATCGATCAGAATATCGGCCAAGTCTTAGATAGGTCTCACTGATACCACTCCACCCAACCCAACCCAACCGAACCCAGCCCACAAGTCCGTCTCCAACTGAACATTTTCTCTGCCCCGCAGTCTGCACGTGCTTTCGCTGGGCGGCAACCTCGTCAACGAGGTGCCCGAGTCGGTGGGCTCGCTGAGCCAGCTGCAGGCGCTGGTGCTCTGCGACAATCTCATCGAGAATCTGCCGATGAGCATTGCGCGCCTGAAGAACCTGAAGTCGCTGCTGCTGCACAAGAATAGACTGAAGCACTTGCCCAAGGACATTGTCGCATTGAAGAACCTGACCGAGGTGGGCCGTAAATCCCAGCGATCGAACCCCGACTAATGACGACCTTCTCTCTCTCTCTCTCTCTCTCTCTCAGCTGAGCTTACGGGATAATCCGCTGGTGGTGCGCTTCGTGCAGGACATGGCCCTGAAGCCGCCGACGCTCCTCGAGCTGGCCGGCCGCATCGTGAAGGCCAGCGGACAGCGGCCGGGTCCCGGCGACGTGCCGCGCACCCTCGCCGAGTATCTGAACAGCGCCAACTGCTGCGTGAACCCCAACTGCAAGGGCGTCTTCTTCGACAACCGCGTCGAGCACATCAAGTTCGTGGACTTCTGCGGCAAGTATCGCGTGCCGCTGCTGCAGTACCTCTGCTCCTCCAAGTGCATCGAGCCCGAGGAGCCATCGCGGGCGTCCAGCAGCAGTGCCAGCAGCGCCAGCAGCGGCTTCATGATGCGCAAGGTACTCCTGGGCTAGGCGACCAGGTGGCAATGTTCGGGACCGGGTCCGTGAATTGAGCCCAACCGTTCGACAAGTCGTTGCGAGCCAGCGGGCCTCAAGCGGAACGGAACCAGCCACTCCTCGGCGGGCTGTGGTGTTGTTGCGGCGGAGCCGCACTCCGGAATCCATTGGCTTTATCACATTACCAAATTTTTAACCAAATTTGCCCTATATGAATTTTTTGTTCATTGTTACGTTATGTTATGCTATAAACCCAACATGAAATATATATTTACAAGCATGTATCCCCCATCCGACGCCCGGCCCGAGTCCTTACAAAGGGGAGCTCTTAACGCCTGCAGGAAGGGTCACAGATCCTGCCCGTCCATAAATGCTTATCAGGATCCTCGAACCTAGAACCAAACCAGTAGCCAAAAATTGAGCCAAAATTAAGTCCCAAGCGAAGAGAAATTAAGAAGAAGAAAAACAGCTCGATCCTTAGAGGAGATCATCAGCTTTAGCCACCCCCAAGATAAAGAGATTTGTTCGATTTATCTTTAGAGGTCTTCAGGAATCTGTCTGTAAATTGATATTTGATGTATCTAGTTTTAAAACTAAGGGCGACATATAGATAAATTCGATTTGCCACGCCCCCAGTGGGCGTAGTAAAAAAATCTCAACATTTAATCTGAGGCGGGTATTCACGAGTATATATTCCAATTTTCAATACCCTAGCTTCAATAGCGGCGAAAAAAATTGCGTTCATACGAACGGCCAACAAGACTCCCAAATCCAATATACGGGCAATTTAAACGCCAAACTTTTAGACCATCTGAGAATTAATGTGAATACGTTAAGAGATATATTACTTAGCCGACTGCTCAATACTCTGTTCACACGGATAATAGCCAAAATTTCTGATTCGATCTTTAAATATTTACAGTTTCCAAATTTGGTGACTTAGACTGTGGCAGATTTTCAAGAACTAAATCGATTGCCTATATATAGGAATAATTTCTTGATGTCCTGATTTTCGATAGCTAGAAAACTGAACAAAAAAATAGATCCAAAAGCTAATGAAATAAAACAAGTTGTCCGAATTTATTTATATAGATAGTTTATTTTATTTTCTGAGAAACACTTGCAGCTATACGTAATTGCCCAATATCGCGGAAACAATAAAACGTAAAATGAAAGAAAAAAAAAATAGTACAGGAAAGAGTGAGAAAACAAATGTTTATAGTCTATGGGCTTTTCGCTTACAGTAAAATATAGATGATACACAATAGATGTCCATTATCGAAATAGGCAACGATACATAAATACAAAATATAATGACGCGAGCCGGACGAACGATTCTGTCCCATCGAAAAAACTTATAGAACTATGCGCAGGCTTTGATCGTGTGAAGTTACAATTTGGATGCCACGCAGCGGAACTGATCGGAACTTAATGCTTGAGCTTAAATGTAAACAATTCTTGTTGAGTGTGTGTATGTGTGAGTGTGCGTGTGTGTGTGTGTGTGTGATCTGGAGACTTACAACTATGCGAGAGGGTACACGTCCTGCGACAGGGTATCCGAAGTGTCGGTCAGCGTGCTTCGTGCCGCTTTAATGTACCGTCAATTGGGGCGTTTGGAATACGAAGACATATATCATATCATATCAGCTATGGCCTAATGGTAATATCCTAGTTGGTGAAGTTATACGTTGGGTTACCTCAGGATCCTTGGGATGGGTATGGTGTGTGTGTGTGTGTGTGTGTGTGTTTGGGTGTGTGATTTATCTCATACTCGTTATGCTATTTATGCGGAGTAGTAGTTTTATGTATTCATATTAGTCGCTTGGAATTGGCGTCCACTGGTCGGACCATTGGTCTATTGGTCCATTACCTCCTGGCTGGTGTCGTCCACCTCCATGGCGGCCGGCTCGTCCTTGGCGGCCTCGTCGGTGGCCATCTCGGCAGCGGCAGCGCCGCTTTCGGCCATGACCACCTCGTCAACGGCCGTGGATGGGGAGACCCGTGCGTCCTCCTCCTCGGCTGGTGTGTCCTCCATCGGCTGATCGTTCAGCGTCAGTGTGGGCGTGGCGCTAGCTGCAAAAGCGGCCGCATCGGCTGGCGGCGTGACAGCTGCATCCGCGGCAACCGGCGACTGCGGCGTGGCCAACTCATCGGTCTCAATGGGCACGGCCACAGCGCCGGGTCCGGCCGCGGCGGCGTCCTTTGCCGGCACAGCAGCGACAACGGCGCCCGCCTTTGCCGGCTCCTTCTTCTCATCCGCAGCCGGCGGCGTGGCAGTTGCAGCCGGCTCAGCCGCTCCTGCTGCTGGCTTGCTCTCAGTCTTTTCAGTGTTGCTCCCATCGGTGGCTGCCTTGGGCTCCGGCTGGCCCTCAGTCTTGGCCTCAGCATCAGCTGCGGTCGTCTCGGCGTCCTTGTCCTTCACAGCAGCAGCAGCAGCAGCAGCAGCAGCCGCCGCCTTGGCGGCTTTCTCTGGCGACACCGCAGCTGCTGCGACTTGTTCCTTATTTTCGGCTGCCTCGATCTTGGGCTCCTCAGCTGTTGGCGCCTTCTTCACGCCGACAGCTGCGGCAGCGACTTTTTCGCTCTTCTTCTCGGGCTCGGCCTTTTCCGCTGGCTCGTCGGCCTTTTCGGCGCTCTGCGGCTCAGGTTTGGCCACCTTCTTCGGCTGCTGCTCGGCCGCGACTTGGTCGTCGACCTCGTCCAGTGGATCCTTGGCCGGACTGTCAGCGCCTATATCCTTTGCAGCACCGCTGTCCATCTCATCGGGATCGTCCATCGCTGGAATGTCGGCGTCGACCTCAGGCACCTCCTTCGGCTCCTTGTCGCCGCTGAAGGACTTCTTGGCCTTCGGCTCCTCCTCCTCCTCCTCGTCGGGCTCCTCGATTTCGGGCACCTCCTGAGCGACAACAATTTGCTCCTTCTTCAGTTCAACGGCCTCATCCGCAGCATCCACGGCATCGACAGTCTCTGCCTCTGCCTCTGCTTCCGCCTCGGCTTGGTCTGCTTCGGGCTTGCTCTCGATGGCGTCCTCATCCACATCTTCGGCAGTGGCCTCCTCGCGCTGCTCGTTCTCATCGTAGTCGAGCTTGGCTTTCTTCGCCTTGGGCTGGGGGATGGCGTCGTCGGTGCGTGGGCAGCTGACCTTGAGGGCGCCGCTGGAGCTATCCTCGTTGCCGCCGTTGCGCTCGTCGACATTGTTGAAAATGTTCTCGTTCTCCATTTCGATGTCAATGTTCACCTCCAGCGAGAGATCCCCATTGCCCACCGAGTCGAGCGAATCCCCGTTCTCGCTCTCCGTGCGCTTGCGTCCCGGATCGACGGTGCTGACCACTGAATGCGTACAATTTTAAGTTAAAGCTAACAATCTGACATCGGCCTTGGACTTACCCAGTATGTTCTTCTCGAGGGCGCGCATAAACTTGTCGATGCGCGAGTATTGCTTGCGAGGATCGATGAGGAGCTCGCAGAGCCGCTGCACGGTGAAGGGCGCCGCATTGAACAGCTCGAGACGCTCCAGCAGCGAGGACTTCATCGTCTCATAGTTGAACGGATCCACGTTCGGATAGTTGGGTATCTCTGTGGGACACAATCAAGGCTCAAGTTTTGGGCTATTGGCCGCAATGGGAACACTCGCTTACCCTCCAGACGCTGCGAGTCCTCGTTGAAATGCTTGATCACATTCAGCAGCTTCTCGCGGAACAGATACTTGAGGCTGGACCACTTGAAGATGGTGTCGCCCGTTTTGGCCACATACTGCAAATAGTCCTCCAGCTCCTTGGGTATCTCCTTCTGCTTGAGCTGCGTGAAACGCTCCAGAATTTGTAGAATCTCGTCGCTATTCTCCATGGTAACCATCGAAGCTTGTTCTCGAAGCGTTAGCGTTAAGAAGCTCTGCACAAAAATGCTAAGACCAGGCGGAGGCGAGTTGCACTTGTGAATAAACCGGCCGGCCAACAATAAAAAAAGAAGAGCGAGATAAGATACGCTGCGACTGAAAAATTTTCTCGCTGCTTGGTAGACACACAAAAGCCGAAAGGAAAACTGCAACTATTGCCGAAACCCCAAGTGGTGTGTGTGCGCGTGTGTGTGTGTGTGTGTGTGTGTGTGTGTGTGTGTGCGGGGCAGGTATGCGCCGAATCAGCGACTCTGGCGGACGGACAGACAGTCAAGCTGCAGCTTCGTTTCTGCAGCGGAGTGGCTGAGAATCTGCATGGCCAGGCAGAGGGGCTGCTACACACACACACACACACACACACACACAACAACATTCACACACACACACACACGAGCGCGCGCTTGGCAACTACGAGTCGAAACTACAAATTGAGAGCAATTCAAATGAGCGCCGAGCAGAGTCGGCGAGTTCATCTGGCCAACGGTGGAGGATTCCTTGCGGATTCGCACAGAAAAACTAGTTATTTCGCCAGCCAACACACACGCACACAGATGCACACCTATGCATGCGTGTGTGTATCTGTGTGTGTGTGTGTGTGTGCAAAAAGCCACTGAGCCGCTGCCGCTGCCGCTGCAGCTGCAAAAGGCTTACACACAACATGCAGCACACACGCTCGCACACACATATATATTCAAATGGCCCAGGCAGACGGTACAAATGGACACAAACTCAGTAAATTTGTCTTTGTACGGTTTTTCGGTACTCGCGACGGCATTCCGGTGTAATGGCGTTTATTTAGTAAATTACTAACAGCGCACTGATTTATGGTTTTACCTGCAATTGCTGCTCGAGTGGCCGCGAGCACTATCACAACTATGCTTTACTTAATTGGGGAATTGAGCTTATTTATTTATTCGGCACCGCTTACCACTGTGTAAGCCGCAGCTGCACTATCGATAGTGCAGGTAAAATAGCGATCAATCTCTGACTGGTCTTTCGATACCTATCGATATTCGGCGCATTCACCTGTGATTGCCAATCTCGATTTAATTTATTAAACAGTTCATATCGATATATTTAAATGTAAACATATATTGTATATAGCACTGTCTCAGATGCTTTAAAGATCTGTAACATTATTTCAAGCGAATTTCAACTACAACCAGCAATAAAAGTCCATTTCGTTCATTGTTAGTTTCAGCTATCGACATTAAAGAACTTCTGTGAGTCGATATATTGACACGCTTCGAGGCCATCGCTAAACAAAACCAAACAATTGATAATATTTCAATTGGTTAAATTTATGTTAAAAACGCCGCAACATGATCTGTCGCTTGTGTTTAAAAAACATAAACGCAAACAATGCCGTCTACCTGTTCGAAACCAACGACACACTGGCCGAATCCTCGCTGCTCAAGATGATAGCCAAATTTCTGCAGCTCGAGGTAGGTTTTCACTGTGCCAATTAGCCGGAGAAATTAATCGTGCTTAGCTACGGATTCCAGATAATGCCCGATGACAATGTCTCGACGAATATTTGCCACGAGTGCTGCGAGCACTTGGAGGACTTTAACAACTTCTGGCAGCTGGTGGAGCAGAAACAGGGAACACTTAAAAAGGAGTTCCTCAACGTGGACGTCGACTGCGTTGCCCTCAAATGGACGGGCGGCATCGATGTGGATGTGAACATTGATGAGCTGCCGCTGGTCGCCGTCGAGATGGACGAGAAGCCCCTGGACATACACAATCTCAGCCTGCTCGGCAGCGTGCTCGATGTGAATGTGGACAGCGTGGAGGTGCCGCAGTTCTCGTCTATCCCACAACAGTCACAGGACGACACCTGCCTGCCGCTGAGCGCAGCCGAGCTCGACGGCGACGATGAGGACGACGATGATGATGACACCGACGAGAAGCCTCTTTTGAATGACAGCAGCGAAAGCACACCGAACGCTTCCTCAGATGATGATGATGATGATGGTGAGTACACGATAGCAACAACGCCAACGACACTAAACACGTTCACTGAACTCTGCGCGTTCCAGACGAAGTGCCTCTGGTTAGGTTGCAGCACAAGCTGAAGCCGAAGCGCAAATCGCGGGCCGCCACGTGCCGCAACAAGCGCCCGATGACGCGTGCCCAGGAGCTGGACCAGCTGCTGGACGACAATGAGCGCGAGAGCAGCCGAGTGCGACGCAAGAAGGCCGCCGGCAATGCGCCGACCGCCGTGCAGAAGAGCGAGCTGCAGGCGGCGCTGGAGCGCAAGCCGAAGGGCTGTTCCCGTGCGCAGCTGACCAAGCGGTACGAGGAGGCAATCGCCAGCTATATGAGCGCCGACTGTGATCTGTGCGACTACAGCACCAAGTACCTGTCCCAGCTGAAGGTCCACTTCCTGGAGGTGCATCAGCGCGATGCGTATCTCAAGTGCTGCAACAAGGTGTTCAATCGCGCCTCCAAGCTGATGGATCACATACGCAAGCACATCAATCCGAAGCTATTCACGTAACGCCCGATCGAGCCGCAAATGCAAAAGCACCAGTTGTCCGCTAACAACAACCACGTCTTTGCCTTCCAGCTGCTCCATTTGCAACAAGTCGCTGAACTCGCAGGACTACCTGGCCACGCACATTGAGACGGTGCACAACAAGGTCGCCCAGATCGGCAAGGTGCTCAAGTATCCCTGTCCCAAGTGCGAGCGCACCTTCAGCAGCGAACGGCGTCTGGGCAATCACCTGCTGAAGCACGACACGGACCAGCTGGAGCACAGTTGTCACATATGCCACAAGAGGTGGGTGCTCGGTTCGCAGGCGCGCACATCTCGCTCCAACTCATGTCCTCTCCCCTTCTCTCTCGCTCTCTCTCCCTCTCTGTCTGTCTGTCTGTCTGTCTCAGCTTTGCCAATGTGCACAGACTGCGACGGCATATACAGTCCATACACGAGGACCTGCATCCGCACGTCTGCGACATTTGCGGCAAGAAGTTCAAGTTTAAGCCCTCCTTCGAGCGCCACCTGCTGGAGCACCAGGGCGTGGTGGCGCCGGCCATGGAGTGCCCCGTCTGCGGCGTTTGGCTCAAGAACGAGCACAGCCTGCGGCTGCATCGGTTCACCCACGACAGCACCGACACCATATGCCCGCACTGCTCGAAGACCTGCAGTTCGCGCACGGCGCTCCGCGCCCACGTCAAGTACGCCCACAAGCTGACCACAAACCTGCAGTGCACGTACTGCGAGAAGAGCTTCAAGCAGCAGCGCAACCTGGAGGAGCACATGGCCATACACACCGGCCTCCAGCTGTACAACTGCCCGCACTGTCCCAAGGAGTGCCGCAGTCGCTCCAACATGTACGTGCACATCAAGCAGCGGCACGCGGACGAGTGGCTCAAGGCGAAGATGGCCCGCTCCCACAATCCGCACTTCAAGCCGCCGGCCTAGTCCCCTCCCCGTTGCGACCCCGTTTAGCCATAAGTTGTACTGTTTAGCTCAATATTGTCCGCAGACTGCACCATTTGACAAGGAATTTACATTATACGAGTAATCTGGAAATGTGTGTGTGTGTGTGTGTGTGCGCTAACAGTTAACAATTGGGCAGCAGCTCGCCCAGCGTCGCGACCAGGCGCGCGGACAGCGTGTCCGGAAAACTAATATCGAAATTGACGCAGAGCGCGCCGCGACGTGCCGGATTCTTGGGATAGGGCAGGCCGCGCTCGTTGAAGCGCTTCAGCGTGTTCGGCTTAATGATCTCGCCGCTGGTGCAGTACCCAATTGGGGTGCCCTGCAGCGTGGGCACCTGCACGTTGGCGCCGCAGAGCGCCTGCTTCAGCGAGATGTGGGCGGTGTAGTGGATGTCGCTGCCCTCGCGCTGGAACAGGGGATGCGGCTTGTCGCGTATGATGAACACAATGTCGGCGGGTATGCGATCGGGCGCCTCGTCGCCCTCCTTGGGGAATGTGATCTTGGTGCCCGATTTCCAGCCGGGCTTGATCTCGATATCGAGCAGTTTGATCTCCTTGCGTGGCTGGCCGCTAACTAGCTTGATCCGCGAGATTTGCATTTTCTTGTTGCAGCCACTGTTGATGTCCTCCAGCGAAACGAACAGCTCGTGCTCAATGGGCGGATCCTGTTCGGCCCTCGACTGAAAGTTGCCAAGGCCGCCCCACAGTCCGCGCGGACTGCTGTCGTCCGTCATGAAGATCTGCTCAATGTTCTCGCCGAAGAACATGCTGAACGGATCGCTCGAACCGAAAAACTGTGCGAAGGTGGCGCGCGGATCCCCGTGGAACTGATAGGCGAAGCTCGAGCCGCTCTGATCGTTGTGGTGGCCGGGTATGCCGTGCTTTAAGCCATCCTCGCCGTACTGGTCATAAATGTCGCGCTTCTTCTTGTCGGAGAGGACCTCGTAGGCCTCGGCCACCTCCTTGAAGCGCTCCTCCGCCCTGGCACTCTTGTTCTTATCTGGATGGTATTTGAGAGCCAATTTGCGGTAGGCTTTCTTAATCTCGTCGTCTTTGGCGTTGCGACCAATGCCGAGAGTCTTGTAAAAATCCTTGCCCATCTTTGGTAGTGCCGTTTCAATTGTGAGTTGAGTGTGCTCTTTTCACACAAATGTCTTCGACGTTGTGACAAATATTTAAAAAAAATCTGAATGCTCTATTTACTCTGACAATATAATCCAGTTAGCGCCTGTTATTCAAAAAGTCGATAGGCTAACATGTACTTTATATCGCTTGTGGTGAAGTTATCGATAGAAGTGCATTTTCTGGCGTTGCCATACCGTTTCCAATTCTAACAATCTAACAACATGTTTGTCCCCATTTAACAAGAATTACTCCACACCTAACAGATTTAATCCCCACTTAACAGACATGCTCCCCACCTTAACAGAATTTAGCCTGCTTATAATATATATCGCCCATCACTAGAATGCAACGCCGTAAGCGCAAGCTGGCAGCACTGTGTGCAAAAAATACATACGATTTAAACTAATGGAACAATTACGTATTACGTGAAAAGAACGCACCAAAAGTAATAATAAAGTAAATGCTAAACAAAATAGTGTTATAAGCGCCAACATAAGGAGCGTGTGTGTGTGCTATATTAAAATAATCCACGAAGAAAAGTGATTCAAACTAGTTTCAACACCTTGGATTTCGATTACATTTTTCATCTATACACTTGCAAAAAGCGACCAGAGCAGCAGCAGCAGCCGCAGCATTGGAGAACGACGGCAGAGAGACAGAGAGCGCTAACAAGCGAGAACGTAGGAGAGCAGAGCCAAAGCCAGACAGAAAGACAGACGGGCAGCCAGCGCAACACAGCCAACAAACAGCGGCCCAAACGACGGCAAGAGGCAGAAAAATACAAATTGGCCAAGTCGAGAAGGCAAACAAATTGTGAATTGTGTACGCCACTGCGCTCTTCATTAAACAAAGACGCGAACACGAACGTGTCTCACCTAAAAAACATTTGGTTATATTTTTTTTGCAAACGGCTGAGTAAGCGTAGAAGAGTGCAAAAAACGTACAAAAGAAAAAAGGAGCCAAGGAGCAACGAACTGTGTGTGCGGTGTATGCTCTGAGTGTAAAAGGGTAAGCACTATATACACTCTTACGATTTCTTCTTTGATGTTTTTGTTATTGCTGCTGTGTAGCGCACATGCTCCTATTGTCTCACTCACACTCGCACTGCACACGACTGCTGCTGTTGCATTGTCGTTAGCGGTGGCTGCGACGGCGGCGGCGGCGACATAGCAGGTTTATCGTTTGTTTTTTGATTTGCATTCGCATTGCCAATGTTTGAAATATGTTTTTAAAACACAGCAGTAATAATACAATTTGTATTTTAACGTACTTGTTTTTCATGCGATAACGTTACGTGCATGTGGAAAACATTATGTTAAAGGTCTGGTTCGATATTTTGGGCGCATGTGGCAACACTGTGCCACCGCACACACACACAAATATACTGCGAAAAGAGTAGCACCAGCAAGAAGAAGCAGCAGCGGCAAACTTCTCGCGCTTTGGATATAGTGCAGCTAAATTTTTAGTAAAAGTAAACGGTTATTGTTAAAATCGAATTTCGTATGAAAAGCTAAAGCAGCAAGTGCTAATATTGCAAATACAACAGAAAATGCAAACGAACCCATAACTAAGTCAGCCATCCAAACAGTTCTGCGAGTGCGTATGCGTATAAGTGTGTATGTGTGAACGAGTGCGAGTCGAGTGAGCGTGCGTCTGTGTGTGTTTGTGTGCGCTATTAAACGGCACATTTTACTGTGCCTTCCGACGACTCGAGACTCGAGTAAGTGTGCACCAAATGCCGTGTTTATTTGGCCAGGCTTCGGAAAGTGTGTAGTTTCTAATTAAGCTGGTGTGTGGCTTATAATAAACTGCGGAAATAACAAAACGAAGTGCGCGTGTGTCGCCCGTTGCCTGAGTGTGTGTGTGTGTGTGTATGTGTGTCTATGGCTATGTATGTGCGTGTTTTGTGTGAATGGTTTTTGTTGTTATAGCCACTTTAAAGAAAATTGTTACCAAGCATTATTGTCTTACGATGTGCACCTGCCAAACCTAATTTTCAATAGAAATGCGCAATGCACAAATTGTCCACATTCGCACATTTTGCATTTGCAGTGTTATTATTTTGAATATTTTTGCTCTTATATATCTTTCTTTTGGTGGTGCTGTATGTCAGCCATTGTTCTTCTTCAATTATTACACGAAGACGCCACCGCATACTTCTTATGTCTTGTGTGTTCTGCTTCTGCTTCTGTTTCTGTTTCTGTGTGTGCGGGGGCGGGGGGCGCCCAGCATTTGTGAGCGCAAGCAGATACAATTCACAGAGAGCAGTCTCCGTTGCCGTCTCGCTTGCACGCATGTCACTTGGCCCCATAAGTGGTTGCCTATGCTTGGCTCGCTCTTTGCCTTCAGTTTGTCTGCTGCTCACACGCAGGCATGGGCATGGGGCGGTTGTGAAGCCCCCATGGAGGTGCGCACACACACACACACACACAGTTACAGAGTGCATGCCGCACTGCAAGGCGGGCGACCCGGCGCCCCACGTACCAAAACAAATAAAACAATGCACAAAAATTGCAACAAACAAATGCAGATTATTTTGTAACACCCCCCACTGTCCACCCACAGTCTGAAACCCAGATCCTCTCGTACTGACTTTCTCCTTCTCTCTTATTCGCTCTCGCTCTTAGTCGTTTTACAGCTCACACAAGAAGACTGAGAACAAACACAGCAAAAAAAACAAAAAAAAAAAAAAAAAAAAACTACAACAGCACCAACAAATCTTAAGGCGCCAAGGAGGCAGCAAACAGAGATCTCGACCTCCTCGACACTCGCACATCCGAATAACCGAATAACCGCATCGAGAGCGATTAGCGTGAAACGCGCGGCGGCAGTAGGCGGCAAAGGAAGCTAACGCTAATGAGGATCTATTGGCAGCATGAGTACACTGGGGGGAAGTAGGGGAGAGCGAAATGCCAAGCCCAAATTCACAGCGTTGGATATAAATCGCATGTACAAGAACAGTCGAGTAAGTTAAGAGTGAAGCTGCGTGGCCAAGGAGTTGAGTTGGGGGTAATTGACGAATTTGTCGAACTGTTTGCAGGGCGAATCGAGTGAACCATCTGCCCAAAAGAATCAAGTGCCGCGTAAACATGGAATGCAAATCTTGGGTAAAGTGCCCTCCGCAAGGCGACCACCAGCCAATCTGCCATCCCTGAAGGCCGAGACGAACAGCAGCAGCAGCAACAGTGCGACGCCCCTGAGCAACAGCAGCAGCGGCAACAACAACAACAACAATCTCCTAGCATCTGCCGAAGGTGAGTAGCTTGCTCCTCCTCCTCCTCCTCCTCCTCCTCCTTGCCAGATTCGCTAACAATCGTTTCTCTTCGCTGCGCCTGCAGGCAACAGCGGCAGCGGCAACAGCGGCTCCAACACCGGAGGCGCAGTCGGAACAGCTGGCAGCGCAGCGGGCGCGGGGGGAAACAGCAGCAGCCACAACAACGTCGCCGCTGGACATAGCAGCAGCAGCAGCAGCAGCAGTGCAGCGAGCGGAGCAGCTCTTGGCCACCAGCACAGCGCTAGCAAGTACAATACCAACAGCAGCAGCAGCAACAATAACGGCAGCAACAACAACAGCACCAGCAACAACAACAACAGCCACAGCAACAGCAACAATAACAAGAACTTGAAGCTAATCAATAACTCGGCAGCAAGCGGAGGCGCCTCAGCGGGCGGCGGCGGATCAGGAGCGGGTGGTGGCACTGCAAGCGGCGGCGGCGGCGGCGGCCACTCGATTAATTCACCCAAAACATGGTCAGCAATAACGACAGGACACGAGCGTGCCGGCGGCCCCGGTGGCCATGGCCACTATGGCAACCGCCAGCCCCACCACCATCAGCAGCAACAGCAGCAGCAGGTGGTGCCCCACTATCAAAGTCCGCAATTTCAATACGAGTTCCCGACACTCATGGGTGGCGGCGGCGGCGGCGGCGGCGCTGCGTCCTCGGGTGGGCACGCGGGCGCTGCCGGCGGCGGCAAGGGAAAGGATCAGCAGGCGCACTACCAGGGCCAGCAGCACGCCCATCACCACCAGAATCATCATCATCATCAGCAACAACAGCAGCAGCAGCAACAGCAACAGCAACAGCAGCGCGATTATCGCGACCATCATGGTCATCATGGGCGTCAGTATGGCGGCGGACACGGACACCACTCGCATCGCGGCGGCGGTGCCAATGCGGACGCAGGCAGCTACAGAGATGGCAGCGACGACGTCGGCGGCGGCGGCGAACTCAGCGAGATGAGCCTGCGACCCCAGAACGATCCAGCGGCCTGGCTGCAGCAGCAGGAGAAGGCCGCCAAGGAGCTGGCTTTGAACCAACAGGGCCAGGGCCACCAGATGCCGGCCAATGGCGGCGGCGGGGGCGCGGGATCCGGCGGCAGTGTACCGCTGCCGATACTCTCGCTAATGCCCTCATTCATGCGCAGCGGCGCACCGCTGCCCGCCTCCGGGCTGGGCGGTGGGCCCACCATGGCGGCGGCCATTGCGAACGCCGTATCCTTCGTGGCCGCCGCCGATCTGGCCTCGTCTCTGCCCGCTCCCTATCAGAATGGCATCGCCGGCGGCCGATCCGCCTCGCCGGCCATACTGGGCAGCTTTCGCGCTGCGGCCGCAATACCCAAAAGGCCGATGGCTGGCACGGGAGCGACGCCGCCGCCGTCGGCGTCGATGGGGGGCGGTGGGGGAGCGACAACGCCGCCGCAGCAACAGCAGCAGCAGCAGGCGAACGGAGCCGGCGGCCGCAAGGACAAGGACAAGGATTATGTGGTGGAGCCGGAGGTGGCGCAAATGCAGCGGCCCATCATACGCGAGGAGGATCTGGAGCGCCTGAATGCGATCGCCAAGGACGACAGCTGGACAAAGCAGGACGAGATTGACTACACGAAGAAACTAACATTCTCCGATGACGAGGAGCACGCCAGCCCCGACGACCAGCACCAGCATCAGCACCAGCAACAGCAGCAGCAGCAGCAGCAGCAGCAGCAGCACCAACAACATCAGCCTCAGCACCAGCATCAGCAGCACCACAACATCAACAACAAGCATCAGCAGCAGCAGCAATCAATCCAATCCAGCAGCGGCAGTGACCAGCGCAAGCTGTCGAGCAGCAGCTCCTGGCAGCGCGGCAAGGACAGCAGCGAGCGGGACCTGGACGGGCCCGGCGATCTGGGTCCGGAGCAGCGACAGCAGAACGGCCATCGCGGCAGCTCCGGCAACGTGGTCGTCGGCGGCGGCGGCGTTGCGCTCGATGCGGGCGTCTACGAGCGGGTGAAGCAGCGCAAGGAGGAGGAGGAGCGCCGCCAGATGGAGCGCAAGCAGGCGGCGGCAAAAAAGCTGCAGGAGCTCGAGATGAAAATGAACAGCAAGAAGGCGCTGAGCGAGGGCAGCGGCGGCGGCGGCGCCGCCGGTGAGGCGCCGTCCGGCTCCCTGGGCAACGTCAGCGAAGACGAGGCCAGCGCTGGCGTCGGCGGCCCAGGTGCCGGCCATGGCGGCGGCGCCGGACAGCGTCGACCACGTGGCAGCATCTCCAGCATGGGCAGCGGCGGTGGCAATGGCACCGCTTCCGGCTCGATTTCCGCATCCACAGCTGGCGGGGACTACGGCCAGAAGCCCGTGTTCTTGACGCATTTCCAATCGAATTTACCGCCGCGCTTCCAGCGCCAGCAGCAACAGCAGCAACAACAGCAGCAGCAGCAGCAGCAACAACAACTGCCGCGCGGCGGACTCGAGAAGAGCGCCTCGGCGAGCAGCGCCTTCGAGAGCGGCGGCTCGCGGTATCTGCAGAAGGGCGGCGGCTCCAACGGCGGCGGCAGCGGCAGCGGCAGCGGTGTCCGCAGCATCTCCGGCGGCTATGCGCGCGTCGGCTGCAGCGGCAACTACGGACGCAATCGCCACGACAGCGCCAGGGAGGAGCAGGAGGCGGTCGCGGTGGGTGCGGCAAGTGCGCGCGACCTGGAACAGTCGCGATACGCACGCGGCCAGGAGTACCGCAGCGGGCAGCAGCAGCAGCAGCAGCAGCAGCAGCTGATGCAGTCGCGCAGCATCTCGGAGAACTCGCATCGCAAGACGAGCGTCTCCTCCGGCGATGACGGCGGCCTGGGCGGCGGCAACGGAGGCGGCGGCGCCTGCTCCTGGGCGGAGCAAACGGACGCCGAGCAGAAGCACCATCGTCATCGCGAGGAGAGCTTCTCGTCGACGCACAGCCACGACTCGGCTGTGCAGATCAAGATACTGCAGCGGCCGGCGCGGCAGCCGAGCCTCAGCGAGGAGAAGCCGCTGCCGGGCGCGCTCCAGAAGCAGCCGCTGGACTCCATGCAGCCCATCCAGCCCACGCAGATACTGCGGCGCAGCGTGGAGCCCGCCGACAAGGCCGAGGACAAGGCGGCGGAGCGGGACGGCGGCGACAAGTGCGCCGATCCAGACCTGGCGGCCAAGTCCGCCCTCGACGATAAGGAGGCGTCGCGCAACTCGGCCGCGTCCGCGTCGCAGCCAGCGACGGGCAAGCGGCCCAGTCCGCGGGCGGGGCGCGGGCGCGAGGAGCTGCACACGAGAGGCGCCGGCAGGAGCTATCCGGCCGGTGGCGGTGGTGCAGCCGGCGGCGCCGCTGGCAGCTATCGTGGCCAGCGCAGCAGCAGCGACTGGAGCAGTCGCAACAGCGGGCGTCGCTACTACGGCAGCGGCGGTGAGCAGTCGGAGCAGTCCGAGGACGTGGACGAGGATTGCTACAGCAGCGGTGGCGGCGGCGGCGGCGGCGGAGGAGGAGCAGCGCAACGACGCAGTCCCAAGTCACAGCCGCGCCCGGAGCAGAGCAGCTCGGTTGGTGCGGCCACAGCCGGTGGCCCGGCCACGGGAGCAGCTGTGCCCAACAAGGCGGGCTTCTCGCCACGCGGCGAGCCGTCGCGACGCGGACGCGGCGGCCTCTCCAGCGGCGGCAGCTCGGCGCCCGGCTATCGACGCCAGCCGTCGGGCGGCGGACGCGCCTACGGGCGGCTCAGCTACGAGGAGTACGGCAAGCAGCGCAGCTCCGAGTCGGAGACGGGCAATGCGTCCGCCGGGGCGAGTGCCTCGGACCTGGACAAGACTAAGCAGAACCAACTGGCGCTCAGTGCGGGCCTGCACAAGGGCAAGGAGGAGCACAAGGAGGAGCTGCTGTCCGACAAGGACAAGATCGGCGGCAGCAGCAGCGCCAGCAACAGCAGCAGCAGCAACAACAGCAGCAACATGCCCAACAGCAACATACCCAACACTGCCGTGGCCAAGGAGGAGCCACTCAAGGATGCGTCGGGAACTGGCGCAGCCGCAGCCCGGCCGCCGCCCGGCTTGAGCACAGCCGCAGCCGCAGCAGCGGCAGCAGCTGCAGCTGTTGGTGGCGTGCCGCCCTTGCTGGCTGCTCCGGGCAGCGACGTGGCCGGCAAGAAGAAGAGCGGCGAGTGCACAGCCATCGCCCCGCCAGCGGCGGCAGCAGCGGCAACGGCGCCCATCGGCGACAAGTCCAAGCTGAGCGCCATTGGCGAGAAGAGCGCCGTCGTCGGCGTGGGCGTGGGCGTGGGCGTGGTGGGTGCCGGCAATCTGCTGATCGACGCCAACACGCCCGTGAACACCATCATCTTCGAGAACTCCACTTACAAGCAGCAGCAGCAGCAGCAGGTGGTGGCCGCCGTGCCGCTCAAGCAGCCAACGCTGGGCGGCGCGGCGGCAGCGGCCGTCGACAGCCTCTCCAGCGCGCTCTCGCAGATGAGCTTCGGGGGCAAGGACGACGAGCAGCAGCAGCAGCAGGACATGAAGCTGGGCTTCAGCTTCGGCGACGACGCCGCCGCCCTCAAGGTGGTCGACAGCCTGGAGGCGGCCAGCAAGGCGGCCTCGCAGCACATGCACCAGCAACAGCAGCAGCACCACCAGCAGCAACAGCAGCAACACCAGCAACAGCAACAACAGCAGCAGCAGCAGCAGCAACAACAACAGCAGCAGCAACAGCAGCAGCAGCAGCAGCAAAACAACTCCACGGCGGATCTGAACATGAAGATAGCGAGCGTGAAGAAGGTGTGGGAGTCAGCCACGCCCATGTCGGAGGCGACGCAGCAGCCGACGCACACGAGCGGAGCCCAGCAGCAGCAGCAACAGCAACAGCAGCAGCAACAACAGCAGCAGCAGCAGCATTCGCAGCAGCAGCAGCACTCGCAGCAGCAACAGCAGCAGGCAGCAGCTGCCGCCGCCGCCGCGGCACAGCAGCAACACGCGCAGCAGCAACAGTCGCAGCACGGCCAGCACGGACAGCAGCAGGTCTCGAGCTCCGTGGTGGACGACGGCGGCAGCCACATCAGCGCCGCCTCGTTTGTGGCCGCGGTGGCCGCCTCGCAGCAGCAGCTGCACCAGCAGCAGATGCCCCACTACGCCGTCTCGGCGGTGCACATGCAGGGCCACCACCAGCAGCAGCAGCAGCCGCATCACCAGCAGCAGCAGCAGCAACAGCAGCAGGTGCACCATGCGCACCACGCGCTCTCCTCGCCCGGACCCGTCTACGGCAGCCACGGCTCGCCCTTCGACGCCGGCTCGCTGGAGCAGCAGTTCCAGCAGCAGCAGCAGCAGCAGCAGCAACAGCAGCAGCAGCAGCAGCAGGACGACTACCCCAGTCCGCAGCAGCAGCAGCAGCACGCGCAGCAGCACCAGCAGGTGAAGGCCAAGCAGCTGCACGCCGGCCTGGGCATGTCGCCGCCGCCCAGCCACCAGCAGCAGCAGCAGCACTCCCAGCAGCAGCAACACCAGGCACAACAGCAACAGCAGCAGCAGCAGCAGCTGCCGTTCTATCAGGCATCGCCGCAGTTCGGCGTCGGCGGCATTCCAACGATTCCCAGCCCGCCGGCGGTTGTCTACAACTCATCGCAGCTGGCGCCGCCGCCGCCGCCGACGCAGGCGGGCAATCTGTACGCTCCATTCCATTCGCTTGATCATTCGAACCGCTCGCCCGCGTACTCAGCGGCAGCGGCTGCCGCCGCTGCGCACAGCTTCCCGGGCCATTATGCGGCGGCGGCCGCCGGGGGACCGTTTAATGCGTACGCGATGCAGACGCCGCACGGCCATGGGGCCAATATGCCGCCACAGCCGACGGCGCCCACGCCGGACATGTACTCGCTGACGTCGCAGTTCCGGCTCGGCGGCGGACCCTTTGGCCAGCCGCAGCCCAATTCGCAGCAGCTGAACAATCCGAACGCCGCCGCCGTGGCCATCATCTCCTCCAACAGCAGCTCCATGATGTCCTCGGGGGCGGCGAAGCCGCCGCCGCCCAGTCAGCAGCCCATCGGCGCCATTGGCTCCAAGTCGGCGGGCAGCGGCGGCGGTCCCGGACCGGGACCCGGTCCCGGGCCCGGTCCCGGTCCCGGCCCCTATGCGGCCGCCACCCAGTACATGAATCTTTATGCCGGACCGCCGCAGCATCCGGGCCAGGGCGGACCACCGCCGGGCGCCCATCAGCTACAGTCGAACAGCTACTACTCGAATTCGGCGCCCGGCGGGCCCAGCGGCCCCCAGTTCTATGGCGGGCCGCCGCCCCAGGGCGCCGGCGGCGGTGGCCAGAACTACGGACTGGCCACCGCGGCCGGCATGTACGGCGGCCATCAGGGCGGCCCGCCCGGCTCGAACGGCCCGCCGGGACCGCAATCGCAGCACACGATGGGCAACTTTAACACACAGTTCGTGAACTCACAGCTCCTGACGGCGGCCAGCATGAATGCGTTCCGGGGCGGACCCACGCCCGGCGGTGGCTACCTGAAGAACAGCCAGGGCCAGGGACACATGCAGGACTCGGTAAGGAGTGAACCACAACTGCAACTGCCACCACCATCACGACCACTAGCAACCACCCACACCACACTCTCTAGCTACCACAGTCTGCCCATGTACAGCCACATGAAGACCCAATCCCCGAATTTGTATTAAGAGTCCAGGGTCCGATTCAGTTTCTGCTCTCGAAAGAGCCCCGTCTCTGTTTTGCCAGGGAGATATTCTTCGTAGAACTAAATATCATATTATGTGCATTAATTCAAATAAAAGTATCAAGTATAAAGCGTTCAAAAACTAGATCTGAGAAGAAAAAAACAAAGAAACCAGAAAAAAATATATATATATAGTAATAATTAGAAGATTAAATACCCCGGCAGAGGTACGATATGAAGAAAAATCTTAGATATATTTATATACGATATAGTAGCTCGATTCTGAGCAGTTGCTTAGAATCGTCGAGATATATATTAATGGAAATTTGGAAAGATCGTTCCACTGGCAATATTCAGCAGATTAGGAAACAGAAACGGAGGGACGGACAGATACTGATCAGGCATAAATATATAATATACACAATATAATATACTAAAATACAGATGCAGTCGCTGGGTAATTAGAATTGTTCGGTATCAAAATCGGCATTGGACGTTTTGAGTTTTCGTATTCGTATTTTCATTTTATTAACTATTTTAAAATATTCAACTTTCGTAATAAAAAATATACATAGAAGATATATTCAAGTACAATTATAGTTTAAATTGTTTTAAAGTATTTTATAGTTGAATCTTTGTTTATTACGATAAAAATAGGGCTTTTTAAAATTTGAATAACCCTTAGAACCCCTAGTTAAAATTAAACGAACTTGTGGGCATCTCCGAAATCTTGAATGAGGAGCTGAATTGGCAAGTCGGAAAGGAACTTGACGGCGATTGAGAATTGAGAATTGAAGAAACGGAATCGGTGAACTCTTTGGGACTGAGATAACCCACATGGGGTAGCGCAGTGAAAGAGAGACCGCGAGAGCAAGAGAGAGAGAGAGAGAGATCGGACAAGCTGACAAACAGGATGGGCGCCTCACTTGGGAGTTAACTAATGCATTCTCAATCCTTGCAGATGGGCAGACAACTGAAGAGTCCGCTGAGCGCCGACATGAGCCTGGGCCTGGCCAAGCAGGTGCAGTCGCAGCCTAGTCCGCCGCACCACAAGAACTATGGCGGCGTAAGTAGCCCGAACTGCGGCGGCAACAACAGCGTCAGCTCGCAGCTGGGCAGCCGGGACGCAACTGATCCTTCTCACTTCTTTCATCTGCAGTGGGACCTGCAGAATCAGGTGCTGCAGCAGCAGCAGCAGCAGCAGCAACAGCAGCAATCTCAGCAGCAGCGGCAGGGCGGCAATGGCAACAATATGAACGCGCTGGGCGGCCGCAATGCCGGCGCCGTGGGCAGCGGCTCTGGCGGCTCCCAGGGGGTTGGCGGCGGCGGTGCCAGCGGCGGTGGTGGCGGTGGCAACGGCGGCGTCGGCAGCGTGGGACAGAGCGGCGGCGGCGGCCAGGGACGCTATCCGGCGCCCATTCAGCGACCCAACAACTATCCACAGCATCCACAGCAGCAGCAACAGCAGCAGCAGCAGCGGGATCAGGCGGCGGCGGCGCAGCGCGCCCAGAGCATGCGCCAGGTGACGGGCGGCGGCGGCGGCGCCGGCAGCGCCGGCAACAGCAACGCGCCCGGCGGACCACCTGGCTCCAACAATGGCGGCAACGGCGGCCCTGGTGGCCCTGGCGGAGCCGGCGGCGGCTCCTCGCCAGCCGCGGCCGCTGCTGCTGCGGCACAGCTCAGCAAGCCCTACTATTCAAACAATGCGGCGGGCGCCGGCGGAGGCGCCAGCCGTGGCGAGTGGCACGCCAATTGAGCGGACGATCGAGCCAACGGCGGCACCGCCCAGTAAACCCCTCGCACACACACACACACACACACACACAGACACACACACACACCTCACAAACACACACACACACACACACACCGAGCAAAAACATAGGCGCGATTCAGAAATGAAGGAAACATTGAAATTAGGCAATGTGCGTTTAGAGCGAGAGCGAGAGCGAGAGCGAGAGCAGCAAAGCAAGAGAAATATTTACTTATACAAGCATAATACATATATATACATATATAAAACACTAAAAACAACAACAGCAATTTACTAGCGAAAGCAAAAAAGAGAGCCAACAAAACGAGCAGCAAACGAATTAACAAAAGCGCAAAACTAAGAAAAAAAATTTAAATCGAAGTAAAAAAACAAAAAAAAAGTTTCAACTAAGATCGTAAAGTGGTAAAAATATAAATAAAACACGAAAAAAAAACACATAAACTTCAACTATGAAAAAGTAACAAAAAAGCGAAAAAAAAAACTTAAAAAAAAAAACAAAGTATATAAAAACACGTAAGAACAACAACTGGTTGCAATTAATTTACACGGGGAAAGCGCAACAAACCCCGACCACGGCCTAAAAAAACAAAACAACAACAATGCCAGAAAACGAGCGAAGAATATTGCAAAAAAAAATAGTGTAAAAACACACGAAAGTATGGAAAGAGCAAGTTATAATTTAGTTGGGTTACACACACACACACACACACACGATTTACATACACGTACACACACGCATACATATACATATATAAATATATATAGATATGGATTGAATCTGCAGCTGCGTTAAAGTAATTAACAAAAAAAAAAAACAAAAAACAACAATTGACAAACGCCAATTCCCATACACACATGCACACAGCAACAATTAAAAAATAACAAACAAAACAGTAACAGTAACAAAACAATATTATACTTTTCATTTATTAATATTCACATAAATATATTTTATATTATTATAATTATCATTTTTTTTAATATGTATTGTGTTAACTTTTAGCGTTTAGTTTATGTTAAAAAAAACCAAGAAAAGAAACAAACACAAAACGAAAATTAAATAGAATGCTGAGTGTATTTTTTGTCAAACAAATCTACATATATATAATTACATATACACATACATGAGACACATGCACACACACACACACACACACACACAAGCATACAAATATATACATACATACTTATTATTTTCTCCGTAGTCTGCATTTGCTCTAATATTTCTTCTAATTTATTTTTATTATACTTGTATTTTGTTTTGATTTGTGCAGAACTATGGAATCAATACAAATAATTCTAAATTATGATTATGCTACATTTAACACTATTCTTATGTACGTCTATCGATCTATTAATATCGATATCGATCTTAGTAGCTGTGTAGCGAACACAATTGAGAAACACAAGCTTTTCTGTTTGTTTAAGCGCAAAGTTAAGTTGAAAAAGTAAACAAGAAGAAACAAAAATAATTAACTAATAGTTATGTATATCTCTTTGTCTGCATCACAAAGCAAGAGCCTGGGGGGGAGGGGGGTCCGTTACTGCCACAAATGCGCCCTGCCCAGACACGCGCGCACACACAAACACACACACACACACACAAAACTCAACTGGCGCTCTGGTGTCGAAGGGCGCAGTGCTGCCCATTTGCTGTTGCTTTTATGCTGGCATGACACCTATCTCATTTCAAACAATTTTGTTGGTTTTATTTACTTGCGTAAACCTTGCATTTGCATCGTTTTCTAAAAAAAAATTGCTAAACTTTCGGCTTAGAGTGAGAGAAAATATGGGTTCTATGCCAGTTTTGTTGTGGTTGCTGGAGCTGCTGCCGCTGCTGCAATTCTCTATTAGTATTAAACCCGCCAATCGGACAAGAATACGATTTTTATGTTGTATGTGCTCAAAAGGTAATGAGGCAATTGGGAAAACTCGTAAGCAAATCGATTAAGTAACTGTAACTTAAAAAGGATATTAAAAGGATAGCATATGCATACACATACAATACAAACACACACACACACACCCACAGTATAGAGGCAAAATCCAAGTGGAAAACACACTCAAATTTTTAATGACAAACCCCGCATACAATTAATATTGATAATTCATATTATGAGTAAAGAAAACGTAGTAGAAAACGAAAAAACGATATTAATGAAATGGCAAACCGATTACAGAACTAAACATACCCCAAATACATACTATGCATATATAGGAGTACATTTGTATGTAATTTTCGCACTTCGCTCGGCTGCTGCTGCTAAAGAAAACAACAAAAACAAAAACAAAAACAATTATAATAATAAACCCGAAATTCAAATCAAATTTTAATGCATACATACGATATATGTTAATGTTTTGCTAGGGCAAACGGTTTAGTTATTAACAAAAGTAAAAATGAAATCCCAAAGCAGATGCAGATGCAGATGCGGAATGGCCAGCGCTTGCTATTACACAATACTTGTAAAAGATATATTTTATAGCTATAGCATAAACATAGAATTGATAAATGATTAATTTATATACACACATATATATATATACATATATATATTTTAATTGCATATATGGTTTTCGTCTCTATCCCTACCAAGCAACAAGAAAATTACATGGGCGTATAACACATACATGCGTATATATGTATGTACGCCATTTTTACATTCAATTCATTCAAATTAATTTTTAGTAATACTGAAATTACGATAAATGGGCTAAATTAAAAAAAAAAACAACCCGAAATGGAACATTTAAAGCAAGTTCTCGATGAAATGAAATAAAAACTTTAAATAAATAAAATATTTAAAACAATTGATCAATATGCCGTTACTCAAGTCTATCCTTGAACGCCAACTGATCTTTATCTTTATGCATACGGCAACGCTTTAGAGTGAGATATCGCTGTCTTGCTTGCGCACACAGGATATGCCCATGGTAAGGATGGTCCTGTTAATAACATGCGATCGCAGTTGGTTAACATTTGCTAAGGCGTGTTTCGTACTTTAAAAACAAGTAAAAGTGCTCGAGTCATGAGTGCCCGACTAGCGAATACTCTGCACCCAACAGGGACATAGACAAGCCGAAAAAAATACAAACAAACCCTGCAGCTGCGAAGTCGTGATCCAAAGCTCAAGGCTAACCGGAAAACTGGATCAACGTCTGGCATATAGAAAATGATGCTTTAACTGGGCTGTTAATGCTGGCTGAGAATATAAGCATACATTGTGGTGCCGGAGGAGCTCGTTGCACACATTTGCACAACGCGTATATAGGCTTTTTATCGGCGCATAAACAGTTGGCATCCAGCCTGTTTGTTGCGTGTTCTTAGAGGCTGTCAACGTTACATAATGAAATTCGCATTGTTTTCCGAGTGTTGGATTTCGAAATGGTTTATTCCCTTAGGTTCTTGCACTACACATAAATATACATGGCTGCTATCCTGTATCGAGGACCACGAGCACGTCCCAATGGCGGCATCAAACAGAGAGCGCCTCCTACTTCTTCTTGGGCTTCAGGATCTGATAGGCAATAACCAGGCCCATGACAGCGTACGTTGCCTTCGCCACCTGCAATGGGTCACAACATGGGGTTTAGCAACGGCGGTTATGGAACAATTCGGCTGCGGCCGCTGGCGGACGAGGTCGGTCAACTTACGTTGGCGCGGCCGGCCATGGTTGTGCCGTTGAAGTGCTTGGCCAGGCCCGTCAGTTTCTCTTCTTCACCAGCCATTGCTGCAGGCGTAAAATGAATGTGTTAACGTTATGTTAGGTAATTAGTGGCAGTTGCTTACTTTCAGTTTATTTTGCGACGGGTTGAAACTGCTTCGGTTGCCAGTGAAAAGTTTTGCGAATAGGTTATACAACTGTGCGCGTGTTGCCAGTTCGTGCGGTGGAGCCGCGCAGCGTTGCCACCTAGCGCAACAAGTGCCACTAGCAAGGCAACATTGCGTGCTCTCGACTATCGATAATAGCTAACAAAGCCGCCATATTTCAAATATTTAAAAATTAACAATCAATAAGCCTGTATGCGTTTTCTTATTTCTTTTTATTAAATACTAAATTATTATTACTATAATTAATTAATTTTAAATAATTAAGACAGTTTTCAACTAGCTTTTGTTAGACTGTGAACAACGTTTTTACTTGCGCGCTTTGTGGCCGGTTTATAATAAATAAATAAATATGCCTGGCATATTTTGATGCATTAAATGCAGAGCATTTGAATTTGCTCGCGTGTCAAGAACTGTCAACAGCAGTTTTGCCAAATCTCATTCGATGACAGGGAGCATTGAATCCATACAGATTCAAATTATAGGGCAGCCTGAGAACGGGCGCAACTGAACAGAAAATGTGAAAAATATTGGCTGCAAATTACAAAGCGAAGCCGTCAAATTTGTCATTTAAGCAGCCGAATATTAAATCAGGGAACCGACAGTCAAAGGTGCCGGGTGCCGAGCGCAGTGAAGGTCACATGTCACTGGCAGCCACGCCCAGTGTGGGCTCCGGGCGCTATAAAAGCCATTGGCTGGCTGCAGTCTGCATGGATTCAGTGGATTCAGTGCAGCCATGGACGCGGCCTACTTTCTGCGCGTGCAGGTGCTGGCGTTTCGGCTAATGGGCTTCGATTTGTGGAACGGCAGCGGGTCGTCGCAGGATCGTCCGGAGATCACGCGGCTGGTGATTGGGATGATGAGCTCCTTTGCGGGCCCACTGTTCTTTTCCATTCTGCACAATGTGACCAACGTGGGCATCATGTCCGACGCCATGGGCTCCTTTCTGGCCATCATGCTCACTGTGGTCAAGTATTCGGTCTTCGTCTACTATCGCGAGCAGTTCGTCGAGCTCATCTATCGCATACGCGCCATCCTCGAGCGGGGTAAGTGCTGGTCTAACTGGTCTAACAACTGGCGTCCGTTAAAGCTGAGCCTGCTGCAGAGATCCTGCTGCTGCCGGAGGTGGCGACCATCGTGGAGACGGAGAATCGCAGCGATCAGGCACTGAGCCTGACCTACATGCGCTGCTTCTTTGCGGCCTGCATCTTTGCCGGGATTAAGCCCATCCTGATCATGGTCACGACCCGGCTGCGCACGGGCCGCACGCACCTGGAGCTGCCCCACTCGGGCGTCTATCCGTGGAGCGACCAGGATCCGCTGTTCTATGCGCCCACCTACCTGTGGAACCTGATGGCCAGCTACGGTGCGGTGACCATGTCCCTGGCCATGGACACCCTGCTCTTCGCCTTCACGTACAACGTGTGCGCCCTCTTCAAGATCGCACAGCATCGCATCCGGCATCTGGCGCCGATGCCGCTGGCCCCGCGCCGGGAGCTGCGGGGGCTGGTGCAGGTGCTGCGGCTCCATCAGACGGGCCTGCTGATCGGCACCCAGCTGGGGCGCAGCCTGCGGCCACTGGTGTTTATGCAGTTCTTTGTGACGGCGCTGCAGCTGTGCTTTCTCGGCTTCCAGCTGGCCGATCTGTTCCCCTCGCCGGAGTGCATCTACTTCATCTTCTTTGTGGGCTCCCTGCTCATCGCCCTCTTCATTTACGCGCACTGCGGCGAGAACATGCGGCAGGCCAGCGCCGACTTTGCCATTGCCCTCTACGACAGCAGCTGGGTGGACTTCGCGCCGGCCACCAGGCGGGCCCTGATCGTCGCCCTGATGCGCGCCCAGCGGCCGTGCCAGCTGTCTGGCTTCTTCTTTGAGCCCAACATGGCCACCTTCTCAGCGGTGCGTTACCAATCAGCCCCGATCCCCCCAGCTCCACTCACCTCTCATCCTTTGCAGGTGGTCCGCTCGGCCATCTCCTACGTCATGATGCTGCGCTCCTTCAATGCCGCGGGTCAGCAGTAGGCGCCTCTCATCGCGAAGAGTCCTTTGAATGGGTCCTTTGAATGGTGCCAAATGAATTCGTTGCGATTTCAATTGTGGAATAAAATGCAGTGTTACATTAAGTTGGAATCTGCTTTTCTATAGGGTATATTGGGTTTGAGGCTAGGCATGGGGGCTAAAAGTTTGATGCTTGCAAAAAAACTTAACTTGTGATGGGAAATATATTTATTTCGAAATTTTAAATAACCGTTTTTTAAAGAAAACTTCAATTTGCATATTTTCATTTCATTTACCAAATTTTAAATTGAAAACTTTTGGAATAGCCAGAAATTCGTAACTATGCATCTTGATTTTGACCTAAAATTTGACCTAAATTTTTTATTTTTGTTGTGAATAAATGCATGAAGTACCCAAAAAGAAAAACACAATTATTAACTTAATATATTTTCTTATTTCAGGTTTTATTTTTATATATTTTGTTCATTTACATTTATTAGTAGTATGTTAGTTAATGTTAATTTGAACTTTTTTACAAATTTATAGGGTATGTAGGGTATCTTGGCTGTCGTTAATACACGTATAAAACAGTTGGCTGGGGCTATATTTAATGCCCTAAACAGTCCGCTAATGGTTACAGCTGCCTGCAATTGGAAACTTCAACCACGACTTGGCAGAGAGAAAGAGAGAGAGAGCGAGTAAGAGTGAGAGTGAGAGTGAGAGTGAGAGTGAGAGTGAAGGCAACGTGCATTGCAGCACAATTGGCCAACAGTTTTGTAGCAAAGACGGGCGAGTGTCGCGTTTGTTTTACAACACACAAATTTAACTTGTTAAAATGAACAAAATAAAATTATTATAACTTTTTTATTATTTTAAAACTTGATTTTGATCTAGAACATTTTAAAGCTTAACAAAGCAGAACACAGAACGCGCTGAGGTCGTGTCGAGTTTGCTTTCACGACACGAGCACGACGTGTTCGAATTAATAAAAAAAACCCTTTTTGAGTGGGCAAGAGTGGGAGTTGGGCTTGGTATTTAGAGGATGGCATCAGCTAATTATCTCACTACATATATACAAAAATATTTGCAAAGTTTCTATCTACCTTCAAAAGCTCAGTAAATTAAAATTTTTTCAAACAGCTCTAAACCAAAATACTCCTTACGCACTTTGCGAACAGGGCATTTAAAGCAGCCAAGTAATCCATTTTCGACTCAAGTCATTTCACTTTGTGAAGAGCTGCTTGAAAATTTATGGGCATAATATTGCGAATTAGTTTTATTGCGCCCTCGATTGGCCCACAGAGCTAACTTATCGGCTGGTGTGGTTGGGTGGTTGGGTGGTTGGGTGGCTGACTGGTTGGTTAAGGGGGCTACACATTCCGTTATTCAATATGAAATTGCATCTGAATCTGGGCAGCAGTCGCATTTTGTATACTCTATAAGCATTTGTTGCTTCATTATTACTATTATTATTATTATTACTATTATTATTGTTATTTATAATATTTTTAATAATATTATTCTTATTCCTATTATACGATATCGATTTTATTTGAATAGCACTGGCTAATGGGCCTAATCTATTTCACAAATTAAATTTGAAATGATTTTGAGATCTGATGAGAATCTGTTTTCTATTTTACAGGGTATTAAGTATTGGAAGAAACGAAAATGTATAGAACACCTTCGAGGCTTGTGGCCAATATTTGATGAATTGGTGCGATTTGCTAGACGTTGATAGAACGCTTTATAGCCGCTGATAGCACAGCTGAAACCTAGACAGAGCGAGCCCGAGAGAGAGAGAGAGCGAGAGCGACAATGAGCATTAATTTGTTGGGCAAAAGTAAAAAAACAAAAAAAAAAATAGAAAACGGCGATCAGCCGAATTTTGTTTTGTGTGGCAAAGTAAACAAATGCAAAAAGCAGCGAATTTAATTAACTGAATCAATAAAACACGGCAAATAAGCAGATTATTAAAAGGCGGCCCGGTTAAAGGCGATGCGTACAACGCGGCGTATGCGCAATCAGTAATCAGAGCCCAATGCCGTTAATCGCCACAGCGAATGGGATGATAATGATAATGATAAGCACAACAACGATGATTAAAGTCAAACAATCGACGTCGCCGTCGACGTCGACGATGACGGTGGCTTTATGGCCCATAACCCCAATTCGCCCCCGCAGCCAATCCCCCCCCCCCTCGCGGCCCCGCTCAGCTGCGCTCAGCTCAGCTAATCGTTGCGCTCGCAATTTACGCTGTTGACGTTTTCTTCTGCTCTTTTTATAGTGTGGGACGGTGGGCGGGGCACAGCATTTGGGTTTCTGCTGGGGCCGCGAGTCGCAACCTGAACGCGTTCGCGTGCGCACGTACCCCATTGGAGCGTTGGAGCACAGCGTGTTAACCCGCGGTCAAAGAGGATGTCAAAGGCGCCGCCGCTGCCGCTGCTGGCCGCGCAGGCGCTCAACGGCCAGGCGCACGCGCTGCCCTACGCAGATGAGCCCGAGGAGCTGGAGCAGGAGCTGGAGCAGGACCACCTGCTGCCGGCGCGCAAGCAATCGCTGGGCCAGCGACGCAATGTGGAGCTGCCGCAGCTGCTCGTGATCGATGAGCTGCCCCACGAGCCGGAGACCTGTTCGCTCAGCTCCGGCACGTCCACGCCGCCGCCAGCGTCCAGGGATCTGGAGCGCTTTGGGCCAGGACTGCGTCGCAATTCCATATCGCTGCCGCAGGGCATTAATTCTCTGGAGCTGGAGGCGTTGCGGCTGCGCCACCAGATGCAGGCGCAGGAGGCGCTCAACGAGGAGAGCCAATCGGAGAGTGTGAGTAGGGGAGGGGGGCGGGGCGGGCAGGGGCGGGGGCAGTGTGGAGTTGTTCTCTCGTCTCTCACATACGAGTTGAAAAACGAGTTTGACATTAAAAAAAACCATCAAAAAAACATTCAAAAAAACAAAACCCAAATAAATAACAATAAAAAGCTCATTAAGTGAACTCTTATCTGTGTAGTGTGTGCGTGTGTGTGTGTGTGTGTGTGTAGTTTAACAAATTACACGCTAATTAACTAACAGCTGGAAACAGCTTTAAATCCACAAATTGTCAACCCATAAATAACATTTCAATTGCAAACAATTTTCTTCAAGAACCAAGCTTCAATCTAAAAAAAAAAACCTCTATACTATTATATATACGTCTATCCAATATCGGCACCCATCTCAACGACATCATCAGCGACGCATTTGATCTATTCTAATGTGATTAGTTTTGTTGTCTTCTCGTATGTTTTCTTTTCCATCTTATTTCCCGTGTTTACACTTCAAATGTAATTAATGTGAAATGTAAATAGTCAGCGGTTATGACTTCTAAGCCGATATCAGACATGCTAGATACCCTTCACTCAGAACAAAGGGCGTTCGAAGATCAATTTTTGAATGTAGATTTCTTATTACATTAATAAGAACTAAATTCCTGATTTAAAGAAATAATAACTTTTTAATATTTTGCAACTTTGGCATTATGAAAAAGCATTCTAGGTGCTTTCTCAGTTTCCTCCCATACTTTAGATTTGTCTGTTGACTACAAAACCTTACAAATTATACTTACATCTTTATACTCCTCTACATATTTCATTTCTATTTATAATCTATTCCTATTCCTTTTCCTATTTCTGTACCTAAGCCCATATATGTATTGTGAATATAGTAAACTCTTGCTTATCGGCTTATTTACATGCCTAAGGCGTAGTCGCTCACATCCCTCCGCGCCTTGTTTACAAGGTATAAACTACAAAGTGGAATATTGCATTACGTTAATTACACTAGGCAGCAAAGAAAAAAAACGTTTCAAATTGTTTTAATCCATTTTTTTTACTTACATTTTCCTATAGAATATAGTAATATCGATTCGGGTTCGAATCCCAGGCAATTGTGCGGGTAAAGTTTCGGGCTCTAATTATATGCAGTGTTACCTGTTTTTTATTGATGTCTGCATTTTCGTAACTTTGTAATACCCGTAAGAAATTAAAGTATTGAAATAGTGCTAAAATACATAAAAACAAAAATAAAAAATAAATAATTGATTAACTTATACTTAATCCTCCAAGTATTTGTCCTACATACCATTCATATATTGCAGCGATTTCTGTTGTATTGCCGACTTTAACGGTTATCTTTTTTCACGTCTTAAAACTGTTCAGCCCGAAAGTAAACAATATTTTTTTTCCGCGATCGGCGCCTTGAGTAACTGCAATAAATTTTTTAAAAGAACGGCATCTAGTTTACGCCTTGCATGTGGTTTTAATCTCCGATTTTTCTTTAATTGATTTCGCAGTCTAAAAAATAAGGGTATATATATTCATATCATTTTATTTTCAAATATTCAAAATAAAGAAATTATTGAAAAAGAAAAGGGGAAAAAAGAAACATATACATATACATACTATTTAAATTTATAGATACTTTTTCCTCATGTTTTAGTAAAGTTATATCAGGTTTATTATGACGAGTGTATGTGAATATTTTTGAAATATTTGTAAAAATCCCCTTTCAATTCCAATTGTGCAATATAAACAAACTATTGAGAAGGTGAAGGATAAATCAAATTTTATGCACTTTTAAAGAAGAAAATTGTTTCGTGGAAAATAGGAGAAAAAATCCAAAGAGACGGCAAATCAGCTTTAACGAGTTCAGATCTTTGCCGTGCAAAGTGATTATTGGGATTACTTTTGTTTGAGATTTGTTTCGATTGCTGATCGCCAATTCCAATTATTGAAATCTTTTCATATTTTCTCTTCCACTTTTTACTCATTTATTTTCAATTTAGAACACATTTGCATCTAATTTGTTTTGAAGTCCATTCGAATTAATCTCTTTTCAAAATACGATTTTGTAAATTTGCGTCGGCTTTAAGCCTTTACTCATGAGGGGGAAAAGGGGAAGAGAAAATGCCCAAAAGCTGATAGACTTTAATTTATGGGAAGTAGTTAAGATTAAATGCTAAATCTAGACGGCCATAATTATAGAGCGGGCCGAACTGAATAATTTACGAGTGTGCCACAATTCTAGGCACATATTAAAGTCAAAACTAAACGCCGAGAGTCGTCGTTGTTGTTGCGAGGGTGTTGTGTGAAGTATCGATATGACTCACAATAACTGTGAACAATAATTCTTATCTGAAATGATTGGGAAGGAAGATTTTTCTACTCAGAAGCTTCATCAATTTGCGTAGCAATGCAGCCAGGAAAACGTTCATGAATGCGCCGCAAAAAGGAATTGAAAACTAAGTAGGTTTTATATTATATGCATACAATTGCCGAGGGTAGTATAAACTTGTTGTTAAATACTCGTTTTTAAATATCCGAAATCATAGTGTATGTACAGTAGACACTCGATATGAGAACTGTCGAGATTAGAACCGTTAAGTTCAATTACGCAACAGCCGAATACTTTTCTGATACCTGACTGGCCACAAATGCCAACTTATCATTATTTCTTATGGCAAAATATTGTTTATTAAATTTTTAAAAAAATGTCTGGAAAATTTAAAAAAATATAGTTTCATCAGTTTGGCTTGTGGATCATAGAACAAAAATAAAATTTTTAAATGACAATTTATTTATTTATATATAAGCTATATTTTATTTATTTTCTGTAAAAGCCAGTTAAAAAACTATGTCTAAGGATGTTCATTTTCATGTTGACTTTCTTTCAAACTTATTGAACTGCCCTCGCATTGCGAGCGGTGTGGCAAAACTCACTCAATGAAATTGTGAGAAATGCGAAGCCGAAGCGTCGTAATTAATCACTCAGGAACGAGAACGCGCAGTCGCCATGAAGCGCGACGTCAAGCGATTAAACAAACACACACCGATGCCCACACTCACACACACGCACACCCACAGATATCTGATTGAAGCAAAGCCGTCGTCATTCCTAACACAATATTCGAGCAATTATCAAGCAGCCGGCAAAGGCAGCAGACGGATCGAGCTCCGAACTCGCAGATCTGTTTGCCGCTCGACCAGGGATTGTCTCACCCACACACACACACACAAGGCTGCTGGCGATGAGCTCGCCCAAGCTGAGCAGCCGCTTCACGCTGGCCAGCGTGCAGCAGGACGCGTCCCAGGACGAAGTGCAGCAGCTAACTGCGCTCGAGGCAGGTACACGTAACGGGCCCGGACTCCGATCGAAGCGATCAGCAACGAACCGATCAATATTGGCTTACGACTGGCCGAAACCAGTTTATAGCTAAACAGATAACCGCTAACAAAGGCAGGAAACGAGCGTCTTATAAATATGCATTACAAATTGCGCATACGCCGTGTTGCGCTTTAAATGAAGAAAGAGAAAACAAAGCAAAAACAAAACACAAAATAAATTTACCATATTGATTTTGATTATAATCAAATGTTAAACGCCTTCTTTATAGATTGTTGACGATGCCTCAGCCTCCAGCATGGACACGCCCACTGAGATTACGGTGCTTCCCAGTAACCCAAATGCTGCGAATGCCAACAACAAAGAGAAGGAGAAGGAGAGGGAGAAGGAGGAGGAGGACGATGACAGCAGCGATGAGTTCGGCAACGCCAAGAAACCCGTCTACAAGTGAGTTATTCCTGTAATCCCATTCGCATACATACGGATATTTTTCATAAATATTTCCATATTTTTAACTGCAGATTTTTTTGTTAGAATTTAGTCTACTTGCTTCTGTGTTGTCAATAACATTTCACGTAGTAGTGTTAATTAGCTATTGTTACGAACGCATTTAACAGCACTTATTACATGCTGTAGTGTCAAATACCCTGTAACTGTAACCTGGCATTAAGATGGAATTACTTAAGCGATAATTACAGAGTATTGTTGAGTGAAATATTCTCGGCAAAATTTCTCAAATATTACTTTGTTTAGTATATTTACTTTCACGCCAAGACAAAGGTAACTAAGTGCTTAAATATACAGTGTATATCCGAAATCGATCGTTTTGTAGACCATATTGCTAAGAACATATGTCTAAACACATTTAACTGATATGCAAATGTATTCTCAAGGGTATCTATGAATCGAACGAGTTAATTGTTCTCTTAAATATTTGATAAAAGTATATGTGATAGGGTTAGATACTTTGAGTGCAGGGTATCTTTAATTTGAACTCTCTTAGTAAGAGTGCAAAATATTCCACTGCAAATCTTCAAGGGAGATAAAAAAGTCTGTATGATAGAATTGTTCTACAAAAATAAGGAGTAGGTCCCATATTTTTAGAGATCTTAGAGCCTTATAGAGGGTATCTTCAAGTCAAACACTCAAAGCAAGTGGAAGAAATATACATTTTTGTGAATGAAACCATATAGTATATTTATTTCTCTTAGATTAATGCATCTTAACGCGTCGTGCAGGGTATCTGCAAGTCGAACACTTGAGTAAACGTATATATGTTTACTCTAGAAATCAATAAAGAGTGTATGTATTTACACTCTGCAAACATATGATGTATTTTCGCCACAAAGTTAAGCTACTTTAGGGCTCCGTTGCGGAGCGTTCCGCACAACGTAAACGCCTTGAATACCGTGCAGTTATCAACTTGCGTATGCTCGGAATTGCCCATTTTGTTTGGTGTGGCAGCACGTACTCATTGCTTGGATCATGCCAGAGTTCAGCCTGCAATTAAATTAATTAATTTGGATTTTTTGTAACTAAATTAATGACGCGCCATTCGCCAGCGCTTTAATTGGGGCCAAGTGAATCGGAACGGGGAACGTGGAACTGGGAACGCGGAACGGGGAACGGGGAATGCGTAAGCAAATGTGAACGTGCCTTTCTCACCATTCCGGCCTTGCCGCATTTCAGCTGCAGTTGACCGCCTTTTGGCTAAAATAATATTAAACGGTGCTTTAGTCACAATTAGGAACCAACTGTGGCTTGTTTGTTCCAAAGTTCGTCGTTCCATTAACAGAAATTGTTATTTATAAACTTGTAATTAAATTTGATTGTTTTGCTGTTTGTTTTTTTTTTTTTTTTTGCCAAATTAAAGTGTCGAGTCAGTTGTTTATGACTGTGAAAGAGGTAAAAATCGGCTCAATAACTGAATACCCTATACTTTATTCAAAAATAACGTTTGTTATGTTAACGTTTGTTGTCTTTTAATTTAGCATTGGTATAAAAAAAAAACTAGACAAGCTTATTGGATATTTAACGTATTTTTTAAATTAATTGCATTATAGTTATACCAGTAATAATAATTAAATGTAGTAAATATATTGCTGTTACCCGTTACCAGACTCTAAACAAAGTGAAAATGATTTAATTTGCACATTAGGCACAAATTCTGTAAAATTCTGTCGAACTTAACATTGCGTTAACAGCTCTGTTAACAGCAATATCTTACTTAACAGAGTAGTCGCTGCGCTTGCGCTTTCCACCCCCATGCGGAGGGTGGCGAAAGTGCAAAAGTTTCAGCACGAAAGCTTTCTGTGTGCACACACACGCGCCGATAAAAGCTAAGTGTGTGTGTGTGTGTGTGCGTGAGCAATTTTGCAGTTTAAGCGAATTAATGTCGCTGCAGAGCCGACGCTCGGCAGGTGGGTGGAGGCGAGAAGCTAAATGATAAGTAAATCAGAAGACGGAGGCAATGTAGATGATGTTGTTGTCGCTGCTCGTGAAAACGTTGTTGATTGCAACAACGAATGCCAGTATACATACACACACACATGCACACATTTATGTCTTTGTGGAGATAATGCTCAACAGTTGCGAGCATGTCAAGTCATTGTGTGTATCTGAATCTGTATCTGAATCTGCCCCGGTATCTGTATCTTAAAGCCACAGCAGCTCAGTAGATAATTGTGATTAGGCGTGATAAGACGAACGCGCATAGCTCGCGGTCCCCAAGCCAGGCATAAAGCTATATATAGGCATTAGCTAAAATAACAGGTAAGCCTTACATATACACGCAGAGAAAAATTCGCTGTCGTTTACGTCGTAACTTTCTTCTAAAATGTATTTATAATAAATGGGAACATTATGATAATAATCAACTTGCTTTGCAAGATTTGTTATCAATGCGGATTATTCTCTGAGTGCATCTGTATATATGGGCACAAGTATCTCCAACTCTGAGCTGTTATATGAAACAAAGTTTATTTGCGGCCCCCACAGGCGGCCTTATCGCCCCTGCATATTTTGCATTCAAAGCGACGCCTATAAAAATGAAAACATATAAAAATATAGTATATATATACATTATATAAATAGTACGAGTCACACTTACATCAAGGCTGCTTTGGCTATAGATAAGCTGGGAGCACAGTTTATTATAATTCTGAAAATGGGTCATGCAATTGATAGAACTCTCCCAATTCGTACAGTTCTCTGCATATGGTGTCTATAGTAAATGCTCTTGGCTGAATGAATTCCGGCGGGTTTTTGACCTTCGGGTTTTCGCTTTGTGCCAGATAAGAACAGGTGATAAAAGCAGTTCTTTAACTGTCGCTAATCATAATCTCAATCGCTGTTTGCCTAACAACAAATGACAAAATGTTTACGAATTTTGTTTTTGCACTAACAGTTAACCAGAAAGAACAGTTATTGTATGGAACTTCCCTAAAAATTTGCGACTCCTGAAGTTGAGTTGATGAAAGTACGAATTTCTAAGAATAAAAATCTTAAACCAGGTACCGAAAATCTGCATATAAGAGAAAATATTCTTTTACATAAATACGAATATTCTAAATACAAATTTGTACTCAACAATATTTTTTATATTTTGTTGAGGCTTTAAAAAAAACTCTGGGTTCAAGATTTTAATTATCTTTAAAAGTTTTCAACTCAAATTTTTACAATAAGAAATCGTCTTGATATATGTTCGAAATTCTTGACTCCAGTCATTTCTAAAATGCACGAAATAATTTCGTGAGAAAATGTTAATACCCCCGGCAAGGGCTTAAATAGGGTGTGATAAGAATAGAGTATCAAAAATATGAATACAATGATGATGTAGTTACCAATCTACGTATATACCAAATTTATTGATCATTGAGCAAGTAGACATGTGAGACACTAAGAAATAAGATTGGAAAGAGCGATAAAAACAGGTGAAGCCTATCATTAATAATTGCTGTATTTGAAGAGAGTATCTCAGCTTGTTGTCTGTTCGTATCTGTATCTGCCTGATTTACAACCAGGCTAAATGGCTGAAATACAGTTGGACAGGTGAAGGTGGGTGCAAATCATTTAACAGTTGTTGGACGATTGCGATCATAAAGATATAGATTTCTGTGACGCCAGCTGATAACCGAATTCCATTTGATTTCGACAGGGATCGCTTCCGCAGCAGAAGACGCGCCTCGATCGCCCCGCTGCCCGCCCTGCGCCTCAACAGCAAGGAGATGTTGGCCAGCGACTTTGACACCCACAGCCTGGCCAGCAACCAGGCCTCCATCACGAGCGTCAACTCCTTGGCCAGCCTGCTGCGCGAGAAGATGCAGGTGAGTGCAAGAGACGCGAGGGGGAGGTGAGGAGGGGGGGATAAAGCAGTAGGAGCCGTGCAGTCGGGCGTAGCCGACTGCGAGATACTCGATAGCTCCCATAACTGGATTTTTTCTTTTTTTTGAAAATAATTTATTTAATATTTTTTTTTTTTAATTTATTGTGTTTGTTATAATTGGTATAAAATCATGCCGAAAAGAACAAAAAAAAAAAATGATCAGCGAGTCTGATATTAAAATTCGTCTAGTCTAGATTATAATGGGAAAATACGATGAGAGAAGAGCAGAGAGAGACAAAGAGAGTAGAGTAGGAAAACATAAATACAATGCAACGTAAATAGCCGCATTCCATTGCCAACATTCGGTTGGCCAAGTGGAAGGCAGCTATTGGCCAGCTAGTTAATATTCATGCGCTGACAGGCTTTTCCACAGCTGATACGGAAGAAGAAGCGCGAGACGAAGGACTACAAGATCAAGATCTTCGTGATCATGATGTTCTTCATCATAATCTTTCTGGTGAGTGATACCGCGGACACCGCGAAGCCGAAGGCTCGTCAAGCTAACGAACTGTTGTCCGGGACGCAGATCGGGTATGCGTACATTGCGTACCACCACCAGATCCTGACCCGGAGCTACTTCCAGAAGATCAAGTTCAACTCGAAGGACCGCATCTTCCGCATACTGAGCCACGACGACAAGGAGGTGATCTCCGGCCATTTGGGCGTCACGCTGGACAGCGACACGGCGCCGTTCCACTGCCTCGAGAATCAGCGGCGCAGCGACGGCAGCGTCTGCATCGAGTGGAACGGGATCGCCCGGCTCCACCTGAACTTCGAGGACAAGCAGGTGTTCCGCTGCTACACGCTGCAGTGGCAGGCGCTGACGCCGGGCCTGCTGCCCACCGACTGCTACGAGCTGAAGCGCGACAACGGGCTCTGGTTTGGCGGCGGGATCACCCAGGGCCAGGAGTGGTCGCTCAGCTACGCGGACTTCGATTTCCGGCCGTACGCCAGCGGCGACAACAAGGTGCACCAGTTTGGCAACGGGGTGAAGCGCTACTTCATCAACTCGATTGGCGTCGCGATGCAGGTGAGCGAGCGGACGCCGCTCCAGCTGGGCATCAATCGGACGGAGAACCAGTTCTGCCTGCGGGCGGCCAACGACGAGTTCACGTTCGTCAATCGGCTGACGGCGCTGCCCCAGCTGGACTACAAGATCTGCACGACGGAGGACATGCGCAGCCTGCACATGCTGATGACCCAGCAGAGCCTCTGGGACGGGCTCACCGAGCAGGATATCGGCGAGCTGCACTCGCTGCTCGAGGAGCCCGTCTGGCAGATGCCCAACCAGGCGCACCGCGACTCCCTCAACGAGACCAGCATCTGCGACTACTCGGAGAACGCGATCGCGCTCGGGCTCGGCCACATCGTGATCAACGAGTTCTGGCAGGAGAATATCGGCGATTTCACCGTCGACCGGGCGCGCTTTCCCACGCTGAAGGACACCATCGATGTGCTCCACCGGCGCGGCTTCAAGGTCGTCTTCACCATACAGCCGTTCATCAGCACGGACAGCCCCAGCTTCAAGGACGCCGTTGCCCGCAAGCTGCTCATCTACGAACGCTACTCGGAGCGTAGCATTCCGGCCCTGACGCGCTACAAGAGCAGCTCCAGCGCCGGCGTCCTCGACATCACGAACAACGCTTCGGTGCCGTGGCTGCTCGAGAAGCTGCAGCGCCTGAAGGACGAGTACGGCGTGAAGAGCTTCTATCTCGATCTGGGCACCGGCTACAATCTGCCCCACTATTACCAGTGCCGCAAAACGCTGGACAACCCGGACATGTATGCCCGCATGCTCACCGCCAGCTTGGAGGGCGCCGGCCTGATGGCCGTATCCACCGCCAGCGTGGTGCCCAAGCCGCCCACGTTCCTCAGCACGCCGCCGGCGAACTCGACGTGGGCGGGCCTGCGGGAAACGCTCGCCGCGGTGCTCAACTACGGCGTCATCGGGTATCCGTTCGTGCTACCCGGCGCCATCGGCGGCGACTATCTGCTGGAGCGCCCGCTCACCAAAATGGTCTCCTTCTACTCGCTCGGCCAGCCGCCGCTGCCCGACGCCGAGCTCTTCGTGCGCTGGCTGCAGCTGGCCACCTTTCTGCCGGCGATGCAGTTCAGCCACCTGCCGGACGAGTACCGCAGCGAGCTGGTCACGCGCGTCGCCCAGGAGCTGAGGGAGGTGCGCCAGACGGTGGTCATTCCGCTGCTCAAGCGCTATCTGAGTCCCTCGATGAACGAGGGCCTGCCCCTGGTGCGCCCCCTCTGGATGTTCGATCCCCACGATCCCGCCTGCCTCATCGTCAGCGACGAGTTCTCCGTCGGCGAGGAGCTCATTGTGGCGCCCATTCTCGAGCCGGGCCTCGAGGAGCGTGAGGGTGAGCTGAAGCATATTCCTGAACCGCATTTTCCCATCTTGAACAGGGCTGCAAGCCAGATTTGAGCCGAACCGGTTCGAATGTTTGAATTTCGCGCCTATTTAAGAAAATACTAGGCAAAAGAGTTTTTATTTAATATTCACTCTTGTTTGTGAAGAAATCATAAAAGATAAAGTAAACCAGGATTCGGAAACGTGACAATCCAGGTTAATGAACCGTGAACCGAACCAACATTTCTCATTTGGGTTTGCAGCCCTGATCTCAAAGCTTTGCAGCCACAAAACATTAACACAGTTCCCACTTGAATTCCATGCTTGCTTCCAATTTTCATGTGTTGAACAGGGCTGCAAACCAGGTTTTAGCCGAACCGGTTCGAATCTGAGAATTTCGCGCCTATTTAAGAAATTACTAGGCAAAAGAGTTTTTATTTAATTTTCACTCTTGTTTCTGAACAAATCATAAAAGATAAAGTAAACCTGGATTCGGAAACGTGACAATCCAGGTTAATGAACCGTGAACCGAACCAACATTTCTCATTTGGGTTTGCAGTCCTGATCTCAAAGCTTTGCAGCCACAAAACATTAACACAGTTCCCACTTGAATTCCATGCTTGCTTCGAATTTTCATGTCTTGAACAGGGCTGCAAACCAGGTTTTAGCCGAACCGATTCGTATCTGAGAATTTCACGCTTTAAAAAAAATTACTAGGCAAACGAGTTTTTATTTAATTTTCACTCTTGTTTCTGAACAAATCATAAAAGATTAAATAAACCTGGATTCGGAAACGTGACAATCCAGGTTAATGAACCGTGAACCGAACCAGCGACAGTTCTCATTTGGGTTTGCAGCCCTGATCTCAAAGCTTTGCAGCCACAAGAAATGAGCACAGTCCTCACTTGACCTTCATGCTTGCTTCCTTGCAGTTTACCTGCCGCAGGGCGTCTGGAAGGATGGCATCGATGGATCCCTGCGCAAGGGCAGTCGCTGGATGCACGCCTATCGCGTGCCCAAGGATAAGATCGCCTACTTCCGCAAGATGCCAGACAACACCCGCTTCTAGGCAGATCCGTGTGCAAGGCAGCTCCTAATGAACTATATTTTAATTGTGTATTATTATTTGTTTTGCTTATCTCACTATACAATATATACGCTGATAGATAATACTACATACATCATATGAACATAGGCTTAATTTCTAGCATCTTTTTTTTCCGATTAATACTATATTAGTTTTTTTTTTTTCGATCTAAATATTAAGTACATTCTGTTATGCCCTGCATGCATTAGCATCGATGCTATATGATATATATAATAATTTATCATCGTTATACGCATGATATATGCAGTTCCAAAAGTTAGCTAAAAGCTACATTGTTATCTCTTTACCCGAAAATAAAATCGTACTTCAAATTTTAATTGAAATTTATTTTTAATGCAATTAGAGGTATATACGAACAAGTTTTTAAAAGGGAGAACTAGCCAGTTTTTAGAATAATCGATTTCCTCCTGAAAAATCTTGTAAGTTGCGAATAGCTTTAGAAAAAAGATAAATAGAATACAACATCCTTACTATAGATATTCCTCTTTCAAACATCTAGAACATTTTAGATTTAAATACGTTAAAATATAATAAAACAGTTTCTGGCTATAAATTTATAGACTTACATTTTGACAGAAAACTTTTTTATATTTTACAAATCTTTTTACTTTCTATAAAAAAAAAACAAAGCTAAAATGGAATATTATTTAAAAAAAAAAAAAATGTAAGTTAAGCTCAAAAGTTTTCCTATAAATACTGTTAGCTACAATATATCGAAATCGATTAATCGCAAATATGCTTTTATTCCTCCCTCACGCCTTGCTCAACTCTAATTGCATTTAAATCGTATACGGAATATATGCCAAAAAAAAAAAAAATAACTGCACTGTTATTAATCGATAACATTAATTATCGACAACTAGATATAAATTGTCTGCGGAATACATGCCCAGTCGATAGCAATGGACATGCTATAACTAATCGATAACAATGATGATCGATAACTACACGTATAATTCGAACTTGTTAAATTAATATAAACTGTTTGCGTCTTGTAAGCAGCTCACTTAAATTAGCTTTCACTTTAATTAGTAGCAATAAATAGTTTCCGTTTCCGGTAGTTCCGGTAGTTCCGATAGTTCCGGCTCCTGGAGCTCGCCGCTCACAGCCTGGGCCGGCACTCGGGCAGCGTCGGCTCGCAGGGCTCCGCCTCCGGCGGCCTGGTCAGCAGACCGCACTGGGCATCCGCGACGACCACGTCGTGCTGATCGAGGCAGACGAGCGAGCGCCGTCGCTGCGGCACCGGGGCGCCCGGCTGCCGGCAGGTGACCGGACAGAACTGCCAGGGCCCGGGCCACCAGTGCGCCGGGCACTGCTGCTCGGCGCAGGCGCGCGTCTGCCGCAGGGGCCGCTTGTTCTTCGCGTGCGTCCAGCAGGGCAGCTTGTCGGCGAGCGCTGCAAGGGAAGAGCTTGATCAGTTGACCGCATGGCCGGTGTCGGCGACTTACGCTTGCCGTTCTCCTGGCAGACGGGCTCGCGGTGCTGCACGCCCCCGCCGCAGCTGACGCTGCAGGCGCTCCAGTTGCCCAGGCGCCACTGATGCTGCCGCCCGGCGCTCACGTTGAAGGCGGGCAGCGTGAACTCGTAGTAGATGCCCGAGTTGCTCTCGTTGCCGCGCACGATCGCCTGCAAAATCATGTTCAGTTAGATCGTAGGAGAGCTCCAGTCGGTATGGCCCGACTAGCGAATGCCCTATGGGAATATATACTCGAACTGTGTTTCATCTTCCCTCAACACCCACTGTTCAAAATTATGATAGTACTCTATATATGAATTACAGAAAAAACAAACTGTGCAAAATTCATTCGCAATTAAATGTTCACGAGAAAAGGTATCCAAAACGGGAATCTAAATTACTAAATTAGTACTAAATGAGATGGCTCTCGTGGAATCTTCGCGATAGGCTAGAAACCGATATTTATCGATTATAACTAAAATGAAGTCTATAAAGTCTCTAAATCAAAGTTCGCTAGCTCTCTAAATTTCAATCGATTTCCCGACCAAGAATACAGACATATACTCTCTGGAGTCGCAGCTGTCTCCTTCTCCCTGTTGCCCCCCCCCCCCCCTTTGGATTCCTCGGCACACTCACATATAGCGCTATGGAATGCTCTATGGGCTGAGGTATTTTGATGGTCTCCTGCTCGTCCAGCCGATCGTAGAGGCTCTCGGCGCCGGCGATCTCGAACTCGCCGGCCATGGAGATCAGACTGTCGCCATTCAAATAGAACTTCTCGCCCTGCGCACGGCCGATGGCCAGAAAGTGGGGCGAGTTGGCCAGCTCCCTGATCAGTATGTGGCGCGCCCGGGCCGGTATGGTGACGATCTGGACGTAGACGCCGTCGCTGACGTTGAAGGGCTCGCTGTAGGTCTCCTTTATGGGCTTGCATTGATCACCAGCACCGCCACAGACGCCGCAACGATCGTCCTGCACGTCCGAGTCAACGATCCAATCGCAACCAACTTTCTGAATGAAACGCTCGTTTAATTGATCGTCATCGGGCTGATCGCGGCGGGCCGAGCGAACTTACCTTGCAGATGCCATCGATGCACATGTTGTTCGTGCCCAGGGTGCAGGGCGTGCCGTCGAGCACCGTCTCGCCCCAGTTGGCAATGATCGTGTCGTCCACATCGCTGCAGAACAGGCGACAGGGGTTGTCTGCGGGGTGGGAGTTAAGAGGGGGTACAAAAAAAAATATATAGCATAAATGGTATTGCAACTAAAAACGTGAACGAGTATAAAAACTAAATTCGACAACAATTTTATATTTATCATGGTTTAGAACAGCTTCCAAATTCCTTTTCCCATAGTCTAGTATATATATGGATAGCAGATTAATTTAAAGCTGATCAAATGAAAATTTACTGGATTTTTGTCACCCATTGTGGGTGGAATTGAAACAAATACTCGGTCTGAGTGATGTTCAACGAGTTCAAAAAGGAAAAAGAAAACAGGTTTCCAAGCCACGAATTCCCGCACTCACTCTTGTCGAAGAAGGGCAGCCACTTGTAGGTGGCGCCCTGGTAGCTGACATTGTCGTAGCGGGCGCACTGGAGCGCCCGGAAGCTGGGCTCGTGCTCCGGACAGGGCTTCTTGCGGCAGATCTTGTAGCGCTTGCGCTCGCCAATGCAGAAGACGCCGCCATTGGCCGGCACCGGGGAGTCGCATTCGCGCTGCTGCGTGGAGACGCCGCCGCCGCAGCTGCGCGAGCAATCGCTCCACTCGCTCCAGTTGCCCCAGCCGCCGTTGATGGGCGTCAGCTCCTCCATGCGGACGCACTTGCCGCTCTGGCACCACTTGTTCTTGCCGCAGGCGGTGCCCGGCGCCGTTGGCCGCATATTCGTGACGCACTCGCCGTTCACGCGACACCAGAGCGTCGAGCAGAACTCGTGCGGTGCGGAGCAGGCGCCGACGTCGCTGTCCGTGGTCAGGTTGAACTGCATGCGGCACTGTCGCTTTGCGTTGTACCGCTCGCCCGGCAGCGCCTCCGGGTAGTTGTACTCGTCCAGCGGCGTCGGCGAATCGTCGAGGCACTCGCCCAGTCCCTGGCTGCGGCACAAGAATTTCCGATTATCAACTGGACACCGCTGCCCCCTGCGCCCGTACACTTACTCCAGGAAGTGGGTGATGTACTTCCGGCTGCAGTTCGACCAGCAAACCTGCAGCGTGTCCGCCCCAAAGGTCGGCGTCATGATGTGCACGATGGAGCCCACGCGCGGATGGCAGCCGATCTTGGCCGTGTCGTGGAACATGCCAAAGCTGAGGATGCAAAGAAGGGAACCAATTAAAAATGTCTAAATCGATTATTAATCGGTTACTTGTATCGATAAGTTTCAGGAGCGAATCAAGTTTCTGTAAATATCATGCTTTGGGCAAAAATCGATTTTTATCGTTCCTCATTTTGTTGTTCTTTTTAACGACTGTCATCAACTTCATCTGAAACCCGCTTAAGTTACTAAATTTCTTGCTCATCGATCATTTAAATTATGTTAATATTATGACAGCATCGTTAGACTAGCTTTTAGAACTAATTCAAATTTAATTGTCCCTAATTAATATATGTACATATATCGACTTTTATTATTTATTAGCGGTTATTTATTCTAAATCGATTACCTATTTAAATTTAACTAGAAAAGATATTATCGGGTCGAATCTAGATTGCTCAATGTGGAAAATCACTTTGGAGCAAATATATTTACGGGTTCGTATCGATTTTATGCTATCGATAACACAGATTTCAGTTCTCCAATCGATTGTTAATGAAATTAACGAACTTTGAGTAAGCAGAACTGCAGAAATATTTAAAGTAAAACTCTATGAATAATAACGAATAACGCAAGAGGTTACGTATCAAACGTAACGTAATTACGTAATCGACAAGCAAAGTGACTCGCTGGACGCACAAGGGTTAAACTCGATCAACATTGTTGCACTTGCACGACACAGCAGCAGCTACCTACCTGCTAAGCCCCACTACCCCCCCCCCTCCCCCTCCCCCTTCCCCCGCTGCGTATTTAATCTGTTGAGATTTATTATTCGCATTGTCTTTGAGAAACGAAAAACAAAAATCAACAGCAAAACGCGACAAGCAATTTATGCCACGCTCTGTGACTAGACAGCGAGCAAGTCAAAAACCTGATTATTAGAATAGTGCTTAAATCAGCACAGCACAAAAAAAAAACAAACACACACACACACACACACAATAAGTATATCGTTAGCTAGTGGCTGCCACCTGACGATGAGCGGGCGGACGGAACCAGCGACAATCAAACGTAAATTGCACAACAACAAACAAGTCCCAATCGATGAGCAGGCTCAACTCGGAGATACCCTGTGATTAGGCTCGAAGCAGCTGTCGCTCGAATGGGAAATTGCATTAGTTAGTTCAAATATTTTAAAATTGAATATAAATATTTTTTTTTTTTTTTTTTAATCGTTTTTTATGCCTGCAGTATACTTTATTTATAAATATTTAAGGAGTACGAGAAAAAGCTAGCTGTATAAATGAAAGTTTTTCTCGGCTGAAAATCAACAGCTTGTCTTTATCTAAAAATTATCTAAATTTCATAAATGTTTTGTTATGCCAGAGGATACTTGAATTTAAATCAAAACAGTTTTTCAAAGGAATATGAAATATACAATGTGTAGACAGAAGATCCAGAAATAAACTGTGTTAGGATCGAGACTGCTTTACATGTATATAATTATTGAGCCTTTTTAGCTCTTTAAAAATCTGCCAAAAAATTAAGTACATCGTACATCTAAATTCAAATTGATCTTAAGTAAGACTAAGTGTAGTATTTTTTTGTATTAAACACTTTCGCAGCCATTTTGCCGATTACAGGGTATAATGACGATGGGGTCGGTGCAGCCGCTGGCTGGTTGAGTCAATCGGAACACGCCAGACTGACGGGCACTTGCCTGCGCTTATAAGGCGTTTTACAAAAATCCACTTGGCACGAACACCAAACGAGATAAGCCTACGAAACCGGACAACTGCGACAGCCACTGGCTGTGCTACCAAATTGTTACGTGCCTCACTCTCCGTGTGTGTGTGTGTGTGTGTGTGTGTGTGTTAGGGATGGACAAAAACAAGTGACTAATTATTGCAAGTTACTAATGTATTTAAAGTATATCAATTACTATTACAAGAAATTGCCAGTACCCTTGTTTGTGAATATTTAAAAATATTGTTGAATATTCATACTCAGTACTCTATATGTACTTAGATAAGATTAAAGGTGTGTTCAATTTTAAGGCCGTGAACTAAACTGCAAGACTTAGATACAAAAATGCAGACATTCAAAATATATTTAAGCAAAAAAACAAGTTCATGATCCAAAGAAAAAATATTTTTTGTTGCTTTAATGAGAAACCGCTAAAAGCTAAAATATAAATATGTTTTGTGTTAAACATAAAAAAAAGAAATCAATTCTTTTATTTGCAATTGTGCTTAAAGCAATGATTTTCAATATTGTAAATTTTGAATTTTTATAAAATAATTTATGAACAAGATTTAAGCGAATAACTGAATAATGTAGTCCATCCCTAGCTATGAGCGTGTGTTTGTGTTTGTCACTGGTTCTGCGACTAATTGAGTTTGAATAGCCCACTAGCGAGTGGGGGGAGGGGAGGGGGGGTGCCGGGGGCCCACAAGTGTGGACTGTGGGCGTGCAACGCAGGCGATCATTGTCACAACACACGCAGGTGTCAAAGCATCCGTCGCGTCCACTTAGAGCAGCCATTCATACAATTCGTTGCTGGTTGTTGTTGCTGTTGTTGCTGTTGCTGTTGCTGTTGCTGCTGTTGCTGTTGCTTTGATTCATTCATTAAACGAATTGGGCTGCGCATAAATCTCTTGGCTGGCCGATCAATTGATGCATTTGCATTGCGTTGGCCGCCGTCGCCGCCGGGCCGAGTGACTGGCGCTGGCTGGAAGTGCATTTCGATGTTGGCCAACACACATGCCACAGTGCCTGTCCATGCGGACGTGGCGCCGCCAGCGTGCTGTGCTGCAGGAGGGGGCAAACACTAACTGATACGGAAGTTGTTCGACTTACTTGTGGCCCAGTTCGTGCGTGATCGTGTGGGAGAGCATGATGCCGTTGTCCTCATTGACGCTGCACGATTGCTTCGGCTTGCACATGCCGCCCACATTGGCCAGGCCCAGCGTCCTGCAAGCGACAGAAGAGACAGAGAGAAATATTCAAAAACAAACATTGCTGTAAACTAGTCTAAAAAGGGCCGAATTATTATTCCTATTAGTTATTAGAGGTCATCCGAAATGTGTCTGCCAAATTTCGCGGCTCTAGCTCTAAAATCTCGGTTTATCTTTTATCGATTTAAGAATTCAAGGCACTTTAGTTGACGCGAGTATACACGAGTATATATTCCAAATTTCAAGTCTCTAGCTACAATAGCCGCGCATAAAATTGCATTCATACGAACGGAGGGACAGACGGACAGCAAGAGATTGAGTATAAATAAATAATTGATTGAATACCCTTGGAAGATGTGTTCTGTGTGTGCGCACAGAAATTCTATCTTTGAGCGATTGTTCCTATAGCTGGCTATATTATATAGTAGTTCGCTTTTACTTCTATTTTTTTTTTTTTTTTTTTAATTTAGGGACGCTTACAATTGCCAAGTTTAGTTGTGATATTTTTTAAAACAACAAACTTTTTCATACAAAAACTAAACTTAGATACTTCCTATGGCAGCTATATGCTATAGTGGCCCGACCTTGATCAGGTGGCTTGGCTAGCTGGCAAAACTTGTCTCTGATGCTTTCGGAAATAAAAAGTTTTTTATGTTTCACATTAATCTAATTTAAATTTGCTTATTTTGTAGAAATTTGAGTTCTTCAAATAAATAAGAGGGTGTGGAGGAGAAAGGGGAGGGGGAGGGGGAGGGGTAGGGGGGGGATTGGGTAATTAGTGGCAACTCACATGCAGTTGTTGCCGCAAATATTTTTGCGTGTTATCAATATGGCCACATCGTGATGGTGCGGATCCTTCTCGTTGAGCGTGTTGAGCTTGTGCTGCCAGCTGCAGAAGCGATCGAGATTCTTTTGGGCATTCTGGGTGAGATTCAGCTCCGGCTCGGTGTCGTTCTCGTGCAGCTCAATGATGCGGACGACGACGATCTCGATGGCGTTGCCGATGCTGGGATCCTTGTAGAGGGCCGACACCATGTTCATAATGGTCAGCAGATAGCTGACGACGTCCTTGTGAAATGCGGACATGGTCGCGTCGGCCACAATGAGGGTCTCCACGTGCCGTGGACTGCTGATCGAGCGCCTGCTGCGCTCCACGGGCGCCTCCTCCGGCTGCGTATCGTACTTGAACTTGGTGTGCGGATGCTGACGCCGATGATAGCGTTGATGACGCTGCTGCTGATTGTGATTGTGATGTTGATGATGATGATGGTGGCGTCGCACCTTGCGACCGCCCTGTATTTTGAACTTGCCACGCGCCTGCCACTCCAGGCGCGTCTCCATGCGGCGTCGCGGCTCGCGTGTGCCACAATTGCTAATCGGACCCTGGCCCTGACCCTGGCTCTGGCCCTGGCTCTGGCTCTGATTGCTGTGGCGCTGCTCCTTGCGCTTGCGCTTGTGCCGACGCCACTGCTGAACCGCCTATCACAAACAAATGGCCGCAAATTACTCGCCTCGCTGCCCGCAATTTGTTCGGCTTACCTTCTGCTTGGGCCGCACCGACGAGCGCTGGAAAACCACATGCGGATGCCCGTTGATTGGATGTGCCGCATGCCGCTTCGAGGGCTCTATGTAATACTCGTTGCTGGCCGTCTTAATGTGACCCACCTGGCAGACGTAGGCAACAACAAGAAAACAGTGCGAGCGAAAAGCACGATTAAGTGAAAGACTTAGGCAACAAACTCGCGCTAAACAAATGACTTAGGCAACAAACTTTGAATTGAAGAAAGCGCAAATAAATATTGTTGAATATATTCTAGTTCGATTTCAACTTCGTTTGCTTTACTAAGGTGTAAAGTAAGAATTTTCCAAAAAATATGTATTGTATTTCAAATGGAAATTAGATAATAATAAAATTAGAAAACTGTTTTCATTTTTTTTTTTTTTCAAGAAAATAAATCAGTTCAGGAACAATAAATTTTAATATTTAAATTTAAATGAACAATATCTACATACTTAAAATGGTTCGCTCCCTAATTTGAATAGCTTTTAAGCAATTTATAAAATTTGTATATACTTATATCTATATGCATGATTACTCACCAGACCGGAGCAGGTGGATATGGCCACATTGGCCGAGGGCTGACCGCGCACCTTGCCATGGAAATGACAGTTGAGCTGATGCGGCGGCGGCGACGCTCGGGTTCTGAGATCCCGCCGATGTCGCTCCACTATGAGATGCGGCGCCAGGAAGTAGCTGTGCGGTCTGCAATGTAGAATGGTCAGGACACGACAACAGCCGGCACTGGGCCCACGCGGCCCACTTACGTCAGCTCCAGGTGCAGCGTCTCGTCGCGCAGCGGCAGCTCGAAGTGCAGCTCCGGATCTGCCACGGCGCTGCGCCGCTGCCGCCGATGATCCCGCTCGTGGGCGTAGTGGAGCGTGTGCGTCATGAAGACGCCATCGGCGTGCACGCGTCGCGGCACCACCAGCTGCGCCTCGCCCGCCAGCAGCTCGTCCGAGTGGAGGCCATAAAGCGGCTCGCAGCCGCCGGAGCTGAGCCACAGGCAGAGCAAGGTGCTCAGATAAAGGCGCTGCATGCTGAGGCGCTTAAGTACAGGGATGCTCACAAGTAGTTCTCTCTCTCTCTCTCTATTACACTTTTACTGTCTCTCACTCCTCTATTTGTCGGGTAATCGCTTCTCCTGCGGGAGGCTGTTAGCCGTTGTCAATGCGTTTTAGCAGCTTGGCAATTAACGGGCACATGGCAGCAATTGCATTATAGGCACGCCCCCCAACCCAATGCCGGCCGGGTCCAACTGGGGCATCAGCTGCAAATAGGATTATTTGAAATCTATAATTGATGCGTTTTTAAAACAAAAATATCATTTTTCATTTATTACTTTTCTTTTATAATAACAGTTTTAATGTTAAAATATGGAATAGTTCGCATCAGATGTATATTATAAACCTTTATTAAGCTGGCATATATTTACAACGAGAATCGTATATAATATTTATTTTATATGATATTTAATTATTTAATCATTTTTATTAACATCAACCGTTTTTCACATAACTTTTACGAATAAGCGAACAACATTTGCTGTCAGTTAAACAAAATGAGAGAACCGCAATTGTTATACTGGCTAACATTTATACATGTTACAGCGCAGATCAACTCAGCTGATCAGATTCAGATGCAGTTGGGAAAAGCGCCAAATGACAATAGTTGAATTTTTTTTAATATATTTAAAAAGCTTATGGATTTTCCAAATTTTACTGTTTAAACAGGTAAATTTGAAGAAAACGCTATTAAAGCACATTAAAGCTTTAATCAAACTTTAATGCATTAAAATAAAGCTTTAAGCTCGCTAAATTGCATTAATCAAAAGTTGTTTATGCCAGCTGTATTGCATTAAGCTAAGGGTAATTCACGTTTTTTGCGCTAATATTTAGTCTAATAATATTTTATATAGCCATTAAATATAAAATAGACTACAGAGGGTAAAATAAACTTGTTACTAGGAAAAGCAAACTTGGACTAAGAAAACATCAAATATGTTGATGTAAATGTTTAAAATTGAACTTCTAGGCTCTTAAATTTGGATGTAAGAATCAATAATATCAAATAAGTTATATTCATATTAAAATGTGGTGGCGGATATAGACAAACATATAACTAATTTAGAAATATCTATTTGTTTAAGTGTATATTTAAGATATTTGACTTCAAAAATGGCAAACAGGGCATCTTCTTGTCGAGCACACTCGACGAGTATATTTTTAATTGTTTCATAATGCGCTTAATCCGATATTCGATTAGCCGCCAGTGGCAACAAGTGTCATTGTGACTTCAAGCACTTGGCTCGGTTAACAGCAGCAGCATCAGCAACAACAACAACTACAGCAACAACAAGCAGCAGCAACAACAACAGTGCACAACCACAGGCCGCGTTGGTGTCGCTTTGGGGCACAGTTGCCGCTGTTGCTGTTTGCTGCCAATGCATTCAGATTGAATTTCAATTGTGCGCATTTCATCAAAAGCTGCTGCAACTGGCAGCAACAATTGCTGCTGCGGCAGCAATTTTGTAGTTGCGCCCTGGCGCCAGCATTTGTGATTGGCAGCCAAGCTGGAGGCAAAAAGAGAGAGAGAGAGCGAGAGAGAGATACACAGGACACTTGCGCTGCGAAGCGCCATGAATGATGCAAACCCGATCGGGCCAGACAACAGACAGCAATTATGGCATAAATTTCTACGAAAATATGCAACGACAAAGCGGCAAGGGAGAGGGAAAAAAAACTATTTCCAGATAATAAATAAAAGCTGATTTGCTTTTAGCTTTTTAGCAAATGTTCAGCGATAAAGCTGAAGCTGAGCAAAGGCGTTTTTTTTTTTTTTTTTTTTTGGTTTTTTTGGGCACAGCCCACAGTGCCAGACAGACAATGGCTAACAAAAAAAAATTGTAGCCAAGAAACGGGCAATAAAATTAAGCAAATAATTTGAATGCGGCGCTTCAAAGGCAACACACAAAAAATAACAACAACAGCAGCAGCAGCAGCAGCAGCAACAATTACAACAACAACAGCAACAACATTGTGTGTCATTATCAAAGCAACACACGACAACTTAATTATTCAAGAGATGAGCAGATGACGAAGTCGACGTCGCTGCGCCGCGCCCCGTCTCGCCGCAGCGTCGGGTAGATCGAAGATCGAAGATTGCGATTCGCAGATCGCAGATCGAAGCTGGAAGCTGGGGAAACTGGAGAGTTAGACTAGTCTGTTGCGGTTGTTGTTGCTGGCGCTCTTATCACGATCATGATTTGTAATTTATGATAAATGTTGGCAATTCCATTAATAAAATTAAATAAAGCTCATTAGCTGGAAACACAAATTAAAAAATCTTTTCTTTTAACATTTTTGCCAAGCGCAAAACGTGCCCAAAAAAACATAGAAAACAATGCACATAAGAAAGCAAACAAGTCAACGAATTTTTTATGCCCTACACTTTGATCGCATTTAAGTTTAGGTATTTGAGCATATACTAAATTATTTTCATGTTTCAATAATATTTGAACTGAATAAAAATAATTTTGACCTTGCAAACCAGAACTAAAAATTTCATTTTCAATAATGAATATAATTGAAATGCAAAATCAATCTAGAGGACAAACCATGAAAAAAATGCCATCAAACATGAAAATCGGTTCAGTTTTGACAAAGTTATGGGCGTTTGAAATAAGGGAGCTATGGATCCGAGAGCTTTACATGTCAAAATTGTTGTCAATTTTGGCATGATTTTTGACAAAAAATTTGACCACCTCAGAATTGGTTTTAATGTTGTTTTTTATACTAATTGTGACAATCACAATCGATTAAATATATACATTTTAAATTTAAAATTTAAAAAAAAAAATTTTCGAAAATGAGTAAGGGGGGAGTACATGCTTTTTTCCCAAAAAATTAGAAAAAAATTTATTTTTAATATAAATATAATTGAAATGCAAAATCAATCTAGAGGACAAACCATGAAAAAAATGCCATCAAACATGAAAATCGGTTCAGTTTTGACAAAGTTATGGGCGTTTGAAATACGGGAGCTATGGATTTTCACACTAATTGTGACAACCTCCATCGATTAAAAATATAAGTTTGAATTTCTAAATTTAAAAAAAAAATTGTTCGAAAATGAACAAGAGAGTACATGACATTTTATCAAAAAATCTAAAAAATTGTATTTTCAATAATGAATATATTTGAAATGCAGAATCAATCTGGACTACAAACCTTGCAATTTTGTAGTAGAAGAAACTCGATCTACATAAATTATAAAAATATCTCCACAAACAAAATGCTGAAGCTCTCGCGACGTTCTTGACAACATATTCATGGGACTCTCCGCGACAGTGCATTAAATGACATTAAATTTGTGAGGCGCCTAAAGCAGGCGCCGTTTTAAATTAAATTCAAATTGAATGCAAAAACCCAACGTGACAATAAAATGCTAGCCCAGTCAACAGTTCCAGTTCCAGTTCTCGGTCGCCAGCTTCAGTTCCCAGTTCTCTACCTCAGACTCATCCTGAGTGTAGGGTATACAATCTTGCAGGGGGTATTATAATTTTGACACGAAAGGTACATATACTCTCGATCTGTACGAACAGTCGAGATTCGTCTGTCTGTCTTTCAGTTTTAGAGCTGGATCGGAGGACTATATCGTAGGCTGCCATAGAGCCAGAACCTCTTTTTATTTCAAGATATTTTAATCAAACTCAGCATTTAGAAATGCACAATTCTTTTGAAATATAAACAAATTCTTAAGAAGAGGTCAGAAATTGACTTTTTGAATGAAAGCAGAATTAAGTAGGAAAAAACGCGTATATTTGCTATATAATCTGGTCAAGGGTATTTAACGTTCGGCAGCCCCGATGAGCATCTTGCATGTTTTTACGTCATTGCCGCAAAAATTTAAAGCCACAGCACAAAATTAGCAAGCGCCATATTATCATATATTAAATGCTTGCGACTGGATCTTGGTTTCAGATAACAAGTCCCGCGCTCTCTCTCTCTCTGTCTCTTTCTCCTTGCAGCTGTCTCTCTCTCTCTCATTCTGGCTGGCTGTTGCGCCGTTCATTATGCTGCAGTGCGTCGGCTTTCAGGCGCCACTTTTAATTATCAATCAATCACATTTGACGGCTCCCTCCATTAAATGTCAGCCAATTGATTGAATTTTCATTTGGACAACAACAAACGGGCAGCCTTAGCCAATGCCTATGGCCACATATATGCCTATATTGCTAGACCCGTGCCCATGCCCATTACCCATTACCCATTCAGCAATCCTCTGCATCCGCCGAGCATTGATCAATGATGTTGTCTGGCCCGCCGCGACTGCTGCCCTGATTGATGAACTGCAGTCGAGTGCACGCGTATTGGTGTTCCCGACGGGCAATGACAGCTTTCCAGCGGCCCAGCCCCAACTCTCGCCCCCTTCGGCCTTGTTTCCCATCCCTACAGTCAGGGAGATATTTTGGCGATACATAGCAGGAGATCCGAAATTCGAAAATATAGTCTTTAGTTAAAAAAAAAAGCTGAAAGCATCTGCTTTCTCAACTGCCAAGGTGAGAATTTGGCGATGGCATGGATTTTATTCAACCAGAACTAATTTTTTCTTATTCCTAAAATTTGATGAAAGTTATTTTTATCCCTAAAAAAATGTGCTACTATCGCGTATATATCTCCCAGGCGAAACGATTTCCTTACAGCCCGGCTGGAATGTTTTCTTATCTACCACAAGGTTGATGGGAAGACAAAAAAGCAATAGAAAAGGGAAATCGTTTAAAAAAACGCCACAATGATTGAAATTCCCTTTAATCAGGCAAAGCGCAGTCAATTGCTGTTATTGCTGTTGGAATATGAAAAAATGCGAAAGAAAGGCGATATCACTAGGAATAGTTAGTGGTATTATTCCGATCACAGCAAGCTGTTACCTCAGTGATAAGCTTATGTTCAATGGAGGATTAGAAAGCTATAGCTACAATATACAAACAGGCATTGCCATTTCTGTATTATATTCTAATTAGTTATTATATATTCTAATTAGTTATTATTATTTCTAATGGAAGATAAAATCGCGATAGAAAGGAGATATCGTTTTAAATACGACTTATAAAAAGATATTCCTTTTTCCCCAGGCGAAATGCATTTTCAGCCCTGCATTTAGCCTCGCAAGGATACTTCCATGTGAGAACTTTCATACTCCGCTGGATTTGTCGTCAAGTCGAGCACATTTCTGGTGAATCATTGAAACATTTGATGGGCCCACGCTTCGGAATGATCTCACATAGTTTCTCTATTTAGGCTGTTTTCCTCCATTGCCAATTTCACTATAGTCCAAATGTGATTTACCTCCATTGTACTCGCACACACACGAACTCTTCTTATATGCTTATTAAATTTATTATTATTTTTTTTCCCATTTTTTTCGTTTATATTCATATGTATTTTTGTCAATGGCTGGCGTTGGCGTTCCAAAATTGACATTTGTCAACAGCTTTGTTGACGCTTTGCTTAATTTATTAGCCACGTTTTGTTGTCGCTTTACATTTGGCTTTGCTGCCCGATCACATCATCATCTCATGATAATGATCAACATTAATGATCATCATTTGGGGCATAGGCGACAAACTGAGCTCTACTGTTAGCTCATCTCGACTTTGTATGCAAATAATGCGACCAAAAAGAATAAAGACAAGAAGAGAAAAAAAATACACACACACACACAGAGAAGAACCCCAGAAAACAAAAAGAAAAATACTCAACACCCAAGAAGGCGTGCAAAGCTAATGGCACAATGTTGTACCAGTCGCACTTTGGATACCCTGGACTATACAAAACATATAGATTGACAGGGTATTATCATCTTAAGCTTATAAATAAAATAATTTGCTTGACCAAATGACCTATGACTGTATGAGTTATTGAATCAATTGTTTTAAACAAGATACAAAAATGCATATTTTTTGAAATAACTAGGAGCCGTATTTTTAGGATCTTATCAAGGGATTTCTGATTGGCTATTTACGTTCTCATCTCTAAGGAACCCCAAAAGATCATTTGTTAACTTCCCAAATTCGCTGGGAGCGTGTTCCAGAAACTTCGTTGGGGAGACATGTGCCCACGAGCCATATGGCCGAAGCGTTTAGAAAATGGCAAATTGCGTCGGAGGGGGGAAATGAGCGGGGGGGGGGGCGAGAGACGGAGGGGTACGGCCCATAGAAAGATTTCACTTGGGTGCGTGGCAGAGACGAGACCAAAGCAATTTGTACGCCTACCTTGCCAAGACACAGAATGAGAAAGAGAGAGAGTGCGAGAGCGAGAGAGAGGGAGATACTGCCATATAGCTGTGTAGCTTCATTCACTTATCTTTTTTCATTCATGCGTTGTAGTTTCATTGAGACACACACAAACACACACACACACACACGCACACACCCAACGCGAGACACACAGTTTTTATTTTTATGAATGAAATGAAACTTTTAACGTAGTAAAACGCGCAGCGACGGACGTGCGCAGCGCACAGGAAGGGGGGAGGATGGCGGAGGGGGGGGGGGGTGCGGCGCTCTGTCCAGATCGCACGTAACTCCAACTCGCATATGTGGAGCTCAAGTTGTTGTTGTTGTTGTTGCTGCCGTCTCGAGGCATATTTTAATTTCTTTAGTGGCGGGCGTCTCCGCGTCGGTTCCATCGCATGTGGGCCGAAAATGTATTTTTTATGGCGACGTCGTTTGATTTTTTTATTTTTTTTTAGTTTGTCTCTCTTCAGCTGCTTGTTGTTGTTGTTGTTGTTGTTGTACAACAAATGCAGGCCATAAATTTCGCACAGGCGTTGCTCGGGATGGCCACGGATCGTCAGCGGGCGAGGGGCTGCGACGGGGGAGGTGGGGAGGCGCTGCAGCCGACAAAATACGTTATAACAAATCATTTAATTTGATTTTATTTGCGCTGCCTCCAACAATGTTGTTGCTGCTGCCGCTGTTGTTGCTATTGCTGTTGGCCAAAACATGCGCCGCGCTTATTTTGACCATTTTTGGGAGTTGCTTGTGGCATTTATTTGGCTCGCCTGGCTTCGTGTATCTCACAGATACATATCTCTGTGTCCATGTGTGCGCGCTGGCTGAGATCACACAGGAAATTAGCTTAATATATGGCTACCGTTTGGCCCGAAACCACCAATAACAACAATGAGCAGCAACTGCAACAACAAATCGCGTTAATAGCAAAAAAACCGAAAATACGTTATCTTTTTGTTCTGTTCAAGTTTATTTGCAGAAAAAAGTACGCAAAAAATATACCTTCGTACATTCGCACCCAAAAACAATTAGCCCACAGATTGACTAACTACCGTCCTACTAAATCAAGATATGACAAGTTGTGGCAGCAATCGTAACTCACTAGAAACTCCCATTGTACTTTTACAAAAAACTAACCGATTTTTATGCGAATTATGCCATTTTGGTCAAGAATTCTGCCCAATATAAATTATTTATTTTTCAATTTAATTAAATTTTAAAGAACGAATTTTGTTCGCTGATTACAAAATAATGGGTTTGTATAAAAGGTTAAGAGTGAACCAATTTAATGCATATTTATGTGGACCTCGTACACTAAAAAAAAATTACATTTAAATTCGATTATTTATTTTAATAAAATGCATTCGCATTTTAATTGAGTTTTGATGCAATCAAGGCAAAAGTAACAAACATTTTTACTTGTAAAGTATCCATGCCCCGTTTTCCCTTGCTTCACTTTTATATGCTTTTATTTCTTAGGCAAATATCAAGCTGCTTTTTATCAAAATCGTTTTGAACCCAGTTCTTTAGAATTCTCAATTCTATAATGTTTTTCCGATTATCCCATTGTAAACTCTTTTACATATAACACATTTCATATGATGCTTTGATAAAAAAAAAAAAAATTAAAAAAACATTGAAAACATTGAGCATACTATAAATTAATGAATTTATTAAATTTATATTTAAACATACGATATTTAATACATAAATATGTATTTTATTTTTATTTTATTTTTTAATCAAACCCGATGAGCTGAGCTGCTTTTAATTTTGCTTTTAAAATTGCAATAATATTAGCTTGTGAAGCTTTATAATTTAAAAAATTTTTAAATGTTTTCATATTGAAATATAATTAAAAATCCTAACACCCTGAACATGGTTAACAGAATTATCTGTTAACTGTGTAGTTCGATTTTTATGAATTCTTTCAAATATTAATCATTTGCAAAGACAAAATAATGTAATATACAATATAATATAGTCTTGGAAGTGATGTGAGGGTATTCCGTATACTCACCCGTAGAGTGTTAAGACTTTTGTTGTTGTTGTTGTTGTGTTTGCGTTTATATTTGTTTTGGTTATTTTGCTCTGAATGAAGCCCGTAAAGATGTCAACCGCAAATACCGACGTTGATACTGATTATAATTATGATGATAATGCTGCTGCTGGTGCTGATGATGATGATGTTGATGCTGAGATGATGTCAGGTAAATACTGTTGGGGGAGCGACGGCGTTTTAGTCAGATTCGCAACACGCAACAAAACAGTAAACAAAACATAAAAACACACACAAAAAAAGGAAATAATAACAAGAACGCGCCGGCGATGACTAAGCGATTTTCAATATTGAATTAGTTTCAGTTTCCGTTCTTTTTGTCACTTTCGTTGTTGTTGTTGTTGTTGCGCATGCGCCACACGCGCTGCTCTGATAAAAAAAAAAAACAATTAATGTGAATAAATATTTCGCACGAAATGAAATTAATTTTCATAAAAATCCATATGAAGAAAGACAGAAAAAGCGTTTGGCGCGCGTTTTTTGTTTTTGTCGGTCGCTTATCGATGCCAATTTCAATTTCAATTTCGATACGAGCTAGTGCACAGACTTACACACGCACACGCACGCACACACACACACACACACGCACACACACGGACACGCCGGCGCAGTCGCCGTTCGGACTCAAACTAAGTGAAAATTGCAAGCGGACGCTGGTTTTATTGAAAGGAAAGATTGGGGAGCCCACAGCCGGAGCCAAATGAGCCGAACGAGTGTGCCGGCCACGAACACACGAACGAACGAACGAACGAACGAATCATCGCACGAGCGATCAACGCGACGTCGCAGCGGCCGCGCAGCTCTCGCAATGTGTTTGCTGCGAGGCGGCGCTCTCTCAATGGAGTCGGCGGCGTTGACGTCGGCGTCTGCTTGCCGCGCCAGCTGCATGTGACCCCCAGCGAATACCCCACCAAAAGGAAATGCGACTGCTGCTGCTGCTGCTGCTGCTGACGCCGCCGCTGCTGCTGGCAGTGACCCTGTCGCCGTGGCCCATTATCAGCATTGTCATCATGCTGCTGCTGCTGCTGCTGCTGCTGTTGTTGTTGGAGCTATCAGCGCTGGCACTGCTTGCCATATAATTATAATCATATCATGCATATCTCAAGTATTTTTGTGTTCTCCTTTTTGTTCTTTCACAATGGCCAGTATTTGCTGCCTTATCGCGCTCCAGTTCCAGAAATTGCCACAAAACGCGACGAGGCGTCGGCGCCGCGGCGCAGTCAAGGACGACACCGTTAAGCACCGCCAAGCGCCAGCGGCCCCAAAAAGGGGAGTAAATTGCAGAAAATTATCACATTGTTTAAAAAAAGCAAGAGTGCTTTAGAAGGGAGTGCCCGACTAGCGGATGCCCTGTGTCCAGCGGCAAATTCTAAACACTTTAGCTCCACAATCCGATTTTTAAAAAACTTTTAGAGTTAAAAATGTGTGTATAAAGCAAAGCGCAGGATATACAAATTTAGTGTCTCTATATGCTATATTGATATTGATGCTGAACAAGAATATATATGTATATATATCGAATCAAAGATGCTTTCCTCAGGCTGTTACATGCATTTGCACTAAAACAATATACCCTTTTTGGCCGTTTTTAGTCAGGGGATGAGGGCATAAAAAACGGCAGACGTCGGGCCAGACTGGAGACGAGGCGCGCTGGCGAAGATCATTAACGATGCGAGAGGGGCGCGCAAAAATAGCCACGAGGAGAACAAATCACATTATTAGTCGACGTTGACGTCGACGTCGATGGTGACGTCGGCGCTGGCGTCGTTGCACGTTATTTTTAAAAAATCTGTTGTATGGCGCCGCGTTTGATTTTATAGGCGCCAAGCGGCAAATGGCGGCGGTGGCGGCAAATTGTGGCGACACGTCTGCAGCTGGAGCAGCCGCAGCAGCAGCAGCCGCAGCAGCAACAGCCGCAGCAGCATCAAAAGCAGCAGCAAGAGCAGCAACAACAGCCGCAGATACAAATGCGATAATGTAGAGGAACAACAACAAAGAATACGAAACTGAGATACAAGATAAGAGCGATGCACGGAGAGCCGCGACGCTACGCGACAGCCAGCAGACGCCAGCCAAAGATCTCGCGTCCCGGCGCCGCAGCATCGGCAACGCCAACGCCAACGCTGACGCCGACGCCAGCGTCGCCGTAACCGATGCCAACAGATATCAAGCACGTCTCAATCTCAAATCATTCAGCGCCCGGACTTGGCCAGAAAGGTTTTTTTGCCGGGCGATGCGACGGCAGCGGCAGCGGCAGCTTGTGCCGCCAACGCCGCTCAATTAACAATGAAAAGTCGGTCTGGTACGTCATAATATATTTTTATCTGATTACCAGGCAACCATGCAAACAGGCAGCAGACGCCAGACTAGCCACAAATCGTGCGTTGGCACAAACACAAACACACATGCACGGCAACCGCCCAAGCATCATCAACATCATCCTTGCTATCTGTAAGTGTTGTTTTTTGCGTGACTGTCAGATCTCTAATCAACAGATCTCAATTGTGGCGCCGCCGCCGTCGCATCAATGTGACGCCACATGCGTTTACCTGTGTGCGTTTGTGGCGCCAACATTGCGCACTTGAATGAATTGTGCCACATTGTGTGGCCAGGCAGCATTGCTTATTGTCTCTATTTGAAATCACAATTTGAATTTAAAATTGAAATTCCAACAAGTTTTGCCGCTGACATGTGAATGGCGATTGACACAAAAGAAGTAAACAAACGATGAACAGCTGTGCGCTGCCAGGGCTGCAAGCATTTAAATCCTATGTAAAAGCTTGGTAAAATAAATAATAATTAGTAATAAACATATTTTATACTTAATTTGTTTTTAAATCCTTGAAATATAAGCCAGGTTATGTGCTTAAATGCTGCAGTTTTTACAAATATGTTATGAGCCACAAACGAGCTCTTACATTGGTAATCTTCAGAAAAAAAAGAAAACAAATATGGTTGCTATTTATGCAGTGTGTATATGTGCACATAATTATATGTCTAACTTGTTGTAAAATGTATTGAATATGACTATAGCTCACTATAACATTGTTAAGTAATATAAAAAAGTAGGCAACCTTGCATTTCGTAATTAATCATAATACATTTCCTAGTGAAAATTGAACTCAGGAATTGCACTTTATATGTTAGTTAATTGATATATCAAAGTTTGCTAAGTTCTCGCACTTATAATGCATGTGCAGCGTATCAAATATATGCAATTTGAATGTGCCGCGCATTTGGTCAGCTGTCAAACGAACAGTTGGCAGCCCTGCGCACAGTTACAGTGCGACTGTCAAAAGCGATATAAAAAAGTTGTCTGCTCGGCATTAAAATTTCTTGTAGCGCTGCTAAATATTTTCCAGCATATCGGTAAGTTCTGTTTGTGGTGCAACGCAAGCGTCGAGCTCAAGTGGTAAGTGGAGCGGTTGGTCGAGAGCGGGGCTGCCACAGATTCGATTGGTGGCCGAAAGGGACTGCTCGGGCTGCTTGCAACTTATGTAATTGCCCGTAAAGTGGATGTTGTTGCCAATTTGTTGTTTGTGCATTGATTTGTTGCAGAAAATATGATACGTGCACCGCTTGTGAAGGCGCTGGGCGCCCTCGGCTCACCCACACACCAAATCACCAGCCGAGCGGTGCGCACCAGTGCCGTACTGGCCCAAACACCGGCCAAGGCGCCCGAGAAGATCGAGGTGTTCGTCGATGATATACCCGTCAAGGTGCTGCCGGGCACCACCGTGCTCCAGGTGAGGGGGCGGGCATGCCAAGCATGCGTAATACATATTTAATTGATAAGTTCTCTCATCTGTGCAGGCTGCCGCTGAGGTTGGCGTGGAGATTCCGCGCTTCTGCTACCACGAGCGTTTGGCCGTCGCCGGCAATTGTCGCATGTGCCTGGTGGAGGTGGAGAAGAGTCCCAAGCCCGTGGCCGCCTGTGCCATGCCCGTGATGAAGGGCTGGCGCATCAAAACCAACTCCGATCTGACCCGCAAGGCGCGCGAGGGCGTCATGGAGTTTCTGCTCATGAATCATCCGCTCGACTGTCCCATTTGTGATCAGGGCGGCGAGTGTGATCTGCAGGATCAGGCCATGGCCTTTGGCTCCGATCGTTCACGTTTCACGGACATCAACTACACGGGCAAGCGGTAAGCGGCCAAGGCAGCATTTGCAAATTTCAAATCTAATCCTCCGCTTGCAGTGCTGTGGAGGACAAGGACATTGGGCCACTGGTGAAGACGGTGATGACGCGTTGCATCCACTGCACACGTTGTGTGCGCTTCGCCTCCGAAATCGCTGGCGTCGATGATTTGGGCACCACGGGACGCGGCAACGATATGCAAATTGGCACCTATGTGGAGAAGCTCTTCCTCACCGAGCTCTCGGGCAATGTGATCGATCTCTGCCCCGTCGGCGCGCTAACCAACAAGCCGTACAGCTTTGTGGCACGCCCCTGGGAGATCCGGAAGGTGGACAGCATCGATGTGCTCGACGCCGTCGGCAGCAACATCGTTGTGAGCACCCGCACCAACGAGGTGCTGCGTATTCTGCCCCGCGAGAACGAGGACGTCAACGAGGAGTGGCTGGCCGATAAGTCGCGCTTCGCCTGCGATGGCTTGAAGCGCCAGCGCCTGGTGGCGCCCATGGTGCGCATGCCCAACGGTGAGCTGCAGGCGGTCGAATGGGAGGGCGCCCTTATTGCAATCGGCAAGGCGCTGAAGCAGGCCAATGGACAGATCGCTGGCATTGCCGGCCAGCTGGCCGACGTGGAGGCTATGGTGGCGCTCAAGGATCTGGTCAATCGTCTGGAGGGCGAGCACCTGGTCACCGAACAGGACTTCATCAAGGGCAGCGGCATCGATGTGCGCTCCAGCTATCTGCTCAACAGCACCATTGCAGGTTCGTGTTGAAAACGAGCCAAAGCCTGGCCGGAAATTAAACGAGTCGCGTCTTCTTTCAGGTCTGGAACAGGCCGACGCTGTGCTGCTGGTGGGCACCAATCCGCGCTACGAGGCCCCGCTGGTGAACACGCGCCTGCGCAAGGCCTACGTCCACAACGAGCTGCAGATTGCCTCGATTGGGCCCAAGATTGATCTGTCCTATGAGCACGAGAATCTGGGCGCCGATGCCAGCCTCATCAAGGATGTCTGCACCGGGTCGCATGCCTTCTCCAAGGTGCTGGAGGGCGCCAAGAAGCCGGCCATTATCGTTGGTGTCGATCTGCTGGAGCGTCCCGATGGCGCCGCCATCCACGCCACCATCTCCGAGTACTGTCAGAAGCTAAAGAAGCCGGTGAGTGGTGTCCCTACCTACTGTCTAGTTTTGGGTCTGACAAATCGGTCTCTTTCTGCGCAGAATTGGAACGCCTTCAATGTGTTGCATAACAGCGCCTCACAGGTGGGCGCCTTCGATGTGGGCTACCAGCCGGGCGTGCAGCGCGTTCTGCAGGCACAGCCGAAGGTGCTGTTCCTGCTGAACGCCGACGCCGGCAAGGTGACGCGCGATCAGCTGCCCAAGGACTGTTTCGTTGTCTATATTGGATCCCATGGCGACAATGGTGCGTCCATTGCGGACGCTGTGCTGCCGGGTGCTGCGTATACCGAAAAGCAGGCGACCTATGTGAACACCGAGGGTCGATCACAGCAGACATTGCCGGGCGTCTCGCCGCCGGGCATGGCGCGCGAGGATTGGAAAATATTGCGCGCCATATCCGAGGTGATGGGCAAACCGCTGGCCTACGACAACCTCGATGAGCTGCGCACCCGTCTCGAGGATATCGCGCCACATCTGACGCGTTACGGTCAGCTGCAGCCGGCGGGCGGCGAGGCGAGCGGCCAGGCCACACCCGTAAGTAGCTGACAATCGATGTTGAATCTCTAGCTAATCCGCTTGCCATCTGTGCAGAGCAAATCCATCGGCGGCAGCCCCATCGACGTTAAGCAGAAGGAGCTGCGCGACTATTTCATGACCGATGCCATTTCGCGCGCCTCGCCCACCATGGCCAAGTGCATATCGGCGGTCAACAAGCAGCAGCGACAGGACGAGGCGGCCAAACAGTGTGCGGCCATCTAGGCGACGGCCCGGCCCCAAATCTGATCTGATGATTTAACATAAATATTAAATAATTAATGTTGTTTTTTTTTTTTTTGCGTAACTAAAACACTTTTTGCTCTTCGATAATTGCCGAATACTCAATCCTGGCAAGCAGCGAGCGGTGGGCAGCGTGAAGGAGCAGCAGGCGGATGCAAAAAAGAGAAGAAAATATATAGAAAAAAGGAACAACAGTGCAGGGGGCGTTGAGCAGTTTGTAAATGTCATTGAATTTGTTAAAAAGAAATATACAATATACGAAAATAGGAAAAAATAACAATACAGAATCCAAAATAAACGTGAAATAGAAAAATGCGCGATATGTATTATGTACATGTAGATGTATCACGAGTTATCCTATATATATATATAATCAATTATGAGCTATATGTTGGTCTATATTTGTGTATAGCCATCTCGCTTTTAAGCTCTTCCCTTGCACTCTAATTGGTTGCTAACTTGCGTAAAGCTACACTTAAAAAATATATATACCTATATCAAAAACAATATAAGGATTTATTGCGGCGAGTTTTTGTTTTTGGTGAATTGTTAAATTGATGGTTTAAATATTATATCTTACCGTGTCTTAACTAGATTTCATAGGGTGAAAATCGGCTATTATATTGATTGATCCATAGATCCCAAAACGAATCCGTAATTAACTATGGAACTATGTTTTAAATCGCTCTTCACATAGATCCTTAAAAACGATTTTGTTGTCAATTCAAAGCTTGTCACCTATTTTCCACCCTTATGTGTGTAATTACGTAAAATCGAATTTGAGTGTTTCATACGATATAAAAAAGAAGCCAGCTAAATCGTTCCGATGTTACTTAAACGACTGCCCGATGCTCTGTTCGCAGCTTAAAACAGATGGAAAAGCGATTTTAGGTTGTTAGTGCAGATATTTAATATTGTAGAAAATATGGAATATTGCGATTTGCGGATAGGAGCCGGATAATATGTGAACTGGTCATTAGATGTGAATATCAGAGATCTACTTGTCCTCTTTGGGTATTTTATATGCAGCATTTTAAGAGGTACACACGAGAATACACTTAAAGTTGGGAGTTTCTTTCAAAACCAATATACCCTTCTGCAAGTTGTGAACAGGGCGTAAAGATTTCATGGAAACATATCACATATAAGCTGATATTTATATATATTCCTTTCTATTGATTTTTCACCCATTATACAATGAAACAAAGAGCTTTGTGGGTGAAAAACTTCTATTAGTTTTACCGTAAAAATACAGATATTTTATTAATATTTATTATCTTCATATAACATAATTTCGTAATTTTGAGTGCACACCGCACAGAGGCTACTGCCAGGGCGAAGCCCGCGTCGAAGGGGGTTTTACTTTCTCGACAAAAGAAGCGCTTCAGTTCGACTGAAGTGAAATGTTTGGCCCTCCTTCCTTGCTCCATCCGCCAGTCTGTGGGTTAGCTGAGCTATTGTGGGAGTGCGTGTGTGTGGGTGTAAGTGTGTGTGTGTGTATACAAATGTGATACTATCGAAATTATATAAAAACTTGAACTTTTATCGCTATAAAGCGGCAACAACTCTGAAATTCGTTGGTGTCTGCCATTTGGGGCATCTCTAGCCCATCCAGATGTGTGTGTGTGTTTGTGTGGGTGTGTGGACTGGACGATGCATTGTGATGAACGCGTCGTTTAGCTGCAGCAGCTGGCGGGTGTTGGATCCAAACCGGACCGCTTGGTAATGCTGAGACGTGTAAACTCCTCTGCTGTGGTCGGATGAATGCCCACGGTGTTCATCAGCGTGGGAATGGTCAGACCCGACTTGAGGGCAGCGGCAAAGCCCTGGATCACCTCACCGGCAACTGGACCCAAATAGTGCAGGCCATACACTCGCTGATCCCCGCTGCGCTGGGCGACGGCCTTCACATAGCAATAGCGCACACTCTTCTGTGGTATAAAGAACTCCGTGGGCTTGTAATAGCCGTGGAATACCTCGATCTCTTCGGCGCCGTAGGCTTTGACGGCGTCCTCTTCGCTCAGGCCGACGCAGGCGTACTCGAGTGGGGTGAATACAGTGGTGGCCACGTCGGCATAGTCCATGCGCAGATCCGAGTCCGCATAGAGGCGACGGGCCAGCAGACGGCCGGCGAGAACAGCGACGGGCGTTAGCTCCGGCTTGCCATGGATAATATCGCCGACAGCATAAATGTGGGGCACATTGGTGGTCTCCTCGCAGTCCACCTGAATCTTGTCCTTGTGCGTCAGGACGCCGGCATTGTGCAAATTCAGATCATCGACCAGACCCTTGCGGCCAATGGCCCAGAGGACTGTATCGAACACATCGCTATCCACCTCGCCCGTCTCCGTGTTCTCGTACTTGACCAGCAGTCGGCCATCTGGCTGCTTCTCCACGGACAGCGGGACTGTCTTGCGCAAGAACGGAATGCCACGCTCCTCCATGGAGGCAGCAACCAAATTGGCCATTTGCTGATCAAACCCGCGCAGCACAATCGAGCGGACCATCACAGTGGGCTCATAGCCGAGACCCTTCAGGAAGCCGGCGCACTCCAAGCCGATATCTACAAATTGTGTCGATTAAAATAAATTGAATAGATGGAGTACAGCGAATTAATTCGCTCGCAATTGCCACTTACAGCCAGCGCCCACGACAAGCGTCTTGCCGGGCTCACGCTCCAAGCTGAAGACATCGTCGCTGGTAATTCCGTACTCCACGGCGCCGGGTATATTCGGATAACGTGGACGACCGCCGACGGCAATCACAAAAGTCTGAGCGGTTATGGTACGATCGCCGCTCTTCAGCTTGGCGGACAATGTATGCGGATCCACGAAGGAGCCCAGGCCATTGATGTACTCGACTTTTCTGTGTGCAGAGTGCAGGGTTAGATATAGCTAGCGATGGGGAGTCCAGTTAGCCGACTTACTTGTCGCGCAGATCGACGCGCGTCACCCAGTTGACAGACTTGATGTGATTCTGCACCGAGGACACGAGCTTGCTCCAATCGGGCTTGATTTTCTCGTCAACATTCCAGCCGTAGGCGGCTGCCTCATGGACGGCTTCGCCCAAGAGGGAGGCCTGATGCATCAGCTTCTTTGGTATGCAGCCAACATTGACACAGGTGCCGCCGACGCCCCATTTGGTGCCAGTTGGCGTTGGCTTCACGAAATCCAGGCAGGCAACGCGTGCGCCATGGGCCACCGCCTCCTTGGCACAGGACAGGCCACCGGATCCGCCGCCAATCACAACCAGATCGTAATCGTAGTTGCCTGCAAAAGATAATTATATAAGGTTGCAATGAAAAAGGAGTTGAATACAAGTTGGAGTCGCAGTTGCATTAACAGATTTGTTGCGCTACCCGCTTGCAGCAGCAGCTTCTTCTTCCCTCCCGGCTGCTCCCTCTGGCGCAAACGTATATCCATGTAGGCCGAGCGATAAATGCTGCGCCCCTCGGCGGGCTGCTTATCAGCCAGCGAGGCGGGCACAAACTCAAATAGATGCATTTCATGCACGGCAACTGCTGGTGAGTTTCACTGTCTGTTGTTGTTGTCGTTGTTGTTGTTATCGTTGTCCTGTTTGGTCAATTACGCGTCTCTTCGCTGTGCAAACCAAAGTGGAGCAATCACTGCGAGCCCCGCCTTGGCATGCGCTTTGTTTTGGCTCTAATTCGTTTGCCATGGCAACATTTACTCTATTACCGTGTTTCGTCATTAGAGGGGGAGTGCGAGGGGCGGGTGGCCAGCTTTTTATTGTTAATAATACAGTTGGACACATCGAGCGAGTGATAAGGTCAACTGAGATTCACATAACTATCTAAAGATATTTCCCCATAAGGTTGTGAAGGAATTTGAATTTGTTTGACAACAAATACAATACCAAATAGATTAAAAATCCTTGCAGTAGTAGTAAGTAAAACAAATTGTCGCTGTTAGCCTTAAAGTTCAAATCTAGATATCCATGATTTATTTCTAATGTCACAATTCTAATTATAAAAGCGCATAGATTTTAGATAAGTTTTATTTTCAAATATACCAAAAAATTCGGTTTGGATCAGCAATTGAAGAGATATTGATTATATATACAAAACAAAGTGTCCAATTCGATATAACTAACAATAATCCGATAGTGAAATAATTTAGCTAATATGAGACCAAAAAAGCGATCGTTTCTCTGACAGCTATATTATATTGTAATCCGATACGTCTGACTTTTGATATATATACGTTACCAACAACAGTTAAACGGATCTATGACGTTGTGGAATTGTTTGCATATAAAACCAATCTAAAATTACACTTGGTGCTGAACCATTCCGATAAGCTTGTCAAATACCAAATTGAGGAAATAATAAAATAAAATTGCTTATCGAATTGTTTGCAATGAAACCAAGCAGAAATTGGTATTTATGCAAAGACTATTTCAAGAATGCTGCTCGTGATTAGCATAAATATACTAAGTACTTGATGGCATTTATCGAGCTGTAGCTGGGAGCTTATTAACATATACAATAGCCACAAACAGCTAATGAAATGGGGCTAGGGGCAGGGTGGAGTGGGGCGTTACGTGCTGCTGATAAAGTGACTAGTTATCGTTCAAATGCGCCCCCCACATCCCCAACTGAATTCGCCACGGCCCGATGTAAGGGCACAAGCAAGTCACGATTGCAGTTCGATATAATCACGATGACGATGTGCTAATGAAGATGATGATAATGACAAGCATGATGACGTAAGCTCGCCTCTCTTTCTTTCTCGCTCTCATGCTTGTGCATAGAGGATGTGCTTGTGAAATATCAAAAGATATTCTCGAACATTTTTCGCTATCAGCGGCAAATGCCAATTGTGCTGCATCTGGCGAAATACGCCAAACAGGCACAAATACAATTTAGAAAGTTTTTAACCAATGCCCTTAAGCTGCCCTCAAGATACAAAAGACAATATTATGATCGTGACAGTGCAAAAAATAAAACAAATTAAAAATGAGTCGAGTTTTTTTGGGCAACACCGGCAACTAATTGATTGACGCCCGATAAGGGAGGTACGTGCGTAGAGGAGCGCGCGGGGGCGCTTAACAGTTATTGAGCAATAAATGCATAAATATGCGTGTGCGAAAGAATATGCGATAATAAAAGGCCGCCATTTGCGGTGTTGCCAACTGGCAAAGAGATCCAATGGCACAGTTGCTTTTGCTTGCGGTTAACATGCGGCTGGGCTTACCTCGTAGTGGCTTAACCTTGCGCACCGGCTGCTGGTACATGGCCTGCCGATCGCAGTGCGGGTGATTAAATGGCGGCACATTAATGCCAGTGTCGCTGGTCGAGCTATCTAGCGAATTGCGACCCTGTGGCAGAGATTTGCCAGGATTGCGACCACCCGATTGCGAAGTGCGTCGGGGCCCCTTGTCCGGCGTAGCTGTGTTGACGGGCTTCATGATCGTTGTTAGATTTCTTCGCTGGTGTTGTTGTTGTAATTGGGAACTGTTGTTATTGAACGTGTAGTGTAAACTATTTGTAGCAATTGTTTTTGTCGCACTTGAAGTTAAAATCGTCGCATGCTGGCGAAGCAGCGTCACTGAAAATCTCGAATTCCACAGTGTGAGCGACATTTTGTATATATATTATATATACGGTTATAAGCACGTTCCCCCTTTGGTTACAGCCAATAATTGCAGCTCAATACCAAAGCTATGGCAATAAATAATCAAGATGTTTATTGCGCTGCGCGATCTTAACAAACTAAAAGTTTATTTGGCGAAATCACAGACACAAAAGCGAAATGAAAAATAGAGCGACGTTGTCAGGCGGCTGCTCAGCTCTTGGAATGATTGGAAAGTGTTGGCAGCGACGCTCACCACGTAACAGCGGCAGCGCGATTGAATGCGAATGCGCGGCGAAAAGAGAATTGGATGAAGATGACGGCTGCATGAGGGTCGCCGAGTTGTCTTATTGGGGCATTGCAAGCATATAATGATCAAATAATTTACATAATTTCCCTAAATACAACGACGGGAAAGAGCAACAGTTGGTTGGCCTTGTCAGGGTTGCCACACAGTCCCTAAAATATTCAATTTTAGCAAGCATTAATTCCTTCTTTGCCAACAGTTGGCAACTCTGTCAGCTGCCGCCGCCGGCCGCTTGTAGTTATAAAAAGTTAACAAAAAAAAAAAAGGAAAAAAACACGAAGAAGAGGAAGCAATGTGTGTGTGGAAAGAGTAGACGGTTAGCGATAATCGCAATTATAAAGTGCCACTATTAGCCTCGTGGCGCGTGCACAGTGTGCCACCTTACGTTGTTTGTGTCAGTTATAAAAAGCTTCTGCTTAATCTCGAGTACAAATATCCGATTAGATTTCCTGTGCTCTGCAAAAGGTTAACAATAACGGTTGACAGCAATGAATTCCATTTTAATAACGGGCTGCAATCGTGGCTTGGGTCTGGGCTTGGTGAAGGCATTGAACAAGCTGCCGGAGCCGCCGCAGCATCTGTTCACCACTTGCCGCAACTTGGAGCAGGCAGCGGTAAGTCGAAGATGTAGTTTTTGTCTAGTCATGTCGCCAAGGGGTGACTCATGCACATATTAACGCCATCGAAACTACGCGAATAATTAAAAGACGCAACAACAGCAATAACCCGTACCGAGAGAGACAGCTAGAAATATTCTGGTTCTTGTGTGGCATCATACTACCGTTACTCACCTTTACCGTCTACGGGCGCCATGTTTTGCAGTTTTGGCAAGTGTTTTAGGCTAACGAACAGGAGCAGCAATAGCTTCCAAATATTAAACGAATTAATTCAGTTCAACTGAAGACGAACAACAACACTTTACACGGGTTATGGCTAGCGCAATTAATACAAAAAATAACAAACTGGAATCTGTCAAATGACGTTAACTGGGTTCTCTACGCCACACTCTCGCCAGCGAACGCAAATGCGAAATAAGCGGTAAAGTTTTTGCAATTGCTTTTACGCTTTCGATTCGATGCTTTGCTTTTGGATTAGCGAGCTCATTTTCCAGTTTTGGAAAGCGCAAGTTATCGATGTATCGCAACGAAGTATCGATGCTTTTGCGCACGTATTGTTTCTGTGCACGATAATGTTACGTGAAGTTGGGTGCGCACTCGCCTGAATTTGGCACCAATTTTGAACTACAGTTTATTTAAAAACTATCTAAGTAATAATTGTTATTACTTTGCAGGAGCTGAAGAATCTGGCCAAGGAGCATTCTAATATACAAATTATTGAGATTGGTAAGCAGACTCAAGTATATTGCCTAATTTAAAAGTTAACTGCTCGTAAATTTAATTCCTAGATTTACGAAATTTCGAGGAATATGACAAGCTTGTTGGCAAGATCTCTGAAGTGACCAAAGACGCTGGACTCAATGTGCTATTCAACAATGCCGGAATTGCGCCCAAGTCTGTGCGCCTGGGCGCCACCAAGACGCAGGATCTGATCGATACGTTGCAGACGAACACCGTGGTGCCCGTAATGCTAGCCAAGGCCTGTCTGCCGCTGCTCAAGCAGGCCTCGCTGGCCAACGAGCAGGCGTGCATGGGCGTCAAGCGCGCTGCCATCATCAATATGAGCTCCATACTGGGCTCGATAAAGTCGAACACTGACGGCGGCCTGTTGCCCTATCGCGCCTCCAAGGCGGCTCTGAATGCGGCCACCAAATCAATGAGTATCGATTTGGCTGCCCAAAAGATACTTTGCATCAGCCTGCATCCCGGCTGGGTGCGCACCGACATGGGCGGCGCCAATGCGCCACTGGATGTGGGCACGAGCACCACGCAAATTGTGGAGACCCTTTACCAGCTGAACGAGACGCACAACGGCGGCTTTTATCAGTACGACGGTGCCCAGCTGCCCTGGTAGAGGTGAACACCAGACTTGACATCTAAATGATGTGGGTCTAATATATATAATATACATATTTTGTTTGCTATCTATGTAAATGTTATTGGTGTTTCACCAAAGTCGTTTGAAATCATGAGTTTTCATTATTTGTGGGCAATGGCAGCTGGTCCCAGTGCCTGATCAGATCGGCGGTTGAGGTGGTTGCGGGTTCCCGCCCCCGTTGCCATTCATGGGATATGCCACACGCTTGCGCAGGTCGAGGCGAGGACGTCGGTTGTTCGCATTGGATGTGCTGTCGGCGCTTATTGGCGGCGGATCGTTCCAGCCGGGCGTGAGGGAACCTAAATGTTTAAGTGAAAGATGGCAACACTTGTACTTTCTTTCAGGAAGCTCTTGCCTTTGATTTACCTGGAAAGGCGCCACTGGGCGCAATGTTTTGGCCCATCGGTGGCGGCGGCTGCGTTGCAGTTGGTGGCGGCAGCGGCGGTGGCGGCGTCATATTTGTCACCAGCGTGTTGAATGTTGCAAGAATAAGCTAGCTGTTTGACTATGACAACTTGTCAACAGCTGTTTAAGAATATTATTAATGTTTTTCGATAAATATTAACAAAATGTAGACGCAGACAATAGAAAGTGAGTTCGCAATTCGCGTGCAGCCAACATTAAGTGAGTGCGCAATTTGCGTGCAGCCAACTTCATGCGTCATGCGCTGGAAGGCGCCACCATTTTGAATTTTGAACGTTAATTCAATTAAAATACGTTACATTTTCAAACATTTGTAAGAAACCTTTAAAGAATGCTACGTGTATATTTTGCTGTATTTATTTTTATTTATTATGTAACAAAGAAAAAACTGAAAGTTCTTGGTTTTCCTTTATTGCTTATTGCATCTATGATAGGTACATTTTTGTGTTGTGCATTTTTAGGGCTTCTTTGGGGTATTTTCTTTAAAGACTTAAGATAGTTTTGTATAAAGGAAATTATAGTAATCTTTGTATAAAGTATTTGTTGTATCTCTGGTCTCTTACAATAGCCGCTGTCACACGCACAAGAGTCTTGAGTCTAATCTTGTGCAGTGGCCAGCAGCTGCAATAAGCACCGTTTATTTATACCGAAGATCGTTTGTACTCAACAATATATTTATATATAAGTCACAGTAATTCACATTCAATATAAACACTTAAAAATCTCGACTAATTGGGACGTGGGTGTCCTGAGTGTGGGAGGACTAGGTATGTTGGCATATTTGATGCGATTTGGTTGATGTTGCATTAATGATGAGCCACGGCCACAACATATGTTTCGGTTCACAAATCCAAGAGTGTGTTCGAGTGTGTGTGTCACTGTTTTGAATATTTAAATTGATGTTACGATTTTTGTGTGTTTTAGGCGTACTTAATGGGTGTTCTATTGATTTCCAATTTAAATCATTCGGCGGCTCCAATTTTCGCTGCTATCACCCTTTATGCATAACTTATGCGTGCAATTAGGGGCCAGAAAAATGTTTTTTCAGCACAAATTTGCCAAAATGCATGCGAGTAGATGTATAATATATTTATATATATCTATTTTTTCTTTGAAATGTGCGTATTTCTTTCAAAAGTGTATTGTATTGTTCTTATGATATATTATCTTTTTAAACTGGGAGCACAACAAAAAAAGTATTTAAAAAATATATATTGGCCATATTTATGTTTGCTGGCAATATTATTTATCCTTATTTGTTTTATGCACTTGTAAAAAAAAATATGAAAAAATATTTTTCCTTTTTATTTACATATTTTGTAAGATTTGCTGCTGCTGGTGTGTTTATTGCTGGTTGCAGTTGCTCGTCGCTGTTGTCGCTTAATTAACAATATTTAACTGAGACAATGTTCTGGCCGCCGTGCCGCTTTTATAGTTGCAGGTATACCGTCGCTGCTGACGTCGACTGCGCGGTCGGCGCTGCTGCTGGCGTTGCATCCCTCAAGCTACAAAGTTACCGTTGTCGAGTTTTAACTACCTGCTGAAGACAGCCACATTCGCACACACCCACACACACACAAGCCCACGCACACGCCTACACACACTGGTCAGCGGGCTAAGGCGAAGTCTTAGATGTGTGTGTGTGCTGGTGTGTGTGCGTGTGTAAGTGACTTTGTAATATTATTAGACGGTTTTAGTGTGTGCCAGCTAGTATGCCTTGACCAGTGGGCGAACGGAAGGTTAAGGGGGACGTGGGGGCGGGCGCGGGGTCAGCGGCGCTGTGTACTAAAACAAAATGTCGCTGCCTACTTTTAGGCGCTGCTCGATTGCGTTCTTGAAGCAAATCAAAAAGAAAGCCACAACTACAACAACATCCGGGACATTTACATGAGAGCGCAGCAGAGTAGGAATCAAGTCCAGATAGTATCCTAAAGAAAAGAAATCCAAGAAAATTTCATAATTTGCGAACAAAATGCTTAATTCAAGCAATTGTTTAAGTCCAAAAAGATTTAAATGCAGTTCGCAAAAAAGTAACTTAACTTAATAAGAAACGTTTAATGCATATTTAACAAAATTGTATGTATTTAAAAATATTTTTGTTTATCCTTGATGATAAGCTCCAAAATGATTCATGCTTAATTTGAGTTCAGTTTAAAGAATATTTAAGAACATTTGCTTGGAAATTGAAGAAGAAACCACTCACCTGAATTTCGTATTGGGGCTTTTCTCTCAGTGTAGCAGCAGTTAAAAAGGAAATCATTGAGGCAGGTTGCTCGCTGCAAGCGGGCAAGAAAAGAAGCCCAGCTCCGCATGTGAGCTGGAAATATGATGCCGCCACGAGCTATTGCAATTGCAACTTCACGTGCAACTCGCAGTTACGACACGGCCAATACCCAATTGCCTTTGCTTGCCACAACACGGGGTAGTTACCGAACGTGCGTGGGGGCCAGTGCGACAGCGGGGATGCCGGGGTGCCGGACTGGTTGCAATCTGTAGCAACCTCGTGACGCGTGTGCCACGTAACAGGAAAAATACGAAGAAGAAAACGAAAAGAGATATCAGTAAAATATTTACAGTTGGGTGTAAGCGACTGTGCTGTATACACTGTACGCAGTTAAGGAGGCTGAAAGCATCAGCTCGATTTCGTTCGGATGGAATAAATTAAGCCTGATTTTGGGAGGATTTAGGCGGCGTTTGTAGGCGTATTTGAGACAATTTTATCAGCTGGCCAACAAACACGATTTGAAGACTCTGGCTTTATACGAGCGTACAGCGCCAATATGCCCGTTTGCGCTTTGCGAACAGTGCATAAATGAGAAATATAATGAAATAACATTGTTCTATGCATGTGGCACCTGTAACGGAACCACGCTCACACCAACCCTCACACACCCTATCCCTGCAGCTCAACCAATCCCCGCCCCCGCCCCCGCTGACCCACCCCGCCCACGGGGTGCTGGCGATCACTTGTATGGCATCGCCGTTTGGAATGCTTGGCTGCGCTGCGCCCGTACAACGGGGCCTGTCCGTGTGGGGAATCTCAACAAGGTAGCCGGCGGGGGCAGCAGCTTAAAAGCCTGGGGCCCCACCCGGCCGGGCTGGGGCGGAGGCGCGGCGGCGCTTAGCGAAAATGGCGCGTATCAAGTGACAGATTGTCTGCGCCAAAGAGGCCAACGGAGCGGAGTGCTATTCTATTTTCATGCGCTGTTCGGCGGGTCCGGCAAGGGTATATATGAGGCGCTTTTCTATATATCTCACATATATCATATATAGATTTAGAGTCGCGAAACCAGAATTTTGCGCTCGCAAACGGCCGATCGATATTAGCCGAGTTTGACTATTGATTATAATCCAATATAATATCCAATATATATCTCTTTTTGGGCCAATTTTCAATGGTGCACAGAGTATTGGGCAGTCGGGGACACTCGACTGGCATGTTCTTACTTGTTGTTGTTGCTGTTCTCGTTCTGCTTTCTCTTCTTCTTCTTCTTCTTGCTACTCTTCTTCGGCTCTCGTTGCTTCTTCTTCTTCTGTTTGCTTCCCTAGCTTGTGTTGGGGGTCTTGTGAAACCATAATTTTCAAAGCAGGCGATAGGCAACACACACCTAAACACACACACACACACATATACCTATATATATATATACAAATATGTATATATGCATGCGTGCTCGTTAAACTGACGACACTCTTTGACACCTGCTTTTGGTTCTCCCGATTTCCCGTGCTGTCTCTTTCTCGCCCTCTCCACTCTCTCTCTCTTTCCCATGTGTGTCACGATTGTATTTCGACTCCCCCATAATACTCGGGCGCAATAAATTATGAAAATCCTTGCTAGACGAGCGGAAACCCTATTTCAATTACGCAAAAGGTATGCCACAAATATTTCGAAAAGCCAGAAACGCGATTTTTACCACTGCATATTGCTAATCAATATTTGGCCATCCTTGGCGGCTTTGGAACCTGCACTTTTGGCGAAGGGAAAACGTTTTAATTGGCAAATAAAACAGAAAAGTTGCAAAAACCATCTTCCGGAAAACGCCTAAACCTAAATATACTTTCCCGGCCATATTTCATTATTTTTCTTCCCCGAAACAAACCTAGTATATTAATTATTAGTTTTCCTTCTAACTGAATCTCGTCACAGACCGCAATCTTAGCCGAAAATAAAAATCTCTAGATATTTTGTTTAAGAGTTTTAGGCTTACGAAAAATCGATTTAAAATAAAAGTGTTGTGCTCAAATTTCACCTTGACACTTCCCCTTGATTTGAGTACAATAATTTTCGTTTTTTCGCTGAGTGTAAAAGTGAATTAAAATTAAATTTAAATCAAACCAATTCGTGCTTTGCATTATTTTCGAAATTTCAACTACTTTTCAAGTATTTATTACTCGAATTCGGATAAGCAACAATTTGAAATAATCCGAAATTTTGTTTTCACATTATTTTATTAGAAGTAGTTCGTGAAAACAACAATTTCAAAATTTGAAGGCACTTCGAAACGCTTTGCGTTTTTGTTTTTTACCAATTTTGGAACACAAATCGTGTCGCATTGAGTGTTTTTTATGCCCTGCTAAAAATGAAAATGATTTATAATAGGGCAGAAAGAAGACAGAAGGAAATATCTTTGACTATGAATAATTGATGATATATCAAGATGCAATCTAACACTGTGTGTTTGAGCTTTAGTCTCTTTAAAATTATATAAAATATACAACTAGTTACTTTATTAACTCACTTTTCACTAGCTTTTTCAATTAGTTAGTTCTTTGTTTACCTTTCGCCAGTCTAGAACTACTTGCTGTAGTTGCATTCATGCTACTAGCTACTTCATTGGTTACCATTCGCCAGTTACTTCACTAGTCACCATTTTAGGCTATATCCTCTAGTCAGAGTAGAGGGTTGTTCTTTGTGTCTGTCTGCATAGAAGGAAGCTCGAATGCACTTTGGGGCAGCTCGCAGTCTGAAACCAGTTGCCAATTAGGCGGGTGCCCACGAAAGGTAACAGGGCGTATTTAATTATCCTCAAAGCCCCTCGCAAGATCTAGCCAACCATAATCCAGCAGCGCCCACCACTTCCGCAAAAATCAATATTTGTCACTGCCTTGGGCCAACAGTTTTAGAGGCAGCGCAAAAATATTAATAAGCAGTAATTACGCTGCACTTATTTTGTGCTTAAGTCGAGTTCAGTTGTGGTCATTGTAAAAGGTTTTTAAACATGAGAACGGAAATCGTATTTTAAGCAGGTTTATGACAAATCCAAACTTCCTAAGTACACGACGTTATAGTTTCTTTTAACGAATATCTTGCACTTATTTATACAAAACGATGCTATTTCTATGCCGTTCTCCATTTATTTTTCTCTCTTAAATTATCGATTTCGATAAGGTTCGTCAAGATCGGTTAAGAAACACAGAAGTTATTAAAGAAAGCGTGTGTTAAAATTATGGTAATACTTGGGATGATTTCTGACTCGTTTATCAACCATAAAGATTTCAAATTTTAAAAATAAGTCATGAGTTAAAGAAATTTGATTTTTCAACATGCACATATATTTTAAGTGCAGAAACAATCTAGGCCAAAAACCATGAACAAAATGAAAGTATCTTCAGTCGAGTTTTACTCGCTCTATCTCTCTCTCGCAACACTTATTCCTATCTCTACCTAACTAACTTTTTATCTATATCTCTATCTGTATCGCTGTATCACTTTATCTCGTTATCTCAGTTTTTCTTATTCGCTGTCTTTCTCACGCTCTGTTTCTCCCTTTCTGTCTGTCTCCACAACTAACTCTCTAATTATCTCTCCCTCTATATTTCTCTATCTATCTTCATTTCCATCTTGGTTTCATCTCCAGTCTTATTCTCATCTCTATATGTCTCGTGTCTCCCATTTGTCGCCACTGAAAATTTACATATCAAGGCGCAATATGTCGCAAATCAGGGCAATTGTTTAAGTGAACTGTCAGGGCGTGTTGGGTGTCTTAACGACCCCCCCCCCCCACCAGCCCCCTCCCCTATATTCTTGTATGCCTCGCCGCACTTACAAACTGACAAATTTAATTTCAATCAATATTCATGAAATAACGTTGTAATTAAATGCACACACACACACACAGAGACAAATCGCTGAAGTTGGGACTAGGGGACGAGTTTAGTCCTTAGCTTTAGACCTTAGTGCGTGCACGTCAGACGTGTCCTTTGCAGCTATTGCGAGGCCAAGCGCAGCCGACCGGACGGACGTCGCTGGGCGTGCAACAAAGATGGCAACAAATTGTTGCAGCCATCGTCGACTGCAGCGCGTCGTTGAAGACGCAGCGCGGCTCGTGTCCTGCCAAATGGCAGGCCACAAGAATCTAGGACAAACAAGTTGGCTTGGTGGGCTCGACAGCGGATACACCCTCAGCACACACACGCACACGCACGCACGCACACACACACACGTACACCCCCTACCCCATACGTTGATGACGTCGCAGACGCTTGCGGCAGGCTCGGCTTTGGTTTTTGGGGCTTTCGGCTTGTGGCTTCGGCTGGGTGCGTTCTCTTAGTCGTCTGCCACTTCTGCTGGCTTCTTTGTGCTTTGTTTATTTGGGTTTCGCACCGTCAGTGGGTTACTGTGCCTGGCTGCTCCTGACCTGCGCCTGGCCCGACCCGACCCGACCCGACCCGGCCCGGCCCGGCCCGGCGCGGCCCTGATGCTGCTCGCTCGCCTTGGCCACAGATGGCTGACAATGACGTCAGCAGCATCAGCCACGCCGGGTAAATGCCCTCTGTGAGCGCAGTCACATGTTGCTGGCACACACACACACACACACACAAACACGAGCAGCGCCTGTAAGCAGGCAACGATTTTGTGCTTGTTAATAAATTGTAAGCCCTACATGTAACTAGCTTAATTTGCCATTTTTAGGCAATACCATTCTTGTTTATAATAAATGAAATATAAAAAATAAATATAAAAAAATTGATACCCAGTACCAATTGGTTGAAATAAGGCTGTGCCTCTGCCTAGTAAAATCAAAACCTTATAAATCCAAATACATTTCTTGTACTTAAAGTTGGAAAAACATTTCATTATTGAGTACTTTTGAATAAAATATAAACCATTATTTTATTCATAATTACAAATAGAATTAAGTACTTTATTCGGGTATTATATTTGGGAATTTTGGGATCGCAAGCAAGTGTTCAAAAAGCGACAAACAATCTATAAGCGAACTTCTGAGGCTTTGTCCGATCAGATCGAGTTATATACCGATCGAAATGTTTCGTTGAAACTGGAAAAAATCCATCGATTCTTAGGTGAAATTTAAATTTTTGGTGCCGATGGGGACTTCAGGAGTTTCAGGAGTTCGTTCAGACAAAAACGTTTCTTTCAAACACGGGTCGAATGGTACCTCAGTTTCTCAATCCGATATCTAGTTCAAAAGTTTTCAACAATTTTAATTTTTTGTGAACCAAAAAACTTTATGTAGGTATTATGTAGGTCTGGTTTGAAACATATTTTTTAAGAGCTACTAGACTTACCTTGGACTCGTTTCTTAAGACAGTAGGTCGAAAATAACAGTTGAGAAAAAGTTTTCAGTTTCACATTTTGATAACTATTATGCCCAAATATTTTTTTAAATTTAGAATTGTTATATTAATTATATATTCTTTGTCACAAAATTTGATAGACGAACTTTTAGGTGTTCTTGTTTGATATATATATTTAGTCAAGCTGATCCGAAAATCCGTCTATAAGAGCTATAGATTCTCAAATTTGTTATATAAGTATCTTCGCATTTCAAACGGAGAACAGTCTCCGAGATTTACGTGGTCAGTGAGACCAAATTTTCTCTCGGCTCTTGCATATAGTTTGCAGGATAATTACATTTTAATCGAAAAGCTGTTTTCTTTAATCGTATATATGGAATATTATAATAGCAAAGAGAGAGTCTTTGAAGGTATTTATTTTTTAGCTTAACTCGTGCTATTTTCTTAAAATCGATTAGAATCGATAGAGACAATAAAAGCCAGAGAACCAGAGGTAAAGGAATTTCATATACAAAACAGAACATATTATTTTTTTCTTTTTCGGAAATCAAAGAATATTGATATTTATCTCCCAGTCGAACGCTCTTTAGCTTGTTTTCTTTGTTGCTGCTGTTGAGGTTGGAGCTTTAGCTTGACTACTGGATAACTCTTCAAATTGCTGTGAAATATACTATTTTGTGCCACAAACTTACCCACAACAACGTCAATCGCTTGAATTCTGGATTCTGTCGCCAGAAATGTTGAGCAGTGTTCTGCGTTTGCATTTTGCTTGAATTTCGCCGAAATATCGCAAGCATTAATAACGCAACAATTTCACAAATTTACCTTAACTACTTAGCACTTCTTGGACGTAGTTCTTTTTTCGGAGAATTTCTATAAACTTCTATGAAATTGTATCGCAAGTGAAATTGGTCTAAGCCCACGGACTTCACTTACGATAAAATTTCACAGATATGTGTATAGAATTTAGAACTTGTTGCTGAACAGCATGCACAGGCTTAAGTTTAATGTTTAAGATTAAATTTAAAATATTAAATTTATACAAAATATATTGAGAGCAGCTGAATATTTATCACTTCATTCCAAAACGTATAAAAAAGCGCTTAAAATTAAATCAGATCAGGTTGAATTTTTATGAAATGTTTGGAATTAAAGTTAAAATAAGGAAATAATTAAAATCTAAGTGTTACTAAAATGTATAATAATCGAAATGATTTTAAGTAATAATAATTATAATTATAAGAATTATAGTAATGCCAAGGAATTATAATATTTTTAATAAAAATAAAAATAAAACATGCAAAATGTGATGTATCGCAGTGTCATTCGAGTGTAGGGATACATTTTGAAATCCAACTAAAACTGAGCAGTACAAGAACAGAGAAATCGACCAAAACATTTCTTTCTGCTCCTCTTCGATTCTCCATTCATTCATCTTAAAACAAAGTAACTGCACTCAATGAGTATGCCAAGCATATTTTAATTAAATCACGTAAAAGTTTCGTTAGAATTTCATAACTTGAGAACAAAATTGTTATTCAAAGAAATTCCGCAATAAATTAACTCATATGCATTAATTCTAAGAAATATTGTACTTACGTTAGAAAAGACTTATGCGTATTTTAAGTATATCTGGAATATTTATTCGAGATTCAAATATGAAATGAGATCAACATTATACCGGATTTTAAAATATTTGAAATGTTTTTTTTTTCTGTCTCCATCTCTGAGTGTAGTTACGTTTGGTTTGGTTTCTAAATTTTCACTGGCTCGCACAGCAACGTTGGACCAATATATTTATCTTGTTTTCATATTTTTTTAATAAATACAGGATTGTTATGAAATTCACTTGAAAATTTTGGATTATTTTGTATGCTTAACAAAAATTCAACATACGAATTTTGTAATTCTTACAGGCTCTATAGAGAATGATATAGAAGAAGCTGCGATTTTGGCGAAAGCGTAATTTGCAACCACAATCCCGAGACGATAAATTTTGCTGATCATTTCAAAATGTTTCTTGGGTTTCCCCTAAAAGCGGGCAGCGTCTTTTTTTATTTATTTTTAGCGCTCGGTTTTGTATTTGTATCTTAAGTTATTCAGCTCTTTTTTCTTATTATTATTATTGTTAAAATATGTTAATGTTTATTGTTTTTCTTGTAATTTTGTAGCTGCTTTGATGATTTCCGCCAAACGGACGAGCTCAAACACGTCAAGTTTTCCATTTTCAAATGCTCAAAACTTGATTAGTTGAACTCGTGCGTAGGACGCAGTTGATGCAGGACGCAGGACGCCAAATAAGAAAACTGTCAAGAAAATAAATAAATAAAATAACTTACTCAGCATTTCAATTGTCCGGACTTGGGCACCGGAGAACAACACTGGAACAAGCACTTGGCAACACTGGCAAAAAAAAACAGTAAAAAAAAAACTATCTTTTAGACTTGGATATCAGGAACAGCACTGATATGGTGAAGTTGAAGCTGCCAGCCAGGGAGCTGGAGATATTGATGAACTGGCTGGCTTGGAGACGAATTTGCGACTGATGTTACCAAATGCGCCAGCTTCAAAATGTTAACCCATAACCCAGGCGCAAGACTTGCACAACGCCGGCAGCGACGCCGGCAGCGAAGTCGCGCACGCTTTGCTGTCGCACGGAATGTCCTTTGCTGCTGCTGGCTCTTTTTTCTCAATGAAATTTCATATGCCTGTTCTTTCGTGCCAGCAGCGCGGCTGCAGCCCGCTCCAAAGCCCTGCCGCTGCCGCCGCTGCCGCCGCTGCCGCCGCTGCCGCCGCCGCCGCTGCTGCCGCCGCCGCCGCTGCTGCCGCACCTTGGCTGCGCGCACAACAAGAACTGCTTCATATCCTGTGAATGAATGCCAGCTGTGACGTCATCAGCATTCCACAAAAACAAAACCCAAAAGCATTTCGTGCGCTTTCGTTTTCGACGTCGCTTTCGCTTTCTCTGGCTCGGCTCGACTCGGGTCGGCTCGGCTCGGCTCGGCTCGGCTCGGCTCGGCTCGGCTCGGCTCGACGGCGACGACGGCCCCGCCACTAGGTCACTGTGTTAGCAGCATCCGCAGACAGCCAATCGATGCTCGCCCAGAGCGACGGCAGCACGAAAGGGGGCGTGGCGGGGCGGCAGGGCGAATTTTGGCGATGACGAAGGCGACGGCGAGAGCAGCAGCGCATGTGAATGATTTTCGGGCACTTGTTTCGCACTTGAACACAGCGCAGCACTTGGCGCTGCCCGCCTGCCTGCCTGCTGCAGCCTGTGATGACGTCGACACCTGTTTGACATTGTCAACACACACACGCACTGCATTTGACACTTTGACCTTATGCTGGCAGGCGGTCCGCTGCATTTCGTTGGTCCAGCCTGGCATACCCGCCCCGCGTCAAGGCGCTCGACCTTCGCATTTATTTTTAGTGCGTTTTTCTAAAAATACATAAACGGGGTCAGCGCCAGTCGAGCAGCAACACGAGTTTTGCCAATGCTGCAACTTCATAGCGCACACCACACACACACACACACACACACGCACACGCACATACCTCGCGCCTAGAACAGCCTACTTCAGCGCCAGCTGCCAATTGCCAGTCAATTTCGATTGCATTTGCATATGCGTCACAGATATGCCTCATTGATAAGGGGGCTAGAGCAAGGCGAACATTGCGGGGGATATATGTAGATAAAAAGCATGATACCTCGAAGCTGCCAACGAAAATGTAATTTTATTGTGCCGCATGTGCATTGTAGCCAGCATGGCTTAGCTGTATATCCATATATCTAAAATATATATACTACGTATACATGCAAATATATGCTAATTATATATCTATAAGCTACGTCCATTTATTTGCTTGACTCAGCGATATCCTGCTGTTATATACAAATAGACAAATCAAGTTGTGTTTACCAAAAAAAAATAAAATAAATAATAATAATAATCAAAATGCCTTGCAAATTTATTTTTTTGCTTAATTTTTTCTATTATCCAGCTATAACATTAAAAGGCTCAAAGGTTCGAACCTACCGAAAACGTAAAATAATAAAACTGCCCCAACTTCAGGGAAATTTTAGCTCCGTGTCTATTCGACGATTGTCGTTTAATATATTTTGATGTATTTCTAAAAACCTAATTATTTACTCCACATTTAGTTTCGATAATTTTGTATCTGTATCTTATATATTATGCATCAAAATTACTTTAAACATTAAGCTTATAGTTTATACCTATGTAATTATTATAATTAGGACAAAATATGCTTATTATAATAATAAATAATAATAAAAGCTTTAATTAATCCATGCTCTCTTTGAACTCTTCAAATTATTTATTCTACAATCTATAATTTTTGTAACAGAGATTTTAGTATATAGGATCAGAGACAAAAGAAATTATAAAATTGGCAGCAATTTTGATTTCTACTGATGAAAATATGCATTTTTATATTTTGGGTTCTGGACATGCCCTAATACATCTGCTTTATACGATTGCAGCTGTCCCGTTTTGTCTGCTATGTACATTTTATTATTAGTATGTGTATTTTTTATTATTATAACCCCTTTGAACACACTTTTTTGGCAACCGGTTAGACAAATAAGTAAAATTCCATTTTTAATACACTGCGAATGTTTTTGCTATGAATGCTACGTGCAGATAGATTTAAGTGTACGAGATACATATGTATATATATTAATGTGTATTCATGCCAGATGTGCTCTAGGCTGTGAATAGAAAGCAGCTTGCCAAAAAATCGTTTATTAAAACAAAAATGTAATAATGTCTTGCTTTGTTTTTTTTTTTAATATTGACCATATGTTAACTAAAATTAAGTACACATACATATAGATATAGATACTAATAGGATCAATATTTTTATAAAATAAAATGGCCATTTCTTTTAAACCGGTTGCCCGATTTTGTAATTTTTTCGAAAACTACAAAAAGTTAAAAATTCTTTTGGCTTAACTAAATCGGTGCAAGAATGGTTGGTTGATGGTATACAGGGACTATATAATTATGGCTATTCACTTGTTTTGTTTACCAATCGAGAAATATGTCAAATAAAGGGGTATGTCGAATCTGGCCTAAAGCAGAGCAGTAAGTAATTTTATTCGAAATGAATCCAATTGTGGAAATAATCTGAATTCGCTGAATGCGCGATAAGGCTTTTCATCCGAATCGCCTCAGATTCCCGACATGCCGCTGCCAATATCAGGAAAAACGCAGTGTTAATGCAACTGTAAAACGCGTTATTTGAAGTGACAGACATTGGAAGCGACTGACAGTAATAAAAAATCAACTCTCAAAAGTGCGCGAGAGCACATGACACGGTTCAATGCGTGTTGTGTTTTCCGATGAAAACAAGTTGAATCCAAATGGATCGGACAGCTGTAGCTAATATTTTTAGTCACTTCCGAAACGAGGTCGCCACAACACCTGTACAGGTAGCATAGCAAAATTGTTATACGACTGGTTTGTCCACAATTCGCTAATTTATTTAGAAGGACTCCCACTCATATTGCTAGGATGGCAAGGAACTGGTTTCATGATTTCGATGGAAAAGCCTCTGAAATGATGCTGAATAAAGGTGGGCGTACAAATTACAAAATTCTTCTTAAATATAATATATGTTTACGTGTTAAAGCACTAAAACTGTGAATTATTACTTTATATAATTTTTTAAATTTTAGGTCTTTGAGCCAAAAAAAATGTCATTTTTTGTAGAGTTTTTAATGATTTTAAATTCACGCTAATGTGGAGCTAGTTTGGCTTTTACGTGCTGTGCACAGGTTTATCTTCAATTTGCTTTTGTTTTCCATTACGCAACAGATTTAAGTCCGCGTTAAGCTTTTAGTTGCTCTCTGAGCTGCATCATTATTGCTTAATTGCATTTGTTTCTTATAATTTGCCAGGGTTGTGCAATAATAATTCCAGTGAAAATGCAATCAAGTGGTTTCGATTGTGCTCTCAGATTTCCTCGAATCATTTTCAAAACGCAGCTTACAATTCTTCGAATAGGATAATGAACATAAAATCGCAGCTAACGAGCAGTAAGCATCCAGTGGAAGGTACTCGCATTTTTGTTGCAATCATATCAGCGTTGCAATTTAATAAGCATTGTTGTTGCACTGCGATAAACGAGAACAAGTGCCCACGATTCCGATGCGTGGCAGTTCCCCTGAGGCTGAAGCATTACACAAGCACCACCCACGCACCACCCACGCACCACCCACGCACCACCCATCACCTGTCAACCGTCAACCGTGACCTGCTGCCCACTCGCCGCACGAGGCGGCATCGAAGCATTAATATGAAATATATTCCATTGTCGAAGGAGCTGAAATATTCGCTCTCAATTTGTTTGATATCCCTCGAAACGCTGCCTCTTGTTATCAATGGGGATGCCAAGTGCGTTGAGTGGATAATATTATTGAGCAACTGGCGCTTTTTCTCATTGAGTTGGCATTTGTGCGTAGTGGCCTGAAGAGCTTTTATCCTGAAACGTTGCCAATTGGGACTGCGATGCGACACGCGTTCAATTGAAAGCTCATTACCTGGAAAATTATTAACGAGAGCCTGGGCAGAGAATGAAGCCCAGAACGGAATGTGTTATAAAGTAGGGGTAGAGTATGAAATAAATCAAAAGTTAAGCATAGAGTGGAACTCTACGTAAAGCCGTAAATGGAACCTAGAATGGAACCCAAGCACAAAATGTCGTTGGTTCGGTTCACGGTTCGAAAACATGTGCCACCTCTGGGTTCGGTTCGTGAACCAGGCTTTTCACGCTTATGAACTTAAGTTTTGGCTCCTTTACTTTATCTTTTGTAATTTGTTCACTTATAATACTTTTTTATAGTACTATGTAAAAAAAAGAAAATTATAAACGGTTCAAAATAGAATATAGCTGAAATCGGAGTATAAAGTAGATTACGTAGTAAGACATGGAACGAAACGAATATAAAAAAGAGCTAAAAGTGGAGCACAGAATGAATCATAAAATGGAACTTGGGGTATAGCATTAGATGAAACATAGGAAAGTGGGGTAAAGCTTAGAGTGGAATATAAAACGGAATATTCAATCAACTATCGAAGGAATAAGGGAGTGAGACATGAAATGGAACGTGGAATGGAACATGTAGTGAAGCACAGTAATATAGAAGTAGTAAAATATAGCATGAAATAAAATATAATATATAAAGGACATGGAAATTCACAAACTTTAATATAAGCAGTTCCTCCCATAAGGAATGCACGAAACCAGATAAACAGTATATATATTCATATGTATTCAGCACAATTAATTTGGCCTGGCGTCAGCTAATTCCCGCTCATTTCGGTGGTGCTGGCCATCGTGTTCCATGGACAGTGAGGTGCAGCCAAGTGGGGATCCATTGATGACGCGGGTTGGCCGCATTTCCGAATTTCATTCACAAAACTGCAAACGCAGCAGTTCAAGGCAATCCCAGGAGCGGGCCACATAGCCAGCTGCTAACGTCAGACCGTCAGAGACACGAACGGAATCCAAATCCGAAAACGAATTCAAATCCGATGCAGCCAAAAACTGACCTTCGTGACGCCAATGACGCCATGGCGGCGAAAGCGGCACGAGAATTGCAACCACATACGGATTCCAGGGCTGGCAACCCTCGCCCGACTAGCGAATACCCTGCACCCTGTCTCTACATTGCATTCATACATACACAATTCCACACATACACACACACACACAAACACACACACACACACACACACAAACGCATGCTGCACGCTGAGAACAGTGGAAATTAAGTTCGTAGATTCGTGGGCTTAAAAAGAATTATATATGGTTTCTCAGATATGCTCAAAAAATCGTGTCGAAAAACCAATAATTATCGGTAATAAGAAAACGAGACGTCTTATCGATGATTTGAAATAAACTTGATGTGTTCATACAGACGGACGGACAGACGGACGGACGGACAGACGGACAGACAGTAGGACATGGCTAGATCGACTCTACTTTATGTGGTTGTTACATATATTTGCACAAAACCATTTTACTCTTTAATGGGTGCAGAGTACAAAAATAAAATTGAAAAATTGGTGGAACTATATGACAACAATTTTTGTTTTGAATTCCAAAAACCAAGCAACATGTTTAAATAATATATAATATATATACAAATATGGAAGTTAGGGTTCCGTGAGCTTTATTTGTCAACATTATTTATTTAGGTCTTTATTTGAGTTTGCATCTATATATTCTTTATAAATATACTCTTTTCACTTCTAGTATAAAAAGATTTGGTGTCCACTAAAAAATGTATATTAGAGCAAACAGTTAATTTATTCTTTAAATTATAGTTGAGCTTAGGTTAAGCTATGGCTGATAGTTGGGCAAAAGGAAATACCGTCTCAAAAAAAAATGTCTATATATATATATATTTATCGGCTGATTGAAATACAATAAATAAATATGGTATACACGAATTTAAGCAAACAAACTTTAGCTCGCTAGCTTCTGTAGCCTCTGAGATGGACAGACATGGCTAAATTAACTTGGCTAGGGATGCTGACCAAGAATATTTATTCAGCCTTTGCACAAATCCATGATACCCTTTTTACCCACTTTCAATGGGGTCCGAGTGTAAAAGCCAAAAATTGGAGTGGGTTTCGCTTTCGAGCCAATTCGGCTTAAAAGTCAGTCTGCAACCTTGGAATCTGAAATGGATATGGGGGATCGGGCATTGGTATTGGTTAAATTGGCAGCAGCCGGAGCGGAGTGGAGGACGTGTCGGGCCGGAGCTGGCATCAATTAGGCGTCATTTGGCTGAGACATTGTTGCCGGGGTGGCCGCTGCCGCTGCTGCTGCTGCTGCTGTTGGCAATGGTTAATGACGTCATCGCCGGCTTCAGTGACGTCCGAAATGAAACTAGTGCAAGTTGATGGCAGCCTGCTGCTCCTCCAGCTCCGCCGCCCGCTGCTGCAGCTGCTTCCTTGCGCTGCAGGCTGCACGTCATCTATGCGAGGCATGCAAATGTGTGTGTGTGTGTGCGTGTGTGTGCGCGTGTGTGTGCGCGCGACTGGAACTGCAGTCAGCGTGCTTCAGCTTATATGGGTCACACTGGAGCGGCAGCGGCGTCAAATCGTTGTCAGGTAGAGCGCACGGTCGCAAGGCCATTGGGGTTGCAACATTTTCCGGGGGCAGCGGTTGGGGGAAGGCAACGGCGGCAGTGGCTGAAACGCTTTGCGGCTGCACTTATGACGTTTGTTTTGCTTTGACGCACTACAAGTGCCCCGAAACCCACACACACAGACACCCATGTGTGTGTGTGTGTGTGTGTGGACCTTTAACTCTCACCTTGCCTTGCCTTGCCCTGCCCTGCCCCGCCCCGCCCCGCCCCGCCTACCGTTTCCTGTTTGCCAAAGTCCAAAAATAGCACACAAAAAAAGATTGACCAAAAGCAAAATAGCAAATACACACACACACACACACACACTTTCGAAGAGAAAGCAATATCGAGCATCATAAATTTCGTTGGCTATTTACTGAAAATGTGTTCAAAACTGTTTCAAACGGCTTTTAGCTTAAAAATAGCTGCCATGGATAGAAGAAGAAGACGAAGAAGAAGCAGCAGCAGCAGAAGAAGCCCCCAAATAAGACACAAGGCATACACGAACTGCCCAAGCGTCTGCCATAAAGCAATTCATTAAATGACAAAGAAGGAAAAATGCATAAAAAAAATTTTTAAAAAAATTTAATATTATTGTCACTAAGCTTTTTAAATAAAATAGTTTGAAATACATAAGCTACCGATCCGAACCACTTTTTCTTGGTTCTTAAATGATAAATTACATTTTAATACAATTTTAATTATTTTCTTAATCAAATTCAGTTAAGTTTTTTATATTCTGAGAGTTGAAAATAGTTTTGTTGCAATGTCAAAAACAGAATTTGTTGCAGTAATATTTTTGAACATCGCAGGAAATATTTTTCAGTAACAATACTTTGAAAAAATGCGAATTGAAGTATATTGATGTAAACCTGATTTTTATTTAATAATGTTTAAAAACGAGGGGAAACCATTTTTTTTTAATTTTTGTACAATTTAAAATTGTGAAAGTTCAGTTTCCAAGTCTAAGTAATAAAAAAATATAATATAATAAAATCATGATCAACTGCCGCTTATTTGATGTATGTATCAAAATATTCATAATTTTATTATTATAATATAATGTTATATTATTATTTTCATAATTTTATATATTTTTTTTAAATACTAATTTTTTGTGCATAGGATTTAAAAACAACAAAATTCGTCTGCCATGTAGAATTTAAGTGTTTCTTTAAAGATTTCGTTTTTATTTTATTTCTTACTTCTTTTTTTTGTATACTTATCTAAATGTCTGTGTGTATCTGATGGATGCGATTGCTAATGCGCTACATGGATGGCTGCCTAAAATGTTCTATTTAAAACAAGACAAACAAAGCACGGCCGACAAAAGAAATAGAAATTCAAAATTCTCTCAAAAATGAAAAACAAGAAGAAGAAGAAGAAAACGAAAAACGAAAAAAAAAAACAATAATTTCGAAATACTCATGTGTAGACGATTTCTGAAACGAAATTCTTTTTGTGTTTTCAACACAAAGTTTACAAAGATCGAAGATACATATATTATATGAATATAGTATATAAAAGCTATATATATATATATATATACATAAATATATATATACTAAATACATATACATATATATATATATATTAGCTATATGCTGGTGCGCGCCCACAAACTACACATATGTATATATAGTATGTGTGCATATAATTTGTATCCGCGATTGAAAAGATTTGCTGGCAATTGTTGTTGCCTTTGGCGTTTGCTTTAAAGATACAAAAAAGCAGCAATAACAACAACAACAACAAAAAAACAACAGCAACAATAATTTCAGTTTGGCATTTTTTTCAAATTTTTGCACATTAGCACTGACTGCAAGGCAACTGCGTATAGCTGTATATGTATCTGTATCTGCACTTGTATTTGTATCTTGTATCTGTATCTTGTTCAGTGTCCATTTGTCCGATTTGCTTTATTCTGATGGTTTTCTCTTTGGCAGATTGCACATTCGACGCGTTGCAGCGTCATTCACACATAGACTTTGCCAACATATATATGTATATATATATACATGCTATATTCCCATACATAACTTTTTAAAAATCATTTACATTTATATCCTATGTTATTTATTTAATTAACTTGACTCTGGCAAAAGTTTTCCGTACTTGATTGCTTTTATTCTGTTAAAACATTTATGGTCGGAGACTTCAGGGATTTCAGGTAATTAATAGTAAAAAAAAACTTTAGCAAGCAGTCTGAAAAAAAAATGGTTTGCCACTGCTTTTAATTACGTTATTAAAAGTTGCGCGTACTTCGCAAGTAATTAAGCTTACTCTACAGCGTAGTTTATCCTACGAGTACACGTATTCACTAGTGTATTCAATTGATTTAAAGTTTGCAAGTGGACGCCTGTGGCAGGGGCACACGAAACGCTCTTGAATGCAACACGTTGCACGCACTGCAATCCAGTGTGGCACAAGTGTGTAAAAGAAATATTACATTATTAATTGGTAAACTAATTACATTTCACTGATCCGTTTAATTTGTAATTGATACACATTCGCATTTATTGCTTATTGATTATGTGAATTAAAAAATTGAAATTTGTATAAAGTTTTGGGATCCAAGCGTAGTTTGCGGATTGCCAAAGCCAAAAGCCAAGTCCATTCTATTTGAAAGTTTGGTTGAAGATTGAAAAATATATAATATATAAAAATAACATTAAATAAAAATGCTTTAAAATGTTTTTAAAATATTTAGAATATTTCTTCATTGATGTTGAATAAATACATTTAGAAATGAATTCAAAATTATAAAAACGTTCAAACAAAAAGATTTAAAAATAATCTGCAATTCTTTTTATGTTTATTATATTTAATTTACTTACATACAGTTTTTTTTACAAATATACTGCAACCCGAGGCTCAAACCCGGGCTATACTTTATGGAAAAGTTGGTCAGACTAAGAAAGTGCGAATAACGAATATTAAATAACACGCTACAAATATGCAAGCTTATAATTCTAATTCAAATGTTTCAGACTCAAATGATTTCGATTAACAAATGTTGTTGTTGCTATTATTTCAAATAAAATCCAGATCGCAATAAAACTGAAATATTAATTAATCTGGATTGAATTTCCTTATGGAGTCCATAACAAGGCTGCAATCCTGTTTTGCACTCAACCCGCTAAGACCCTGCAGTCCAATTTGTGTCTTTCTTTGAACTGAACCTCAATCTATTTATTATACATTTAAATATTTTTTATATTTTAATATAAATCCTATAGAGCAATCTATCTTGTTAATATTGCGATTATGGTATTTTCAGTATTTGGAAGATAAATATAATAAATACATAATTTCACGCGGAGATACGTTGTGGAGGAATAATTTCGTTTTAAAAGGACATCTTCTCTCGATGGCCAAGGGTGGAGCTTTGTTGTTGCCGCACGATAAAATTTCGCTAGAAAAAAGCGATATAATTCCGCCGGAAAAATGTGCCTTATGAAGCTATGCCGTATAGATGTCGTGTTTATCTTTGCCGAAGGTCATCATTGCCAGTATTATTTAAGAGTTTTAACTATATCGTAATAATATTAATCAAAATAATAATGATAGTGTGATAAAAATTGTGATTTTATTAAAGTTAGGTCAGTTCGTTAAGTTCTATTTTATATTATCCCAAGCATGGGCCCAACTGGAAATCAGTTTGTTATAGTTTTGTGCAAATATCTTTTTGCCTAAATCGTATAGCAGCTGTCGTAGTGCAAATGTTGACCAGGGCTGGCGCTGAGCCCCAGATAAATTGGATTGTTTATGGCTAATGCTGTTCCGAGGCGTTGTGCCCAACGTTTCCATGCCTGGCTAAGTGCATATGGCCGTCGCCGTCGTCGCCAGAATCTCTCCGCTGCTGGCCCACTCAGTGCTCAACTGGAGCAAACTTATTTTTAACACATGCATTGAATTCCAAGCGGCTCCGCTTACACCGCACACACAACGATAGCCCGATAAATACGCTAGAAACATATGTATATAAATACATATAAATATAAAATTCAATTATACATAGATATATAGACGTTTAGACGGTTTCTCCAAGTGTTGCTGGTTCTGCTTGGTCTTTGTTTTTGGGCCGCCTGCAACAGGCTGCCGATCGTGCGGCTGCTCAGTGCGGAGCGCAGCGGCAACATCATGAAATGGCCAACACAATTTTCGGTATCCATTTCGATTTGGGTTGCCAGCGGCGACTATTTTTAGGCCGTGCGCCCAGATACAGACACAAATACGAATACAGATGCAGATACGTCTATTCTCTCGCTCGCTTGCTCGCGCCCTCTCTCCCTCTCACTATGCAAGAGAGAGAGCCAAAACGCAATCATCGAAGGACGGGCAGGTGGGCGGCATATCTCTACATATATGTATCTGTGTGCGTTGCGTGTCCGAATCTGAATCTGAATCCGAATCGGTATCTGTATCCATAGGTTGGCCGCCACTAGAATATAGTCTGCCGTGGATCGTCGGACCGTTCAGTCTTTTTGTATCGTTCAGTACCATCCGATTCGTGTGATCGACAGCATCGCTCAATTTTTTTTCTTTTTTTTCTAATTCCTTGAAGGTGAGTGGGTTGCTGGCGCAATAAATGCGAAATGCCCCAACCAAAGAAATAATAAACCAGACAAAATGTAAAAGAAACAAAAACAAGATCTAAACAAAAGAAAAAAAAACTGCATTTATAAGGAATAAAACACATAAACGCAATCAAGAATATTGTTGAAAATTGTGTGCGAAAAATTAACTTTAACGAACAACGAAAAGGAACTGCATACCAATCGTATCGTGCGTGTGATCCTAACTTTCTTACATTTTCTATATATTTTTCGTACAATTTTTTTTCCATTGAAAACATTTTTTTAAACATTTTTTTCAAGTGCCAAAGTGTAGCAAAAGGCTTACGGCCCAGCAAAAACATTTATTGCCATTCAAGATACTTTTTTTGAGATACTTTCAATTTTTTTCTGTAAATTTTTTGTTAAATTTTCATAATTTGTTGAACGCAACGATTATGTAAGGAGTGTGTACAGCACAGAAGTGTCTATATATATATGTGTATGTGTGTGTGTGTGTGTGTAGCTGTGTGTTTGTGTGCGTGCAAAAGCTAAAAATGTAGCTGGCGGATACAAGATACATTTGTATAAGCAACAATTCTATGCGGACAGCAGCAGCAACAACACCAGCAGCGGCAACGACAACAACAACAACTGCCACCCAAAATAGAAATGTGCCATTGTATACACACACACACACACACACACGCGCGCACACACATACGCATAAATATATACTATATATATATATATGTGTTTTCTTGACTCTTGACACGTTTTGAGGCACTAAAGCTGCCAACTGCTTGGAATTGAAGTATATGAAAGAAAATTCGAACAAATAATTCCGCCGAACTTGGCAAGAAATATGCAAAATCATTCAAAAGCAACAATTTAGATACAGATATTTCAATAGCTAAATGAATAAAATGCCTCAAATATCTTGATAATATCTTTTTAGATAATTCATTAAGATTTTCTTCAGTTAGTTTCTTATTTGAAAAATATTCCCTATTTAAATATAAATCTATGCAAGTTTTTTGAGATTTTTATTTGGACATATTAGGTTGTTTTAAAATAAGCATCCATAAACCCTAAATAAATATTAAATATGAAAAGATATCATCGTCAAATTAATTTAAAATATGGCACTATTTAATACAAATATTTTAGATAGTTTCTGTGAGTAGGGAGTTCTCAATTTGGCACACTTAGAGGGATTCAAATTGTATAATATTTATATTTATATGTGCATAGTTCACCTATAAAGCTAAATACCTAAACAAGCTTTGTTGTAAAATCTATATAATGTATTTATACATTTGTTATAATTTTGTAGATTTGGTTCTTTACAAATTTTTAAAAACTGAAAGCTTTGAAAAGTTGTGCAGTGTGACCTTCGGCTTTGTTTAATTATTGCTGTCAGAAACAATATTTGCAACATTTTGTTTCACTTAATTTTTCAATAACGGTATTTATATAGCTATATAGATATTACTGTTAGGCAACAAGTTCAAGTTATTAAAAATAACAATGGTTGTGCGTGTGTCAAAGCTTGCAGCGAGAGCTTTTAGCTGTGCTTGGGAAAGTGAACTAACCTGAGAGAATAAAGCGCGTTCTCTTTCTCGTCCCCCCTCTCACTCGCTCTTGCACTGTCCGCCTTTGACGCCTGTAATTGGATATCGTTAGGCAAAAGGCAGTCGGCAAGCAAAACTGGTTGTCCTGCTTGCACGCCCGGCCGAAAGAGACTGTCGGCGAGAGTGAGATGAAAAGAGTGCGAGAGAGAGAGAGAGTGCGTGTGTGTGTGTGTGTGTGTGTGGGAGTGGGAGAGAACGTGTCCAAACAGCAGGCGCGATCAGCAGGCGGCGCCCCCATATACGGTGCGGCAGAGCTGGCGTATACGTAATGTGTTTTTGTCTATATGCATTGCGCATACGCAGTGTGTACGTTAAAAGCGTATGTGTGCGTGAGTCGGTGTGTGTGCGCGCGTGTGTGTGTGGGAGTAAAGCTTATTTTTCTTAATGAAATCAGCTAATCAGCCAATTATTATGAATTTATGGAACATATGCTGCAAGCCAATAAAACGGCCGCCTGCCAGACGCATGGCTACACCCACACACACACCCACACACCCACACCCACGCCCACGCCCACACCCACACCCATGTCCCACGTCTGATGAGCTCATGCAGGCAGTCGATAATTGCATTACGATTTATACAAAACTCACTCAACGCTCGTTCAACCCTTTTTATTTGCAGTAACTAAAAAAAAACACAAATCAAAATGGCTGATGATGAGGTGAGGTGAGTATCGCAGAATACCCGTCTATCGATAAACGATAACTCACAATTTACGCATTTTGCAGTTAAAAAGCTTAAGCAAACTGAAATTGGCGTCAACTATGAACCGGGAACGGGAACGGGAACGGGAACGGGAACGGGAGACTGGTGAACTGGCGAGCAGTTGAACTTGTTGAGGTGAGTTTGTCTGGCCAAGTTAGAAGCCCAACCCAACCAGAACTAACCTAGAGTAGGCTTAACTATTTGCTTTAACTAACAATTAAAAACGCGCTCGCCCTGGCCTTTTCTTATTTGCTTTCACAGATAGCGAACTAGTTGCGATAGCGGCTCCGGTTCCGGTTCCGGTTCCGGTTCCAGTTCGGCTGCCGGCTACAGATAACCGCATTGGATCGATTGTCAAGTGATCAATGTTATCGATTGCATATCGATCGATTATTGTTTATCAATTGTCCACTGTCGTTCTGTCCGCTCTGTCGTGCTGTCTGCGTTGCGTCTCTCTGCTCGTCCGCCGCACACGCATTTATCGATTGAACTAATCGCCGTTTCTTTCACTTGCAGAAAAAGGCAGCAGCACCGGCAGCGGCACCTGCCGCACCTGCCGCAGCCGCAGCCGCAGCACCGGCTGCCGCTGCGAAGGCCGCAGCGCCCGCTGCCAACGGCAAAGCGGCCGCCGCCGCGCCAGCGGCCAATGGCAAAGCGGCAGCGGCAGCGCCCGCCGGCCCGCCAAAGGATCCCAACGATCCCAAAGTGAAGGCCGAGGAGGTACACTGGTGTACGTGTGGCCGCAACTAAATGGCCCCAATCGCCTCGCCAAGTCAATTGTCCAAAGTTCATCCGGCCCGATGTACCCTCGAGTCCCCCGAAACGCCATCTGCGTGTGCCATCTATGTGTTGTTGTGCTATTCGATAGCGATAGCGATAACGATAACGCGATAACAATTAATCATACTAAACGGCAATTGCCTTGCCATCTGCTTTGCTTTGCAGGCTAAGAAGGCTAAACAGGCTGAGATCGAGCGCAAGCGCGCCGAGGTGCGCAAGCGCATGGAGGAAGCCTCCAAGGCCAAGAAGGCCAAGAAGGGTTTCATGACCCCAGAAAGGAAGAAGAAACTCCGGGTAAGTTCTACGACAAAAACAACAAAATAAATTCCTCTTAAAGTGCTATAAATCCGAAATACTTTGACAAAGTTGAAAGTTGAAATGTTGGACGAATCCTTATCGATCACCTCTCGATTTACAGTTGTTGCTGCGCAAGAAAGCCGCTGAGGAATTGAAGAAAGAACAGGAACGCAAAGCGGCTGAACGTAGACGCATCATTGAAGAACGTTGCGGCAGCCCCAGGAATCTCAGTGATGCCAGCGAAGGTGAGTGCCAGCGGTTCAAAATAAACGAGAGCAATCAAATAAATAAAAGAAATGAGAAAACAAAATCACATTCAACTATAACTAAATAAAATTTCTCACAAGAAAATAATTAATAAAAACATAAAATAGTAAACGAAAACAGAATACTTGAGCTTAAAAAAGCAGCAACAAAATATTATACAGCCACGCCCACTGGCCTGTAGGTGCACATATTTTGTTGCTGCTTTTTTTTTTTAATTAACAAACAAAGAAAAGAAAAGAAACTTGAAGTATAAACATTAAAATCTACAAGAGTGTCATTTATCATAACACACACACACACACACACACACGTACACAAAAAAAAGAGAACACAACAACAAGTTGCGCTTCACACACCCACGCCCATTACACACACACCCACACACACACACACAACCATTTGTTATGTATTTAATTAAGTCACTTATTCTCTCTCTATCTCTCTCTCCCCATCTTTTCAACCTGTATCCCGTCTCTTACTTTACTGCAATATAAATACACACACATACACACATACACACGCACACACACGCTCCACACGCCCATGCCCATATCGAATGTTACCCAACTATATGTATATATATATATATATGCTATATACCAAATACCATATACTATATATATATATATATGTGTGTTTGTATCTGTATCTGTATCCGTATCCGTATCCGTATCTGTGTGTGTGTTTTGTTTTGGGTCCACGCACAGACACACTGAAAACCCTGCTCAAGCAACACTATGACAGGATTAATAAATTGGAGGACCAGAAATATGATCTTGAGTATGTTGTTAAACGCAAGGATGTTGAGGTACACGCACATATATCTACTACATATCTATCTATCTGCTATTATAAACTATCCAACTGCCTATCTATATATCTATTTGCCAACAAAAAAGCGTTCCACTTACTGTATTTATATCAAAATCAAATGTCTAAAACAATTTAACGCTTAACAACAACAAAAGCAACAACTATAGCAGCAACAATAGCAAAAGCAGCAAAAACCAACACCTTCTGTCAGCTATCTCTTTCTCTCTGTCTCTCTATCTATCTATCTCTCTTTATCTATCTACATATATATGTTTCTATAATTGCTGTCTAAAACACTTACTTTTGTATAATACACTTAATTTTCGTACAATTCCGTTTTGTATACCGTAAAAACTAAACTGATAAAAAATAAAAACAAACTGTCCCTGTACATACATATACCTATATATACTTATATATACATATATATCTACTCGTATACTTAATTCGTAAGCCAACAACTGTTTCCAAATATTTTACAATTTATTTAGCTAGCCAATAAGCCCAAAAGTGCTGTCAACAGAGCTGTAATTACTTTACTGCCAAGGCAATTACTGTGGTAATTCGATATCAATTTGTAATTACATGTAAAAATCACTTTTCTTAAGTAATTACTGTGATTACTGAAATAATAACAATTAATTACTTAGGTTATTCCGTTTTTTAGGGTTTCAGAAATTGCAATTATTATCAAAGTAATTATTACTTTACCTCTTACTTAGCCAAGTAATTGAATTTCTCCCTTCTGCAACTTTGTTTAATTACTTCAGTAAATATTTGTCTGACTTACTTTAATTACTTTCTGTAATTACTTAGTAAATGCATTGGTGATTTAAAGTATTTGATTAGCAGCTCTCTCTGTCTCTCTCTCTCTTTCTCTCTCCCTGTATCCCACTCTCTCGCTCTCTTTGTTCCTTTACTCTGGGAAGTCGTTCAGTTTCACGCCCACTCCACACACACGCACAAAAGCACACTGCCACGCCCTCGTATATACAAACGCACACACCCAACACACGCCCAAACCCCTCAAGTACACACACACACACACACACACACCCGCACAATTTGTCTGCAGTTCGATCAGCTCCTGAGACCCGAGCAGAAAACCAATAAAAGAGAAAACTCACTCGTCTTAACATTCGCAGATACACTACAGAAAGTTTGTCAGGATTATAACAGTAAGATACTGAAATTGGAGTCTGAGAAATACGATGTGGAGCACGAGGTAGCCAGAAAGGACTTTGAGGCAAGCGTTGCACACATAACTCTCTCTCTCTCTCACTCTCTGTCTCTCTTTCACTTTCTCTTTCTCTCACGTTTTCTGAGTTCCAAGGAATATGAAAAAAAAACAAACAAACAGAAACTAGAGATCGATGGAACTTTTTGTCGCTACTTCTCGTAGTCCATTTGGAAAATCGTTAATAACAATGCTCCACACACATTTCGAATATATATTATATATATACGTATATATTTTAGCCGGCATCTGAAAGATATATGCAAATATTAGAAAGATGCCGGCACCAAAGCGCCCCCTGGCGTCCCGTCTGTGTGTGTGTATCAGCCTGGGGCTACCCGTAGTGTAGAGCACCAATTGACTAGCTAGTAGAAAAACAAAAACACGTAGAAAACTTAGAGCTCTGTGTTCACTGTATTTTTTTTTCTAATTTTCTTCCATTTTTTTTTTTTTTAATTTTTTTGGAAGAGAGCCGTGCAATTTTTGAATACAATTACCAAGAGAGCACATTCAAAATTTGGCACACCCCATTTGAATTTTTGGCTAAATAAAGAAAATAAATAGAGTATATAAAACGAGTAATACCCCTTAAACTATGCGATTAACAGCTAACCAGCTAAACGGCAAGCCTCCGTCTTAATTGCGGGCGGCGAACCTAACCTAATTTGCGGCCTCTACTAAACCAGAACAACAACAACAAAAGCAATACCAAATACTCGCTGTTGTTACTTATATCCCCCGGGCCAACTATTTTTGTGGTACTGTATAAAGTTTTTCTTTTGGCCAAAGTTTTTGCTTTTTGTGGCTTTTTGTAGAGTTTTGTTCACACGCTTATGATAAGTATTTTTAAACTAGTCTAAGCTAAGCTTCGTTGTATTTTTGTTGTCGTAGAACAGCTGTTGTTATTTTTGTATTTTGCAAACAGCTTTTACTAATTGAATTACAACGAACAATGCACAACGAACAACGAACAACGTGTAACGAGTAACGCGTAACGCGTCAAGGGAATTGAGCATAGGGTTCCAACTGCGAGTACGAGTACGAGTACGAGCACTTAGTTAACAGCGAGTAGCTAACGGCGAGTACTTACTACCAGATCGCACTCGTTCTAAGCCAACGGCGAGTAGCTAACGACGAATACTAAGTATGAGTACTTTGTAAATAGCGAGTAGCGCACAGCGAGTTCCACACACTCGCTGCCATTTACAAATGTCTCGTTGCTTTAGCTTCTAAGCAGGGCCTCACACATACCCTAGTACAGTCACGCAGCCACAACAACCACAACAACAACCACAACAGACACCCAACTCATGCAACCCAACACGAAAAAGCGCACTACACTGAAAAAAAAAAAAACGAAAAAAGTAAACAAATTATAAACAAAAAAAAAAAAACGTATCATAACTGAAATAAAAGCAAGCAAAGCACAATTTTTATGTATTTATGTATATGCAACTTGTAGGTGTTATATATATATAAATATATATATCGTAAAGCTAAGGATTTAGCTCAATATCTGACTTTATATATTAATATATAATATTCCTTCTCTTTCTCTGACACGCGCCGAACAACGCGCGTTACATGTGCGTCTCTGTCACTCTCTCTCTCTCTCGTCTGTCACTTTCTCTCTCTCTCTCTCTCTCTCTCTCTCTCTTTATCTATCTCTCTCTTACTATTTACCCTACTCTCACACAAAACACGCACAAAACAAAATTACAATACACTATCAAACTATTTCTTTTTCTCTCTATCTCTGTCTTTATATATATATATATCTATCTATCTTTTTCTTATGTCCGCATCTATCTGCGCCTCTTTTTACACACATACATACACACGACAACGACACACATACACGCACACACACACGCACACACACACACACACACACGTACACCACGAACTCTGTCGTGTTACGCTTTAACGCGCGTTACGTCACGTTACGTAAACGCTAACGTTTACTTTAACCGTTAACCGTTAACGCTACCGTTACCGTTACCGATACCATAACCGAAACCGTTACCGTTACCGATACCGATACCACAGCCGAACTGCAAACAATATGCAAACAATATTGGCAACGGCTTTACGAATTGGAGGGCGATAAATTTGATTTAGAGCACGTGCAGAAAATCAAAGCACAAGAGGTAAATTCCCCATCAATTTTGTCATGAAACCAAAAAAAGAAAACAATATATAAATTAAATACAAAAAAAAAATTACACAAGAAAATCCAAAAATACCAACAAAAAAAAAAAAAAAAGAGCAACCAAAATGCGAATGTTTATTATTATTTATTTCAAATCTATTGATAAAAGCAAACAACAACAACAATATTGCCAAACAACAACAGCAACAACTACAATAATCTTAATAATAATAATTAATTATTATTATTTATAATCTTTTTTTAATTATGCCCTTGATATTTAATTCTTTGATTTTTTTTCTAAATATTTTCTTAATCATAATTTTTTAGTTATTTTGCGATTATTCTTCTTCAGTTTTTTTCTTAAACCTAATTTTTTGATATTGTTTTTAACTGCGCTAAACAAAAAAAGTACAAAGCCAATATACTTAAAAAAAAAAAAAAATAAAAAATTTATATATATATACCAGATATCTATTTTATAATTGCATATATACATACATATATATAAATATATAAGGCGCACGATACTAAGCAAAATCGGCGCGTGCTTTGAACTCTGCGTTTGGGAGATCCCCTCCGAAAGAAACGTTGTACAGTTGGGTCTTGAAGTCGATGCCAACTGCCTGTTTTAATGGACAGCAGAATCGATAATTGCGTAAAATAAATGTAAACAAAGAAACCTGCCTATTGAGTGAAATTTGAACTCAGTTTCTTTCTGTCTCCCACTCTGTCTCTCAGTCCCTGTTTTGTCTGTCGCCTAGTGATCGATATATCGATAAATGCGCCCAATTGACAACGTTTCTGTTTTACGTATAACCCACAATACCGATACCGATACCAAACCATATCCAACAACAATAACCACAACAACAGCCAAGACATTTCTCAGACCCGTACGTTGCGCCCCATTCCAAAAAAAAAAAGAAAAGTAAAATCACTAAAAGTCAAAATTTTCAAATCAGTTCTCGAAAAGATAGAAAACTTACCGAACACATAACATCTAAAAGAAAAAGAAACAAATAAAGTATATAATTTTATTATTATTGTTCTTACATAATATATATATATATATATACTATATTATGTATATATTATACAGAACTATAAAACAATAATAAAAAGAATAAAACATAAATCACGCATACATAAACGCAAAATAAGTACCTTAAGATTCGTCGCAAAAAATTAAAACGACCAAAAGAAGACAAAAATCCACCCAAAAAAAATGTGTTTTTACAGGCGAATTGCAAGAGATTTGCGAAGAGTATTACGAGCGTATGTATATTTGTGAAGGCCAGAAATGGGATCTGGAATACGAAGTCAGGAAAAAAGACTGGGAGGTACTGCAACAATTTTCCATCAATTTAAAAAAACCAAATAAAAAATTCAATACTCTAAATACAAAAGAAAAAAAGAATATGCCAAAAAAAAAAACCTGACATAAAATTTTTTTAGTATCATATGTTTTTTACGTTTCCGTTTTTTTTTTTTTGCATCAAATATGAAAACTTTTTGATAATTGTTTTTTTTTTTTGAAAAAAGTATTTGACTCTCTCTTACTTGTAACTGTTTTTCTTGAATTGCTCACATACATAAAAAAAAAAATTGGAAAAGACTAAATACGTATCTATACATATTATAAAACATATATAGATGGTTCTTTATACTTACTACTCTGTTCGAATTTTACAAGTTTTTCAAGTTTTTAATATGCCGTTGTTAATCTCATGTTACTTGTACTTAAAACGGAAACACAATCCAATCAACAACAACAACAACAAAGAAAGATCTGTGAGTTGAGAAATTGCCACACAAAACTGCAGCAACAGTCTAGAATATATTTCAAAAAAAAATAATGTAGTTAAACAAACAGTCAATCAAACTCTCAAACAATCAATCAATCAAACAGCTGATTAAATTCCATAAACAAACAAAAACTCTTTCTGATCAACAATTGCAAATATCTCTCATTAAGCAGTTAATCAGTTTTCATACAAACTTTCCATTTGTCTTAAAGAAAATAGAAAATCAACAAAAGATGTGAGGTTAGCTTGTTTTTTTTTTGTTTTTTTTTTTTGTCAAACGGCAACACATTTTGCGGCTGTTTAGTTTACAGTTGGTTCAGTGCACTTTGATTTGGCAAACGCAGCACTCACATTGCACTACACAACACTGTCAAGACTTTTGCAAACTTTAGTCGTTGTTCAGCACTGGAAATGTTTCGCAACACACTTAAATTCTGACATTGTTTTGTGTTTTCTACCAGCATTCTACTATATATATAATTTTTGTTCGTTTCTTACTTTCTGTCTTTCTTTCTTACTGTGATAATTTGTTTGTTTCGCTGTCGCGTCATCCGCACCGTTTTTGTTGCCACTGTCTGTGCGTCCGTTGGTCACACACACACTCGCACGCACGCACACACGTACACACGCACACACAGTCGTACACTCGTACACTCGTACACACAACAAACACAAGCAGAAAGCACGTTAGCACGCGCTCAAAAGTAGGCAATGGTTATTTTTCCTTCGAAATTCTGCATGTGCACTTGTCAACAGCAGCAGCCAAAAACAAAAAGCCACCAAACACACAACAACAAGCCACAAGATTAAAATAATAACAACAACAACAACAACAGCACACAGCACCCTCAATACCCTCCACCTCCAACCAATCTTTCAACTCTGTGCCCAAGAAAACATCTTAAAACTTAATCAAGTACCTCTCAACCTCAACCCGATCCTCAGCCACTCGCACTTCATTGTAAATAAATGTAATGTGGTTGTCAAATTGACCTCATTGTATCGTTAACTAGCTCGCTCTCTTTCTCTATCTGACGCTCGCCTTAACCAAAAAAAAAAAAAAAAAAAAAAAAAAAAAAAAATTAAAAAAAAAATAAAACAAAACACCTAAGCTATAATTTTAAAAGTATAATTTAAAGAATATTTCAAATCAAGCGTAAAATCCAAGCAATTGAAGAGCATAAAAGCCAAGCGTCGATTTCCTGGAGTTCTTAATAGAAAAAATAAAAATAATGAAAAAAATATATATATTTAATGAAAACAGTAATAAAAAAAGAATTGTAGCTGTCAAAAATTGGCGCAGAGCACGAGTTCTGGCTAATATTTCTACAGTCCAAAAGTCGGTTCGCTTTAACCAGCTAACGCTAGACATTGCCACCGCTGCCTACTAAATGTTACCGTTACCGTTACTGTTACCGTTACCGTTACTATTTACCGTTATCACAAGCAAACACGTCTCGCAGTAATTTATCCAAAGCCGAACAAACAAATGGGAAAAGATAAAAAGAAGAACAAGTCAAAGCAAAGAAACACAAAACAAAGCAGAAAATGAAGTAAGAAATTTATGTTAGTTGTAGAGGCGAACAATCAATCAAACAAACAAAACAATCAATCAATCAAGCAATCAATCAACGTATTTAATGTATGTTATGTATGTATGTATGTGCCATGCTGTGCAGTACCTCAGGCCCCAGTTCCGTACGCTCAAGTGTTTATATATCATAGGTCAAAACTCTAGACTATATCAAAACCAAAAAATATCATACATGAAAATAAATCAAAAACGAAAATGCCAAAACAAAACCATAAAAATACAACAAAAAAATACAAAAAAAAATAAAAATAATGAGAAAATCGACATTTGGATGTTATGCTGTTCAATCGACAAAAAAAAAAAAAAAAAAAAAGAAAACACAAAAACCGAAAAAATAAACTACCTGTCAAATAAAAGAAAGAAACCGACCTTAGCTGCCCTGTTAAACCGTTAGACCAAAACCTAACTGCGTATTTGGCTCGTCTTGCTAGCTCGCTCGCACGCACGCACCAGCTCTAACCAGTTCTAACCGATAAAAAAAATATATATATACTATATATACAAAAATATATATACTGTTCCTATATCTATATCTGTGTCTGTATTTGCATTATGTGTATACTTTTAGCTAGAACTGTAACTGCAACTCTTTGCGTCGCATGCAACCTGCCTGCTTGCAACAGCCTCGTGTGCATGTTTTTTTTTCTTGCCCTCTCTCTTTCTTTCTCTCTATCTATCTCTCCCAATTTTGCCCGCATTTTGATTTTGATATTGAAAACTTTTAAGTAGTATTTTTGCCACATCTAGAGTACATGTCTATTTGAAACGAATCTGTAAAATCGTGCCATATATCTGCCATATGTATGCTAACCGTTATGTATTTCTCTCCGATCTCTCATCGCACACTATATAGATCAACGATCTCAATGCTCAAGTTAACGATCTTCGCGGCAAATTGTAAGTAAACGGAAAAAAAACCCGATCTTCGGTCTGCCGAAATTTAAATACCCTTGCACCCATTACCATAGGTGTATTAGATATAGTCATCTGATCTCAGTTTAAGTGGGGTGGAGTAGTTGATAGTTAAAATTAAAATGTTCCAAATCTGATTATTCTGATTATTAAATTAACTTAAATTAAATATATAGAAAGAAAACATTTTTTTGAAAATATCTACATTTTTATGATTTCATATTCATGATATACTAGTCCCCTTTAAATAAACTCTAATTTAAAGATAAAATAATCCGATCGATTTTAAGGTGGCCATATATATGAAGGGTTCCTTCAAGCCAAATTAAATGTCCCCCTGCAAGGGTATTAACAACTGTTTGAGAGCCCCAATCCATGCCCAACTAACCCAAAATTCTCCCTCCTTTTTTCACCTCCATATAGCGTTAAGCCAGCCTTGAAGAAGGTCTCCAAATACGAAAACAAATTTGCCAAGCTGCAGAAGAAGGCCGCTGAATTCAACTTCCGCAACCAGCTGAAGGTGGTTAAGAAGAAGGAGTTCACATTGGAGGAGGAAGAGAAGGAGGTAAGATCCATTGCATTTGTGCAGTCAGAGAAAAGCCCAGTGCGAAATCCAAATACGAACGGTTTACAATTTTTTACGTTTTGTGTATAAAATTTAAAGAAAATACTTATTCTTAAATTACATTAATTATTCAATATTGCATAATTAAAAATTAAAATTTGTATTACAAGAATTACCGTACTTAAAATAAGCGTAAAAGTTCCATATGAATGTGCACTCAAAAAAGGATAAAATTACAACGAAAATTATGCTGAAATTTAAAATAAATTTAAATTTTAAATTAATTAGAGCGAATTTGAAATTTTTTGAGTGTACTACGTTTCTTGAGTACTTAAGTATTATATAATGACATTTTAGGGATTTATTGAAACGTTCTTGAAATATAAGTTTTGTTCCCAAATTTTGGCCAAATTTAGACAATGTTCGTATTTGAATTAAGCACAATTTGTTTGGCTTTTTCTCTGAGTGTAGCTGCCTTGAGGTACCAACTATGCCTAAGACAAATAAACTACTTGATAAAACTTGTGTATAATAACTTGATAATTGATATGCCATATGATCTATATACTATACACACAAATATATATTTATATATCTACTTCGATCAACAAATTTGCTGTGAACGCTCCATAGATAAAGATAAAAGATGCCGGCTCTCTAAAAACAGCCAAAAAGTGTAAGGATGTGTGAAACGATGTGTGTTTATGTTTGAGCACCGAGCGTCCTCCATTGTCACTTTATGTACTCTCTCTCTCTCTTTCTGTCTCTACCTATCAATCTATTTGTCAATCTATGTGTTATATGGTACACGTACACACACACACACTCTCTCACACACACTCACACACACACACACCTATACGTTAGTCCACAATGTGTATGTATATTTGTCTGTATGTATGTAGTTTGTAGCCTCGTAGTGCCCACAGCACAGCTCTTAGTCAACTGTTCCGGAATGTTCTGGTTAAATGTTAAGCCGTATATCGATTCCCCCGATAATACTAATGCACCGTATATCTATTCTTATCTCTTTATAAATAAATAAATATCTGCAGAAGAAACCCGACTGGTCCAAGGGCAAACCCGGCGATGCCAAGGTAAAGGAGGAGGTTGAGGCCGAAGCTTAAGTGTCCACGTCCACGTAGTGTCCACTGTACCACCCGTGACTCCCGCCCTAAACAAATAATAATTCAATACAATACAATTATTTCACCAAAACCAGAGAAAAAACAATAATAAGAATTATCTGAAGCTAAATACCAAAATCAAATCAATATACGTGTATATATCTCACAATATATCTCTATATATATTTATCTAAAGCTAAAGCTTGATCAGAAATAAAAAAAAAAAGAACAAAAACAGAAAGAAAACATTTCAAAACACCAGCTATCGAAAATAATTCACATCATGATGGATTCAAACAACAGCCCAACATCTGAACGCTCTGATGAATTATTTTTTTTTATTATATTTCATTATTACAAATTCTATTTTTTAATGTAAATTAAACTAAATTACAAAAAAACAACATGTCGCATACCTTTTTTTGTTTTTTGTTTTTTGTTTTGTTTTTTTTTTTTTTTTGGGCACACATTCCGTTGGGCATGCGCACACTCATTCCGAGTTACCTGAGTTTCTCCTGAGTTTCCTCAGTTTTTCCTGAGCTACCTTTAGAAATCGTTTTGCACGGCACCGTATCAATATACATACATACATATGTATATCAGCATCTGTGCACCAGCCTCATCTGTAGCTGCACCTGGCCAAATGATTCATTTGAGTTAGATTCATTTGAACTCCAACCGGTTCCGGTTCTGGTTCTGTGCTTGCAGGAACAGGCGCCCGAGACGCCAGCGCCGGCATAAGAAACAACTCGACGAGCAACCCTCGCACAGTTAGCGGACTCAACTGGCCCCGGGCCCGAACCTGTTTAATTCTTCTTGTGTTAATCTTTTAATTTGTATTCTAATTAAAATTTATCTATAAAAATCTATATATCTGAATATATTGAAATAAATATGATATTAGTTCATAAACAGAAAATATACCAAAGATCGTTTTATTCTTCACTGTGGCTATTATTTTATTTTTAGTTCTTAAAATCATATTAACACATCACATGAAATTATGTATATTTTATTATTGTGACATACACAAGAATCATAACTAGATTTAAATGTCGAAAGTACTTTTTGATATCTCACTTTTTATTTGTCTGTGACGTCAGAGCTGAAGTCAACTTTTGTGCGTCACCTCTCCTATGTCAAATACCATGTTTAGAAAACTATCGAAATCGAAAACACCCTTGAGGCCCTCAAATTCCCATAAGCAAACTCCTGTGCTTGATGTAGTTCAGTCTCTTTTGACTCGTTGTCCAGTTCGGACATCATTTCGAGCCTTCTTCTTTTTTTGTAAATTTTTACTAATTTTCTTATTTGTTTATTTTTGCTGATTTTCTGAAATTTTCCTGTTTTAAAGATAATAGTTGTAATAAATTATTCAGAGCACTCGACCAAATCGACGTAAGAGTAAAAAGAGTAAAAAGTTAATTTTGAATAGTTGAGCTTGAGGGAAGAATTAAAATATTTTTAAATAACATTTGAGCCGTGTTGAAAACTGTACGATCCTTACTTATTTTCTATTTTACTAATTTTAGTAAGCTCAAGAACAAAAATATTTTCTTTTTCCTTTTACTCTTTCAATAGGTTGTTCATTTTGATCAACTGAATTGAAGGTAGAATTTGAATATTTTTGAAGAATATTTGGAATATGTATTTGCAAAATATCTAATATATTTTTCTCTTTTAGGGGGTGTATGTCCGACACAGTTTTGGAGCGCGCTAGTGGAGCTGGTTCCATTTGATGGTCGGAGGACTCGAGCGTCTCCTGTTCCCGCTGGAGCAAATTCCTGAAGTCTCTTTCAGCCTGTTTGCAGCACGTCGCAGCAATAGTTAATCGGTGCCAGGCCAGGTTTTGAAATGTGTGAATCACGTCGTCTACTGATCCCACCTGGATGCCAAACCCCCAAGTCTGCAAAGAATTGGCAGCTAGCTGTTGGGATTTAGCAGCCAGTTCGCCTTGCTCAGCTTAAGGGTCCGGAAGCAGAGGCTCTTTGTCGCCTTTGTGGCTAGTAGTAACAGTAATAATAGTAGTAGTAGCAGAAGTAGTGGTTGGGTTGAAATGTGCGCTCCTTTTTTTGTATTTGAATAGCTTTCCTTTTTTTTTTCTTCCAATTTTGCCAATATATCTAAGCTTCTCAAAGTACTCGATGTATTCAAGTTGTCTCCTTTTTTTTTCAATAATTTCTTCAGTGTGGATGCTTGGCACTTGGTAAAGATTAAAATTTGTTTTTTGAAATCTTGTCGTCATTTTTTAAATGTTTATAAAGTTTGAATAAAAATAAATTAAATTTGAATTTCCTAGTTTATTTTTTTATTGTGTTGGTAAAAAGTTTGGGGTATTTTTGTATTTGTATATGGAAAGTTATTATAAATATATTTTATATATGTGCATAAATGTAGGTTGGGTTGGCTGCCGATGTAACCGACAAAACTGTTAGTTTTGGAACTAACTTTCGAAAGGAGGCCGGCTCGATGACCTTGGCCATTTTGCTCGGATCAATACGGTCGGACAGGAATGGACTTCCAAGAAAGCAGGACAGGAGCAGAAGTGCTCTCAACGTCTTCTACTTAATCCTCGTCTCTGCAGCGGCGACAGAAGTTGTTGCCTGGAATTCGAAGTCGCATGGCGTGTATCCCAGTCCAGTCTACAGCTATCAGCTTGGCGCCTGGGTAGACCTCTCCGACATTGTCCATCGCAGCTCTGAAGATCTCTCATCATCGTCGCAGACTATTCCCCTCACTGTACCCTGGAACCAACGAAAGTACTTGGAGCCCGGAGCTGGACCAGACTCCGCCTCCAGACCTCCCACCCACTTCCCGCCTCGGTTTAGGACCCCGAGGAGAGGATGCTATACTTGGCGAAGGATTTCCCTGGCTGGACCCGCGATCTCTTCGTGGAGGGACCTGGAGTTCTTTGGGGTTGCTTACTTTTCGGCTGTATCTGCGCTTTAGGTGGGCTCAAGCTTCTCAGCCGCTGGCTGTTGGATCTGCACAAAAAGGGGCCAGAGTGACAGAGGAGGCCAGAGTTAACCGTCAACCCTGCGGCCCGGATGGAATGCGTGCTTGCTCGGATCACCTTCGTTGCTGTCGCTGCCTCTATTGAAGGGGCGGGATCTGGGTCTCTTTACCCCTGGAAGAGGCCGATCCTTTACCCCTGACCACGATTGTGGCCTATGGACACGCTTTAAGGCTATTAAGGAGTCTACCTGCGTGTCAAAGGTCAGTCTGGGCGAATGAATTTGATTACAAAATTTAAACAATATATTATATATATAATAATTCATGTCTTAGCGACAAATTCTGCAAAATTTCCCACTTAATTTTTTATAACAATTAACAAAATAAATTGAATGATTTTTTAAATAGTGTTTCGTGTTTTATTGTGTTTATCGAATAATTTGGGAGATTTTTGTGTTTGTATATGGAAAATTGTTATAAATAAGTTTGCTTTATATGTGCATAGATTTATGTATATTTAAAAAAATCCTAACTATTAAAGGTCTAAGCGTTTAAATCAGTGTTAAGATTAAGCAGCGAGTTAACGTTAATAGTTGAACGACTTAGGGCTAAAGGCTTAAAGTAGGTCTAGTACTACTGCTTCTTCTTGCTAGCTAAATAGGGTATAATTGAGGGGGGGCGGGTCGTGTGCTCCGAGCTTATACAATTAATTAATCTATTCGAGTTGTCGTTGCGTTAATTAATACAATAAATAAATAACAGATATACAAAAAAAAAAAATTATAAAAGCTAAATCTGCAGATAAATGGGGGCGTGGGGGGCTTTAATTGACAACCAAAAGCTTAGTCTAATTAAATTATGAAATTAAAAATATGTATATATATATAATTATTTGCGAGTCTTATAAATAAAGGGATAGGGGCGGGGGCGGGGGCATGTTGCATTAGTTGCTCTTAGGTCTAAACCTCAATACTGTTGAGACTGCCCGAGGAGATGTTGTCCGTGTGGCTGCCGAGGCGCGTGCGCTTGATGAGGGCCCGGGCGGGCATCGGGGAACGCTGGACGCGCGGGCTGCCCGGGACGTGGGGTATGCCCACGTGGCTGCCGCCCGTGTGGGGGTGCGGGTGGGTGTGGGGGTGGGGGTGGTGGTGCAGATGCTGGTGCAGTAAATGATGTGGCAGATTGTTGTTGTTGTTATTGTTGCTGCTGCTGTTGTTGTTGTTGTTGTTGTGGTGAGTATTGAGATTGGTGTGACTGTTGTGCTGGCTGCCCGAGGCGCGGCGCTGCCGGCGCAGCGAGGGAATGCGCGTGGGCGTGGCCAGCCCATCCTCCAGGCCAAATCCCTGCTGCTGCTGCTGCTGTTGCTGCTGCTGCTGCAGGCTGCGCACGCTGCGCTCGAGCGTGCGTCGCTGCTGATCCAACATGGGCGAGGCGCCACCAGCCCCTTGCTGCTGCTGCTGCTGCTGCTGATAGTAGGCGGCATGGGGCGGCACGGGCGGCGCCTGCAGCTGCTGGAAGTCGTGACGCTTGTGTCCAAAAGTGGGCGTGCCGGGCGCATGGTACGGCTGCGCATGGTGCAGTCCGGGCTGATGCAGTGCGGCGGCCGCAGCAATGGCCATGGCATTGCTCTAGAGCGAGAAAGAGAGAAGGCGAGATTAGAATGCGCTGGCAATAAGCGAAGGCAAGCGCTGAGCGATTGATTGATTGAGCGGTTGTTTAATTTACAGAGTGTTTTTGATGGATTTGCTGATTGATTGATTGATTGAGTGATTGTTGCCTAAACGATAATTTATTGATCATTTTAAATTGATTGAGTTGTTGTTTAGTTGAAAGGGGTTTTTATGGATTTGGTGATTGACTGATTGACTAACTGATTGATTGAGTGATTGATTAAATAACTGACCAATTAAGGGGTTGATGCATAAATGATAATTTATTATCTATTCTAAAACAAATACTGTGGTTGATTGAATGATTGATCGATTGAGGGGTTGCTTTATTGATAGGGGTTTTGATGGATTTGGTGTTTGGTGATGCGCTTAGTGATCAATTGATTGACGCTTGAGTGATTGTTGCCTAAATGTCTTAAATACCGCATGATTAAGCAATTGATCAAGTAACTGATTTATTGCATGACCGAATAAATGCATAATAACTTATTGATTGACCGATGGAATATTTCAGTAAATGATTAAATGCATGATTGATTGTATAATGATCGTTTCGGTGATTGATCATTGGTGGCCAGGCACTACAAATTATTTCCTGGTGTATATTAGATAGGTGATTGATTGATTCAGTGATTGAATTTTTATTTATTGATTGATTGAGGTGTGGGATTGATGGTTTGCCAACAAAATACACGTGCTTTATGTAGTTGTATTGATTGATTTTGTGATTTATATATTGATTGATTGACTGATTTCTTGCTTCAGTTGTTTCTATTGATTGATTTACTTTTCAGTTGATTGAGCTATTGATTGATTGACTGAATAGACGATTGATTGGCTGACTGGTGGCTTGGCAACAAGATACAAAAACGTTTCTCAACTGCCTTTTGCTTTTTCGTTATTTACGTTTACTTGTTGCTGTTTTTGCTGTTGTTGTTGCTGCGCTTTGGCCGCGAGCGTTTTCTTGGGCAACGGCAGCGGGGGCAGCGGCTTGCTGGGCGCCTCTGTTGACGCTGGCGGCGGCGGCGACTGCTGCGGCTGGCTGAGACCCTCGCAGGCCTCCAAAGTTTCGCAGGATGAGGAGGCCCGCGTCTGTGCACTGTCGCTGGCCATAACGTCCACATCCGCATCCACATCCGCATCCATATCCGCGTCCACATCCGCCTCAGCATCCGCCGCGGCATCCGCCACGGCATCCGCGCCGGCATGCTGCGCCGCGGGGCAGGCGGGACTGCCGATGCCATTGGGCGGCAGGAAGCGCAGCTCCATCACGTTGCGATTCTGGAAGGGGGCAGGCTCAGTTTTTGCTGTGGCGAACGAGGCGACTAGGCGAAGAGCGCGCGACAAAAGAGCCCAGAGATCAGGAGAACAGCAGACAGCGGAGACCACGAACCAGGCGAGACCAGAGGGGGCGGGGGGAGGCGTTCAGCGACAGGGCAGGAGCACAAGCGAAGGTGAGGGACAGAGGGAAAGGCAAGAAGGTAGGAAAGTAGCAGAGAGCAAGAGAGCAAAATAAGTAGAAATTAAGGGGAAGGGAGAGGAATAGTAAGAGAGAGATAATTGCAAAGCAAAAGAACAAAAGGCATACGCAAAAATATAATAAAGCGAGAGAGCGAGAAAGACAAAAACAAGTAGAAAATTAAAAGCAAAGATAGAGAAAATCTTTAAAATAAGTTTAATAATAATAGGACAAAGAAAAAGCTGCTAATACTATACCGAGAAATGGGAAGTAATTTATTTCGTTTTCCATAGGAATATACTAGTACATATTTGCCCTACTTTTTGCAACTTTAATTTATTTTTTAACACTTTTCATATAAGGGTTTTACACCCATTTTCCATAGTCGGAAGTTGAATAAAAAAAAAAAAAATTACAGCCAAACAAAAGTGGAAAAATGAAAACTGTCTAAATATTGCAGTTCACGGTTCGAGCCAATGTCTTCCCTCAATGTTCGAAAGCGATTTAAATTTATTATTACAATTGAAAATTTAAAATCAATTTTTTTTGTGAATTGCCAAATGAAAATTAAAAACTAGAAAATACTTATGAAAAATCGTTTTTCTTGCTGTATTTAAGGTCAGACAATAAAAATAAAATAAGAGAGCTAAGTATATAAAAACAGCTTCTAGTTAGTGCATTTTTTTAACAATTGATGTGAATCCTAGAAGCCATAAATGGCGGGTTCGAACCGGTTCACAGAAAACAGTTTATTCCCGGTATTCCTAGACATTATCTCCAATTGTCAGGTTTGCGAAAAATGTTTATTCAAGAATTGGAAAGAAATGGGAAAATAATTGTGAAGGGCAGGAGATCAAGGCAGCTACTCCAAAGGAAAAAGAGTGACAGAGAGAGCGAGAGAGAGAGAGAGAGAGACAGAGATTGGCCAGCGGCAGTTTAGGAGGCGTGGCAAAGCGAGGCGTGGCAGAGCGAGACGAGAAACGTTTCTTAAATTTTGACCAAGCAACCAGCGAAAGGGTTTCTTATTTTGTATTTATTTTAAATTAACTTTGTTTTTTGTTTCTTAGATGCGAGATGAAAGCCATGGAAAATGGAAAGTTGTCCGGATACAATGAGAGAAAGAGAGAGAGAGACAGAGAGAGAGAGGGAGAGCAGCTTACCTTATCGGCCGTGGGATCCTGGGCCAGCGGATTCGGCGTGATGTTCATGCGCGGAATGACCCCGTTGAGGCGGCGCACGTCGCCCGGCTTGTGGCCGTGATGCGGCGCCACGCCCAGGACGGCGGACGTGACGAAATCCGCTTGAATGTGATCCAGTTGAGGCTTGTTCTCATCTGAGGGGGCGACAGGGACAATTAGTGGCTGCCACCAAGCTGGAGCCGGCGGGCACTTGGACTTACCCTCGGGCTGGGCGCTGCTGCGCCGGCGCAGGCACAGACAGGCGACGACAATGGCAATCAGGAGCAAGATGCCGCCACCGGCGGCGCCGGCGATAACCGGATAGATGGAGTTCTGCGGCTCGTTGGATGCGCCCTTGGACACGGGCAGAATGGCGGGCGCGGAGGCGCTGTTCGGGTGGCTGTTCGCCTCTGCGGACGAGACGGAGAAAGGTTTAGAATTGGCTCATCCTCAACTGGTGGGCACCGCCGTCACTTACTCATGGTGCGTCCCTGCCGGATGTCGCTGAACTCGGAGGCGGCATGTGCATTGAACGTTTGCAGCTTGAACTCGTAGGCCGTGCCCGGCTCGAGCAGATCGATCTTGAAGTGGCGGGCATGGCCGCCATCGACTGTCGCCTTGAGGTATTCGGCCGCCGATGCCGCCGGCCGGTAGTAGGCATAGTAGCCATCGATGTTGTGCTGCTGGGCGGACGGCGGGGCCAGGCTCCAGTGCAGCATCACCGCGGATTCGGAGTAGGGCTCGATTTCGCGCAGCTCGGGCACCGGCAGATTCGATTTGGCGACGCCGCGCTGCAAATAGAACTTGGCCGAGGTGTTGCCCTCCTTGTTGTCGTTGTTCGAGTAGACGGCGATGATGCGGAACCGATAATTGCAATCCGGACGCAGTCCCGTCACGGACGAGGTGAAATTCTTGACGCCGCCGCCAAAGGCCGGCTCACGGTGATGGTCGCGCTCCCGCTCCCGCTCCCGCTCCCGTTCGCGCTCCTTCTGCCAGCCGTAGGGTATGTTCTCGTTGGTCGTCTGCCAGTTCTCGCGGGGAATCCCGCGGGCGATGTCGCCGAGCATGCGGTACTGCACCTTGAAGAACTGGATGGTCAACCCGTCGTTCTTGGGCACGTTCCAGCGCAGCATGACGGCGTCGTCGGCCAGGCGCGTGACATTGGGGCGCGATGGCGGCACCATGTTCGCTGCAACAGCAAAGTTTTCATTTTATTGTACATACAACTGCAAATTTCAAAACAAATTGTAAAAATAGATGTGCTCTGTTAGCGTTAATCAATGTTGTTGGCAGCGCTGTTAACGCAGCGTTAACGCAGCGTTAACGCCAAAGTGCGCGCTGTTAACGCAAAAGTGCTCTAACAGCGCTGTTAATAACCTGAGTAGTATCGCTGCCCAGCATTGAGTAGTATCGTTGCGCAGCATTGAGTAGTATCGCTGGAGCTGCGTACGCGTTTTGAGCGACATTTTTTGTGCGTTGACACTGGAATACAAAAAAAAAAAAATATAGCCGTGCCAACCAAGCGCGCGCATTTTACATAAAATTCCAAGCATCTGCAAAAGAAAAACCGAATTTCGTGCAGCGTTTTCATACACATCTCGAGTGCAAGTAAGACTGTGGCCACTGCGACAGCGACGGCAACGGCGACGGCGAGAACGGCAAAGCTGACGGACAGCAGACGACAACAGACACGAAAAAAAAAATATATAAAACGACTCACACACACGCGCGCTTGCTCTCTCCCAGCGTGCGTGTGTGTCTGTGTGTGTGTGTGTGTGTATAAGCAAAACGAGTGCAATTGATTTTCGTAAATTACTCGCTGCTCGGCATCGTTTCTGGGCACTACCAGCAAAAGGAATCGCACTCGAACTCGGATTTGGACTCGTAAAGCAACGGTACGCAGCCTCGCGAGTGCCGCCATTTGAGTGCTTCGTGTTTCGCTTGGCTTGGCACATAAACAAACTCAAAAGTTGAACTCAAACCACGGCAAAGCAAAACAAAAGCAAAGTGAACAACATCATAACAGGGAAACAACAATTGGAACAGGCCTAGATCCCAGTTGAACGGCAGGATGTCGGCTGGCGGAGATGCGGGCGCTGTTGCCGCCAATGCCAGCAACAATGTTGCTGTCGTCCAGGCAACGGTCAACGTTGGCGCCGGCGACGGCAGCCCCGCCAGCAACAATAGCAACAACAACAACAACGGCGGCAACAACAGCGGCGGCAACAACAGCGGCGGCAACAGCATCAACAACGGCTCCACGGCGGGCAGCTCGAAGGGCCAACTGCCGCTGACGCCGCGGTTCACCAGCGACGAGAAGGACGTCCTCTACCGGCTGTTCCACGAGCACGAGGAGGTGATCGACATCAAGCACCGGAAGAAGCAGCGCAACAAGTTCTCCGTCCGCGACACCTGGGACAAGATCGTGCGCGACTTCAACTCGCATCCGCACGTCAGCGCCATGCGCAACATCAAGCAGATCCAGAAGTTCTGGCTCAACTCGCGGTAGGTGTGCCCAGCGCAGGAGTTCGGTTCGCATGTGCCTAACTCTACCTTCTCCAATCCCTTACAGCCTGCGCAAACAGTATCCGTACCGGGACGGCAGCTCGGCGGGCGCCAGCTGCGGCCTGGGCAAAGTCGGCGGCGTCTCGGCCGGCGCACAGCAGCAGCAGCAGCAGCAACAGCAGCAACAGCAACAGCAGCAGCAGCATCACGACAGCGTCAAGGTGGAGCCGGAGTATCAAATCAGTCCCGACGCCTCCGAGCACAATCCGCAGGGCGACACCTTCGACGACATCGAAATGGATGGCAACGATGTCAGCGAGATAGAGGACGATCCGATCGAGGCACAGCAGCAGCAGCAGCAGCAGCAGCAGCAGCAGCAGCAACAGCAGCAACAGCAGCAGCAGCAGGCGGCGCAGGCGCAGGCGCAGGTCGAGGCGCAACAACAACAACAACAGTCGGCCGTCGCCGAGATGCAAAAGCTGCAGGTGCAGGCGGCCGCCAACGCGAACATGTTGAGCACGCATCGCATCAACGTGGACGCGATCAGCGCCGACAAGCTGAGCCTCACCGACCTGCTGCACTTCAAGACGGCGCGTCCGCGCGAGGAGATCATACTGCAGATCAAGCATCCGGCGGATGCCACAGGTGAGCCACGCCCCGAGCACTCCTTCCGAGCATTGCCTAACCGGGGAGCCCTTTGCAGCCACACAGATACACACGATACCCACGCAGCCGCACCAGCACACGATGGCCACCATCAGCGCCGGCGGCTTCAATCAGCAGATCATCAGCGAGATCAAGCCGCAGCAGATCACGCTGGCCCAGTACCAGGCGCAGCAGCACCAGCAGGCGCAGGCCCAGGCCCAGGCTCAGGCTCAGGCTCAGGCCCAGGCGCAGGCCCAGGCCCAGGCCCAGCAATTGGCGCAGCAGCAGTTGGCGGCGCAGCAGCAGCTGGCGGCGCAGCAGCAGCAACAGTTGACGGCAGTGGCCGCGGCGGCGCATCATCAGCAGCAGGCGGCAGCCGCTGTTGTTGTGCAGCAGCAGCAACAGCAGCAGCAGCAGCAGCAACAGGTGGCTGCAGCAGCGGCGGCCGCTGCCGTCAAGATGCAGCTAACCGGCGGCACGCCCACCTTCACATTCAGCGCCCTGCCCACGGTGACGGCGGCGACGGCGGTGACAGTGCCCGTGCCGGTGACGGCGACGGCGGCGCCGGCCGCGAACGTGAGCGCGAGCAGCGCTGGGACGCTGGCAACAAGCACGCAGCAGCTGCAGCTGCAGCAACAGCAGCAGCAGCAGCAGCAGCAGCAACAACAGCAGCAGCAGCAACAGCAACAGCAACAACAGCAGCAGCAACCGCAGCAGCAGCAGCAATCGACTGGCGACAGCTTCGAGGAGCGCATCAACTTCTTCAAGGTGAAGGAGGCGGAGCTGCGCTGCAAGGAGCAGCAGCTGGCCACCGAGGCCAAGAAGATCGAGGTGAACAAGGCGCAGGACGAGCTCAAGTACATGCGCGAGGTCCACAGGCTGCGCGTCGAGGAGCTCAAGATGAAGATACGCATCTTGCAAAAGGAGGAGGAGCAGCTGCGCAAATGCTCCAGCACATGAGATCTGGACGACATCAGCGATCCCGAGGCTGATGTCGATGTGGCGGCGGGGACCGACGAGGATTACATGGAGCTGGACATGCAGTTGCTCACCTGACGTCGGAATACCACGTAGTCTATATATATGTATATATAGTATATATATATAGCCTATGGCTATCTAGAACTATTTTTAATATTTTTGAATTTCTTTTCTGTTGTTTTTTTTTTTTTTTTTTGGCTCCTTTTACAAGTTCAATTTTTTAAAACATCGTTTTCGGGTGGGCGGGGGCTTAACGATTTACCGATTAGCGTTTACCGTTTACTATTTACCGATTATCGCGTATCGATTATTGATTACCGACTATCGTTTACCCTTAAGCCAATTCTCAAATTAAAATTGTACATCGATATGAATATACAATGAATTAAGTAAGAAACGAACAAAGTGAAAACTCACCAACTCTCATGTATTTGCGCTTCTTTCCACGCGTGCCGCCGGAACCGAACCCGGACCCGGAGCCCGACGAGGAGGAGGAGGAGGAGGAGGAGGCGCCACCACTGCCCGGATCATTCGGCGATCGCATGGGCACCTCGCCCAGCGGCTGATAATCCTCGCCGCTGATCTGCAGCGGATTCACTTGCAAGATGTTGCCCTCGCTCGTCTGCGAACCAGGTTGGAAATATGTGGAGAAACAAAGGAGATTTGATTGAATACAGTAAAGTACTTGTATAGCCTGTCATTCTGTTTATATGCGAACGAATCTCAGATGTCAAGCCATCTTTTTGCTTTTTCAAGATATACGAAGCAAACTCTGTAATTTTAAGGATATTTTAACAGGGTATCTTGACTCGTGCAGATTCCTATCAACATCGAGTTCCCATAGGTAACATATATGCAGGTCGATGCGTTCTCCAAGTTCTTCTACAGTGAGGAACTGGGTTCGAATCCGGGGCTAAAGTAGCTGACAATGCTTTTCAAAATAGTTAGGCTCTCTCGAGAGAGTCGTTCGGAATTTGACATTTTCTTACATTTTTTTTTCTCTCACTAATATTTAATTTTTGTATATTTGTCTGGATTTGTGCAATTCCATCTAGCTATTGAAGCGAGCGACTTGAAATTTGGAATATATACTCCTGTACACCCGCCTCAGATAAAATGTTAAGATTTTTTGAATACGCCCACTGGGGGCGTGGCAGTTCTATTTAAACATCGCACAACAAATCGCAAATTGATAAACTCTATATATGTCAGTTTTCTGATTACCCCCTTCTGAATATCGAGCCATAAATTATAAAGATCAATCTAAGAATAATTAAGACCACGTTCAACTGTTCTAAGCTGCTGTCATGCATGCTACACCCGACCCGGTAAGTCCGGTCTCCACTCACCTCGCCGAGCTGGTTGCGCGCAAAGCACTGGACGACGCCCGCGTGGCGCTTCTGGACATGGTGGATGAGCAGGCGGCTGTGCTCGATGAGGGTCTCGTTGTCGGCGCTGGCGTCCTCGCCGTTGAAGAGCCAGTAGATGTCCGGCTGGGGGTGCCCGGTGGCGGTGCATTCCAGGGAGAGGGCGTCGCCCTCGTTGGTGAGCGTGGCCTGGGGGCCACGCAGGATGCGCGGTCGCTCGAGGACGCTCAGCTTGATCATGTGCACCAGGACGGGCGCAATGCCGTTGTCCAGGCGGCACACATAGGAGCCCTGGTCGTCGGGGCGCACGTCCGTTATCTGGAGGCCGTAGGCGAGCACGCGACTCCGGTTGTGGTAGATGTTGGCCACGTTGGGGCTGCTCCAGACGGCGCCGGGCCGGGGCGAGCCGACGCCCGGGCACTCGAGGACAACGGTGTCGCCGGGCCGTGCGGCGACCTGGGTCGCCGGCTGCTGGAGCAGGAAATACGGCGGCGTTCGGTCCGTGTAATCGACGCGCAGATCGATCACCTGCGGCAGGCGCAGCTCCACGCCGGTGATGGCGTTCGTCGCGGCGCACGTATAGTTGCCCGCATCCTTGGCGCTCACCGAGCCAAGGACCAGGGCGCCCGCCACACCCGCGAGCAGCTCCGTCTGCGGCAGCTTCTCGCCGTTCCGATAGAAGCTCCAGATGGCCGGCGGATTCGAGCTGACGGAGCCGCAGCGCAGCAGCACACAGTTCTTGGGCGCCACGCTCCAGCGCACCGTGTGCCGTCCGTAGCCGCCGCTCGGATTGTCGATCGATATCGAGACGAGCGCGAGCCGCGCCGGCGTCGACGCAATGCCCCCGGGCCCGTACCACGCGACGCACTGATAGTCGCCCAGCGTCTGTGCGGTCACGTAGATGCGCAGCTTCCAGGTGCGCTCCTCGTTGCTGCTGGTCACGTTGTAGCCGGCGGCCGGCTCCAGATACCGGTACGGCTCCGAGCCGCTCGTCCGGAAGCGCCAGTCCAGCCGGTCCGGCTTCAGATTCAGCTCGCACTCGAAGACCACCTCGTCGCCCTGGGGCGCCACCGCCGATTCCGGCGCCCGTTCAATGTAGACGCCCAGCATGTTGGGCGCCGAACTGTTGCTGCTGCTGCCGGCGCCGGCGGAGCTGCTCGCGGGGCTGAGGCAGCCGCTGAGCAGCGCCAGAGCCAGTGGCACCATTGCCAGCGGGCTCATTTCTGCAAAACAAAATTAATAGAATAGGATAAATAGGATATAAAGGATAATCCTATATGCTTTTAATTAGATATTACAATTAAACGTAATATAATTGGCATTTATAGCAAAAATCTGAAATATCTGCGACATCCCACAAAATATTACTTTTTACCTATAAATAACTCTATTCATATCAAAAATCCTTAAGATCAGGTCAACATAAACACAGATCTCAAAAAACTTCTAGATATTTCAAACTATCTTGAATATTAAAATACAGAAATATATTTATAATTAATATATCACCTTCAAATTAGATCCATATTTAATGCTATATTTGCAGGGTATTTAAATCATATTTAAATCAATCTTAAGAAGCATAATTAAAAGTATCTATAAAAAGTTAATATTTTAAATAAATATAGCATGCACATATTATCTAATTTAATATATAGTATAGTGTATTTTGAATATCTGTTAAATATTTTAAGCTAAAAAAGTTGGAAGAACATATTATCCTATACAAATTAAAGATATTTTTTCTGTTGCGTATATCAGAAGCTAAATCGTTTGCAATGTTTGACGGGAATATGAACCAAGAGAAATTGGGCAAAGCTTTGAAATTTAACTGATGATTGCCCCTCTTTTATTTTATTTGTATTATTTAAGAAAAATTTAAGTTTTTCTTTGCACATTATATACTATATTCATGATTAAATCTGAATAAAAAGACAATTTATTCTCATTTTGTCATGTTTTAAATTTGTTAAATTTGGCGTTAAGTTTGTGGAATGCCGTGTTTTGGGCACAACTGTACCACAGGTGGAGCCGGGACGGCAAGGGGCCAGGGAGGGAGGGGGACGGGAACTGTGACTACTGCTGTCCTGTGCTACCCAAAAGGGGGCGTGGCAACGGAAGCCCAGTCGCCGGCAATGTGCCATTTAAACTGGAGCCGAGGCTGCAAAGCTGCCTGCCAGCCTGCTGCCTGTTGCATGTGGCATGCAGCATGTTGCCAGACTCTGAACGCAGTCCTTTGACCAAAGGCATCAGATTCTTAATGGCGTGTCATTATTATGAGCAGCCAAGACTGCAGGTGCTGCTGCGTGACTGGAACAGGGGGCGGAGGCAGGGGCAGGAACGGCGACGGGGGCAGGGACAAGCTGTTGCAAGCTGCTGTGGAACGGGTTCGTGCCGCATTTGCCCTGCGACAGTTTGCGCCTCTCGATTTGAAATTTAAACGATGGCAGCCCAGGCAAAAAGCAAAAAGCAAAACTAAAACCAACTAAGAATGTTGCAGTCGGGCGTAACCGACCGCGCAATACTCGTTTACAGTGCAATAACAACCAAAACAGTGTAATAACAATAATTAATTTCTTCTCTGCCAAGAATGATATCTTTAAAGACCAATAATAAAGCTCATTCACACAAACTGCTGCTTAGATTTGGAAAAATCTCGAATTTTGTAATTTGTGGCGATCTTTAGAGGAGGTTATCAGTTTGCGAGCTTTACATGTCAACAATTTTGTCAGTCACTTTTAATGTTGTTTTTTATACTAATTATGACAATCACAATCGATTAAAAATATAAATTCGCATTTCTAAATTTTGAAAAAAAAAATTTTTCGAAAATGAGTAAGGGGGGAGTACATGCTTTTTTCCCAAAAAATTTAAAAAAAATTTATTTTCAATAATTAATATAATTTAAATGCAGAATCAATCTGGAGAACAAGACATGAAAAAAATGCCATCAAACATGAAAATCGGTTCAGTTTTGACAAAATTATGGGCGTTTGAAATTTGGGAGCCATGGATCCGAGAGCTTTACATGTCGAAATTTTTGTCAACTTTTGCATGATTTTTGACAAAAAATTTGACCCCCTCAGAATCGGTTTTAATGTTGTTTTTTATACTAATTGTGGCAACCACAATCGATTAAAAATATAAATTCGCATTTCTAAATTTTGAAAAAAAAAATTTCTCGAAAATGAGTAAGGGGGGAGTACATGCTTTTTTCCCCAAAAAATTAAAAAAAAATTAATTTACAGTAATGAATATAACTGAAATATAGAATCAATCTAGAGGACAAACCATGACAAAAATGCCATCAAACATGAAAATCGGTTTAGTGTTGACAAAGTTATGGGCGTTTGAAATATGGGAGCTATGGATCCGAGAACTTTACATGTCAAAATGTTTGTTAATTTTAATCTGTCGATAAAAATCCTAACGCTCTATCTGACGCGGGTTATCACGAGTCTATATTCCAAGTCCGAAGTCCACGGTGCGGACAGACGGCCGGACGTTGCACAAACCCAATATACTCTATTCACTCCGTGAACGAGTATAATAAGTGGAAAAGAAAAAGGAACACAAAAGCGCGCGCGGAATTCCAAGAAACGGCCGCCCGGTCTGCCCAGTTGCGCCCCCCCCCCTCCCCCTCCCCCACTCTACCAGTCTGTCTCTCTGTCCCTCTCTCTCTCGTTTTGACGCACATAAATCGGAACGCGGCTCCCATTTGAAAGTCATTATGGGGCAGGCAGCGAGTGAGGCAGGCGCGTGCAGCTGCCACAGCGCGTCGCGGCCGCAGCCTCTGCCGCCTGGTGGCCACTTGTTAACGCAAGGAGCAGCAAACCGGACTGCCTACACAGGTACCCGATCCTCGCGAGCGGCTCCGACGCTGATTTAAAACATCTGACAACAAAAGTAAAGCGCGAAATTGACGCAGGTTTCTGCGGCTTCGGTTGCTGCATCGCCTTCTGCTGCTTCTTCTTCTTCTTCTTCGGCTGAGCGGCGGCTCCTGCTCCTCGGCGCGTTGCGTGTGTTGAAAATTAATGCGCATTCCAGTGCCCCAACTGGCATTAACAACAACAACAACAACAACAACAACAACAACAAGTCAAAGCAAGAGCATTAAAAAAAGATGAGAAAAAAAACAAGAACAAGCAGAAAAGAGGAAATGAATGGCGCGTTGCAAGAATGTGTTGCAGACACACGGCCACAAATGGTAAGAGGGCTTCAGGGAATTGACGGGCGGGTAAGGGGGAGGGGCGCGGGCAGGGGTCTTAGCGGGGTTAGGGGCAGGCTAAGGGCACAGCTACTGGGCCCAAATAGCAATCAAAATAAATGTTATAATAACAAAAGATGAACTGCAAAGAACGTCGCGGGTTGATCAAGCGGAATCTGCAACATGCCAGTTTCCATTTGCAACTGCCACAAGTATGGACATTATGAATATTTGAATGAGTATAAATACTATTACTAATGAGTGCGTACATAAATACATGAGTAAATACTACTTGGAATATATAATAAATATATATGAATCCAAATATTAGAAGAAGTATAAAAATAAACATGAGTAGGACAATTATTGTGCATATGACTTTCACTTTAATTTTCACATGACCAATGTGTATAATTACTATAAATATATTTCATCTATTTTTTAGCTTTAAGCTTAAACTTTGTTAGCACTAAACTCACTTTAAATGCAATCAAGCACGCTTAAAGCCAGTTTAATGCTCGCTTCCCGACTGTTGGCGAGCTTAGCAACATGTTGCTGGCTCAAATGTTGCCAATGCTTAATGTGCACAATTGGTTAATTTCATTGTTGTTGTTGCATGCTAATTCGATTAGTCACACCTCGAAAAGGCCTCATAAAAATTAAAAAAAAAAAAAAAATAACAAGAGACAACAAACTAGTGTAGAAACTAGAACAATAACAAAACGGAGGACAAGTTTTGTTTTATGTTTTTTTTTTTATATATTTTTTGTATTTTTCTTAGCCACAAAACAGAAAAGACATTAAAAGACGGACAATAACAGTTATTAATCAAATGAAATGCCAAATTAAATAGCATAAATTAACAGTCAAAACACACATGTTGCCCAACAACAACAACAGCAACAAACAAGCAACAACAACTTCGGTGAATGGCAACGTTGTCAGCGGCTTCTTCAAATGTTTGCTTGGCCAGAAATTAGCATAAAACTGTTAGAAATTAGTGAAATAGACGCACAGGCGTTGCAAGTGTTGGTGACTAATGGGAAGGGGCATCCAGGGGGTAGCAAGGGGGGGGGGGAGTTGGCTAGAGTTCAAACCCTGGCTTAGACAATTGAAATATGCGTTACAAAATAGGCGTGGCCCGGCCAGATGCCAATGGAGAAGACTAGAAGCTGAATACAGTCAAAGAAAGACAACTAAAAGTGTTGTTGAAGTCCTTGCCCAACATGAAGATACCCTACAGTTGCTTAGATTCAAATATAGAAATCCCAGCTACATTTTGGGTTTGCTTAGAATGTGATTTGAACAGTATTAGCGTTGATTATTCCACACATATCGCCTTTTTATCGCTTTCCTATCTTCCCATTTAGTAAATATATCAAAAATATTGCAATATTGGCTTTTTTACGAAAGTAATTTTGAATTTATTATAAAAATACAATTATATGATAGTCATGATAATAATAAATTATTAACTTTTCCCTAATTAATGATAGTATTATTTTTGTATATATATATTTAAAATACCATTTGGTGTTGGATACCATATACAATATATATAAGATACATTCAGAGCGTAGCGAACAAGATATATTTACAGGGTATACGAGCCGGGCTTTTAGCTGTAGATCTTCGAGCGCGTCTTTCACTGCGAGGCGTAACGCAACGACAACGATGATGACAACAACAGCAACAACAACATTTGCTGTTAGTTGAGGTTGTTGCTGCTGTTGTTGTCATAAGAGCTCATTGTTGTTGCTGCTTGCCCATTAAGCGGCGGCAGTTAACAGCTTGTAAAACACTAACACCTGCTACAAGCTGCTCGTTGTTGTTGTTGTTGTTGTTGTCTGCTACACAGAGTTCAATAAAACCTGAGAGCAACAACTATTGCTGGCTGAAAAAAGGAGCAATAGAAAAATCACGAAATGAGCAACAACAGCAACAAAAAGATGGCCCTATACAAACAAATGAGACAAACAAACAGACCAGCAACAACAACACGGACATCTGTATATGTGTTCGAATATATATATATGTACGTATATAAATATATAGAAATATAGCAAAAATTCTTGAGCAATGGAACCTGTTTTAGCGAGCAGCTGAAGCTGTAGCCAAAGCTGAGGCTGGGGCTAAAGATGACCGGAACCAGCAGTCGAAGAAGCTGCAAGCGGGCCAGGCGCGCAGCGCGGGCAGCAGCGGGCCCAAGTCCAGGGCGGTTGTGGGGTGTTCTGCTAAGAAACCAGAACAAGAACAAGTCCCAAGCGCCACAAGCAAGCGCAGATGGGGGCTGACAGGGGGGGTAAGTTCACATGTAAACGAGTTCGAAATCTGCATTCCAGGCGACAACAATAACAACAACAACGGGAACGAGAACGGGAACGGGAACGGGAACGGGAACGGGAACGGGAACGAGGAGAAGGAGCACAACAACAGGATTTACCTTCAACTGTGGCATGCACCAAGTGTGGGCCAAGCGTTGCGTCTGTCTAATTTGAGCGCCCCACCTGTTGAACGCAGCTGCAGCCCGCGCAGCCCTCGCCCTGCCACACCTCTACGCCCCCCCCCCGCCCCCTGCCCCCACTGGCGAGTCGGGCTCATCTTCGGCGTGCGTGGGCCACGCAGCGATTTGTATTGTTTGCGGCGCTGATTGGCGGCTTGGGGCAGCGGCTTTTGGGCGCGGAGCGTGCGGCACGCCCACAACGCAGCGTGCAGCAAGAGCGTGGGCGCCACACAGAGACGCGGCCCGGTCGCAGGCCTGGCTGCAGGATTCAAGTTTATTATTCAATTTGTGGCCATGCGAGTTAACTTTCCCATGCCCTGTTCGCCAACTGAACGGGGGGTATATTGGCATTACAAATCACATTTTGGTATCAGAAATGTTAGCACACAACTTAACCAATTTCTATTGCTCAATTTTAACATGAAATTGTAAAAAAAAAATTGTGCTGCCAGAATTAAAATGTAAAATATTTCGAATATTTCAAATAAATGGTTTAAAATTTGGACCCAAGCCTACAAAGATTTACAAGGTATTTAGAGAACAGCTCAAACGTACAAATTTTATTGTCCGTCTAAGCCATGAATAAAAATGCCTTCCCTTTTGAAGTTGGCTCTGTTTTAACTTAAATTTGGTAACTCATAATATTGATAAAAAAAAAAACAAGAGTTTTGCATTCAAATCAAATCCTGTTTCGATTATTAAAATTCTTGTAATAAGTATTTTGTGGTTAAATCAAGAATTTTGTACTTTATGCAACATAAATTGTCCACAAAAAAATTAATAATAAAAACAAAATCTCAAGTGTTTATAAGCAATTTCCCTCTGCTTAATTAAATTTTTTACTAAAAAAAAAACTCAATAATAGTTTGCAATTGTTTCAGCTGAAATATTGTTAAATATTGCTCAAATGTTCTTCTCGAGAACAGAGTATTGCGCAGTCGTTACCACCCGACTGAGGCCTGCTTATCTGTTCAAATTGTGGCAATGCGACTTACCTTTATTTGTTGATTTATATTTTTTGGGTGCTGTCGCCGCAACTCCAATTGCTCTATGTAGATGAGCTGCTGTCTCTTTCACACACTCTCTTGCTGGCCTGCTTCCACTTTAGGAGTGCATTTTCGAAAGACAAAAACTGCAACTGCAATGAGATAAAAAAAGACAAAATATTTTCTTGAGTACCTTTGCGAACAGAGGAAATGGGGCGAGAGTGCGATATGGTGGCTGGCAGGGTTGTCACGTCGCGCATAAATATTGAAAATAGATGACACTTTTAATGAATTTCAAAATAATTGAGGCCTAAACTGGCACAAAAAAGCTCAGCGACAGCCAAATATATGCGAAGCCTATAAATAAAATACACATCGAAGAAAAACACCAAATACCAAAAAAAAAAAAAAAAAAATTAAATAAAACACGAAATGAAACGAACGAAAAAAAATAAAAACAAGGAGAAGGCGACGAAGGCAGTTTAAAAAATGGGCAGCACATTAGGGTAACTCACTGCAGTGCCTAGACTAAATTTTTGAAGCTGAAGCGGGATCATTGAAATACATTACATGTATTTCTGATATTAGAATAATTATAAATATTTTAAATAAATTTGTAATCCCCCAAAAAAATTGAACTATTTATAGCCAAACAAATACACATATGATAATAAAAGTCACTTAAGCCCTCAGCTATTTACATGAAAAAGAAATCCATTCAGTGAGTGCCCCTAATGTGCTAGGGTCTAGATTTAAAGTCCCTTTTAGTGTTTGCTTGTCCATTTAAAAAGACATAAAACTAAGAACACAAGTCGAGCAATCTTCCGATGCCCGAATAGCACACAAACACTAAAACACCGCCCACCCACACCCTCCCCCCCCCCTTCCACTGGCCACCTGCGCCCCTAGTTGGCGACCCTTCCGTGGAACATGTCATAAATAACTCAAATAATTTTTAGTTGACTGGCTAAAAAATGTGCCAAAAAATCCATAAATATTAATGAGGTGGAGGGGTAGCATGGGCGTAGGGGTAGGGGGTGGCGCTATGGTGGGGACCGGCGAGTAGGTCTCTCGCTGATTTCCATTTTGTGCATTAAATATGCTTTTAATTAATTTATGCTTGTGATTTGCCGCTTGCCACTCGCTTCACGTAACACCCCAATCAGCCCACTCCGCCTCCCCCTTCCCCTCCCCCTCCCCCACCCTCTCACGGTCCACGCTCAGCAGACGCTGCGTATTACGCGCAGTTGTTGGCCCATAATTTCTAAAAGAATTTTGAAATGTCGCCAAGTCGAACAGCGCGTGAAAAACTAGAAAAAACAAAAAATACTACAAAAAAAAAAAATATAAAAAAAAAATTTTACAAAAAAACAAGCAAAATTTTAGAAATAACAACAAATATGTTGTATAAACAGCCGAAAACAGCAACAACCAGAACAACAACAACAATAAATAGTAGAAAATGAAGCAGGGAAAACGAGCGCCACCCCAAATAGAAATAGCTACGTGTGTATGTGTGTGTGTAAATGCGTGTGTGTGTTTAACGACAGTTGTCATTTTTCATAAATATTTTTCCAATTTTTCCAAAGCAATGCGAGCCAGGAATGAGACCTGAAAAATTGATGGACAAGGTGGGAGAAAATTCAGGTAATCACAGCGAAGTGCAAATGCTTTTTGAGCTAAATGAATTAAATGTAACGGCAATTGAAAAGCTAGTTAAAATACTAGTAAAAATAGTATATATGAAAAAGAGAGACATTGAAAACATATTTGTTTAAAAAATCTGACAAAAAATACGTCAAAATTATGTATATTTGCATACATAAAGCAAATATTTTGTAGCTTTATTAAATTTTATGATTTCAAATGTATTTTTTTTAAATAATATTTTAATTTGCATTTTTTTGGCTAACATACCCTATTAGCAGTGTGTTGCCAACACCTGACAGCAGCAAATGTTTAGCAACAGCAATAGCAATAACAATATGTTGCGCTGACTTCATGCATGTGGCCAATGGCTAATTGTTGCCAATGCATGTTGCCAACTGTTATTATTGTTGCTGCTGCGCGGCCAATGCATGTTGCTGACCAAATTTGATGACGATGACAATGACGATCACGACGTTGTTATCGATGACTCATTGCAGTCGCGACACGTTTTTGGTTCATTTGTTGTGCCATTTATCGGTCAGCAAATTAGAAATAGCTGCAGTAGCAGCAGCAGCAGCAACTTAAATGACAGCGCAACTTTTTTCCCTGTTTTTCTTTTTACTGTATTATTGCCGTTGTGTGGGCGTGTGAAGCATGCGAGGCGTTTGCTGTCGCTGCTGCTGTCACGTTGTTGTTGTTGTTGCTGCTGCTGCTGTTTGTTGTCGCATCGCTTTCATTGCTGCTTCTCCCAGCTGCCTTTTACTTTTGTCATAATTAATGGTCATGGCATGCAATTTCTTGCAGCCGCTCTCGGTCGCTGTTGTTGTTATTATTAGCACTTGCAGGGCCAGCAACAAGCAGCAACAGCTTTGCCCTGCAGCCATTTGAGCTAATTTGCCGTTGCTCGCATTCCACGGGTGAAAGCCTTTGCCAGAGCCCGAGCGCGAGCCCCACATGCATTCACATCCATGACATTCACATGGACACGCGCCCCGTCGGCAATTGCAGCTGGTTCTAGCAACATGCAAAAAATAAGAAAAAATAATAAAAAAAAAAAAAGTGCTGGCAACATGCTCCAAAATTTATGCGTTGCAGTTAGTGCCGACTGCTGCCTGCCGTCTACTGAGTGCCTGAGCCACAGTCGCCACTTTGTGCTTTCATATAAGGTGAGCGTGCGCCTTCCACTTCCAGTTTCCAGTGAGGTTCGTTTAATTTACTCTACTGCGCGCGCTCTCTTTCTCTCTGCTGCCGTCGCGCAGTCGCTGCATTCTTTTGCTTTTGCCATTGCGTTCTGTCCATTTTTGGTTAGCTTAGCCCGTGCTCTGCCTCCTTATACTGTTATCCCCCTCCCCCACCGCCTACCCCGACGCACTGCGCACTGTCTCTAACATTATATTTGCATGCTTCTTATGCATTTTTCAAATGCTTCATTTTTGGTGAGCCGCTCTCGTTAAACGCTGCTGCTAGCTGTGACGCTGGCAGCGCTGTCGACGTCGGCCCACCATGTTCAGTGATTGCTATCGTTGACATTGTTATTGTTGTTGTTGCCGTTGTTTTAGCTGTTGCCTTTTCATTGCAATTTATTTGATTTTCATTGCATTAAATTTCTGTTGTCTGTTCGGTCTTTGTGTCGCTGGCCTGTTGTTGTTGTCTTTTGTTTTTGGCTTGCGCCTTTGTTTTTGGTGCGTCGCCATCTTTGATTTCGATCTTGGAATTTCAATTTGCATTCATTTTCTGGCTGCTGTTGTTGTTGTTGTTGTTGTTTTTGCCGTCGCTGTCGCTGTCCCTCGCCGTGTTCTGTTTTAGCTAGTGCTCTCTCGCTCTCTCTCATTTGCCTCACACGCACCTAACGCGCTTCTTTGGGCAATTCATCATAAACTCTGCCCCACACATAACATTCATCAGCTGCCCCTCCCCCCTCTGCCCCCTCTGCCCGTCTGCACCTCAACACGCTCAACACCCTGCAGCTGTGATCATTAAGATATTTTTGTAGCCGTTTCCGTTGGCTTCAAATTTGGATTTCAACTGTTGCCGAGCAGGCGGGGGGAGGGGGAATGTTGGCTGTCACCTTTACCTGCGCTGGGGCCACGCCCGCTGGCGCTAACAACATGCCGGCAACAACAACAATTGTTGTTGCTACCTATGCAGCTCATCCAATCGCTCCCGCTGCCAGCTTTCGGCTAGCTCATCATGTGGGCGCCCTAATGGGCCACCTAATGAGCCGCAATCTGCTGCCGTCGCTGCCTCTGCCTCTGCCTCTGCCTCTGCCGCTGCCGCTGCCCACGTTGCGGCTTTGCGCTGGACACTCGGCAAATTGTGCAAATTAATTTGAAATTCATCAACAAATTTATTTGGCAGCCAAACAGGAAATGCAATCGCCTAAAAGCTGCAGCGTTCTCCAAGGCCCCCGCCCCCCTACCGCTCGCTTACTATCTATTTTTCGTGATGGCTGGCGGTGCTTCACTGGGCCCCGCCCCCGCCCCCGCCGCCGCCGCCGCCTCTGCCTCATGTGGGCCAAACATATAAAAATAATATTTTTCGCACGACAAAAGACGGCGGCAGCCGCCACCGCAGCAGCGATTGCCGCACACCTTGCCGACTCAGTGCCCCCCCCCCACCTCTCTCTCTCTCTCTCTCTCTACTGCTCTCTCCCTCTCTCACTCGCTATCTGGCCTGCTGTCACCTCATCTGCCTCATGCTATTGCTGTTAATTTTCATATTTTTGTTGCTGCCAGTTGGCAAACGGCCACCAGACGCCAACAACAAAAACAACAACAACAGCAATGCTGCCACCGGGTGGCATCAAATTGGCCCACATTCAGGTTTTCTGTATATGCACACCCTTGCGCAGGGTATTCGCGTTTTGCCAATAGATATGATGCAGACAATTGATTTGCTGTGAACACTAGCGGGCTTTAACCGGCTTTGCGCGGCCCAAGTGTTCACGAAGTAAAAAGAGCATATTGGGGGTGTGGGTTTGTATGAACCTAGATACCTGACCGTTGGAATATATAGTCGTAAATTCCCGTGTCAAGTTTTTTATTGACACATTAAAATGGAATCCATATTTCAAACAGACTTAACTTGGTTAAAACCGAACCAACTTACAGTCCTCTAAATTGATTCTTCATGTAAAATATATCCATCATAAAAAAAAAAGTTTTTTTTTTAAATTTGTTTCACTCAAAATCAACGCTAAAATTGATTCTGAGACAAACATTCTGACAAGTAAAGCTCTCGGAAATTTAAAAAGAAGTTAAGATAACCACTATTGAAATAATATATATTTATATTAGTAATATAAGGTAATATAATAATAATAATAATAATTTGCTTTATTTGCCGTTTGAAATTTACATTTTGCTTAAAGCTAGCTTTACATTATGAATCAGAGTTTAGATATTGCATCTTTACAGCTGAGATATGAACATGAATTATATTTACAATTATTGTTATACTTTTATTTTTATTGAATGATTAAGGAAAAATTTGGCTGAGAAAAAAACCTTAAATTTGAAATATAAGGTAATATGAGCTTCAACAATTTTTTTCTGGTTTCATTTACTGTCTAAAGTGTTTCCCTGTTTATAGGGCAAATGCGTTTCGGTTTGCCATAGTTAGTCGGCCTACCTAGAGATACACACCCACGCCCACCGTCACACACACACACACACAGCCACCCACAGCCACAGGGAAATGTGGCAGAGTATGACAGATTGTGCCACATTTGCATGAGTTGCACGAGTTCAGCTGGAATCACAGCCGGAAGTTGACCAAGTCAATAGCTTTAACTTGGGCGAGGATGGAAGCTACTTAGAAAGTAGGGCTTGAGAAAGAAAAGATGGTGGTACAGCTCGTTAAAGTTACACTCAGCGAAAAAGGGGTGTTCTTGATGCAAGTAACATTTTTAAGAATATTTTATACTTAAGATAAGCTTTAAATATAAAAACTTTAGGCATTACATTACTCATAATTCCGTTCTGGTTTAGCTTTAACCACTTGCGAATTACAAAAGCTTTTGAATTTTGTGCACAGCACGTGTAGGGGTTGCATTTGGCAAGGGCGGGTTGTTTTTTTTACCTCGAAAGGGCTGCTTAATTTGCGTCAGAAAATGTTTTTTTTTTTCATTTCGTTTCGTTTTGGTTTTGGTTTTTGTGTAATTCAAAACGCGAGCCAACTTCTTGGGTTACCTGCGGGCAGCAGCAGCAGCAACAACAACAACAACAACAACAACAACAACAACGAATCGCCAGACCTATTGTCGTTTTCGTTGCCTTCCTGCTGCCTGCGCCTAATATGTTCATTAATTTTAATTATGCATAAATAGCCAGACACAAGCAAATACAACAACAACAATACCAAAACTAACCACAACTAAAAACCAAAAACAAACATAAGAAACAAACAACATGCAGCAAGAGCTGCAAAGCTTGAATACCCTATAGAAAAATAAATGTTGTCTAAGCTTTAGAGTGCTAAACTGTACGATATAAGTATCTCTTGTTAGCTATTCGCGAAGATACACTACAAAAATTCGGTATATACTAAAAATATTAAAATTAAACATACAAATAATTTAAATTTACTATTTATATTAAATATACAATAATAGAAAATTTACTAAAATCGGAAAAAGAATTTTATCTCGTAGTTGGTATCAAAATATTATATATATGTACATATATACAATATATTAAATATTATATCATAATTGGCTTGGTTTCGAGTCTTATTTATTTAGTTAGCTTATTCTTAAGAGACATAATTTTAATTAATTTTACTCGGCTATTTCTATGGTAGTGGTTGTAAATGATATAATAGTTGGATTGATAAAAAATAACGGATCTGTTGTTTACTCAAGATATCTTTAGGGATTAAATGTTTTGGGTTTTCTATTAAGATACCCTTTAAAGCGAGAGAAGACTTTGATTAAAAACAAATATTAATATATTTATTAATACATACATTATATATATTTATATATATATATTTCATTGTTTTGCATGCGTTACATATCGTGCGGCAAAATGGAAATACCCTTTGTTTAAGCATTTAAAAAGAAGCTCGCAAAGTCTCGAAATCATCAGGAAAAATGTGATACTACGAAGAATACGATTAGCGTGGGGCCGCGAGGGGAGGAGGAAGGGAGGGGGGGGAAGTGCTTTTGTTTCGACCATTTGCCTTGGATGGTTTTTGGCACAACAAAACCCTCGACCCACTCAGCTGGCAGTTGTGCCTCCTCCGACCCCCCTCGCCGTAGCCCCCAGTGGACGCCGCACGAAACGTGCCCCGATATCAGTTTACAATTTCATTAAACGAGTCGAGTTCGAGCGACTGTGAGTGCTTGTGAATGCATTTGCGAATAAAAATATGCATGCACTTGTAAAAAAAGCTGTAAACCAAGCAGCCAAAAAGCCGAGAAAAATGTGCAAAAAAAAAAAAAAAATTTGTTGCCAATTTGGTGAACGCGTAAATTGAGCTGTAAAGAGCAGGGAGCGAGAGGGGCCAGGCTGGGGGGCAGAGGAGGCGAGAAAGAGCAGCAGAAGAGGCGACACAAGATAAAGAAGTGACAGAGGAAACACAACTGAAACTGGCGTCTGGCCAAATATAAACAAAACGTGATATAAAAATCACAAAAACTCAAATTAATTATACAATTAAGCACGCGTCGTTGTCCGTTGGTTGTTGTTGTTGTCAAGTTGTTGTTGTTGGTGTCGCTGGCTAATAATCATAAACAATTACGCGCAACAATGTCTGCATTAGCACCAACAACAATAACGGCAACAACAATTGAGAGGGCGCTAGTCAAGAGTGAACGATAACAAAATACCCTGTGTTTATTATTCGCGCTTGAACTAATACATATTGGTTCCAGAACATTTATTTCCAATTAAATTAAAATATATGTGTATATATGTTTTTTATTTATTTTATTTTAAAATTAGTACCAACACATTTCTTTAGTTTTATTGTTAGAAATTTTAAAATGTATAAAAAAACATTTTTTCGTATTTTTTTCTAAGTTTTGATTGACTTTTAAACTTAATAAGAAAAGTACTATTTGATTTTTTTGAATATGAATTTAACAGATTTATAATAAATGTTATAAACTTAAATCAATTTCAGCGTATGATGCACAGAATTATTATGCCCTTGTTTTGCGATTTTTCATGAGTACAGGGTATTACAAGCCGTAGAACATGCAGCAATTAAGTGGCAAAATATCAATTTGATACCCCGCAACAGTTGCAACAGTCGAAGAGGGGGCTCTTCAAAGAGGGGGATGAGGGGCCATAAGAGGGATCTTTTCTTAGGGATTCCGTTGAAAGCAGCTGTGGGGTCGGTCCCACAATTCGCGATGTCTTTTTACCACTTTTGCGTAATGTGAACCGAAATGAAATGAAGATTTCCCGCTTTGTGCACTCGTGATTCCCACGAAAAATGCAATTGATGCCGAACGTCAGGCACGTAGTGGGCGCAATGGGGCGTGGCAGACGGCAGAAAAAATAAAAACAAGCAAAACAAACAAAATTGGTTGGAAAACCCTGAAGAGTATAAAGTGGCTGAGCAAAACACTTGTCGAGATTGAGGGCCAGCTTAATTTCATTAGTTATTCAAAGGAACCACTATGAAAATGAAAAAGGAAAATTTTATTGAAAAAATCATTTGATTCTCTTTTCAGAATTACTTAGGGTTGACTTTGTTCCTGAATGAACTACTACAAATCAGTTAGTTCATAAAGGAACCAGTGAAAACAAAAATGTTTAAGCTTGCTAAATTTTATGAACTATACAAATGAAGAGTATTTTTACTTTATTTTACTTTGTTTACTAAAGCAACTTTGAGCTGAACTGAACACAGTTCTTGCTCTTCTTCAATCATTGATTGATAACTGTCCATTGTTCCACAAATCGCAGTAATTTCATTTTATTTTGCTTACCAAAGCAAGTTTAGGCTTGAATACAGCCCTTGTTCTTCTTATAAAGGCATTTCACTTGGTTTACGTTGGTTTTTCGATGTTCTTCAATCATTGATTGATAACTGCTTCGCAGCTATCTCTCTCACACACACGCACAGAAAAGCATACACAATTCCCTTTCGTGCGAATCAGTTTACGTTCTCTACTCACTTTTCGCACACTCACGGGTATTTAAGTTGAGCTCTGACCGAAACCAGATTTGATGATCTCATGTTAAACACACATTTAACATCGCCCATTAGGTTTGACCCAGCGCCACTCCCTTCTGGGTGTTACATGAGCTCTTTGTGAGATTCGAGATTGTCCGATTGGCTCCTAAGCAATTTCTTTCACTGGGTTTCGGCCGCTCTTTAACGATCTAGTCGAAGGCGAGTCTTTAAGTGTTTTGCATTAAGTTTTTTTTTTTTTTTTTTTTTTTTGTTGGTTTTTAGTTTAAAGTTTTTTGTTTCTGTTATTTAGGCTTTGATTTGTTATCGGGAAATTGTTAAAGAGAGGGACGCACAGGAAAACAGCTACATCATTCTCAAACGAATCTCCGCTCTTCCCTGCCTCAGCCCCCGCTCCCCGCCCCACGTTCCCCTCTTGCCGCCCAGTCGCTGCCTTTTGTATTTTTATATTTGCGGCGTGGTTTTTATTGTCGCGCGGCTGCTCTTTCAATTTTATTAGATCATATTATCTATTTTGGTACGACAAATTTGTAATTTAGATCGGACTCGACAACGAGACGACGACGACGACGACGACGACGACGCCGGCACTTAACCAACCAGTCAGGTTGGGGAAGGGGGCCGAGCTGGGGGCCTACTGTTAAAGGGGTCTAACCGTTATGGGCTTTTAATTAATTGGCATTCGGTTATTTAATTGAAGCAGCCGAAAACAAACAACTACAACAACACACAGCTGCTGATGCGTAAAGAACCTACTACGCCCCCAGCACACCCCCTACTGTAAGCACCCACCTATACCCTAACCCAGAGCGCCTAAATCGATCGACCATGCTGCTCCACATTTCGCAGAGGCTCAATTGAAAGTTCGTTAGTTGATCAAAATGCCCAAACCGTGGAATACCCTATCCAAAGGCTCTTTGGCTATTTCAAAGATTGATTGAATATAATATAATTAAAATTGCTTATAAGCTCTATTGTCATCATCGAGCGACTTTTACAACTTTATCATATGGCTGCATATCGAAAATTATTTTTTTTATTATAGACTAAAATGCATAAAGTAGCACAAGACTTGATCAAAATCGAAGTAATATATCTAAACGAAGAGACTTAAGCGTTCTGTCGACAATCTGTCAAATGAAATTGGATTAGAATTGTGGTATTATTTATTGGAGATACATTTGGAAGATAGCTCAAAATAGCAGTTTTACTAAAAGTTTAGAGTTTTCCACTAAATAAATTTAATTGATTGTTAGTTTAGTTATAGTTTAGTTAGTTATAGACTTTGAGTGGGCTTCAAGAAACAATTCAGTTCAGTTTCAGTTGCTATCTTTGTAAGCGTATTGGAAATTCTGCTAGGCCGTACTCAATTTGTTCGCTGTCTGATTGAATGTTGCATTTGATTTGCTGGCTTTGGGCTCTGTTCTTTATTTTTGATGAACGATTTCAGTGTTCGATGGATTCCATATGGCAGCTCTTTAGTTCTTGGATCTTTATCGGTTGCTTCGATTACTGTTCTTGTTGTTGTTGTTGTTGTTGTTGTTGTTGTTGTTGTTGTTGCTCTCGTTCTCGTTTGCTTTTCACATGAAATGCAATAAACCCAATTTAATTTTTGTTTTTATTTGTTTCATTTATTTACTCGCCCGGACGTGAGATGCATCTGTGTGCGTGTGTGTGTGTGTAAGTGTGTGTTTGCCTCAGCCTAAGCCCCAAATTTAGAGTAGGCAGCAGACAGGGGTATCGGGAAGCGGGCAGGCGCTTGTCTTATCAGCGCGTTGAATCGGCGTAGAACTGGGTTTTTATCACGTCGCGTTAACCAAACTTCGGACTCAAGAAACTGTACGAGAATTGAAAATAAGCGAGGCAAGCCCAGGGGAGAGGGCGTGAATAGGGAAGGGAGAACTGTGTGCACGGCGGTTGTTGGGCTTATCTTTGGGTTCGCTGCCCATGCCCCAAGCGAAATACCCAATGTTCCGCTCTAATGGTTAACGCAGTGTCATGAACTTGGGAACGCGGTTCTTTGGGAACTGAGGAGGGAGGCTCTTGAACTTGCAAATGCGTGGCTAATGTTTGTTCAGTTACCCAGGTTCCAGCTAGCATTATGGCAACCCCCACATCCGTTACCAGCCCCACAGTTTCAATGTCACAGCGGGAAAAAGGCTCGCAGTTGTTCTTCAGTTTTGCAATGGCAAAATTCAATGAAAACCCTATTCTTCGAACTATTTATGGGGTGCTCAAGTACACTGAAAGAAAAAATAGACTTTTGTACTTAAATCAAGGAAAGTAAAAAAAGTAAGTAATAAAGGAAATAAAAAGCAGAAACATCGCTAACCAAGAACCTTTAACCACATAAGTCAAGGATGATATTACCTTCTTTTATCTCGGGAACAGGATATTTTATAAACGATCGATTCTGGGCCCAACTCAACAAGATCTCCAAGGCTCAAAGATATTACTTCAGTTAGCTAAGGTAGTCAAGTTCTTTGAGCAACTTCGCAACTTCTGGTCTAACTGAACTGAATTTCTATCCTTGGCCAGAGCTACGAGAGACAAAGCCGGCCAAGTCGGAAACAATTAGCGGCAATGCTGCCGGGGACCTCAGCGAGCAGCGGCAAGGCCTAGGGAAGGGTCCGAAAGCAGCGCTGAAGAGCCAAAGACAAAGCCGCAGTCGATGCTCAATGATCGCAATGAGCGATGCCTTGGAATGCAGTCAGCAACAAGTTGCCCCTTGTTGTTGCCGTTGTTGTTGTTCTTGTTGTTGTTGTTGTTGTTGTTGCTCGTTTCCAGTGAAATGAAACGGGCTATGGGCCAAGAAAAGGTAAAGAAAAACAATCAATGAAAAGGTTGCCCGACTCTCGACTACCTTCGTTCTCTTACCCCTAGCCCTGCCTCTACCCCTTCCCCTGGCCATGCCCCACGTTGTTGCTGTTGTTGTTAGCGTCGTTTTGGTATGCGGTGCCAAGGTGAACCAACAAAATAAAAAAAAAAAAGCTGCAGAGACACAAAAACGTGACTTGGGTCTCCTCTCAGATCCGTTTCAGACGGCCAGACTTTAGCTTTGACTATGTCTACAAGTTGCTCCGCTCGGGCACTGCAAATGCGGATGCGGATGCGGATGTTGCAGCCTGCCACTGGTCACTGTCGATTCCATGGAACCATTTCATTACATACCCTGCACCCGTTGCACACGAGTTGGAAAGGGTATCCAAAGTGTACCAGTAATAGTGAGTAATGAGGTATGAAGATAACAAATTTTCTATATTCTACTGTGTCTGTGATTTAAAAAAAACCGGGTGAATCGAAATCGAATTTATCAAAAATGTTGCATTTACGAAAGGAAGATAAAAAAGCGATAAGAGGGCGACATCCATGGCAGTATTCTAAGCCGAAATATTTATTAAAAGTTTAAGTTGTTCGCTTTTATACAACTCCAAATTTCTAAAAAAAAAAAATGCGCATTTTCTTTACGATGGAAGATAGAATGGCGATAAAATGGCGATAATGCCCACAAAAACCCGGTCAAGATAATTTCTGAGAGCTGTTGTATATATTTTGTTCTAGGAAATACAGTAAAGTGTAGAGTAAACATTTCCCAAGAGAAGATAAAAGAGCAATATCTAAATATCTAAATATTGCCTTCAATAAGTTAATAATATTGGGGGTACTACAGATTCTACCCACGAAAAGATTTTCAAAATAATCGAATCTATATTTTGCACAAACGAAAGTTATGAATTAATTGCTGTACTCTATCTATATCTACTATATATTTTTGTGTAGGGTATTCAGCAGTCGGGTGCGCTCGCCTATCGCATTCTGACTTGTTATAATAAAGCAGTTAAGATGTTGCCGTTGTCATCGAATGGCATCGTTAACCTTCAGCATGCAACCGCCCGCAGTTACTCTTCATCTCCCTCCCGCTCAGCTCGTCTCCAGCTCCACCTCTCTCTCTCTCTCTCTTTCACTCGCTCTTGCTCTCTCTCAAACTCCGTTGCGCTGACTGCTGCCTCAGGTAGCGCATTCAAAAAAGATTCAGATACAGTTTCAGGTTCAGGTTAAGTTTCGGCTTTAACATCTTGCGCTTGGCCCTGTGTGGGCGTCATAGAAGAAGACAAACAATAACAACAGCAACAACAACAGCAACAACAACAACTGTTGAACTTTGTGCGGCAACGCGTCGCCTATTTATGAATGAAAATGCGTTTTGTTAACCGAAAACCAAACCGCTGAACGCACCACCAACCGCTGCACCACCTCCGTCAGTCCGCCTGGCTGCTGGCTCATATTTGTGCCTTTCCATGAATGAGCCGCGAAGTGAAAAGGGCATATTGGGTTCGTGCAATGTCCGTCCGTAGAGAATTGAAACTTGGAACATATGCTCGTCTCTAATGTTGTTATTGACTGAATCAAATTGAAAACGATTTTCACATTTAAAGCCGGATCCATATTTTCATATCTATATTTCAACACCCATAACTTTGTCAAAATTTAACCGGTTTGATTTCTCAATATGAATTTTTTTTTATTTTTTTTTTTTAAATTTCATTTTTGAAGAATTTGTGCACACTTTTATTTTTAATCGATTGGTATAAAAAAAAAATATTGAAACAGAGTATAAGTATAAGACTCTGGGTACCTTTTTTATAATTTGTTTTTTACGCGTAAAAATAATGTTAGGGTATACGTGTTGGCTGTCATTACACTGTGCAAGAGTATTGCGCCGTCGGTTGCCGGTGCCTGCCCCGCTGGGCGGTTTTTACATGGTTCAATGGGTTCGCCCCATCTGGGGAATCAAAAAAATGAAGTACAAATGTTTTTACCATCAACTAGATGCTTGTTTTTACTTTCATTTACAATTTGTTTCCCCCATCCCCTTACGTTCCGCCCGAGCGCACAAATTGCAAATAATTCGCTTGGGATCCTCGGAAGACAAGAGCAAAGACGTTGACGAGGGGGAAAATCGAGTGACAGCTGAGGCCTGGCCAGAAATTCAGGCTTAAACTGGGGATAAATATAACTAAAGGTCACCGACTACAGGTAGACAGTTAAAGGTGGATTATCGTATCGGTTATATAATGTAAATTTAGCTTTGCAAATTTCCTATACGACTGTTTTTTTTCACTAAGAGAATTATTGCTTTTATAATCCCAATACCACAAAATAAAATCTAAACAACATTTGATTGCAATTAAGAACATTAAAAAAATTGTATTTTCGAATTTTGTTTTTGCTTAATGCAATATTAACGGTCTATTATGAAATCAAGAATTATACATGCTTTTCTAAGGAATATTCAAGAACGAAATATTCTGAATATGTCCGCTTGTTCGTGAATTTAGAATGCGGTTTTCCATGTAGAGCTGACAACAATTAGGAGTCTTTAACTCAATCTTAGTACAATCAGTTGTCTTTGTTGAGTTTTGTGATGCTTAACTATAGTTTTCAAGGTTGCATAATGCCAATACAGCTTTAATAGCTAAATTCAACAAGCAAAACTATTTATGCATTTAGTCTAATACAAAAGGCTTAATCTTAAACCTAAGCCTGGGACTCAAAGCTGTCTTTGTTGGAAAAGCGACGAATACGATTTTCATATATTTTATAATTAATCAGTGACCATATTGAATTAGCAATAATTTAATAAAATAAAAGGCTTTCTTTGTTGAATTTACTAAAACACTTTCAGTGTATCTAAATAATACCAATAATTATTATAAATACATTTTTGAATATTTTTATATTTATGGGACAACTTAACGATTCTTTGCTTTTTATTTTTTCTAAACACTTTAAGTGGAATTACCAATGATATATAGTTTGAGTAAAGTTGTAATCCTGAACTTAATCTTAATCCTTAGACAAAACAAAGTTTTAATCCTTATCTTAGTTTCAATAAAAATCTGTTTATTTCTCGCTTTTTGTGGCTTAAGTGTTTTTCTTCCTCAACTTTGACTTCGCCTTAATACAATCTGTAATCTTCAACATAATCTTTATCTTAATACAATCGGATGCCTTTATTTGATTTCCGATCTGCTGCTATTTTTTTTTCCCCACTGAATGTCATAATCTTTTGAAATCCTTTCCGGTTGCGAATGGCGGAGAATAAAGCGAATTTGGAACAAAAAGAGACGATACTTGGAACCGTTTGAGTTCACATTGGAATGTGCTGCACACACACACACACACACACGCACACTCGTAGGTAAAAGGAAATGCTTAAGTTCGCAGCGCTGGAATTTGCAGATCTTTTTCTATTTCAATTTTTTTTCTTTCTGTTTTCCATCTAATCATTGGCTCTAAACTGGCGCAGACTTTCAAAAAAAAAAAAAAAAATAGAATAAAATGAGGCAGAAAACGGCAAATGATGCCATGACTCTCATGATGCCAGCACCGGCGCCCGAGGGGGGATCGAACACAAAAAAAAAAAAAAAAAAAAAAAATGTGCGCTCGCGCCGGTTTGCTTTCTACTCACGCAGTTTGGCCAATGGTTAAGAGAATCGAGTCCAGCTTGGACGCTGCTCCGATTGCTTCAGCCACAGCTTCAGCTTCAGCTGCTGCTTGGAGTGGGGCCGCGAGTGGGGCTTATCATGAACGTTGATCTATGACTCGGCGCAACTTGGCGCTGCTTTTGCTTGAACTCATTTTCTAATTGCCCCACGGTGCGGAATGTCTATTCATTGTGAGCGCCTCGGCTCGCTCAACTGTTGTGGGCCACATGCTACTCTGGTATGTGTTTATTACAGTCGAACACCCCTCCCCCCTCCCCTCCCTTCACCTACAGGTTTAATTACCCGGCGAGCAACGTGCAAAGTTTGAATCTCGAATCGAAATCTTTAACTGTGTTTCAGGCATTTGCATGTGGTTTTTGTTTTTGCTTTTGTTTTTTTTTACAGGGTATCGTCTGCTATTTTAATTGAGTTCACAAACGCTTCGAACTGACCCCAAACACAGCTGGCAACCATTCAAACGCTGACAGCTACATGCTGTGCCCAGTATCCACACAGGGGAGAACAGTTAGACAGCAAGATGGAATAGTTGGAGGGTACGGATAGATGGCTTAGATGGATAGTTAGTTTGGCTTACAGGGCATTGGATTATTCAATCTGTTCGCAGCATTGTGAGAAATTAATACATCATCATCATCATCAGACAAATCAACTATGCCTTTCACGTCTCACATCTCCCATCTCCCATCTTGCGTCTCTCTTTCACCTCTCCTCGGCTGTGGGAATGTTTCACATGGGCTCTAATTAAAAACGCAAGTAAGCGCTTCCAGACCCCCACAGAAGGGGGCACAATAGATCGCCAACAGTCGCCTCCTTAAGATAATTGGAATAGCTTGCGCTAAGCACGACTAGGTAGATACTCTATAAAGTGAATTAAATTTATTTGTATTGGTAATTTACTCAATAGTCCATTTATTATCCATATATGATATAGAGGGGTTATACATTACCACATCTTATATATATTGGAAAACGAACGAACTCAAGAATTTTCCCAATAGAACAAAGGGACAAAGGGAAGAAAAAGTTTGACAGTTTGTAGCTGATTATAGGGTGCCTTCTAGTCGGGCAACGTTAAATATGCCTCGATTGATTCCCATTTCCATGGTTAGTTATTCATTCAGAAGTAAAAGTGGTTTATGGGAAAAACAGCATTGTTTTTAAATCAAGTACAAACGTTATCAAAATCCGGCATAGGGGGAAATTCCTTAAATTGATAACAAAATTTGTATTTTAATAAGGTTTTTAATGATTTTTAAAAGTACGAATATTGCTAACTTCAAATACATTTACCGTGCTTTACACTGAGAGTTTTTCTCTCTGTGTAGTCAAGCACACTATCTGGTAGATAGGAGATTATCTTTAAGCGATTTATTACAACTAGACGCATATGAATCACAGTGTGGACTCCTGTCTTCTATCTATGAACGCCTTTACAGTTATGCGTTGTCCTGTCTCCAGCTACCTAAGTAGTATAATGATGTCGGATCCCAGGTACGTCCGTCCCTCTTTCTGTCTGCCTTTTACCTGTGTCAATGTCAACTTCAGTGCTAAATTGTCGCTTATTAAATGTCCCGCTCGCTCTCGCCCCTGTCTCTGTCTACACTTCGTTCTCCCTCGCTCTTCCTTTCCTACGCTCTGTCTGGGCCTAACTGAATGGAACGCGGTTGAGCTACTTTATCAGACTGAATTCCACGTAATGCCCGTTGTCTGTCTGCCGAAAATTATGACTTGTTTGGAAGTGCAAATAGCTCACTTCCTGTCTGTTTCATTTGCCGTACACGCCCCCCCCCCCCCTACCCCTGCCCCCTAACCATGGCTAACACAACCTCTGCCCCAGCGCCTGCGCCCCGACTTGCTTCTTCTTCTACGCTTGCCGCAGGGTATTTAAATATTGTCACGTAAGATGTAACGCCAACTCTTTGGTTTCTATAAAGAAGATAAATAATAAGAACACGAGTTCTTACATTGAGTTAAATGGAATTAGAGCATCTCTGAGATTCTTGGATTCTCTTAGATAAACCATTCTTAAAATACAAATTTTTTCGCAAGTCAAGCAATTTTCAACTTGACCAAAAAAGACATTTCAAAAACATTTTAATTTTGTCGAAACTCAACAATACCGAGCTTCTATCCTTTATATAGTTGCCATGGAAAGATCTTATCTTACACAAACTCTCCTAAAAAATTAACATAAAACAATTCATACAAAAACGTATTTTTCTGTCGCTTGTTTCTATAAGAACTAAATGATTTTATTTCTGAAAAGGAAAAAGCGCAAAAAAAAAAAAATAATACAAATACTTTTATAGAAATTGTAAAAATGTTACTTCTCCATTTAAAATGTTACAATTGTTTGTTTTTATACTAACTGGTAGAACATAATTTTTTCGAGTGGTATTTGGGTTTTTTGTCAAGGGTATTTAATATGCGGCAGGCGCAGTTAATAATTTCTGTCTTGATATACTCTGATTGTTCTTGTTGTTGTCGCTGCTGCCGCTGCCGCTGCCGCTGCCGCTGCTGTCCCGCCGATGGCCGCTGATAAGGCCCCAGCATAGCGTTCCCCATTTTAACCATTCTAACCATTCCCATACTCCTCCGATGTCCTCGTCGCGATAAGGTCGTCCGCTACGTGCTACTGAGTTAGCTTTTGTCTGCTCTCCTTTCTCCCCCAGCCCCCGCTCTGCCTCTCTCTTGCCTCAAGGTTGGCTGTACTTCTGCTTCCTCTTATTGTTATTACTTTTTTTGTTTGTTTTGGGCGTATGGGCGTGTCATCGTTGTAGTTCACAACCAATGCTATCACATTACGTATCGCATATGGGCCTGTAATGCGCTTCCGTTTTCCAAAGCGTAATTGCCCCGATCGGTGAGAGCAGGGGGGCGTGGTGGGAGGGGGGGGGGGGCTTTTTTGGGGGCGGTGTCTGTTGAGCAAAGGCGCCGACGCCGCTTAGCGAACGGCGTTTTTTCGGCTCATTTGTGGCCGCTACTTAAGGTCGCCTCAGATTTTCGGGTTCGGGATTTTATTTCATTTTTTTTTCTTGCTGGTTGTTTTGGGTAAAAACCCGCAATTACACTTCCGCTATGAGGCGAATGTGTGGAAAAACAATATATAAGAGAAGTAAAAAAGTGAAGCTGAAACCGAAACGAAATCCAAGACGATTCATTCATGTCTCGGTCGCAGACTCAATCGAGATCTGGAACTGAGGCTGAGACACTCATTCAGTGTTCGAGCGCGCATTCATTCATTCGTGTTGATTGCCACCTTTGGGCCTTTTGGGGCCGCCTCTGCCGCATGCCTCACGGCAGCCGCATTTATTGCCGTCGCCGTCTCCCTCTCACCCTCGCTTTCTCTTTCGCTCTGGCGCTCTCTCTTTCCCGCTGGCGCGGCCTCTGCAATGATTAGTCGCCGTCTGTGCTAATGAACAGGCGGCAGCGGCTACCTAGTGCAAAATATAAATAAAATAAGCTACAGCCAAACTCTTGCTACTAAAGTACGCCCGACTCATGCATACCCTGTAAGCGAAATTGCAAAAATGTCATCCTTTAAAAAAACGGCATTTTTGTTACTTTTTAAATCTCTAAGCTATACTAAAAATTTTTTTTCAATGGAATTCAGAAATAATCGGTTCGAAAATAGATAAAAAATCGAAATTCAATTAATTTCAATAAAAGTAAAATGATTTTAAGATTTGTACTCAGTATTTATTCTTCTGTTTTCTCGAATTAAACATTTTGTTGCCATCGTCGATCAAGATTATAAAGATACTTTGCATATTCAAATATGCCAGCATGTGCCACATATTTTCGCAAAACCTTTCCAGCCGTGTGCTCTTTATGCAGGGTATCAGAACGTATGAAAACAAAAACGCCAACAGGTCCACGAAATGCGGCAAACAAACAAAAATCAAATCCAATTTATGTTTTTTTTATTTTAATTCTTTTTTCCGTTTTTTTTTTTGCTTCTCTTTTTTAACCCAACATTAATCATAATTTCGGGTTCCGCGCGGCGAGCGTGAAATAATTTTTATGCGCCGTTTTTACGGAACAAGCCCAAAATCCGAAATCCAAAATCCGAAAAGGTGTCAATCGCTAATTTGACGGCCAATGCGACCTAATGGGAAATGCAGCGAACAGAGAACGGAAAATCGAGAGAGCCGAGAGCAGGCGAGAAAAAGAACAAGAGCTGCATTGTGTTTTTGCAATTAGCGATGCGCCAAATGTTATGAATGGGGCAAGTTTAACAGGCCGGATCGGAGCAGGTCGGGTCGGGTCAGGGGGTCAGCATTGGAATGGGAATTCTAAGTCGAAATCGAAGACTTGCAATCGAGCCAGTTATGGTTCGATTAAGTCACTTTTGAATTAGAAAATCATGTGTATTCTATTTCTATTATATGCAATTACAAAACACTTTTATGATATTTCTCTATTAATTACAAGTACATTTTTTTAAAAGTATTTTTTAATTTATTTATAAATTATATATCATAATAGCTTACAATATTGTACAGTATATATATTTCCTAAGGATGGATCCACTACAAATACTATCTGAACGTTCTGTTGAATATAGGAAATCGGCTCAAGCAAACGAGATTTAAAGCAGAAATAGAGTTAAATAGAAGTCGAACAGCTTTGGAATTTAGGAACTGGTCAACAGGTCAACATTGAGATACACTATTATTAATATAAGCCACGTATCCGTCGACATTATCATCAACATGACTCATATAAAAAGGGGAAAAAATGGAATTGTTATACAATAATAAAAGATCAGCTCAATTTGGTGACTGATATGAAATACACACGAATTCCCAGACACTCGATGCCCACATGCGAAGGGATAAAAGGTCTTTATGGGCATCTTTCAACTCGGTAGCTGACAGATCGCACAGTGGGAAGGGGGTAGGGGGGAGGGGGGGAGAGAGGGAGGTTGGCCAGACAGCCAGATCAGAGCAGTTAACGCAGACAATGATGACGCTGCAAGTGTACAGGTATTTCTTTTTTTTTTTTTTTGTAAGGCTGAATGACAACGACGAGAGAGAGAGAGAGAGAGTGTGTGTGAGTGTGTGTGAGAGGGAGATAGAGTGAAAGATGCTGGTGCGGGAACCTGTTGCAGTTTCGTTTTAGCCACTTGAAAAGCAATTTTTTGAAATTTATTTTCCATTTATTGCTTTATTTATTTTTTACCTTTTCAGTGTGGCCCATTCTACATACCAGACACATATACATGTCTGTATGTGCATGTGTGTGTGTGTGTGTGTAGCTGCTTATGCGATTAGAGCAAGAGGAGCTGAGCCCAAGCTGAGCTCCTGCAGTCTGTTTATTTGTTTTGAGCCCAGCACAATTCTCGAGCAGCTTGGCCAGTCTCAATGGGTGCGGACAACAATCGAAAGTAATAATGAAATCTCATAAACAACAACAGGAACAACAACAATGCGAGCAAGCGAGAGCGCAAGCCCTTTTGACTGCGTCGCCGTCGACGTTGACGTCGCGACGACACTTGCCTTGATTTTTATTATGTTGGGCTTTTCCACATCCACACAGGCACAAATACCCACCATGCACACACACATGCGCATTTCTGCATTGTTGTTGATTGTTGTTGCATTGCCTTTTGATTTATTGTTAGCAGGAACGAGAGAATGGGCCCAGGCATAGAGCAAAAGGCACTGCAATAACAGCAACAGCAACAGCAACAACAACAACAACAACGAGCACTGCACAGCAGGCCCTGCTGCATTGTTGCTGCCAGCGCGCTCTCGCGCTCTCGCCTGCTCTTCTCTTCTGTTCACTTGCCTGCTCTCACACTGTTGTTGCTGGGATGCCTGCATTCCGCACTCTGCATTTTTACCTTTTGCCAAGAACTGTGCGTGTGTCTGCGCTCTCTGGCTGTCTGTGTGTGTGTGTGTTTCAGTTTCTGTTCGTTTCTATTCTTGTGCGGGCAGCAGCGACGCAGTCGACGCAGTTGTAGACAGTTCATTAATGTTATCAACAGCATGGGGGCATGGGACATGGGACAAGGGGTCGGGGCTGATCGCTCATTTCTTTGCATTTCGGCCGCATCGTTGTAGGTAAGAGCAATAACAACAAGCGGCTCGTATTACTCTGTTGCTGTTGCTGCGCTGCTGCAGCGCTGCTGCTGCGAGCTGGGGTTGTGTCCTCGCTAAACGTCTGTTGTGGTTGATGTTCTGTTACTGCAGAGATGGGCCAAAGTCGAGTTAAATAAAAACTGGTGGCAACTATTGGCCAAAAAAGGACACAGCAGCATGCGTCGCTCACTTGGCCTGTACAAATTGTCAGCGTCGAATGGAACGAGCCAGTTGCGTTTTATGGACAACTTGTTGACCAGATGAACTACTTTCCACTCGGGCAATTACCGTTAGCTGTCTCTCTCGCTTCAACCGATCAAAATAAAAACAAAAATGAAACAGTGCTCAAAAACTCACCTGTGCAATCAGGATTCCCAGGATTCCAAAGCAGTTTCCCTCAGTTAACACTCAATTAACATAGTTCAGGTCCAAGAGATCCAAGAGAGCCAGTTTCCGCTCTGCACTATTTTGTTTTTGTTTTGTTTAGCACTTGGTTCATTTACCAGCGAAAAAAAACTTGAAACCTATATGCATCAAATGGAACCCATTAAAAATCTTATGGCATTTCTTTTGGATCCATAAAAAAGCAACAAAACAAAACAAAGAAATAAAACGAAAAAAAAAAATAGTCTAGAATTCGCCTCTTGTGGGCATCGGATTCAATTAGTCGCTTCTTTTTTTTAATCGCATCCGTTGGCAACAAGCAACGGCACATTTCCCAAATTGTACTCTCAAATTATTTGGCAATAGAAACGAGAAAGAGGAAGAGCTGCAAAGCCTCTTCCCCCTCCTTTGGCAAAAGGCAAACCACAAAAATTGATATTTTACTGTTGCTGCTATGATTGAATGGCAAGATTGATTGATTGATTGAATATAAAACATATACATATATAAATAAATATCTGTACAAAATGCATACACAATACAGCATAACATAAATTTGCATAAATACATCATGTATGTTTAATTTAATATGGCTAAAACTGCAATCTTTCACTTATCTACATCTTTACATATAGCAATTTTTATCATTCATCAATCGAAAAACTCATCTGCTCGTACATGCTTCGCATTCATAAATACATCAGTCCATACATCAAAACTTTTTCTAATGTATATTTATACATCACTCACATATAAACACTATTTCGCCCATTTAATGCATTTGATCAGTTTCATTTTGTTTGCTTCCTTATATGTCTATCTGCCATACATCAATACATTACGCACATACATACATCAGGCACATACAAACACACACATATTCGCACATTTTCATGCACTTTTATCAGTTAAATTTATCACGGGCTTTAACACATCTACGCATACATCAAAACATCACGTACGTACATCATTCACACACACACAGCCACACATAGGCGTGCGCTAGTATTGATATCATTTTGTCGTTTGCCTTTTGCAGCTGTTTGCCGGCCGACGCGACGTTTTAAAAATAAAAACAAAATAAATATAAATACAAGTAAAAATAAAAATGAGAAGAGAACAGAATGAAAACAAAAAACACTAACAATGCAAACTCTTTAACCGCTTCGAACGCACTTTCGTTGTTTTTGGTTCTTGATTTTTGGCAAATTGCATTTGCTGCGAATTAACACAAACTTTAACAGGTAGCCGCAATGCTCATCATAATCATCTGTCGCTGCAGCAGCCCATTGATAACAATTCTCGGCGGCGAGCACAATAACAGTATTGAATACGAAAACAAAAAAAATAAACAGAAAAAAAAAACAAGAAAAAAACGCACATAAAACACGTCAAAAGCAATTGTTTTGGGGAGGGCAAAGCGTTAAAGAAGCGCGCGCACAGCTGCCGGAACGCACACAACCTGTCGGCGTCGCGTCACGTAAGTAACTGAACGCCGAGTCTTCGCACAGTCGACACCAACAAGACCGGCCGGGCCTGCGCGGCGCTCGGCTCGCATTCGGCTGGCACGAGGCGCACAGGGCCGAAGACACGCTTGCCAGCGCGTCGGACAAGGCGACTGGGCGAAAAAACCAAAGCTGCTGGGGATCACCAACACATGCGCAGCGCTGCTCAAAAAGGAAGCTGCGCCGTTGCGTTGCTGCTCGGCTGCTGCTGCGCCTGCTGCAGCTAACCGACCTCCTCCCACCCACCCACAATACCCAGCCAAAAAGAAACACGTGCCAAGAGTTGTTTTTTTTTTAAACTTTTTTTTTTGTTTTTTTTATTTTTTTTATAGTTTTTTTTAGTTATCCACTTAACAGTTTTCGTTCGTATTATACATTTATGCTGATAATAATTTTAATATATATATATTTTTATTTTACTTTTAATCTTGTTGAATTTAACTGTAGTATTGGTATATTTAGTTTTAAATTTATAAACTCTGTGCATGTGCTTGTGTGTGCGTGTGTATGTGTGCGTGTGTGTTATATGCAATTGTTTTTGTTCTTTATATTATTTTTTTAGGTTAAGGACTGTTAATTGTCAAGCTGCACAACATTTTACACTGGGCTCTCAACGAAAAGGAAAGATTGTAATAGATTAAAAAAAAAGAGAAAAAGGTATTATAAAATGCTTATTTATCGTTTTTAGTTATATGTAGTTTTTCTTGTTGTTGTTGGCTAGTATGCGTTGTTGTTGTTGTGTTTTGTATTTGAGTTAGTTGGGCCTTAAAGTTCTACATATTTATATATGTATATATATATATTCATATATGTATATATATATATATATATATATATATATTATATGTGGGCATGAATCCATTACATTTTATTGTTTCGTTTCGAGTTTTCACTTCTTATGGCCGTTGTACGTTTAAAAGTTAGTTGTTTGGTTTTTCTTTCTATCATTATTATAATAATTTTTCTCATCTTTTAAGTTTAACAATAATAAAAGAAGTTGAAGAAGAAGAAGCAATTGCAACGTTTCGTTCTTTTTTTAGTTTGTTTGTTTTGTTTCGATTTTCTTCGACACAAAATTTAGCGCAGTGTGTAAATGTTTCCTTTTGTTCTATACATACCATATAGATATTTGATTTCTTTGCATAGTCTAACATAGTATAGGGTTTTTAAAAAAAAACTAACTTTTGTTGCGGTTGTTGTTGTGTGCTGATTTAAACGACTGGTGGTTCAGTGCCGCCCTGGGGCTCATCATTACTAGAAGGTCAAACAAATAAAATATAATAAAATTAGGTAAAAATGTAAAAATAAAAATAAATTGGTAAATATTAAACTACAACAAATAAACTCAACAAAAAAAAAAAAAAAAAAAAAAATTAATAAAATTAAATAACATACTTTTAGTATGGAGCACTTATAGTCTAATAAAATAATGCAAAGAAAAATCAAATTTCAGTTACAATTATTTTTCCCAAATCGTAACAAAAAGTTTACAAAATTAAACAGCTTATAAATATATATATTTATGGCTAGCAAATGAAACTAAGATTTATTTGAGGCCTCGCCGCAATTTCAAAGTATAACAAAAAATGCACAACGTTTGTTCAAGTTCTAATGACCTTAGCTGAAAGTGGCTGTAAGTTGTGAGATAAATCTTATTTTATAGTAAAAAAAGATATAGATATATAATGCATTAGAACGCGTGAAGAATACTGGAGTCAGTTTGTGAAGCTTTTAGTTGTCTGTTAAATGAATTCGTTTTATTCCCTCTTGATTAACACTTTAATGAGTTTTTAAAAACACTTTTAGCCTGCTCAAAGAGTTTTTAACTTTACAATAAGCTGAGCTGTAATTTCCTATCTTAAAAATTATACGCTATTTAAAAATCCACATTCAGCTGTTATACAATAAAATCCACTAATAGATTTATGGAAATATTGATCAATTTTGCTAATTCAATTTGACTATATTAATATAACTGTACACTTGTCGGCAAGAAATCAATTACCATAAAACACACTACGCTAAACAAATGTTAAGAATATTAAAATCTGGGAGCTTTGCTGCTTTAAAAAGAAAAGAAGAGTATTCGTCTATCGGTTTAACTGCAATTTCAGACTTTGTCTCAACGTGTAGAGCTACAAACTCGACCAGCATTTCACTATTTTACGATTAGTATATATAGGTATGTAGGCATATGCAGTGGGCATATCAAAGAATATATATATATGTATATCTATTTTTATGTATAGTATGTATACTTTGTTAGGTTATGGTCACACTTGTGCCAGTAGATTCACGATCCTTTTGCTGCCTATAGAAATAAACCTTGCGCTCCTTCGAGTGCTATCATAAGTATTTAGTTTCTTAGTTGGTAGAAAATAATAATGCTGTTTTGTCTATCATTTTTTTTTTTTTTTAACAATATTTTGGTGCTAACTACTTGTCAAAAAAAAAAAATGATTCGCTATATATTCATTATAGTATATGGTATATATGTTGTTATCCTTAAGGATCTCGTAGTACATAGTTATTTCAAATATTTATCTTTGCTTTAGCTATAGGTGTTTTTTAATATACTTTGTATATATGTATGTATATGTATATATTTCTTTAACATGATATTTTGCAATGATATGGCACGATAATTGTTTATCTTCTTCTTCCTGTCATTGATTATGTCATTCAACAGATGGCGCCAGAGTTGAGCGCTTAGCTGGGCGCCGGCAGCAGCCAGATGAGGCTAGTTGCCAGCAGGGTTAGTGGGGCCACTGCCACGCCCACAGCCCGCACACTTGCATCGTAGGCGTAGCCATGATTATGATAAAACTGATTCAAGTTGGGTCGCGGATAGATAATATGCACCGGCGGCGGCTGATCAATCTTATCGAAGAAGTTCGGATCGTATCTCTTATCGCCCGGTTCGAAGTCGTGATAGATGAGACTGGATGGATTCCAGTAGTCCCTAATCTCCGAGCAAGCCGCGTGCATTGTGCAAGAGTAAGAGATTAGCAGCAGCGACGAGAACAACCCCAGACCCGAGACCAAACCCCAGTTTGAGCCTCGACGTTACCTAAGTTCCCGATGAAGACCCAGTTCCACCTTACATGTTTGCAGAAGGTTTATAACTAGACCTAACTCAGTTCATACAGATAAACTGTAGCTAAAACACACTCCCCAACAAGTCAGCCTTAGGTTCAAGGCCTGACTTAGATCAGCAAAAGTTATTATTATTCCATTAAGAGCTAAGCCAAAACTCAAAGCTACAAAGAGTTTTCAACTGCTGTTGAATTTCATTCAGAGAGAAAATAAACTTCAGTTCAAGCCCCAAGCTATATTCCTGTTGTTCTAATTAGAGAAGGTGCCAACCCCAACCCAGGACCCTATCCCGACACAAAACCCTGACCTGGACTTCACTTACCCAGACTTGGCGCTAAGATGAGGGCACAAGACCTCAACCCAAATCCAGATCTAGAGTCCCTAGTCCTAGGCCGACCTAGACCTAGGGTGGGACAACCCACAGAAACTCCTGGCTGCTATCAGAGGACAGGCTCTCTGTTCCAAGAGGAGAGATAATCCTTACACAAACCCCTTTCCGACATAAACTCTAAATACCTTATCCTAGAGCTAGACTTGGACCGACCTTAAGGGCCGTGAAGAACTCCTAGGTACATACATAGGTATCCGATATACGTTGACAAGAGGAAAGAAAATCCCAATCTAAGCCTATATGCGATATTAAATCTAAATATCTTATCCTAGAGCTAGACTTGGACCGACCTTAAGGGTCGTGAAAAACTCCTAGGTACTTACACAGGGCAGGTGTCCACGTTGACGCCACCGACAGCGGCCTTGCCCAGGTTGATCTGGCCCACGGCGTCGCCCTCGACGAAGACGATGCAGCCGTTGAAGTTGTGCGTGTAGCGATTGCCCGTGAAATTGGCCATGTCCGGAATGCCGCCTGCAATGAGTAGGGCAAGAGAGGAGGGATAACATGAGTTCGTGTCGAGCTCGTGCCAGCGCGGGCTGAGTTCAGCGAGACTGACCAATGAAGACGTTGCCTGGCAGATGCATCAGCTTAATCTCTGTGGGTCGCGTCTCGCCGGAGTCGGAGATGCGATCGACCTCCAGTATGGCCGTGTGCTCCGAGCGCTTCACAAGCACAATGTGACGATGGCCATCAGACACGGGCGTGTCCTGATTGCGGATGACCGTCTCCTCGCCGTTCAGACGCAGCGAGAACTCGATGAGGCCATCGACAATGGCCAAGGCTATAAAGTCCTGGCCGGTGAACTCCTCGCCGGCGGCCTGGCCCCAATAGAAGAGCAGGCCGTTCGGCTTGCTGGTGGTGAACACCACCACCGCCGATGTGTACAGTTGATCCACGTCCGAGCTGAACTGGCTGCGGTCCAGCTCCAGATAGCCGTTGCCCCGGAACGAGGCGTTGAAGCCCACCTGGATATCTGCAAGGGAGCACAATTCGGCTGGGTTAAGCGCACCTCGTTGGCCATTGGTCACACTTACGCTCCTCGCAGTGCTTGCCGCTGTAGCCCACGCCGCAGGCGCAGATCGCCTGCTGCTCCACCTCGGCGCAGGTGCCGCCGTTCTCGCACGGCTCGCTGGCGCAGGGCGAGAGCGCATACGGCTGGTGTTCCTCCTCGTTGGAGCTGGCTGCGCTCGCGCCGGCCGGTGCCGGGGCCACGGGCAGCTCACTGTCGGACTCGCTGTCGCCGATCTCGTTCAGTTCGCCGCAGTTCTGGACATTGGCCGCATCCTTGATGCCCGCCAGCAGCTGAACGGGACGCATCGCGTCGTACAGCCGCGAAATGCAGCCGTCGAAGCCAGCCGTGATGTTCACATCGCGATTGATCTTCACCGTCGCCCGATCGTAGCCGCCCACGTAGAGCGGCGTCTTCAGGGACAGCGTGCGCGGCGCGCCCGCCGCCTTGGCCCGCTGCTCGGGCTCGTCGCCCACGCGCAGTATGCTCTCGCCCTGGCGACGCAGCAGCTCGACGCGCGTCCAGCGGTGCAGCGGCAGCGGCTTCTGCGAGCGCACCACCACCGGCTTCAGGCGCGCCGCCGTATTGATGATCAGCTCCACGTGGCCGTCGCGCAGCACCAGCGCCACGTAGTCGCCGCTGGGCAGCTTCGACTCGGCCGCGTACAGCAGCACCGCATCCCGCAGGCTGCTTGGACGCAGCGACAGGGTGACGTTGATGCGCGACGCACGGGGAGTCCTGCGGAGGGCAGAGAAGGTGGGAGCCCGTGAGATCAGTAGCCCTCAATACGGCCCTAAGTTCCTAGGTCAGGCTAGTCTCTTCTTTGTTTTAATTTTTTGATGTTTTTTTAAGAACAAGTTTCGGAATTTATTTCACTAAAAATAAAATATACACCAAGAGCATTTCTAATAACCTCATGTCAAATAAACCTTTTAGAAGTTGTAGGCTGAAAATTCCTTTTTTCTTCTTCTTTAACGAAAAGTTTGTTCAGTTTCACTCAATTAACCAAGTTAGCCTAGGGCTAGTCTAGATAAAAACTGTTTAGCTAAAATATTTAAAACAACTCAGTCCCTTATTTCTTACCGCTTCCATTAAGCGGTAAAAATATTTTTAATAGTGGGAAAAATGTGTTTTGAAGTAATCCCAATGAAATATAACCTTAGGACCTCCTAGGACCATGATATTTACATTAAGTTCAAGAGAAATATATCTAGTCTAGAGTCGTTATCAGTATTATATTTACTAAGTGACGTTGCTCTTCCATTTTTATCAGAGTTGAGCTCTAGTTGTGGTAATCCTAGGAAAAACTTCCTAGGCACAGAAGGAGGTTATATCTGTAGATAGAGAACACTAGTTGAAGTTTACCTTTTACTTGTGGCTCAACCCAATTCATGTGACCTAACCTACTTAGAAAAAGGACCTTTAGGAGTTCGTAGCGCGTAGTTCGTCGTGGTAATCCTAGGAAAAACTTCCTAGGCACAGAAGGAGCTTATATCTGTAGATAGAGAGCACTAGTTGAAGTTTAACTTTTACTTGTGGCTCAACCCAATTCATGTGACCTAACCTACTTAAAAAAAGGACCTTTAGGAGTTCGTAGCTTACCCTATCCTAGTCTAATGTTTAAGGGAAAACCCTCCTGTTAAACAAAAGCGCTCTCATTTCTAGCTATCCTAGGGATGAATAGACCTTAGCTTAACTTTGACACAGCAACTTTGACGTCCTCGGCTCACGTAGGAGTTTCACTCACCCGTAGGCCGCATAGCTGTTGCGCTTAAAGTTGAGGCTGTGCTCGTTCAGGTGCTCCATGTACTGGCAGCGGTCGCCGGTGCGATTGAGTGGGCAGAGGCATTCCATGTCCAGTTCGGTGTTCTCGCAGCGTCCGGCACCGCACAGGCCCGGCGTGCACTGGGTGCCCTCGATGGCGCAGTTGCGTCCGGTCCAGCCCTCCTGGCAGACGCAGGTGTAGGCCAGCTCCGTTTGGGTCTCGAGGCAGATGCCGCCGTTGGCGCAGGGTGCGTTCGCGCAGGGCTTGCAGCTGGTGACGCCCTCCTTGAACTTGGCGTCCTTCATCAGCTCAATGGTGCGGCCCTGGAGCGTCAGGCGACTGATGCAGCCAACGAAGCCCGTTTGCTCGACGACCGCGTCGGCGGGCAGCTGCTCCAAGTTGGGCACGCCGCCAATATACAGATCCTCGATGAGCTCCAGCTGCGGTATCTGCGTCAGCGTGGGGAAGGCAACCGGATGCTGTTCGTCCACCTGGATGTAGCCATCGCGTCGGGAGCGCTGCACGCGTGCCGTATGCCATTCGTTCAGCTCGATCGGCTGCTCGGCCCGCACCACCATCGGCTTGCCGCCGAAGTCGAAGCGGAACTCCACGTAGCGATCCTTCAGCGAGAGCGCAATGTAATCGCCGGCTCCGCGCGTTTGTCCATTGAACAGCAGCAGTCCGTTGGCCGACTCCGGGCGGAAGGTGATCTCGAAGTTGAAATTGAACGAGGAGTCCGGCAGCGTGGGGAAGCTCATGTAGCTCAGCGGCTGCTGATGGAAGTGCGGTATGACTCCGGTGATGACCAATATGCTTGGATAGTCCACGGACTCGCCGTCCCCGTAGACGGCCGTGCAGATGTAGCTGCCGGCATCATTGGCCTGCACGTCCTGCAGCAACAGCTGGTCCTGGGAGGCGAAAGTACAGAGCACTTAGTTTGAGAGCAAAAAGCCGCACGAAAATTAAGTTCGAATTGAGACGAACGTCAAGAACGTATACTTAATTTAAGCTTGCACTATCTTTTATTAATTCAATTCTGCAGTTTGCATGGAAGTACTTGTTTTAAGAAGTTTTTGTACTCATTTTACAAGTTTGAAGAATTCAATCGATGCTAACTACATTTTTAAGTGAAATACAAATATTTAAATACAGAAATACCTAAATTTTCGACTTAAGAAATCGTGCTTAAGCTGGAATCTCTTGGCCTTAGAAATTTTAAGCTGAGTGAGAATTTAAATCTGAAATATGGCGTTTTGATTTTTCTGCCTAAGCATTAATTTTTAATTGTTTGTATTTTGATTTTCGAGACACCCTCAGCAATTAGTATATCGGAATACTATATCGATTATCAATTGAGTTTCTGCCCTGTACATATACACTTAGAAAAAAAAACAACTTTTATAATTCAAATTACAACTCTCTTTTTTCAAGAAAATTAAAAAAATACTTTGTACTTAAATATTCTGAAATAAAAACCATGTACAAAGTATTTATTTCAAGCATTTTCGTACTTGAAATAAGCGTAATATTAAGTATTTTTTTGTATTATACAAAATCTACTTGAAACAGCAATGTTTTCAAGTTAAGACTCTTACAGCTTGGCTGGATTCGATAAAATCACTGACCACCATCAGCTGCCGGACGGACTGAAAATTCTCCCCCATCGAGTCAGTGATTTTCCGCCTCTGCTTCTTTCCTTTCATCTATATTTTTTATACTAATAACTATTATTATTAATAATTAAAATGGGTTTCCTTCACTTTCCTTAATATTTTGTTTATCTGTTAGATTTGATTTAGATTTGAGAACATATTCTTGCTACTAACAACTGTCTCTTTAGCGGTGGGTTCTCTTACTTAGCTGTGATTAGGGGCATATTTAGCCGGCTAGCCTAGGCTAGGCTTAATATTAAAATTAAAAATTAAAAATTAAAAAAAAAACAATTTCTCCCATCGAATCTGCTCCAACGCTTGTCCTGCTGATACTTACGCTGAGAATGTCGCGTCCCGGCTGCAGTTGTCCGTACTGACGGGACCAGCGGTAGTTGGCCTGGCGACTTTCGTCGGCGCCGCAGCTCAACTGCGCCCGGTCGCCCACCTGGGCGTGCACGATCTTGGGCCGGCGCAGCTCATGCGGCTGCTCCTCAATGGCCAGCTCATAGCTGGTCGTGTAGAGGTCGCCATCGTCCGTGCGGCATTTGCAGACATAGTTGCCGGCATCGGCGGCGGTTACCTGGGCGATGACCAGCCGGTTGCCCACTTGCTGTGGATCGACAGGAGGGAGAGGGAAGGAGAGAGAGAGAGAGAGAGAGAGAGAGAGACAGACTAAGCTACTGGGGCAAAGGGATGCCTGGCTGCTTGCGCCACTCACCTGTATGTTCGGCGTGAGAGGTGCTCCATCGGCACGCTCCCAGACGACGTCCGTGTAGCTGTTGTCCGAGGAGTAGCATTCGACTTCGGTGGATTCCCCAACTCGCAATTTCGACGATTGCTGATCCAGTTTGAGGCTGTAGTCGCGTGGGCGCGCCACTTCTGGTGGGGGCGTGGCACGCGGGGGGGGCAGATAACCGCTCGGATTGGCCATGCCCGCTGCAGTGGGTTACGCCACAGACGGAGAACCACCCACCACATAAACAGAACACCACAGTAAGCAATAGAAGACGACGAAGAGGACGTGGATGTTTCGGCAGTTGCAACGTTCACAATTGGCGACAATTCACAATTGGGTTATGTGATGAAGTGTGAAGTGCACGTGTGTGTTTGTGGGTGTGGGTGTGTGTTGAGTGTATGTGTGTGCGTGTGTGTTTTGTGTGTGTTGCGGTATTGCGATGAGAAGTAAAATAGTAAAAAATACACAGAGAGAAAAAAGCAGTTAGCAAAACAAATGTCAAAAATGGCGAATTCAACAGATATTTGATGCGATGTTCATCGCACGTTAGCCTTATCGATAATTCCATCGATAAATCTATCGTGCGGTTTTTCTGTGTGCGTTTTTTTAGTCAAAATTTTATGCTAAGAATTTTGTTTCCTAGTTAGACAAATAAATACATAGAATAAAGGGGAGTATTTAGCGGTGACTTTGATACTAAATTAACAAAATTTACAAAAAAAAAAAATGTAAAAAAAATAAAAGTATACGATAAAACACAGCTACATAAAATACGAAATATGTCTACAGGTTCGAATCACACAGAATACGAGTATATGTATGTTTAATGGGGGAAGGGAGGGGGAGGGGTTATGTATGCGATAGTTCAGATTGTTGGGGGTTTTTTTTTATAATTTTCTAAATTATTGTTTGATAAATTTTTTCGGTATTTTCTGGTATTTTAATGGTATTTTCTGCTTATGGTGTAACAAATGACAGACATGGGTTACCACTAGACCAGTACGTTTTCACTTACATATACTTAGCTACATACATATATAAGACAGAGATATATATATATAAGTATAGAGACTCTACCAATACAATACAAATTCTACGCAAATGTCGATTATATAGTATATTGATAATATTTTGGTGGCAATTTTTTTGGTTCGATCGAAAGATTTTTAGTTTACAAAAGTGAGTTTAATTTGATTTTTTTTTTATTTCGGTATTTTCTTTAGCTAGTCATATGTGTGTGTGTGTGTGTTTGTTTGTGTATGTGTGTGTGTGTGTTGTATTATTTACAAAATTTTGTTGAGGTTTTTTTTTAAATAATATATACAGTGTTTTATTCAGCTGGTTAGTATAGGTTGGAATACCCACATGCATTGATTATAGAAATCACAAACCATTTTTCTTGTTATAGAGCCGACCCCGGTATCAAAAATATTTTCTGTAAATTGCCGTTAACGTTGTTGTTGGCAGACACATGCGCGTACGGCGATAGCAAGCACTTTTGTGTTATCGTTATCGATAACACTACCGTCACGACTTACGTACTAAGAACCTGCGCACAGTGCGAAAAGCAGCTACCCACACAAACTACCGCATTTTGTTGTTGTTGTTGTTGTTGCTGTTGCTATTGTTGTATATATTGTTGCAAATGCTTCTTCTAAAAATCGTGTTGTTATCGTTGTTGCTGTTATCGTTATCGTTATCGTTGTTGCTGTTTACATATATATTTCTTAGCTTAAACGTAAGTTGAGTGCAAGTTGCAATTGTTGCAGATTTTCTCGTTTTGCATCTAAAAGTTGTGCGCCTACGAACGGAGTTAGAGGAGCCAAACAGGTGGATAGATAGATAGATAGAGAGCCAAAGATAACGATAGAGCATAGGCATATAGAATATGTGAAAATGTGATGAATGAAGGTCCATTTCTGTCAAGTTTAGGCAGCAGTTAAACATCTTATTGAACTCGATACGGTTTTCTTAAATTCTTGCAAAATCTGAATATCTTATCAGGCAGATGGTAAATTTGACATGCAGATTTAGCATCTACCTAATAATTATGTAGATATATTATAAGCAGATAGTAATTATGACATGCAGAATTAGCAGCTACTTGATAATTTGGAATTTGTTTTTTCAAGCTGCTGTCAAATTTAACCAGCAGTTAGGCATACTGCCAAATTTGAGATGTCAACTTTTTGACAGATACGGATACAAGTTGTGTGAGAGAAGTAGAAAGTGTAGAGGTAATGGCGAAAGAAAAATGAGGAAAGATAGCGATAAAGTAGAAGAAAATGAAGAAGAAATAATAAGAGAAGCTTAAGACCAACCGAAGCTTTTTGTCACTGCTTGACGTTTTGTCGTCCATTTACGTGCTGCCCGCTGCTGCTGCTGCTGCTGCTGCTGACGCTTCTGCTTGTGTGTGCTACTCTTCTTCCAGCGCTTAAAGTTGCCCAAGCCAGTTCCAGTTCCGGTTCCGGTTCCTGTTCCTGTTCCGATTGCGGGTCCAGTTGCCACTCCCACTGCCGTTGGGCCGCCGCCGGCCGCTTTGGTCGGCGCAGGGTCGCGCGTACAGTTGAACTCATCGGAATGATCCGTGCAGTCGTAGATCCCGTCGCAGACCATGCTCGACTTGACGCACGTGTGCGGATGCGAGACGCACTTGAAGTCGTTCGGCTGGCAGGCGTACGAGATGGCCGGAGATCGTGCGGGCGGTGTCTGAGGTTTCGCTGGCGTTATTTTATTCAATTTGAAATCTGTATGCTCGCCGTGGTCCCGCAAATCATTTAAATGTGTGAGATTTTGTTGTTGTTCCCATTTTTCGTTATATTTGCAGTATTTTCGGTAATTTTTTTTAATATGTTGGTTATTTGAAATAAAATTGTTGCATTTCATTGTATAAAAATCGTAAGAGAAAAAATTAGCAAATCGACGCCTAGAAAGCACTTCAGTCACGGTTAGTAAATCTTTATGCCCCACTGTATTTTCTCTACTGGATTACGCATACGCACAGTTCGCCAAGGTTTGTAGCTCGACCAAGATGAAAGAGTGTTTAGTATCATTTTTACCGGTGGGTGGGTGGTGGATATATATGCAAGTATATGCCTTATGGTGCCAGATGCACTACACACTAACAAATACTAGCACTAAATACTAACTAAATACTAGCTAGATTTGCGACGGGCTGGACGTGCATTATCCTTGTGTGTGTGAGTGTGCATGTGTTTGTGTGTTTAGTGGGCAATCGGAAAACCAAATTTTATTTTTATTAATTTTTTCTTCTTTTTTTTTTTTTTTGTTTAGTTGGCCAGATAGATTCAAATATCGTAGCTCGTTTATATACAAATTATAGGACTAATGTTAAATTTTATAAAAGAAACGGCATTAAGGTAATACAAAGCAAGTTTCAATAGATAATAAGTACAAAAGAAAAAATAATACATTATAACAAACTAATATGCAAAAATAAAAAATTCACTCATAAAAAATGTTAAAAAAAAATAATTGAATTAAATATTAATTTGGGCTGAAAAATGAATTTCATATGTGATGATTACTGTTGCGAAAACACACCTGCACATATAAAGAAAATCTTGCAGGGAATAGTTTGGCTGCCCCTATACACGTTGTACTTATTTGCTAGGGTATTTGGTAGTGTTTTTTTTATATATGTGTATTTTTTGGCATTTTTCGTTGGTTGTTGATGCAGTTGTCGTTGCGGTTGTTGTAGATGCATTTGTTGTTGTTGCAGTTGAGTTGATGTTGTTGCAGCATATCATATATAATAGTATATATATATATTTATATACATGTATATATATATATAAATATATATACACGTGTATGTATATATGGTTTATGTATCATGAGCATTGATAATTCGGTTTATGTATTTTGTGTGGTGTTTTGTTGGGTTTTTTATATCATATGCAAGGCGCCCAAAACATTTTAAATTTCATAATATATATATATATATATATATATTTATATATATATATATATGTATATAAACATATATGTGTGTATGTGTTTTTTTTTTCGTGATTTAAATTGTTTTCATTTTAAATATTTTTTTTTTTTTTGCACAAGCGCACATGTAAGAAAGAGAGGGAGAGAGAAGAGAAAAAGCAGTAAAGAGAGAAATAAAAAATAAATATAACAAATTATTTGATGTGTACCATTAAAAAAAGGAGCCCTACTCTAAGATTTCTTTTAGGATATATGTTTTCAAAAATATTTTTTGCTATTGTTTATTTCTGCTGTATTTTTTTTCTGATTAAGACTTTGGCAGAGCAGATCTAACTGTAGTTAAGAATTCTCAATTGAAATTGAGAATTTTTAGTTTTAATACGTCTTGCCAATTAGTGTTTTTAAAATTATAACCTCAAATTAGGTTCGGTTTGGATTTTGGATTCCATTGCTTTTAAACTGATTTTAACTTATTCAACGCAAAAGTATAATATACGAATATATAAGACAGTTTACTGTGAGATTTTCAACTAGAGATTATTTACAGAGTTATAAGAATTGTTTACAAATACATGAGGATTTTAATTCGTATTTTTTGTTCTTTTTTGGTATTTTTTCTGGAATACTTTTTGAGTGCAAGTGCAGCTTATGTGCATTATAAAAGGGTGGTGGGAGGGGTTTGGGGATAATACAGAGAGAGAGAGAGAGAGAGAGGGAGAGAGAGATAGAGAGAGAGAGAGAGAGAGAAAGAGAGAGAGAGAAGAGGGAAAGAGAGACGGGGATCAATGGGTAAGAGATAGTTTGTGCAGTGCAATATTTTATTTGTTGATCGATCGTTTTTATGCATATTAAAACATTACACTGAAAATACACAATTACATTGCCGTCGATAAAGTCTAAAAGGCACAATCCACAAACCATTGGGGAAATGAGTACAAAACACCGGAACGACAAAAAAAAAAAAAAATAAACGACATCAAGTGAATGGAACCGAACACCAAAAAATGAAAAAGCCCAAACAAAACATAAATAAACAACGAAAACGTAAAATAAGAAAAAAACAAAATAAACATAAACATAAAAGTTAAGAGCGATCTTTGGCATGCCAAAGACTTAATACCCTTGCAGATGAATTATATTATTATATTTTATATAAGAGAATACGGTATTCCCTTTCCCCTTTGGTACCAATAGAAAAAAAATAAAAGGAAAAAATTATCAATTTAAAAAAAGGAAGACTCAAAAAATAAAAGTTTATATATATACATTTTTTTTTTTGAAGCATACAAACACGTGTTTCTGATCGATTTTCGCAGCCTAGACATATGCAATAGTATTTTTATTATTTCTTAAATTCTTTATTTTACAAAAATTTTAATATTCGTTTCAAATCAATTGTTCCTAATCCCAATTTAATTTTTTAATGCATACTAAATTATCATTAATCTATAGCATAGTCAGATAAAATGGTATTTTGCATCCTGATTGCTGAATAAATATATAAAAAAAAAAAACAAATAACAAAAAAATATATATAATTTTATAGTGTTGCCGCTATAAACTGGTAGACACTTAGATCACATAGACTACTTCACTGCAAGGGTATAACTAAACAAAAAAAAAAACCAAGAACTATTAAAAAATGTTAATAATAAACGAAATAAAAAGAGTATGTTACAGTTGTTTTTGCTTTACACAAATTTTCATTGCTTGTGTAAAATGTATGTTAATATTTTGTTGTTTTATTTGTCAAAAAACCACTGCTGGGACTTAAAGCAAAAAACCACAGCTTTGGACTTAAAACGAATTGTAGTATTATATATGGCAGCCACTGGTAAGCTTAAAATTTGTAAAAATAGTTATGTTTACGTAATATGCGTCAATTGCATTGATGTAAAAAAAAATTTATATAGTATAATATATAGAGGGTTTTGGTTGTTATGTAAAATATAATTGAATTGAAAAGTGTTTTTTTTTTTAAGGATTTGTTTTCAACTTAAGATTATAAATTTCAAATGTATCGAAAATAGTTTTTTTCTGGCTGTGTGTGTGGCTTTTGTTTTTCATCTTCTTTTCGTTGCGTGGTGGGTGGTTTTTGTGGGTGTGCGTGAGTGTGTGTGTGTTTTCGAGGCGTTTGGATCGTTTCGTAGGTTCGTGTTTAATTGTTGTTGTTGTTGTTGTTGTTGTGGGGCATGCAGTAACTGTACATAAGTACAACTCAGTTCACATTGCAGTTGTTATGAATGGTATTTTGGTGGTATTTTGTTGGTATTTTTATTTTGTATATGTACGTTGTGACTGTACAAGATGCTTGTGTGGCAGTTTTTTGTTAAGAGTATTGACACCGTCACCAGTTTTCAAAATTATTCAGATACTTATAGGTACATACAGTTACAGTTATAAAAGATATATTCATATATATATATATATTTTAAGAGGGGGTAGAAAAAGATAGCGGGTGTGTGTGTGTATGTGTGTTTAACAGACATGTTTCCATCATTATTGTTGTTGGTATTTTTCCTTCTTGTTTCTTATATTTAAGAGTTACAATTGTTAGTGGCTGTGTCTGGCTTATTGTCATATATACAGAGTGTTTAATACCCTAGAACCGTCAGATCCGTATCCGTTAGGTTTATTATTTTGTTTATTTGTGAGTGTGTGTGCGGTTTGTGTGTGTGTGTGTGTGTGTGTGTATGTGTGTATGATTACATTTGTAGATAGTAAGATACTTGGTAAGTTAACAGCTCGCATATTTACACGGTGTTTGTTTTTCTTCTGCCGAACATTGATCAGTTTTACAGGGTATATAGTAGGTGTATACTTGAAGTGTTTTGTAAGTAAGTACATATACATATATGTAGATACGAGTACGAGTATGTGTGTGTTTAGTTAAGTAGTAAGTAGCTAGAGCTATACATATACATATGGATATACATATACATATAGATTTTGGATATTGATAGATATATATATAGAGAGATATGTATATATAAAGTGGATAAGAACAAAGTAAAATCAGCGAGCGAGCGAGCGTTTCATACTTTCAATATGCTCTTCAGTATTATTATATTTTTCTTGATATTTTTGTAAATATTGCCAACAAATCCTAATCCTTTCGGAGGTTTTCTTTTTCGCCTTACATTTCTTTCGATTTAGTTTCCTTTCAGTATTTCTGATATATGATTAAATTTAAATTTTTTTTTTTGGTATTTTTTTGGTATCATTTTTGCAATTGAAATTCTCTGGCCTAAGAATCAGATATATAGTTTAGGATCGTGTGTGGGGAGTTTTTTTTTTGTTTTTGGTTTTGTTTTCTTTTTTCTTGTGTGAGAGATAAGAGAGATATATCTGTTGCTAACATAACCAAGGGATGTGTGTTGTTGGGGGTGTGTGTGTGTGTGCGTGTGTGTGTGTGTGTTTTTGTGGTTTTTGGAAGGGGACTGGGAAGTGGTGGAGGGGTTTGGAGAATTTACTCACGCTGTACACGCAAATCGATGGAGGTGGGAGGCAAATGCTGTCTGGAGTTGTTGTCATACGAGTGGCAAATATAACGACCGGCATCTTCCGGTCGCAGCGATGTCAGGATCAGGACCTCGCTATAGCGGTCTGCATTGTTTGGCAGCTCGGATCCATCCTCGCGGTGCCATTGGTACTGTAATTGCAATTATCACATTTTATTTTCATTTAGTTTATGAGCCAGTGAGGCGCTTGGAGCTCACCTGAACATTACTGGCATGACCGCGCGACGAGGAGGCGTAGCAGTGTAGCCTGATGCTGTCACCCTCCTGTCGCACGTGCAGCTCCGATTGCGGTTGCGGTGTGTAGAAATTTGGCTGACGAACGGTCACATTGGCGGTCTCGCTGCTGCTGCCATCGTTATTCGTGGCCGTACAAGTATAGCCGCCGGCATCGGCCGGAGTTATTCCAATGAAGCGCAGCGCCTGGCCTTCAATGCGCACAGAGCTGTTCAAAGTGCAATTATCGAGAAATTCAAGTTATCAAGTTGCCGACTCAAGGACACTAATTGCGAATTATTTGCTACAATTTTATGAATTTGTACCGAAAAAAGCGAAACGGTTGCCAGACCATTGACAAAAACTCAATTGGTTTGAAATTCGGATTAGTTCTGGCAAAATTAGAAAGGATTGGAAACTATTCGGGCTTTATATTGTACCGAAAATCGCGTTCAAAATTTAAATGCTAGTTATCTCTTATGTCAAACACTGAAAAAAACGTATTTTCTGTCAAAGTTATGGTACTTTAAAATTTTGACCAATGCCTATAAGGGGTTACTTAAAATAAATAAAATTACATTTGTACCAAAAATGGTGTTGCCAGATTTAAACTCCAAATTTATTTAGGCGTAGCCGAAAACAAGCTAGAGGACAAACCATGAAAAAAAGATCATCAAACATGAAAATCGGTTTAGTTTTGGCAAAGTTATGGCCGTTTGAAATATGGGAGCTATGGATCCGACAGCTTTACATGTCAAAATTTTTGTAAATTTTGGCATGATTTTTAACAAAAAATTTGACCCCCTCAGAATCGGTTTTAATGTTGTTTTTTATACTAATTGTGGCAACCACAATCAAATAAAAATATAAATTTGAAATTCTAAACTTTGAAAAAAAAAATTATTTGAAAATGAGTAAGGGGGGAGTACATGCTTTTTTCCCAAAAATTCGAAAAAAATGTATTTTCAAAAATGAATATAATTAAATTGCAGAATCAATCTAGAGCACAAACCATGAAAAAAATGCCATCAAACATGAAAATCGGTTCAGTTTTGACAAAGTTAAGGGCGTTTGAAATATGGGAGCTACGGATCCGAGAGCTTTGCATGTCAAAATTTTAGTCAATTTTTGCATGATTTTTGACAAAAAATTTGACCCCCTCAGAATCGGTTTTAATTTTGTTTTTTATACTAATTGTGACAACCACAATTGATTAAAAATATAAATTCGCATTTCTAAATTTTGAAAAAAAAATTTTTTCGAAAATGAGTAAGGGGGGAGTACATGCTTTTTTCCCAAAAATTCGAAAAAAATGTATTTTCAAAAATGAATATAATTAAATTGCAGAATCAATCTAGAGGACAAACCATGAAAAAAATGCCATCAAACATGAAAATAGGTTCAGTTTTGACAAAGTTAAGGGCGTTTGAAATATGGGAGCTACGGATCCGAGAGCTTTTTATGTCCACATTTTAGTTAATTTTGTATGATTTTGACACAAATTATCTCGCACAGTTTTAGAACTAGAGTCACCAAATTGGGAAGACAGTGTTTGGGTGATCTCCTCTTAAGATCGAGCTGCAAAATGCGCCCATATTTTTCCGAAATAACAATAATAACTACTGCAGTCGGTTACGTCCGACTGCAACGTTCTTACGTGTTTTTTTTGGAGCATGCAGACGAACTGTTTTGAATTGGAGAAAGTTGTGGCGCTCACCTGGACAGTTGTCGGTTATTATCGGCGGCCCAGTGCACATACTCTGGCCTGGCGTTGGTCACATGGCAGTAGATCTCGACATTGCTGCCGGCGTCCACATCGAGGGGAATGCTGGGACTGAATCTGATTTGTGGGAGGCGCAGCACCTCCAGTTCCCGGTCCACATTGCTCACAATCGTGCCGTGCTCATCGATGGCATTGCAGCGATACAGGCCAACATTCTGTTCCTCGACAAATGTGATGGTCAGACGACCACGGTCCACGTGGACATTGGGCAGCATCGGTTGTCCATCCGCGCGCGTCCAAGTGGTGGTGAAATACGGTGACAGTTCACAGGTAAGGGTCGCGTTAGCTCCTAGAGTGGTCGTGAATCTTTGATTCGAATCGGGGTTCGGATAGGGAGGCCTTGTGACCGGCTGTGGACGGTAGGGCTGCTGGTAAGGATCGTGCTCGACATCGCCATCAGCTAAAAAGGGGCAGAAGTTGTGGTCAATTATCACGTCAGACCAATGTTGGTCATCATGACTCACAGTCACCAATATCGCCGCGCTTGGGCTGCACCTCGATGCGTAAGGTACTCTCTTCGTTGCCCGCCTCATTGGTAGCCGTACATTTGTAGAGTCCCGCATCCGATTGGGTCACGCGATAGAACTGCAAATAGGCCGTATTCTGGATCGGCTGTCGCTCACCCAGGCTGGTCGCCTGTACGTCCCGTGCATTCGTCCAGCGCACGCTCGGACTCGGATAGCCACTGGCCGTGCACGTGATGCGCACCTCATCGCCCTCGGTGTAGCGCACCAGCGTCGTGTTCGGCTTGAGCTGAATCACCGGTGACTCAAACACATTCAAAACGACCGTACCGGTGGTACGGCCAACGGTATTCTCAGCGATACACTCGTATTCACCGCCATCGGCAACTCTCAAGTTGTCAATGCTGCAAGGGGAGGAGAGATCGACGGCTTGAGAAGTGAGAAGCGACTGCGATTAACCCCGTAATACTCACTGTATATAGCCGGGGCCGCGGTCCGTGTGTCGGGAGGACAATTGGGTACCATCGGTGCGGCGCCAGTGCAAAGTCGGCTCAGGTATGCCCTGGGCGCTACAATAAAGATCTGCCGGCTCGCCTACGTAGTACGTCCGTGGCGGTATTATCTCAAGGCTCGGTCGCTCCCGAGCTGCAAGCAAGTAAATTATGGTGGTTGTACAGATTAGTATTAGGATCAGACTGTGTGGGCCTGTCTTATTACCGACTCCATTCTTGTGCACTTGCATGGGGTAAAAAGACATGGCATTTAATTGAAATTCAAATATCATATATCAGGTATTTTATCATATATAGTTGGGTTACAAGTGTTCAAATTACGTTTACCAAATATTTTCGATTGAGTGGACAGCAACAGGAAGAAGAAAACATATTAAAGATAAATATCTCAAAATCACACTGTTTAACTAGTTTATCATCTAGTTTAAGCTACAGCTAGAGAGCTTTATAAAAAGCTTTCATAAAGTATGTTTAAAGTGGAAACTAGGCGTAACATACAAGTAACTGTCGAGAATATTGCAGTCAAGCTTTAAGCTTTACATAATGAAAAAGGGGGAAAAAAACTTAAAACTTAAAATTGGCTTTCAAGACTTGGTTTACATTTGTTTTTCAAGAAACTAAACTGGCTGTTCAATAAACAAAAAAGTGGGAAAGCTCAACGGCTCAGACTTTAAGTTCAAATCAAAACTGACAAGGGTGTAAAGTCTTAGCTAAAAGTAAAGTCCTAACATTTTTTTAAAATTAACATAGGGCGAAATTTTATTTAAGATAAAGGTAAAGCTTTAGTTGAAGCTATGAAACTGAAGCATAAAAGTTACGCTTTAAAGCTTATACTATAACTTGAACATTTTTTTTTTTGTAACTTGCAAGCGTAAATTAAAATTAAGGATTCAAATTAATGTGAAAGCTCAGATTGAGTGAAATGTTACATTGTATAAAGATTCTTGATTCGTGAAAAACTCTCTTGTCGCATATAGCCAAACTAGATGATATTAAATACCAATTTGTGGCATTAGTTAAATCACATGTATAATGTTTTTCGTATATATAGTATGGACCACATGTGTATTATAGTAAAGGCAACAATTGACTTACGTTCAATGTCGATTTTAGTGCTGGATTGATCTGATCCATGGATATTCTCGGCTAAGCAGGTATAGTTGCCGCGATTCTCGTACCTGGCGCCGATAATGCGCAGCACATTGCCGGAGACATGGACATTGGAGTACATTGTATCGCGGACCTTCATCCATTTGATGCTCGGATATGGCGAGCCGCTCGAATCGCAGGTGATCGTTAGGTCGGCGCCCTGATCGATGCTGTACTCAGACCTGAGCGGCGCGATGCGGGGCGGACTGCTGCAAGTGTTGTGAGCAGCGAATTAGGTGGGGCAATCTTTTTTGGGCATGCGTCCATGTGCAGCACTTACCCATCGCCAGAGGGTGGCAGCTGGCGCTGTTCAATGTTGACGCGAGCGTCCGCCGTGAAATTGCGGTGCGTACGCAAATCGAAGCCGATGCACGTATAAACGCCCGTATCCCGGACGGTGGCGTCCCGTATCTCCAGCGTATCGCCGCTGGTCACAATGTTCCGGTACTGGCCGTTCAGCGGATAACCATCGTGGCGCCACTCGAACTGCAGCTGAGCACCGCTGATCGATTGGCACGTGAAGCGTACCGTATCGCCGACCTCGCCGTTATGTCCCTCCGGCTGGATGTAGACAAATTCGCGTGCCGGCGGCTGCGGCTGCGGCGCATTGCCGCGCACATACACCGCCACGTATTTCTCATCTGCGCCGTACTGATTCTGCGCCTGGCAGCGATACCGGCCCTCGTCCGAGCGACGCGGCATTTCGAATATCAGGCGATTGCCATCGGTGCGCGTATTGCCGTCCGCCTGGCCGTCGACCCGTGTCCAGGTGACGCTGGGCGCCGGATTGCCCTCGACCTCGCAGATGATCGCATTCGTCTCATATTCCTCAAAGGTCACCGTGCTGGGCAGATTGATGACGCGAGCGGGCGAGCGTTGTGATTGATCTGTGTTTGATTGAACAGAGGGAGAGAGAGGGAGGGAGAGCGGGAGGGAGGGAGAGCGGGGGTAAGACAGAACGAAAAGGGATTTGTGATTAGTCAAGAATTGAATATCATGTCTGTGCCATATAGCTACCATAGCGTGCCAACATTTCTTTGGCATATCCTTTAGCCGCATTAACATTTCGTTAAAGAGATAAGCTTTATTTTGTTTTTTTTTTTTTTTGTTAACCTCCCCTTGTGCACTTACTCGATATGGTTATGGAGACCTTGTCCTCGAAGACTCGCGATGTCTGATTGTTGACAGCCTGACAGATATAGACGCCAGAATCGCCAATTTGCAAATTAAACAGATGCAGGACACCGCCCTCGATCTCCGCATTGTTGGGCAGATGGCTGTCCAGCTTGGACCAGCTGACGAAGACAGGATCCTAAGGAAGCCACACAAATGTAAATTAGACACGTTTTATTCAATTACTTACACTCGATCGAATCTTTACTTACATTATTCCACCTCATGCGACCTCTGCAGTGCAGCGACATCGATCCACCCACGGGCATTATGGAGATCTGTGGCTTCGATATCGAGACAATTATCTGGGTGCGTATAGTTTCGAGCTGATCGGGCGTTGGTTCCGGTGTGACATATTCTGATTGATGTAGAATTATATATATATTGATCAGTCTATAGACTCGCAATAACAATTGCAACTGTTAGCGAATTCAACTCTTTACAATTGTGTTAGTGACACGGTTGCCGTTCTTTTCTTATTTTTTTTTTTGTTTTTCTTTTATTTTATTAACGCTGATACATTTTGGGGTCATTGGGGGTGGATGGTGGGTAATTGGGGTTTTGACAGGGTTTTGCTTTCAAGTGGGCAAAGTTTTTAGGCACCAACTACTAGGTAATACCACAAATGCCAGTTCAACGCCAGCTTGTGCTTGGCACAGCATTTACCAGCTCAAAAGGACTACAAGAGGTTTGGCATATACACTCACAGAAAAGTACTGGTACCATTAAATAAACTCTTGATTGTAAATTCAATCCTTGATATATATAACAAAATAAGCTTTAAACGTTCTTAACGGGAGTACAACATTTTTTTTTTTTATTAATTAAGTACTGCTTTTAAGTCTTATAGTTAGACATTTTAGAATTATCAAAAACTAAATTGAAATAGGAATTTTATTCTCAACTTAAGAAGTTTGTATCGAAGCCGAATTTAAACAACGCTTGTGGCTAATTTAGACACAAACTTCTTCATCTTTTCTTTGGGTGTATATACCATATACATATAGTACGAGATACGTTGAGTTGTCCGATTTCTCAACTCAAAGTGCGAATTGTGTGAATTGCGACTCCTCTAAAGAGTTGGAGTTGGGGTTAGTACAAGTTACAAAATTATATAACCGACTACTTGACAGCGACAGCGAGTTGTAGTTCTAAAGAGTATTCAATGTGTTTGTTTATGTTTTGTTTTTCCTAAGGTACGAATAAATATTTATACACAGAGTTATCAAACTATGAATACATAGCATAGCGATGAGACACACAGAATTGCTATATACACAAACGAAATACTATTTTCAAGAAGGTGCAAAGAAGAAACAAAAATCTTAAACAAATTCAACAACAACATGGGAGAAGATTTAAAGTCTAGAGTTTCTAGAAATTCATTTAAGAGCACCGAAAAAACGTTGAGCATTTGCATCGCTCGGCAATGAAAGAAACACAATGAGAGACACATAGAAAGAGACAGAGATAGAGAGAGGGAGAGAGGAAGAAAGCGCCTACAATAGAATATACACTAAGAGAAATACACAGGGAGGTTTGGAAAGGATAGTAACTGATAGGACTTAGTTTGTTTACACAGCCAAAAGAACGCAAGGTTGAATTTCATTTATAACATTTTCCTGCATTATAAACAAAAAAATATCGATCGCAAGAGATGTTACTTATGTAATTACCGATAATCTAGTTCAATTTTGACAAACAAAAATCGTAATTGCTATATTTTAAATTTTTTTAAATAATTAACTCTTCAATTCGTTGTATTTTTGTAATTTTTTTAAATTTGTCTTTTCAAGAGGGTCAATTATTTAAAGAAAATTAAAATACAAAAATATTCAAAAAATATATTGTTTTTATATCTAATTCGACATCTAAATAAAATTAAAAAAATATAAATTTAAAAATGCATTTTGAATTCTATTTTCATATAACTCCAAAATATTTTGCCTGGTCATTATAGCAGCTCATCAATTTTAATCTGTTTGTAACGAAAACGAGTTTTAAAAATTTGCAAAGATCGATCAAAAAATGTTCATAGGTTTCCAAAGGAATTCTAAGTCGAAAAATGCATGAATCTGATTTTGATATATTACTATACTATATAATTTTTTAACTTTATTTAAAATTTGTTGCAGCATTATAAACATATCTTATTGTTGCCAAGCCAGATGTGAGAGCAATTGTGTAATTGATCAAACGGTACGTGGGTTATAGAGCACTAAGGGAGGGAAGGAAGGAACGTTAAGAAACGCATATCTAACAAATGGTAGTCTAAACATATATAAACACATATGTTTACTAGCTAATTGATTGATTTGACTAGTGGGTAGATGGGTTTGGTATTTTTTTTTTTTTTTTTTTTTTTGCAGTGTAAGAGTAGTTTACAACAGCAGTTAAGGGGGAGAGACAGAGCGATAGATGAGATATAGAGACAGCCATAAAAGAGCGACAGAGAGCGGTAGTTGTTGTTGTTTGTTTGTTTGTTGTGTTTGTTTGTTTGTTTGTTTGATTGATTGATTGATTGATTGATGATTGGCGAACCTCGCTGATGGCAGCCGTTCCGCAGTTTGGTTATATTTCCTATAACTCTGTTGCCCTTATAAACCGGCAGAGTGTCATTATACGATATTGTCTCGTTGGGCTCAATATCGAACCGAAAGCCGTTGCAACAGAATCCCCTGCATATATCGCATATCTTGGGCGGTTCTTCAATAATGCGAGATGTGTCTAGAATGTGGATGGATTGGATGTTTGTTGTGATGATTTCGTATATTTGTCGGATATATGATCGTAGTATTTTTTTTTTGTTTATTTTTTAGATTTGTTTTAGTATTTTTGGTATTTTCGGATTTTATTTTTAGTTGAATTTTTTTTTTTTTTTTTTTTTTTTTTTTTTTTTTGATAATGTGGACGGATGTGTGGTGAATAAAAAATAAAATTGAAAGATATGTAGAAAATTGTATAAAAAAACTGAGAGAGCAGCTAGCTTAAAGAAAGAGCAAGGTGTATATATATAGATATATATATATATATATATGTATATATAGGTAGAAGAGGGCTAGAGTGAGAGAGCGGGAAAAGCGAAGAGTTGGATCATGAATCGATTCAGTTCAAACTGAATATAAAAAGGTGTTTTATTGGAAGGGCAGGCGGATAATGAATGCCTTGAGTCTGGTGCCCATTAAGACCATACTATAGATCGATCCGGTTGAATGCTGTTTGTTCTATTTGGAATGTTTGTCCACTTACCGATATCCTGGCAACGATCGCCTGAGTAGCGCGACTTGCACTGGCACTCCACATAGCCGCTGCTGCCTAGGAAACAGCTCTGGGTATTCTCCTCCTGGCAGGGGCAGGCGCGGCACTGTCCGTTGTCGTCGCGGTAGTGCAGCGGGGCGCAGTTCTCGCACGAGTTGCCTGTGTAGGCGGGCGGGCACTGGCAGAGCTCGACGTCGACGGCATGCTCGGCGCCGGGCTGGGCCACTTCCACAGATAGTTCCAGGGTCACGTCGCGTATGGAGGTGCGTGTGGTGGGTATTTTGGGCGTGGCACGTATAAGCAGGTGCTCCACATTGGTAAGAACGTCCATGATGTCGGTGCGGGTAGCGGGTACCGCACTGCCGCGATCGAGACGCTGCCACTGATCATCCTCGCTGAGGACGACGTTGTACTCATCTAGGTGCGAATCCTCCTCCGGTCGCGACCAGATCAAATGTATGCCATTGCCAATGAGCACCACATCGTTGCCGGGCTGATATTCGCCAAAGGATTCGGTGATCAGGGTGTAGTTCAAATTGCCGCCATAGGCGTGCAGCTGATTGCCCTGGACATTGCCGCGCAGGCTCCAGTATTTGGTCGAGTAGGATGAATACGTGTAGGTGTACATATTATTGGGTATATCCACAATCAAATTCTTGTCATCCATCTCCATCTGCTGGCCATCTTCGTCGGTGATCAGCGCCTTGTTGGAGATAAAGTCAACGGCGATCAGTTGGCGATAGAGCGAAGCCGAACGGCACTGGTTCGACTGGCCGGAGCAGTAGCACTCCCTGCATCCATTTCGATTATACGCGGACAGACCGAAGGTGCCCTCGCGGCACTGATCACAGTGTGTGCCAATGACATTAGGCTTGCAGTAGCAGTTGCCACCCTGGCATTCCTGCGTGCCGTCCCTGTTGCACCAATAGCAATTCCGCTGACTGTCCGGATCTGGCCGCGGTGGCTGCGGCTGCACTCCATTGTCCGGCTGGCAGTCGTAGGGCGTGCCGCGGCTGGGATCACCCACATAGCCGGCGGCACAGCGCTCGCAATTCTCGCCCTCGGTATTGTCGGCACAGCTCTGTGTAGGATAAGAGAAAAGATTATGACAATGAGGAAAAGGTGTGATTACAGGGGCTTTACGTTATTCGCTGCAGCATATTTCTAATTATGTCCACCCCGTTTTTATCATCATAAGCAGAACCTTCATCCAATTCGCTAACTTCCATATTCTAAATTAAGGGTAGCCTGAGAACCTCTGCTCTACCTGACACTAACGAATACTACCAGTCTCTTCACTACACTAATACACTCTACTTTACCTTAATCAGTACTAAGCTGCAGTACCCTGCACTACCCTACTCTGCAGTCTCTACAATGCACTTCTTGTACACTGTCCTACACTAACCTACGCTACCCTGCACTATCTTACACTAAACAATACTACCCTGCACTACTCTTATTAGTATCGGCTTTACCGGCTTTTGGTAGAGCTAAGATTTAGGTCAAGCTGCTATGTTTCTTCATTAAGATGGTTAGAAGTGCAGTGAGAAGAAACCTAGCCTTAATTCGAGTCTACACGGCCAGCCTGCTCCGCCGCTTTCTTTCTGTTCGACAATGGATCGGAGTTATGCACTTACCAGGCACTCGCCGGTCTCGCTTTCACATTGCGAGGCGTGACCATTGCATTCGCATGGCTCGCACAGGCCCAGGTAGAGTCCCTCCTCGGGATTGCGTTTGTAGCCAGGAGCGCAGCGTTCACACGAGAGTCCAATGTAGCCCGCAGGGCAACGGCATTCTTCCACTTCGTAGGCGCGCTGTGTGCCCAAATTGGTGCTGGTTGCAATGTCCATGACGACCTGCTTGAGGGAACCCTCCTTGGTGCTGGTTGTGTACGTCGCCTTGATGTAGATGGCATCGATTTTGCTGAGCGCCATCAGGAGATGCTCGCGATTGACCACTTCGCCGTCGTTGCGGTGCCAGGCGCTCTCAATGAAGGGCACCGCATAGGAGCTGGAGGTGCTGGGGCTGACGGCCGATTTGCGATAATGGATGAAGGTAAGGTCCTCGCCGCTCTTGATGACCACATCGGGTGCGCTGTTGCGCGACATCTGGCCGCCTGGCAGTGGGCTGTAGCTAACTGTATAGTTGAGGCGTCCGCCATAGGCGGTCAGTTTGTTGCCCAGGAACGTTGCGGGCAAGCTCCAGTAGAGAGTGTCGGCGCTGTAATCCGAATTGGAATTGAAGCTAATCTCATAGGCAAGCGTATCGAACGGCACGGACTGTGGCGTCACGTGCGTATAATCGCGGACCAGCTGGAAGCCATGGGGAGCACGGGAGCGTCCGAAGCTGCTGGTGATCTGGTCGCGATACAACGAGGTGCTGGTACAGTCCACTTGCAGGGCGCTGCAGAAGCAATCGATGCAGCCGGTATAGGTGAACGAGTTCAGGTGATAGCTCTTCGGGGCGCACGAGTCGCAGTGCTCGCCGATGACCAGGGCCTTGCAGTGGCAGCTGCCGTTGGCGTACTGATTGTAGGTGCCCTCCACGTTGCACGACGACTCGGGCGTTTTGTAACAGGCGCCGCCCGGTTCCAATGGATTGCCCTGATAGCCAGCCGCGCAGCTCTCGCACCGTCTGCCGGTATAGCCTTCGAAGCAATTGCAAATGACGTCACGGTCGGGGCTCAGCCTGCAGCCGCTGGCAAAGTTGTTGCTGCCGCTCTGCGGACAGGGGCACTCGCGGCAGGGCTCGCCACTGCGCGGATCGCCATAGGTGCCAGCGGGACAGGGTTCGGGGACGAAGGGCACACAGCGACCCAGCCAGGCACCGCCCGGTTGGCGCACATAGCCCGGTGCGCATCGTTCGCACGAATCACCGATATAACCGGGCGGGCAGTTGCACTTCTCCACCAGGGAGGCGCTGCCGAGACCCTGATCGGAGGTGCCGGCCGAGTCCATGGCAATGTTAACCAGCTCCACCTCACGGGCGACAGTATCAATGTAACCGAGACGTATCAAAATGTTATCCACATTGGCCAATATCATCATGATCTCCTCGCGGGTAGCCTTCCGTCCGTCGGGCTTCAGCCAGTTGCCCGGCAGGAAGCTGACACGGATCTTGTTTGACTGATTGGGCTGGGTGCGAACGCGATTGGTCAGCGTGAAGCCGTTGCCGGTGATGATGACATCCGGTCCAGAGATGGGACGTCCATTGCCCTGATAGCTGATCTCATATTTCAGTTCGCCGCCGTAGGACTTCAGCTGACTGCCCATATACTCGCTGGGCAGCGCCAGGTAGGGTGTCTCGCGGCTGTTCGATTGCACATCGGAGGCGCGGAACTGTACGCCGTGATGCAAACTGAGTAGACTGTGTCCGGACGCCTCATTGATGACGATCTGCTGATAGGGACTGAGATCAACGCTGACCACACGATGCGACAATATCGGCGGCTGTATGGCATAGGTGTACAGATTGGCGCTCTCGCAGGAATTGGCTACACCGAAACAGAAGCACTTGATGCACTCATCACTCGAACGGGCCAGCATATTGAAGAAGCCAGCCTCACAGTACTGATTGCGCTCGGGCGTCACCTTCACGATGGTATCGGGCGTCACGAAGTGGGTGCCGCGCGTATTGATGATCTCGCAGGAGTAGGCGCCGCTATCCGCGTATTGCATATTCGGGCAATAGAGATCGCCGCGACCGCCGGCGCTTCTGGTCACGCACTTGTCGGGCACATGACCCCAGTTGAGGCGCCAGACAATCGTTGGTATGGGCACACCCGTTGCCGTGCAGGTCAAGTTGAGGGACTGACCCTCCAGCAGCGATTCCATGGGTGGTGGTGGTCGTATGGGCACGGGCACCACTGTAAATGAACGTAATTAATGTTTCTCTCTCTCTCTCTCTCTCTCTATCGTTTATACTTACTGCAACCGATCTCATCGCTGCCATCGCGACAGTCGTTCACATCGTCACACTGGAAACTCTTGGGTATACAATGGCCGCTGGAGCATTGAAATTCGTTGTAGCGACAGGGCGCACCGCTGGGCTCCGGATCGCAGGATTCCTCATCTGAATTGTCGCCGCAATCGTCCTCACCATCGCAGCGCCAGGTGCGCTCCACGCACTTCGAATTGCCGCACAGGAACTGGTTCGGCTGGCATCTGCGTCCCTGGCTGCAGCTGTGCTCATCGGATCCATCCGAGCAGTTGGGCACACCATCGCATATGCTCGACTTGTCAATGCACTCGCCATTCATACAGGTGGCCTGATACTCGCTACAGGCTGTCGGTGGGCGATCGTTGCCAGTATTAACTGTGAAACAGATCAACGTACAATCAAAATCGATGCCTTGGAAGGGCTCTACAATCAAATTTGACCCGTCAACCGCTTACCAGTTTTGAATCCACGCGGCAGTGGGTTTAAAATATATTAAGAATTAGCTAAAAATCAGTCTAGACTCATGGAGCTGGACTTGGTCAAGGGTCTAAGGAAATTTCAAGTATTAAACCTGCCATCTTTTTGGTTGAGATTTCTAAAAAGGTTTCTCTTTTTACTTTTGGAATTCCCGCAAAATCTTTTAAATATCTAGAAGGTTGTAGTTTTGTAGACATTTTTGTTTTTTTTAAATTGCATAGAAATTTTCAAAAAATATTTCTTTAATTGCAAAAATTGGACAGATCTGTTAGCCATGTTTGGAGTTACCGCCAAGTATGCTTTTGTTGGTTTTACATTAAATATTAATATCCCCAACCACTGATTTACTAAAGATTGTCAGGTCGTATCGATCAATTTAAAAGCTAAGACGACTATTCACTTTTAAAAATGCATCTGTATTAATATATAGACCAAATCCAGCTCCAAGGAGCTTACTAAATGCGGCGCGTTTACCTAGACCAAAGAACTCGAGATCAATATGCGGCACAGTGCCATATTTGATGCGGTTCGATTTGGGTTCCTCATATTTGTGCTCGCCCCAAGCTGCGTCCAGGCGAATCAATTGTTAGGTAGAGTATTTTTGACAAGGACCCAACTAAATTTCTAGCAAGAGCTTGGTATCAATACTTACAGCGTTCGACAGTCAGGTGAACGGTGACCTGCTGACCCGGAACGTAGCTCGGATAGCCGACAGCTTCGCAGGCATAGGTGCCAGAATCCTCCACCTGGCCATTAAGATAGATCATAATGATGGTTGGGGGTCTCACTGGTATTCAACTTTAACTTACGCGTATATTGGGTATTTCCAGACGTCCGGCCTTATCGGTAAAGCCCACGGGCAGCGGGCGACCGTCGGGACGGGTCCACCTGACCTTGGCGCGGGCGGGACCCTCGTCACGGCAGCGGAAGATGACCTCGCGACCTATATGCCACAACAAAATAATTAGTCAGGAAGATGTATCTATTTATATAGAAATATATTTATAATACAAATTCGGGAGCATAGCGAGCAAATTACTGGATCTAAGTAGGACTATCATACAATCACTGTGTGGGTTGTTGTGGTTGTGTGTGTGTGTGTGTGTGTGTGTGTGGGGTTTATACATAATTGTGGTTTGGTCTAAGGTATCTAGCGGGTGGGTGCTGACAGCCATAATTATCATAATCATATTAACAATCATAATAATTATAATTTCGACAGAATGTACAACGCCGGACCGATAGCCAATTGCTGTGGTGCAGTGGTGCAGCGGTACGAGACGAGTGTCTACTACATATATAGTGTGTGTAGTTAGGCCAACTTACCCTCCCTAATATATCCTGTAGGTATTTATTTTTATGGGTTATATCATTTTGGTTGGGTTAAGCATTAAAAATAATGGTAGAACATTATGTTGAGTCGAGTAAAAACGATTAAACAAAGCAAAGAGAACAAAAAGGAAACAAGAAACATTCTTCGATAGGGATCGAAGCTGATTGTAAAGCCTTGCAAAAGAGATATCTAGATTGAGCAGTTGAGATTATAGATATATCATAAAAATAGACAGTTATCGAAATTGGGTGTCAACAACTGATAATAAGGGATCTATATTACTTATCGATTACAGACATTTAGCTTTTAATATCGGTTTTCAGTCGTTGATACCTGGCGTATCTTATCGGAATAATTTTTCGATGGCACCAATAATTGATATCACTTATCGATAACAGACAACAAGCTATCGATATCGACTGTCGATAATAGATACAATAAAAGTTTTTGGAATTGGTTATCAATAAAGTTATCGCTGTTGTTACTTATTTTTATCGATAGCAATAACTGAAAATCTATTTTTTGCAAGGCACTTACTTATCTAGTTTTACGTATCTCTTCACTTTTACCCATGTTAGACATAAGGGGCTAGCACCTAGGGAATCGGCTCTATACTCACTTTCTTTGATGATTTGACTATCGGGATAGGTCTTCAGGTTCAATTGGTTGCGTCCAGTTGGTGACGGTTCGGCAGCTGCGAAAGACGAAATTCAAATCGAGTGTTAGCTGAGATTACAATAGAGTAATTGCGCAGATATGTCAGTATTAAAATTACTATTAATAGAGTAATATATATAGAGATGTAATAGCACTGTAGCTCCCTTAACCGTTTAGTACTAAGGTTGATTGGTTCAGTTAACATTGTTGAAATTGTAAATAGTTGGTAGTGGTGGTGTTGGTGGTGGTGTTGGTGGTGGTTTTGATGGTGGGGTTTGTTGTGCTGACACCGTTTTGCTCGGGTTATCGGGTCGACGGCCACTTACTATCGATCTCATTAGTGATGGGCTCGCAGTCCAGCTCATCGCTGGCATCGTACGGACAATCGATAACACCATTACAGCGCGATCCGAGCGCTATGCAGGGCCCGTTCTCACAGCGAAAGGTCGTTGGGGAGCAAATGATGCGCAGCGGCACAAAAGGCAATGGCGTTGTTGTCATCGCTGGCACCACCACCGAGGTGGTTGTGATAGCTGACGCGGGTCTGCTGCTAGCTGAATGTTGATGACCTTATCATGTTTAGTGATCAGTGATCAGTGATGATGTAGATGTAGATGTAGATGTAGATGTAGATGTTGACGATGATGACCTAGCCTAAGCACAGACAGTTGGCCTAAACCCTGGCTAGCTACTTACCACAGTTGTGCTCATCGGAGCTGTCCTGGCAATCGGTTTTGCCATTGCAACGGACCGCGAGGCTAACGCACTGGCCGTTGCGGCAACGGAACTGGTTCGGCTGGCATTGCTCAATATCGCAGTTCTCCTCATCGGAGCCATCAATGCACTCCTGATAGCCGTTGCAGACGACATCCTGGGACACACAGTCGCCATTGTGGCATTTGAACTGACCGGCGGCACAGCCTGCGAGGTACGAAAGGATCAACAATTATTAAACGATTTAGAGCAAGGATTTTAACTACGGCTTCACGGAGTTGAAAACTAGGCACATTTAGGAAAGAAATAAAATCATATTTGAATAATCAATCAGGAACCAAAGTATTTTGAAGAGTGCATAGACATGTGTAACTCGTAGGTTTGTATCTTTGTAACTGTCCTAAAATTTGGACTGAAATATGCTAGGGTATTTAATATTCAATCAATTTGCATGCAATTGTCTTAAGTACAAACTTAGGTAAATAGAACTAGAACTAGTACTAGAACTAACTACTTTTCGTCACATTTTCACAGTTTTCTTTCTAAAGAAATTAGTGAAAATGTGGTAAAGAGGCGCTGGTGGGGGAGCTGGGGGGCGTAACAAAGTAAAAATTTAAAGCGAACAAAATTTTGTGAAATTTATTAACCAATACAGTTCTGTTCATCGGAAAAGTCTTTGCAGTCGTAGAAGCCGTCGCAGTGCTGTGTTGCATTAATGCAAAACTGCCGATCGTAACAGAGAAACTCGTTATCCTTGCATTGAGTACCTGTTATTATTATGATTAATATTGCGATTTGTTTTTTTTTTTTTTTTTTTTTTGGTGCATTTTGCAAAGAATTTTTAAAATTGTTAAAAGCGAAAAAAATAGAAACAGGTGAGAGATAGAGATAAAAATAGAGTACAATCATAAACAAAGACACATTGCATTTTCAAGTATATAAAAGGTGAATGTGAGCAAGTGAGAGAGAGAAAGAGAGAGAAAGAGTGAGTGAGTGAGAGAGCAGAAAGTAGATCAGCAACTTAAAACATAAACACATAAAGCATATGTACGACCATCAATCAAAACACAAAAAATAAAATAATAAAGAAAAATAAAGTAAGTTCTGTTCCTACGAACATCCAACAAACTGTGCTCAAAGTGCCCATAGAAAAAAAAAAATTAAATAAATGAACTTCAGGCTGAAGAAGTTTAAATACCCTTGCAATTCACGTTATAAGCGATGAAACAATTATAAAGTGGGCTAATCAAATTAAAGTAAAATTTGGTTTTGCAAGAAAAAAGTTTAATTTAGTTTTATGCGTTTTGGGCAGACCAAGTAGACAAACTTCCTTAAGCTAGCAAATTTTCTATCAATATATTTGAATACTCTGCAAGGGTATAGAGAGTCAGCATATATTATATGTACAAAAAACAAAATGCTTGACATTTTAAAAATTGGTGGGAGTATTATAAGTGGAAAGTTTTAGCCACAAATAAGATTTTTTTTTAAAAGAAATTTAGAGTTTTATTTTTAAATATTTGACGACTTTTTTATTGTCCCTTTGAGGGTACTTTATTTTTTGATCGGACTATACCCGCTAAAAACTTGTGGGTTAATTTTCTTACTTTCAAAATACCCCAAAAAACTCGCCTCACTTTCTGGTCAAGTGTGTGTTTAGTGTAGTATATGAGTTTGTATTTTTTTTTTTCGTTTTTTTTTTTTTGTGCTTTCTGTAGATGATTGAGACAAGATTGAAAATGAAAAACTTACAGTTGAGCTCATCGGAGTTGTCTTCGCAATGACGATGGCCATCGCAGCGTTCGCTTTCCGTGTAACACCTGCCACTGGGGCATTTGTGCTGTGCACAGGGCAGTTGATCGATGGATGGATAACTTGCGGTATGAATGCAGTTGTATTCATCGGTGCGATCGTTGCAATCGATATGTCCGTTACAAAATATCGAACGATCGAAGCACGAATCATCGCAAAAGAATTGATCCCGTCGGCAGTTATCGGGTTTTAGGCGAGTGGTGACTATGATTGCGAATGCCATTTCGTTTGCATGCAATATATTTGATGAGTGTTGATGTTGATATCGTTATCGATCGTAACGAAAACAGTAAGTATGATGGGTGTTCGTGATGGTTTTTGGTATTGTTTGTTTGTTTTTTTTTTTTTTAGCATAATAGGAAAGAGAGACAAGAGAAGAGAATAAGCAATGCTTGTTATGGCAGGATTTGAGTTCAATAATGCGACAAAACATAACCTCACTTAGTAGACAATACACACAGAGAAATACAAACCTGTGCGATCGATTTATTGCTGTTATCGAAACTCTTAAGAGCCTAACTTACGGCTATGTATACTTAATTAAAATAGCGGTTAGGTTGATTTGGTAGTTGATTTTTTTGGACTGGGGTTTTTTTAATGTGTGTGGGCCTTGGTTGGGGGCGGGGCGAGGGCGGTGTGGGCGGTTTAGGTGTTGGGATAGTTGTAATGGTTTTTGAATGGATCAATCGTGTGTATCGTTACCCATTCCCAAGCAATTTTCGGGCGATTCATCCGATTCGTCCGTGCAATCGACATTTTTGTCACACAAAAAATCGACGTTAATGCATTCAGAGTTTGCGCATTGCCATTGATATGATTGACAGGTTTTAATTGTTGTTGTGTTTCTGAACTTCTTGTTGCCAGCTGTATGTGTGTGTATGGATGTGTATGTGTGGTGTTTGTTATTAGGCCAAAAGAGAACAAAACGACAAAAATAACAAACGTGAAAAAAACACATGAACGTTACAAAAAATATGTAAAATGTTTGCGACAGTGAGAGAGAGAGAGAGAGAGAGAGAGAGAGAGAGAGAGAGAGAGAGAGAGAGAGAGAGAGAGAAAGCGAGAAACAACGAGAGAAAAAGGAGAACGGCAGAGTGTGCAAAACATAGTCGCGTGAGTGAGTACAAGATGAGTATGAAGACGAAAGAGTGCGATTAATGAGTGCAATGAGAACTGTTCGATAATTCTTACTAGTTATCGAAAGTCCATTTAATTTAAAATATCGAAAAAATATATAAAAACGGAAAAAACATAGAGCTCTTGCAGAGCTGCTCACAAACTTAATAAGTTTATTATTATAAGCCTGTATTAAAGAATAGTAAAAACAAACTCATCGATTATACAAAAATTATCGATTAAAAAATAATTAATTGACAAGTTCTTGATATAAATGCATCCAAGATATATTTGCGACAGAGCAAATGCTAAATTAGACCTATCGTAGCTAAAAAGTTATCGATAACAAACAGATGCTAGACAAAAGATTATTGAATAGTTGTGAAAATTGCGCGGAAAGCGTCATTAGCGCAAATTCAGCTTTAGCAGAAGCTGATTAAAAAGTTATCGATAGTTATTGAATGTAATTGACTTATTGTAGCACTTCAAGCGTGTGAAAGTAAAGGAAATTAAGAACTCTTACTACAACAAAAGTTACCGAAAGTTATCGGTTGTCAGAAATTTCAAGTTCAGAAATGTAGGTAGTTGAAGGTAAAATATGAAAATATAATTGTTACCCGGACAATCGCGCTCATCGATGCCATTGTCGCAATCGCGTTTACCATCGCATCGCAGCGAAAAATGGAGGCAGGCGCCGTTGCAGGGAATCTGATAGGGCGCACAGCCGTTGCCTTCAAAATGCAATATATATATGTTATATATGAAAAGATGTACAATATGTATATAGAACAAAATAAATAAATAATGTAAATTAATTACGAAATTACGACATAGGCAAAACAAACTACTTGTTGAATAAACCGATTAAAAAATAGTCGAAATAAATACGTCTACGATACAGCTACAATTGCAGTGCTGGGTTCTGATATATGGGCCATAAGTTGGGCTCTTCGAAGAGGGGTGTGTCCGTATAAGGGGGGCCTGGTGGGGGGCTGGTAGGGGGGATAATTTGGTTATGTATGTGCTTACCACAGTTGCGCTCATCGCTGGCATCGGAGCAATCGGCGATGCCATTGCAATGGAGCTTGGAGGCAATGCAATCGCCAGTATTGCAGCTGGCGATTGAGCGATATATTTATCGTTTATCGATGATGATGATGATGATAACATTGATGATCGTGTTTTTTTGTTTGTTTTGGTTTTTGGTTGTGGAATGGTGCGATGTGTGTGTGTGTGTGCATAAGAAGAAAAACAAAAAACAAGTAAAATAATGGAACAGGTTAATGTGATCGATAACTGTGTTGGTACGCGGTGATGGCAACCAATCGATCGTGTCTTACAGATAGGCATCGTCGCGACAAGTGGTACAGTTGCGCTCGTCGTTGCCATCGTTGCAGTTGACAATACCGTTGCACAGCTGATCGCGCGGTATGCAATAATCATCGCACTCGAACTCGTGATCTAGGCAATGCTCTGCAAAATGATCATGATCATGATTATGAGTGAGTGACTGTGTGTGTGTGTGTGTGTGTGTGTATGAGTGTGTGTGTGGGTGTGTGAGTGTATCTGCCTGCGAGTGAGTGAGTGAGTATGTGAGTAGTTGAGTGCGTGAATAACACGGTTTAGATTGAACCACTCACCGAGTGCAATATTTTGGAGGCGCCGTTTTCACTTGAATACGGTAAAGCCTCGCTAGACGTAACGTTTGTGGGTGTCAGTATAAGTAAATAAGTGAGTGTGTGAGTAACCTGGTTAAGAGTGGAACCACTCTAAAGACAAGTGACAAGTTTTTAGGGCTGTTAACCGAAGCAGTTCTTATTTGAGTACAGTAAAGCTTCGCTAGACGTAACGCATATTGAGTGAGTGTGTGAGTGAGTGAGTGGGTGAGTGGGTGAGTGAGTGTATGTAAATATGAAGGTTTGTGTGTGTGTTTACCTGTAAAGGCCGTACAATCAAGCTCATCGGTTTCATCCTGACAGTCCGCATAGCCATCGCACTTCTTCTCTAAGGGTATACACTGGCCATAATCACACTCAAAATAATACAGATCGCACTCATTCATCGGATCATTTTCGAGGTCTGTGTCTGAGTCACTGTCTACATGATGTTCATATAGGGTATGTACATGTTTAAAATATGATGTGTGTGTGTGTATGTTGTATGCATAAAAATGATAAGAGGTAAAAATAAAATATAGCTGCATATGTTTGAAAACACTCGCTCGATCAAAATTCGTTACTCTTTTCAAAGCCCTTACTAATTAGTTTTAAGACTCAATTTTTTTTTTTTGTATATTAGTTTTTTAAAAAAGCTCGATAACTACTAATTGATTTAACTTAGTGGTTAGTTTTTCGTTAATTTTTTTTTTCTACTATAGGTTTGAATTTTTTGTTGAGGTGAAATGTTTTTTTTTTTTTTTTTCTTTTTCTTGTACCATAGTTTGTATCGTAAAAGATCGGACAGTTGTACTCATCGGCGCCGTCGGCGCAATCGGTGATGCCATTGCAGCGCTTATAGTCGGAAATGCAACTCCCGTCCCCGCATTGGTACTGGAAGCTCTGGCACTCGACGATCGGTCGGCTCAAATTGAACTTGGCGTGAAAGTCTGGTGGCATGATGGATCGTGTATATTTTTTGTGTATGATGGTTATGACGGTATGGCGGATGGTTGATTTTGTTGTGTTTGATGTTGTTGTTTTTTGTTGTTGTTGCAGTTGTTGTTGTTGTTGTTGTTCACGAAATTTAGCATAGGTCACAGCGAGCGAAACAGGGTCAGAGAGAGAGACAGCAAGAGAGTGAGCAAGAGAGACAGATGATGATATAACATAGTTCAGATCGCGTATATATATATATGTGTTTTTTTTTTTCAGTAGAGTATGTAGCATAAAAAAGAAGAAGAGAAGAGAGTACAGTTAGCAGCAATAAAGTAAAACAAATTTCTTTCTCTTCAGGAATTATGGGGGTTGTGGATTGGACGGGGGGGGGGGGGGGGGGGGGCGGAATTTGTGTTTTTGGCTGAGGTGCATTAGGCAATAGCTATTTTGAAAATAAATACTACAAAAGTTTAAGTAATACCAAGCAAATGTAACCTTAAAATTGTTAGACTAAAGCTATTAAAACAATACCAAAACTAAATAAATTAAAAATATTAAAATATATAATTCGATAAGCAACTTTAAACGAAATTTCAGTTTAAATTATAATATTTTTAAGCAAAAATTGCAATAATATGTATTATTAATTATTAAGCTAGTTTTAACAGCTTAATATAAGAGATAAGAGATTAGGCGCAGGACGAATTTATTTATATTATACATTTTTTCAATTATAAATTTGAATTTAATATTCGTGAATTATATTTCTCAAGTCAAGTCGATGCGTTTAAAGTGATATAATAAATTAATATGTGTCACGACATGTGCCCATCTCTACATCTCCATATTGATATTAATTAACCATTCAAAATTACGTTACTTGTATACCGTAAAAATAATTCGATTCGAGTCGATAAGTTAGTTGATAGCCAAAACACAGCCTAGAAGTGTGTGTGCCAATGTGAATGTGAGTGTGACCGCATGTGGGAAAGGTTGGGGGCGTATGCATGCATGAGAGAAATGCGTGAATTGATAAGGTAAAAAAGTACATGGGTTTTACTTACGGCATGCGCTCTCATCGCTGCCATCGCGGCACTGAGATTTGCCATCACAGACTTGAGTTTTGGGTATGCAACCGCCGCCGCGCACACATTTATACTGAGGAAACACATGTGTGTGTGTGTGTGTGTGTGTTTGTTTGTTTGTTTGTTTGTTTGTGTGTGTGTGAGCGTATTGGTTGTGTAAGGGTTGCACGGCTTTAAAACTCACCTTGTCACCGCTGCAATTGCACAGCGAATAATCCTCATCCTCGTGCTCTGGGCAGTCGGTGATGCCATCGCAGACGCTCTCAATCGGAATGCAAACGCGATTGTGGCACGCGAATTCAATGTTTTCGAGGCAATTGCTTGGCAATGACGATGATGATGGCGATGACGATGATGATGATGATGATGATGATGATGATGGGCTGCCTATAAATGCTATTTGGTCGGATGTTTTTTTTTTTTTTTTTTGTTTTTTGATTGTGGATGGATGTCGGGTTCGGTGTTTGGCAGACAACAAGGCATATTTATAATAATACGAGCGAGCACGTACATAAATAACATAAAAAGAGAGACAGAGAGCAACAGTGAGTGGGTGAAAGAGAGAGAGAGAGGGAGAGAGAGAGAAAGTATGTGTGTGTATATGTGTGGCAATTATAATTAAAAAATAAGATAATATTTAAAAAAACGTAACATTAAATGCTAAATTAAATGCTTTACTTTATAACTAATTTGTTTATTGTGTTGTGTGTGTGTGTGTGTATGTGTGTGTGTTGTGGGTGTCAGCTTAGCTTAAGTAAGTTTCAATGTTCAATGCTAGAGTCACAAACATGGCATGCACTTTGTTGTGGCTCTGGTCTAACCCTTAGAACTAAACCAGCACCCAAATAATTAGCGCTGCGACACAACTCGTTACTTGTTACTCGCTACAAACTACTTTTTACCCAAGCTAGTGGCTAGCAGAGGAGCTTGTAACTCGCTACTCGCTAGTCTTTGCGATTGGAGCTTACTCGTTACTCGCTACTTTAAGAAAAATGCTACTGGCATTGCAAAGCAGCTTGTAACTTGCTGCTCGCTAGACCCTAGGCTATACCCAAACATTTGGAGCAAGCAAGCAATTCGTTACTCGTTACTCGCTACTCGTTACTCGTTACTTGATACCGAACGTTACTTTATACTTGGCCTTAACTTATACCAAAGCACAAGGCGATGTGACACAACTCGCTACTCGTTAATGAAAACATAGGAAACCTACTCGCTGCAACTCCTCTCGTTGTTATTTCTATTGAGTTAGTTGTTGGTGGCGCTGCTGTTGGTATTCTACGCGAGGGCGCAACTGTCGTCTGTCGCTCCAGTGAGGCGGGCGGCACCGTTGCCCACAAATAGGGGGGCGCACGCGTCGGGGGCCGCCGGGTGGTCATGGGTCGCTGATAGCGATCGCAATTATCCTCGTCACTTCTATCGTTGCAGTGATGGACGCCGTCGCAGCGCAGGCGGAGCGGTATGCACACGTTGTTGCGGCACTTGAACTGATCGGCGCCGCAGGGATTGTGGGGTGTTGATTTTTCGTAATGGTCTTGCGGATGGTACAGTTCGTAGTCTCTGGCATCTAGCTCGTGCAGGCCATCGATATTGATGGTGTTATCGTTATCGTTGCCGCGGCCAATTTGCGGCGGCGGGCGGAATCGATGGTGATGGTCCCCATAATTGCGTATAATGCCATCCCTATCGACGGTATCGGATTCGTTATCGGTGTCGAGATGTTCGTTGATATCGTTCGAATCTATTAGCCGCATGCATTTATTGTTGTTATCGGATTTTGTTTTTTTTTTTGTTTTTGTTTTTTTTTTTTTGTTGCGGAAAAGGGATATGGGTTTGGTGTAGGTAACCGCATGCAAAACCATTGATGTTGATATGGATACGGGATTGGGGAAAATTTGAGCAATTGGATCGGTCATCGATAACGATTATTATTATTATTTTTTTGATTTTATGGTTTTGTTAATTTTTTTTGCATGCAAATTTTGCAGTTGAGCCAATTGTTGTTGTTGTTGTCGTTCCAGTTGCGGGGAGTTGGATTGTTGTTGTGGTCGCGTGCAATTAATCGATTAGTTTTTGGACATTCGATAACCACAACCACAAACGTTCAAGTTTGTTCACACAATTTTTATTTTTTCAGGGCGAATTGAAAAGAAGAGAAATAAAATTTGAACTTGTTAAATAAAAAAAATCAAAATTTTGACAGTTGACACGCATAAGAGCTACCACAGAGACGCATAAGCAATCGATAAGTTTTTATCGAAATAAGCAGCGATACACGGAGAGAAGCATAAGAGAGAGATAGAGAGAGGGAGGGAGAGAAGAGAGGCACACAGAGAGAGAGAGAGAGAGAGTGCCTGGCTGTAAAGTGGAGCAGTCACCAAGAGTTACCAAAATATGTTACCAAAATAAAAAATAATAACAGAGAACAGAGAACCGCAGTAAGCAATACAGACAAGAGCTTAACTTATAACAGAGACAGTTATCGACAACAATGCGAGCCGCAGAACTTACCGCAGTCTTGCTCGTCTGTGTAATCGTTACAATCGTAGATATTATCGCACACCTGACGTATCGGTATGCACTCACCGTTCCCACAGCGGAACTCATTGATCAGACACTGATCGGCATCAAAGCCACCTGATTGTTGAGTGTATGTATGTGTGAGTGTGTGTGTATTGCATATGTTATCGATTAACGATAGTCATGGCTATGGCTGGGTTAGTTATGCGCTGCAAATGCGGTGAATGTTTAGTTTTATTTCGCTTTCTTGTTGATGAAGTGAACACGCCTCGTGGCTGGCTCAAACCAGAGTCTGACCAGCGTCTGACTGCTACTAAATCGATAAGTGGCAAACAGTGTTGTGTATCGATAGAAACAAGGAGGGTGTGGAAGTGGGAGCGGGTACTCGGAGTGGAAGTGGGCGTTGACAGTACTCTGGAGCAACTTACCTGCGCGAGCGTGCACACACTCTGAGCAACTAAAAAAAGTCAAACGCACATACACTCGTACATACACACGCACACGCACACGCACACGCACACGCACACGCACACTCACCATCGCAGTAGCGCTCATCGGATATATCCTCGGGGCAATCGATATTGCCATTGCAAAGCAGTTCCTTGGCAATGCAAGTGCCATCGTCGCACTGCCATTTGTCGTACAGACAGGCTGCATGTGAAAGAGACGGGCAGAAAACAAAAGAGAGAGAGAGAGAGGACGAGAACGTACGCAAAGTACAGCAAGTGTTAAGCACAAAGAGAGTGAGAGAGAGCGCACAATTGAGACATACGGCAGCCCTCCTCGTCGGACCGATCGTGCGGACAATCGGCGCGTCCATTGCAACGATTAACAATCGAAATGCAGCTGAGATCGCGACAGGTGAATTTGCCCTTGGGGCAAGTGTAGCGCAACTTGGGCACAACTGAGCAGCATTTGGGTATTGATACAGAGAACAAAAGAGTGGGCGAGAGTTGGAGGAAGAGAGCAAGAGAGCGTTAGGTAATGAGCAAATGCATGATGATTGATTGATTGATGTATTTGCTGATCTAGACACTGGATTTTAAAGTGGACCATCTTTAATGATCGTAAAGAGATATTTTCCTCTTGATTTTCTAAAGGAAATTTTCATATATTCCATAATTTCATATAAATACTGCTTCCTAAATATAAATATAAAAAAAATATATATCTAAATATAATATTGTAAATTTGAGTTATACCCAAATACTATATAAAAATTGAAGTAATTTTAAGTAGTTTGAAAACTTGATTTTTTTTATAAAAGTATTTTGAAGGATTTTTAAAGATACAAAGCTAATTCATCAATACATCATAGAGTAGTAGCTCTTTTTGCTAGATTAAATGATTGATATGCAAAGAAGTATTTTATTTATGCTTAAAATATTCGATTAGTTTCTGTTTAACAATTTTAAAAAATTGTTTGATCTGATTTAAATAGGCTGAGCCCAATAATGTGACTGTATCTTGTCTTAGGAAATTCAATTATGATTGATGGAGAAAGCACAGGAAGGTAGGAAAAACTCTTTTTAATGTCAACAGCTTTCTAGAACTTTGCAATCCAGTGCGAACAGCAGTTTTATAATGATTGATTGATTGATTGATTGAACGATTGTTTGATTGCGCGTCGATTGATACTCACTTCCTTCGCAGTGCTCCTCATCGTCGGCATCGTTGCAATCGGCGTGGCCATCGCATTGCTGGCTGACGCTGATGCAGCGGCTGCCGTCGCGACATTGGTACTCCATGCTGCTGCAGGCGGCGGCTGATGGGCGTTAGGAACGGTGAGCGGTGAGCGGTGAGCGGTTTAACGGTAATGGGTGTTTGGTTTTGTTTTTTAATTTTTAGTGTTAGAGAGAGAGAGAGAGAAAGCAGAGAGTAAAAATATATCGGTTAGTGGTTAGTGGTTAATAACTGTGGTTAATCAATTCGGCTTAATGGCGGGGACAGTTACCGTAAGCAAACTTAGAGCACTACGATAGGTACAATGCCTACGACCGATTGCCGCTGCAGTGGCAGTTATCGGCATAGGTCTCGATAGCGGTTATCTATTATCGATTATCTAAATGTCTTACAAACTAAAAAACTTAGTCAAACTTAGTTTACGGATAGACATTTCCCAAAAATAGCTTTTGGGTTTATGTCTACTAAAATAATATACGTATATATGGTGTGTAAAGATTTGTATAGGTGTGTGTGTATAGCATAGGTGTGTGTGTGTGTGTGTGTTTGTGTGTCTGTAAAGGGTTTGACATTAATGGAATTACGCGCAGCTATAGACTTACGGCATTCTTCGCTCTCATCCTCGCCCTCGGGACAATCCACAACGTTGTCGCAAAACCTGCTGGAATCAATGCAATGTCCATTTCTGCACCTATATTCGCTGGAGCTGCATTCTGGAATAGGCATAAAAATGGATTTCGTATCAGATTTATGTGTACATAGGCATATTAGTATACCCTAATAATAAATTGAAGAGGCTAACATATCTGAGCTTGGAAGACTATAGATGGGCTTTAGAGATAGCTGATACAGTAAATCGAACAAATAAAAAATTTGTTTAATATTTTAAAAATAATTTTATATTGAGAAAGAAAATTATTATACTATATTTTAAACTATGATTTTGCTTTAAATATATTTCTGATTTAATTACTTGTTATTGTTAAGAATAGCTTAGTTCTAAAATGTTGTATTATTACGACAACCTTGTTTTCATAGCTGTAGACAGTCACCGACCTCGGTATTATTTGAGAAAATTGAAATAAATTCAATTTATTTTTATAATTTTTTATGAATCAAATATTTTTTTACCATTCGCATTAACTTCAAGAATTCGCCCAGCTATTTATAAAATGTGTATCAGCATAACATTTGAATTCTAAAGATGTTTTGTATATACAAAGTATATATTTATATTTGGACTGGCAATGGTGCAATTAGCCCACAACCGGATGCAGTTTAACAAGCATTTCCCACTTTTTCGCCAAATTTGTCAGTTGGCAACTTGAAAGCAAAAGTTTGTTAGGTGTCTGTCTGTGTTTGTCTCTCTCTGTGTGTGTGTGTGTGTGTGTGTGTGCGTGCGTTGTGTGTTGATAAGTTGATAAGCCTGACAACCTACTCGAACAGACACAACAACTGCGCCACACCTCCAGCTCTTGCGCTCTGGCTCCTGCCCCGCCTAATCCTGCTCTTCAGATTTGCTACGGCATCGTTAGCCGCAGTTTCCTGTGCATGTTTTTGCCTTTTTGAACCCTTTTTCCTTTGCACACCCACCCATCTCGCCCGTTGTTGGACAGGACGCCTAAAATTCCAGTCGACTTAAGCATTTTCACAAATATTTTTCACACTTTTCATTCATCTTTGGCCTGTTGTTGCCTTTGGCTCGACACGCTCGAAAGTATGCAACACAAAGTGGCAAGCAACGCGGATTTGATTACAAGAGAGCGTTAGCAAAAAACAAAAAAAAAAATACAAAAATACAAAAACAAAAGGACGAGAAAGGGAGAGAGGCTAATTAAAAGCAAAGACAAGAGGCGCGTTTGGTATGCCAACAACAGGGGGGCGTGTCATTTGGCTTAAGTGTAATCAGAGCAAGCTTTAAGTTTTTGCAGCTGCAACCTCGAGAACATAAAAAAGAAATAAAGATAAAACTGTATTTACCTATATACATGTTATCTATATTATACAAACAATTAGCAGGCATTTAATTTGCCATTAATATATATATATTTGAGAGCTATTTAAGTACTTGTAACAATTCTGAGTTGTAAATTGAGAATAGCATTTATCTCAATTGATATATATAGAAATCTTAACTGGTTTTAAAGTTGACTTTTCCAAGTTCTGTGCAAATATTAGTTAAGAACAGTTTAGTCTGACGGTTTGTTTAGTTGAATCTCGTATCTTAGAACTCGTATTTTTCATTGTTTGCATGGCAAATCGTTTGCAATTTAATCCGTTAAGTAAATTTTGCAATTTACAGTGCCTTCAGATATATTTATTAATTTATATTTTAATGTTTCTTTGTTTGTTTACTTTTTCTTGTTGCTGTTGTTTTGTCTTGGCGCATTCAATTAATGCAAATGCCTGGCACTGGCTGTCAGGTGAAGCAGCTGAGTTGGGTTGGGGTTTCATTTGAGGTTTTTCAGTTTCCGTTCCGAGTTCAGTTGGGGCCATTGGCCGCCATAAATCAACAATTGTCGTCGTCGTGGTTAACTGCAGCGCCAACTTTAACTACTTTTTGGGCGCTCACAAATCGCCAAAGTTTTTTTTCTTTCGCTCGGCTCGCAATTTGCAGCACGAAGCTGCCAAAAGCGTTTTCTTATTATTATTTTCCTTCACGTCTAGTTTTGGTTATTTTTTCGTTTGCATTTCTCCTGCATAAGAAGTTTGTCTGTGGCGCAATTGGCACGCCCTTCCGCCCGCCCCCAAGGCCCATATAGTGCCACGCCTACCCGGCCCGAATGCACTTTGACAATTTCGTTTGGAGTTTCCACGCTGTTTGGCGGCACAATGCGGCGCCTCAAAGTATGCAACTCAATTTGCAGACGAAACAAGAGACAAGGCATGGAACGGGGAGCGAGGGGTAAGGTCAAAGGTTAAAACGCATACCGGAAACGGCAGCAGAAACAGAAACAGAAACGAAAGGCGAGAAGCAACAAAGGTTTTGCTTATTGACATTAAAGATTCAATAATGGGCAACATATGGCAGCTGCCGGATTTGGCTGCCAAACTCATCAGCCCCAAAAAACACAGAGAAAATAACCAAACGTAGGACGGGGGTAACGGACGAGTGCGCTCGACGGTGAAATACCCTGTGCTCATCTTGTAGATATATCAGTAGAAGCATAAATATATAGATAAATCGAGAGATAGATAAATGGAAATATAACAATCAATGATAATGATTGCAACATATAAGTAAAGCTGACAATTGGATGGACAAATTTGGACAATTAAAGAGACATTGAGGAAAAAATTAAAAGCAAATGACATGTAGATAAATGTAAGGGCAAAAAGATAAATATATAGAATGTAAGGATAGCAAAATAATGGTATATATAATATATACCATTTATATAGAAGTGTTACTATATTTATATAAAAATCGTTAGAGAAATAAAATAAAAACTTGGGTGCATACAACTGTATATTTGACCATGTATTCAAAGAAGAGGAAAAAAAAATAAGAGAATGGATAATAGAGAATGATAGAAAGATTTACAAACATAAAATATACAGAATGAAACAAATTATACTAATATATGTATCTATAAATAAAGTTATATACAATACATATACAATATATAACAGAAGATTATCAACCCACGCTCAGGTCCAAGCTAGCCCCAATTTCTCCAACTTAAGCGAACAGGGTATTTTAAGGAAAGGCTTCCAATTATGTGCTAGCCTCAGACAGAGTAAAGCAGCGGGTTAGAGGGCGAAGGGGTACAGACAGGTGGACAGACAAACCGACAGGCAGCTGGTAAGCCATTTGCCGGCTCGTTTGATGCTCAGGACATAGGTAAACAAATTACGTGCAGCATTTATAATCCGCAAAAAAAAAAAAAAAACCGCAGAAACAACAAACATAGTGATGAAGGTAGCCAAAAAATATAAAAACAAGCAAAAAAGCCAACACAAATTGGCCAGCAAGCAACAGGCAAGACAGGCAAACAGCAACTGGCAGCAGACGCAGCATTCGAATCAGAGCTGCAATTGGTTTTCCATTTTTTGGCATTTTTTTTGTTTTGTTTTTGGGCTGCTGCACGCTTGTTGCCAAGGCCAAGAGTGGGCAGGCGATGGGTACTCACACACACACACGCACACACATGCACAACAGTAGCAGCCGCAGCAACAATTTCTTCAAGTGTCAAATGGCCGTGTGGAATTTCTCTCATTGCCTCAGCTCATCTGGCACCCTCTCTCTCTGTCTCTATATCTCTCTCCCTTTCTGTCACTCTCCCTGTAATGAGAGCCTCGTCAGCAGGCGCACAGCAAAGAGGCGTCGCCTCGAAATGAATCAGCCGTGTACGTGTTTGAGTGTGTGAATCTCTGAGTGTGCGAATGAGTGACCGGCAGCTCGTTGGCAGCTCTGCACTCATTTTTGCACTTGAACTGAAAGCGCGCCGCCTGCAAGTATGCAGCCGTAAAAACCAAGTAACAACTTTGCCATTCGCAGGCAACCGACCGCCCAATACTCTGTAAAAAGAGCACGCAGCAGATACAAACAAATATTGAGTTGATATATGGAGAAAAGCGTTGCGTGTAGTCGGTTCAAGCCAATATGCCTTGCATCACGATGTGACCAGGGCATAGAAGGAAAAACAAGAAGAAGTTACATGTTTTCAGGCGGGCTGGGTTGGTTGGAGGCAGGCACTAAATTCGAGACGATAATTGATACGCGGCGCATGGAAAACGCAAAAGCGCAGAAGCCAAAACCGCAAACAAACAAAGTTGAGTGGTGCACGCTGCTGCTGCCGCCAGTGGTGGTGGTGGTGGTGGTGGTGGTGGTGCGGGCGTTGCACATGGTAGTGGCATCGACAGCTGTTATGGGGCTATGGGGCATATTGGGGAACGGCAGGTGAAGCTTGCGGGTTAGCTGCAACTGACAGGCGACGCAACGGGCTTGAGGCATTGGGCAGGGGGTCGGGTGGCGGTTGGATGTACGCAAAATTTCACTTTGCGGCATCAAGAAAGGCAAGCAAATAGCCGCAAAAAAATTGACTGCATACAAAATTTACCTGAAATCAATAGAACGACTGGCGGGCTACCCTGCTTTGCGAAGTTGTTTCGCTATTCAATGATATGCAATAATGGAAGTATTTCTATATTTTATTTCAACTTGGTTTAAGCACACAACAAAATCACAAGTACTCTGTATAGTACATTTACTTCATGTACTTTTCATACTCAATAATCCTTGCTCAAAAGTCATAAAATTCTTTCTGCTTAATATTCTCTGAATATACGCAATATATTTATTTGAATATTGATATACTCTATTCCAATTATAGGCAACATGCTCATTGTATTCAATTTACTCAATATATTATATACTCTGAATGCTCTCCACTTTGACTATACTCAGTATTCTCATTAGATTTAATACTATTCGCAATAATTTATACTTTATACTCGATGTATATCTACACACAATTTAACATATGCTAATATTTGCAGGGTATGTCAAAGAAAGCACGAAGCAGCCACATTAACATTGACGTTAGAAGCGACTGTGTGTGTGCGTGTGTGTGTGTGTGTGTGTTGTTCTGCTGTCGTTTAAAAGCGCTTTTACTTTTTTTAGCAGCTTAACAATTTTTGCTGCTGTTGTTGCCATTTGGTAATAATAAAAAGTATTTTGATTTGATTATTGCTCGTTAGCGCAGCTTTCTCTCTCTCTCACTCTCCCCCTGTTCACTCAGCCCCACGCTCTCAACCACTCAGCGACACTTTCAGTCTGCGCTGATCGACTCATTAACTCACTTATTTGCCGCAAAGTGCACACAACAGACAGAGTCCCCATCGCCTCCCTCTTCTTTATGTGCTCCCCCTCGAAAATATATGAAAATGTCCTTGAAGCGTTTTAAAGCTCGCTGCCTTGTTGCCGTCCTCAAAAGTCCGCCACGCAACTGACAAGTTTCGCTGAGCCATGCAAATGAGTTATTAGAGAGTCGCTCGCCCTCTAGCTTCGCAGCCCCAAATGCTGCTGCTGCCACTAACCGTTGCTTTAATTAAGCCAAAAAACTATAAGCGATAAACATTTGCCGTCATGTCGAATCGATTTCCGTGCGTTGCACGTTGCGTATACTTGATATTTCATTTTTCGTTTCGCTTTTGCCTATTTTTTTTTTTTTTTTTGTGTTTGGGCGCAAGCGGAAATTGTCGCAGCCGAAACTGTTAAAGTAACTGTGAATGTAACGGTAGCTGTAATTGTGACAGTGCTGCTCAAGAATCTTGATTGCCGCATGAGTAATTGCCATGTGTTGGAATTGCACTAATCGGATATTAAACAGACAGGCAACATTTACCCCTAATCGAAAGTTCCCAACCTGCACCAAGCTCGCATCTTTGCACCTATAGTTTATGTTTCTGTTGATTCGAATAGAAAAGGTATTCGTACTAAAGACTTAGTATTTCATTTTAAGTTATTTTTAAAGTAATATAAAAATTGTAAAATAAATTAAATTGCTTGATTATGATTGCATGGTGTTTTAATGCACAATAATATAAGCTTATATCAGCAAATGCTCTCTAAAATGTTTTATAACTTATTTTTATCTAAACATAAATGGCTTATTGTGTATGTTATTTTTTATTTTTCCAAAATACTATGTAAAATTTCATTAATGTCATAAGTATTTTATTAAATAATTTTTTAGTTATTTTAGTTATTTAAAAAATAATAATATAAAACATAATTTTCAACATATTTTCAATGTGAAAATACAAAATTATTATTTTATTTTTTAATGCAGGTTTACATAAATAATAGACTATACGTAGTGATATTACACCATACTTTTGAGTACTCTGAGTATTTTTTTTTAAATATTCATAAATACAATGAGTATCTTTATATCATTATATTTACTTGTGCGCATTCCGAGTATCTTTAAATAGTGTTCGAAAGTGCTTTGAGTTACTTTCAAAACTATTAGCAAACATTGTGGGTATTTTCAAAATGTATTCAATATTAAATACATTTATATATATGTATGTAAAGGTAATTGTGCATAGACTATTTTTAGTGCACTTTTGAGTACTAATTGCCAATAATAAAGAAATGTAGCCACACATTAAGCAAATGAGTCAATCTTGCCAGCAACCTGCCACCAAAGAACACCCCTTGCCCCTGCGCCCGACAGCCGTGTGGCTGCCTTTTAAGCTAACCACTTGCCACAGGATTCATGTCAAGTGTCTGTCGGTTCGTTCGCTCCTCTGTCCGTCCGTCCGGCTGTCCGTCTATTCGGCTGTTTTTGTCGTCTGTTGTTGTCGCCGTGCGGTTTAAGCAAACGAATTTCAAGCTGAGTTCGACTGACGCTCGCTTGATTGATTGTCATATTCATATTCATAATCATGCTCATATACACTCGTTGTCATTCAAGAGCGTTCTCTATCGCCATCTCGCTCGCTCGCGCACTCGCTCTTAGCTTCATTTTTGATGTGTAAACACTGGCAAGCAACGTCAAAATGGCAGCTTAACACGAAGCTCCTCACGTCGCTTAGCTCATGAATATGCACACACTGCCAAAGGGGTGTGTGTGTGTGTGTGTGTGTGTGTAGGCTAGGGCTATAAGCAGACCATGCCCATTGTGGGCGTTTGCAGCCGCAAGCGCGTTATTTAATGAGTCATTAGCCGGCGGGCATTTTGGGCCAAAAGTTTGGCCTGGTTGCAGCGACTGCTGATGCGCCACGCCGCACACACACACACACACACACACACACACACACAGAGGAAACCGTGTCAGCGGCGACAGTTGTCAGTTGTCTGTTGCAGCTGCAGGGGCGACAATTATGTGGCGTCTGCAGTTTTAAGTGCGCCTTTGCATGTGGCGCTGTTTGCACAAGCTCGACGCAGGGCAACGGGGGGTTGGGGGGGGGGGGCAGCGGGGCGCTGCGGGTTGCATTGCACAGGACATAGGCATTAACACACAATGTAAACATTGCATAAATACTTGTAAGCCAGCGTCGATATCGGTGGCAACTGCCAACTTGTTGGCCAAATTCCACAACTCCGAAAGCAAAAGCAAAAAAGGGGGAATACCCTGTACTCAAGGAAAACACTGCCGGAGGGTATGCCAAGGCAGGCAGCGGTATATATATCGAAGTCGGTCAGATCGGAACACTATATCACATTTCGGTTGATCAACACATCCTAATTAAATTGAGAATGTAAGAACAAAAATGTATCAACATAGCATATAGCTACTATATACACATATCGTACGTATTTAACCTTCGGCAGAAAGAAGAGAAATGTCCCCTCTTATCTTCAAGTCAGATTAGCAGCTTATAGCTATAAGCTATACTTAATGATAATTATAATAAATATTTATAGATTGATGATCTTAATACTGATTAGCTTAGTTATTTCATACTCGCAGTAATGGAAATTATTTAATTTTAAAAATGCTATTGCATCTTTTATTTAAACTTGTTTTAGGTAAACTTATGACATTTACAAAAATATCAAATTTTCGCACAACAAAATCACAATAAATAGATAGAATACACTCCAGAATACTTGCTTAATACATTCATTCATTATAGTAAATTTAGTAGGGTTCACTTATTTGATGGCTTTCAATTATGGTTGTAGGGTATGTGCTAGTCGAGCATTTGCGTTGATTTTCATGCGTCTTGATTTTGGCTTACGACTCTTCTGCCACAACAAAATCGATGGAATTGTTTGACGCTTGCCTGACTTTGCGTGTGTGTGTGTGTGTGAAAACATTCTATCTGTCTGTCGGTCTGTCTGGCCGCCTGTTCCTGAGTAAGCCCCCCGCCCCCCCCCCCCGCCCTCCCTTCCGCTGAATGTTGCCAAGTTGCCACTGATTTGTCGCATTCCCTGCGCAATGTGACAAACGTTAATTTTTGTGCCTTGTTTTGCATACAACAAAAAACTTTTGCCTGGCCAAAGGGTGTCTGTGTGTGTGTGTGTGTGTGTGTGTGTGTCGGAGGGGAGGATGGGGCCGCTGCTGTGGTTATGTTGTGGTTTGAGCTGTTGCTGCCACGACATTGCGTGCGTCGTCTTAGTTACTTGAGCAATTTATGGCAAATTAAATAAATTTATCATTGTGGCCAGGTTGTGGTAGCCCCACCTCCCTTCAACTAACCCCCCCCCCCCCTCCCCCACCGTTCTACCAATCACTACCTCTCGCCGCCAGCTGCAGGCACACAGACAACAGTCCAGTTGCCGCTTAACCGAAAGTTAAATAATTGTCATTTGCTGCTCGATTGCTGCCCACGTAAAACAAAAGAATTGTCACAGTTGTTGTTGTTGCTGTTGTTGTTGTTGTTGCTGCTGCTGTTGTCGCCCGCAAACTGCAAACGTTGATTTGTTGTTGTCGTCGCCTACGGCTGCTACCCTTTACACCGCCCCGCCCCCCTGCCTGCCCGAGTAAAAGTGTCAGCGTGTGCCTGGCACCAAAAACAAGCCAGCGCAAGTTTTTTGCCAACTTTCTTAAATACTTTTGCGGTTGCCCCTAAAACCAGCAACTGCTGCCGCCGGCAACCAGCAGCAACAGCGCCCAGTCACAACAGCAACAGCAACAGCAACAACAACAATTAATGCCGCGTTGTTTGAAATTGGCTAAATGTAAGCGCAGCAGCAAAGCCACTTTCTGTCTGGCTGGTTGGCGATTTGCATAATGCGGCGTATACGTGATTTTTATACCCTGCATCCAATAGGTGAAAACAAGGTCTAAGGTTGTACAAAATATTAACATTTTTGAACCAATAGAGTACAGACACTTCATATATTTTTGATTAGCATCAACAGTTATGTCGATGTCTCCGTCTTTCTCTCTCTCTGTTTCTCTATCTCTGACTCTGTCAATCATAGAGACCAAAAAAACTAATTACACTTAATTTAATCAATAAGTTTTCATATGCCAAACGCAGACGCAGTTTATTGGTATACTTTTTATAGCTTCCTTCGTTTTCTGCAAACCGATAAATATCGATTTCCCAGCACCGAATAATAAAAGGAAGTTCCGCTTGCAAAACGCAGAATTTGCATATTTTTATATTTGCAATAACTCATCGATAGACATCGATTATAATCGATAATCTAATAGTTACTAGACCAAATAAAAAATAAACACACTTAGTGCAGCATTTGGAGATATTTATATTAATCAAGGTTAAAGAAGAAAGGAATTTTTAATAATTTATTTTTAGATACCCTCAACTGGTTAAATTTCAGATTTTAATGCCAATTTTATATACTCAACGGTTAGGCGGGCTCTTTAAGGTAGAACAGTTTTTATTTTTAAAGTTGCTGAACAATAATTGCAATATTTGCATTGTATATGGATATGTATGCAGAGTAAACACATATATGTATTTGTATTTAATACACTTTCATCTTTTTGTATTGAATTTAATCCGAGTCTTAAGGCCAAAGAACGTGCATGCAAATACGGCGAGTCCCCCGCCACCCGCAGCACTTTCGCCCCCCCCCCCCCTCTGTACGCTCATGTGTTGCGCTATCTTGTGATATATCGCTGAACAATTAAATGTTATCGGCCACAGAGACCAAAGAGAGATAGCAGCACGGACAGCGCACAGCGTGAGTGAAAGGGAAGGGAGAGTGTGTAAGAGAGAGGATAACGGGTGTTGGGTGATGGGCAGTGGGCGTGAGAGCGTGATAGACAATCAGAATCGCACGGACATGGACACGGCTACGTCCGAAAAATTGTCATTAATCATCGCGAATGACGCGGGCTGCACGCAATGGCAGCAGCAACAACAGCAACAACAACAACAACAACAGAAGCAGCAGCAGCAACAACAATCATAATAACAATTTGTGGCCAAATATTTGTTGGACCTTCCGACCGCAAATTTCTATTGCCAACTGGCCCCCTGAATTGACTCACATAACGTGCCGGCCAATAAGCCCCACCCCCCCTTTGGGCGGCTCGGACCCGCAAACAGTATTCAAATGCAGCAGCCAACATCAAGTGATTCATATGTGAACTATGATGCAATATTCATGAATACTTTCTGTTCGCTGCAATCGGACAGGTCTCTCAATATATCGTGATCTCAGCAAATGTCGTCATGACAATGACCGAACACCAGGCACCATGGCTATAACGACAAATATGAATGTCAATACAAATGCAAATGCTATTCAAGTACGTGCAGCGTTTGTCGTGAGGCCGGTATTTTTTTTTTTAACTAATACAGACGCATATCGCTCATCTTATCAGTGTTTGTTTGTTTTTTTCTCGTTATTATTATTATTTTTTTGCTCAGCTAATTTCAAGAAATGTTCCCCTGTTAGCCCCGATTACTCCGCGGCTACAACTACCGCATTACTCACCGATTATTTGAACTATGCTAATCTAGTTCATCTCAGTCAGTGGGGCTTGGCATCCGTTAATGATTATTTCACAATGCATTTTGTGATATCAAATGCACTTTAGCACGGCGTACACATACATACATGTGTTTATATGTGATTAAAATTAAAATTATACATGAACTAAACACGCAAAAAGTTCTATGTTTAATTCTGATCATATTTTCTCATTTTTCTGGAACCAATCTACAATTTTTCCATTTGACCAATAAGTTTTTTTACACGCATTTTTTGGGAACGCATCTATCATGTATATATAATCTTATTCTTGCAGCAGCTTTTGATCGCAAATTTATTTTTGATTATAATTTTTGAATGCGTTCAATATTTGATAGAGGTAGAGAATAATATTTTTATAATAATTATAATTATTATATAATTAATATTTAAGAATATTAGAATATTTAAGATTTTGGTAGATGAAGCAATTTTATTTAATACACAAGACTTTCAAGAATATTTATTTTACTTTTTCTACTTCCCAATTATGAACTTCCTATCTGATCTCTTTACAAATACTTTGTATGATCAGCATGATCATAAAATATTTACCATTTCTAAACAATATTTGTGCTCTGTCCTCCATTTTCACTTATATATCAATTCTCATTATAATTGTTTGAATTATGATTAAAATGATATAACTATTTATTCGTGTGCAAATTATTTATTCCACACGTTTTCTATTAAATACTTCGCTCCATTTGACACTCACTTATCTCTGGCTGTCCTCCATGGTCACATTACTCAGACTCTACCCAATATTACTCACAGATCACTCAGACTAACAGCTGCTTAAGTGATTCCACATTTAACGCAGCTGATTCACACAACATTTTTAAATAAATTGTGCATATTTTGAATAATACTATTTACTTTTCTACCTAGGCAATACCCCTAATGTTGGCAGCTTGCCGTAGCAATTAAACTAAATCTTAAAACAAAATAGAAGCAATTTCAAATGTAAATGCAAAGCGCATCAGTGCTGGCAGTTGCCACGGCTTATGCCATGAATAAACATTCATAATACCCATAGCTGCAATTTGTGAATACAATTTGTATTCACAATGCAATCAGAGCAAACCAAAATGCGTTTGCCCAAACGAGTTGCAACAGCAAAGGCAAAAGCAACAGCAACTGACACTCATATTCATCTGTCCATTTGAATGCATTCATGGCTGCATATTAATGTGCCCCTCCTCCATCCCCGCCCCCCAACCACCCCCCCTTGAACACATTTTTGTATGAATTTCATTCAGATTTTTATAGTCAACGGCGGCACTTTTGTGGCTTTGATTCAGTTGGAGATGAAAGATGGGATCGGGTTTGGATTTGGGTTTGGGCTGCGAGCTGTGAGTTGGGCATGGCATTTGCATTGGCACGCGTAACTTATGATGCTAATGCTGCTGCGGTTGCTGTTGCTGTTGCTGCTGCTGCTGCTGCTGCTGTTGCTGTTGCTGGATCAGGCGGCATTTGCATTAGCGGCAGCAGCTGCATCAGGCGATGATGTCAAGTCGCGGCGCTGGCCAAACGCGCGCCAATTGAAATTGCAATTACAAATTGCAATTGCGAAACGGCAAAACTGTTCATATATGTCATAGAGAGACGTTTGCTCGTGCCAGCGGCAAGTGCCCCTCTTTCTCCTTCCACATACCATCCCCCTGTCCCTGTCCCTGTCCCTGCCCCTATGCCAGCCCCCGCCCCAGCCTATCTATCTGTGCATCTTAAGCGATCTCTGCGCAGCTGCTGCGACGATGCCGACGACGGAGACGGACGCGGAGATGTGGCTGTCATTTATCGTTGACGCTCGATTAAAATTCTTGGCGTTATTTAGCAATTGGTCGAGGGGCGGGGCCCGGGATAAGGGGCAGCTGCTGGGTGGAGGCGTCGCCAGCATCATCGCTATCAAGTCAACCCGTGCATGAGAGAGAAGCATACACTCACACACTCACACACACACACACACACACACGGCACGCAGTAACCTAGTAAACTCATTAAAAACACAAAAAAATAAATAAATAAAAAAATCAAGGCGCAGTTGATACCCTGCAATCACGTTAATTGCCATATTAGAGCACATTACCAGAAAGATACTCCCACATTTAGTGAGGAATTCACAGTTCTTGCGATTGATTATATACACAAAACATACCCTGCAAATTCATGCGAAATTGTTATTAAATTGTTAAAAAAAAAGTTACAGGAATTCAAAGGAAATTGCTCTTCTTAGCAGGCAAGTGATTATGTGCACAAAAGATACCCTGCAATTGCAGAAATTGCCATATTATAGCCGGGTGTGTTTACCAACAGCAAACAACTAAAAGAGACTTACAAATTTATTCAGAAATTCTAGCAAAACTATTCTTGTGAGTACCTAAAAAAGTAATTTTATGCATGGAATATCCTATAAAGATCGAAAATTACTATAAAATACCTAAAACTGTATGCAAAATCAATTAAAATAGATATATAGAAATCCGCTATAGCTAAGTAAACTTGTTACTTATTTTTTAAAATTTTCTTATGTATCTGCAACAGCAAATTTATTCAGCAATGCCAACGATATCGTTTTCCATCAAGTCTTGAATTAAATTAAATTGTTTATAAACGTTGCTCAACAGGGGCGTGGCGTCGTCATCACTAACGAATGTTTATAAATTAATCCAGATATACAATCGACATGGTTACAAATGCCATCGCGTTGCAAATTAATTGAAGATGCTCGAAGTACCCCATTATTGAAGAAATTTCGCAATAAAGGTAGAAAAAACAACTAATAACTAAAAGATACTTATGTATCTTTTAAGCTCTCATTTACGATATTTTTATGCACGCCCACTTGAAGGCCAGCTCGCTGCGCTGCAGCTCGGCGCTTGCATTGAGTGCTTTTCGAGTGGCTCGTGAATCGGTTGGACTGTTTATGCGAGTATTTCGATTGCACAAAACAAGAAAAAGAACACAAAAACAAAAAACACAATCAATATACCAAAACGCGCCGCAGCAAATTTATTTATTGCAACATGCGACGCGCTAAGCTGTGCAACGCTGCGGCGTATCTGTGAGATACTTTATGTACTTATATCTGCACTGCGCTCGTAAATTCATTCTTCTCGCTGCGCTTGTCATTTGTCATGCAAGTCAGTCAGTCAGTCAGTCAGTCAGTCAGTAAGTCAGTCAGTCAGTCAGTCAGTCAGTCTGTCAGTCAAGTCAACATTTTTGTCGCCGTTGCTGGGCTACGATTTGCATAAGGCCAAGACAAGTTGGTACGCAATCAATACAAATGCACGACTAGCACATACCCTGCAGCAACAGGAAGCTTAACAGAAATATATTTCTCTTATATGGGATGGGTACTACAAATATATAAATATAACTGACTTTTTAAGCCTTTAGCTAATTTACTCTGCAGCCTGAATGATTTTTGTTCTCCATGGTCACTTGATTAAGATGCTTTATGCAGAAAAAACCCGTATGAATTCTACTTGAAAGGCATGGAATATTTTGGATTTTTCCATTATTTGCATAAAACACTTTGTGACGTCTTTATTTTTTACAGGGTATACGGCGTGTGCTCAATGGCAAATGTGAAGTGCTGCAGATACACGTGCCAAGAGGATATCGTTCAATGTTGTTGCACTTTACGGCTTAGTAATTGATTGTGCGTATTAACAAGATGTTTCTCTTGTTATTGCCTCTCAAAAGATGGCTAAAGTGCAATTGAGCCAAGAGCTGAGCCTTTTGGCATTGCCATGGCCAACGCTGGCATGTTGGCATGCGCTCAAGGTTAAGTCGTGTCGAGTGTCGCTAATCGTTAATCGATAGCTAAGCGATTTATCGACTCAATTTGGCCAGCGCCCAGTTCCGATCGCGTGTGTCAAATGGCCAAGACAGCTGCATAAATTTGCATGCGAAATATGACAGATAAAGTAGAGTATCTTGTATCAAGCTGTTGTTGGTGTTTGTATCTTGTATCTCATAGATTTGCAGCGTTGACTTATTTATGAACCTTAGCTGCTTTAAGCCGCACTTTGGCGCATTGCAACAAAATGAACTTGTCAACAATAGAATGAAGTCACGTATTTAATCAGCTAAACATTATACCGTTCTATACACGGCTGTCTGCAGAAAATGTGAAAATGCGAAATACAAAGAAGAAAAAAATGAAGAGAAAATAACATACCAGCTGGCCATGCTGAGGCTGGCTTTTGCCTGCGACTTTTACATTTTGTGCAAAATACCAAATACAAAATCAAATCTCATTGCGAAAAAAGAATGCGAAACTTTCTTATAATCAACCCTCCCCACCTTTCACCCGCACCACCATCTAACTAGCTGCTTGGCTCCTATAGCTATTTCAGTTATTTTTTTTTTTTTTTTTTCTTTTTTTAACATTTCGCACGCGCTTCAACAAGCAAATTACGTGCCACGACATTCCCCCTTTGAAAAGGGGTTGGGGTTGCTGTGCTGGCACGTGGGCGTGGCTGCATGCCCAATGGCATTTTGACATTTTTGTTAATGGCATAAGCATCAAATTACACACGAATCTCGTCACGACAGTTTCAGCCAAAAGATACAGATACAGATACAGCAACAACTAGAACTTCAGCTACAGCTGCAGATACTACCTTTAGATACTCTTTGGCGTGTATTCAGTTACCTTAGCTGCCGCTGGGCAATTAAAAGGTTTGGGGCCGCACGCTCCGCTGTGCAAAAAAGAGAGCTAGTTTTGCTAGAGAGCAAACTTTAAAAAGAGCCGAAATGTATTTATTTTATACATTTTGTGCATATTATTTGGCATATTTAAATTCATTTTATTCGAAGAATATAAAATTAAAATTTCTTAAATAAAATAATTTGCTTTATATTAAAGTAAAGAAGTCAGCAATTATTAAGTTTTAATGACAAAAGACATTTGGAATATATGTATATACATAAGTATTCCTTTTTAAAGTAATACGATTTATTCTTATAATATCCTACAATTTTCCACAGTTTTAAGGTCACTGTTTAACAGTTTGAGTTTGAAAGTAACCAAGACTTTCAGCCGTTTTTAATTGCAAAGAGAGCAATTTATTTTTTTTATATGTTAAAATGTATTTATTTTTTTGGAATATTATTAATTTTTTTAAAAGTATACAAGGGTCTGTTTTTTGCAAATTGACATGTGATATTTTGTATTTATCTGTAACTAATACAATTCTATATAAATATTGAAAAAGAGACAAGACGAAATGGGCAATTAAATTGTGGCTGCAATACAAAATTTTGTCAAACAAAATATAGAAACAAAATTGTAGCTGAGTTGGCAACGGTCAAACACACAAACTCCCTCACACACACACACACTCGCACACATGTTGCACTTTAATTTGTTGCACAAACAACCAGCTAAAGGGGCCGCAGGTTGGACCTGGCCCTGAAATCTGGAGTTTGTTATCGCAGCACAGCAAACAAACACACACAGCACACATACACACGCACACACAGCAGGCACAACAAAGCGTGCACAAAAAGCTGTTGTTAACAGCGCTTTGTGGCAGTCACCGTTACAACAACAGTCGCAGTCACACTTACAGTCACATTCGAGTGACTGCAAACAGAAATCCACTTTACAGTGGCACGCTTTTAATTGTTCACACACACACACACACACACACACACAGCGCTTACATCAGCGCATGAGCATGCAGCTAGGCACACACACACACACACACACACTCGCACAGTGGTCGCATCATTTATTTATTTAGCAGATCTCGTTTCGGTGCCTTATTTCATTTGCCGCATCTACTATTTTCTTTGCCTTCTTTTCCTTCTTCTTTTTTAGCTTTTGTCAGCTGCCACTTCTTCCTCTGCTCGTTTGGTGTCGCTTTTTCTTTTTTTTGTTGCTGTTGTGGGTTCTTCAGGAAGCGCTCGACGCAGGCAACCAGAAAACTCAAGTTCTTAGCTTTTGTGTTGTGCGTGTGTGCTCTGTGTGTGTGTGTGTGGGGGGGGGGGGGCTGTGGGCGTTGCATTGTACTAAAAATAAACATTTTGCAGTCACAAAAACAACAACAACAGGAAATTGCAGTGCCCCTGAGTTGAAAATAAGAAAAATAAATTATGAAGTCATTCGAGATGCGCAGATTAGAAACCAGATTGAAATAGTCCAAGCCTAAGTTGACACAATAAAACACACACTAACACACACACACACACATTGTGCTGTATATCAGTAAAAAAAAAAAAAAAAATGAAGTGAAAACTATGCACTAGCACAGTGCGCACGACTACCGTATGCCCTGTAATAAGCTCAAGTTAAGCACATTTTATATGTAATATATTTTTTGCCAATGGCAAGAACTTTAAAGAATTTCCAATTTCCTAATATGACTTTTTGTTTAATTAAAAGCCAGCAATTGGACTTGTGGCACATATTATTGTTTATTTTTGTATATACAAGATATTAAATTTTTTATGTTTTATATATCTGTTTAGTCTTATGCCTAATTTAGGAGCTTTAACTTGTCTAATCTCCTAGTTACACAGCTAAATAAAATGTATAATTTTTTATTTAGGTAATTTTTTTTTTTAGTGTAGGAAATTATTTTCACACGCCTTGCATATTATTTCGCACACTTAAAAAGTATTCAACTTATATATTTAAGACATTTGTATACCAGTTTTATTTTATTTATTAAATTCAGTAGCTTTAGTTATGCTTAAAAAGAATTTGAATCAAGATACACTCAAAATGTATTTATTCATTTTTATTAAAGGGTGACGGGAGGGGCTTATGCACTGCGACCTTGATGGATGTATTGTAGCTCCTACTGAGCAAGCTCCCCCGTCAACCCAATCTCTCGGATGTATTCGAGAAGTTTGATTGGGTTGAGACCTTCTTGATATAGAATTTATTTTTGTTCCATTACTCAGCCGTGCGTGGGCAATGCCAGACTCAGGAGAATATTCTCCTATCGTAAAAGTATTAAAAAAAATCACATATGAAATTTAATAATTTTAGCTCTGCCAGTCGCCAAGTTCAATGGATTTGTTTTTAACCCTAAACCATTTTGAAAATGAGTACAAAGGGTATATCGGTTTTGTGCAAATGTAAGTAATTGCCAGAAGGAAGCATCCCCAACAACATAAAATGTATATATTCTTGATAAGGAGCTGAGTTGATTTAGCCAATGTGCGCAGCGATCTAGGGAAATACAAAAGCTGAAGACCCAAACTTTCCGATTATAAATCGATATCTTGCCCCATTTCATTGTAATTGATAAAAATCGATTTTAAGACTTGGTTTTCTTAGCATATCTCGGAAACTTTACCAGCTAGAGCCACCAAATTTGGTTTATAATGCTCCAAATAGGAAAGGTGTTGGTGTATGTATAACAGCTGTGAGCAGGGTATCTCCTAGTCGAACACCCGCGGCTCGAGCACTCTTATTTTTAATTTTTGTTGAGAGCACAAAAGATAGGTTGGCATATTTTCAGCAATTTAATAACAGCGTATGCAAACATAAAAAGAAGAAAAGAAATGTTATCTTGAGCATTGGGCTTGGTGTCTGTGTTTGTTTTTTTTTGCGGCTACTGAAGCTGCAGTCGTCCCAGCTAAGGTTACATAAATATACCTATAGATACAAATGCAGAAGGTACAAAGATGCAGATACACACACACACACAGACACAGACACACACAGGGGCACATTGACAGTTAAGCGACAGCAGCACACATGCCATTTAATGAAGTCAAGGATGACATTGTCGTAAATACATTTAGCTGCAAATACACACACCAGAACACACACACACACACTAGCACGTTCGCACACACACACTTCAGTTTACAGTTTTTAATTTCAATGTACCTTTGTCTTTTTTACATTGTTTTTTCCTGTGTATCAAATGTCCAAATCTGTTCGCTTTTAGCTAACATGCGCTCTCTCTCTCTCTCTCTCTCTCTATCTTTCACTCTCCTTTCTCCCTCTAGCACTGACCGTGACCAAAGGCCTAGAAAGTGAGTAACCACTGAACAACGCAGGCGACAAACTCGTGACCAAGGAAATTCCCCTTGAGCTTTACAAAAGATTTACAATAAGGAAATATCAACTTTGCGCACAGTGTTTCATTTAATTAGATATAGACCTACATAATTGCAGTTGCATGTTAGTCTCTTTTAATTTTAGATATATATATTTTCATATTAGATAACAATTCTGATATGCGCACTTTGATATTCGCTGAGCATTCGTAAAATGCGGCATCATTTTTCACTGTATCTAAACTGTTTTCAAACTAATTGTTTTCAATTGTTCAAGCATATGTCAGGCCAGTGGAGCACTCGCTTAAATTTACTCTCTTGTGGATGCAATTGATATTTCGTTTCGCAAATGTTTTGCCACCTCATAACTTTTTCAATTTTCTAGTTCTTTTTCTTCGCCATATTCGTAAATGTTGCTCTCTTCAATTTGTATCTGCATGTTGTTTTTTCTTATTTTTTCCTTATTTATTTTTATACACTCTTACATTTGGTCCCTAGTAGATATTTCATATTTTTTATCTCTCTCTTGTGCAATATTCGCCATGGGTTTGTGCAGAAAAAAAAAAAAAAAAAAAAAAAAAAAACCTTCATGCTTTATATGAAAATATATCCACTACTTTATCTTATCTATTTCCAAGGTACACAAGCTCCTTCCAGGTTAAAGCAAACATTGAGATCTTTAGTTATATAAGTGGAATTTTTATGTAGATGCAAGATTTTTCCTCACATTAATGCGCAGTTGACGTTTTAATGAGTCATTGTTTGAATTATGAATAATAATATAGTCAATGCGAAATGTAATTGTACTAATTGTAACAGAGAATGTACAAATATAGGGAATATATCTGTGCGTATATTCAAAGATTTAACTGAGATCATTAAACATGTTAGCATTCGCAGTTGCGTAATGTCGGAGAATTTCGAATAAAGCGACAAAGTCAAGTGCAAAACTAAATGCAAGCCCAGTTTTAAGTGTGACCCACGTCATGTTTAAGTGTTTTTCTTAGTGTGTGTGTGTGTGTGTGTGCGTGTGTGTGTGTCGGATGTATTTGCTGCTCTACGCTGCTCTCTTATTTCTAAATTAAGATGTTTGTGCAAATTAATTGGTCGCTGGCATCATTATTACAAAAGCGACAAACAATTAGCCTAGATTTGTGCACGACGGCGATTGAGACGAAAGATAACAGTGTGACCGAATGCCATAAAGTATTGTCTGTGTGCGTATGCGTGTGTATGTGTGCGTGCCGGTCCCTGGTCCCTGCTCGGGCGCCAATCTGTGCAGCTGCAAGCGCCGTCGTTGTCAATTGTTCTTGCAATTGAGCGGCAATTAAATGCGGATGCCATTCGCTGATTGAAATGAATTGAACCGCAATCGATGTGCGTGCGTGTGTGTGTGTGTGTGTGTGTGTGTGCACGCAGTTGCCGCTGATGTACTTATACCCTGTACTCATTAAATATGGGTAAATTAGGGCATATTGAAGTTGTGCAAGTGTAACAGGCAGTCGGAGGCATCTCTATTTGAAGTTCGATAAGTATCGAATAAATTCTCTGTGTTTTAGAGCATGCCTCAGAGTTCATAAGAGCTATATTTGGCAAATTACGAATATTTTAGTTCCCTGCCGATATAGGCCATGACTTCTGGTATATACACATATTTAAGTGTCAGCATTAAGTGCTACAATAAAAGCAAGTTATTTGGAACTTAGAAGACGAACAGTTGCCTTGCAACTGATTACAGGGTAGCTAATCATTCTCGACCGACTCGATCTTTTTTAATTATTTTTTTTTTTATTTTTGAAAAATTTATCGTAATGAATTCGCTGCTTAGCTTATTACAGAGTATCCATTTGTCAGTCGCGCCCGACTTAAGCACTCTCAATTATATTACTTTTTCATATTGTTATATATTATTAAAAACATATACAAAAATATGAACAAGTTAATAGCAACCAAATCGGAATCGTTCCGACACAACTTACCGTTATAATCCCAGCTATGCGCCTGTGCGCCACGCCCCGAATTTAGGGCGACGCCGAGCAGCGCCCAAAGCAGCCACGTGGCTGCCAGGGGCTGCAGTAGCCTAGCCATGGCGCTGGCCAGCGTTTGCTTTTAGCGCTGATCACTCGATTCCCCTTCGGCGGTTCGGAGGGTGGGGGTAACGTCGACAGCGACGTCGGCAGCGACGCTTTTGTTTGTGCCAAATGCAACTGCAAAAAATTGCAGCCTATTTAGTGGACAGCGGCGGCAGCGGCAGCGACAGCGACAGCTCTTGGAGTGGCCATATAAATGTTAAGCAGCAACGCGCTCTATTCCCTCTCTCTCTCTTTCTTTCACTCACTCTCTCTCTCTCTCTCTCTCTCACACTCAAGCCACCCGCGGCGTTGGAGGCAGCGCATAAAGTTCACAGCGGGTGGCGGCAACGGTCAGTGGCGACGCTTCCGGTCGAAGTCAAAGCATTAACACCCAGTACAGCAGCCGAACAGGACAGAAGCACACACACACACACACACACACACACACATAGTCACACACAAACACAAAAGGATATTTTCACAAGCATTTCCGTTACAAATGAAAGCAATGAAGAGCCCCCCCTCCCCCTAACGCCACAGCCCCGCCCACAGTCCACGCAACGCATTGGACACTTCCGCCTTTGTCTATGCGAATGAAAACTGGAAAGCACAAAAAAAAGACCTGTGAAAAAAATGGCCAACAAAAAAACAAGCTGTAAACAAGCGACACAGGACACACACAGAGCACGACAGCACGGGGGCAGTGGGGCCATTTTTTGGGGTTCGAGCCCGGCGGCAACTGAAGCACATTAAATGTTGCTTAATTTTAAATAAAGCAACATTTTCATATGCCCAAAAAAAAAAAAAAATATACAAATAAAAATAAACGTTTATAAAAAATAAAAGCCAAAGAAAATATTGCGGAAAATTGAAGAAAATTCACGCCTCGCACTTTTCAGCCAGCGACTGGTTGCCTCATCAGCATTCAATTGTTCAATTGTTGTCGACAGTCGCATCAAAATTTCAAATTCCATTCTATTTTATTCTATTTATTTTTTCTTCGTATCTAGAGGAGTGTGGACTGAAGCGGGCCTAGGCAAATGTCTAAGGTTATCAAGCGTGTTCCAACTTAATGCGATGCGCAAATATCAAGAAGATACCAAAAGACTTTTTATAGCTCAAAACTAAACAACATGTTTTGGTTCAGTTAAAGTGAATAAAAAAAAAGGCGGCGGGTTCGAACCTCATAATAGACTATGGCAATTAATTATACTAGAATTAGAATAAATATCAAACGCTATAGCTTGTAACTATAAGCGATTTATGGTTTTAAAATTAATTATTTTTGTATAACACATAATTTCTTATAATTTTTAAGCGTTTAATGCCCAACCAGAATGGAACTAAAAGTATTAAAAATGATGATAAGAAATAAGAATAAAAAGTTTGAATTACAAACAATTTTATTCTTGTTTCAAAATGATCTAAACTGTAGTTCTTGTCTCATTTCATTTTGAGAATTCCACGATAACTGGATACAAGCACGAAAATGTCGTCAAGAATGTGTTTTATGATTCCAAAAGTTCAAAAAAGTATACTCGAATTGAGTGCGAAATACTTTCATTCCAGAATTTTCGTTTTTAATTACGCAATATTAACGATTGTTGGTGATGTCATCTATGAGGAAAATTTTCCTAAAATTGCAAATATATAGTGGTACGAATATTGTACCGCTTGCACATGGATTTGGGATTTGGATTTCTAGTGTGTCTACATTAATTTAAACTGGCTTTGAAAACAAATAATCGCATTAAGAGTGAAATTTTTATTGTTTCCCAAAAACTTCTTGTCGTTACAATAAGTGCCAAATGCCAAAAAGAAAAAAGAATACAAATTCCACATAACAAAAAGTGTTTGCTCAGTTCACATGACGCTACCAAGTCTTAATTTGTCTTTTCAACGCTCTCTCTCTCTCTCTGTCTCTTTTGCGCTCCCTGTCGCTATGTGCAAATTGTGCAAATATTGCACAAAAATTGCGCGCATAAATTACAACAAATTGCGCGAATATTATATAGCAAAAACATATAATAAAATAAAGTAAAAGAAATAAATAAAAGCGAAAAATACCATTTTCATGTGGCGCTTTAATGAACTTGAACTTGAAAGACAAACACTACCCGCCCCTGTAGCTTCAGGCAGTGACCAGCTGCGTTTTTATTAGTGCGAAAAAAAACAAAATGAATACGCGATTAAGTGTGTTTGAAATGCGCGAATATTGAATGCCTTTTGAATGCCTTTTGTGACGTGAAAGGCTGCGGTATCTGTATCTATGAGATACGCGTAAAAGCTTTGTAGTTTATGCGGCGGTTGGCAAAATGCCTGCACATATATAAACGTATATACATATATATAATGTATATATATATATATATATTTTTTTTTTAAATTATTAAATGAGATACAACAAAAAGCAGTTGCCGCTGATGTTGCCGTGGCTGCTGCTGTTGTTGCTGCCTATGTTTCAATTAAGTTAACATTAAAGGAATGCTTTTAGTTTCGGCCCGACTCTAAGTGGCCAACAACAACAGCAGCAGCAGCAGCAACAACTGTTTGCGGCCAAGTTTTGGGTTACCCAACATGTTACGCATAATAATTGGCGAATTGCAACACAATGGAAGCAGAAATGCAGCAACGAGCATCAGCAGCAACTGGCTGCAGCAGGCCTTCGACTGCCATTAATGAGTTGAGCCTGTTCGCTGAAAAACTGTGTTATTTTTTGTTTTTTTCAGCACCTATAGAAATTGAGAATGAAAGCAGAAAGCAGCACAGGTTGTGCAACTGGACAGATTTGCTATGAATCCCATATATATATATATACAAGAGCAAAAAACAGAGTGACTTGGTTTATGGCTTTCCACATACCAGAACCCAGGTAAATGTTCGAAATTTACAGCAAATAATGTTTAATATCTATCTAGTATATCAAGAATATATATTTGTAAGAGCATGAAGAGTTATAGTTATAGCGAAAATATATATAAAAATCGCCCTAGTAAAAATCGACTTTTAATGTAAAGCATCCCAAATATAAGAAACATTTTCTATAAATTAAAAAAGTCTTTTCGTTGTAGCGAAATTTGAAAATCTGCTCAGTGTATGAAAAATTTATGTAAAAAAGTTTGAAAAAAGTAATAAAAAATTATGCCAGTATACTCTAAAAAGTTATTCTTATTGTTATTCTTTTTTTTTTAATATTTTTGTATATGTTTTCTATTTTAAATACCGAACCCTTCTCGTAGCCGCTCAGAGCCTTTGTCACAGGCTCTTTTCAGGCCTTATTCATAAGCAAAAACTTGCGCCGCTTTTTGTGGCAAGCTGTTAATGATGCGCTTGCTGCATGTGGCATGTGGCATGCGGCATGTCTTAGCATATCATATATATGTATTTAATTTGTATATTAACATCTCATCATTAAAACTCAACTAAGCGTTAGTTAAGTTCGCGTTTTTGCGCGTGAAGAGTCATTAAAATTAATGATGCATAATATTGCAGGCGCTCTTTCTCTTCTTCGCTTCTGCTGAAAAAAAGCCACATTTGGCCCCCCTACCCGCCCTCTCCGCCTCTTTGGCTTTAGCTCTAATGCCCAATAAACGCTGTTGTTCTGGTTGATATTCTTCGGCTTCTTCTTCTCGCTTGGCGTTTGGCATTCCATTGAACGCTGCCAAACGCCTGGGAAAACCAATGGGAGCCAACAAAAAAAAAAAAAAAAAACAAACCAAATAAAATTTTGCTACGTTGTCACTTGCAACACGATCCTCGAGCGGTAGCAACAGTTTGAAAAACAAGTGAAAAGCTCGCAGTTATAGTATAAACGACTTGGGCTTACTCTGTTAGCAGCGTAAAGAGCAACTAAAAACTGCTGGAAAGAAACATGCTCTTAATTATAATTCTAAGGACAGGTTGGGACTCCAAGACTGTCAGCCTGAGTGCAGTGACTGCCCAACTGTGACTTGTAGAAATATATGCATATAAATGTATTTTACGGTATACGTATATTCTTGCAATTTTTTTGTGGGCATTAATGTCGTGTCTAGAATGTCGTTTATAGCTTGAACTTTAGAAAAGATCAAAGTATGCTGCTATTTCGAGCTCTAAAGAAAAAGCAGACGACCAGATACAGCTTTTATTGATTGTGGCCCATATACTCTTTCTTACTTTGCAAACAGGGTATTTATGCACAAGTTCAAAATGCAAACGCTGCAAAAAATGATATAAAGCCAAAAAAAAAAAAAAAAATTCTCACTTTAACAGCTGCTGTTAAAAGGAATTTGAGTTTTGAATCAAAATCTTGCGGCATCTACAAAAATAGTTTTTTTTTCGAGACTTAAATTTTTTTTTTTTATTATTGGGTTCTGCCATATTTGGGCCTGTTATTTATAAGATTTGTCGCCATCCCTAAATAATGCAGAGTGATGAAAGGGAGAGCGAGAGAGAGAGAAAAATTAGAGAGAGGGAGCAAGGGCGAGGGAGCCCCGGTGTATTTTCTTTATGTTTTGTCGGCAATTTGTCAGGCTGCACAACTTTCGACACTAATTGTTGTTGTTATTGCTGCTGCTGCTGTTGTTGTTGTTGCTATTTCTATCACAGCGCCGCGCCGCGCTATAACGTTGCATCTGTCAGATACAAAGATACACGAGCTGCGATCAGTGCCAGAAACGTTTAGCGTCTTCGGGCAGATTTATTCGATTTATTCGCTGGCTCAGCGATCATTTTGGCTTTCGCTGTGATGGAGATTTTTTCTGCCGACAGCAGCAGCAACAACAACATGAACAGCAAATAGAAGCGGGCATAATTTATAACTGTTTAACTGATAGCAAAAATGTTTTTAATACTTAACCAACAGCAAGAACAACAATGCTGACGTGGCCCTGGAAATTATAGACAAATACTCGACATACAATACCAGACACTAGCAGTCAACACATATACAAATGTAATACCTGAAACTTCCTGTCAACTTTTGATTAAAAGGTATGAAGTTTTTTTTTCTGTGTTCTGATCCTGGCCAAAATATATTGCTATGCTATTGTATTTTATAGATTTTAATCCAGAGCCGTTGGGCTCTTAAGTGCAACTGAAATGTTTAGCTAAGCTCGATTATCTTTTCTTATCTTTTTATCAATTTATGAAATTTGTATACTATAAAATATGTTTTTTTTGAATCCTTCTTAAAATATTTGAATTGTGCAAGAAAATCTTTATAATAAGAATTTACACATTTGATTATTTCAAGCTTTAAACGTTTTTACTGAAACTTCTTTGGGTTGAGTAGGACTCAATTTTTGATATTTATTTAGTTTAGTTGTTCTTAAATTAAGGAACTTCAACCTTGGTCAAATTCTGTTCTTAACTTAGAAAATTTTGTGTTGAGTTAGATTTTGGCCAACGTTCATAGTTAACTCTTTATTTTTATTTTGGAACAGAAGACAAATTTTTTTATTGACCCAGCATTTTCGGTTTTATATATAGAAATATAATAATTTAATAGATTTGGACTTAAAGTAGACAATTCTGTCTGAAATCTTTGAAAACTTTTAGAATCATTAAAGCCAGCGTTTGTTGGAAATCCTAAAATGTTCTATTAGATAACAGTTTCTTACAATTTGAGTTGGAACGTTTCCAGATATACTTTAAATATATATATTGACTGAGCTTCACTATGAAATCGGATAATAACAAATTATAATGTTGAGGAGCTGTCAGGAAACTCTAGTTTCATTTCATGTACTCTTTCAACAGTTTTTGAACTTAACAATTTTTGTGTAAGTTCGTTATTGCATATATCGAAAAATCGTTCTTTTAATTAAAAATCCCACAAATATTTGATTTCGTTAATGCAAAGGAAAGGACCAGAAGGACTACCGAAACTGGAAACACATAGATAATGTGTATTTTATAAACTGAACTTTATGTACTTTTTGAAAAGTTTTGTAATTCATGAAGAATTTCCGATATTTTTATTCAATTAATTGCACAGAAAATAAAAGGACAAATTAAACACAAATATTTTCTATTATATTAATCACTCGAAAAAAGTTACAATTTTTCAATGATTTCTAAAGGATATTCAATGGAAACTTGAACAGAAAACCAGAAAAAACTATTTCCAAATAAAACCAAAGACTCCAAAAAGGAAAAACTCGACTGTTGGACAAGAACAATAACAAAGGAAAAACTACGCAGTGAAGCACTTGACGACCACAAACCGATCTAAAGGAAAACGCGAAAATTTAGCTGCGATCACGGATTTGCTGGGGCTGCGATGAAACACTCCAAGAGCTGCGCTGTAAAATTGTCTAAATATTTTTTTTCATTTTGTTTTTTTAACACAAAAACAAAATTAATGTATCCAAATTTAACACAATTGGAAAATAGTTTCGTTTTGTTTTATAGTTTTTCTGAATCCTTTTTTTTTTTTTTTTGCACACAATTCGTTAGACTTACTCAAAAAACAAGAAAAAAAAAACAGTTTAACTTTAGTTGGAATTCTCTAAAAAGAACTTTTCAAAAATGATGGAAAAAATAAAGAGAATTTGAATAAAGTTCGTTGAGTGGTGGTTGCACACGCGCCACAGTCCCAGTTGGAGTCGCAGTCACAAGTCACAAAATCGCCAGTCACAAGTCGCAGTCGCTGCACAACGTAACGCACACGCAAACGCTTCAATTTGAACTGACGCGGCAGCGGTGCAGCCAGTGCCGGCATCGACTCGCCCAGCGCGCCCAAGCAGCCAAAGCAGCCCAAGCGCACGCCCTGCGTCGGAGGAGGCGACGTCGAGTACACGACGACGACAACGGCCGAAGCGAACGCGGCCGAACGAAGCAGCCGACGCAACCGAAGCGCGATAACAAATGTCATACGATGACAAATAACAGCCGAAGCAGCCGACGCATTCGCACCGATAACAAGCTGAACGAAGATGCACGAAGCGTTCGCCGTTCGTTCGGCTGCAATTGCAAGCCGTTCGGCATTCGTTGCCTGTGACCTGTGGGTGGAAGCGGGTGGTTACGACGCGTCACGACGCTTCAGCGCGCACAGCCAACCAGGTTGCATGGCTTGGCAACATGCAGGTCTTAGATTGAGAGCAGCATGTTGCTAACATTGGGCTGCCGTTGTTGTTGCGACAGCAACATGTAGCTCGCCCTTCTGTTGCGCCTGCGCCAGCCGTTCGAGCTTTGGGCAACAGGCTCAAGCTTAACACATACAAGCAGCACTCACAACAAAAAGCTACAGCAAATAACGGCAGAAGCAGCAGCAGCAGCAGCAGCAACAGCGGAAGTTGCGCGCTTTTTAGTTTTCTTTTTCTATAACCTTGCATGGGGTGTTATTGTTTTGCCAAGTATTGTGTAAGGCATTGAATGCCTAAGAAAACTATGAAGTATGAAATAGAATATAAAAATAAAAGATGTAGAATAGATAAAGCCTTAAATAAACATACATATAATTATAGACATAGACAGAGATACAGTTATGGACAAAGTGATTTATATATACGTAAAACTCTACACTTGGAGAAAAAAACAATTGTTTTGTTTTGCTATCAAATACAAATGAATATTCGTCATAGGTTGACATTTCTTAATTTATTCATGTTTTTTAAAGTCCCAAAATTCTTAAATATTAGATATAATCAATAAATGAAACGTAGAACTGCATTTATGTACGCAAATTGTTGTATTGAGTATTCCGTAATAAATATAGTATATCTTTTTTATAGTTATGCAACATCAACCGTCGATTATGAAATTATTTATACTTAATATAATTGACTATTCAAAAAAAAAAAAGCTTGGCAAGAGAAAAACGCTTGCCAAGTCAGAGATGACATGTTGGTTTATTTTTGAATACAATTTTTTTTTATTTGTTTTCTTTTCATACTCGCCGAACTTATCAGACATGCATAACTCCCCTGTGTGTGTGTGTGTGTGTGTTGTGTTGGGGCTGGCGGGGATGTTGGGGCTGAAGTGCTTACATTGTTTGCTGTTATGATTTTTATTATTTTTAACAACAGTAGCTCTGATTGTTGTTGTTGCTGTTGGCTTGCACTCGTTGCCTTAATTTTAGCGCACTTCATTTCGTTTTTTATTTTGTGTTAGCTCAAAGTGTGAAAAGAAAAGCGCTGGCTAGCAAATTCAATTTGCATATGCGGTCCCCGAAGTGTGTGTAAGTGTAAATGTGTGTGTTGTGTGTTGTGTGTTTGTTGTGTATGTGTGTCTCCGTGCAGTGGCCAAATCGGCAGCCATTTAACGCAGCGCAGAAGAGCGAAGCTGCTAATTGACTGTTGCTGCAGCATGGCTAAAAGGGGGGCGCGGCAGAGTGAGGGCGTGGGGGTTTCGCTGCGCGCTTTGTGGGCCAAAAGTGCAAGTGGCGAGCGGCAAACAAGAATCGATGCCAAACAATTATAAACAAAATATTTAATCAAGAGCCAAGCAAACTGCAGCCACAGCAGCCTCAAACAAAACAAAATAAAACGAAAACAAAACAAAACAAAATTCTAACTGTAAATTGAGCAGAGGCCAACACGCACACACACACACAACACGCACACCACGCTGCAAATAAAGGGCAACTTTTTGTATGGCAAATTATGTGTGTGTTGTGTGTGTGCTTACATAATAATTAAAATTTAGCGGCGCTCAAGTACAGCAGCAACAACGGAAACAGTAAGCCAGAGTGTAATAGTCGCCGGTGCTCGACTGCTAGATACTCTGTTAACAGCAACGCAACAGACAAATGAAATGACAGTAGACCAGAAATAACCGTCTAGTGATCAGAATCATAAATATTGTTAATACAAATTTCAAAAACAATATGAATTGTTTTTCTATGTCTGTAAAAATGTTAAACAACAAATTCGAATTCATTTGCTTAGTGCTTATATACCCTATGTGATCGCACTTGCACAAAAGCAATATACCCCATTTAGAGCATTTTCAATAAGTACGGGGCAGAAGAAGAGCAGTTGCCACAAATGACGCACTTTCGTAACACCAACTACAATTGCAACAATAACAACAGTTTCAAATTTCACAACAATAAAAATAATAAAAAAAAAAATAAAAAATGCGCTTGCAACTCCAGAGCTCTGTCCAAGCCGCAACCCGCCCCAGCCCAAAAACAATCGACCTTAACAGCCACCGCCGCCCCGTCCCAGCCCCCCGCCCCTGGCCCAGCACCAACCTCGGCCTCAGCAGTGTTGAAGATCTTTCTCAATTGTGCGGGCACTTGGCTGCATATAAGTAAATGAATGTATATCTTAGCAGAGTGTCAATTTCAAGTCGTCTCAGAATTATGTACATATAGGCATATATAGACTACATATGTAAATTTTGACTGAGCTTTGGCTGCGCTTTTGATAGTTTCTGCCAGAGTTGGCAATACTTTTGAAATGGCATTTAAAAGAGTTTCAAGTGTCGATTAAAACAAATTGAATACTCTTTTTAATTCAATAAAATGGAAAACTGTCGTTAATTAATTTAACTTAACAAATTCTATATCTATATATGCAGAGAATTTGGTTTTTAATGTGTATATTATTATACTATATTAAAATATAGTAACTTTGTCTTGCATTAGGTGGAAATTTCTTAGCTTGACAACGAAGCTTTCATTTCAACCATCTTTTTTTACAGCCAAAGTTTATAAATATTAAAACTGTATTGTTGCATTTAATATGCATATATATTAAATTATATATTATTTATTTATATTTCATTATATTTTAAATAATCTAAGAAAATGTTACAAAACATTATCACCTTCAGCTCATATTTTATTTGATATTATCTATGATTTATGATTCAAAATCACATTGACAACAATTTTGATACAATTTCACAAGGTTCCAACAATGTAAGAATTGATAATATCTGGATCAAATTATTGTTGAATCATAATTCAGAAGCGGCTTTTGGCTTTCCTTGAACCAATTTCATATAGTACGAAACAAAACCGTGTAATAGAATAATGGACAATGATAATTATCCAAATGAATTTTTATATTTATAATGTCTTGAAAGCTCGTAGCAAGCGGAAACACAAGAGAAATACAATGGTATACTAAATTACATAATATTGTATCTAATAAATATACATTCATTATTTCTTTATTTTAGATTCCATATGAATTTTGGCATAATTAAAACAAAGACAAGCGTTTTTAACTTTTTTGGGGCAAATGTTAAGAACAGCAATTGTTCAATAAATTTTTAACTTTTAAAACAACCCAGTTCCGCTTTTCTGTTCCAGTTCCAGATTCAGTTTTTAGTTGATTTCATTCGTTCAGTAAAATAAAAAAGAACAGCAACGAGTCGTGTGTCGAAAATTCATTAAATTTACAAGGACACAACTTTTGGACAGCGCACTCGCTGTGTGTGTGTGTGTGTGTTTGAGTCTTTTTTGTGACCTCTGACATTGCATTTAATCTCGTTGACAACACTTAACACGCCCCCGAGTAGTAAAAGCTGCGACGCCCGACTAAATAAAAGCTCGCTTCAACTAGGGACTTTCGGCCTGACGTGGAGTTGGCGGTTTCTATACCCTATACCCATTGAGAATGTTAAAAATGTGGGCATATTTCAGTTGTGCAAATGTAGGAAAAGCAGCTGCCTTTTGAGTTCGGTTTATATGGAAAATGAGAAAATTTTCTTAAATTCGATAAATATTGATATAATAATTCCACCCTAAAGATTTCAAATTTGGTAAATTATTTAATAGCTTTTTAAATATTTAGCTTACACACATATTAGAATAAAATGTTTACACTGTGAAAGTTTCATGTACAATAAAAACACAACTTATTTAAGCATCAATTTTATATAATATGGAACTGAGTGGGCAAGAAGTAAAGCAAGTATTGTTGCGCTGCGAACAGGGTATCTTATGGTCAGAAACTCGTTTTTGTTGTTGTTGTGTTGCGGATTATTTAAGTTTATAATACGCTTAGGGGTAATTTTAATCTGTTGCAAATTGTTTTTGTAGCTCGCCTCGCTGCAGACGCAACAATCGACGACGCAGCCAACACCACCCCCCGTCGCACGCACCCGCCCCCAACACCACCCCGTCACTCCTACCCCTCCACGAACCATGCAAAAATCACCATCTATAAAACATCTTTTTGCTCCAGTACTGTGTTGTATTTTTTTTTTTTTTGCTTTTTTTTTTTTGGTGCTTTTTGTTTGTGGCATATTTCATGGATATGGTAATCCACATGTGCGTGCGTGGAAGGGGGCGCGGGTGAATGGGTGGGGTTTGTGTGGCTATGATTTGGATTTCGTTTCGGCTACATGGGTCGTTTCATTAGGCGAGCGTGGCGGCAAGCGTTGGCTGGTGGGCGTGGCAGTCGCTGCTCCGTTTGGGGAACAATTGCAATTTCACTTTTTGGAAATAGGTTTCAATTTGTTGTTGTTTTCCTTTTTGGTTAGAATTTAGCAATTTATGCGGCGAGCGTTTTTGCAGGAGGAGGGTCAGGGTCATAATTGTGCAAAATTCATGTTGGTTTTCATTTTGTTTAGCGTCACAAACTCTAGTTGGAATGATGGGAATGGAACATTTGGCGTATGACAGAAATGGAACAGAAAGAAGCTGAAGCAAAACATAACTAACGAATTTAGAAACGTTGGAAAGCTGTAGAACATTGTGCGTACAAGGAATTCCAAGTGAAACGATGGAAATGAAACACGAAAAAGGCAACTTGACATATGGTTTCATTCCAGCATACTTCTAGGCACAAATATGTAGAGCTATTGTTTCGTTTTCACTGTTTCACTGCTTGATTTTATAATTTGGAAGTGGAACTGAAACACTGGGAATTTAAAATTCAAATCAATTAAATCCATTGGCAATCGCTGCACGCACAAAACACATAGAAATCCAAGCAAAGCATTGCAAATGGAACACAGCATATTGTTTTATGCCAAACATTGCTGTTTCGTTTCTGCTGTTCCCAATAGACAACAAACAGCGAAACACAGTAAATTCCCTGCGGAATGGTAGAATTGAAACACTGACGAAAGCAATGTCTACCGTAGAAGCATGCAACAGCCGCATATCAGAGCATCCCGACGGTTGCCACAATGTTTCGTTTCCGCATTCCGCAAAAAAAAAAAAAAACAAAAAACCAATAATTGTAAAGTGAAAAATCTGAAAATCACCTTGGGGGATTCTCGTGAAAAATGCAAATCGAGCATTGAAAATTGCACACGTATATTGCTCGAAAAAATAACTTAATGAATTTTGGGATTTTGATAGCTCTTCTCATCATGCATTCCGAACACACTGTTAGCATAATTTGCAGCCAAGCGGCACGTGCCCAAAATCAATTCTCATTAACTGAATAAGCAGTACATAATTTTTCTAATTAGACCAATTCGATGTAGTTTTATGCAAAATATTTTTTCAATTACAACAAACTTTTTAAAATTTGCGTTAATCAAAAGTTGTTCCTTTATTTTTCCCTCTCAAATTTAAATAGCGAATTCTTCGCATTGCGGCACGTGGCCCCACGCTAATGAGATCAGCGATCGCCGCTGACATCATAAAATAAAAAGAAAACGAAAAAAATAAATATATGGAAAACTTATAATAATTTAAATCAAATGAAAGAAACCCGAAGACAGCGGGCTATATAAAGCAAACTACATAAGAGCTAAATAGAATGAAAAAAGGGCAAAAAGAGAAGGAAAAAAACTATATGATGGAAATTTTATGGCGCATATACCAAAAACAAATTAATGAAGGCAATGAATGAAATTAGAAAAAAGAAAATAATTAATGATAACTCACCCTGTGGCTGGGGTTCTGGCTCGGGTTCAGGCCGGCGATCGGGCTGGCGATCTTGTTCACGATCCTGATCGCGATCTTGTTCACGATCCTGATCGCGATCTTGTTCACGATCCTGATCGCGAGTTTGGTCAAGATCCCGATCGTAATCTTGATCACGATCCTGATCGTAACCTTGGGCACGATTCTGATCGCGATCCTGTTCACGATCCTGATCGCGATCTTCTTCACGATCCTGATCACGATCCTGATCGCGATCTTGTTCACGATCCTGACCGTCTTGTGATTCAGGTTCTGGCTCAGGATCAGGTTGTGGTTGTGGCTCTGGTTCGGGCTCGTCTTCGTCCTGATTGGGACAGCCAGCCTCGTCCGTCTGATCGTTACACTGTACCTGGCCATCGCAACGCATATAAAGCGGCAGGCAGCGATCGTCGCACTTGAATTCTTCATCATTGCAAACTGATTTAGGCAAAAAGCGCAACGCAAAAGGTAGCCAAAGAAAAAAATAAAATAAACGTATCGATTTAAAAAAGCTGATAAAATAAGGTTTACAAATCAGATGATGGGAGCGTTCGATATATGATCGATCAATGCAAAACCTGATCTCAAATAGCTGATGATTGACTAATTGATTAATTTATTGATTGATTGATTGAGATATTTTTTTTATGTATTTATTGATTGATTGACGGATTTATGAACTGTGGAACTTTAGACCAAGTCCTAGTTGAACGATCTCAACTCGAATTTCGGGTTGTAATGGCATGTAAAGAAGTTCGTTTGGTATTTTTTTTTTTTTTTTTGATGATGATCATTACCGATTGTGGGGGCTTGCTGGCAACTGTCCTCATCTTCGCCGTGGGGACAGTTATTTTTGCCATCGCATTTCAGCTCTTCGCAGATGTGAGTGCCGCTCTGGTAACAGTAGAATGTCGCACCGTCGCGGCATTCCGGCTCTCCGGAGCCAATTTCGTCATCGGTCGGTTCGGTTGGTTCAGGGGCGTTAGAATCTAAGTTGTGTGTAAGTGTGTGTGTGTGTGTGTGTGTGTGTGGCACGTAAAACAAATTAGCAGTCTTTCAAATAAAAAATGTTGAGGACACATTAAACGCACAATTGGACAATTTAGGGCATGGAAGCGAGATGTTAATAATACAGAGTGAGAGCGAAGTAGAGAGAGAGAGAGAGGGAGAGAGAGAGGAATAGCAAGACAACAAATAAATGAGGACACATATATGAGTGTGTATGTATTTTATTTATGCATTTTTTAAATTACAGTTCGTTTATAGCAAACGCGTCCTGCAGGACACACTTGATGACTTGTCATGCTAGTCGTCTTGCAGGACATTCGACATAATACGTAAAGCCCCAGCTCAGCTAGAAGACTTTACACCTGGCAGCAACTAAACTTCTGCTCGTAAATCTGTTTTTTTTTTATTCTTAACACAAGACGAGATTGGTGACATGTCAGCGAGTATGTCAACACCTTCGCTGACAACTTTGCGCCTGGTCTCGCTTGCATTTGTTACAAGAGAACGTGAGCGGATGAACGTGTGAGAGAGAGAGAGAGACAGAACGCATGAGCTTTTGGGCGAGTGAGGAAGTGCGAGCGAATGAGAGAGCGAGCGATTTACATTGAGCGCGAGAGCGCTTTGTTAATGGGTTAGTTACAGGTACAGTCACAGCTAAGTTAACATTAACATTTACTGGCTATTGATTAGTTTAACAATTTCTTTGTGTAGGTGTTGGTGTGTGTGTGTGTGTGTGTGTGTGTGTGTAGACGTTCAGAGTACCATCATTTCCCACCCAATCAGAGCGTGCTCAATAAGAGAGACAGAGAGAGAGAGAAAGAGAGAGAAACAAACCCGGATTCGGCACGCGTCTGCACACATAATTCTCGCCCTCGCCAGTGCAAAATTCCTGACCACTGACCCCAGCGGTGTGGACAATTTCATTTTCGCGTTCACTGCACATTTCGGGATCCTCATCGGAACCATCTTCGCAATCATTGCGCCTATTACAGATATCATAGCACGGTATATTCGGAATATATCCGCTTGTACACTGGAAATAATCCTCGGAATTATAGCACTGATTGAATGCGGGCGTCGCTGGATTCGACGCTGGCGTCGGCGGTTCGACGTTCGGTTCGGCGTTCGGATCGGCGTTCGGATCGGCGTTCGGATCGGCGTTCGGATCGGCGCTCGGATCGGCGCTCGGATCGGCGTTCGGATCGGCGTTCGGATCGGGCGCACTCTGGCCGCGGTGCAGACACAGGGTGGGCGCCTCATCGGAGCCATCGTCGCAATCGTCGACGCCATTGCATATGGTGTAGCAGGGCGTGCTCAGCTTATCGCCGCTCTCGCACTGAAAGTCATCGTGCTCCGATTCGCAATCGGTGGAATTGGTTATCGAGGCCGCGCGATAACGACGCTCGCACAGCTCCGAATATTCATCGGAGCCATCTTCGCAGTCGTTATGCCCATTGCAGATATCGTAGCACGGGATCTTAAACGGCTGGCCGCTGTTGCACTCGAAGCGCTCTTCCGGCGTCCTGCACTGATCGGCATCGGGATCAATTTCTGTATCAATTTCGGCATCGTCGTCGACATCATCGATATCGTCTTCGTTCTCGCCGGGATAGGGCTGGGGATTTATCGTTGCGGGCCTAGGGCCATACGGATTCGATAAACGGATCGCTCGTCGCCGGCACATAACCTCGTCCTCATCGGACCCATCCTCGCAATCCGGCCACTGATTACATATACTCGAGCAGCGCACGCTCTCGACATTCCCGGAGTCGCAGACGAATTCATTCAAAGAGTCCCGCTCGTTGTCGCACTGGTAATCTGTGTGGCGTGCACAAGTTAAGTGTGTGTGCAGGTGTGTGTGTGTGTGTGTGTTTGCATGTGTGTGTGTATGTGTGTGTGTATATGTGCATTTGAGTGAATTTGCGTGCATTTTACACCCAGAGAAAAACGTCAATCTGAATTCTAATATAATTCTTAATTCATTTGGTTTTTGAATGCTCAGAAATTCATCTTGAATCACTTGTGATTTTAAAATTACCCAATTAATAACACGAAACTTATGTACAAAATATTCTATTTGCAAGCATTTTTGATATTCATAAATTCAAAAAAAAGAAAAGAAAATAAAACTTTCAATCAACTGAATTGAAAAAAGTAGAAATATTACAAGTTTCGAGTATATTTCGTTTTCAAGTATTCCTAAGCTAAGCAATTTGAAAATTACAAATTTCCAAAATATTACCAAACAAATCTAATTTCTGAATTTGGGCTAAAACTTTCGACTTACACGAAAAATTTTGTTTGTTTCGGTAATTTTTCTTTTAGGACAAACTCTTAAAATTTTCGCTAATTTTTAACAAATTATGATATTTTTCTTCTGGCGAACTTTTATCAAGTCGCCTCTTAAGTCACACAAGTTACAAATTTTGACCCTTTGGAATTAAGTATTTTTTTCCTACTTTCAAAAATGTTGATCTCAACAAGGATTTTGACTACGTTTTAACTTGGATTCAATAGCAAGGCCCTAGGCGTTTTCTCTGAGTGTAGCCACACATACTCATAAGTTCTTATTTACAAAGATACGAACTACTTGGAAGAAAAGCTTTTTAGTCATTTGGCAAAGCCTTAAGCTAACAATTTAAAGCTGGAAGCTTACAGAGCGGCGCTTGCGTTGTCCAAACACCAAAGCGACCATTCGAAATGGAAATGTGAAAACTGTGCAAACGGCTTTTTCAAACTCACCCAAAACGAGCTGGAAGTAGAAGTTGTCGTCCAGCGAGGCGCTCTGGTTGCCAATGCGATTGAAGTCCTTCAGCTGTTGGCGCAGCTTATCCTCGAAGTCCCCAAAAATGCTGGGTATCTCCAGGTTGACAATCACATAGCTCTTGTACTGATCGCTCGTTGGCCTGGGCGAAAGATACGAGCGTGTCGATTAGAATCTATTGAAACTGTATTTTGCTTGACAATATTTTATGCAAAACCAAAACACAAAATAGTCCCAATTATTTCCTGATAACTTTTCCCATTGATAAATATCGAGATTCTGCTTGGATTTTATTGCTAGACAATCAATTTTAAACAACAATTTTTAAACGAAAATCAACGTAAAATTTTTGGGCACAATGTTTTCATGAATTTTGCTCAAATATGTTGTAAACAGATTAAGATGCAGAATTTAAAATCCAATCAGTTTCAACAAAGTCACGGAAGTTTCAATTATATGTACCCAATTCTAGATGAAAATTATTAATTTCAAGATTTAAATACCAGATTGATCTATTGCCCACAGCCATAAGTAGACTCATGGATTGTACCCTGCAATTTCATTATGAATTTCTTTCAAAAGTTTTCGGATTTAAATTGTGAGAAAAAAGTTACTTCTCAGCAAAATCGTTCGACTGTAGACAAAGATATACAAATTTGCCAGTTTTTAGAAAAAAAGTTGTTCATAGATATTTGCATGAAATAAAAAAAGTTATTCCCAATCAAGTTGTTCCTTGGACAAGGTAACGACAGCTGGTATTTGGCATAGAGGGCATCTGCTAGTCGCGCAATCTCGACCAAAGCACTTAATCGACTTACCCGACCTGCAGCAGCGTACTATGCAGATCCACATCATCGTCGTCGCCCACGTAGCTGCGCCGGAAGAGATTCCGCAGACCCTGGCCGATCTCCTCGGTCAGATTGAGGAACTGTTCGCTCTGCTTGTCATCGAATTCGTTCTGGTACGGCTCATTAACGGTGAATCGTGTGCGGTCTGCAATGAGCACAAATGACAATTGCAATTGCAGTTACAAGTGAGAACGGGTGCAACCGACTGCGCAATACTCGTCCACAGTGCACGATAACAACTTTAAACAGTCGAAAACAGTCTTCATTATTACTGTGGTTTGTTTTTAAATATCGATTTTTGTAATTTGGTGGGGCCGATATTCAAAGATAGTAATTAAAAAAGAAAAACTTAGCTCCCCAATCGTGGAAGATATCGATTTTCTTTAACGATTTGCCACGCCCACAGTGGGCGTAGTCAAAAAATCAAAGCACTTTATCTGATGCGGTTATACACGAGTATATATTAGAAAATTCAAGTGCCCAGCTTCAATAATGGCGAATAAAATAGCGTTCATACGGACAGACAAACCAAATATACTCTTTTCACATCGTGAACGAGTAGAAACAGCTGCAATTCCACTTACATAGAATGGTATCCACGCTGTCGTTGCCGGAGCCCACTTCGTTCTCGTTCTCGTAATCGTCGGAGGCCCGTTTCTTGGGCATCGGGCGATTTTGTCGCTGGGCCGCCCGCTTCTTCTGGGCGGACTTGTTGTCACGCTTCTGCCGGTGATGGACATCGTCCCTACCAAAGATGCGGGTCAGCTCGCGACGCACACGCTTTACGCCCTGGTTGAACCAATTGCCCTCCACGGCGGACTCATCGATCAATGGGGCATACGGTTGCAGGTTCTCGGACCCCGTAAACGGTGTCTCGTCCTCCAGGTCAAAGAACATGTTATCATTATCATCGAGGCTTGAGATTTGCTGCAAATTTATATAAACAAAAATAAAAGCATAATCAATAGGTATTCTTTACTATAAATTACATACGTTTTTTATATGTAGACATTTAAATATAATAATCAAGACTTTATTTCTTAGGTTTACATTTTTGATTTAAAAATTCGAACTAAGTATTTATTGAAAATATACGAAATGATAACTTCAATTTTACAATATAGTCATTTTGTAACTGTAATTTTTATATGTATTTTGCAAGGAATTTGTAAATTTTCCCACGTTAGTGGGATTGAATTAAATTGAATTTAAATAAAGCATAAATCTAAAGGCCAAACTCTGATGAAAATGGTGAGCATCATGAAAATCTAATCAGTTTTGACAAAGTTATGGGAATCTGAAATCTAGTAAATATGGATTCGAAAACTTTACATTTTGAAATTTTTCTCAATTGCAAAAGAATGATTGACAGAAAAATCGACCCACTCAGAATGACCTTTAAAGTCGTATTTTATACTAATTTTGGTAACCGCATCGATTCAAGAAAAATTCATGATTATACATTTTATACTTAAAAAAAAAAAATTTCAAATATGTGAGAGGCTTAACAATTCTTATTTATTAAAAAAAATTTATTTTAAAATACGAGTTAAAATGAAATGCAGCAGCAATCTAGACGCAAATTTTAGCTGATCCATATAAAACTATTTATTAAACAGCTAAATGCTTTAACTTTTTTGTTTTTATGTGTGCATCAAAAGCTCATAAATAAGTCAATGAATAATGAATAAGTCTTATTCTTATTCTTATTAGTCAATGGACTCCATGTAAATTTGTGAAGCTTTCAAGCTTTTTGGCGGTTGTGTTCCAGGCTAAACGCAATGCGGCACAGTTGCGGCAGCACTGGACAGCTCAGAAGAGCTTTTCAACACAGTTGCGGGCTGTTAAAGTTAAGAGCAAAAGCTCGCTGTTACGACACTGCCCTGTTAGTTGCAGTTACAGTGTGTTGAGTTTCGTTTTCAAACGGGTTAAATAAAGTTAAGCAAATAATAAAAATATATATTTATGGTGGGTATATTAAATAAAGTACTTAAGCTAAGAAAGTTTGTACCTTTGTTATGCACATTTTGCGCGATCTTTATCAAATATACAGCGTTTTTCTCTAGGTGTACTTGTTGTTAGCGCACAATTTTAAATATAGCCATGAGCAACTTTCGCTACTGAATGCTTAGATATTAGTCAAGATCGTTTTACTATATCGTGTTCAATAATCTGATGTGTATTTCCTGTATTTTTTTATTACTGATTATGATAACTCAATGTGCGTGAGTGTGTGCGTGTTCTTGAAAAATTGAATTCAATGACTTGAACTCCTATAAAAAGATTTCACACAATTTGTGCCCCAATCGATGAAACATTCGTTTCCTAGTATAAACTGATACCTAGTATAAACTGCTATCGCTTCTTCTTCTTATTCTACCACAACTGCTGCAACAGTAAGTCTCGAACTTTCGTTTTCTAAACTGTTATTGCAAAATTTCTTTTGATTTTTCCAACCCGTTCTTCCAAACACTAGACCTTTTATTATTTCTCGATTGACCTATATTTGATAATAATTTTATTTTCTATTTTTCCTTCTGTTGATGAATTTATGACTGCAACAAGTTGCAGCTGGCAGGGAGCGAGGGTGCCGGCTATTTTTACTCGGCCAATTGATTTCAAGTGTCAATTTTATCTGTTTGTTTTTTTTTTATGATCATTTACTTGATTTTACTTTAATCAGTGGCTGAGGCTCAAGTGTATATATATACATGAGTATATTTATACATTTCCCCTCTCTCAACTTTTATCTGTCTGAAATGTAGTTGTAAAATTTTCTGATCTTCTTGTTATCTTATGCATTTTATTCGTTACAGAATATTAAACTACACTTTTTTCAGTCTAATAATAGCAATTAAACTGCGAATATAATTATAGTATATGCACAGTGATTGTGAATATAAAACTTTAAAATGTTTTAGCTGGATTTTAACTATCTTCTTGGTTTTTTTTTATCAAACCACAATAACAATAAAATGTGCACAAAGTGTGCCCCATTAAATTAAAACTAAATTTTAATTCTATTTGTATTATTATCGTTATTTTACAATTTACGCGGTATCTGAATTTAGCTCATATCAATTATGAAATAAATATTGTTAAGAAAAGCAAGTGTAGAAAAGAATTTGTTTTCCCAATTTTAGAGCTTTCCCCCGCACGGCTTTAATGTCGAGAGTATTACTTAATTAACATGTATGTATGTATATAGAACTGGCGCAGACAACTTAACGCACACTGGACATAAAAAGTGCTGTTAAAACTAGCTATTAACTGCATTCCTTTTATTCCAACATTTCTGTGTATACATACATTTACAGATATTTATATATGTATATCTTCACCTATATCTTTTATCTATGTACTTCGCGCCGAGCTGCCTGAGAAATGCCTACGAAATGTGGGCCAAATGTGCATTAAACGCACACCCCTGGCTCCCACCTCTGCCACAACACACCCGCTAACACCGCCACACGCAGAGCTCATTGATAAACGTCGATAAGGTGGCCCACGATAATGCGAAGCGTGCGAGATAGAAGCCAGAGGGTGGGGGAACAAAGGAAACCAGAGGTATGGGAGGGGAGAGGGGGAGGGGGTGCAAGCGGATTGCAATGCATTTTCATGTCGCATGCGTCAATGCGTCAATTCTGGACGCATTCTCAGGGCCCCAAAAACTGAACGGAAACGCAACAATTGAAATTCTGCTGAAATTTCATCAATCAAAAATCGAACGAAGAAATTAAAACACCAACAAACAACTTAAAGCAACAACAACAAACAAGCAAGTAGAGTTATCGATTTGAAGTGCCGAATATAAATTACCCTTGCGGACAGAGATTGTGTCTAGAAAAGCTATTTGTTAGTCTTTCGGTCGATCAGATTTTAATATATATTACATAAATAAATACTTTATTTATTTTGTATTTTCTATGTATTTTTTCTTTTTTAGAAGCCCAATTTTGTCTTTTCATCAAGCTTTTTCACCTACTTACAAAATGATTTGGGTTTTCCCTTAGTGTATTTCAGTTAATTGCAAAATTCTTTATTTTTTTATTCAAGTGCACCTGATTTAAGTATAAATTTATTTATTTAAGTTAATAAATATTATTCCAAGTGTATGTGTTTTATATCAAGATTTATGGCTATACCTTTTTAATTTTTAATAATTAATTAATTTATATATAATTTAAATTTAAATTTCCACGAACTTCATATATTCAATTCCTCGCATTTTTATTGAAATATTTAATGATATTTAAACAATATAAGCTTTGTTTCCTTATTATCATTAATACTTAAACACGGAAAGATATAGTATGGACCAGAAATACATGTAAGATATATACATATATATATATATACTTAATGATCCCAGAGAGAGATGAGTCCCACATTTCGTGACAAAATTCAAATACCCTTTTCGTAAGGGCATAAAAAGTTGAACAAACTTTTGTGTGCGGTAATTTTTCTCATGCCTTTCGCTTTTGTTGTTGTGTGGTTGTTGTTTGATTGTTGTTGCTGTTTTTGTTGTTGTTGTTTTTGTTTAGCTGCTTTCGTGGTTGCCTTTTAACGTTGTCTGCGCTGCGTCTGCGACATTGTCTGGGCCCCAAAATTGTAGAATATACGTGTAGTGCTTATATAGGCAGAGAGAAACAGAGACGGAGAGATAGAGAGGGAAAGAGGGCTGCCATATCGATAACAGTTTGATTGCTTGTGTGGTAGCTGTTTTATAAAACCGCACGGTCACGTGTCGCGTCTTTGAACTTTTCGTTTAGTATTTTGCCAAGTTTTCCAGTTGTTGGTGGTGTTGTTGTTGTTGTTGTCTGTGTAAAAGTTAGCCTGAAGATGGCAATCTGGCAACTCTCAAGTGCAGAAATTGTCAGTCTTATCATTTTTACACGCTCAATAAAAGGCATCGCGGACTATGTATAGAGTATATATTTTCCCGATCAGTATCAATAAGCAATTCGTCTGTCTTTCGTCTATGCAAAATATTCTCTTAATCAATAACTTGATTAAAACCTTACACACTTCAATATTTCTGTTGTACAAATTTATATCGTAGGAATCAGGTTCGGCTTTCTATATCATATTGATGTCATAGAAAAATGTTAAAAAAAACTCTTTTGGCTTTTTTAAAATATCATTACCGAACTATTATATTTAAATAAAATATATTTAACATCGAAAAACTATATTATATATTTATCAAAAGAATTTCAAGGTATATTGATGTCTGCAGTGGTATTGGCATTAATAAGAAAAATAATCCTAGCCCAATTTTTTAATTAGCTTTCTCAATCTCTTTCTTTCTTATGCTTTCATTAAATGGTGTTTTCTTTTGTTTACATATTTAACGGGACTAGATACATTTTTTGATATTATCAACCAAGTATTTCCATATCTAATTTATTAATTTAACATAAATATAAATAGCTACAAATTGTAAGCATTAGTTTTTCCACTCATTTTCCAAATTAGATGTTTTGTCTCTTTTGAAAAATATTTGTATGCGAAACTGTTTTTAAAACCGCCTTTACAAAATAAGAACTAAATTGATTAATACATTTTAAGGGAGATGAAACGAACATTAAACTTATATTCCTAAATTTTTAAAGATCCATTAACCATTTAAATGCAGTAAACATCGAGCCTCAACTATAAGAACTATATTTCCAGAACTTATCGCTCATAGGCATTAAAGTAATAAGTGTTCAATGTGGCCTATTAAAACTATACACACCAATCACATTAAACAGACGTCCTCCATGGTCACTTGACTGGCTTTAGACCCAATGCATGAACCAAATAAAACAAAAAGATTTATTGATGTTACATTTTTGCGTGTGGCTTCACAAATTGGCTAATTGGCAAATTGGCACAGAATGCGCAGCGTTTATTTTTTGCAGTCAACGGCCATATGCACCGTATGCTCGGCCAGTGGCTGTCAAACTGTGCCAAGATGCACGCACGCACCCAGCACCACCGCCCACGCAGCGTTGTCCGTTCAAAATTGCGCATACGCCGCGTTAAACAAACAAGCAACAGGCAACAAATAAAACAACAATTTTTTTAAATCAAAATAAATACTAAAAAAAATATTTGTGCAGTTAGACAGACGACACGCATATGTCGAGCAGAGAGAAAATGTTCTTGAACCAATTGTCAAAAATTATGAGTAGGGGCGGGTCAAGGGGGGCTGGGAGTTGCATCACTTGTTGCCGACACAAATAACTGTGTGCAGATTCAACAAGGTCAATGCAGGTGTTCGTCTAATAACACAGCCCCCCCACCAGCCTTTCGTTTTTCTTTTCTTGTTTATTTCGTTTTTTTTTTTTTTTGGTGCTAGCTGCCGCGTGCATTGAACCCGAACCCGAACCCAAAAATAGACAGCAAAGCAAGGCAAAAACCAAATCAAAGCAAAGCAAAGCCCCAAAAACCGAAAAAATAAGGGAATGCACTGGGTCTTAGCTGCCAAATTAGGCCGGACCCAACAGACATAGACAATGATTTTTGCTCATTTCCTGCAAATACTGTAAAAAAAAAATTCCAAAAAAAAAAATAAGACGCTAAAGAAACCAAAAGTTGAAAACTCAAGTAGAGTCGCTCGACTAGGAGTGTGCCCTGTAATAAGCCATTATTACAAAAAAAAAAACTTTATAATCTTCAATCAACATAATATTTAAAAAATACTTTCGTTATATGGAAATTTTGGTTATCTGTAAAAATTTAAAGATGTTGAGAATTTAGAAAATATGTTTAATCTAGTGAATTTAAGTTCTAGAAAAATTCGAATATAAAAAACTTATAAGTAAGGATTTTAAATAAAGTCTTAATGATTTTTTAACAGATGTCAACACTATAAATCAAAAAGGGTGCTCTACATTAACGTTATTTTTAAGACATTTTTAACCAGTTCTAAAGGATGTTTAAACTCTTCATACTTAGAATATAAGCTAGAAATAACGGTGTTTTCATCACAGGGTGCTTAATCGTTATAACGCATTAGAAAATATAGTCAAAAATCTACAGCAGTATTTTAATGCACACAGAAAACGAGAAACTTGTTAACCCAATGTTTTAACCCAACCTAACCTAACCTTACTTTGCGTAACTCAACCTAAACTAATTTAAGCTTTTACTACGCAAGCACAAAGTTCGCCCGCATACTATATAATAACAATTTGATTTCATTTATTTAAGAGCGCACTTTTAAATAGTACACAATGTAAATTTGCACATTTGTATATAGTAAACAACGCAAGTACATATGACTAAGCGAGATTATGAGATTATGACACAGGCAAACCTAACCCAACTTGGGGATTTGTTGGAGGATGCTAATGCAATTGTTCGTAATCAGAGCAATGACGATTTTATATACTAGCTTATTATAATCATATGAAAAGTATAAAGATTTAAAAAAAAAAGTTAAGCAATATATTAATTATTTTTGAATTTCCCTTTTTTAAACTAACTTTTAATAGCTTTTAAAATATATAATATTTAATATTAATTTTAAAAAACATTTTATATATATTATATAGCAAAATCAGATTTTCCGACTATTAAAAGTGCAAACAAGTGTAAATTGAGTATACGAATATGCTATACAAATTGCACCTGCTTTCGCTAAGCCCAACAAGTTGATACCCTGTTTGTGCTGTTGCCTACAGGGTATACACAAAAATTACAGAGCACACAAATGCTTGCCCCCTTTTATTCCTCCCACTCCCCCAATTCCCGCTCCCTGTCAACTCATAAATTGTGCGGCACATGTGTGTGCTGGCAATTTATTTTCATCTATTCGCATGTAGTCAAAATGTGAAAATCGCTTTTCGCCAGACAATTGCGAGCACAATCGATTGCAAAAAAAGAAAACTAGAGGAAAAACTTATGCGCCGACTAACTGACTGACTGACTCTGAAACATTAACACATACACCCCCACACACACACACACACACACACACACACACACATGTGGCAGTTGGCCACAAATTTTTCGACTTTTTGCTGTAGGCCACAATTATAAGTAACGGGGGAAAAACATGTGAAAATTTGATTAAAAACTAACGTCAAGGTAATTGCCAAATGGCAAATGGCGAACCGGCCGAAACTGCCAGTTGTTGCGATTGCTGTTTGTTGTTGTTGTTGTTGTTGTTGTTGTTGTTGTTGTTGCGGCTGCGGCTGCGGCTGCTCCTGTGCCTTGCACGTGGCACGTTGCGCATACGCCGCATTCGCCCGACAACATTAAAAGTGTGCGGCAGAGACAGAGAGCGAGTAAGAGGAAGAGTGGAACAGGGGGCGGTAAGCATATCAAGTGCAGTTCCAAGTATTTGGGTCTTTGGAGCAAGTGCAAAGCAATTGACGCCTCGCGAAAAATACGAAAAGAAAAACAAAGAAATAATAGCTAAAAAAGATTATGCGATTTAAGTGCAGCGCGTCAATCTTCATCAGCAGCCGCAAATCTCTAAAAAGATAGCTTTAAAAAATCTAAAAAACAAAAAAGGAAAACATAAAAATAAAACAACAAGAATATAACGACTACATATAAGAACGACTTCTGCATACTCTGCAGTACAATAAAAGTTTAAAATTAATTTAAAACCGATTTCATAAAATATAAGCTAAAAGCAACTTTGCAATTTTTTAGATGCTCTTGTAATTTTGGCCTTAAAACTGTAAGCCAAACGCAGTGACTTAATCTAACACAAATATATATGCAGAATTTAAGTCTTTATTTTCTATGAAAGAAACTTTCATCTAATATGCCCGTTTTCCGTTATGTAAGCAGTGTATCAAAATGAAAAACTAAGTAACTGAAATTTAAAACTGGACCTGGTACACACTTAGCAATTGCATGTGGACGTCGAGCTGCGTTGATGCGTTGAGTTGTTGCCAGGTCATCGCAGCAGGAAATATTTAGACGTTAAGATGTTTCAACTTAATTTGTGTGTGTGCATAAATCAACTGCAGCATATATACATATATATATTTGCTTTGGTTTTAATTAAAGTGTAGATCTTTGCAATTGCTTTGATTTAATTAGTTTTCATCTACCCTACACCTACGGGCCTTCTATTTGCGATAAATGACTTTTTTTCTAAGTGTTGCCGTTTACTGGAATGAGCTGCCAAGGGAATTAAGCCACTGATTTTGTTTAATCACATATGCTGAAATTTCAATAAAGATCAAAGTCAATTGAATGCCAGCGCTGCGATTGATTGATTGATCTGACTGTAGTCATTAGTAAAGTGCGAATTTATGGCGAATTTGTGGCGGAAATAATCGCTGTGCAAGCTAAGTGAACTTGCATGTTTTTTTTTTTATTATAAGAATCTTTAATCAATTCATTGGCAATGGGGCACGAACGAATTTGAGATGCAATTTTTTAGTGTTCTGGCATTTATGTTTGGAGGAAAAGCATTGTATTTTCGGACTCTTTGGGGCTATAATTGCTTTCCAATGAGTTAACACTGTTCTATAGACTCTAAGATAACACGCTAAAGGTACTTTCCTATATTTCTCTATGTTTAGTGAGAACCCTATAGGAAGTAGTACTGTGTAGGCACACCCTTAAGCAATTTTAAGTGATATACCTTTCGCTTTTCTTAATTTGGCACCCTGCGCTGTTCTTCAGATTGCACCTTTAAGGTACTAGAAAGCTTTTCCTCCTTCTTCTATAACGCATCGTACATGTCCTATAATTCATACATATTATCCCCATTACGTTGCTGAACATTCCAACAGTCAATTTTTAGATCATTGTTAATTCCTTCAATCTGACAAATATTCTCACGCTTGCTTCTTCCCAGTCATCAAATCCAGCCCCGCCCACCCTAAGTCTCTCTCTCTCTCTCTCTGTCTGTCTCCGTCTGGCAGCTGACTCTGCCAGGTAATTTGTGATATATTTGGTGCACCCTGTGACTTACTGGCCCCGTTGTCCGGTACAGCATCATTCGCACCTGCCCCCGCTGGGCACACTCAGTGGCAGGAAATTAAATTCCATGTTACAATAAGCAAAAGCAAACAAGACAACTGCGATGCAATGCAATGAGTAGAAGGTTGTCTCGTATGGAATATTATGTAGATATATGTATATTAAAAAATATGTTGTGCACACTCCCACACACACACACACACACACAGAATTGACACCTGCTAGCGAATTAGCCAGAGATTGCGGATAGCTTTCAATGGGAAAAGCGACAAAGCCAAAGTTCAAACTGAAGCTGTTGCTAACGTTGTCATTGTTAGGGTATATCATTGTTTTGAGCACTTGATAAATCTGTGCCGTTGTCTATTAAGGAGATACGGATACATTTCTATACATATATATATATATATATATATATATATATAGTGGCAACATGCAACTCATTTAAATGTTATGCATCCTACCCCGCGCTTCAAGTCTGCGACAGAGCACGTCGCCTTTGGGTTCCCGCAAACAACAACAAGGAGAATAGGCGAGCGTGCGCGACTAGTAGATGCCCTTTCAACTAATTGGAAAATACAGATAAGAAAATATATGTATAAATACATAAATAAATACAAATAAATAAATGACATGTATTTATGAAAAATTCAAAGTTAAAATTCAAGTTAAAATTAAAAAAAAAACCTTTTTTTATTACTGAATTAATTTTACATTTAGCCTATTAAAATATTTTATAAAAATAAATTAATGTCGAGCAAAATATATATATTTTAAATAAAAAAATGAAATTCAACTCAAAAAAAAAAAAAACGAGCTGACTTTAATGCCTAGAAAAAGTAGTATGACAAGATTAAAGTTAAGGCTACTCCCGGTGACAACCCTTTTAACCCATTTAATAGGTACAGGGTATAAGAAAGAAGACAAAAAAAACCAGAAAGAAATGCCATCACGCCCGTCGACTGTTGATCCTGGCGCTTTGATGTTTTACAAAGTCGTCGTCGTCAGATTTTTAGAGCTTGCCACCAAAAAGCGAAGAGACGTTGACGATGTGGCCGCCTGTGGCAAGAGTGGCAGAGAGTGGCGGCCTGTGGCACAGCACATCAGTTGTTGGGCATGCGGCTCACGTTTTGGCAATTTCTCATAAAACAAACGACCATTAACGCCTTTAAGTTGTCGGCAGACTTTTGACGTGGCTCCACGTTTTGGTGGCTCCGAAGGGGGCGAGTGGTGTGAGCGTGGGGGGGGGGGGGGGGGTTGGGGGCTGGAGGGTTGTGTTTTCTTTTTTTTTTCGGACTGTGGCGCGTGTGCGGGGTGTCACTTTGTTCGTGCCACATATTAAGTTGTCAGCTGCAGCAACTAGCCTATTGTCTAGGATGAAGTCGAGCGAGAAAAAGAGGGTAAAGAGTGGAAGCGAGAACGGGAGGGGTGGCAAGCACACTTTTGATCAACTAAGCCACGTTTAATGGGCAAATTTAGGCTGACGCCTGCTGACCAGTTGCGTTGCCACACACACAGTTGCAATCATGTGGCAAGTGGCAACTATTGACTGATATGCATATGGAGGAGGCGCGACAGGCAGCCAGGTGGAGAGGTGGTAGCTGTGGGGCAAGACCAAGACGGGGGTTGGGGAGCCATAACAAAGCCAATTTGCGTGCGTAATTTGTGGCACTTAGACGCTACGTGCCGCACAGCGCTGCCACAGCTAGTGATGCTGCCAGGTGGCAAACGTTGCCGCCTTTTGTCATTTGTTTGCATTAAGTAGTTTGTGACAAGGAGCGGGACAACGTGGCGGGCGGGGGAGCGGGAGGAGGCCTGGCCGGGGGCGTGTGCAGCCAATTTGTAATTGAGCATTAGCTACTTGACCTGGCCAAGAGCTGGGGTCGTGCTCCCTGCTCGCCAAATTGTGCGTAATTAATGTGGCCAATTAGCTTACAATTTGCCGCAATATGGAAAAAAAAATCTTAAGAAGAGGAGGAAACTGCTTTGCATTTACACTAAAAATAAAAATAAAAAATAATAACACTTGACTGTTATTTGCATGACTTAATTAACTGTTATTAAAAGCTTAAATAAAACATAAATTTGTACTTTTTAGTAAGCTTTCATGCCAAAGTTTGGTAGGTCAGATCTCAAAAGATATTTGTGTTAATTTGAATTTGTTAATCAAAGTCGAATTTTTGCATTTTTTTCAGGCCTTTTATCAATCTAATAATGATAATTGGGTTCGCCTGCAATTGAGGGTCGACGTTCTAAAACAGTTTTCTTTTTTAATATTGCAGCAAATAAAATAATGATTTCTGTGTAGAAGCAGAAGTAGAAGACGATGGTCTGGCTTTTGGTTTTTAATACCCTGTAATCTTTTAACTTGCCTTAGGGAAAATATTATGGTATTTAAATGTATATAAAACGCTGAAGCAGGGTCATCTACATCTATAATATTCGAACACGCAGAGCAAAATGGTAAATGCAAAAAAAAAAATTCATCGCGTTTTCTTTTACATATTTTCAGGATATTTTGTTTTTAAATATTCTTAAATAAATTATGAAGTATTCTAAAAAAGAACGAAATTAAATGAAACAAACATTAAGTGAAGTGAAACGTTTCATAGTTTGTGTATTAATAATATATTCAGGAATTTTGATATTTAAAAATAACGTTCTCTTCAACTTTACAACTTAAGACTGTACTTGCTTAAATTACAAGACTCTGGGTATAATGGCATAATTTGTCTTATGTTCTCAAAAAAATATGATCGATAAAAAAAACTTAAATGTTCGCATTTAACTATTTCCTTTGTTGCTTAATAGCAACTTTTTATGCAGGGTAACTGGCCGTCGTGCACTTTGGACCGAAACCCTCTTAACTTGTTTGTTTATTGTTAGAACATTTAAGTTGAATGTTATGTCATGACTTAATGAACTGCTTCACTGAACTGGTTCAACGCAATTTCCAGGTAAAAACAACATAGTCAGTGTAATTTTCACTCTAGACCATTTTTGTTAAGATATATACTATATGCCTAGGCAATTTGATACTTGAGCGGAATCGCGCGAACTCTTTACACGTTTTTAGCTTAATTATTATGATGATCTTTATGCTTTTCATTGCCTCTCTTTGGCTTTTTTGTTTTGTGGATTTTTCGCGGTATTTGGCGCATTTTATTGTTGCAAAGTTTTATGTGCAGTTTTAATGTAGCGTATTTTTCTTCTGCTTCTGCTTCATCTTTTCTTTTTTATTTTTATTTATTTATTTTTTTTTTTTTTTGTTCTCTCGCATACATGAGTCTTTGGTGTATTTTGTAATAATCGCATTGTCGGCGCTCAGTCGTTTCGTTTTGGCATTTTTATGTCTCAACGTTTCAGGCTTTTTATGGCAGCTGCTCAGCGAATTCGCCACGTGTTGTGCGTGTGCTGTGTGTGTGTGTGTGCGTGTGTGTCTGTGTGTGCGTGGCATTGCTATAAATGTTGCATTCCTATGTTTGAATTGTTGCATACATATTTATAGAAATGACTTCAGCACGACAGCATCTAATGCTACTATTTGCTGCAACGGCCACATTGCACCCAGTTGGCAGCTCTCAACGGGAAGAAGCAGCACACGGTCAGGCAAAAGTATGCAACAGTTGCAAGATGTTGTCATTTTTCTAATATTAATATTATTTATGATTAAGCAGCTGTTTCTTATGGCTAAAACAATTTCGGATGATTTGGGATTGTTACTACAATTGTTTTTACTATTATATTGTTTTTGAATATTTTGAAAAAACCAAATCGATTGTTATTGTTGCATAAATAAGTATACTATAAATGTTCGCATTGCGAACAAAATACTCACTACGGGAATTTTCTTAGTTGCAATATGCGACTGGATTTTGTATTTAATTTTTTTTTTAATTTTTTTTAATTTACATATTCAAAAAAGGTATAAGATGTATTTTGCTCCAGTTAAGAAAACTTGCTTTATTTTAACAGCACTTAATTTTCAATTAATTACAACATTATTTGTGCTTTCTTTCACTGTATTGCCAGTATTTTTCTTATTTGATTATCGCTGGATTTCGATTTCATAAATATTTAATTAAAAATATGGCCAATTGTCAAAAGCCAAAAGCAGGCCTAATGAGGCGCCACAAGTTGCACGCAAAATAGCAGAAGCTCAACCCATCACTGCCCCCTTCCATAACGCACTCCTTTTACCATAACTTGGCCAAACTTAGAGACCTTACGAGTCCGTTGCGTAAGGGCTGCCCTGAAATCTGAGCTCAATTAGTCGTGAGTTCTGTTCAAAAAATGGCCTCAGCGCTGGGGCCAAAATTCAGGCCGGAGTCAAGCCCCCAGCCCCAGCCTCAGTTCAAGTCAGAGTCCGAGTCAGATTTATGGTATAATCGACATGTACAACTTTCTGCGCTTCACGTAAATTACCAAAAATTTAATTTGACCAGCAACAATCAACGTGGCCAGCAGCGGTTGTGGCAGCAACAACTGGCCTGTGGAACTACAGTGACTACTCTGCTAACGGACAGCCTATTTACGCGCACTTCTTCTTTTGCCGGCCTATATTATCGACATTCTTTGATTCTTGGATATTCTAAAATGTAGTTGAATAAATCAAAATCATTACAAGAACTTACAAATCTGAAGTTTAGAAAAAATGTTTTAGAAAAAGGAATTTTGCTTCTCAAGTCCAGCTTGGCCAGATTTATACAGCACACAATTCATCGTTTTTTTTTCTAGCTTGGCTTTATTTTTTTAAAAATTATTTTTAAAGTTTTTCTTTAGTTTTATTATCTTAAACATAACAAAATACGAAAAACCTCGGTGTTCGCTCAAGAGAGATACCACTGTACACATACTTATAATTATTCATACACATATATGTGTATATATATATATATATATATATATATATATGTATTTATTTACAGCTATATGTGAGAGAGATGTTGTTGAAAGGCTGCCGGGAAACCAGCGTGATTCAGTTTTAATTTGTCAAACTTTGGCAAGTTGGCCCAAGCCTCGTTGCCAACAGCCTCGTTCGTAGTTGGCTATCACAGTTACCAGCCGGCAGCTACCTGCTGCTGCTGTTACTGCTGCTGCTGCTGCTGCTGCTGTTGCTGCTGTTGCTGCTGCTGCTGCTGAACGTTGCGTCTGCGGCGCAATTAGCAATCTGACCTTTTAACCCTTTTGTGGCCATCCAGAAAGGCAGACAGTCGACCTTGTAACCACAGCAACTGCAAGGGAATGCGGCAGGATGGTTTGAATATCAGAAGAAGCAGCTGCACAACTGTCATGTGGCAGAAACAGAATCAACGACAATAATTGTAACTAACAAACAACTCAGAAAAATCACTGCGAATGTGACATTTCAATGTGAGTGAATATCGCTGAATGACCTACGCAATCATAAAATTATAAAAATTAAATTAAATTGCAACACTTGATTAACTCCAAGTTAAAAGTTAACAACAGCAGGCGCAGCCAACTTAACAGGCTGACAGCAGTTGCATTTAAGTGCTGCCGATGGGCACATCAGCAACAGGAACTACGAATTCATTCAGTGTTAAGTAATGCCAAAAATAGAATGAAATTAAATTATATTTTTTTAAAATTTAATCCGTAAAACTAAACTGAAAATAAACACAAACGTTTTGCAAGTGGAAAATTAGTGAAATTTTAATTTAATTTATTTATTAATTAATATGAATCAAAATTTATGTTTTGAGGATTCTTCGTCAGAATTTTTTTATTGTACATTTTTTGTAAATAGAGTTAAAAAATGTTAACTGTTTACATCTTGGTTTTGTCAACACGCTCCACATTCCTTGCGGAAGATGAGGCATAACTTAAGAGGCAACAACAGACACCCGTCAACAGTTGGCAATAAAAATGGTGACTGACTGATCAAACAGTGGACCTAATCAGAGTGCACTCAGCTGACGCACTGCAGTTGTGCTCTTGTGTACATTGTTCAACAAAACAAAGTAGCTGCAGTTTCCTCTGGGTTGAAGGTTAACTTAGTGCATTATTTCAATTAGTTGCATTTAAAAGCTGTTTCCAGTGCTGCACCACAGGATAGCATGAATTATGCACAGTTGTTGAACACTGTCAGGATTTGACACTTGTATTGCTTTTTACAACACTGCTTGAACTTTTCCAACCTAAATAAATTTTATTATATTTATTATATAACTGGTATTAATATAAAAAAGCACTTTGCAACACTGGTCAAGTTTAGACAAGTTTTTATATTCTACATAAGTATAATAAATTGCTCCACTGAAAGGAAAATATTACATTACACGCACATACATGGCATTTTACAACACTTGTCATGTGGTTATTGATCTGTTTAGCCAGTTCCAGTAAACTATTTATTTTACGGTAATTCCCCCAAACTGATTAATGTCTACACTGAGCTGAAATTTGTGTCATCAGCGTGGGGCAAAAAAAAAAAAATTAAATATGTACATAGACATAAAAAAAATGCTCAAAATTTAAATTCGAAAATCGAAAAGCAAAGAAAATTGCATCACAGTTGCCAACGGCGGCAGTTCAAATCGATGATGTCATGGAGTATAGACTGTATGATATCATTGCTGCTGCTGCTGCTGCTGCTGCTGTTGTTGTTGCAATTGTTGCTATGGTTGTTGCAATTGCAATGCATAAATCATGATGCCCGAGCCTCTGGCGCTTGTATTTATATGCAATTAGCTCCGGCTATATGAATTCAACTCGACTTTTGACTTCAACTTGGCCGACAGGCAACTGATCAACGTTTAGCGATCAGCGATCAGCGATCACCGATTGCCCATCACTGATCACTGATCACTCATTGCTGCTGCTGGTGCTGCTGCTGATGATGATGATCAACAAAAGATCGCCTGATCGCTGCAGTTTTTTATGCACACATATACATATATATTTTTTCGGGCCACCATTAATCAAACACAGCCGCAAATCGGCCATCAAGATGTTAACAGCTAAATTATATAGCCAGCATTTTCGGCCAGAGACAAAGCTCTGCGCCGGCGGCGGGGTTCATTGTTGGCGGTGGTTACAGTTAGTCAGCAGCCGCAACCACTTGCCGGTGGCCCGATGCATATCGCAAATGGCAGCCGCTCGCCGAAATGCCGGTTCAGACGATGGCGGCGACGTCGACGCTGACCGCGGCGCCGACTGCAACGCTGACTGCGATGGCGTCGCGTCGCCGCACGGAGCGTGTTTAATTGCGTGCAATTTGTTTTAGGCCCGTGCAAAGCTACCAATTCACACACACACACACACACACACATGCTCGCTCACACATGCTGTCAGACGGACAGATAGGTAGATCTCACATGTACAGTGCAGCCTCGCTGCAGGGAATTGCCTGCTTAACGGCACTCAAAACTTAGCCGATTTCAATGTTAAATTTGGTTTTTGGCTTTTTTCTTACACTTACAAAATTTAATTTCATGTTAAACTTATCCATTGAAGTTCAAAATTCTAAAAATCCAAAGGAAATTAATTTTTTACATAAAGTATTATATAAGTTTTTTTTGAGTTTCTATATAATATTTGTATGTCCTCCTTGTGTGTTTTTCTTTTTCAGCTTTTGCTGTCGATAACACTCAGTGCTTAACTCTGATAAGCTATTCTATTTATATTTATAGAACCATTTTTTTCTGAGCTTTCCGCTTAGGCAGTTGTCACTGTACTTGCACTTAACTAACTGACAAACAAATATCTGCGGCTGTTTGCATTTGTGTGTAAGGGGGGAGCCTATGTAATATATTACAGCCATTCTCAAAAAGCCAGACCGTGTGTGAAAATATGCGTGTGTGTGTCGATATATATATTTATATATATATATATATATATATATATATTTATATTTATACATGTATGTTTGTATATATTTATATGCAATTTTAGTTCGGTTTAGCATTACAGCAACTCATTAGGCACGCACAGACGACGGCGACGCCGGCGAGTCAGCGGCTTCGTTGTAGGTCAGTCTGGCAACTGTTGACTGTTAGCAGTAACTGTGAATGGTGGCTGTGACTGCTGGCTGCGACTGGTGGCTGTGACTCGTGACTGTGACTCGAGTGACTGGCTGTCAACGCTGGAGGTGTTCACTGCGACGCTGCTTTACAGTTCACTCGTTTTTTATGCTTTTGTGGCAGTGTCTCAACTTTAAACTTAATTACCTGACTGACTGGGTGTGCGAGAGAGTGTGCACACACACACACACACACACGCACGCACGCCGGCACTCTTCATATGGTCAGCAAGTACGCATAGTTGAGTTATTGTTTAATAGCCACAGCAAAGTTATTTTTATATTTATTTTCATTTTCGTTTACGTTTAGGGTTTTTGTTTTTTTTTTTACTTCCTTATGGGCATTTGTCAAGACGAGCTAACACTGTACAGCAGGTTAGCGGATTGTGAGTGGTGTTAAGATATCTGAGCATGGGCATGAATATGAATTCTACACTCACGAAGAGATGTGTGTGTGTGTGTGTGTGTGTGTGTGTGTGTGTCTGCATACTTCGAAATACGATCTCTGCACTGTGCAGAACAGAAAACAACAAAAAGTTGACTGAACTTTTGCGAAAATGTCAATGTACTCTCATATGTTTATAAATATATATATGTATTGGAATAGTAATCAAACAATATCTAGTCTGGCAAATTCAATAGCAACACAACTAACAATCTTTGGAGCTGAAATTACACCTAATTCTCAATTTACGCTAACTTGTACATTTGCAAACAGTGTTGTATAGCGTAAACAGAAACTAACATAGTGTAGCATAACATAACATTAGGCGGCCTTTAATATGCGTTTATTGCACATTTTTTGCATGCAACATAATAACATATTACGGTAACATATTACCAAATGCTGACATTTGTATGCACTTAAAATTCAGTTAAAATATAAACATTACATATTAGCTAATGTTGGTATTTAGAATATTATTTAAACAACAGAAAACTATTTATGTTAAGAGATTCGCATTAGTGAATGTTATTACACCGCACATCACAAAACTGTAGTTTAAGATAATATAATTTGGTTTTGCACTTGAAATAACATTCATCTTACAAGCTGAATAAAAATCCCTATTGACATTGAAACATGACATAATAAAAAATCAAATCTTATTAAACCAAACATAATCTACTTATTTACACTGAATGACTTTAAACATTTTCCCATAGTTGTAATTTTGACAAAAATTACACACAAAAAAATTAATGCAACAATGTCAAAAACTGCATTAAAAAGAACATAAATAAATATAAAATAAACTAGAAAAATTTAAAAAAAAAAAAAATAGATAGAAAAAGGCATATAAAAATTCCCAAAACACAAACTAATGTTCTAGCCAAGCTTTAAATGCATAAAACTAAATGTTTCATTGCATTTTCCAAGTGAGGAGTTAGGGGAGAAAACAAAAAGCTGACCAAAAGAAGAGGAAAAACGTTGGCCTTTTGTGAGAATTATTGAGTTGCATGTGATTTACACTCATAAATAAGCAAAGCAATCGATCATACTCATTTATGTATATTTACGGGATGCTGACAGTTTTTCCATGTCAAGATTGGTCTGGCCCAGGGCTTTGTTTTTTTTTTTTCTATATTTTTTTTTGTATTTTCAATGAGGTCAATGCGTTGCCCATCCGCGGGGATAGTGTAAACGACTCGGTATCAATAAATTAAATATTGACGTTGCGAACGCAGCCGGCGATTAACTTATCTAGGAATATTGACGCCGCATCGCACGCACCCCAGTCGCGATCGCCGCACGGCGCCCCCCCTTTCGACAATGCCGCTGCCCCTGTCGTAGAGACCACGGACTTGGCCTCGGACCCGGCTCATGCAGTCGTTAAGGTGAAGCTAAATTTGTACACACTTCCACAACAGCTTATCGCTTGCCTTCCCGATATTACCTCATCACAACTAATCGCATATGAAAAATACAAAGCCAAAAAAAAAACGATACGAAAATTCAGCAGTGGAATCAATCAAATTGGCCAAAAAAAAAAAAAAAAAAAAAAATTATAAAATTACATTTGCCGCCTACCAAATGGCCTAAGCCATAAAAAGAAGAGGAAAAAAACTGAAAGCGTATGCAAAAGGCGTCCAGCATGGAAATTGGGATATAATAAGCCAAGTGCGACTAGACGGAGGGATGGGGCCGGTCGCAGTTTAACGCGAAATGAACGCATAGAAGCTGCATAAATTAATGGCCACTCGAAGACCATAAAGAAGCCACACTTCAAACCAGACTCTCGCCTCAACTCGACTCGAACTCAACTCAAACTCGGACAACGAATGAAGCCGTGTTTAATGATTGTTTTTTTTTTTATGTTTTTCATTTTTACTTTTTATTTTATTTTTTATTTTTAGTTGTTCTTTTTTCTCCTTCTTATTTATGTTTTTGTTGCGACGTGTTTGGCGCACCAAGTGGGCGCAGGTTTTGATTTCAGCTTCGCTCTTTTGGGCCGAACATGCAAAGCACGTTGCCATTGCCGGTACGCTTGGTAGCAAGCGAGCCGGGCAAGCGGCATATTTAGAATCGACTTGCAGATACCCTGTGCCAACAGGGGAATCAGTGTTGCAATTGGTATGTGTTTCAATAAGAAGCAAATGTTAAGCAACGATTATTTGAGCTTTCTCTATTTTTCTCAAACTCTCTTCCTAAAGATTAATATCCTTTTTTTCGATTTCGCTTAACTTTCTATGACTTAATTTTGACTCTCTTTTTTCTACCTTTCCCTCTCTCCCTTCAATTTATTCCCTTTTTTTCGTTTCTTCCCTTAATTGCTCCCTGTCTCGCTTTCCTCCTTTACCCCAGATATACCCCACATACCCATTAAAATTGAAGGGCTCTGTTACTGCTAGTTGAATACATTTAACATAATCGTTATTTTTAGCCAATTTATGCGTATACAGCTAAAACCCAGCTAAAGAAACATCATTACTTCTGCTGCACTTGGCTATTTAAAAACTCTTCACAGAGATCGGCTCTCATTTCGAGACTATAACCCACTGAAAAAGTAACATGAAAATTGTTTACAAATTGTTTAAATGTGACCAAAATGGGATCAACTATTGAAATGCTTTTTTATGGAAGAATTCCTGCAGGCTCCACACAATGCGTCGACTTTCATTGTTGTTGTTGTTGTTGTTCTTGGTTACTTGTTTGCTCGAAAACAAAACCTAACCTCAAATCGCACCAGCTAAGAATGAGGTTCATTATGAAGCTCATGACTGTTTAAGTTAAGCGATGTGCTGCAGGTGGCCAGAGGCCAAAGGGGGGAGCGGTCCGGGTGGGGCATGCAGCTCGGCACAAAGACCCGCAAATTTCCCCGTGTGCGCCCCCCGTCTTTTACCCTACTCAACTGCAGTCGCCAAGTGCAACGTCATCCTGCTTATTAAAGGTATTACACCTACACAACAGACAACAACAACAACAACAACAACAGACAACAAGTAAACGTAATTACATGAGGAGGAGCTCCAGCCTCAGCCACAACCTCAGTCGCTCTGCTTCAGGCCCAACCTCAAAAGCAGCCTCTGTCCAGTGCTGCCAATATGGTTTTTTTTTCTTCAAATCTGGCTTTCATTTTAAAAGTTTGGTTTGACGGAAAAAACTTTTAAATATTTTAGCTTTTTTCGCAAATTTCAAAATTTTCGAAAATTAGTCAACATTTAAATACAAAATTAATAACATTTTTGAACACTGCTTTTCAGTTTTTAGACCAATAACTTCAACAAAGACAATGCCATAATGTTAACTCGCTTTTAAGGCTCCACAGAAAATACCACTGAATATATGTAAGGTTAGTTCCAATTTTTAATAAAATGGTTGAATTGAGAATTTATAAGAAAACATTAAGCTTATTTATTTTTTGTATTTCAAATTCCTTTTTGTGTTCATAATAGCGCGTTTTACAAAACTTGTTTCGTTGGCTCCGATTTTGATTCGGCTGATGTTTTGGCTGATTTTTGGGCAACTTTTTTTGAGCACAAAAAGAAGCAAATATGCAACATAGCAAAATCGTAAGCTTTGCTTTCCATTTTTGTTTTTTTTTTTTTAATAAATTCTAGCGCTTTCTTTTAGCTCCTTTTCCGCCTAGAAATTTTTAAGCTGTCTTTGCTCCTCAAAAGCTGGCAACACTGGCACTGCCACCGACGCTGTCCCCGCCTCCGTTGTTGTCGTTCCAAATCTTTGTAGGCCTCCTTGTCATTGTCACAGCGTCTCAGTGACACGAGTGTGGCTGGCAGTAGGGGGCCCCAGGGCTTGGGGGCGGGGGGGGGCTAGCGGGGAGCATTTTGAGCGGCTTGTTGATTTCTTTAGCGCATTGCTGCACATTTACCCTGCAACTTGGAGCGCGGCACGAGCGGCACTGGCGACGGGGCTAAATGAGTTATTTCTTCTATGTTTCTAACACTTGAGCTGCATTAGCGTAAGCTGCGGCGGCGACTGCGACGGCGACTGCGACGGCGACTGCGACTGCGACTTATGAGTGACAGACAGCACACGCCCCTCTCTCAATTCGACCACATTGCCCCACTCCCTTCACCCACTCTGTGTTAGCTGTTTTGAGCTGATGACAATGCAGGCAAACGGTTCTCAGTCCAAAGTTGCAAAACAATTTCGACATTTGTTTAGGCCATAAAAAAATAAAAAACAATATATATATGCACATTTGTTCATTAGCGGGGTTTCGTTTTCTTGTTTTTTTTTTTTGTTTTTGTTTTTTTTTTTTGTTTTCTTAATATGTTTTCAAAACGTAACTAACTACCTATGCATACATCGCTAGAATTGACATTAATGTTGACTGACAAACTGATTTTTACTTCAAGTTCTGAAAAAGGAAAATGAATAAAATGAAAAAAATGTAACTGAAAAAAAAAACCAGGTTTCTTGACCGCGAGCTTCGAAGTTCGAACACCGCACCCAATGCAAGCTGAAGGTTGCGAAGCGACTGGACTGTACAGCTTTCAAGAGTTGGCCTAGTTTAAATAGCGCTCATAGCGTAATAGATAACTCCGCTGGCTATACTATATAGTAAACTTAACCATAGCTTGAATATAAATTTATGAGCATCATTTGGCTTTTGGGTTAACGTATAGAAAGCAAAACAAGGTGTGCAATGCAAAAACTCAGCTTAGGACCGACTGTTGCTTTATGATGTAATTGTCGGATTTCATATAAATTTATATGAAGTTTAATTGCTTCTCAAAAGTTGACAACTCTGTCTCTGCCCCAGACTCAACTCTACATAGGCAAGGTAAAAAATACTCCCATCCAATTATTGCAGAATGATTTCGTTAAGTTTTAAAAACTTCAAGCCGGAATGCGGCATAATTTTGATCTGTATAAATACTTGTGATTAAATCCAGTCGCCCTCGTGCAAATATGTGTATTAAAAAGTGTATTTAAGATTCGGCAATTCCTGCAGCTGAGCGCCCCAAAAAAGGTTGTCTAATGGAGTGGACAACATGCGTCAAGGTCAAGTTGTTGTTGTTGTTGCTGTTTGAAGTTTGTTCGGCGGCACGTTTTATTGTTGCCAACAACAGCAGCAACAATAACAACAACAACAACAGCTGAAACTGCGATACGCATACACACAGGAAATAAATCAAGTTTGGCTTTTGACCACGCGGCGAGCTGTTATACTCTGTTATACCCTGTATCTATGGAAAATAGGCGAAAAAGGGGTATAATGGGTCTTGTGCAAATGTGTGTAAGGATTTTTAGAACTTTTTTGGAGTTTACAAAATCCAAAGTTGTTCAATGTGATATTTCGATTTTAGTATATCGTACAAAAATATTGAAATAGCGGCCAGAATACCCTTTCTATTTGAATACGTCTTAAAAGAAGAAAGCATTTTAAGAAATAAACATTTTTGGATAACTATCCCGTATTTTTAAGAAATTTCTTTAGAGCCTTAGAAAATGGCATAACCATAATAATAATAGGCACAAGGTAAGGGGCAGCATATCAGAGCTAAGAACAGGGTATCTCCTGGTCGCACACTCCAGACTCGAGCACTCGCGCTGTGACAACAACAACAACAATAACAAATATTTGCCTTTTGACAACTAATGGGCACATTTAGTGACCAACAATTGGCTCAAAAGTGTTGGCCATGTCCAGGCATGGCCCACGCCCTGGTCAAAGATACGGGGCATGGCTGCCATAGCTAAAGACGCGTCCAAGCGTCAAGCTGTCTGTTTAAACTGGCTTAAAGAGCCAAAAAAAAAAAAAAAAATACAACACACACACACTTACCCAGCTATAGAAATGTGTATTTAATGCATATTGACTCGGGACATACCTGAAAATAGATAAAACCAACAAAGAGTTAAGATGAGTAAAAAAAAATTGTTAATAAAAAATAGAATTGGTAAAAAGAAGGCAAAAGTTGTTGCTAATTGAATTATTAATGCATAAATCAAACACGAAATGAGCTAGCTGATGATCATTAGTGATGATGATGCCCAAATCATGATTAGAAACTTGTTTTGTCTCACCCAGAGATCGAAAGCGTTTTTATTTGATCAAAGACCACAAACCTATTCAGTTCATATACACTCCGAAAAAAAATACATTATTTTTTTGGCCTAAATCAAGTTCACTTAAGTACAAAAATATTATGTGAAGAATGACCTTTCAATACTAAAGTTTCTTAACATACTACTTACTTAATCCTAAAATCGTTGGTCTTTCATTAAGGAAGTGGCAAGTATTTCATGTACTTATATTAACTATTTTATTTATATTTATGTAATATAAACAATCGATTGTTAAATTAAAAATTGTTAAAAAAAATATTGAAGTACAAAATAGATTTTCAATTTTAAAAGTAAAACTGACCACAGGAACTTATATTTGGAACGGCTATTTTCTCTGAGTGTATATATGACACATATGTATTTATCTGTATTTAGGAAGTACAATTAAAAAGCCATCAATCAATCAAATTGAAACAATCAAAAGAGCTCTTAACTTCTGAACAATGTATTAACAGCTTCTGCTGCTTGAAATCAGCTCAAAGTTGAGCTTCGTTTAGTTATGTTGACATTTTCAGCTACTATGGATTTTAGCTATGCTATTGTCTGAAAAATATATAGACCTCATACAAAAATAAACAAAAGTTAAGACCACTTAACTTGCGCACCATATGTATGCATATGATAATCATATTTTTTATTTGCGGCTTAAAGTTAAAGTTTTACTTTGAGACTTGGTTAAGAAAAAAATATGGAGGCTTTTGTTAATGTTAAAACGTATTATATATAATTATTTAAGTTATTTGTTTCTCTCCACATTATTCATTCATTTAAATTAACATTACCAGCTTTTTAAAAATGAAATGTCCTGTTCATTATTATAAAGATGAAACACAAAAGATATAGGACAGAAATTGTTATATAGAATTTTCGTTATAGAGGAAAATATTATATATTAATTATTACAAAAACATTTCGAAAAAAATAATGATTTCAAGGTCATAATACTATTACAGAATGTTTCAAAAGAATGTATATTATGTTTATTTATTATCAGAAGAAATATACATATAAAGATGTTTTAGAAAAATATATTAAATAAAAAAGGATACATTTATATTTCATCTATACTAGAAACTACTACGTTCTTTATATTACTAGACAACTACTACTGCTACTGTCATTATCAAAAGAAATATATATGCACCAATTCATATTGGTTCTATATAAAACTAACATGAAACATGAAAACAACATGATCTATCTAGTTATTTAGAACATATCCCCGCACTTAGCTCATCCCTATATCTAAGCAAGAAGTATTTGCTCAAAACTTGTTTCTCATGACCACAAATGAAATACGAATTTTTTGGATGGGTATTTCGTTATAGAGAATTTCGCTTGTATAGCAGAATGATGTCAGCTGTTGTCTCAGGGGCTCGAATCAGCTCTATTTGATCTATCGTCGAGTCACGCCACTGTCACTCGACCAAATCTGCAGACGGAGAAGCTAATGAACTTGGCGGAGAGTCGCAGTCTCGACTTTAAGTGCTGACTGCAGCGCGAATTGCATTTGACACCTTTTGATGTCGACTCGATTATGTGAATACACACTCATGAGTGTACATGTGACTGTGACTGTGAGTATCGGATTGAACTACGGGGAGCGCATTTCTGGGCGCTTAGTCAGCGTGCACGGGTATGATTTTAGGTTGGGCTATTTTTTGTATTTTTTTTTTTTGGGTTCAAACAACTGGAATAGTTTTTTCGGCACCTGTACTAGAAGAAGAAGAAGTCAGAGAAGAAGAGAGGAAAACCACTGAAATGTGGCTATTAAATGGGCAAGTGATAAGGCCCAACTAGTTCCGAAGAGCCGCACGTAATCATAAATTGTGGCAACCGTTGCGGCGGCGTCGTTAAGCGCTTACTAAGCCAAAAGTCAAACCGGTTGCCAGAATCAAAAAATCAAGCATAAAAAAATACATTTTTTAAACAAAAAAAAAAAAAAAAAAACAAAAATTTAGACAAACTATGAGGAAGACGCAACGCGGAGTACGGACGACGGGGTGGCGATGGCGTGCGCGCGATTTAATGCATGCAAATGTCACAAATATGCATTAAATTAAGATTCATCAGCGTTCCCCTCCAGCCCTCCCGCCCTCCCGCACTCACGCGCTGTAGACAGCCGCTCGCCCAAAAATCTATTCCACAAATAGCAAGAGCTATGAAAAAAAAAAAACACAACAAAACCTAAACAAATCAAATTATACGCTCCATATTGAACGATGGCTAATATTGGCAAAAAACGCTTGAAGGCTTTAGGCAGGCTCGAAGCCCTGCTTAAAATCTACAATTAGCGTTTATTTTGATTTAAGAAAGGGTATTTTTACTCGTACATCTGTTATGTATATAAAAATATTTCATAATATTATTTGCTTTTAAAAAATTTATGAAACAACAACTTTGGTGATTTAGTTTTCACAAAAAATCTAGAAAATTAAGTTAAATGTAAAAAGGAACATAAAACAATTAGATATCTTTAGCTTTTTTTCAACTTGTTTACTAATCTCTTGACGAATTTTATTCATACAGACAAAAGAAAAGAAAAACCTGGCTAAATCGACTCTGCGAATTGTCCCGAACAAGCCTGTATATATCTTATATGATCGGTGTACCTTCCTCTGCCCGTTGCAAGCATTCGTGTCCATACGGACAGCAAGACGGACAAACGCATTATACTCTTTTCACTTTGTAAACGAGTATAAAAAGAGCAAAATGATGCTTCAAATAAAATAGATGCTATTGTATTGAAATAATAATAAGTTTTCTTAGTATAACATACAGATTTGATTTCTTTTATTTTACTAGCTTCTTTCTGTTGAGTGTACGCACAGTTTGAGAAGCACTTGTCGAAGGCTATCGACGGCTATCAATGCCGCTGCAACACGTCATGCTGCCGTGCTTATCACTAGCTTGGCAACAAAACATGGGCATGCGTACCGCAACAACAATAAGGAACAAGCAGCAGCAAACTATGCCAGCCATATAAAGCACATGAGTGTGCGAAGGTGTGTATAGGTGTATGCGTGTGCTCTATTAGTTAGTTATATCTTATCTGCAATTGACTGGCAATGCCCAACTATGCGCTTTCCTTTGCCACAATGTGTGTGGAGCGCTTTACATTTTTCACTTAATTGATACGACAACACAGCAACAACAATAACAATAACAGCAACATTAACTAGAAATATTCACTGTCTTAACAGCTGACTAAGTAGGCAGCCAGCTCAAAGCACCACCAATATGGCAACGGAGCTCATAATTAGCTAAATATTTTGGGCAAACAATACGAAAAACTATTAAAAATAACAAGAAAAAAAAAACAAATCGAAAATCAATTTGTGTTAATTAAACTTACAGAATGTGACCATATTAGCTACCTTGGAGAATTTGTAAAAGTTGAAATATTCAGAATACGCAACTAAGTAAGTATATCAAAAACTGTCAAAGTTATGATCTCTTAGAGATTTTTTTTAATAAAGAAAACACGTTTTTAACCCATCAATAAACTGTGATAAGCTTTTATTAAGTTAACGTATCTAATTTATTGTTCTACTTAAATTAATTGAAAATGTGAACAAATCCAACCAATCATAATTTTTTGAGCTAAGCTAAGAGACACCATAAAGTCTAGATGGTATACCCATATTAATAACTGGCAAAATTATGATCTATACCCAATAAGGTATTCAATTTAAATTACATTCTTTTTATTGAAATCTTTTTTAGATACAAATTTAACTTTCTATAAATAAAAACCAACATTTTTAATTTTTTTTATATGATCAACTTTTGGTAAAAGAATTTCAATTATAACAGCACATTTTGACAAGTTATTAAACTGGTTACTTTTATTTTGATCAGTTAGGGTATTTACTTATACGGCATATAAACATAATGTCGTCGCGCATTTACTGGTTTCTTTTTTGTTTACATAAATTAATGCAATAGCAAATTAATGAATTAGCATAATTATGCATTTGTTGCTGCCTCGTTTGATTTTAAATAATTTCGTCCGCTTTGTTTTTTATGCTTTGTTTACCAATTAATTGACTGCCAAAGACCAATAACAGCAAATTGCCCAAGTTTTCTTTTATTTTTTATTGAGTTTTTTTTTTTTTTGTTTTATTTATTTACTTTTATTTTATTTTATTTTATTTCTTTTTTTTGAAAATGTTTCTCAATATTAAGAAATTGATGTAAGCAATTTGGCAATTAACGCGCGCGCGGCTTCAATTAATTCAAATTGAGCAGCAATTTCCAGTGAACAAATTCGAACAGCCCCATTTAAATGTTGAATGTTTTTTTTATAGAACTCGTAACGCCCCGCGTTGACATAACGTCATGCTCTCTGAAGATCCAGCTTCGCCTACAGCTTTGGGCCCAGACACACAGATCGCCGCGATAAGAGGAGCAACAGACGGCAGAGAAGCCAACATTTTGACTGAAGGCTGAAGGCATTTTTATTTTTTCCACGAAAACAAAATGAAAGATTTATAAAGCGATTATAAATTGGGGCATATTGAAGAGTTGCAGCTGTTGATGTCACCCCAGAACCAACCGCATCTGGTGGCAAGGCCACACCCAATTGCTTTTTCCCTCATAACTATTGCCTTGCCCGCGTCCCAACCCAAAGAACCGACAAATTTTTATTGACAACATCTATAGCCGAAATGAAAATTTTAATAAATTAGAAAACAAAAAGAAGCTGTGATTTTGATTTATGTAAAGCCATTCACAGTATTTGTTTCTCAATTCACAGCCCGTTTTTATTTGATTTTAATTTATTTGCCGTTTTCGCAATTCAAAAAGGAAAACCCATTTCGATTTTAACATTATTGTTAATATGTTTGCATTTAGAGTTGAATAAAAAATTTATATATATACTTTTTTCTACTTTTTTAAAAAAGTCGCCAAGCATAGAATTTAAATTACATTAACGTTATTCTACCAAAATCCTTTAACTGATATTCAATTGCTTTTAACCTAAAGCGGATTAACATTTTTATTTTACACTGACTGCTATAAACATAAGTCGTCCTATTCAATAGATACTAGGAAACATTCAGTAAAATTAATTACAATTACGTGTCTGCTAAGTTACATGAATAAAAAAACTAACAGCTTACAGACAGTTATTAATGAATATGTCAACCGATAAGCATAAATCAAGCCGAACTACATATTGTAATAAATTGAGCGTGATCTGTGGTTTTGATAACACGCCAACAACACAATTAACATTAAGATAAATATCTAATTTGTATATGTTTTTTGCGTACAAACAAATCTTAACTCAAAGATATTCTGCGGGTGTGATCAAAGTCAAAACGAAATTCTAACTTTCAATAGACAAATTTAGCTTGTTTATATGCACAACTATACAAATCTTGACTTAGCTGGAACTGGAACGAACTAAGAACAAAAATGAACAAAGATAGGAACCAGTTGGATATAGTCTATATGCATTTGAATCAGACAAATGACTGGCAAAACCATCGTAAGTGTCAACTCAAGACGATGCATACAAAGTGCGATGATTATCCTCATTTGATCATGACTACGAACATGATCATCATTATGAACTTTATTATAGTAGGGTTGGGCGACATGCAACAATGTATCGTATTTTAACATTTGAATGCAGTTTCACAACATTTTTATAGCACATGGTATTTTATGTAAATATTTATTGCAAATGATTCTGCAGAATGGAAATTTATTTTACTTTTTTTTATTCTTTTCCTTGATGATTGTCTCTTTTTATACCCTGTAGCCATTTGTTGGATTTGTATAAAATTGTGCTTTTGCATGTAACAGATATATTCTGAAGATCTAAAACAGACTTAAAATGCAATTCAAAAAAATAATAATAATAATAATAATAATTCATACAAGACCATTTTAGATAACTTTAGATAACTTGTATTATTAAACTTCTTGGTATATACATTATATAGTATTTCCCAAAAACCAATAGCATTTTTAAGGAAATTAAAATTAAACCTTTTGGAACAAGAGAGTTTTAAAAGCAAGATGTAGCCAGGATATTTGCCAGCAAATAAGATGCAGAACTTTAATTAAGATTTATTTTCCTTTCCTATTTAGCTATTCCTGTGCTAACTACAGGGTAGCTTCTATTTGAGCACTCGCTACTAAAGCCCGATCAGCTAGTTAATTACACAGGCAGCTGTCGCTGGGATGACACAATAGATAGACAGATACGTGGATAGATAATATAAGAGATAGATATATAGATACCCACTCAACGCATTCGAGACTCATTCAGTTCTGCATTTTGTAATAACTAAAAGGCAAATTGCGACAGTTTCGCTTCGGGAAATGTGAGGGAGGTGTGATGGCAGAGGTAAGGGGATGAGGGGAGAAAAATGGAATGGGGTGGGCACCCTCATTTTGTTGTCATTTTCTATTTTCAAGATTTACGCAATGCAAAAGCCAAACAATTATTATTCATAAGTTTGAAACGAATGTGCGAGTGAGTGCCTGGGCCAGTGTCTGTGAGTGTGCCACACTGAATGTGGCAGACGTGCCAGACAAATATTGAATTACAAAAATAACAAAAGCAGCACCAACAATAGCAACAGCAACAAAAATGGTTTACACTATTTGTACCCACTGTGCAATCAACGTCGGCGCCCTGCGCTACGTCCCAAGTTCTGTTTAGTCTACGGCCGGGGATTGGCATAAAAATACATAGAATTAGGAATTGGATCATAGCCTGGGATCCAGACGTCTAATGCGCCAAGTACGCAATATTTGCTTTCAAGCGAAAAGCTTCGTCGGCGGTAAATACATACACAGATACATTTGTATCTTTTGCAGTATACACAGATACTTTTGTATCTGTCTCATGGCCATGTCTGTGTTTAGATAGCCGAGAAGTTGAGGCTTCGTATCCCAAAACATAACTTGACCCATTCGCCTGCCGCAGCAGACAGCCTGCATTTGCCACAATGTTGCGTATCGTATCAGTCAGACTTGTTGGGTTCTATTTGGGTTGCATTTCAAGTGTTCCAAAGTTCAAACACTCAGAAAAAATACGTAGTCAATTCAAGTAGGAGCAGGGTGGAAATCGAACAGGTTTGTTTTTTCAGATTTTAGGAACACCTCTTATATATTCGTAAATTCGGTATAATTTAGTCTTATATTAAGGATATTTGGATTTTAAAAAAGGAAACATTAAACATAGATTTTGTTCACTAGTTAACAAATTTGCAATTTAGCTTAATCAGAGTGAAAACTTTTGGTTTTTTTTCGCGGCGTGTAGTTAAAGCGATAAGCCGGGCACAAATTGGGCTCATAAAATAAACGTTATGTAACTGATAACTTGGCGTTACGTCACGCGATGACGTAAAGTCCATGTTTGATATGATTTGCCCAAAATGACGCCAGCATTTGGTTTGGTATATAATCGAATGTGATTGAATTGCAAACTTTTTAAGCCAAGATAAAAGTTAAAGATAAACTAATGCTTGCTATCACGTTTTATACAGTAAGATCCTTCTCATGTTCTGTCAAAGTTCATGTTAGTTTCTTAACCTTATCATTAAAGTATAAAGGCTTTGTGTAGATCAAAGCATTAAATAATTACTATCAATTATTTAACATGTAGTTAAACCGACTGCCAGAAAACAGCAGCTAACAAGAACGTAAAAACGATAAAATAAATTTAACAGCTTCAAAGTGTGCTTGTTAACGTTCAGATAAAACAAGAACAGCGAATTTGACAGCCTGTTAATGTAGACAACAAATGTTTGTATACAAAATTCATGTAGTCAAAATGACACACACCAGATGTTAACTTGTCTCAAAATTTGACAAGAAGATGAACTGTCTGTCACGTTTTGACAAAGACAACAACTGCAGAAGACTGTAAAAAATTGAATGGCGCTTTTGACAGCTTGTTAAAGTGTTTGTTAACTTGATGATAAGCGTTCAGTTAACTAACTAATATTTATTAACGTTGACCCTAATTTTATAACAGGCAACAGGCCTTGCAAAATGAGTTATCTTTACGTTAAGTACGCGTTAGCCTTGAGAGCAAACGCTCGAACAGGCAAAACAGGAAAGACTTCAACTAATTATTAGGATACTCTCTAGTCATATATATATGTATATAATGTCTGTGCCATTTAGATTTTATAGATTTTATTATTTGTTTCTGCGCAATATTTTGCGCTCTTCTTATCCATTTACGATTTACATGAAGAATTTGATGCCTTTGCTTTTCTATGTTGTATATTGTATCTTGTGTCTTGTAGATTGAATATTGTATCTGTCGCGGCGTGTTGGCCGACTATTTTTAGATGTTTGCTTCAGACTTGGCTATTACAAAATGCATACATCAGTTGCCTGTTTGTCAGTTGTTGGACGTTGGCCAGCTGTTGGCTGCTCTCACTCTCTCTCTCTCTCTCTCTCTCTCTCTCTCTCTCCGTTCTCCCCTCGCCATGGCTGCTGCTGCGGCTGTATTTTTGGCCAGTTTTGGTATGAAACAAATACAAAATAAAAAAAGTTCAACTGGCTGACTAATTGCTGATGCTAACATTGCGACGCCAATTCCGCCCAGACCCCGTCTAAAGCGTTGCATTGCAAGGCGGAAGCGCCAACACCTTGCGCTATTACCAAGTGCTCGCTGGCCAGAGCGAGTGGAGTGGGAGGGGCCAAGTGTGCTGGGGGCAGCGGCTGGGTGAGTTATTTGTTTAAAAGTAATGCATGCATTAAACTGTGCCAATTGCTGTTGCTCTGCTGAACTTGAGCTCAGTTGTCAAACGTGTTGGCAAACGACAGCAGCAATTGTTGCTGGCGTGTCAACGGCAGCAATTGTTGCTGCTGCTGCTGATGCATTTCCCTTGTTAATTCCAGTAAAAATTGCAAAGGATCGTGGATAATGAGATAAATACAAAAACAGATGCAGATACAGATATTAAAATATAGATACAGAAAAAGTTAATAAATTCAAAGTATGAAATAATTAATTCCCAATCAAGCTTAGAATTTAAAAGGCGTTTTTCTCCAAGTGCTATTCGTTTTTATTTTTTTCTTCTTGTCCTGCTCCAAAGATTTGTTACAGAAACTACGAGAAAAAACAGCGAAAAATAGACAGCATCTGTGTTAAAAATGTTTTCAAGCCGGTTCGCATTTTTCTTAAGAATTATATGCATGTATGTATCTAATTATCCCGAATATTTCATATACATATCTATATGTATATATATTAATGATAAATAAAAAAACCTATATATATATATCAAATTTAAGCCGAAAAGCAAAAAACAAATAAAGGCTACAGGAGATGTCCAGTCGAGGAAACTGTTCGTTAATAGAGCTTTCACTGTACATTAATATATGCATATGTGTATCAATATACATCCACATCTGTATATGTGTGTGTATGTATGTGGGGGCAGCAACAGACAGCACATGCGTTGCGGCGCTGTGGCAACATCTTGTGTCCATATGTTGTACAAACAAACAATTGAAAACAAGTATAAACCAAGAACCCAAACGCCAAATGAAATTCATCTCAAGAATTGATTTGCTGAGCGAAACCAAAAGCAAAAAAAACTACAGCAAAAAAACGAAAATAAATAAATGAAAAAAAGTTTAAAACAAAAAAAAATGTAAGAAGAAGTAGAGGCAAATATCACTCGCCGCTATTTTGTGGCAACTGTTTGCTGTTGTTGCAAATATTTTGACAGGCAAACAGACAGACACGAAACCTGATGACATGCAGGCCGCATATGTCAGTCCTATATAGCTGTAGATACAGATGCATACACAACAGATACATTTGTATCTTTTGCCTCTGATTAGCATACTGCAGCTAAATGCCGCTGGCGCCACCTGCAACTTTATGCCAACTATTCAGGTGCTGTCGGCGAATCTGTTAATTGGGCCACAAACGTCTACACATAATCAGTTATGTCCAACTATTGTTCCTGTTTGGATTATATATATTTTGCGTTTTATAGCTTGATCAGACAAAAAGGAAAAAGCCGAATATCGGGCTGTCAGTTCAAAAGCGACACCTGTTGACAGCTAAATGTAGTTGGCTTACATAACATATATTCACTTGCACTATATTGAAATACCTCATTTTTTTCGATCTGCAAAAACGAACATATATTTGAGCAATTTGTTCACACAAATTCCTCTGTTGTTGTTTTTTCTGTTAAGCTGTTGTTAACATTTACATTATTTGTCTCTTCTATTAGACAACTTTTGTCAAACTCAGTTAATTTGCAGTTAGCTCTAACATTATTTAACTAGTCTCAAACTATTATTATATAAAGCAATAAAAGCTATTAAGCAGAGTATTTAAAACTGTTCACCGACCATGTTTTCTCTTTTTATTACATTAATCGTCTGTTAAGCTGTTAAGCTCTTCTGTTAGATTTCTCATTCTTTAACATTATATATGTGACGCCGTTAACCGTTTTTATAGGTTTTCCTGTCACTCTGTTAACCTTTGCTTAAATTGTCTCATGCATTTAAACAGGTTATCTGTGATTCTGTTCACCTATCATATTAACTCTTACGTAATTAATCTGTTAATCTGTTACATGTTTTAACATGTGTAAGTGCTATGTTTGAGCACTGTTAAATTATTATGCCAACTATTTGTGACTCTGTCAAGTTAACATGATCTCCTTTATGTTGTTCATCTTCTGTTACATTTTAACATTTAATATTATATATTTCATCTTTTTAACTGCGGCGTTTTTAAATCCTCCGCGCAGTATTGTTAAGCTAGCTTGTTAATTTTTAAGTGATTTATCTGTTCATAATTTACCCAGTTAACCTGTGCGTATGCGTATTTCTGTAAACATATTACGCATACGCCGGATGCAACTACTTACAATAGATATCGCATTAAGCGCAACTCTTTGTTACTGACCCCATTCGATGGCCTGCTCCGCATTATTTACTCGCTGCTTGTTTTTCTCCCTTTTTCTATTGCAGAATTAATTGTAAAATGTGACAGATGCTTGTTGTGGTCTGATAAGGCGCTAGTTACAGCTGCTAGCATTATTTTTTTTTTTATTTTTTTTTTCAAATTTTTTCCCATTTTTCCCTATTTATTTGTTGTTGCTTTTTTATAGAATTGTTAATTTAAGAAATTATTTCATTGCAAGACGACAGCGACGTTGACTTCTTCGACTACATGTCATTAACACGCTGATAAGCGGCTATCAGCCATCAGCTATCAGCTCATTATGATGGGGCACACACACACACACACACACACGCACACACACACAGATAGAGAAATTAGATGATGGACAACCATCGGTCGCCTTTTATAATTGCCAAAGAAAATAATATTCAAACAAAGAAAAGATTAAAATTTCTTATTCCTCAAATGTAAATTGGCAACCACATACAAATGTAGAGAATTTAATTGAATAGTTTTTTTTTTTTTGCTATTTTTTCATACATTTTGAAGGCTCGATAACCCCTGAGCTTGACCCATTGAAGTTCAATAGCGTTTGGCCGGACAGACAAAATAATTGTTTGCTTCACTTAATTAAATTTAAGAAAGCAACAAAATATATTAACCAAAAATTGTCGCAATCAAAATCCGGTCTCAGTCCATCTATAAATATATATATACATATATATATGTATATATACATATATGTTTTATATACTACATTTATTATAGGGTAGCTGAAACTCGGTTCCAATATGCTTACTATGGAACATGGGCGCTTTGTTTCCCTCTCTGTCGCTCCCGCTGCTGATAACCATATATACAAGTGTTTCAGCTTCTTCTTCATCTTTAATGGATCTCATTTTCATTAGTTTTTTATTAATTTGTTACAAGCGAGCTCAAAGGTCAACAGCAAGAGGTGGGAAAAACTGTAAATAAATAAAAACAAAAGTGTGCGCCGAGGGTCCCCCCTTTACATATTTCATATATACACAAATGCGAACATATTGTTGTTGTTGTTGTGTTTTAATATTTATGTATCTGCGTTGTAAAATAGTTCAAGTTCGTTGTTGTTGTGGTTGTTGTTGCTTGTTTCGTGTTGTGTCATCTACATTAAAAAAAAAACTAGATCATGCGAGCTCTCAGTGTGTGCGTGTGTGTGTATGTGTATGTGTGTATGAGGATGCTATACAGAAATGCGAGAAAGATTCTTGAAGCTTCTAGCCAGACTAAAATATACATACATTAAATATATACATGTATATCACTTCTAGAACTGAAATTCATTAAATCCCCCAATGTTGTCACCATTACAAAGAAGAATGCCAACAATGTAACAGTATCGGAAGCAATCCAAGTGCTTCTTTATTAATTACATTTTTCCGTTGGACTCAATAAAAAAAACAGTCAAGAACATTGCAGTCGGGCATGGTCAACAATGTAATACTCATTCACAGTATTATCATTATGTGCACACAAATTAATAAATGAGAATGCAAAATATAAATATTTTTTTGCGCGATCTTCAGATCTTATAAAGGTCTCAACACTTTATCTGCAAGGGGTAAACACGATATATATAATAACATGTGTCAGCAAGACGAGCAATACACAGCCCCAATATACTCCTTTCACTTCGTGACAAATACCTTAACTTAAGAAATGAAAGCAAGAAAAAACCGTTATCTTCGAGCGGCCAAAGATTAAATACTCTTTTGGACAAATGGCAGACGAGCGCTTTTTATCTATCCTAACTGTGTGTCCACAGAAACTTAATTTTCGACCGATTGTTTCTTCAGAAGGCTAAATTATATGGCCCTTCGATGTTGTTGATATATTGCTCATATCGCTTTCATTTGCCAAATTTTATCAGGATATCTTTGACAATAAGAAAAGTAATTTTTCGACCTGTTATTTGAGAACGGTAACTATATGATAAGATAACCAAAACCTTTTTTTTTTCTACTTTTGAGACTTCACGGGCGATTTTTGTTATTAGATAGATCACATTTTTTATCCAATTTCGACTCTGCAGAATCGGGACACATTTACTAATTTTTGGGGAGAGAGGTTCTTTTGTTTAAAATACATTAACATTATATGTGGCAAGTATGATGTTAGGCCTTACATTATTAGCGGTTCATCCTGTTTCTACTTGTATGTCTGTTATTCTTTTTAGGTTTTATTCAAGCTTTTTTATTCGCTGTTTTTTTTTACTAACGTTTACTTTTTTTACTTATATTTTTTCCCATTTGTAATCCTTTTGAAATTAATATCTTTGATTCTATTACTTTCCATGTACAAATTGAAATTCGCTCGTTACTCTGTCAGGCCCAAGATAATTCTGTTATCCGTTTAGCTGTTAACTGGTACTCACCTTGGCATTGAGCAGCGGCACATGGCAGGCGTTCAGAACGAGGACAACGGCGAAGAGGCGCCAAAGCAGCGACATCGCGTGTCGCTGCCGCAACGTCGACGCCGCCGTTTGGGATCCCGTTGATCCCATCGTTGTGTGTGTGTGTGTGTGTGTGTGTGGTGGGATTTGTTTTCTTTTTTTAGTTTTTATTTATTTATTTGTATTTTTGGCAGCTATTTGGTTATTTGATAATTTAATTGTATTGGGCAGTTTCAGGGTTCGTATTCGAGGTGTTGCTTCTGATGCGTTTAGAGGTGGTAAAGAGAGAGAGACAAAAAAAGGTTACGATGTTTATGGCACTGCAAGAAAGACGAGCAAAAAACAAAAAACGAATCGAATTTTCAGCAAATGTCAACTGTTCCGAAGCAACAGGAACAGGCGAAAAAAATTAGCTGCATCAGCAAAAAAAAAAAAAACATAATTTTATGTATGAAACTAAAAGCTGCAGCCGCAGAAAAAAAAAACATGTCGAAAAAACTCAATTCGCGAATTCGCCAGAAAATGCTGGCTGAGAAAACAGATAAAGCAGAGATAAAAAGAGATAAACTGTGGGCAGGCTCAAGCCGAAGCTGAAGTTGCCCGAAATTCCAACAATGCCCTTGTTTCTTTCTTCATTTTTTTTTTTTTAATTTTTTTAAGCTTTTCCTTAATCATTTTATTTATTATTATTTTCCTTTTTTTTTTTGCTGTTTTATTGCGTTTGTATTTCGCGCGCGATAATCATAATTTTTTCAACTTTTTGCCGGCCACTTGAAATTCAGTTCGATTTTCGTTTCTCTTTCATTTGTTTTTTTTTTTTTCGTGTATTTCATGCAATTTCTTTTGTTTCGGTCAAAAAAACGGACTCTTCGCCTTTTGCACTTTGTTGCGAATTTGCTTTTGCTTTCGGTTTTTGATTTTCCAAATGCAATTCCGTAAAATGAAAATGACCAAATAAATACAATTTAAGAAAACAGCAACAACAAAGTGGACAAAAGCACGAAATGTTTTGCGGTCCTTGCGATAGAGCGATCGCGAGAGAACGCGCGCGCGCTTGTTTTTCGTTATCCTTTGGTGCACAGGAACAGTTATAGTTTCAAAAAAAAAGTATACAATAGCACTTTGGGTTAGCACTTTAAAAAAAAAAAACTATTGTCAAAAATTGCACTTGAACAAACACAACAACGAGCAGGAGAACAACAATTGAGAGAGACAGCCTGGCGGCCAGGCGAATCGCAGTCGCTGTTACTGCTGCCGCTGTTCACAGGCTTAAAACAACGCACCGAAAATTGTGCGACCGTCTCGTACAACGGCGCGCAACCGAATGTAAAAGTGGAAGAACTTCGACGCGAACGCCGCTGCACCGTAGAAGATATAGCGACACGAACGACCCGTGAACGCGAACGCGAACGGCCGAAGAAGACCGAAGCGCTAGCATAAGTACACACACACACACACACGCACACGCGTTAACTCAAGTGCTGCAGCGAACAGACAAAACTCGAACGTGCGATGTACCGTGGCGCAATATGAGAGAAGTGCCGGTTAAATATTTGTATTCGAACCTCTTTGCCTTAGAAAGCTTCCGGAAATTGTGAAATTAATTTGTACAATGTTTTTCAATTGAATTATATAGCTCATTCAGTTTGATCAGGAAAGAAACAACTGAAAACTTCCCGGTTACTTATCTACATTCATTTCTAATACAATAAGATAGATGCATTGAACAGGTGGAATATTTATTATACTAGTATATTTAAATGTCCTGTCAGCAGTAACCACGCAATCGTTTTTGCTTCCATCATTTTCAGTGTGAATATCGCACTTTTTTTTTGCTCACTAAATCTGCGCGACTCGAACCACTTTTGCGCTGCCCGTTACTTCGCCCTGTGCGCTGTGGTCTCTCATTTCGTGCCGTGGGTGGCTTTCGTCGTGGCTCTGCCGTCGCGACGCGTCGTGCGGCTGCTGCAAAAGTTTATCGCAGCGCGCTTGTGCAACTGGCTCTCTTCACATTTATCGGTAACAGGATGCAAAGTTGATGCTCTGCACTAAATTCGCCTCGTGGCGAAATGAGAGAAAAGTGTGTGTGATTACTGGAGGTGGCGGGTGGAGTGCCGGCGAGGAGGGCGCTTCTGCTGCAGCTGCCTGAGGGCTTGGACCCAACTCCGGATTCTTTATCGCCGTCAACTGCACAGCGCAAGCGAACATTTAAGTGGAGCAACAGCAACAAATGCAATGCCGCTGCCAACGTCAACGTCAGCTGTGCTGCTGCTGCTTCTGCTGCTGCTGCAGCTCTGTAGGTCAACTGATAAATTGGTGTGAAGAGGCCAACACCAACCGAAAATGCAACCCAAACGCTGCACCCACCCACACATACATATGTACGTACAGTTGTGTGTGTGTGTGTGCTTAAGTGTAGACGGCGCTGTTGTTCCCGCTTGCATTTGCTATTAGTGCAACTCTCTTTTTTTGTCTCTTTTTCCGCATTTTTTATGAGTAGCTCTCGAGTTGTTTGCATTTCACACGAAAGGAATTAAATATTACGATCACACGTTATCGACTATCAAATACCCTTTTTGCACTTAAGGTAATAACTTGTACTTTTAGTATATTTAGAAATTATTAAAAAAATGTCTCAGATACTTTTCATATAATAATGACAAGTTTAAAGAATAAGCCCAGTGAACCAAATTATTGTTTTACTATCACCTTTACCAAATATAAAAAAAATATATATATTTCAATTTGATCTCCAGTAACTAAAACTAAATTTAAAAAAAAAATAAAAGAAAACAATTAAATTAATTAAACTAAAACTAATTTATATTCCTTCGCTTTGCATCAAATTAAATTATGGTATGACAATAAATTGTCATTATCTTGTTTGTCGACCATTATCTTTTGACCTTCTGTTGAATTATTATCAATAAAACTTAGATTAAATTTTTTAGCTATGTCTAACACAAATTGCAAGCTCTGAATCTATTTCTGATGAAGAAAGAGATACATAATATTTATATATAATAATATAGTTTCATTTGTTGGAGCAAAAAATAGTAATATATTTATTAAGTCTTGTTAAGCATTATCTTTGAAATATATCGCATTGCAATATAATTTCTACACTTAAAGACAAAACAGAATTTTTAACCTAATTTAAGTATATTTTATTTTAGATTAATAAATATTTTACTCCATTTATGGAACGTTCAAATTTGATTCAGGAATATTTTTCTTATTTATGCAACATTAACTGAGCGTATGAGTTCTAAGCGCCTTACAAGACCAAGGGGGGCTTTTGGGCTTTGGCCAAGATCGCAACTGCTTGACACACTTTGAGCTGCTTTTCGTGGCGAATTGGCAATTGGCAACGGCTGCCAGTGGGCTCGCGTTGGCCGCCCGATTGCCGCCCAATTGGCCACCCACAGCAGGCGGACTTCCCATTGGCGCCTTGCGGCTAAGCAGCGGCTGAGCGCATGCGTTAACCCAGCTGCTGGCCCCACTGCCCCCCCTCTGGCTGACTCGTATGCCAGGCAACGACCAATGGCCGCGTTGCGTTTTCGCCCAGAAGCCCGAGCCGAAAGATTTGAATTGTGGCTTCCGTTGTTGATAGCCGCGGGTCTAAAAATAATTTTAGATGAGCATTTTAATTACTGGACAAAATAGATAATGCGAATGCTGCTGCTGCTGCTACTGCTGCTGCTGCTGCTGCTGATGCCTATCAATAGCGACCTGTCATATCAGCGGGGCGCCACATTATTTGGGTCAGTCTGCCCAAGAACACGCACCGACGACCATTTAGTGACAGAGCCCAACGCTCGAGATCTCGACGGATGCCTGCTTTTCGACTAAAGTCAGAGGTGGCCCACGCTTATCGCTTAAAGCAAACGCACACACTCAAAAAAAAACCTACTTAACAGTTACTTAAAATCAGGTTTAAATAATATGGCTGCGAACCCTTAGGAAACGAGCTCGAACCTTTGGTACACTTTGGTTCGAAACGACCTTTGTCTACTTTCATTCAATTTTAAAGAAATATTTTTTTAAATTATAAAAGCAGTAAAATATCCTTGGCTTTTTGTTGTTGTGCTTTTCAAGTTAAACCTAAAACAAATTCTATCGAATTATTAAGCTGTTAGTACAAAAGTACCAAACAATTTGTAATTCCTTCGAATCACAACAAAATCAGACAAATTCGTGTAATTAATTTTGTACTTAATTCAAACATTTTTGGTTTATTTTTTTAACGGTAATTTTCAAAATTTTGCAGAGTTTGCTCTTAATTTGAAAATATTTCTGAAAATTCCGGAACGAAATTCAACTTGAAAATATTCCAGAACGAAATGTTTCTGTAATTTAAAAAAAACTGTATGCAAAAAATATATATATTATTAAAGCATTAAATTTATCAATATTTCAGAACGAATTGTTATTGAAATTTGTAAAACACAAACTATAATTTAAAACTTGGTATGTCGTATTTTCGCAGTGTATATTTCCTCTGTAAACATACACATATATATATGTATATATATATATATTTATATATATATATATATATATATATATATATATATATTTGTATATTATGCTACCTTGTGAAATGAATGAATTTAAGAACCGCAATCAAAGAAAATGAAAAAAAAGGTTATCAATAATTAAAGACTGACGCAAAATCGCTTCATACACAAATTTTAAGGCCAATTAAATTCACCACAGCGAAATTCACCACAGTCGCCTGTTAACGTGTTTGCAGTTTGACAGCCACGGTAAATAAAGCTTTTAGCGAAGTCAACGACATCACGCACGCGTGCTTTCAAAGTTTCAAAGTTCACAGCAAATACTCGCTCTTATCATTTCACCTAATTCGTAACCTTGCCAAAATTTAATCAATTGCCCCGCCGCATGCCTGATTAGTTCCTTCCTGATCTATTCCTAAATTTGACATGCGAATTTTTTGGACTTTTCAAAACATAAAAACAAGGATTTCCATATTTATCCACAGTCAACCGTTCGTTTTTATGTAATTATCAGAGACTTTAGGTGAGTCGTTTATCACACGAAGAACACGTTTTTCATTGCTTTCAATAATATCGATATATATCAATGCCCCTGCTTCTTGTGCATATCGTGCAAAAGATAAGGGCTAGAGACTTTCAAGTCGATATAAAGATTTTTATTAATTTTTATTAATTGGTAGGCACAGTGGTTCCTCAATAACTTCAGCTACTTGGTGCCGAGCGCACTTTAAATAATCGAAAAGATCTTAGTACCAAACGTGTTATTTATTTATTTTTATTTTTAGTAATATAATTGTTGAAATCATAACATTAATCAAACGTATATAAAAGGTGAGAAATTGTATTTTAAGCAAATAATTGAAGAGTATATGCATTTTCTTCAAGTAAGTCAAGAAATTATCGATTATAAAAAATGATTCGTACTTAACTTCAGAATATTAACGAAATATTCTTAAAATTTTTAAAATTTAAATTTAAACAAATTCTTAAAAACTAACTTTTTTTCAGCGATTTGACAGGATTTACAGGGTATACCAAGTCTGACAATCTTTTTTCTTAACTTAGCCGAATATCAATGTTCTGGGTTAAATATATTTTTCAAAACCTTGAAGCGACATGAAGACCGGATATGAAAACCACTAAAATACCCTGTTTTGCAGTTTCAGGACGGAGAGTGAATGGACTCAAATGACTAACTAAATTGCTCATTCCAAACGGGACTCGAATTTGAGCCATGGAACGATTCGAATGTAATGGAAACCTGAATAATCGAGAATTTCCGTAGTTAATAGTTCCTGGAGGATGGGCGTGGCAGCTGCCAGTCTCATTAAATCTTATGCAAAGCCATCTGTCACAAAACGTGGGTGCGAATATGTGAGTGTGTGTGTGATTGTGTGTGGCTGCACTCATTAGAAAGCCTTCTACGAGCTCAAGCTCTTTGAGCTGCCTGCAAAGCTGTTTTGTCATTCTATTTAATCGGTTTTTACTTTACTCAGAAAATGCATTCGCCAGTAATTGTATTCGTGAGTTTTAATTTAATCGTTGATACATTCACTGTATTTATTTAAATACAATTCTGTAATTATTCAAAATGATTATGAACATAAAAATTTAAAATAACTTGGTGTGTTTACTATATGTATGAATATATTAGCTTTATTCATGAAATATATCGCAAAATAAAGAAAAACTAATAATTCTTGGCACTCACTTTACTCATGAGTGCATTTCTTTTATGTATTTTACTCAATATCATAAACAACAATTTTATAAATATTAAAGACACAAGTGATTTTTTTTAATTAAATTTTTTTATGTTTATTTTTGTGTTTATTTCAAAATGGATTAAAATTATTCACCGGGTCTTAGTGGCCAGGTAAATTAGTGAATATAATGTAGTTACATTGAGTGCATTGCCTTTTATCTTTTTGAGTCAAATAACAAAAACATAATTTGTAAAATTTCAGAAAACTTTATTATTTTTATTTAGCACTCAACATAATCGCTACGAATGCACTCAGATTGCCCCCTTCCCCCCCCCCTCTCTCTCTCTCTTTCTCTCTCTCTCTCTCTCTCGCTCTCTCAGAGCACTGCAAAAGTTTGGAAATCTCGTAAGCTCATTCATATTCGAACAAATCAACTCGAAATGCGGGTCACGTGTTCAGCTTGCGACAACTTGTTGTGCCACAGAAAGTTTTCGTTTTGCTATTTGTTTGTTGGCGTTTTGTTGGGCGCCACAAAAAGTTGCACCATTTACCCATAATTCCCATCTAATTGCCGCCGTGAATAATTCAAAACCAAATTAAGTCGCGGCCTTTATTCGAGCCGGCACCCAAATTAGGTTCGACATATTCGCCAAGTTGTCGCCTTACATTGCTGTTGTTGTTGTTGTTGTTGTTGTTGTTGTTGTTATTGTTGTTGTGTGTTGCATATATAACTGTGTGACAGGCGTTCACTGCCCCAAATTCGATTGGGTCACAGCAATTGCTGCACATATGGCCAAAAGTTTCCGACGAGCCCAATTTCAGACCGCTGCAGTTGACCACCGCACAGTGGGGCGAGTGCGGCCAATATTAAATTGAAAAAGTGAACAAATACAAATGAAAAATTCCGTTTTATGACGAACATCTTTATTAACTATTTTAAAACATACTTCAATTATATTTTAGACTGATTTTGTGACTTTACAAACTGGGTGGACTCCTGAAAGTATGCTATACATGTATTTGATATTGTTTGCAATGAAATCAGCAAGAAAATCTGAATAAAACTTATGATTGAAAATATATATTACAAAAGCTAAAACACATATTTTTTGCTAATTTGTATAATTTTTTTTTTTTTGTTATGTATGTATATCAATAAATAAATTTAGTATGATATTTATACTTATATATATAGCTATATACTTAAAATTAAGCATATTATTTAAGAAGAAAAGAGTTTTGGGAAGACAGAAAGAGCAAGAAAATAGATTTCGACCAACTTTTAGCGCTACAAACAACTAAATGACAATTTGATTGGTCGTCCATAAAACATTCTTAATCAGTCCGTAAATTAGATATATTAAATATTTACGCAGCTTATGTCAGTGTGCAGTGAGCCTAACAGCTCGAAGGCGTAACCGGGGGAAAGAAAGAAATCTTTTGACACACTTTTTGCGCACAAGAAGGGTGCACGCATTAGGGAGGGGTGTGTGTGGGTGGGCGTGTGTGTTGCCCACGGCTTTTATGTGCCATGCAAAATGCATAAGGCTGAAAGGCTGAAAGGCTGAAAGGCAGAATGAAACCCTTGACAAGTTTTTGTGGACAAACCGTTAAGGGGGAGTGGGTGCTGTGTTGGGGTCTGTGCAGCCCGGTCTAAAAATTGCATTGTCAAGTCGCTTGCTAAACGATTTTCATTTCCATTTTCATTTTCTTAACAACTTGACGACTGACTTTCTCAATTGTTGTGCAATTGCAAATTGAATTGAATGGAAAATGTCGAGCAATTTCAATTTATACGCGGCTCACTTTGAACTTGGTTTTGCTCGTATTTTTTGGCCTTTTTTTTTTTTGTTCTTTTGTTTTTGTGGCACCGTCGACGAGGGCAACCGTTCGACGCAGACCAAGTTGTCAAGTTTTCAGCTAATCGCTGATGAGCTCTCGTTCTAGCTGCCATATTCTCTCTCCCTCTCTGTCGCTATGAGTCCATCTGCTTTGCTAACTGCTTTTAGCTTAATTAAGGTCACATTCTGACCACATTTCGACGCACCTGTGACACCATTGAAATTTTTGGCCATCAATTTAATTGACGAGCCGCCCTCGCACACAAACCTACACACACACACACACACACATAAAGTATTACTAACCTACACCAATCCCAGTCCAATATGCCACCTTTGTGACAATCGATGCCATTCTCATCTGAGTTGGTCAAAGGATCGCCAGTGCAATAACAATTGTTGAATAAGCACAAAAGTGAATTGGAAGTTTCGTTTAATCTTATAACAAATTCAAATTACAAAAAAATACCGCTATTTGTGCGCTATAATCCCTGTAAGGGCCACGTATTAAGTTTTAACTGCTGAAACATTTCTTGGCTTACCAAAAAATGGTAATCCCTTAATCTCAATATGAACATTTTTGATTATTACTATTATTTAAAGTTTAAAACAAAAATATACATATATATATATATCTATCTCATCCCAGCCTTATACTTCTAATAAGTTTAAATATTTGTTACAGCAGTTACACTTAACGAAAAACACCATTCAAAATCCAAGCACAAGCAATACAAATTTCGAATCGGTTTTTATGTAAATTTTCAAAAACCTTCTTTCTTCAATAAATTAAATTAAATGAAGTATAAATTAATACAAGTTTAAATTAAGTATAAATATTTGATATCATAACTGTTGAATAAAGTCTTCAAATTAACTATAAAATATGGAAAACAAAAACAATCAAATAAGTGTAAAATGTTCTTTATCAAAGCATAAAAAGTACGAATATGCAAGCATATTAATATAATTTACAAAAGTGAGTTTGGAATAAGTGCTCTATATATTCAGTTTTAACTGTTCAAATATTTTTTAGCTTAGGAAAAATTATTGTTTATTACTATTATTAAGAATATAAAAAATATATGTATGTATACTCTGTTATATATAAACAACGCTTTTGATTGCAGTACAGCATTTGTATAATTCGTTTCTCTGAGTGTATAAGCTCAGTTAAAAGATACTAATTCATATGGTGTGGGTGTCTTAATCTTTCAAAGTATATATACATAAATATATTTATAAAAGCTCTATAAATAGATGTTACAGTATATTTTTGAAGATAATTGGTATATTTATGGCTTTGAAGCTATTTGGCCTTTGGGCTAAAAGTTAACACCCAATTGCCAAATGGCGGCTGATTCATCAAAGCCTAGAGTTCAATAGAATTTATAAATATATTTTCATATATACTTATATAAAACAAATCTGTTGCTAAAACGAAACAAAAGCAACAACAACAGGAATGCAGAGCTAACAAAAACAAATCCCAAAAATTTTACTCAACTCGAAATAAATTTTGTTTATGTTTATTTGCTGCAAAGTAATTAAAAGGCAATCGCAAGGTGAATAAGCTTTGTTAGATAAGAGGGGGGGGGGGGGGTTGAGGCGTGGTGGATATTTACTTTAGCTGGTGGCTTATTAACTGTTTGAATATAGCTGCTAGGCTTTAGGCTCCAAGATACAAAAAGAGAGAGAGAGAGAGAGAGAGATAGGGAACCAGCTGCTGTACACTAGGGTATTTTTTAAACGCCATTTTTAATTTGTCAACTGGGGCTTCTTTTTTTGCCGCTTTGCGCTTTTAAATATACATTTTTGGGCGCCTGCCTAATAAATATAAGTGTAAACAAAGTCCAGCAACTTTTTCAGCTCTTTGTTTTTATCTTTGCCTTTGCATTTTCTAAACAAAAAAATTTTGTTGGCAAATGATGAGTCGTAAAAAGTTGAGGCCATTGGCACAAAAAGCCAAGAATGTATTGAAAACACTGAAAATTTTAAAACATTTTTGAATCCAAGAATCCAAAATGAATATTTTTAATGGCGTCTGCAGAATACCCTTACAAACAAGCGACGTGAGAAATAACAAATCCAAAATAGTTATAACTTCGGTTTCGACCTTATGTTGACACATGCTAAAAATATTAATTTTATACTGCTTTAAACTATAGTTAAGTATTCCTGACTAAAACCTTGTTTATCACTTAATACAAAAAGTTGAACCCTTGGTGAAACTTTTTAAAGGCAAATTTTAGGTGTCAAAGTTGCTGTCAGCTCTGGCATTTATTTAGATTTAAAGGCCATACTAAACGAGAGTTTGAAAACTCCTTGAGCTAAAGACTTGAAACTTGGAATGTATACTATATACCGCGTCAGACAAAGTGTTAAGATTTTTGTGCCACGCCCACTGGGAGGCTGGCAAATTGATAACATGACGATCGCAAATCGATAACATGAAAATAATTCTCACAAATTCAAAGCTAATACTTGGTATGTAGATTGCTGGTGACCTCCCCAAAAGACTGCGACCTTGATTTTATTTTATTATTAATAATGAATATAATTGAAATGCAGAATCAATCTAGAGGACAAACCATGAAAAAAATGCCATCAAACATGAAAATCGGTTCAGTTTTGACAAAGTTATGGGCGTTTGAAATTTGGGAGCTATGGATCCGAGAGCTTTACATGTCAAAATTGTTGTCAATTTTGACATGATTTTTGACAAAAAATTTGACCCCCTCAGAATCGGTTTTTATGTTGTTTTTTACACTAATTGTGACATCCACAATCGATTAAAAATATAAATTTGCAATTCTAAATTTTGAAAAAAAAAAATTTTCGAAAATGAGTAAGGGGGGAGTACGTGCTTTTTTCCCAAAAAATTAAAAAAAAATTTATTGTCAATAATGAATATAATTGAAATGCACAATCTAGAGGACAAACCATGAAAAAAATGCCATCATACATGAAAATCGGTTACGTTTTGACAAAGTTATGGGCGTTTGAAATATGGCAGCTATGGATCCGAGAGCTTTACATGTCAAAATTGTTGTCAATTTTGACATGATTTTTGACAAAAAATTTGAACCCCTCAGAATCGGTTTTTATGTTGTTTTTTACACTAATTGTGACAGCCACAATTAATTAAAAATATAAATTTTCAATTCTAAATTTTGAAAAAAAAAAATTTTCGAAAATGAGTAAGGGGGGAGTACGTGCTTTTTTCCCAAAAAATTAAAAAAAAATTTATTGTCAATAATGAATATAATTGAAATGCACAATCTAGAGGACAAACCATGAAAAAAATGCCATCATACATGAAAATCGGTTACGTTTTGACAAAGTTATGGGCGTTTGAAATATGGCAGCTATGGATCCGACAGCTTTACATGTCAAAATTTTTGTAAATTTCGGCATGATTTTTGACAAAAAATTTGGCCCGCTTTGACCCCACCTCACGAATCGCGAAGGCCTGTATCTCCCAGAGTTTTAGAGCTAGAGTCACCAAATTTTTAATAATCTATATTTCCATATTATTCCCTCTGATTATACGGTAAAACTAAATATTTAATCCAATTTCTGTAAGAGTTATTCGACAAAAAATAGAATTTCATGCACTTTATGCATTTCATCATATTTATGGGCAATTGTATTATGTGAAGTAGTTGCCATTTTGTTTACGTTTTTTCTTTTAGCCACACTTTAGCTGGTTTTCGAGTCATTCTCCTTATTCGGAATTCCTTTAGCATCCTTTGGCACTTCGCATTTTAAATCCAATGTTAATTCTGGCACGGTTCGAGGCAATTCCGATGCCGGTTGCCAGTCAACCAATCGCCGGTCCGCAAGTCGGGTAAGTGAGTTGCAGCTGTTGCCGCACCCAACTCCAACTCCAGCCCCACCCCCCGACCCCTTTCTCCCACCACCCTCTCTTCCACAGCACTTACTCAATTTAACGGTTCATTTACGCAACTAAGTTGCCATTTTTATACTCGTTCAAGAAGTGAAAAGTGTATATTCGATGTTTGCAATTTTTTGGGTTCATTGTCTACCTGCGTCAGAGAAAGGGTTAAGATTTTTTTTGCTACTAAGCTAAGTCACCTAGAGTCACCAAATTTGACAGGCAGTTTTCCAAAGACCTCGTCTAAAGATCGAGCCGATCAATTTCAGCCACGCCCACTCCCAAGATAACAAAAATTTTGAAGACCGTTTTTGCCTGTTTTAATGCTGTTAACGAGTATTGCGCAGTCGGTTACACCCCACTGGTTTTTTGCTTGTTTTCTTTTTTGTGAATTTATAAAGCGGCAGCAGTCGTGAAGCCAGAACAAATAATGACAAATGGGTATGCGCCAGAGGGGAGTGGTCGACTTGAAGTTACCCCATAGATATATATTACATATACATATATAAATATATATCTACATATATAGAATATAACATTTCATTCATTTTACATTGGAGATGTGTTCAAAACCAATATACCCCGTATACCCTGCCACCCATTTGCCCTAGCTACAGCTGCAGGACGTCGAGGCGACTCAAGAATTCTGCAGAAAATTGAGGCACGACCGGCAGGTGGGCAAATTGAAGACTCAGCTGCACAAGGCGGAAGTCCGCAAATGCAAATGCAACTTGAGGACTAAAAGTAAAAAATTGGGGGAGGGGCGTGAGTGAGAAAAAGGTAAAACTGGATAAACGGGACAACTGAAAGTGCGCCTTAATCGCAGTGCGTGCTGCTTTGTCAAGAAATGATCAGTGTGAGTTTGTGTGTGTGTGTGTGTGTATGTGTGTGTAGAAAGGTGTTGGTGTGAAAGGGCTGGCGGGCGTAGAGTTAGCGGGCAAGTTGCGCTGGCACAACAACATTAAAAAATGGCATTCAGCTTACTGTAAGTAACTACAAAGTACGTGCTTAAAATGCAGCCATAGAAGACCGACTCGCAAATACCCTATATATTTATATATAAATGTTTAGTTCTTCAAAAAATACTCAATTATTGCCTTTGCAATTTCCACCTTCAAATGCGAAAAATTAGTCGAAATAGAATAGAATTTTCAAATATTATCAAACTCGCTTTTAAAGTTCTTGGTGAAATGAATTAATTAATTAGAGACGTTCCTCTTTCGGGAAACAACTGATTTAGAAGCAAATATTCGAAAAATGCACAAAAACCTGTAAATAAAAACAAACTTTGTTTTGTTTCACATGCTTTAAATAAATTTAGATTTAGTTTGTCGATAAGCTACATGTGGAAAATATAATTTTTGCTAAAAATACACCCCTCTGGATGGAAATGAGAGGTACTAAAGCTTGAATTTTTTATTGCCAGCTTAAAAAACGAGTGAAAACTTGATACGAGCAAAGCCATATATAACCTATATTCATACATAGAAATATATAAAAATATACCTGTGTATATAGTAATATTTATTTGTAAGTATAACCGCTTTTTACCTAGCAGAAGCACTTCACACGCACCCATCGCTAACAGCTATTGAGACAACAACAACGGCACAATTAAAAAATTTCAGTCGGGTGTAACCGACCGCCCAATACTCGTTCGCAGTGTAAGAACCACCTGAACACGTGCTAAAAAAAAAAGGAAATAAGCTCTACGTCTGGGGTTGGAATTGAACCAAGGAGAACGCAGCGCCATCTACCCTTCAATTTTTGTGTTGTGGCGATATTGAACTTAAACTATCCAACAAGAATTCCAAACATTCGCAAGCGCTACAAAAAACTCTAATAAGAAGCACTGAAGTTGAGAAAATATAGATTTGTTTATGAATTGACGGACATTGCACAAACCAAATATACTTTTTTCACTTCGTGGACGGGTATGAGCAGCGAGAACAACAAAGGGGAACCTGCTCAGATTTCAAGACGAATGCGCTGAAGTCGCCGTCGACGTCGACGTCGACGTCAGCTGTTGCTGCAATTGAAGCGCATTTTGCCTTTTGTTTTTTGCTGCCCATTGTTGCTGTTGTTGTTGTGCCATTTATTTAATTTTTGCTTGTTCACATTTCTCATTTGCCGTAATTTATGCCTGCAGCGCCAGAGAGAGAGCCAGTAAAAAAAGAAAGAAAGAGAGAGAGAGAGAGAGAGATAGTGTGGAAGCGAGAGCATACGGCAGCCTGGAGAGAAAGCTTTGTTTGTCAGTGTTGCAAAGCGTTAAGTCGTCGCCCGCTGTTGTTGCTGTAAATGTTCTTCTGCCTTTGCCTCTTCATCGGCATTGTGCTTGTTGTTGCTAAAGTGCGAATATCAATATCATTGTTGTTGTTGTTGCTATTGCCATTTAAAACTGTCATTGCCGCTGCCCTTGTCATTATCACATTTCGCATTTCGCCTCTCGGTTTTTGCTTTTGTATTTTGTGTACCCTAGCGGAGGGTATTCTAATTTTCTTATGGTATGTGTAAAGTTTCTTTCTTGCCAATAAATGTTTATTCTTTATCATTAATTAGAGATGTGCGCGTGCGGATTTTTATTAAAGCCGGAACTTCAAAACATGCACGCATATAAATATGTATATCCAACATCAGGCAGGACTATCTAACGTTATAAGCTATATCCATTTATCCTTTTCAACATTTCTTACCTTACAAATATTTTATGCTTGATTTTATATAGATTTTTTTTTTTTAATAATTTTCAAAAAATGGTAAATTTTCATATTAACAGAGAGTTTCGTTTGGCTGATCAAAATCGAACTGATTTAGCTGACTACTAAAAATATTGCAGAGCTGAGTTCAAAAATCTTATCGTACAGCTAATATTCAAGGTGTGTGCCAAGGGTATTTAAACTTCGGCATCGCTGTTCTTTCTGGCATTCCTGTCTGTTTTCATTTTTTGCTTGGCAGCTTCCACTAAAATTCTAATGCTCCATTTCGATTTGCCTTTTGCCAGTTGCCCATTGCCCGCCGCTGGTTGCCAGTCAAATCCGCTTGAACTTGAAGCAATCGCTACCGTTATCGTTATCGGCGTGCCAATCGGGAAAGCAAAAACCCATAATACCATAAACAAAACGCAATCTGCTTGGAAAAAAAATCGAATCTGCGCTTTAACTATTTACAGTGTTTCAAGTGAGTGCATCTATATTCTATACTTTCAACCGCATCTATATATACATATCCATATATATTGAGTTATATACAACATATATGTATGTAGATGTATGTATACATATACATATAGGAGAATCCAGATTTCAAATCTGAACCGATCTTAATTGAAGTTTAACATATCTCAAGACTAATTCTGCTCATAAATTTAATACATATTTGAAAATATTTTTTTTTGTTTTTGTTGTTTGCGAAATATAAATTTTAATCGATTGCGTGTGTCAAAATTAGTATAAAACGCAACTTTAAATTCTGATTCCTAAGTAGATCGTTTTTTCCTGCAAAAATCATGCCAAAGTTGACAAAAATTTTGATTTGAGATTTCAAAGTCCACTAACTTTGGGAAAACTGAACTGATTTGTATGATGCTTACCATTGTCACCTCTAGACCTCTAGATCCATATCTCATAAAGCAGATGAATTATCGAATATCTTAAGATGTTAAGGTATATAACTGTTGATCGGTATATAACTGACCTGAATTTTGTTTTGATGTCAAATTAGCCTGATTTTGACAGCGCTTGCATTCCAAATGTATATCTATATCTTTTTGAGTAGTGTTAATTGCCTTTGAACTGTCTAAAAGACATTCTGATATCCATTTAACAAAGGTGGCAGATTAATAGGGTTCAAGCAAAGTTAATGGTTCACAGAAAAGCTAACAAGTTATTTATGTAAACCGAGCAATAGTCGCATATGAATAATACATTCCTTTCACTACAGCCTTTCGCCATAGAGAAGCGGGTCAAGTGAAAGCAAATAAAAGTATAGTCCTGCCGTTAAATAATTGAGCCAAAAGGCAGAAACGTAAAGTCATACGCCATATATATAACCGTAACCGCAGCCCACCCCCCCCTTAGTTATGATTTTGTGACACCCTCGACCTGCACCCCACCTACGTAATTTCTGGGAAATGGTGTGAAACGTCAACGTGAGCGAAACCTGTAAGTCTTTGCTTAGGAAATGCAATTGATTTATGAACGCTAGAAGCGTCTGGACATAGGGAAAAAGAGGGGATGCGCAGGTTATGAAGAGCGAATGCCCCCAGTTGACCGCATTACGTATATAGTGTAGGGGTCGAGCAACCTGGCCAGGTCAATGGCTATAATCAAACACAGCTAGGCGATACCAGCACAGTTTCTCATTTGTCCAGTTCTAATTAAAAAGAGCTGGCAAGCATGCAGCGGGCGGGCGGGTCAACGCGACTAACTGATGCTCTACAAATGTGTGTGGTATGAGCGTGTGTATGCACATATATTAGTAAGCATTGATGTAAAAGCAAGGGTACAAAAGTAAACAACGCACAGATGATTTACGTTCGCAGCTCATTGTTCAACAGAAAGTCGCACAGTGTGGCAAAGTCATGAGAAACTAGCACAAACCATCTGTACACCAAAATTGTCAACAGGGGGACTTAGAATAAAATATTATTGTTTTAGGGAAAATTGGAAATTCCCTCAGTTTAATATAAATACATCTTTATTTTTGTCAAAGTTGTTTCACATTTTTAATACAATCTCATTAATTAATAATGTAATTAAAATTATAATAAAATTGAAATTTTTTTTTTTTTTATTTTAATATTATATTCTCATATTTTTAAACAATTTTGAATAAAGAACTAAAACTATAAAAAGAATTTTTTTTCTTTTAATCAAGACAAAAACAAATATTTTAATTTTTTAAAGTTGACATTCGTTGTTGATTTTGAAATATGACTCGTTCTACGGTGCTCGTCAGATGGGTCAGTAGAGCACTTGGCCGGCTTTACAGGCAAATGAACAAAGCGCCACTGGGCGCTCTCCCCGTCGACAGCTGACGACAGCCGCCGACGTCGTTGGCGTTTTTTTTTTTTTTTGTTTTCTCTTCCTTTTTTGATTTGTTGGGCATAGGTAAGGGCAGCGTGAGCGAAAGTGTGGGGGGCATATGGGGGCAGGGACGTGAGCGTGAACGTGAGCGTGAGCGGCAATCGCTGCAGCAGGCAAAACGTGACTAGGCCAATGGTGAAGTCGTCGGTGTTGTCGTCAGTACGCAGTGCTTTTCATGCTCATGACAACAAATTGAACTGCGTCAAATAGCCTACACATATGCGCACATACGCAAAAACACACACAACACCACACACGCACAACAACAGGCACGCACAACAACACTTACGCACAGTGCGGCACGCAAACTTGTTTGTGTTTTTGTGCAATATATACCCACATATAAGGATGCAAGCCCAATTGGTTGCTCATGTCACATGTTACATGCACTGAGAAAACCAAAGTAAAGCTAGAGAAAGCAACAAAAAAAATTTAAAAAATGTAAAAAAAAATTGGGTTTCTAATAATAGCTTGATTTTCTATATTTTAAATATATTAAATATATATATTTCAGTATAAAATAAAGTGAAAGTAATAATACAATAAATATTGGTCTTAAATGTTTTATAAAAAATGTATATTTTAAATGTTAACCATTAACTTTGCATTTTGCTCAAAATATGGTATCCGAATCCATAAATTTTGAATGTCAATAAGCGATAAATTTTGCTGTCTTATGTAAAGCAATATTATTAATATTCGACATTTTGTTATGATTTCTATGACACATCAAATATTGATATAATCGATCTACCCAACTAATTCTTATAACAAGGAAAATAAAAACAAAAGCAGTTATTAAACAAATTCTATAAAACATGCTTTAGATTTCAAAAATGTTTCTGAAAAATCGAAGCTGTCCTTTTCTCTACACCGTTGAATCGCTGTATCTCTAAACTCCAAACTTTACCTCTTTCTCAGTGTATTCATATGCACCAATCAGCTATGTTATTTTGCTCAGTATACACACATGATTGCCATATCAGCCTATATATAGAACAAGCTATGCTCAACCACTTAACACGTCGTTCCGCTTCACTCACAATGCAGCCAGTCACGTGCTGACTCAACAACAACAACAACAGCAACACAAACAACAATACAAGTGCAATAACAACAATTGCTCTGCACACAGACACAACACACACACACAGAGAGGCAACGCCTGGAACTTAATAGGGAGCACGGGGTCAGAATCAAGTCGTGCTATATTTACCCATTGTTAGCCCCATTATAACCCCAATGATAGCTACCTAGCCGCATTTCTTTTTCTATCTTTCACTGCTTAGTCCACTAGCATCCTCGCCCCTCTCTCTCTCTCTCTCTCTCTGTGTATATATCGTTTGCCTGTAAGTATGCAGCACAAACTAATACTCGGACCCTACTTTGTCACTTATTTTTGGACACTATTGCGGTTCGTTGCACAGTTGGACTGTTGGCTAAAAAGCAAAAGTGAAATTCCCACGCCAGGTGGGAAATTAGCAGCGCCCCGTGCATATTCAGATGGTATAACCAAAAAGCGGAAAGATACCGAGCATTATTTAGCGGGCCGCAATTTTCCCCCAAAAACCCCAACAGCTGCTGTGTTTCTGAGCTCTTACAAAACCTAAAAATAACAGATTTACGCTCGGAGAACTTCAGCTTTAATTTAACTGAAAGAACACAGAAAAACTTGGAAAAGCTTCGCATTTTTCTTCAAGCTTGACTTAGTTTAAATTTGATATATAAAAACTTTTAAAAGTGTACCTGAAAAGCTTAGCTGTAATGAGCTTCAAAAGTAGTTGAAAGTAAAGCTTTTTAAGATGAAAGCTTGATCGAAGCTAAAAGCTATACAAGCTCGTTTTAAACTTAGACATTTTAGTTTTTATGCAAACAGTCATACCTTTTTAAATATAAAAGTATAAAGATTTAAAAGTAAAAAAACATATTTTTTACTAAGTAAAAACTTTACATAAGATAAATGTACACAAATTTATTATATTATTTTATTTATTGGCTTTGTCGAAAGCGATCTAAATTATTTGAAGTATACATAATTAAGGTCACTTAAGGCCAAAAATTTCCCAATGGTTGGTTCAACTAGATCCAATATTCATCCCATCCACAGCAGCTGTATTTTCTTTAGGCATTTATAGCCAAATCATTTCGTCGGAAATCCTCTCTGCAATTCAACTACGTATTGTTGTTCTAACTGAAGTTATTTGAAATTTATTATGAGCCATTTTCATGGCACATACCCAGCTAGAATATTTATGATCTTCCTTTCGTTTATACAAAAAGTCAATAAATAATATATGGCTACATAAACATATGTCGATCATTCGACATGACAGAGCTCACGCGCTCTTTGACAGCTTATGGATGGGTGTATTTTTGGATATATGCATATATATAAATATTCAAATATATACATATGTATATATTTAAACTCTATAAACTGCGTTTAAAAGGGTATATTACTCTATAATTATTGGTTGAAAAGGTATTTTAAAATGCTCTATAAATAAAATTAATACACTCGAAAAACACATTTTTTGCGTTTATCATTTTCAAAATGTAACCAAGGTAGAAATTAATTAATTACTAATTTAAGAATATTAATTTGTATTCATGCAACATTAATGTTCCAATAATGTTGCAATATCAATCAGATTTGAAAGGTTTATCATAATTAAAAATTTTTTACAGCTAAAACTATTTTGCCTTTATATACAAATGTAAATTAAATTGAATACATTAAAAATTAATTAACTTCATCAGTTTCATACCAGATGTTGATATTTTGCTGTTAATAGAGTCGATACTTAAGCCCTTCGTAAATTTTACATTTACAGGATATACTCGCTGTCAAGTAGTCTTATAAACAGTGCTAAATTATAAAATCTATTAAAAATCCTAATCAAGTTTTGGCTTGTTTGTTTATTCAAACCAGATTTCGATTTTATGGTATTTACAGGGTATCTAAGCAGTCTAGAAGCATGTTTACTTTAGAAGTGCTAAACAGTTTATCGCTTGTTTGAACTTGTTTGCCTATTAAAACGGTAAATACATTGCTTCTACAGGGTATCTATGCACTCAGGTATAAATTATAATAAGGAAAATAAGTAATTAAAAGAAAATATGCGAATAGTTTTGATATACCAAAAATCAATATACATATAATCAAATTATCTAAATAATATATTCACTCACGTTGTATTTACAGGGTATTTCTGTAGGGGCTTAAAAGATTTTTTGTATATCTATATAAGTTATCTTTTTGCTAACGCCTTATACGAGTATTTGCATTTACAGGGTATTTATACAGCGTATAGTTTTCAAATTGTTGTACTTTACAGTTGAGTTCTGCTTACCGTTTGCCATTTGCCAGTTCGATAAATCTCTTATAGTTACGTGTGTAAGTGTGTGTGTGTGTGCTAGTGTGTCACCGGTAACGGAAATTTGTTTGCAGTTTTATTTTGAAGCTCGCACAGCAACAAGAGCAGCAGCAACAGGAACAACAGAAAGAAAGGCTACAGCAATAAACAAACAATATACAAACAGTAAAAATTATATTCCGCTGGCGTTTAGTTTTGGCACACACTCACACACACACACACACACACAGCTGCACACACAGCGCACCACAGCAGCAGCAGAGGCGAGTGTGCCGACGCTTAGCTGGCGCTTTGGCCGCTAGTTAAACGCCTGCAATTGCACTCAGCTCACCCACACACACACACACACACACACAGAGACAGCAGCAACAACACCCAAAAAACGAACCGGAATCCGAACGCATCGAAACGAACAACTCGTTAGACGCTCGGGTGCCGCTGCCACCGTTGTCGCCGGCGTCGCTGCTGACGCGTCGTCGTAATGGGCAGCCGCTAGAAGGATAAGTTGCTCAGATGCTTGCAAGATTCTGTCATAACGGCTTCGGCATTCGTGGCGCGCGTCTCGTACGCGGCAGCAGCAGCAGCTAAAGCATAGGCAGAACTGAAAGCACAAGCGAAGGGTCAACTGTAAATTTTGAAAGTTTTGCGCGCCCGCGTCGTCTCTTCAAATTTATCTCAAAATATTTTTTTTTTTCGGGTTTGTTGTTCTGTTTGTGCTGTTGTTATCCGTTGTCGGGTTAAATTGCCTTTTTTTGTTGTTGTTGTTGTTTTTTTTTTTTTGAAAAATGTTTTCGAAATTGGGTGAGAAAATGCTCTCGACCGCTCCATGAGATGCACCAAAAGCTGAAGCGATGTTATGGCTACTATATATTAAAAACAAATCGAGAGATAAACATAGTTCTCCACTGAAATACGCTAAAGTTTTTGCGAGCCACTCGAAAACAGCAACAGCTAAAGCTAAAACTAGTATACATAATTAAAGCATTTGAAAAGCGACAAAATATAACTGCAGGTAAGTGTCAAAAGAGTGCAAAATACCAGAAAAGAATATATATATAGAAATTTATATTTAAAAACATTAACACATTATTATTGATATTATTTTCAACTAGTATGCTTTTCTAGTGTGCTTTTTACAGAAAAATTACAACCAATTATTACAAAAGAAATATTTGTTTTCCCTGTTTTCAATCTCTTGGAAAATGCTAGTGAAAAATATTATCAAACGAAATCTGCAAAAGCTTGTTTAAAAAAAAATCAATTATGACATTGATATATTGATATTCAAATTTACGTGGGCTTTTGTCGCACGTTTTCCTGGGACATAATAAAAAGTTCCTTCACATTTATGATTTTCATTGAATATGTATAATATATAATAAATATGTACAAAATATAATGTATGTTATTTATCATTTGCAGCATTGCCAAACTTTATCATTTACAAAATTCAAGCATCGCAGAACTTTTTAGCTCAAAACTAAACAAAACTTGTATTTTAATACATATACTTCTATTAAATTCGTCTTTTCCAAGCTTAACAATTTCCAAAATGGTTTTAAATAAAAATCCAGATAGTAACAAATTCTACTTAAATAGAAAATCTTTTAAATTAGTTTTGAAGTAAATTGTACATTTTATTTAGTCTCAAATTTGAGAAATTGTATAAAGATAATAATAAGAATAAATTCTATAAATATCTCTAATTTACACAAATAGTAAAATGTTAATGTCGTTTTAAAAATAGGCTTTTTAACACAATTATTTCAATTTGTTTTTTTTTTTTTTTGTATTCCTATAAATATTTATCTGAGTTTATAAATAATATTCCAATTTCTTTTTTCCTGTTCCCCAACTTAACTATGTTAAGTATACGCTATAAATGTTAAGCTCATAAATTGGCTATAAATAAATTGGATTTGTAAACCAGTCGACAAATTGTCATGTGCACAAATTGTTTAAGCTTTAACAATACATTGTCGTGCTTTAATTTACATTTTAATTTAAAATAAATGTATTGTTACAACTTAGTTACAGTTGAAAGGAAAATTCACTATTTTAAAAATCCTCTCCACGCTGTTGTCACTTTTGAATTTTACTAGAATTATTATGTGAATTATAAATATGTGAAATTGTTTTAAATTGTCAATTGTTAACCCATGATATGCTTTAGTAATTAAATTCATCTTTTTCAATTAGTCAAAAGTCCTGTTCCTCTTCTTTAGTATTTCAGTATATTTACTCTTTATGCTTTTGACCATGGCGCTACGCGGTCTTTAATGCCTCTGTCCATCGTGGCGTATGCGCAACATTACAAATATTTACATGTCATAATTTCTGCAAGCAATTTTATAACATTTTTTATTTTTTAATATGCTGCCCAACCCCCTTTCCCCTCGCTGCTCCAACTGCTGCCGGTCAGTTTGTGTAAACATTTTGCCAAAAGAAAATTCTTGCGGCTGCATTTGCTCAATTTCTTCTTCTGTTTTTTTGGGCTGAAAATCTATGTTTTTTTTTTTTTTTTGTTTTTGCTGTGGCGCACAATATGCAGCAAAAAGTTGTTACGTTTTCAGGCTCGTCTGCCCACAGACGAGTTGGTGGGCGTACGCAAGGACAAGGGCGTGTCAGGCCGCTATTCGACTGGCCAAAAGACAAACTTTGTGTTGACAAAAGTTATAACATGTGCGCGAGTTGAAGGCACTGAAGATGCCATTTGCGGTGCTGTGCTGGTGTTGGTGTGGTCTGAGCATAGGTCTGTGTGCAACTCGTTAGCATTGCTGCAAAGTGCTGCAAGTGCTGCGCGAGAAGTGCTTTTGTGCCAGCAGCGATCTAAGGCGACCGTGTGAAAATGTTGGTTCCGAAAATGTTAGTAAGGAATGCATCCACCATCGCCAACCGCCCCCCCCCCCCCCTCATCCCTGAGCCCCGCGCACGTAATGAACTGCAAGCTGCAAGCAAAAGTGGCAACTACACGGTGTGGCAACAACACTGTGGTGATGGTAGTACGTTGGACATCACGTGCCTCATTATCGGCCGGGCAAGTTTCAAGTTTGCGTCTGCCGCAGGACGAGCGTGTAATCAAATTGAGACACTTGCGGTTGACTTTTTGACCAGCCGCTCACACACACACACATACACACACACACACGTAGCAGAGAGCTCAAGGTATGTGTGCCATTTTATTAACACAAGTAATGAGCATGAAATGGGTTCAAGCTGATGCGGGTGCGACAGACAGTGAAGTCCTTTAGCGGTGACGAAAAATCCCTGTTTTCTTCCTTTTCTTTTGCATATCTACACTCAGAGAAAAATGGCGTTCTGTTCCAAAAAAAAGTTTAAATAGAGTAAAAATGAAGGCTATGTAATACGGATTTAATTCTAAACATTGAACCGATCTTAGCCGATTTTGAATCAATTGAAAGTTTGTTAAAAATCGATTGGAATCGATATATGAATCGATTGCATGAACGCAGTAATCTTGGAAACTATAAGGCAATGAAATTTGAAATATATATTCTCCTCCCATACAAATTAATACCATGCGGAAAACAATTCCCGATTCCCGTACCCATTTTTAGAATATCTCGGCTATTATAAAAGCTAAAGCCAGCAAATTTGGTAGATATTGTTCTCAATAACATACACAAATCAAGAATATTTCATTTTTTGAATACGTTTTCCAAAATTGGAAAAAAAAAGAAAATTTCTTAAAAATATAAATTTCAATAAACTTAGAAGTTATTCAAGAAGGAATTTTCCATAGTGTGTGTGTGTGTGTGCTTTTGTGCAAGGAAGGTCGGCAGCTCTCAGATTGCTAACAGTGTGTCCTAGTCGGGCATTCCTTACTATAGCACTTTTAATTGTTTTAATTGCAGTTCAACTAAAAATGTCTTCCTCTACAAATTAAATCCTCTGACCTAATGAAAATTCTCTAGAAGATATTCTACCTTTTAATTGGAAGCAAAAAAGCAAAACGATTGCTTTTCCTACAATCAATAGATATTATATTCTCCCTGCCATCATCGGCAGATGAAAAGTCTAAGTAGTTATGCGACTGGATGTAATATTTGAAGGCCAAAGCAATCAGTGACATTTATAAATAAATAGTTTGATAGCTTATAACCATTTTACTTTCAAAAATGGTGCGAAATTCTCAAGTTAAGAAATCGCCAACAAGAGCAACATTTTTATTTAAGTTCAAAATTCTTGGTTATTTCTCTGTGTGCCACACACAACAAGGATGCGAGTTGGAATACTGGGCTAGTGTAAGGATGTAGTGTTTGAACGCCATAGCAATCACTGATATTTACAAATAAATAGTTTGATAGCTTATATTCTGTTTATTATCAAAATTGGTGCGAAATTCTCAAGTTAAGAAATTGCCAACAAGAGCAAAATTTTTATTTAAGTTCAAAATTCTCGGTTATTTCTCTGTGTGTTGAGACACGCTTTTCCCACGCTGTGCCACACACACATACTTACAGCTTGCCGCACGTTGCTTGCTTTTTCACACACAAACATATGTGATGCTTTTAAGTGCTTGCCATAAAAAGAATGCCACAGCTGCGGTTATCATTGGGCTGTTGTTGTTGTTTTTGTTGTCATTGTGTCAGCGTGTTTTATGTGTGCGAGTGTGTGTACCTTTCGGTGTCTGCGTTAGCATTTGCTTAAGCGTGTTGCAGACAGCAGCAAATTCTACAAGAAACCATATTTATAAAAAAAAAAAAACATTTCCATGCGCAATTTCATCTATGGCTTAACGAACTTTGAATGCCCTTTGGGCCTTCTAATTTGTTACTCTAAAAGTATAGCAAAGTATATCAGAGCAGCGTTAAAGAGAACTCTCTAAGAGAAATAAATATTCTTTTTTGGGAATAAACAAAGAAGAGCAATGAAATGTTTTGGTATCAAATAAAAAATAGCACATTTTCATTTAAAATTCTGACGAAAATTTGAGGAAGCAAAAACCGGGTTCATGCAAGTGGACAACTGGGAACCAGGAAAAAAGCTAGACATTGCTTCACACATAATTTAACAAAAAAAAAAAATGGAAAAGCTGAGATGAATTTTTTACTATAGCAGACAGAAATCGGCTTTGTCCAACAGACTTATATATATATATTTATATGCGGTTGTGTTTTGGCATACCAACACATCAGCAACAAATTTTTAATACCCTCCAAGCACCCGCTACGCTCCCGTAAGTGTACGAGAATTTGCTCTTGAATTGCGGTTGCGGCAGACGCGTCGTATGCGTAATGTGTGAATATATCGATGGCAGTTGCGCCTTCTGCCTATACACAATAAACGAATTTCTGAGCCATTGCAGCAACTGTCAGTCAACAGCGTTCAATCGTCTGAACTTCCAAAAAATGTATAAATAGCAAATCAAGTTTAAGCAAATTAACAAATGCGAATTTTCCTTGGATGAAACCGACAAATTCAATTGAATGTCCCATGTCAAATTTATGACAATTCTATATAGATTGCATATACATAAGTTAATACAAAAAATATATATAAATATGTATATCAATGTCATCTAGAAGGTTAATATACACACTCAGACAAAATCAACATACTTAATATAAGTTCGAGAGGTATAGAATTCGTAACGTTTCGTTCTTAACATTATACAATTTTATTTAGAATTATAACATTTTTATTTAAATTTTTAAATTTCTTAAATTAAATATTATTCCTAGTTTTCTAATCGAACAATAATATTGAGTTCAATACAAAATTAACATTATAAAAAGGGTCGTACTTGAAATAAGCCTGAAATGTTGTTCATGAAAGTACAATTTTTTTCTTGATGAATCATTTTTTTTGAAATAAAACAAATTTGTCATGTTTAGAAATTGTCACTTTAGCCACATTTTAATTACACTTATATTTGATTAAGGTACAAATTTCCTGTTAGTTTTTCTTAGAATATACATATGTATAAATAAAATTATATAGACGAAATTTGACAAAAAGCTTGATAAAAAATCAACGAAACTGATTATATAAATCATATTCTGACATTGACAAACAAAAAAATTAATTTAACAAATCAGAGTCTTGAATTTTTTATTTTTATAAATATGAATGACATAGAAATCGGTTTTCTATATATACATATATAGATATATTTATAATTAAAATGTAACTTGCTTCTTCGCGGCTATGTACACATACATATCTACAAATCCATCTATATATTCGTGCACTTCTAATTGCTTCTGTATCACTTTTCAATCAATATCAATTACAATGAATCATTTTGTATGATGTAATGTGTAATCAGCTTACAATTCAGTTTCACATTACGTTTTTTTCACCCTCCCGGCTTTGCCGTTGTTTCCTTTAATTTTTTCGGTCAATGGAAAATTATTAATAAGTATCTTCAATTGGGGCGAGCTGCCCGACGAGAGATGAAGCTTATAACCAATTCATGACGTGTGCGAGCAACAGCCTTTAAATTCAGCTCACTTGAAGGTAATTCGATTTAATTGAATTGAAGTCGATTTTCAGAAAACGATTTTAATGTCATTTTCAGGATTGAGAAAAGATATGAAAGGACTTATTAATTTTACAATTTTCAACAATCCGTTAAGTGATGTTAAGATTCAAACCTCACTAGTTTAAAATTTTTAACCATCAAGCGTACCTAAACTCACATCACTTGCCCAATTAACTGCCACACCCGAAACTGAAGAAACTTCTATTTTTAAGAAAATTTTTCGAATGCCAAAGTTGTTTTTTTTAATTCTTTTAGTTTGCTGTTATGATACTTTCACTTTTCTGTATATGTTAAATTTATATATTTCGATAAATATATAGATCTAAATTTAAAAACCTAAATATTTCGATTGAAAATTGGTTAAATATTTGAACCAAATCGTATTAAAATGGATATAAATGACCAGATTCACAAAACTATGTTAAAATGTAGAATAAAATGTTTCGAGCCTAAACTAATTCAACAATAATATATTTTATATTCAGCAATGATTTGGATAAATTAAAATAAAATTAAATATTTAAGCCAAAAATTAATTTAATAATTTCCAATTAAAATATTATAAAATATTCCGATTCGGTTTTTGCTGATTTACTGAAGTTGATTTTCAAAATGACATTAAAAAAATTATAATGCATGTTACTCTACACATTTGGTGTTCATTTGATTTCAGATAATTAAGTCTTAAATCATTTTATTTTATCAATTTTGGCTTTATGTTATTTCCCAAATATTTCCCCTTTCACCGAAAATTACCTTAAATTGTGCTAACCACAGCATGACACAGCCAGTGTTGTAAATTGTTGTAAATGCATTCAAATTGAATTTTATTTCTGTCGCTGTGTTTTTCTGCATCGTATATTGCAATACGTTTAATTATATATACGATAAATTGTTGACCCCAGGGTAAAAATGTTGCATTGCAATCAAATCGATCAAACCGGCATTGGTCTTGATACGCCCACACGTGAGCTTTGCCCTTTTCACCTGGTGCATATGCAATTTTATTGCATATTGACGTCAAGCATAAATGAAATAAAAAAACACACATTTTCGTAACTCTACAATCCGAATAAAATTTCCATTTTGCCTGCCAACTGCACAGAGTGAAAAATAAATAAGTAAAAATAAATGTAGAAAGCAAAACTACTGAACGAAATAAAAGTAAATGACAAAAAATAGTTGAAGAGATTCATTTTACATATTCATAGCATCAGGAAGCGTTATGAAAATTCCCAGCGAGATCAAACAAATCAAATAAACATGGTCCAATCGGGCGTATCAGCTCGACTAACAGTTACCATCTACATGATTGTATTGATTTTGAACAGTAGCAAATTTAAAGAAATTTACAGTTATACTGGACTTAAATAAAATCATCACAAATAAAAATGTCTGGATTATAAAAAAAAATAATAACGTAATTTAGATTTTAAAATTTGTTAAAAGTAAAAAAATGATTCAAACAATTTAATATTATAACAGTATTATTTTATATTTCCTGAGCGAAAGTATTTTATATAGAGGGTATACTACAAATAAAGAACCCCAATAAAGCTAAAGGCGAATTTCACACACATACTAATATGTTTGGGACAATAAATCAATTATGCATTCGTTTTTTCTCCTGTTCTTACTGTTACTTTTGTTATTGTTTTTGGCGTTGTCGTTGTTGTTGGAATTCTTGTTTATTAACAATCGCAGCTAAGTAAAAATAAATCGCATGGCGAATGCCAACGCGAACAGGAACTCGTTTATGTTTAAGCAATTGACGTCAGTCAAAATGTTTGACGGCTGCTTTTCAAAATTATGATCTCGATAATAACGATTATAACGATGATGATCGGGATAATGATGATGATGGTTATGATGTTCATACAGCAGTTTTATTACACTCGAAAGATAGACAGAGATCTGCGAACCAGCGTATTAAATTTAGAACAACAACACAAACGAAGAGAGAAAAAAGAGAGTGAAAACTGTAAGCTCCAAGCTGCTATAAGCTAATATGAAATGTTTATTTATTTATTTATTTAATCAGTCGATAAAGCGAAAGTCAACAAAAGTAAAAAGTACAACAAAAAATACTATATATACTATATATATAATTTTGACTATTAAAAGTTAAAAGCCTAAAATAATTATAAACATTTCTAATACATGTCGGCCAATATATATAATAGTAAGAATATATTCAAAAATCTAAAACATAAACAAAATATTCAAGAAAGTAAAAAAAAACAATATTCATTATTAACAATAATAATAATTAGTATTTGATACCTGCTGTGGACAGTGATTTCCCGAAGGTATCCTGAAAGCAATGCATTTATTAGGAAGGAGAGACTTCTGAGGAGAATACGTGATATATGTATATAGTTAAGAATAAGGGGTAATAATAATAATAATAATATTTGAGTTATCTTCATAGTACCTCCCATACCACATTTCGTCTGCTTTAAACCCTAAATTCGATTTTAAACGACTGCATCAATTAGGAACTGGAATGTGATATCATTATTCGTCTTCTGACTTCTCTTTCAATTTCACATCTCCTACGTTTCAATGATTTGCTTATCTGCTGCGCTTCTTCCCCTTACAAAATCTCTTTAGTTTTCGAAGTTTTGTTCCTCCTTTGTCAGCTTGTTGTAGGCCAATTAGTTCAACAGATGCCTTTTCAAAAGCGCTCAAATTGCTTAATGTTGTTGTTTTTTGCTTGTTGCTTTTATTGTGAAACTGTTAGAGAAATCGGCTTAGCGGTACAAACTGTCACACACACACACACACACACGCACACACACAATCACAAGCACAGGAACAGATACGCAAAATGCAAATATCGCGACATCAAGGACGACTATTCGTGTCGTAAGTGGGCGTAGCACTGGGCGATGCTTATACTATTTGCGCATTTGTGCGATTTATAATAAAAATTTGACGCCAACGGCTTTTATTCAAAAATACATTTGCGTAAGTGTCTGTGTATATCATAATGCTTATGCCCTGAGGGAAATGCAGTGCCTATATATCACTTTTAGCATCTTTAAACATTATAAATATTATATAAATAATAATATAAAACATAATATATTTTAATGTTAGGCATAACATAAGAGCCCACAAAATATATCAAAACAAACGTAGTTTATCTACCTTCGGGACGATTATAGGGCCACAATATAGTCCAAAGGAAATTCAATTTTTTTTCCATATAAACATAACATAGTGAAAAATATAAGCAGAAAAGGCCCATTTTATTGCATGCAGTACATATGTTGAAATCGGCCATATATATCGCATAGCTGCCATAGAAACAATAATTTGATTAATTTTTAAATTATAATACACTAATAAATGTTTCTGAACCGGTTTTAATTTGCTATATCAAAACATAAGCTTAGTGGAGGCATGTTTATTTAATTTGAAAAGGGAACAATAAAATAGAAGCAAAAGTTTTCATAACTTTTTTTTTAATAATATATATTTTTGTTTATATTATTTAAACTTAACCGGAGGTGGAAATAAGACTTCAAATAGCTTTTGTTAAACATATTTAATGTCATTCTTTCATTCATTCTCTGTTCTGTTATTGTTTGGAAATTTATTTTCGCATATTTTCCATAAAAAAATATCATCGAATTTATTTCTTCAAGCTATGCTTAAACTGAAATACGTTGATAATGATATGCGTTTTCCATGCACTGTTTGCTTGATTTTCCTATTGATTTTTGCTACCACACACACACTCACACACACACAGAGGCTTCTGTGCACTTTTAGCATAAACGTAGCATACTTTTGTGGGCCGTCAACGCCGAAGGCCCAACAATGGGCGCCCGTTGCAGCCGAATAGCCAGACGGGCTGACTGCACTATTGTGGCTCATATGTAACATTGCGTTTTACTGTTTACGTATTTGCCGCCAGGCAAAACACACACACATGTAACACAGAAATAAATGTCACTTCGGGTCTTTAGAAGCTCATCTGCAGGTTGCTGTTGCGTCAAGTCAAGCGCCAACTTTAAAGGACTTTTCATTGCACATTGCAGATAAGTCCTAATACACTGAAAGCTCTTGCGAACAAAACAACCTACGGGCGCAGCTCAATTTTTGTGTGACTTATGTTGGCTATTCGCTTAAGGGAAATGTTACAGAAATAACAAATACTCGAAATAAATACACAAAAATAATGTCTGAAAGCATATATTTACTGACATCATTTTTCTGAATATATTTACAACGAAATAACTAATTTTAAAAAATAGGTCAGACGATAAAAGAATAATGTATCCAAATACACTAGTCTAGTTTTCGAATACGGTTTAATATTTATGTAAGAAAGAAAAACAATTATTCAGATTTTTGAGATTTCTTTTTTGTTCACAAGTAAAATTAAATTTGAATTGAATTGAAGGATTTTGGTATAATTTTATTAACGGTTATTCGAAGTGGATCATTTTTGTTATTAAAAAATATATGGTCCCTGCTTTTTCGGATATGTTTATCGGCTAGTCAACTTACTGTTCACTTTATGTTATGTCAATTGCAAAGGATATTTTGTTAATAAGTTGATTTTGTATACATTTGAAATTTCGTCAGAATTCGTATTTAGGGATTTTTAAGCCTCCTCCAATTTGCCTGCTGTGGAGTCAAAAAGACTCTTTTAAAACTAAGTTTCTAATATTTGTGTTCAAGTTGTTTCCCCACTACAGAAATGTTTTTTCCACCATTAAAAAGAAGATTTTTCATGTATGCAAATAGTGTGCTCAGTCCGGTCAAAAGAGCCGGCACCAAAAGGTCACAATAAAAAAAAAAAAAGTAGACCGACTTAAGGAAGCAGCATAGTAGTAGACCTTTCAGTGCCCACTCAACCCAGATACACACACACCCACCCCACACACACACACACTCACCCACACCCAGGCCCTTTCGGAGCTGCTCACTTGAATTGATTCGGTTGCCAATTTCAGCTGCAGCTCGATGGCTAATTAGATGCCTGATGCCCCTGACAGGACATGGTAATTGTCTGCTTTGGTCGCTCTGTGTGTGTGTGTGTGTGTGCGTTGACGTATTTATGTTTGTATGCTGTTGTGTTTGTGTCAGGGTCAAATGTTTCACATTGCTCTCGTTGTTTTCCTGGCAACTAATCAGTATATTAACGTATAACGACTGTCAATTGTCCGCAATTTCATTTGGCTGCCATGGTTATTATTCTTGCACTTGTAATTGAATTGACGCCAATGCAATTGACTCCCAGACGCAATGTCAAAGCTGAACAAATACAAAAAAAAAAAAAAAAAAAAAAATCCCCTTCCGCGATTCCGCACACACGGTCTCAAACGCAGTCCTTGGCCGTAATATATGCAGAAGCGTGCACATGTCATAGCACATAATGAGATAAAAATAAAAATTAATTGAGAATTACTGCAACACAAATGTCACACAACATGACACTATAACTTCCCTCCCCCACCCTAGTTGAGCTGTCAGTTCAACCCTCTGGTGTATATACATATATTAGGATAACAGCATGCTGATAGAATTACACGCTTCTTGCTAATAAAAAAGAAATACCCTATAGCAGTCGCACAAGTCGCAATTAAAATGCGCTGCGAAAGAAGCACAAATTAAATAGGTCTTAGAACAATGCAAGAAATTAGTTTTGTCGTTTGGCAGTTTCTTAGCAACACTCAACAATACCAAGAAAAGCAGAAAGTGTCCAATGTGAACGTAATAAGGATGACGATTGTTAAATACCCTGGCATAACTTTCAAGCTGAGAGAGCTATTTAGCTATAATAAGTCGGCTGTTGATATTGATCAGGCACATATATACTGAGAAGGTCTGTGAAGTCTTTATCTATGGATTACACATTTTCTGACAGAATCATAATGCTCACTGCAAGCGTAAAAACAATGTTTACTTAATTGTCTCTTAATATTTTGACAGCACGTATAAATTATCAAAAAGTTAAAAAAAAAAAAATATGTGTGCAAATTGCAATTTTTTCATCGGTTTTAATTTGCACACAAATAAGCTTTATGCCGTAATGCCATAAACCCACTTTCTTAACAATAATAATAATTAAAAGTCCAGAAAAATTCACAAGAAAAATAGTTGGATGGGTGAACGTTCAAATTAATGCTTAATAAGCTTAAATACACAATTATATAAAGCAGAACTTTTGACAAATAGGAGGTAATGTAAAGAAATAAAAATGTATAATAATATTCTTGTAAATATAAGTTACAATTTTACTATATTTATGAAAAACCTTAATCCCAAAAATATATTGAAAAAGTCTGTTACTTACATTTCAAATTCGTTGCAATTGCATAATTAAAAGGAATATTAGTTGCAGCTTTCTAAACATTTACCAGCCAAAAGCGCACAATTGTAAATATAATTAAATAATAATGAATTCAACCAACAAAATGCCTTTGCAAACTTGCTAACTTCAACATCATTAGCCGTTTCTAGCACTCTTATAAAATTCGTAAAGTTGTATAATGAGTCACCATTTTTGGGTTCATAATAAACTTAAACTCTTACCCCATTATTATAATTAATTCATTGTTGTGCAGTTAAGCCCAGTGGCTCAAAATGAAGTTCATTAGGCGATGCACAGTGCGTTTCAGTTGACAAAAAGTGGGTCAAAATTTTACATCAAAGTAATATAAGACTATTAGAGCAAAACTATGGCTAAAACGTCAGCTTAATAACTTATATCAGTTGAGATTAGCTTTTACTTTCATACAATATTTTATATAACTAATTGAAGCATGCATGTGCTTTCAGAGCGTTTGACACTCGGAAATATTGCGAGAGCAAAAATCGGTAAAGGCGGCTTTTATGGAAACCGCTAAAATGTACTTTAATTATATTTAAAATTTAAAGCTTTCAAATTTGCATAATAAGAAGCCAAAATGTAATACTATAGATCTAAATTAAAGCTTTTGTGGTTTTATTTCCTTCTGTGTTGTGAACACAGCTATTACTTTTCATCGCAAGCGAAATTTTATTTTCTATTATAGGTAGCGCTTGTCAGACATTGAATCAAAAAGTTTTTTCTTGCCTTTACGCTGCATTCAAGTATGACAAGAGCAGAAAAGCGTACACCCTCAGTTTTGTATAAGCTGAAAGCACTGTGCGGTCTTTCCTCAGTTCAGCGCCGTGTTTCGCTTTTCGTGTTGCAGCTCCTTGTGGAACTACGCGGCGTATGCTTGATATTTTTGATTGCTGCCAGCTGCCGGCTGCTGCAAAACTTTGACAAAATGCAGCCCATAGAATCAGGCTTAGTGGCAACCGAGCGACTGGGCGGGCGTGATGGCCATTCAAAGTGGAACTTAAAACTGCAACTGGAACTGGATTTGGGCACGACGCTGGCGCTGAAGCTGAAGCTGATTTTGAGTGAAATATGCGGCACTCGGCTGAGGCCATTGCCATCAACGCATTCGTTGCGCCGCACAAGCCGCTAATTTCACTTTACTTGGCGGAAATTTGCATATGCCATGTGCCATGTGGCATGTGGCAGCTGCTGCCAGCAGTCACCTGCCACTTGCCACTTGCCACTTGCCACTTGCCACCTGCCTGCCTGGTTGCCCGCCCTCGTCCTGCACTCGCCCGGCTTTTGATTTTTTGGGTTATTGCGGCGAAAAGTTTGCCACCCTTTGGGCCCACTCATAAGCCATTCCCTTTGGCAGCAAAGTGTCGAAATAAAATGGCTAACAAAATAAATAAATAACAGTTATAAATATTAACGGGCTATTATTCTCTTTCTACTTTATTTATATTTAAGCTGACCTAAGCAACATTTACTTATGTTTATTTAATGCAATTTGAACATTTCTTTGTCGCTGCAGGGCGCCCAAAAAAAAGTTAATTAATTTTGGACAACGCAAAAGGGCAGTGGTAAAGCAAACAATAAAGGCAAAGTGAAGTTGCCGTAAACCCTGCCAACCCGTTAAGCAAGACGTGACTGCTATATATAGTAAATATTGCTTAAGTAGAGAGATTTTTAAAGCAGTTTAAGTTGTATTCAAACATTCTCTCGTTAGTTTAACAGTCATTCCGCGAGTAAGTGAAAACTTGTTAATTTAGGCAAGAGTTCACATTCATTTATTTCTTTAAGCTCTCGCTACTTTAAAAATACTCACTACTCGCTACAATATGATACTCGCTACTTTCAGTTTTAGCATACTATCTAAAATAAGCTACTCGCTACTTTAATATACTCGCTACTCGCTACTTTAGATACTAATAGAGATAAATACTTATATTTAATTAAGTGTTCACTGCAAGTTAACAGTTACTCGTTGCAGGGGAGTGAATGAGCGGTTTTCTTTATGAATACCCAAGTACTCGTTGCGCGCAACTAAATGTAGCAGGTTGCAGAGAGAAATATCTGTACATTCCTCAAATGAACGAGTTCTTTCATCTTGCTGTTTACTCACTTGAGATCCGTGCAGCTCATAAGCCCCTGAAAAGCATATTAAAATAACTCTATGAAAATTTGCAGCGAGTAGCATTCTCTAGTGTCCTTCGTATATTTGAAATAAAATCCATTTCAATGTCCGCTGTAACAAGCTACTCATAACATACTCACAACAAGTAGCATTTACGTAAACATCACCCGGAGTCGTTCCAATGCAATCGGAAAAATATTTAAATTGAAGAGTTGCGACTGTTGAATTTTATAGGTTTGGCAAGGGGGAGCGGAGCGTATTGCTATCGCCCTCTGGGGCAGGACAGGCGAAAATGCAATCGACGACGACTTTTGACGAAACCTCTCGCAGCTGACCTACTGCCAGAGCCCTGTTCCAGCTATACCACGCTCGCCAGCAGTGTGCGATGCCGTTTGCATAATGAACGCACAGTGGGCAAAAATAGAAAATGTGCGCCTAAAATACGAATAAATCAAAAGCATTGGCTAATTTATTAAGTATATATCAAGCAATCTAAAACAAAGTTCGGTTGCTATACAAAGCCATCAATTTTGAAATTCCATTTCTCGTATACTCAAGTTTACATTCAAGTTTTTGGTGAAATATTGGAGTAAATATTGGTTAATTTTTCTTTGACTATTTATTGGGGAAAAAAAGAAATTACACGGATTTTTACGATTTCTTTCGGCACAGAAACACCGAAGAAATAATTGTGGTCCTGCGTTTCCATGATGATGAACATTTGCCCTACTGTGCAGCTCTTACATTTGTGCAGATTCTTTATTTTTAATAAAGCGATGCGCAAGGTCAGCCGCCAATTTTAATGGGTCCGCTGTGCTGGTGGGGGGGACTGGGTGGGTGGGTCGCTCGTCGTAGACCCAAAAGGGGTTAGAGCTTAGCGGCAGCATGCAAAAACAGAAGAAAAAAAGCGCAGAAAAACAACCAATGCAAACATAAAAGCCAAAAGGCACAACAAATCTGACGGCACTGAGAGTCGCGGCTAACGAACGATGCGGCCACAAGGACGTCCCATTGAGTTGGCCATTTAGTGGGCAACGGGCCAATGTGGGCCACAGTCCGCGCCGGGCCACGCATTCCTCCAGGCTGGGCCATAAAAAACTCATAATTAAAAAGCTTACAATCGAACGCGTTGCGCAAATAGAGCGCAAGATGATGCAAGGGCACTCGACAAGCTAGGCAACTGTGCCGCTACCTGGCCCAGGTACAGTTGGCTGCCCCGTTACAGTTAGCCACTGTTGAAAGGAATAAACAAAAAATAGTTACCAAGCACCGAGGCTCGATTCCAATCCAAAGTCCTGACCGCCTTAAGTGGGCCAAATGATTTGGAAAGCGCTTGAGTTGCTTTCAACGTTGCCAATAGTTTATTTATTTTACGCTTTTTGCCATACTATCTGCCTTACCTTTTTTTACCATCTTTACTGTGTCGAGATCTATATATATATATATATATATATGTATATTGTCATATTCGTACTCTTGTTAAACGTAGCAATCAATATATAAGCTAATTCACACCTGTTAACTACCATGTTTTGACTGTCTGGCAACCTTGCTGAACAACTTTTGAAACTAAAAGTGTAATCTAACGACGAAAGTTATCCAAAATGCGAAACATTAAAATTGAAAATTAAATTTAAATTTACATTAAAAGATACGCTAAGAAGACCAAGTCCTAAAATCGATTTGTATCGATCTGAGATTAGGAGAATCTACCTTTTTGCCCATTTTCTGTTGTTCAAGAAACTTGCCACGTTTTCCATAAGCCTTGACTTTAAAAATTTGGCAACAAGTTTGGCAGGCAAATAAACATTTTGTGCAGCCAGCTGGCAATGTGAAATAAAGTAAATACAAATTAAATTGAATTAAATGATATGATATATGTATTCTCAAAGCTTGGGGCTGCCAACTGGCTCGTGCGGTGCTGCCAACTTATAAGCGTGGCGCTGCCATATTCGTGCAAAACTCAAAACTTGGGCGGGCACTTGAGAGAGAACCTTAGATCAGTGAACTGGGCCCACGCCGGAAGGTCGCCAGAACAAAGTGACCATGGTGAACATAATATGTGTGTGTGTGTGTGCTCAAGTGCTCGAATTGGGGCTGTGTGTGTGTGTGCTGGTTTGAAGTTGAAGTTGACTTGTTGGCTAATCAGTGAAATTGCGGCGCAGCGTGTCCCGTGCGGTCTAAAAACAATGCCTGATTGTTTGCCCCAGAAAGGCGTGGCAATGTTGGGGGCGAGCCAGCTAATGAGGAGGGGGGGTGGGGAGGGGTGGCACAACTTTCTGCTGCGCCTGCACTTTGCACGAAAGACAAAGGCGAAGGCCCTGCAAATATCAGACAACGCTAAGAGGCAGCGACGCACTGAAGAATGCCGGCCACGCAGCATAATGACCACAGGGGGGCGGGTTGCGGTAGCTCATTTCTCATATATTGTTTTATTGTTGTTATTATGGCTGGGCCTTTGTTTACCAGCCTCTCTCTATGTCTCTCTCTCTCTCTCTCTCGGCTGGGCCCGAAAACAACAAAAAAAACATTTAAAAAAAACTGTTGCATTGTTTTCGGGCGGCCAAACATGGCAAACAAAGGCCCAGCCACAGACCAAGACGAATTGGACAGTGGCAGAGAGTGCCGCCTGTTGTAAGCGAAATGGTTGGGGGGGGGGGGGGGGGAGTGGGCGGCTGGCTGCACAGCTGAGCTGATGGTCTGTGATCCACGGTTAGATATGGAGCATAGGCGCTTAACAATGAGCCAATGAAATGTTATGCCCAGTGGCCAGTGCTGCTGCCAGTGTTGAACAGTGCCAAACTGTTTTTGGACAGTGGCTCAAAATAAAAGCCAAACATAGTTGGAGATTTTAGGCAACATTAATCTAAACCAAAACAATATAGAAGAATCTCAATTTTGGAATTTTTAAAATATATTTAAAAGTATAAATAAATGATTTTAATAAAAAATAACATAAAATTGCACTTTCCCAAGCTAGGAACTAGATTTTAGCAACGTTTGCACTTTAATCTTAATTTGTGCATTTCGTTAACTTTTCGCACTATTAGAGACCACTGTGCGGCATACTAGGGCTTAGACTTCGTCAACATCTTGGAGTAGTGCATTGGACGAAGATTCAGAGATTAGTATGTTGCTGCAGCTCTTGCTGATGCTGTGTGTGTGTGTGTGTGTGTGTTAGTGCCATAGAGTGTTGGGCACGTATCGTGTTTTCTTTTCGTTTCACGAACAGGCACGACACAAGACGTCGTGTTTGTGCTTGAATAAAATTCAGAAAATATTGTTTACAAATCACGCTGTAATTAACATAATATTAAAAAGTAAATTTAACAAAAAGTGTTACCTCAAATAATTATTATAACATTAGTTAAAGGATTCAAAGAAAACAAATTAATTATAAAATTATTTGAATTTGAAAAAACAAACGTCTTAAATTAATGAAAACACAAATCAACATATTTGATCAGATAGTCATGTGTGTAACCGTGTTTTCGAGCTCCGGTTCGTGTTTGAGCCCTGTTAGATATGCCTCTAAACATATACATATACGCACTTATAACGTTCCACATACATTAAAGCAGAGGCCGAGAGGCAGCTGGAGACAATAATTTGCATATGAGGCAGCAGCAGATGCAGATGCAACAGCAGCAGCAGCAGCAGCAGCTGTTGCCACTGGGCCACATTTACATGCATCACTTGTTCTACTTATAAATATGTGTGTGTGTGTGTGTGTGGACACTTAGGTGGAGGCGGGGTGGTAGGTGTGGCAGTGCGACCTTGATCTTGATATGTGCATTTTTATTATTATGCGCAAGTTAGTAAAAGGCAAAAGTGAAGGCGACAGCTGCTTAATAGGCCCAGCTGCAAGCAAATAAAAAGAATTTGAAAAAAAAAATAAAATAAAGAGTGCGTGAAAAAGTACAACACCGATAAAGAGAAAACGAACGATGAAAGCTGTGCAAACAATAGCATAGAGATTAACTTATATACATATATGGCAAAAAAAAAAAATAATAGCCATGGGATTATATATGCCCAGTTAAGTAGGAAAACAAAATAAACTGAATGAAAGAAAGGCAAATAAATAGAAATTAAATAAAGAAATATATAAATACTGAATGAAAGAAACACAAAGAAATAGAAATATAATAAAAGGCAAACCTAAAAAAATAACTAGCTGGATTCGCCTTGATTCGAACCTGGCTTTAAACGACATACTTGAATTTCTTATTTGAAAAAGAAAATCGTCTCTTTAATTATGTAGAAGAAGTCTTTCAGCGAATTCTTATTTGTGCCAAAATAAATATAATTTATTCAAAAACTATAAATAAAATATTCCCAACTTTCATTTTAATTTTGAATGCTGCACCTTGCTTCGTAATGTTCTTAAAATGCAAATTAAAGACATAAGAGTATATTTAAACAGAGCTTGTCACTGCCTTTACTAACTGGGTAAATTCAACCCGTTGGCGGCTTAAATATTTCGCCTGGCATCTTCTTTGTCATTTCTCGTGTCTCTCTGACAGGAAGTGGCCGCTCGTTGCCCGGGCACGGCCCGGGAACTGTTGAGCCTTAATTCTTCGGTTCAATAATGTCATGAAATTTGAGACAAAATGCGTAGCAAATGTTGATGTTGCTGTTGTTGTTATTGTTGTTTCAGTTTCGATAGTAACCGCAACACAATAAAGCATAACTCAATTGATTAACCAACATTTATTTCTATTTGTAATTTGATTATGCAGCAATAAATAGAATTAAGCGCCCAAATGCAGCAGCGGCGATGGCCAAAAATTCACCCGCATCATATGGCAGTGGGGCGTATGCGTAATAAATTCCCGTGCCATATTAATCATACGCCTCATGGCCGCCAGTTGTTCGTTATTGTGCGGGCAACAAATGACAATCAAATTAAGCAGCTTTTAACATTTATTTTTTACTCTGTTCACAAAGTGCAAACAAAAACAAAAAAAACACAAGCAAGGATGACCATTACAATCGGGTGTAACCGGCTGTACAATACTCGCTCACAAAGTTTTTCATTGTTCATGAAATAAAAATGTTGCTCTATACTTAAGAAATTTCCACCTTCACTGGTTTTAAATAAAATTTTTCTTGGTTATTTCTGTAAGTGTGGAGACACCAAATTTGGCAGGTAGATTACTGAGGATCTCCTTAAAATAAGCTGCATTCGATATCATCGTTCTTAGCTGCCCTATATTAGTTGCAGTAACTTTACGGCCAGTGTTGTAAGATGTCCTGCTTTAAACAGTTACCACCAGTTTGTATAGCGAAATCATTATCCTTTTACCTGGAATTTTCTACTGCTGGTCGTAAACAACAGCAGCTGGTAAAAAAACAAATAGATTTTTCTTTGGTCGACTGCTTATCGTGTTCCCCAATTCGGAGAATTTTACTCTCAGTTTGCCTTTTAATTGCATTTATGTAGTCTAGTTGGCCGTTCCAGCTGCATGGTCTCGATTACCTTCTGCCATTTTATATTCTCGTTAAAACGTAATAAATTGCATGAGTGCTATTATTTTAAATCCCCTGCCAAAGGCACGAGAAAATCTCAGATCCAGGAACTGCAACGAAAGGAATTCCTATTCACGCTTTACAAAACATTTTTATCCTTGTGCATTTTTTTTTTAACAGATGCTTACTTTAAATTTCTTTTTATTTTAACTTTATTTTAAATATATAATATTATATATCATATTAATTCTACATACATTTCTATACCACAATTTTTATAAAAACACTAACATCATTTAGAACTAAGAAAAATATGGGCTTTTTTTTTGTGCTTGTATAAAGATTCCAATAAAAACTAAAGTAATTCTCAGATGCTCTTTTCTCATGATCGACTAGAGCATCTGTAACGAGAAATCCTTGACTTCAGCCAGCACATGAAATATGACAAGAATTTCATCTGGATCAAACGACAAGCATTAAAATTGTACCACAAATCATTTTAATGGTCTGCAACAGAGAAATATATTGCTTCATATCTTCGAGTCAAACACAATCTAATGAAGCATTTCTAATTTGGCAATTCGCCTCTAATTTGGCCTTTTCTCGAGACTGCAAAACGAATTGAAGCATAATTGCAATAAACAGACGCTCGAAGCTGGCCCGCAGGGCGAATGGGTAGCACAGAGGAGCTCCACGGAATGCCTAATTGGCAGATGTCCCAATGTCCGGCAGCTGACAACTAGTCCGGACATTTGGGGACCCCAGAAGCGAGTTACGTGGGTGGCCCTCTGTGTTTGGGGTTTTTGGGGTCGCTTTTTCATATATTGTAATGAGCTGCATGTAAATTTTAATTAATGCTCGCCGAATAAACAGCAGACCCTGCCATGCCCTTTTGATGGCTGCATTGGCAATTACAGTTGGTCTGGATAAGCGCCAGTTAACTGCCACACACCCCTCACACACACACACACACACACACACACACACAATCCACAATAAAAACAAAAATAATCAAATGCAACAACGAACAGGGCAAACGAAACCAGAAGAGCATGAAAAAATGGGAAAATAAGTTTAAACGTTGCCGTCGGCAACAACCGACTGCGCAATACTCTGTTTACAGTGCTAGAACAGCTAAAATCAGCTTGAAACGCTAATTCCAGTAAGTAGCAGTATTAATTTATATTTTATTTAGCCTGTGATAGATATAGCTAGATATCCCTCTCTAACTTAAACTATATTACCTACTTATAGTATACGCCCTTTTTGCATTTTGTGAAGAGAGTATCAAAACTCGAAATGTGCATAGAAAGCGCAGCGCCAGCCAAAACGGCAAACAAAACAAAGGCCAAAAGAATAGATAAATAGACAAACGTTTCGTGAAGGGAATGGAGCAGGAGGGGCCGCGTGTGGGGGCAGTGGTTTAGGTGACTGCACAAAAAGCGGCTGCCGTTGGATTTGGTCAGCGCCGCGCGGCAAAGTATGCTACGTTTTTTTGCATTTCCTCTTTTGATTGTTGTTTATCTCTTTCGCTGTTTTTGCTACTTTGTTTTGATGCGCCCATCTGGCCGAGAATCAATCAAAACAACAACAGCACCATCATGATGAACAGCATCATCGTGAACATCATCAGCATTGCCTTGCATCACGGACACAAACACAGACACAGCTGTTAAGCTGCTTTACCCGTTGGCAGCTTACAGTGCCACAAAATGTATGCTACAGCCAGGAAAATTTCATTGATTTGCATATTGTAATACTTAGCGTTTTGCACTTTAATATAAATATATAAATAAATATCTAAATACACAACATAAAAAAATAGTTCTTTAAACATTTAATCAAATATATAAATAGTCACACAATTTAAAAAAAAAATAAGAGAATGAAAAATCTTAAGAAAAAACATTAAATAAATATAAAGTGATTAAAACCTTTAGGCATATTTATCTTTTGCTTTAACTTATTGTAGTACACATAAAGCCTAACTAGTCGAAATTAGAAACATTGTTTGGCAAATCAATAATAGTTGAAGCTTTGAAGTGTAATTACTACATTTTATTTTTTCTAAAAATTTACGGAGCTACACATTCTGTCCTGTTAAACTAATCTCCAAAATTGTAGAAACAAACACGGCATCTGCTTTTTGTTGAAGGCAAAAATTTAATTGAAGCGAACATTTCTGTATCATATATCTCAAATTGTTTTCTCATTAAGGTACTTAGCAACAGTGTGCAGCCTGTTCAGAACAGGGTGGCCACACAGTACGCGGTGGCTAGAAGAAAAGCTGTGTGGGGTGTCGGTTGCGGTGCCACTTAGCAAAAGGCGTTTCTTGTGAAGCCGCATATGCAACTCATATGGAAATTCATGCAAAATGCCAACAAGAGGCCAATAGGCGAAAGGCAAAGGAGCGACGGTGCCGTTGTGCATTGGTGCCACAATGCGGCTGCTGTTATTTCTCTGTGTGTGTGTATATATATTTATGTGTGTGTGTGTGTGTGTGTGTGTGTGTGAGTGTGGCAACTACAATTATTATATGATGCTAGAGAAGAATATCAAATATCACGCAGTTTGCCATTACAAAGCGAAATTCAGCAGAAATTTTTAAGCCATTCGCTAATTATAAATCTGAATAATTTATTATAATAAGCATGTACAAAGCAGCTGCAGCTGCAGCATTTTGGAATGAAATTGTTGTAAAATATTTAATTAGGCTATAGCCAATTAATATTTACTTCACTTGTGTCACAATTTTGTCTACAATCAATTCAATCTCAAGCATTTTTGCAATTAATCAGCTAAATTCAACTTTGCCTTTAAATTTAAGAATACCTTAAAAAAAGTTGTAATTCTTTAAAGCTAAAATATACATTTTTCATATTTTTCGTATTTTTAATAATATTATTTAACATACAAAAACAAAAGTAACAAACAAGTCTTAGGTTATTTATCTGTATGTTTTAATTTTTACTTGGTTCCTTTTTGTTAAATTTTACAACACTGGCAAAAACAAATTTGAAGCTAGTGTTGTAAAATAATAAAATATAAATAAATAAAACCCCAAGCTGATGAGGCCAAAAGTCAATCCTAAATTCATAAAAAATTCACCCAAAAAAATATAAAGCGGGAATAAAAAATATTTATCAATTGTCAAAGTTGTAATCCAGGATTTTTTCGTTTAATCACAGAGTTTTTTTCGCTGTCAGAAGTAGGACCTGCCCCAAACAATCCTCCATCCTTCCGCTTGTGCACATTTAGTGAAGTTCAATTAATGGTGATGCCCTCACTCTGACGAGTGCTTAAATAGACGACAGCTTAAGTCCCGTTAGCAGTGTCAGGCATAAGTCACACCGTTTCAAAACTGAACGTGCAACATGCCGCTTGCCACTTGCCGCACACAGAGTCAACATTCGACACGCATTTGTTGTTGAGCCCTTTGATCTGTAATCCGGATTTCATTACAATTTTACCATCGCAATCCTTTCGCGCTGCACTTTTGACAGCCGCTGTCAGTGCTGCGGCATGGCAACCCGCGGCTTGTTGCAGCCCCGCGTGCCTGCACCTCCGGCGCCGCCGCCTCCACTTTCGCCGCCTGCTTCGACCGTTATGGCAATTGCCCGGGTGACAGCTTAACCCCAAACAGGTAAACAATAAGCTGTCTGCTGTGGCTTATGCCCGTCCATTTGTGCCCGGTTCAGGTTACCGCTGGAGCTCAATGCTGCCGCTCGTGCCTCGACTATAGCCACACCCTGTAATTATGCAGTAAACTCATTTTTCTACGAGAAGTTATTCGTATTGATATTTAGAGCACTTAAACAACCAATTACAGGGCATCAGCTAGTCAGCTATTTGTGCTTGTTTCGAGTTGATATTTTAAAAGCTAGCCAGTATTTTCTTATTCATGCTATATTCAATGCGCATTGATTGAATTCACCACACACACACACACACAAACCACTCACTTTAATGCAACCGATGTAAAATGCATTCAGCTGTGGCACAGTTAAGCAGCTGCTTGCCTCTCTCAGTATGTGTGTGTGTGTGTGTGTGTGTGTGTGTGTGTGTGTGTCTGTGTGAGAGCTGCCAACTAGCTGTCGAGAAAGATTGTTTGAACGTTGCACAAGCTGATGTTTTCTAGATATCTTCATTATTAGGCCTAAACACAAATTGTGTTTGCTTCACAAGTATTTGTGGCAGTGTTGGGCAATGCATGAAGTGTTTAAAGCGCGTTGTAACGGGCATTTTAGTTCGTTGTACAATTATATTAATAATGGTAAAAAAAAAAAACTCAAAATATGAAAATGTTTATATAAGAGGGTGTTGAAATATATATGTTATTTAATATACTTTAATATCCCGTTTCAATGAAAAAGCAATAAAATATGTGGCACTTATTTTAAGGTAAACAACAATTTGTATTTTAATTTAATTAAATTTCTTTGTTTTTTTACTTGAATTTCAGTTTTATTTTTAATTCACAAACCAAAACTTAGGCCAAACCTTAAAAACCCTTTTATATACACATAATTTCAGTATAAAGCACAACATAAAGTAATTCTTACTTAAACAATTTAAACTGTAAAATGTGACAGAGCAAGATTCGAGCCAAAACCTAGGTTCAAAGCTGTGGTTTACCTTACATTAGGACGAGACATTGGTTTTAGCCCGGCTTGCAGCCTAGCCAATAAGTTGTTATTTAAAGTTTTTGAACAGTTCATCTATGCGTATGTTAAGATGACATTCAACTTATTAAAAAATACATATGTATTTATAAATGTTGTAAAGTTAAGTTGAAAACTTTTGTTACATTTATGATAACGCATCAGCTTGACATATAAGTATGTGGAAACAGACCCGAGATTTTTATGGGTTTTTCTTTGAAACGCCATTAGTTAGAATTTTGCAACAATCTGCGAATATTTCCGTTGGCTTTTGTCGCTGGCACCAGTTGAAAAATGTTGCGCAAATCAATTGTTGCACGTTTTTCCGTTGTTGCCTGTTCTGCTCATACACTGTTCACAATGTGAGAAAGGTGCATATTGGATTCGCGCAATGATCGTACTTAATTGATGATTTATATTTTTGTCTAGCCGATTCAGATAAGCTGCTAAAATGATATAGGTCTATGAAATTTAAAAACTTCTTTCTTACTGCATTAAATTAAAAATAAAAAATATATAGACATTTTAAGGTTCAACACAGCATTTACCACGATATTGATTTACAAAGTATCAATATATATTTTTCTAAACGATTCATAAAAAATGCTTAAATTACATATGCTCGCCTATATCAAGAATATTTCACTAGGACTTGAAAGCCATATTTAAACTTGGACTTGATTAAGATAAAATAACTAATTGAGATTTGCATTTTCCATAGTCTGGTGCTGAGTCAATATTTGTTTTTGCGGAGCGGTTCGAATACTTCCTTTAGCAGTCCGGAGTTAGGGTATCTGCTAGTCACGTACATGCGACTCGAGCTCTTTTTAATAATAAGTTTATATTGTTTTCAACTTTTTTTGTTGCTGCTTTTATTGTGTGAACAGAGTATTGCGCAGTCGATTGTTGCTGTGCCTTTCTCCTGTTGTTGCTGTTATTGTTGTTGGTTGCAGGTCTTCCTTGGCCAGCCTCAGGTTTGGCCAAGTTTGGTCTCTTTGCTGGCTCAAGGACTGCAGCACACAAAGCCTCGAGTGATATGCGTGTGTCTGTGTGTGTGTGTGTGAGTGTGTGCGGAGGCGTGTGTGCACGCTTAGCTTAGTATTCCTGCAGTTTGTTATTTGGAATTGAGTTGAATTGATTTGCTTCCCCATTGATGGGCTCCTTACACAATTCCCCCCCAGCCACGCAGTTTGCTTATACAACTTTACCTATTCTTTGGCCGAACACTTGTTCAAACTGATAACAATTCAGAGTTGTAAATCCAACGTTCCTCCAGCCGAAGGTATCATTGTCATGACACCATCGGCCAGCAGCTGGTGAAGACATTTGAATGGACATTATGCAACAGCCAAAGAGTTTAGTCTGCTAGCCAGATTGACGGCCCATTGAAGCTGTCCCCGAACATGATACAACCAAATTATGTCTAATTATATTGTGTAAGCGCTCAATGGACAATCGAAACGAAAGCCAAGTCAAAGAACTATAAACGGCCATAGGACCAGCGAGCAGCCAGCCAACGAAAACCATCCTTTGCACCACCCATTTCGAGCTGGCGTCCAAACGAGCGTTACGAAATTATTTTGGCAGCTTGCCCATTGTCAAGGTCCGGGTGTAAGGCCATTATACTGGCCGCATGGCGGCATGCAACGTGTGGCAAGCGCTGCTATTGCTGTGGCTGTTGCCGCCAGTGCGACTGACAGTCAAATTGGGCCCTATCCTCGCTCCACCGAATTTCTGCCCCTTTCCTTTTTATATATATTTTTTCGGCTCTGACTTTTTTTGGTACCCACGGCTATGCGCGTGTTATTTGTTGTGTCCATCGAATTAAATTTCTAATATTATCAACGTGTGCTAAATGTAAATAGTATATGCCAAATTTAAATATTATTATGGGACATATTTTTAAAAATGTACAGGTTCAAAAGTGGGGTATAATTGAAACAAATCACATAATAATTAATCTCTTTAAAGTCTAGTCATAGCTAAATCAGAAAAAACAATTATTCATGATTCGATTCACGGCACCTGTGTGTTGTATTCATTTATTTAACACCTTCTTAATTTTTTTAAATTTTATTAATTAATTTTTTTTTTAATTTGTCATTTTAATAAAGTATGCATAAATTAATAAGTTATTGTTTGTTAGTTATTTGTTTAAGAAAACTCAAAACAGATGCTGGACCAGCCTAACAATTTATTTTGTATAGTAAATTTATTTTATTTATTTTTGAAATATATGCATAATTGCATTTATATTAAAATTACTGCATCACATAAAATAAAAAATAAATACACATATTAAGGTTCAACTCAGCATTAAAAAAAAAGTATATAATATTTTTATTTATTTATTCACCCACTGAGTATTTCATAGTCGATCAGCTGCAGCTGTTTCTTGGTACATATTTTTTTTTTTGCCTAGGTATATTTACCTGGATATTGATTTATAAAGTGTCAATCTGACAAATTACACAACGTCAATGTCAACGCACACACAGCAAGGACAATAAAAATTGATGAGCTGTCAAAAACGGTTTTGGCCTGTACAACAAATTATATGGAAGAGCGGGTGGCGCCCTCTATTGTTCAGTGCATTGTCTACATGGCCTATTGTTATTATTATTATTATTGTTATTATTTGCTATTATTGTTGTCGCCAACAGAAGGCGCTGCCTGTGTTCTGAGCCAATTGACTGCCGAACAAAAAACATATAGTTAGTTATCTCCTTTATGTTTTTCTATTCTGTATACACTTTATATACATATATTTTCTTCAATGTTGTTGCTTGTCTGCTATGGCAATGCACCAGACCACAACATGAACCGAACTTGAGGGAAGTCTGAAAAAAGCCTGCACAGAGAACAGACTCTAACGATTTCAATGGCAACTTGTGTAAGCAGGCAGCCACAGCAGCCCAGCCAAGCGGCAAATGTCCTGCGGTGCAAGAGAATCTCAACCCGCCAACAATTTGGGCCCACTCACGTTTCCCCAGTTTCACCTATCAACCCATGCGAAAAACGAGAACTGCCTTAAGAATTCGTTTTGTAGTAGGTGATGTAACTGGCGGCGCCTACAGCTGTTGCAATGCCTTCAATTGGGTTTTATATCATTTTAATGCGGTCCCTGACAAAACCCCCAAGCCACCGCAACCCCCTTCGGCTCTAAAAGAAAGGTCGGGGATGTCGGGCTGGTCCAAAGCTCAGATTTGGTCAGCCGTTGAAAACGCCTTAAGGCCACCTCAGTTTCGCTCTCTGTCTCTATGTGCCTCGCTCTTTCGCTCTATCTCCGTGCTGCACCTGTGTCTTTCTATCAATCTACCTGCCCCGCCTTCGTTTTGTCTGCAGCAGCTGTGTAAAGGCGTTGCATATTGCGGTTTGTTCTTGTCCTCAAATTTGCCACCTGAATCCATTTCAACAGTTAGTCCGAATTACCGCATTTCCGCACTAGGCAACACTGTCAAGTATGTTCTTTAAATTTTTAATTTATAAATATGGAATTTATAAAAGACCCTTTCCAGTTCCTGAAACTAAAATTCGAAAAAAAAAAACTTTGTTTAAACCTGGAGTCTCATTATTCAATTTATTTCGTAATCATTGAATTTTTGCATTATACAATGAAAATATTTATTTTGTTAAATCTTAACATAGCGTGTTAAGTGGAAAAGTTTCTGAACCACAAATTAAGGAAACAACCTTGAGTTTTTGTGGCTTTAAAATAAATAACTTTTTATCGCCACTATGGCTGCTATGCATTTAAATCTGTAAATTATAACACCAACATAAAGCAGTTTCCAAACTAAAAGCAAACCCAAACTTTATAGCTTTTCAATAACAAAAAAAGTTAATGAACACGAGTCCCCTCAAAATGCATATTTATTAAATAAATAGCTTGATACTGAAGATTAGATACCTTCTGAGAATTATCGGGAGTGCTTTTGAAACAAAATCCACAACAAATTGCATTACATGAATAGAAATGATGGCTTATAAGCTTATTCATTTTAATTTTAGCGCTAACAGCGCTTGCCTGTTGCAAATTTCCAGAAGTGAAATTTGCTTTTAAGCTTAGAGCTTCACCGAAACAAACTGTACAATGTAATAACCATGATTTTCTCATATATATCAATTATTAAGATGGTTTCCCAGTTTCCTAGAAATTTAGATTGAAACACGAGCAAATAGTTCAAGCAAAGTAAAAATGGCGCCCAACGTTATAGAAACGCATTAAGTTAATTTCTTCACATTGTCTTCTTAATTATTATCTTGTTAAGTCTTCACCGACTCAATGACGAATCGCCCTGAATATGTCATGAGGTTCAATCAATTTCAATTTTCAGAGAAAAAAATGTGTTGCTCTCGAATATGCTGGCGACGAACTTTTTCCGCATAAGTAAATATTTATGAAAGTTCGTTTTTTGTCATGAACTATTTATTTCCAAGCCAACTAGTTTAAGAGCAACATCATCTTGCCCTACTCTACATTGTTGGCCCTTAGGCGCTCTTTTCAGCGCAATTCAAAGCAGTTGCGAATCTCATCACCGCCACGTCCCCATTGTCAAATCGTGCGAAAGTTTTTAAGGTCGCGCAGGCCCCAAAGCTAGTTTCCCCAACCCAGCCTCGCCCCCCAAATGCCCTTGTTAATGAGCAAACGAGCAGCTGACTAGCTCAGCCGACTTGGCTCACAATGCACTTTTTCCCCAATTAAGCAAAAGAAAATATATAAAAAAAAAAAAAAAAAAAAAGAGAGACTCAAAAAAAGAAAGAAATCTGCATAATTATGCTAAACAGCATAATTATCCGCCTTTCCTAATAATCACGTTTCGGCTTGCAAATGGCTTAACAATATTATCAATGAGCTACGCATCGAGCTTAATACTTAAATAGTCCATGTAATGTTCTAAGTTTCTGCAATGCAGCTACACAAAATGAAATCCATCCAGAACTGAAGGATAAAATGTTCACACTTCACATTTAATCAAGGATAATGTGAAAGAAAATTGTATATCCTTAACATTCGAGTACTAATCAGGTTGATTAAGTACATAAATTATCAGACTACTTTTTCATGGCAAATATATACTATCTATATATACTATCAGTTTATTTCAAAAACATATTTTTTAAAAAATGCAATTTTGATTTTAACAAGAAAAAGCTGTTGGGAATAAGGAAAAAAAAAACAAGAGTTGCAGCCACTGCATTAAAATAACGAAATATATACTACATATGCACTTAAGAGTGGGTATCAAATGATCGGCTACGCTCTTCGAACCACCAATTAGTTAAATAAAATAAACACTTGCTCTATTAAATATTACGTATACTACGTGTTGTGCCGATCAAGTGTCGCTTACTTTAGAGGTGTTCGAAGAGCAAAAACAAACAAAATCACAAACACTCTCACACAGATGATTTGCAGCTGTGTGTGTGTGTGCGTGTTTCACCAATTTGTTGAGAAGTAAAGGTAAACGTTATCTACATACGGGGTGGACCGGTTTGTTTGCGCAAGCAGGATTGCATACACATGCCGCCAGGCATGCTTGTGCCAACAACAATAGCAGACCCCAACTGTACTAAATAAACGACTATCAAATACACTACAAACTGTATGCTCAGTAGTTGGAAGTGTTTGAGGCTTTCGCCAAATGGCGCCCAACGTGGTAACGGCACCCAAACCAATGCCCCAAAACTCAATGCCGAGCTAAAGTTTAGTTTGAATACTTACAGGATTTCAGTTTTCAACATGCGAGAACTACACTTTATCTCACAGCTCTTGCTAAGCTGCAAGTTAAACTTAGCTTTTACTTTATGGTTTCGCACATTTATCCTTGTTGCTTCACACATGTATGTATGTCTGTGTGTGGGTGTATATGCATGTGTGTATATAAGCAGCTAAGCAGGATATCCTCCTTATGATTGTTGCTGTTGTTGCGGTTTCACTTGTATTCTCGTGTCTGTTGTTGTTGTCGCCCAAAATGCCTTTGAGTGTATTTTATATAATTTCATAAGAATTTCAATTTTGCAAGTTGTCGCAACGTATGTTACTTTCCGCCCACAGCTTGGCATTTATGTAAGCTCAGCGCTAAGGTTTGTGCCCCAGTTGCAGTATCCCAGACCCCGGGCGCAATTATGTGCATCATTTGGCCAAATTCTGGCTTAAAATACTGCTGCAGAATTCTTGAAATATCTTCAATTATTTGATTCGTTGACATAACATATCGCTACGTGGCACAGCCGAGGGCCCAGCCGCCCGCACTGCCTGCTTATCAATTAGCGGCCCACCAGCGGCCCCATCAGCTCCTATCAGCCATGCAATTAAGCCAAGTAAGCGCAAAAGTCGCTCGTTTCATGCGTGTCTCCCTCTCTCTCGCTTTCTCTCTCTCTCTCTCTCTCTCTCTGTCCGTGCGTGTGTGTGTCACCAAATCAGCAGAGAGTTCTATGAGGCGCTCAGTCAAGCTGTCCTGTCACCTGGCTGCACAACCGTCCAGGTGTAAAGCGCGGCCAAAGAGCAGACAGCGTCAACGTCAACGCCAACGGCAGCTGTTGCTCCGATTTGGGTCACTTGGCAGCTGCGACAGCAACAAATTGTCTGTCCGCCCATCGAACTTCATATATATACACATACACTTATATACTTAAATATATATATGTATGCATTAATGATGCTTCATCTGTGTTCAGTTTCCTTCAGAAGCTTCTTAAATGTTATCGTTTTATTTGGATATTTAACCTTGAAGTTCAATGGTTGACTGATTGATTGACTGATTAACTTACTGACTAACTGATTGACAATAATATTTCACTTAAAGGATTGTAAAAAAATAAAAATTCGCACACTTTTTTGATTATCTTCGATCTTCTTCGTATTTTATACGACTAAAGCAGGACAATAGTTCAGTTTTTAAAAATACGTCATTTTTATATTTTTAATTTCCTTTCTATTATCTAGTCTCTCAGTTTATCTACTTGAGAGAACACTCGATTTAGCTCTACTGAAAATAATAATTTATTTTGCTTACTTATACCTAAGTAAGAATAAATAGATAATTATGTGAGAATTTAGCGAAAATTCGCGTTCAACTTAGCGGAAAGCGATTGAAAAACTTTTTCAAGTTTATTTCGAACAATCCTAAACTATAATTTCCCAGTTGAGCCCACGTTATCTGAACTGACTTTCGCTGCATTTCAATTGAGAGACGAAGAGGCAGCAACAACAACTTGGCTATTTGCCAAGTGCAATCAAAGTCATCGAACAGCAATGAACGTTAGTTGGTTAACCTTGTCGCGGGACAACATCAACAACATCAACAACAATGACAACAATCAAACAAAATGTTGTTGGGGGCGTGCTCAGCCCGACAATGATAATCACGATGATGCTGCCGCTGATGATAATGATGTTGCTGCTGATAATAATGATATAATCCGCATGTGAGTTGTCAGTTTACATTGTGACGCAACCGTGGGGGCAAAAAATAGAGAAATACAACTGAAGAATACAAGATGTATGAAAAGAGTATGCCAACGTGCGCATGGCAAAGTTATTTATTTATTAATAAACATTAAACAACAATCAAGTGCGTCAGCTTTGTTGATGCGATAACAATAAAAACTCTGCAGCAGCTGAATGCAAACAAAACGCACTGAATGCATGGTATTAGATTACATATATAAGTGAACACCCGGCCAGATATAAACACATATGCATATATACATATATATATATAGATGTAAAGATAAACTATTTATCACAAAGTACTTGGTAGGTGGTTCAATTCAATGCGTCAGCTGAATGCATGCTCGGCCAAGATTTTTAATTAAAACTGAGCCCCGCAAACAAAGTAGACCTAACAATAGAACTGCTAAGTCAAACTAAACAACTAAATAATACCCTATTGTTCTTCGATGCAAGGGATAGATTTACTTTACTTTACCACATAGCTTAGCCACCTAGTAGGTATTTAACTGCTTGCCTTGATATAGCTCAAGTCCAACTATTGGTTAGAATTAGAAAAAAAAAAAAAAAGAATATAACATAAAACAATATAACGAATTTTAGATTTAGGTAAGAGTTTCAGTCAGTTTCGAATATAAAAATAAAATTGTTTTCCAATATAAAATTAGAAAGAAAATAAAATTTTAAGAGCACGTGGAAGCTTCAGGTATAATAAAAGCTTAACAAAAAGTGAAATAAAATTACAAGAAGAATGCTTTAAAATTATAAACAAGCCCCAAGTTAGAGGATTCGCCAACTGAAAAAGCACATGAAAGCTTTCGTTATAATTAAAGTTTTTGGTATATAATATATGGTAAAATTAAAAAGTCATTGAAAAGCAAAAAAAATATCGATATTTGGGTTAAAACGCTTTGAAAGCACATGCAAGCTTAGGGTATAACAAAAGCGATGTATTAGAAAGAAAACGTTAAGATTAAAGTTAATATGAGAAAACTTGTTGTTAAAAAGGTTTGAAAGCACATGAAAGCTTAACTTTACCTTCTCTCTTTCACTCAGTCTCCCTCCTTCTCTTTGTGCTTTACTCAATTTCTTTCGCTAACTCTCTGTCCAAATACATTTAAGGCAACTATTATGCCGAAAGCAACGATAATCGAATGATTAATGATCGTAATCACATGAATTTTCTCGTCTTGTCACCGCCAGCTATGCCGTTTGAGGACAAATGATGCAGCTGCCTGGCAACAACGAGGCTGGCAGCATCCCCACCACCACCACCACCACCACCATTACGAAGACCACCTACATCTCTCAGCGTTTCGCTTGGAGGACGAACAGAGCTGCAGCCGCACCGGCAACAGCATACGCACCAACATCGACGGCATCCCGATTCATGTCCATGCTGAAGCAGTCGCCGCTCAGCAATTTGACTGGCGACGGCGGACGGACGCTCTCGAATACGCACAGCACCGCAATGACATCGACAACCACAACGGCAGCTGGCGCTGGCACAGCTTGGGCGCCAACGATTAGCCAATCGCATGTCATCAGTCGGCTGGCGAATGCGCTGAACGGGACAGACTTTGAGGCAACGGCGGCCACAGTCGCTAGCATGGACGCCGCAATTCTCGACCCGGGCAGCACCATCGACCCCGCCAGCTCCTTATGGAATGCATCGTTCATCGCCGCCACGGCCAACAGCTCGGACACCTGCTCGCTGCTGTTCGCCAACTATACACTACCCCAGACAGGTGAGAAAGTGTCCTGTGTCCAAATCCTATTCAATTCCACCCACATTCAATTTCTGCATGGGAACTTACGTTTGACTAACGTTTTTTTTTTTCAAACAACTTTATCCCGGATTTTAGTACAGATATTCGTGAATAGCCGATTTCTTAATGCGACTGATAATTGGAAAAAAATTGAAAATATATCGATAATATATGGAAAATAAATTGAAAAGATAAATTGAAAAGATAAAGTAAAGTAAACTAGTATAAATTTAAATGCATTACTCAGTAACCCATAATCGATTTTAATATCGATAACTCTAAAAAAAAAAAAGGGTAGCACTAAATAACCGAAATAATCTGAAATGAATCTAAAAACAAAACCTTCGTTTTTTTTAAATACGTGCCAATGAAGTATAAAAAAGAAAAGTGGTAGCATCATCTATCTCAAGCAGAATATATCGATATGTTTACCGCTATTTGAAAAAAGTCTTAGTAATAAAAAAATGCTTCGGCATAATCGATTGAAACAAACAACAGAAGGGAATTGATGATTTGCATGTATCGAAATTATGTCATATCGATCAAGTTTGTTAAAACAAGTCGTTTCAATTCAATTAAATAAACTGCATGTATTGCAAAAATGTCTTTTAGAAATCGATAACATAGCCCGATAGTTTATTTTATTAAATGATTTTGATTTAGAACTTCTTCACGGAGCTGCGTTAGATACATATATTAAATTGCATTACAATATGACAATTGCGAATCGATAAAATATCGATACATTTGCGGAACCAAAATATAAAATATATAAAATTCAAAATAAAATTTTCGATTTGTATGCGATGTAAATACAGTTATTGTTTGCTTGAAATCAGAACAAACTGTTTAATCGATAATGCGGCAATTTATCGATAGCCCTGTTAAAGTGGTTGGCGCTGATGTGATTTTCAATTCAAAAGTAAGCCTTGTAGCGGCTGTCACAGTCCTGTTCTACACTGCTGTAAGGCCCACATTCAATTCTCAGTTCTTGGTGTACGTTTCGGCAACGCTCTCTCGAAAATAAAAAACCCCAAAAAAAAAAAACAAAACTACCGTATTGTATATACATTTTTTATAACCGTGAATTAAAATTGTTGTTTTAATTGTGTGTCTGTGATATATATATATATTTTTTCTGGAGCTGTACGCAATCAAATCAACCATTTTAAAGTCAAAACAACAATAATTGTCACGTAGAAAACAAAGAAGAAAAACAGCCCACTCGCCACAATGATGAAAATTGTGATGAATATTGTCGTTAAGAGCGCACCGAAAGGACGCTACGTGATGGGCATACAGGCCCGGGCCCAACAAGCCGTCAATTTGGGCCCGACGACGAGCGCGAAAGGACGGCTGTGCCTTGAGAAGGCGAACGCTTGGCGACAGCCGCAGATAGCCCCAACCCAGACGGAAACCAGAGGAGCCACTGGAGAAAATGATGCCGTCGGCAAAAATGAGGCCACTGGGGCCGATGGGGCCGCTGCAGCTAAGATAGCCACTGGCAGTCAGAGGGATTTCTTCGAGGAGCCGCAAGTGTTTTCGGCGGCTGCGTGTCCATCGTGCGTGATTAAAGAGACCGAAGGAACCTTTGGTCCGGTGCCACAAGTGAACGGGCCGACCAAATCTGGCAGCTAGCAAGGCACAGGGGACGCACAAGTGAAATTCGCAAAGTTTTTGAGTTTTATAACAGTAATATAACAATAATATACGATATTGAGAGCTAACCGATTTCATTTGGTCAATTGGATGACGGGGTTGGGGGAGGGGAGGGGCGCACTGTAAGTGGGTTAGCATGTTTTATGCAACAGCTGCAGCTAGGCTCGATTTGCCACATGCCACAGGACACACGTTGCATGTTGCGTGTTCTTGGGGTCAATTTATTATTTAATTAAAGCCTGTCGCTGGCTCACACACATCCATCAGCATATCTCTGACGATCCATCTATCTCTCTCTCTCTCTCTCTCTCTCTCTCTATCTGTATTGCCTGCTCTGTTGTGCTTAGGCCTCTATTGCAACTGGACTTGGGACTCGCTGCTCTGCTGGCCACCAACGCCAGCCGGCGTCCTCGCGCGCATGAATTGCCCCGCCGGCCACCACGGCGTCGATACACGCAGTAAGTAAAAAGGCCAAAGAGCCACCGGACACCACGAAACCCAGTTGCCCTAACAAACATTTTCAAAAATTATTTTAAAGCAACAGCCGGCAGCTATTCCCAACTGTTATCGCGTCAGTTTTCCGAACTATCAATATAAGTCAAGTATTATACTATTGCATAGAATAGAACTCTGATTTTATTTAAAAAAAAATGATAATGGCCATTTGTTTGAAATTAAACTAGAACATTTTAGAAACTTTTAAAATAAAATTTAAAAAGAAAAAAAGAAAAATCGGATTCAACCATTAACAGCTTGAAAAGTGTCTTCTTGTTTATTGGATTAGACAACCCTACACTCGTGTTCAGCTACATTTTTCAGTTTGATCTTTAAAAGAGATCAGCCGCATTATAGCTCAAAAATCTTTATAACTATATTTTCTTTGAATTTGTGAATTGTCTTCAAAAGAAACTTAATTATACGAAGTCAAAAAACATAAAAAAAAATTTACATTTAAAAAAAGTTCCTAGTTCCTCTTAATAGTAAAGTTGTATTTCAAAAATGAATCGAATCGCTTCAGGACCCTAATTTACAAAGGACATCCAATAAGCTAAGGACTCTCTCCCGCATAAGAGCATTTGCCGGAGAGCCGTGTAGGCTACTTAGACATGCACGTTAGCATCTAGGCAAGGGCCAAACGAGATTTCCCTCAAAGGCAACAGATGATAATAGGATAATCTATCAGGGAATGGGCCTGTAACTATATGTGTAACATAGAGCATGGGAGACAATCAAATACTTGATGAACTGCTAACTGGGCCAAGTCTGAATGCAGAATGGTCGTGGCCAAGTAACAGCTGTAGACTCACATGACAATTTATAGAATATAATTGATACAATTCGCATTTATGTGTGACCCAAATGAATTGCAGGCGATAATTTCATCAAATTAGGCAATTTCTTATCAATAATTTAATTCTAAATTGTTACCACTTTTAACCCTTGGAAATAGAGTTAAGAAATAGTATATTGCTTTTCTTTTTTGCAAATTATATGTCTGGCTATCCGGAGATAAAGACTTTGAATTTGGAATACATATTCTCAATATTGATAAATATCGATTTTAAGCCAAAGATATACAGATGAGCACATAATATAATTAAACTATAGCAAATGAAAAACAAGTAAGAACGTCGCAGTCGGGCGTAACCGACAGCGCACTACTCGTTCACAGTATAATAACAATAATTATTTTCTTTTCTGAAAAAACTCAAATTAAGGTATCCGACAAGAATTATATCGCTAAGGACGGCAAACAAATTCCAATAATAAAACTTTTGTCAGTCACTTTTACTGTTGGTTTTTATACTAATTGTGACAAAAAATATAAATTTTAATTTTTTTCATTTGAAAAAAAAAAGTTCGAAAATGAGGAAGGGGGGACCACATGATTTTTGACAATAAAATTTATTTTTAATAATGCATATATTTTAAATTTAGAATCAATCTAGAGGAGAAATCATGAAAAAAATGCCATCAAACATGAAAATCGGTTCAGTTTTGACAAAGTTATGGGCGTTTGAAATATGGGAGCTATGGATCCGAGAGCTTTACATGTCAAAATTTTTGACAATTTTGGCATGATTTTTGACAAAAAATTTGACCCCCTCAGAATCGGTTTTTATGTTGTTTTTTACTCTAATTGTGACAGCCACAATCGATTAAAAATAAAAATTTGAAATTCTAAATTTTGAAAAAAAAAATTTTTCGAAAATGAGTAAGGGGGGAGTACATGCTTTTTTCCCAAAAAATTAAAAAAAAATTTATTTTTAATAATGAATATAATTGAAATGCGGCATCAATCTAGAGGACAAACCATGAAAAAACTGCCATCAAACATGAAAATCGGTTCAGTTTTGACAAAGTTATGGGCGCTTGAAATTTGGGAGCTATGGATCCGAGAGCTTTACATGTCAAAATTTTAGTCAATTTTGGCATGATTTTTGACAAAAAATTTGACCCTCTCAGAATCGGTTTTTATGTTGTTTTTTATACTAATTTTGACAGCCACAATCGATTAAAAATATAAATTTGAAATTCTAAATTTTGAAAAAAAAAAATTTTCGAAAATGAGTAAGGGGGGAGTACATGCTTCTTTTCCCAAAAAATTAAAAAAAAATTAATTTACAGTAATGAATATAACTGAAATGTAGAAACAATCTAGAGGACAAACCATGAAAAAAATGCCATCAAACATGAAAATCGGTTCAGTTTTAGCAAAGTTATGGGCGTTTGAAATTTGGGAGCTATGGATCCGAGAGCTTTACATGTGAACATTTTTATCAATTTTTATCTGTCAATAAAAATCTTAACGCTCAGTCAGCAAGTGTTTGGGCTAAGCCTTTGATAAAATGATGAGCGATAACTGCTTGGCCGTAGCCATAGCACTAAACAAAGTAATTGGGGCTTCCCCCATTTCCGCTTTCCCCTGGCCAATTCTCGCCTAACTTCAGGTACATTTATTACACGTTTAATTCGGAATCAAGAACTAAGAATACACAACTAGAGCTGGCCCTTTTTCCGTTCATAGATTCTACCTGTGGAATTGACGATGGGGGGTCTCAAACACAAAAGCTCGATTCGATTGACATAATTACAGTTAGACCAAAGCTGTCATTGACAACGTTGACGCTGACGCTGACGTTGACGTTGACGCTGACTTTGACATCAACGTTCGTTGCTGCTTGATTGAAGTTAACAGTGAAGAGTAGCTGGCTCGGTGCACGCTCGACTGGAAAATACCCTGCACAAGCAGTTCCGGCTTTATAAAGGCCAACCAATTTTTTCTTTTGTTTTGAATTCGATAGCTAGAAAATTTTTAGGTACTTTAATTATAGACATGCATCAACTGGCACGAAAATGTAATTGCTGGAATTGTATTTCGTTAAAACAGAATTTGCCAATCGGAAGTGCGAGCTGGATGGGAATTGGGGTAACCGACCCAACGGAACTAAACCGAATCCCGGGGGCTGGACAGACTATGGGCCCTGCTACAAGCCCGAGGTCAGACGCCTCATGCAGGAGATCGAGGACGTCAACGTAAGTTGAGATACACAACTGATCATATATGATCGTATATAATTACACTACAACTTAACTGCAGCTCTACATGGACATCGCACAGCGCACACGCACCCTGGAGATTATTGGACTATGTCTTTCACTGCTCGCCCTGATCATATCTCTGATCATCTTCTGCGCCTTTCGATCGCTGCGGAACAATCGCACCAAAATACACAAGAACCTGTTCATCGCAATGGTATTACAGGTGATTGTCCGACTGACCCTTTACCTAGATCAGTTTCGACGCGGTAAACCGGAAGCGGCGACCAACACAAGTCTATCGGTTATCGAGAATACGGTGAGTACATGGGATCATGAAGCTCCTTAAGGATCTTTACTTCAGATGGTTGATAGCCGTTATATAGAGGGTACATTTTAAGAGTAACCTATGGCTTATACCCTTTAAGTCTCACAATGTGTAGAAATCTTAGTTGCAGAAATCCGATCTGACATAAAAGTTAACCACATAGGAAGCTAAATTAACCAAATAAGCGGGATATTAAAGAACCCTAAAGTACAAATCCTTTGGGAAATCCTTGAAGAGAACCTTAGCAGGAATTCTTAAGAAGAAATCCTTCAACAGGAATCCTTTAAAGCTTTCGCTTTGCCTCCCAGCAAGATGCAACTTTGAACCTAAAGCAGTCTAAAGAGTTTGATGCCTTTTAGAGAAAGCGTTTGAGTCAGACTGTTTTTTTTTTATATTCCTCTTTATTCGATTTTCCCCTTTTACATTTTTATATTGATATAGCAAAGAGCTTTCAGTAACTTGATGTTACGTGACTGAATTTCTTGTATAAGAACCTAAGGAAATCCCTTTACCTTAGACACAAATAAGACTTCCGAAGGATCGCTGACACATTTTGTTTCTGTGGCCCCCATGGAACCTCCAGTTTAATTAGGGTTTCGATCGTTTGCAGCCATATCTGTGTGAGGCATCCTACGTGCTATTGGAATACGCACGCACCGCCATGTTCATGTGGATGTTCATTGAGGGGCTCTATTTGCACAATATGGTCACCGTGGCCGTATTCCAGGGTAGCTTTCCGCTCTTGTTCTTCGCGCTGCTGGGCTGGGGCATGCCCGTGCTGATGACCTTTGTCTGGGTACAATGCACGGCCATTTTCATGGACACCTCGCCGGGCGATTGCATGTGGAACTACAATCTGACCCCATACTACTGGATACTGGAGGGTCCACGTCTGGCCGTTATATTGGTGAGTCCGGCGAGTTCGTATTATTCATATTATTATTGCTTACAATTGTCCACCGCTGACGACCCGCAGCTGAACTTCTTTTTCCTGGTGAACATTATACGCGTGCTGGTGATGAAGCTCCGGCAATCGCAGGCCAGCGATATCGAGCAGACCCGCAAGGCGGTCCGCGCGGCAATTGTGCTGCTCCCCCTGTTGGGCATTACGAATCTGTTGCATCTGGTGCCAGCGCTGAAGACCGCCTGGAAATTCGCCGTTTGGAGCTATGTGACCCACTTTCTGACCTCTTTTCAGGGCTTCTTCATAGCGCTCATCTATTGTTTCCTCAACGGCGAGGTGGGTGACATTTACTTGGCGACGATTAAATACCCTTGCAGACATATTAACAATACCTACCTATATACATTTCATACAAAAAAAAGATAGTTGCTACGGCAGCTATATACTATATAGGATTATTTGTATTAATTTGGAATTTAGCTGGAAACCACTATAAATTAAAAAGGTTTTCTTATAAAAAAATGTTTAAGAGCTTTTGAATATATTTGTCCGATAGTGATAAGATAGTACCTATATGTTAAAAGCGTAAGATTTGAGATTTCTGTTCATTAGTACGCTCCCAATTTCTGAGTTTTGTTAGGATATTTAGAGATAGAGAAAACTTTGGTCCGATAGTTCCTATGACCTATTGAATCATTAGTAAGATGCATACTATATAGATTGGAATCTCTAAAAAAAAAAGGGTTTCTCACGAAACGCACTTTCCGACCGATTGTTTCTAAAGGAATTATATGATATAATTATCTGATTTTGCCTAAATGAGTTGGGTTAGAATATCTTTAAAAACGAAAATGCTTTTTCATAGGAAAAACATTTTCCGACCCATAGCTTTCAAATTGAGAAACTCTCTCATGCCAAAATTGAAATACCCACTGCAAGGGTATGCAAACAAAGACACACAGAGCTTGCCACAGGTCCTAACGTCTGCTCCCCAATACTTTGTGGCAGGTGCGCACTGTGCTGCTGAAGAGCCTGGCCGTCTGGATGTCGGTGCGTGGCCATTCGGACTGGGTGCCCAAGCGCGCCTCCATGTACTCGGGCGCCTACAACACCGCCCCGGACACGGATGCACTGCAGCAGCCGGGCGAGACGCTGCCAGCGGGCAAACGGTAAGTTCCGCAGCACTCGGACAGCCCAGTCATGCCCTGTAATTGAATTGGCTGCCATGCAGGGTATCGTCGCCGAAAAAACGCTTGAATTGCCGCAAGCCCAGCAGCGTGACGATTGTCATTGCCAATGAGCCGCAGCAGAAGCGCCTTGCCCAGCAGCGCAACAACAACAACGCGGCCAGCAACAGATCGGCCATCAGGCAGCTAAAGGATGAGCCGGCCACCGGGTCGGCAATGGCCACGCGCATACAGAGCAAGGAGTCGACGGGCGGACGGTCCAGCTGGATGCTCGCCCTGTGCTTTCGCGGCCAAAAGGTACTGAGAGTACCGCCAGCGTCATCCGTACCACCCGAGTCAGTTGTATTTGAGTTGTCAGAGCAGTAGGCCAATTTTAGTTATAGCCATAGACGTAGCCTGTACTCGTAGACCCGTAGTCTCCCACTCACCCACTCCTAGACTCCTAGCCTAGCGATACACCTAATATAGTTCTATTTATATTTCCCTATTTCTTCCATCTTAATCTATTTGCACACAGAACTCACCAAAAAAAAAAAAAAAACACGCAGTTAACCATTGTAGCTTGCTCGCAAACTGTACTAGAGCTGGGCGCGTGTCGTGACACGAGACACTCACGACTCAATAAAATTGTTTCGTGTTATTTTGCATGTCCAAGCAAACACATGAACACGACTCAACATTATCTTACGTGTTGATAAAAAAGAAAATAATAATACCTTAACACTAGAACCGCATTTACAAAGCGTGTTTTCAGCCGGGTTTTCCTCGTTTTCTTTTAATTATTTAATTTTTTTGGTCTTATACAATTGTTTTTAACCCAACTTGTTTTTTTTTCAATTTACCATTGTTTTCTATTACGTTTTTTTTTATACACTTCATATTAAATTGTGTCGAAATTACGCCTCGTGTTGCACTACTAAAAAATAAAAAATAAAAACACAATTAACAACATGCGCCCATATCTATGCTTTACACAACTGTACGCTATAATTTTAAATTATTTGGCTGCGGTTGCTTATCTAGTGTTAAAAATGTCAATCAACCTACAGCCCATTGTAAACTGTATACCATATCCAGCCAGACCACATTATAAATACCTCTCATGCAAATATCTTCAACACTGATCTACAAATCAGATATCCTAACATGTTTAACTCCGTCAGACCACCTGATCAAAAAAAATATATATTTAAAAATTATACCATAATATCAGACCCCAATGGCTCGAGCTACATACGTTCAACAATCCACAGAAACATCGCTATCGTATCACTCCATATGCTATAAAAAAAAAACAGCCTATAGCATGGTTATCACAAGTTTCTACGTTACAGCAAGACCTATGCCTGGGAACTATGGGCAGCATGTCTTTTTAGCAACATTCGTAAATACTCGATACAAACTTTGCCGTTACAATCAGTGTGACCGAATACAAAATTTAAGAGATTTCGGAAAAGCTTTTTTACTGAAAAAAAAAGTCAAGATAGTCCTTTTTTTAATTTTTAGTTATCGTATTAAAATGTTATATATTTTGATATTATTCCTCACTGATTTTTGACTTAAGATTAAACTTTTAAAATGTCCTGTATTAAATTCAAATAGGAAGAAAATTCCATTTGTCTGTTTTGGTAAGCATACATACATAACCTTACTATAAAATGTACACAAAAAATATATATCTATATATATGTATATATATGTATTTTTAGTTATTAAGTCTATGATATAATATCAAACTCTCCACCAAACATATAAATAGCACTGGCTACGCTTACGTGGCCTCAAATGATAAATACGTGATGATTTTTAAAGAAATCAATTAGTTAAGAATAATATTTAGGGCAAAAAAAAGGCAAAGAATGCAGGCATAAATGTTTAAATGTCGTTTTTTTAAGTGTACAAGGTAGCTAGTTACACTAGCTCTAAACATATCCTAACGATAATGTCATAAATCTAAATATGAAATTAGTAGCAAAGACTAATGGTAAATATCTATAGTCAAAAGCAGATTTTAAAGCGCACTCACGAGCCAGATCCTTTTCAATTTGTTTGCTTTCAGCTTTAGTTAGCATTCGGTCACACTGTTTAGCTATTTAAAAATATTATAATAACAAAAAAATTGGTAGCACTGGCAGCGTTGCCAATTGCCACAAACAATTCCTATATTTTTGCTTATACTTCTTCCTACTAACGATTGCAACTATTTGTTAATAATTTATCTGATCACCGAGTTCTTTGCTGCGCTTTGCTTGCGACGAACGCACAAGATTTGCAATTATTTCAATATCAATATTCACAACAAACAACTAAAAGTTAATGTCTATTTGCGTTTACTCTCTCCTCTCTCTCTCTCTCTCTCTCTCTCTCTCTCTCTCTGTCTCTTTTTTTCCTTGGCGCTTTCTTCCCATTCCATATTCGATACAAATTTTTTTCGGTTGCGGCATTTTATAATTTCATTATTTTTTGCATCACGCTGCATCTGCTTTTTGGCTGCTCTCCCGCTCTTTCTTTCTCCCTCTCTCCCTCTCTCTCTATCTTTCTCTCTCTTTCTCTTGCCGTCTTTCTGCTTGTGTCATTTGCAGAACAAATGTGTGATGCCTGGCGCTCAAGTGCCGCAGCAAATATTTATGACGTCACAATTGCCAACAACGACAGCAATGGCGACGCCAACAACAACAACAACAGCAGCTACAATGGCGGCAACAACTGCAATCGCAGCTGTTGCAACAACAAGCGCAATAGCCGCCGCCGCCGCCTCAGCAGCAGCAGCAACAGCAGCAACAACACTACAAAAGCCTACAGCTTAATGCGACCACTCTTGCTATTTGCCTCTCCCTCTTTCGCTGTCGCTCACATACTCTGGCGCTCCCACTTTGCGTACGGCTAAGCCTAGTTTTTAAGCACCTAACTGTACCAAAATCCAAAAACTCACTTTTTTTAAATAGATAAATAACCTATATATGTGTCACATTAACAGCTGCTAACTGAGGCAAAATGTTAACTTAAAACTGAAATGAAAAAGCGCGAAACGCGAGTCAATGTAACTGTTTTTTTGTGAATGTATGTTAATCGATGTATGTGTAAATGTGTCAGTGTTGTGTGCAATGTTAATGTTCAAGCATAAGCTGCTTCTTTTTTTTTGGAATAAATATAGTTAAGTCAACAAACTACTAAATACATATTTACATACTTATACATATATACGTATATATACGTACACATATTCTTCATATACAACAAAAAGAAACATAGCTACATATTTACACACATATTTATAGTGCAATTCTTATATACACATGATGTCACATTAAAGGGATAAATAATGGTATACCAAATTGAAATGGAACATACATATAGATGTCTATGAATTTTAATTTTAACAATCACGGGGCTTATACATATTTCAATTACAAAACAAATTGAATATAAACTTACCAGGAATTCGATTCGAAACTTTAAATCATTCAAATTTGAAAACGAACATTTTGAAATATACACTATTTTTACTCTTACTTATGGAACTGGTTCCATTGACATCATACTGAAGCATTTTTATAAGCAGAAAATTTGGTGAACTCGCGTTACGATCGGGAACTGTAAAGTTTTTTGTGGCCCTCAAACTTCTTATCGCAAACTACAAGTATCCTATTTGAAGCGCATTTATATCCTTTTCCAAAATAAAAACATAAACATTAACCCACTTTTGCGAAAGTTTTTAAGAGATCAGAATACATTTCGACAACAGTGTCGCCTAGCATAGTAAATATAAATTTAAAATTAAAAATTATAAATATATATTTATTTAAAAAAATGTATTTATATTTTTAAAAAAAATTTTTACATATACATATTTTTTGTTGCCTTTAAGGCTTTAAGGTTCGCAGGCTTTTAAAGCTCTTTTAAAAAACCTTTGTTCTCTCTCGTATTCGTGAGCTTTTATCGTTCAAATGAACCAGCTCAGTCTGCTGCACTTTTGCAGGTCATTTGCAACCCTTTTCGGAACTAGTTAAAATTAGTTTTCCAAATTATCTTATCGAAATGCTTTAGTCAATTTGCATAAAGCCCCGTGAAAACACCGTCTACATGCATGCATGCATATACATAAATATATATGAATATATACCTACATATAAATATATTTAGAGAGTACAAAATGCAGTCAAAGTACTTCGTATACAAAGTTTAAAAAAAAGAAAAGCAAAAGCTACATTCATAGGGTATTATTATCCATGCGCGTTTTGCAACTTCAGAACCATTTACACTGGACGCTTGAAGCCCCATTTACACCGCATACAAATGGAAACTTTCCATTTTTTTCTTGTCTTAACTTTTTCCTAGAGCAAATGCTTTGTGCAAAATTATAGCTTAATCTCAATAATAAGCAAGCCGAATTTAAAGAAAAACACAAAGTACACAAAAAAATACTTATCTACTGGGAAAAGTAAAAAAAAATATTTAAAAAAAAAAACAGGAACAAAACTATGAGAAACAAAAAAAAATATTAAAATGAAAAAACCAGAAACACAGTGGTCAATGGCAAACTATTACGTGTATAAGCAAAACAAACAAAAATGCTATATGAATAAACATGATGATTTTATATATGTATATGTAATTAATTAATGTATGCCTCGTCTTTTATTAATTCAAATCGAGTTGAAGTTCGCGAAACAAGAACGAGATCAAGAACCCAGTTGAAAGATAATCTGTGCCACAGGTTTTTCACATATAGCTTTGGGGCTTTGTTTTTGATATATATACTTATGTTCATATACTATATTGCCTCGCGCTGCGGTTAAGATCGCGCGGCACGTGCCGAGCTATAGGATGGAGCCATATGTGGGCCATGGGGCGGCCATATCGATGACGCTGGAATGCCAATTTGCGACTAAAAGCAGCTAAATGAGACACTTTTATGGGCCGTCAAATAGTTTTTTTTTTTTTTTTTTTTTTGCACAATTTAAAAAAGTTTCAAACGACATTCAGCAAATTAACAACACCAACAGCAGCAGCAACAGCAGCAGACACAAAAGGCACACACAATAACGAGAATGAGAATGAGAATAATAATAATAATAATACAAATACAAATACATATTCAAATACGTGTACATGGTTTCATTAGCTACAACAACAAGAGAGCGTAATCAAAATTTTGCAAAAAAAAAAAAAAAACCAACAAGTGCGAACTAGTAGCTGAACCAGAACTAGAACAATTTAAAGCACAATTCCAAAGCGAAAAAAAGACAAGGAAAATACAGAAGACGTATAAAGCGTCGTATTGTTTGGGTTGAGGTAGTGTGTGTGTGTGTGTGTGTGTGTGGTAGGTTGTGTGGAAAAATTGTAGATATTTGGCTCCTAGAACAACAGATCCTCATCGCCCTCATTTTCGAGTATACTCTGGGCCTCCTCGCTGCTGGCCACATCGTAGCCCTGGCGACGCAGCTCCTCCCGTGCACGATCCGCAGATTTGCGCGCCTCGCGCTTCTTATCCTGTATCTTCTTCAAACGATAGAACTCCTCGCGCTCCAATTCATCCAGCTCACTGATGATATACTCAATGGTGCGATTAATGCGCGGTATGATCACTATAAAGAACATAAGCACTGGGATTAGATAGACACATATGCGATATATATGGGTGCCACAACTGACCATGCTCGATGGCATTGACGCGCCGGTTGGTCACCTTGATGACATCGTCCAGCGTGACAAAGGACGTTTGCAGCGATGCCAGCTCGACAAGCAGACGCACCGCACTCTGATAGTTCTTCTTGAGCTTGGCCAGCTGCTGGCCGCCGCGCGCCAATCCGGCCAGCTCGTAGGTATCGACGCCATCCTGATAGGGCTCGAAGAGCGGCAGCGTCACGCCCGCCACATTATCCTTCTTGGTCCGTATCTTGATCTGTGCACGCGTCACATTCTGCAGCACAATCTGATTGATGTCGCCCGTGGTGAACTTGACCTCGGCCAGCGAAAAGGCCGCCTCCTTCATCACCTGACCCATTAGCATCTTGGTCTACGGAGAAGAAATCGATAACTAATGTTCAAAATATTCAAGTAAGAACACTGCTTAAAACTGTCGAAAACTTTTGTGTTAACATTTTTATTTTCGAGAAACAGAGATTTTTCTAATTTGCGGTGGCGGAAGGAGGTCGTCAGTAATCTGTCTGCAAATATTTGGAGTATCTAGCTCTAAAGCTGTCCGAGATACAACTCTAATTTGCCACGCCTCCAATGGACGTCAACAAAAAATCTCAATACTCCATCTGTTTCGGGCTTACACGAGCATATATCCGAACTTTCAAGTCTCCAGCTTCCATAGCAGCGAGCTAAATTGCGTTCATACGGACAGACAGACGGATTGGACAAACCCTATACACTCTATTCACTTCGGAAACGAGTGTGAAAAGTCGGCGACACCGCTACTCACCTCGATGATCTTGCCCAGAATCAGGCGAAATCGCAGCTGCAGAGCATCTGCCTTCTTCTTAAGTAGGCCATGGCCCTTGGTGGCGCCAGCCAGGCGAGATTTCATCAAAGTTTGTGCACTGGGCGAGAAATTCAAGAGTTAAGGCAGTGTGTGTGTGTGTGTGTGTGTACTCACCCGCGCGATGGAAATATGGGCAGACGATCTCTGGCAGCCATGTTATTTTCTTTATTTTATTTGTCAATTTACAGGCACACAATTAACCGTTACGAGCTGACAGTTACAGTTAGGTCTGCTGCTTCTTCTCGCACTGATTGACGGCGACAGAAAATTTTGACAGAATTTGCGTTCAAAACAAACACAGAAACAACAAGGACAACAACAACAATAACAACAACAATGCATAAATTGTAAACTAAAAATAACAACAACAAAATATTAACTAAATATATGCGACAAATATACAAAAATAAACGGACGAGAGAGCGCGAGCATAGAAAATCAAAGAAAAAGAAAATATGGACGAGCAAAACGAGAACTGCGAACCGCCAAGCGAAGCACACGGCAACAAAATGGGCCAAACGGCAGCGGCGCAACGGTCCCCGACGCCAACGTCAGCGGCGACGCCGACGTCCAATATGACGGACGAGAAAGTAATGCGACCGTTGGGCCTGCTGTCGCTCAGCTGCTGCTGTCAGAGATGGACGCGTTCCATTAGTGATGAGCGCGTGACCGACGATCAACGATTTCTAAATTTGGGTTTTGATTTGATTTATTTAGCAAACAGCTCGATTTGACAGCTTTAACAAATTTATTCTTATTAATAATCATTATTATTTTTTTTTTAAGGTATTTTCAAAATCGCCTCACAAACTTTGACGATCATACACTTAGAGCAAAACTATGTTTTCAACTTTGCAGGAACAAAACACTCAAAATGCGAAAACTAGTTTTGAATAATTTTTAATATCATAATTGATTATGTTTATGTTGCATAAATAAGAAAAAAATATGAATAATTTAAAATTTGTGGATTATAAAAAACGTTCTTGTAATGTTTGTGTTTTCAAATAAAAAAATTGGTAAGCCTGGTTTTGACAGCGCTTGCACACAAAACTAATGGGTTTAAATCAGAGAGCACAGCAGTACCACTCTTCTTAAGCCCAAGAAATATCAAGTAATTTAAAAAGAATCCAACTTCAGATTTTGCCTTTAAGCTAGAAACTAATATATAAAATTAACAGTCAATTGAATGGCAAATTTTTAACACAACGCCGCAAATATTACCAATAATATTCCCACGCACAGTAATCACGAATTGCACACACACGCACGACTACCTAGAACATCTCTGGGCCAGTGCTGCCAAATCGCTGCGTTGGCCGTTAGAGCGAATTGATTTAAATTGATGTTGATTGCCAATAGTACGCACAACAATTTGCAGGTCGGACTACTGACAAAAAAACAAAACCAAAAAAACAAAACGTAGCGAACAGAGGTCACCGAGGTACTGCGTGTGTGTGTGGGGGAGGGGGGTTTTGCCCGAGTCACGCAATTTGAATATGCGTCTTGTGGCGTCATGTGCCCAAAAAAAAAAAAAAACCAACAAATTTGAAGTACACGTGTGCCCCTTATATAGCCGGGGTTGGCGACGGCCACGGCCCACTGGGGGCAGTCTATTGTTTATAATTATTAAAAACAATAACAAATACTGCATTGATATTGGCAATTGCTGAGCTCTCAACAATTGTTTTTGAGGCGTGGTTCAGTCTCTGCAAGGTCTTTTTTTTTCTACCGTATCCAATGCTAAAACAATTAAAATTGTCAAAGCATAAATCCCCAATTAAATCCCCAATGCTCTATGGGCAACTTTCCACAGCAGTGTCGTGATTTTATTCTCTTTCTCGAAGTGAAAAAAGTATATTGGATTTGTGCAAAGTCCGTCTCGCTGCTGTCCGCCCGTCCGTATGAACGCAATTTTTGCTCCGCCATTGAAGCTAAAAACTTACAGAAATCAATATTTTTCCACAATAACAATCATAATTAAAACCGTTTTTGGCTATTTGAAGGTTTTAATATTTTGTGGGCGAGTATTGCACAGTCGGTTACACCCGACTGCAACATTCTTACGTGTATTTTATTTCTCTAGTTAATATCCTAGGCCCTAATACTATCTATAAAATAATATAGTACATAAACTCTCAATTACAAGGAAAGGTTATTAGAAAAGTTCAGAGTTTTTATTATATATACATATTTCAAGTTTTAAGGTGAATTTAAAGATATTAATAATATTTCATAAAAAATAATAAAGTATATTAACAAAGGCTGCAAACCGGTTCGAACGCAGAGCTTCGACATTTTTAAAAGCATAAACCAAACCAATAGTCCAAAAATTCAGACGAACCTTCACCCAGAAAGTTCGATAATTAAATTTAACCTTATAGCCACAAAATGTGGTTATGATAATAAATGATATAATAAAACAATTATATATTCTAAAAAATATTAGCTTAAATTAGCGTAAGTGTCCTTTCCACCCTTTTAGATATCAATATATGAATATATTTATCGTGAATGTGACAGCCCATTGCGTTTAAGTCCTTGAGTAAGTCATATAAAAGTCAAAATCTCTATGTACATTTGTATTTACATATGTGAACACGTTCGAACACGCACACATAAACACAATTCGCGTGACACATGCACGCAAGCAAACACAAACGCACGCACAGGCACAAGAGAGTGAATCAACAGTTGGCTTCGCTTTTGTTGTTATTGCTGCTACCGCACACAACTGTCAAATTTTGCTTTTCCTTTTTCTGCTCAGTGCAAAGCAGTGCTAGATGGGAGATGTGGGTTACGCTAGAACAAAAGCAGCTTTTAGGGCCTCCCTTGCTCTCGCTTTCGCTCTTTTTGTCTCGCATTTCTATTGTCAGTTGCTGTAAGTCACGAGCAGGCAATCATTCGCTCGCTGACTCACTCACAACTCCCTCGCTCACTCGCACGCACGTACGTACGCATCCTGTTAGCAGTTAACAGTGTGTTGACTGCCATGGACGGCCGCCGCAGGGGGTCGCCTTCCAGCGACTTGTTGAGCAGTGCGCCCAGCACAGACGCCACTGGGCGTACATTTTTCTCGCACAGCGCACAGGAACAGAAGTTCAACTGGGATGCTGTTGCTGCCACTGCGGGCGCAGTTCGCATTTTGCAGCGCCCGCAAGTAGGTTACATATTTTTTCGTAGCTCCCGCGACTTTCAAAATCAATTTGAGAGAATCGACACCAGCTGACAAAGCAGCGGAACTCCAAAGTAAGTAATTATTGAAAATCCCCAAAGATTTACAACTGTTAAATGTAAGTAAAAAAAAAAAGAAACAAGAATAAACGTGCAGTGCAGATGATGTCAGTCGTGGAGAGCACAGAGGGGAAGGGGAGTTGTGTGCATGTGACGGAGGCTTCTGTCATTTAGGCGTCGTAAATGTTAGATATAATGCGATTGTAATCGCAGCAGCAACAACAATAACCAACAACACTTAAGTGAGAGTGAACCAACGTGTTTGTGTGTGTGTGTGTGTGTGTGTGTAAGTAATGCGTGCTGGAATGCGTCTATGTGCGAGAGAGTCCTGAGTGTTCTTTAATTGAGTTATGAAAGCAAAAATGCCAGTGAGAGCGTGCGTATTATATGTAGTATGTATGTAGTAGTGTATACTATTGAATTTGTTGAAGCATGTGTTCGCACTCACACATGCAGTGGTCGCCAGAAATATTTGCAAGTTCAAATAAATCTAAAAATTCCTCATTTTATTACCATCTCAGCTCTTATTATTTTTGGCGTTTCCACACTTAAACATTTTTTTATTATTTTGAACAACTGAACAATTCAAATTAAATTAGAGCAAAAACGCCATATTACAATAACAAATATTTTCTTGATTATAAAATTCATTAGAGTGGATTTAAGCTATGTTAAGACATTCATTAAATTTTATCAATACAAAACACTTTAAACTTCGGTAAAAAAAAATTAAAGAAATTTCATTAAAAAAATAAATTTACCTATTAGTATGCTATAAATATTTTGACTCTAGTTTATATAGCACACATATTAGAGTACGCTACACTGCATAATATTATTAAACCAGACTCCTTCAACATTAATGTATGTAAATATTTATTGCCATTAAAATAACTAGAACTACGAAACGTATATTTGAGAATAGTTTAGTACGTTTTCAAATAAAAGACATAAATAAACATACAAATGCCATTCTCCTCATATAAATGATATAATACTTACATCCCCACCAATTTCATAATTTCAAATTCAGAATAAACGATATCATTTCGTATTATATTGATTCCATTTATTTATTTCTCTTTCCTTCGAAATATTTGTACAAACTTTTCGCTTACTCGCAGTTACCAAAAAGAAACTTCAAAAATCGACAGAAAATTTTAATAGCACTACAAGCACAAAAATGGAGTACAAACTGATTACGGCGGAGCACTACGAGCGTGTGATCGAGCATTTGCGCCGGAATTTCTTTGCCGACGAGCCGCTGAATCGTGCGGCCGGACTTTGCCAGCACGGCGGCGGCAACACCGAGCTGGAGCATCACAGTCTCGCAACGCTGCAGGACCAGCTCAGCCTGATGGCCGTGGATGGTCGCCAAGACAGCGCCACCCATGGCCAAATAGCCGGCGTCATACTGAACGGCGTATTGAAGCCGGGCGATACGGAACAGGCGCTGGACACGCTGCAGCACACCTTGGATAACAACTATAAAAAGATATTCGAGCTGCTCTATAGGCACAGCCTGCAGGTGGACCTATTTGCCCGGTACGATGTGGAACGCATCTTCGATGTGCGCATCCTTTCGGTGGATGCACGCTTCCGCGGCCAGGGCATTGCCAAGGAGCTGGTGCGTCGTGCCGAGCATGTCGCACGCAAATGCCGCTATCAATTGCTCAAGGCCGATGCCACCGGCATATTCTCCCAGAAGATACTCCGCTCCCAAGGTTTTCAGCCATTCTCCGAGCAACTGTACGCCAAATATACAAACGATCACGGCGAGATAATATTGCCCGTGGAGGCACCACACATAAAACTGCAGTTGCTCACCAAGCAGCTCAACTATGAGAGCCCCAAGGAAATTCCGTCTGGCAAGGATCAGTAGAGTCCAAAATACAATATATATTAACATTTTTTATACATATATATATTATATATATTTCTATATAAATTTGTTTTTTCGAATTGTACAAGGGCATAATATCAAATAAACTGTGGCAAATATTTGAGAATTTCTAAGCTTAAGATTAAAACGCATTGTACTTGACAAGGATAATGCTATCTATAAAAAACAGATATTTTCATTTTGTTGCTTATAAATTATGCAAAAAACAATTAATTTATTTATCTAGAGAAACTACTTTAAATCATTTTTTTTCCTTTGCTCATATGCTTAAAATTGATAAAAAAAAAAAAAAAATTACAAAAACTTTATTAAACAAAAACAAATTTACATTTTTTTTTATACTTTTATATCAAAGTCGGTTGATAAATAAAAAAAAATACAGCTTACAAGAACTTTATAATTTTGTTCGCATATAGAGCAGTTTTGGCCTTTAAAGCTATTATCTTTAAAATATTTAAATATCTATTGAGAAACACTAATATCTAAATATGTGTGAAATCTGCATAGTTCTTTAATATTTGTCTTGGTTTAAATGCATTTATGCCATATTAATAAGCAGAGCAAAGCGTTTTGCATCTTAATTCAATAAAAACTGTTGTTGTTTTTGAACGGGGACCAACTGTAAGCTTAAATAAACTTAATAACTAACAATAACAAAATGTGGTCTTTGTTAAACTAAAGCCAAAAATAGCTGAATTTCGAGTAAGCCATACAAATTTATGTATGATAATAATAATAATAATAATAATAATAATAATAATAATAATAATAAAAGTTATTTTGGGAAAACTGTGGTTCCATATGGTTTTTAGGTACTTTAGATGGATGGGAGGCCTAGGCCAGGCCTAGCACAAGCCGCTCCAATTCCTAATACAAGTAAATATCACATAGGCGCAGATCCTTATAACAATAAAAATTCTGGAAACTGCTGGGCAGGTACTACAGCCTCGGCCTTGGCCATCACTCGCAACTCTTCAAAACTACATTTTGCCGTGCGCCTTCTCAAAAATAAATATGATATCCTGATCGGTGCCAAAGGCCGCGCGCGCTGCTTCCATGTCCCTTGACATACATCGGCAAATATCTGGAATCGATGAACAATTAGTTGGCTGAACTTATCGATCAATTTCCGTTACTTACGTCCGTCGCGTACCTCTGGATTATGATAGAACAACTTACGCGTGATTATATCATATCCACATAGCACCACATAGTGTCCAGCATACCTTTTGTTAACAGCCGTGTTTTGGGCAAAACAAAATAGATGGAAACAACTTGACAATAAGCAAAATGTGTGCTATAAGCCAGGTCAACATAACTAAGAACTCTGCACGAGTACAAAACAAAAGCTCGGCATCGAGTTGGCAGCGCTTGTTTTCGAATAATTCATAGAACAACCAAGTTATCGATAAGCAGCAAGAATCGCGAATTGACCGCTGCCCTTGATTTGGTAATTATCAATTGCGATAATTGAAAGCGAGCCAAAATTGAGTGATTGAGAGAATCACAGATTGGCATTGTGCCTACGCAATTCTGTGTGCGCAGAAAATAATGACAATTTATACCTTGAAAGTAGTTGAACTAATAAAATACTTCATTTTTGTAAGACTTGCCACAGAGCCGTCTGCTTATGGGTAATTGGGTAAAAACTCAACTTTTCTGTTTTTTAAGATATATTGACCATATCATATCCCCACTGTTGTCCCAAAACTCGAACGAGTGCTACTTAGAACGCAATGTGAGCCAAGAAAAAACCGTTATTGCGACGCACACTCTCTTAAATCTCGCTCTTTCGCTGCAGCGTCCTATAATGAAACTGTGCTTGACATAACCTTCAGATCTCGCAATTGTGCAAATAGTTCTATTAACTATTCCACGTTAAATTGATTGCACTAGACTTGACCTTGAGGCAATCTACATATTTATCAATTCACTGCCATTTGCTGTGTACTCGTGCAAAAGTACTTATCAAGAGTAACGTAACGTGACGTAACGTTAACGTAGCTCACCCGGACTTCTCGTTGGCCGTTCTGCGGCATATCTCGCAGGAGAGCAGCGAAGCATTTGTGAGTACTATAATGGGTCCGTAGCGTGCCAAGTGCCTAACAATCAGATTAATGTCCGCCGTGCGCTTTTCGACGTGCAGCCCTTTCGCCTTGGCCTCATTGAAGCGCTGCACCACGCGCCGCTCGTCCTTGTCGATGAGACGTGAGTAGTACATGTGCCGCTTATATCTGGGATCGACTCCCAGCGTTAGCGTGAAGTACTCGTGGCGCACGTGGTAGCGCTTCAGCAGATAGCACAGATCGATTGTCCATGTGCTGAGACCGAAGCCCTCCTCTCTGCAGATGGTTTCAAAGTTATTGATGAAGTCTCTGCGCTGCGTAGTGGACAATATCATCAATATGCAGGAAATGCCGCAGTCCCAGTTGTACCGTTGTTGGTAATGCGTCAAATTGTAGTGTTTACTTGGCGGTATGAGGTTCATTTTGACCTTGCTCGTTGTTATTGTTGTTGTTGTATTTGTTATTTTCCGCCTTTGTTGACGCACTCTTTGTGTTTTGTTTTTTTTTTTATGCAAGCAACGTGTTTATTCCGTTTTCATGCATTTAAATGTTGTTAATCGTTAAAAATTTAGTTCATTCCGATAAAAGATTTGGTGCCTAACGCTTAAAAATTACGAATTTTGTGTAACGAAATTGCGAAATGAATAAACATGATTGGTCTTTCAAAATATATGAGAATGTTAAGGCGTAGCAAGCACAACGTAAAGTTTACAGCCCATGTTACACTTAACAGAGGCGTAAGCGCAAAATGCTCAGTATAAGCGCATAAATGCTCAACGAACGCCAAACAATTTAGCTCAGCAGTGCACTTTTAATTAAATTTAACATAATTTTAACTGTACTATATTTTGCCAGGGCAATTTGATTAAATTACTAAGCGCTTTTAATTTTCTTTAAGCTAATCATTCGCAGCCAATTTAGCGTGACGGTAAGGTAACATTAGAGATGAGCAGCACTGTGACTTAAGCTACTGTTAATGTTCACTGCTGAATATCGTTTATTGTGATTTGTCACACCGCCAAACAGGTCCGCCTCCAAAGTTTTAGGTTTATTAAATTACCAGGATAAAATGTATATAACGATGCAGAATTTTCAGTTAAAGCGTTCGCTTGGGACACTTGATATAAAGGTAACATAAAAATAATTGCATTAATAGCACTTTTCCTTTTCCAAGTAGCGTGTTAAACAAAACAAAAGCTTATATTACCTACAGGTACATATGTACATGTATAACATTGCATAGCAGTGACTGTGATTTCTCATCGCTGCTGCGCAACGCAACTGTTAAGATATGTGTGTTAAATTATCGCCCATCTCTAGCGCATAACATAATATACAAGTGTGCGAATTCCATAAAGTCGCACACGACCAGCAACGGGTCGGGTAAATATTAAACAATATCAAGAATTTTTGCACATATAGACAAGCAGAGCATAGAAAAATTGTATAATTAGGTCAGCAGTGATACAAACGGCGCCAGTAATACAACAAAAAAGTGTGACATGCGTGTGTATGTGTGTAAAATGTACATTTCTTCATATGCGTTTCTATATGTATGCAAGTAGGTGTGAATGTGTGTGCGTGTGTGTGTGACCTTCGCGCAATCATTTAGCTTGGCCGACTTTTGCCAATTATAATCAAAGTAACAGCATCCTGGGCATAATATTCATAAGCAAAAAAAAAAGAAAGAAGAAACCAATTGGAATTTTGTACTCGCAAAGTGCATTAAGTGGCGGCACTAGCCTTTGAATATGATGTATTCTCTAATTAGATTCCACAGCCACCTGAGGGAGCTTTTAACATAGCAGCCGCAGCACTAACAACAACAACAACAACAACCGAGGCACTAATGAACTGTCCTTATGCTTTGCTCTTTACAGTTGACAATTGAACAGCAACAACAACAACAGCCGCTCTGTGTTAATAGAAGACGCCACGTTCTTTAATGTAAACAAGTCTAGTCAACAAGCAGACCAAATGAGCGCACACTTCAGCTAAATCGAGCAGCACAAACCAAAAAAACAAATAACACTAACACCCACACACACACACACACACCTATATATAATACCCCCAGCACTCACAGACACACACAGCTAATCAAAATGCGCGTGGTGGCAATGGTAAGTGGCGGCAAGGATAGCTGCTATAATATGATGCAGTGCGTCGCCGAGGGTCATGAAATTGTCGCACTGGCCAATTTACATCCCAAGGATAGAGGTAAAATGTACAGTGCACAATTCCAAGCATTTAATATAACATATTTACTCGTGTTTGCATGCACCCACTTCGCCATTTGACACCAGATGAACTGGATAGCTTCATGTACCAGACTGTGGGTCACATGGGCATCGAAATACTCGCCAGCGCCATGGGGCTGCCGTTGTATCGGCGCGAGACGAAGGGCAAGAGCACACAGACCGGCAAACAATATGTGCCCACCGATGACGATGAAGTCGAGGATCTTTACAGTTTGCTGGAGACGTGCAAGGTGAGCCCCAACCCATAAGGAATATCTATAAGTCTGTCTGCGTGTCTGTGAGTTTGGCTATCTCAAAGATTAAGGTCAGAGATTGCGCGATTATCGATGCAAATAGCTGACGACTGACGCTTATGATGACGCTTGCCTATATACCCTATATCTGAACTCTCTACAGTTGGGGTATATCACAATGTTTTGCATAGGGTATATACCTAGCTATCAATTAACCCCTTAAAAAAGGTTTCAATTATCAGAGCAAGCAAGTTTCAAGCAACAGAATAAAATACATAAAGAAAAATAATGAAATTATCTATAATATCATTATTACGATTTCAAATTAAGAGTTAAAGATAACTTACAAATATTAAAAATGCATAAAACAAATAAAAAAAAAAACTTAAATGAAATTTTAATGAATAATGTAAAGAAAATATTTGCCTTAACAAAGCATAAAATAAAACAAATTTCACGAGAATTCAAAGAACAACGTTGTACACAACAATATTTATTTCTTATATTAAATATCCATAAAAGAAAAGGCTAAACTTAAATAACCAAAACATCTATATACTGAAATATTTATTTATTGAAAACAAGAAAAAGTTTAAAATACAAATTAAAAAAATAATAATAATAATAAATAATCGCTTAATGAATAGATTAATATTCATCAGCACAATCAAATTTAATTAACAATTTTTACCTATACCATCATTTAGTCTAATCTTCAGTTTAAAATAGAAAATAGTGAGATACTACAGGATATCTGAGAGTCCAGCAGCATGTGCTTGTATTCGTTATATATTGTTGGTTGCCTATAAAAATGTCCTTGAACGAGTTACGCCCCACAAGCAAAACAGAAATAATAACAAAAAAAAAAAACTAAATATAATTGCGGAAATTAGTTTCAAACGGGGTAATTGTAATCTTATCAAAAATGCCAGCAAACACGTGAACTATGGCGAATATTTGATTAGATTTCGACGCTTCACATTACTGATGCACCGCCTCGATGGGAAAGCACTTGGAAGATAGAGCGACAGCGAAATTACCCTATGACGAAGCGGGTCAGATCTAAATAGTATTTGATGAATGTTGCTAACAAATTTGCGATGTAGGTTTCGTCATCTGTTATAGTTTTGCCAGCTGAAAAAATATAAATATATATATAATAATTCAAGTTGGTCGTAAACATAATATAAATTATACAAGCGATTTATATTAGAATAGTATGTGAGCGTTAATTTCTTAGAATTTGTATGCCAAATATAGGCTCTTAGGAATTGATTTTCACAAAGCGCAAATTGTACCACATAGAGATGAATTTATTATCCATATATTAAAGTACATATATCATAACTCAGAAAATATGGCAGTGTTTTCCAAAAATAATTAAAGTTTAGGTGTAAATCAAAGTTAGCTATATAACAAGGTTATATATATTTTCCAAGTATTTAACGCTCGTAACTCAGAGTATTTAATTTTTTATGTGTGCACATGGAAAATAGTTTTAAAAAAAAATACAGCAATAATTTGTTTGTTAATGCATAAAATCTCAGCTCTTGTTAAATAGTCTTAACCAAAGTAATTTTCATTTATAACTTAAAAAGCAAGTTAAAAATTCGTAAGCTTTCATTAAAACTATTTCTTGAAACCCAATGTATTGTATGCTAATATAAGCTATTTATTGTTTAATTGTTTAAGTAGTAATTTTATAAATTTGTTGTTGCAGCACGAACTAAATGTCGATGCGGTGGCTGTTGGTGCCATATTGTCAGACTATCAGCGTGTCCGTGTGGAGAACGTGTGCAGCCGCCTCAACCTGATATCCTTGGCCTATTTGTGGAGGAGAGATCAGACTGAACTGCTGCAGGAGATGATCGACTGTCAGGTGCATGCTATTATCATCAAGGTGAGCTCACGCATTCGGACTGTCCGCTGTCCAACTGAGTTTTTCTATAATAATATATGCATATATCATGAATTCTAGGTCGCCGCCTTGGGCCTGGTGCCGGATCGCCATTTGGGCAAATCGTTGCGCGAGATGCAAACGCATCTGTTGAAGATGCGCGACAAGTACGGCTTGAATGTGTGCGGGGAGGGTGGTGAATATGAGACATTCACCCTCGATTGTCCGCTGTTCAAGCAGCGCATCGTTGTTGAGGATATACAGACGATCATTAGCAGCGCCGATCCGATATGCCCGGTCGGCTACATAAACTTTACCAAGCTAACGCTGCAGCCAAAGGAGCCAAATACTGGCGGCGATGTAGTGTTTGTTAAGAAATCTCTCGATTATATTAGCGATCTCAACGAGTCCACGTACAGTGATCTGAGCGATCCGGACTTTAGCGAAACGGAACTGGAGCTGATCGAGAAGGAGACGCGCCTGCGTGAATCGCTTAGCCAGAATGAGCTAATATCGCGCAGCAATTCGTTTGGTCGTCATTTGGCCACATCATCGTCCTCGCCGATACCCATTGTAACGAAGAGCGCCAGCGTCGACGAGCCCATACCGACGGCCAGCTCGATAACGGGCAGCGCCTCGCTCCTGCTGCTGGCCAATGCGAACCAAGCGACATCCGCATCGGCATCGGCATTGGCACTGGGCGCCACCGGTGGCGCCAACGCATTGCAGGCGAACAGCTGTTGCGGCTTTGGCAGCTCCCATCCATTGGGCAGCAGCACGGCCGCCGTATGCGGCTCGCTGTCGCTGGCCATCTCCTCGCTTGGGCTGAGCACCACACAGTGCAACAATAATGCGGCGACGGCGACGATGCCAATGGGCATAACACAGCCGCCTAGTCCAATGAAATACGAACGCGAATTTCGTCCACTTGCCAACCAGGCCAAAGCGGCCATCAATGCCAAGGGCTGGATGTGGCTGGCGGGCATTCAGGGTAACAACACCACACAAAGCGTCCACATTTTTTTTTTTTTATTTTTAAGTAGTTGACGTCACTCACCTGTCCGTTTTCGCTTTTAGGCTGCGCCTCCAACATGGAGCAGGGCATGCAGCAGGCATTGGATACGCTGCGCGACCTCTGCTCCGGCCATGGCTATGAGCTGCAGGATTTGTGCTTCACCACGCTCTATGTGCGCTCCATTGCCGAGTATCCGGCTCTGAATGGCATCTACTTGCAAGCATTTGGCTTTCATAATCCGCCCACGCGCGTCTGCGTCGAGTGCCCGCTGCCCGATGATTGTCATGTGGTTATGGAGGCCATTGCGTACCGTGCACCACCTACGCACAGCGGCGATGACAGCGAGGAGACGCAGCTGCTTCTCAATGGCCGACGCAATACGATGCATGTCCAGGGCATTTCGCATTGGGCGCCAGCCAATATTGGCCCCTACAGCCAGTCCACGCGGGTGAGCTTGAGAAAGAGGGAGGGAAAATGCAGTGGCACCCCCTTCTGCACCCCCCCCCCCCCCCCACACACACACACACACAATTTGTATACTCGTTTAGGAAGTAAAAAAAGTATATAAGGTTTCTGCATTATCCATTTCGCTCTTAAATATAAAATCCTTATATCAATTTTAGAGTTAGAGTCACCAAATTTGGCAGATAGTTTTCTAAAGATCGATCCGATAAATTTCGGCCACTCTCCTGCCCACAAATAACAAAAACCAAATTTTTTTTTTTTTTTTTTTAAATAATATTTATTACGATCGTTTTCGAGTGTTTACTTCGAACGAGTATTGCGCAGTCGGTGACACCCGGCTACAATATTCTTACTCCCCTCAATTTTATAATTCACCATAATGCGCAATCTAAAATTCATAAATTAGAATTCACAGCATTTAAAATCGTTTTAAAACGCAACAACTGTATTTCAGATCGTGTAAAATTAACATCTCGCACATATTTTATATTCTGTCCTGGTCGAGTCAACTATAATTAATACAATCTACTCGACCATTTGCAGATTGGCGACATCACGTACATCTCGGGACAAATTGCGCTCGTGCCGGGCAGCATGACAATTATCGAGGGCGGAATACGGCCGCAATGCAAGCTCACGTTGCGGCACATTAGTCGCATTGCCAAGGCGATGAACGCCCAGGGCCAGTTGCGCGATGTCGTCCATGGCATTTGCTTTGTCACCCATCCGGCGTTCATTGGCGAGGCGCGGCGCCAGTGGGAGCGTCGCACTACAAATGCGATCATGGACTACATTGTGCTCCCGGCGCTGCCACGCGATGCGCTCGTCGAATGGCAGGTGTGGGCGCATACGCACAACGATCGTTTCGACTGTAAGTTCAGTAGATTGGCCCAATCGTGAGCTAGGCTAAATTGCTGTTGTTCTTGCAGATGAGGAAACGGGCTGTTCGGTTAGCGATTATACCATATCGATACGTCGTCGCTGGAACTATGAGAACAATTGTGCGGCAATCGTTTGCTATGTGGCCACCGGCTTGGCCTCGTCCACCACACAGCTGACGCAGCTGAGCGACGATGTGCTGGGCAACCATTGCCGTTTGGCGCAGAGTCTCAGTGCCGAGCATCTGGATGAGATACTCACCTATATTGTGAATCGGCTGCTCAAGGATTATCCGCTTGCCAAGCGCCAGCAGCAGCAACAACAACAAATACAACAACAACAACAACAACAACAGCAGCAGCAGCAGCGCGAAGCGGATGAGCAGATAGCAAATAGCACTGCCACGCCCACAGATCAAATGACACTGCCCCAGCAGCAACAGCAGCCGGGTGGCGCCGGGGATCAACAGCCAGCGGCAACTGCTGCCAATTCAACATTGCCAGCGATACATTTGAAGCTCTTCTACCAGGTGAATGCGGCGCCGCCCACCGATCTGCTGTTGCAGGCACTGCACGATTTTCGGCGCAAATGCCAGGAGATGGCATCCATAGTGTATACGGTGCTCCCGGCGTGCAGTTTGCACAATTTCAGTACGTTCCTGTCCATATGCGGTGTGCGGCACGAGTAGAGATAGATGAAGAACGAGGAGAGGGAGAGAGGCAGCATGATATATAGATAAAGAGACACAGAGAAAGAGAGAGAGAGAGATATGAGAGGCAATGTCCAGCGTCTTACGCACACACAGACACACACACATACACACACACACACAACCAAGCTAAACTAAGAATGCAGGCGTAGGCACGCCCATTTGTTGATATTGTTAACTAGCCTGTGTATCTATTACCTATATATATTTACTATAACTATTTACAAAGCAAGCCAGTCAATGAGTACAGCATCTAGTTACCAATTGTTTCGGACCAACAACAACAGCAACAACTGTAACAACAACAACCATTTTACGGCAACTCAGTGTTTCAAAATGTTATTAAAAACAAAAAACAAAAAACCAGAAATAACAATTTACCACATTTAAATTAAAGTTAAAGTTTAAAAACAAAAATGCTCTATATGCAACTTTTTTGTGCACAATTGTAACTGTAAAACTCTCAAACTGTACACTTTAACTGTAACTATACTCGGATAACTGTTATATATTTTTTTGGATGTGCTTTTCATTTTTTGCTCAGGTTTTGCTAATTTTTTTTTATTTTTTTTTTTTAATTATTTATTTACTAGTCTTTTTTTTTAGAAAAACTTTTTGAATGAGATTAGCTCAACTTTATTGACCAAATTTAGCTTTTAAAACAACAAAAAAAACAAATGTAATATTTAAATATTTATATACCTTTATGAGCTGACTTTTTGGGAATTTCATCATGCCTACAATTTTTATTATGGAAAAAAATAATCCCTATTATACTATTTGTAAACAAAATGCCATACAAATCATTTTATTTTATAATTTATGTTATGCAAAGCAATGTTTATTGGCAGGCAGAATACATTTTGTGTGGTAAAACTTTGGCCCGATTGCCTTTCGCTCCTTAAGATTAATAGTTAAATATTGACGTACATAAAAAAAGAAATTATTTACGTATATATACAAAATATTGCAAGCTGAAATTTGCCAGACAGAGTTTTACTTGATCAATCCTATGCCAGAAGCTTAGCGAATTTCCCTCCCATATCTTTTTTTAGTCAGATGCATGTAAACATACAATTGTTAATATAAAATTAACAAATTGCACAAAATGTTGGGTACAACTTTGGGAAATTTAATTGTATGTTGGAAATGTCAATAATGATTATTAAATGCTATTATTGTTATGAAAACAAAAAAGAAAAAAGAAGAAAAAAAAATATTGATATCAATTGTGTGTCATTACAAAAGTCATAAAAGTAAATCAAAAAATAAAAAATGGGCGTTTTACTTATATTCGACAAAAAAAAAATTAGTAAGAAGGTTGCAGTCGGGATGTATGTAGATATTTGAAGTCGTATCAAAAAAATCAACATTATCTGACGCAGATTGTTCCTATTGGAACCACAGGATATAGTGGCCTGAACCAGCCGATTTCCACATATGTATGTATGTACATACATACATATAAAATATAAAATGCCCACAACAAAAAGACGGACCTATGTTAAGTATCTTAAAGATAACTTTTAGACTGGGAGATTAGTTGATACTAATCTATAATTTATGTAAATATACATATAATCATTTTATGGACTCGCAGATTAATAATACTCTCGGCACAGGTAAAAAAACGTCTCGCATAACGGTAGTTAACAGTGTTGTGCAGCATGCATTGTAAATGCAATGCAAGTGTTAGGAAATGCATTCGAGAAAATGCTGGAAATTGTTATTTACAGCTAAACTATCCAAATCTTTAGGTACACGTCAGTGTTTCCAAAAAATCGGTCAAATCTTACTTGTATTAGTTATTTTCATCAAAGAAACATAAATTTCAGCGTCATCATGCACAAAGCCAAGCAGCAACAGAGACAGAGAGTGCGAGAGGGAGGGCACAGTTAGCAGCCTTGACTTGGCAATGATGACGAAAATATGTTTAAAAGCGCAGCAAACAAAACAAAGCTTTTGGCAGGGACGCTCTCCCTCTCTCTGTTTGCTCATGTGCGTGGGGAACTTTCCAGTATGCGCCAATCAGATGTGCCGGTCAGCACCACGACACGCCAATCAGAATTGCAGCAGACACTGACGTGGTCGACACGTCAGAGCGTAAACAAATCCGTTGAATAAATAGCCCGGCATTGCAGAGAGCAGCCAACAGTTTCCATACAGACAGCAAAGAAGAAACAGATCGGCATATAGAAAAGCGCAATTATATTGGAATATATGTATTTATACATACGACGTGCGATCAACAATAAGTGAAATATTATTTATTATTTTTTTTAAACAAATATTCAAAAACTGTGACTGTGAAACCGTGTACAAAAAGTAATTAATTAATCGAAGCCAAAAAAGACAACAAAGACTAAACAAGTCAAAGAGAACGCAGCAAAGTGACAAAATACCTATAAATATACAACGTATTTTTTTTAATAAGTGCTCAATTTAGTTTTAGTTAGAAAAAGTAAGTATTTAAATATCAATTTTAAAAACACCAACAATCGATTAGTTTTTAATTCCGAGAGTTTTGCAACACTGCTGTAAAGCTAACACTGACGTGTACTCTGCGCAGCGTTGCTTGTGTGTGCGTGTATGTGTGTGTGCCGGCACAGAGCAGCAGTAATCGGCATTGTTCTTTCAGTTCTGTTTCAAACGTCAAGAGAGGAAATTAAAAAAAAGTAAGCTACAAACAAAGAAATAAAGCCAAGTTTTAAGTGTAAGTTAATTTTTCTAAACGTCAGCTGGCAACAATGGCCCACTAGCTTTCGTATTAATCACAGTCAAGTTCAAAGTAAATGTAAAATTAAACGCAAGACACCTAAGACACTCAGTGCACATGTGTGGTCGCCATGTTGGCAATGTGGCCTAGAAACTATGAATTTAATAATCGTTTCAAATGACATGGATATGCCCAGGCACATGTCCTGCGGTTAATACGTAAATATATTCACATCGCCATTAATGTTCATTACTTGTGTGCGCAAATTCACTACGTCACGACCAGTGTGACCGCAATTTATATGACGTGTAGCACCCGCTAGCCACAACGTGCGTATTTAGCATAATATGGCCAATAGCAACAAATTTGCATAGCATTGGTTATTAACAATTAGCAACAAAGTTCATTCACATCGAGTAGGCCAGCCGGCTGCGAGACATTCGGCATATAATGCCATATTTTAGTGCTTTTCGCTCTCATTTATTCACTGGCCACACTTGCAGTACTTTGGTAGATCTGCTTAACATTGTGCTTTATTATCATTGCCACAGTGCAGCATGGCAACAAATTTGATTTAAACATTGCGATTAATATTTGCAATAACAACAGCAAACTCGAATTTAAATATATGGCAAACACACACACACACACACAGGTACGCGCCTGCGCTTATCGGTGTCTGATGCATGCATTTGTGCTTGTATTTGTGTGCGACTCTGGCATTCAATCAGCTTTGTACACGTCATTTAAAAAAAACAGATCCCCCAAGCTACATACGTTATTCTACTCAATAGCAGACAAAAGTACACGTCAGAAGAGCATAAAAATACGATTAACTGGGTTCACAGCGTACTCCTACTTTTACTCGGGCAAACGGGCATAGAATTTGTAAGTAAAGCAGAAAACTAACACAGCTGTGCAAATTTGATGGTATTCGGTGCCGCCCCAACCTCAACTTTCACCAGACGCGGGGGCGTGAGTGAATTGTTTGCAATTGTAGTTGTAGTTATCGTTGTTGTTGCTCATTGAATATGCAAAACGTTGCGAAGATGGCTAAATAAGAAATTTCTATAAAGTAGCAGTAAAAGAGAGTTGACAAAAACCTGTTTTTTTTTTTTTTTTTTTTTTTCTTCATTGACGCGTGTGTGTGCGGCCGGCAACTGATTTCGAGGGAGAGAGAGAGAGCAGAGCGACGGCAAGAGAGCGTATGTGTGTGTGTGCGAGAGCGAGTTTATGAAAGGCAGCAGAAAGAACGAACCAGAAAAATGTTACCACGTATACAAAAATTCTATAGCAACGTTGACAGAGCAGCGTCGGCGTCGGTCAATGTCAGTGAGCTGAGCTGAGCAGAGCAGCAGCATTAACAGTTGTTAAACGGTTAGCCGCTGAGCCAGACGTGTTGCGCTTGCAGTTCCTAGCTTTAGGTATTTTGTGTGCGTGTGTGTGTTGGTTTACCTTTATTGTGGGCAAAGTTGGTATATTTTTGAGGCCTCTGCTATCAATGATTGTCAAAAGTAGCACACTTAACGGTATTACCTGTTGACAGCGTCAACGTCAGCGTTTTTTCTCCTTTTCTTTGGTTTTTTTTTTTCTCTTTTTGGCTTACGCTCATCCGGTCTCTCTCTCGCGCTCTCTTTGCCCTTGTGTGTTGACGTGTTCAAAAGCTAAGCTCAACTTTCGCGCATTTTATTAATCATTCATTTTTCGTCATCTCTCTCGTTGCAGTTTTTTTTTGTTTGGTGTAAAAAACTAGGCATTAAAGCTAGTTAATAAAAAAACAAAAAGAAGTAGAAAAAGGAACTCCCACAATGAAGTTCTGCATATTATTGGCCGTTGTGGCCTTTGTTGGCCTCTCACTTGGTGAGGAAAAGAAGGAGAAGGACAAGGAGCTGGGTACCGTTATTGGCATCGATCTGGGCACCACATACTCATGGTAAGTTTGTACGGAAAAATTAATTTCAATTTGGCGTTGCCAGATACGCGCCCAATTGGACGGCTACGAGCAATCTTATTAGACGTTTCCAATTGCATTTCTGATATCTTATTTTTAAATATTCTTTTAGCGTTGGCGTTTACAAAAATGGACGTGTTGAGATCATTGCCAACGATCAAGGTAACCGCATCACGCCCTCCTATGTGGCCTTCACAGCCGATGGCGAGCGTCTGATCGGCGATGCCGCCAAGAATCAATTGACCACAAATCCAGAGAATACCGTCTTCGATGCGAAGCGTTTGATTGGACGCGAATGGTCCGATACGAATGTCCAGCACGATATCAAGTTCTTCCCATTCAAAGTGGTCGAGAAGAACTCAAAGCCACACATTAGCGTCGACACCTCTCAGGGAGCCAAGATCTTTGCGCCCGAGGAGATCTCCGCCATGGTGCTCGGCAAGATGAAGGAAACAGCTGAAGCCTATCTGGGCAAAAAGGTTACACACGCTGTGGTCACGGTCCCGGCCTATTTCAATGATGCCCAGCGTCAAGCGACTAAGGATGCGGGCGTCATTGCCGGCCTCCAGGTGATGCGCATCATTAACGAACCGACGGCGGCTGCCATTGCCTATGGCCTCGACAAGAAGGAGGGCGAGAAGAATGTGCTGGTGTTCGATTTGGGCGGCGGCACCTTCGATGTCTCCCTGCTGACCATCGACAATGGTGTCTTCGAGGTGGTCGCCACCAATGGCGACACTCACTTGGGTGGCGAAGATTTCGATCAGCGTGTGATGGATCATTTCATCAAGCTGTACAAGAAGAAGAAGGGCAAGGACATTCGCAAGGACAACCGTGCCGTGCAGAAGCTGCGTCGCGAGGTCGAGAAGGCCAAGCGTGCCCTGTCCGGTTCCCATCAGGTGCGCATCGAAATCGAATCCTTCTTCGAGGGCGATGACTTCTCCGAGACGCTGACCCGTGCCAAATTCGAGGAGCTCAATCTGGATCTGTTCCGTTCGACCCTGAAGCCGGTGCAGAAGGTGCTCGAGGATGCCGACATGAACAAGAAGGATGTCCATGAGATTGTGCTCGTCGGCGGCTCCACTCGCATTCCCAAGGTACAGCAATTGGTCAAGGACTTCTTTGGCGGCAAGGAACCATCGCGCGGCATCAATCCCGACGAGGCCGTCGCCTACGGTGCTGCCGTCCAGGCTGGCGTTCTATCCGGCGAACAGGACACCGATGCCATCGTTCTGCTCGATGTCAATCCATTGACCATGGGCATTGAGACTGTCGGCGGTGTGATGACCAAACTGATTCCACGCAACACAGTCATTCCCACCAAGAAATCGCAGGTCTTCTCGACGGCCTCCGACAATCAGCACACGGTGACCATCCAGGTGTACGAAGGCGAGCGTCCCATGACCAAGGATAACCATCTGTTGGGCAAATTCGATTTGACCGGCATTCCCCCAGCACCACGTGGCATTCCCCAGATCGAGGTCTCGTTTGAGATTGACGCCAACGGCATCCTGCAGGTCAGCGCCGAGGACAAGGGCACCGGCAACAAGGAGAAAATCGTGATCACCAACGATCAGAACCGTTTGACGCCCGAGGACATCGATCGCATGATCCACGATGCCGAGAAGTTCGCCGACGAGGACAAGAAGCTGAAGGAGCGCGTCGAGTCGCGCAACGAGCTGGAATCGTATGCGTACAGTCTGAAGAACCAGATCGGAGACAAGGAGAAGCTCGGCGCCAAGCTCAGCGACGACGAGAAAACCAAACTGGAATCGGCCATCGATGAGTCAATCAAATGGCTCGAACAGAATCCCGATGCCGATCCCGAGGAGTACAAGAAACAGAAGAAGGATCTGGAGGCCATCGTCCAGCCCGTCATTGCCAAGCTCTATCAGGGCACCGGCGGTGCACCCCCACCAGAGGGCGGCGAGGCCGGTGACGATCTCAAGGATGAGCTGTAAGCGGTGTCCAGGTGATCGCAGCTGGATGGATAGATGGATGTATGGATGGATTATATAAATAGTTTTGGCAGTAGAAGTAAATCAGACTGATTAAACAATTATAAACTTAATTGCAAGCAACAACAACAACACAAAACAGCAACACACACACACACAAATGCAAACCCCAAAGCAAGATAAAGAAAGACAGAAGAAAAAAGAAACACGTTTTTATCAGCAACTCATTTCTTTAACCTCACGCTAAATTCCTAGCCACAATTTTGTTTTTTTTTTTTCTTTTTTAACAAAAATATTTTTGTTCTTTGTTTTTTTCTTTTATATAATTTTAAAGTATTCTTTTTGGACCTAGAGACGCATTGGAGCATAAGAGTTTTATATAGATAGCGAGAGCGATAGTAAGTTGGAGAATTGGAGCTGATAATATGTAGAGAGAAAAACGAAAAAGCTTGAAGCATCCTTGTGTGTGCCTCGCATTCCTTCTAACCCAAAGGCCAATATCCGATAAACCACGAGAGAAAACAAAAACAAATAATAAGAATTTTAAATATAAAACACTGTATATTTTTTGATAAACACTAAGCTCTCCAGATTGAGGAAACATAAATCAATAGGTTAGCCGACAAGTAATAAAACAATCTTAAGAATAAAAATGATGCAGAAAAGAGAAACAGAAAAAACGAGAATATGTTATATGTATAAGAGCGCGTGAAAAGAGCTAGAGCTAGAGAAAGGGAGATGTGAAGAGAGCGCAAGCTGCGGGGCAACAACAAGAGATAATGTGTAGCAACAACAAACCAGATCTAAAATCCAATATGAAAATGAAATACAAGCATAAAACGTAAAAAAATAATAATAATAATAATGGATTCTTCGATTTTACGAAGAACCTTATAATTTATTTAAAAATAAAATAAAGAAAAACAAAAAATGAAAGAAAAAAGGGTTTTATTTGCTTTTAATTGAAATTTATTATTATTTGCCTTTGTTTAGCATAAAACCATTTATTGATATTCTAATTGCACCCGTGTTGAAATTGATCGATTGAAAGTTTCATACAATTTTACACAAATTTCCCAGCCTTGTGGAGTTACTTTCGTGGTATACGGAAATAGTTTTTGCTGCAATTAGTTTATTTCTAATTATTGTAGTTAAGCAAGGCTCTAAACCGAACCCGTTTGAGACCGAAACTCCAAACGTCATAAGTCGAACATTGAACCGAACCAGCTGCCCAAAGTTTGGCCCAAACCCGAATGGAACCATTTTTTCTCAAAAGCTGGTAAAGTTTATTTTTGGAAGAACGAAAATATTTTAACACCAAAGATAGGTATAGATGAGAAGTTATATATCTGGTAATTTAAAATTAACAAAATCAAGATCGATATATTTTTTTGTTAAAAATTAAATTTAAAAATGCAATTAAATTGCAAATTGCTAAATATGACGAACCCAGATTCGAACCAAAACCTGGGTTTAATGATGTGGAAAATCAGATTCCAAGCGACCATTATTTTAATGGATTTCCAGCCATGATATAAAGAGCAAATTGTATTTTTATTTCAATAGTTGCCGGCATCGTTTATTGTTTTTGTTTTTCATATTTAATTATATATATATTTTTTTAATTTTTTATTTTTGTGTATTTCATATTCCATGCGCATTCAGATTTCAATTTGTTCAGGCTTTACTTACTTATAGTTAGCTCTCCCTCGATTTTTATTTGTTTTGTTTTTGTTTTTGTTTTTTGTTTTTTTTTTCGGGGAGCTCTTCGCATTGCACTTTCACCGATTCGTATATATATACATAAATATATATGTATATATTCTACGGTTCAGTTTTTAGTTGCTGCATTTACGGGTAATCTTAATTATCTTAAATACATTAAAAAAATACATAAAATATTTGTTTTGTATCTTTTTTGTTGTTGTTTTTTAAATATGTATATAAATAAGCTAACGGTATATTTATATTGTTTATTGTGTACACATATGTATTTCTCTATATATAGTTATATACGTATGCACTCTCAGATATCGAAATGCGAGACAATCCGGCTCACGTAGTTTTCCTTCTGCTTTATTGATTTCTTTTGTTTTTGTTGTGTTGTTACGGTAACGGGTTCTGGTTCTCGGTTCCCAGTTAGGCACGTTTTCTAATGTTTCCGTTAGAGTTAACAAAAAATTGCAGCTTGAAAGAGAAGTTCTGTTTTCTCTTGCGTTTCTAATTATGTGCAAGTGTGGCAACGCCACATCGTTAAGTTGGCAGCACCTCAAACCGATGATTTGCTTATCGATCGATAGTTATGTCTGGCACATCGGTGGGCTGCCTGCCAAACTTTAACGGGAAGATCACTTATAACTAACGCCACAAACATGAGTTAACGTGCCTAATTTGATAATTGCCTGAAATTGTGGCTTAGATCAAATGGGTTGGACGAGGGGGAGAGGGACTGGTTAGTTGGGACACTTGACTAAATATTTAAAACTATGCTAAACTTTAGCCGCTCACTTAGTAAATAAAATGCAAAGAATAAAATTGAATTTGAATGCGCCTGCCGCAAGCACGGACCCGCGCTGACAAAGCTGAGTGTTTTTTTTTTCTTGTTTGTATTCCTGTTTGTGGGTGTGTGTGTGTGTGTGTGTGTGGCTGCACTTTCGATATCGAAACATAAGTTTTCTCGCACAAGCCTCGCGAATGCCAGCGAATTTGCTTAGTTGGTCCTTTTCTTGGAGGGGGCGGGGGCAGTGCATTCCTCAACGGCATTGTTTTTGCTTGTGTTTGTGTGTGCCTGTCAGTGTGTGTGTGTGTTGCGTGTGTGTGTGTGGTGAGTTTCGCTGTAACGGCCGCTGCAGTGCTGCACTTTTAGATGCGCTTTGGAATCGTATCGATGGCATTGTTCAGGCTCTCAGGCTCTTCGTCCTTTGGTGGCTGGCCGCGCTGCTGTTGGGGACCAATCGGTTAGCGCGAACAGAGCGCGCCCATTGGTTAAGGTTGATTCGAACAAGTTCGAAACGGTATTGACGCAGAGTTGCCAGAGTTTGCCATCAATTGGCGCGCGACAAGAACAGAGAGATACAAAGAAAAGGAAGACACAATGAAAGAGAGAGAAAATAAACGTAAAACGAAAGTAAACAAGGCAGACGAAATCAGAATTACTATAATATGTACAGACATACTCATTTCTTTTTTTACTATGTAAATATCGAATTTGTTAAGGGGAGTAAAAAAAAATAAGGAAGAATATGTGCATGAAAAGTAATTTGTTGTCTTTGTCTGGCATACAAAATCGTGCCGTATTTTTTTGTTTTTAAATTCAATTTCTTTTTAAATATATAAAATATTTTAGGTTACGGCACGTATTTATATGCGCATGTATTTGTATAATTGTTTATGGTCGCCGACCTTACGAATCCAATCCAAACTGTACAATATTGCTAAATATGTCAATGTTTTCGATCTCTAATTGTATTTCTCTCGTCCGTGTAAATTGACACACAATTGAGGTTATGTGTGTGCTTGGCCACTTTGAGGTTATGTATGTTTGTGGGTTGATGCAGTGCAGCTGATTGAGTGATCATGATAAGAAGCATTTGAGTGTGTGTGTGTGTGTGTGTGTGTGTGTGTGTGTGTGTGTGCTTAGTGTTAAGAGTTAAGAGTGTTAATATAAAGAGTATACCCAACCAATAAACGTAATGTGTAATTTACAATAAAACAGACATTTTGTGCTTGACTTTATTTTCTTTTTTTTTTTTTTTTATCAAAATCGTGTTTCACATTCGCAACTAAATATTTCAAGAGCTTTAAAAAAATGAGCAAAGAAAAAGGGGTATATATGTATGTATACAGGTGCAAGTTAACCAAGAGACAAGCGCGATATTTTAGCAGCTAGCTTTTGTCAGTTACTGTCGCTCGTTTAGCCTTTGCCGTGGTGCGTTGGTTAGAGTGAAATGGCATTAGTAGCAGATCTTCAGCGCTTTGCTAGCCGTGCGAGTGAAGAGCAGAGCACGTTATCAGCCAGCTATTCAGCTTCGGCCTCGGGATCGGGACGACTTAAGATCTCCTGGCAGAGCGCAATGTAGTCCTTGGATTTAGTTAAAGTATGCATACATATATGTATATATAATAAAAAGAAAGGTATAGCATAGCATAGAGAGAGAAATGAAAATAAAAAGGTCAAAAGCAATCACATGTAGCCCATAAAACACTGAACATTTAAGTAGTCAACACCGCAAAACCATCCACATGGAACACAGTTGAAATGAGTTAAAATACATAGCATACTATATGTAAGTTTATGCCTACTTTTTGGCAACTTATGAGTATGATCAGTGTGATCATGACTTTGTGTGGCCTACTTATGTACAAAAAAAAAAAAATTGCTATATACATATATAATAATGATTACCAAAATGATAGACTGCAAATTGTATTAAATATCAGTTTTGTTTTTATTTTAGTTATTGTTATTATTACTCTTGCTTTTTTTTCTTCATCATCTTCAATTTCATATTTATTTTTCTTTTGTTTTCGTTTTTTCTTTTGTTTTTTGTTTAAATTAATCAGTATCAGTTATATATCAATTGTAAACAGTTTTTTTTTATCGGTATGCAATCGTCAACTTATCAACGTTCCTTATGCACTTGGCCTTTGTATCAATTTCTATATATATATATATATATACTTTATTGCTAATTTGCTTAAAAAATGTGTTCAATTTTATTGTTATGTACTTGTTTTGTGTTCCTTTTCTTTTGATTCGGTATGCAAGTCTATTACAACATTCTTCATATACAGACTGCATACAAAATTTATATCAAAAAAAAAAAAAGAAAATCAAAATTTTTGAAAACAATTTTTTGCATACAATTTTTTTTAAAACTACATAATTAAAAAATATTTAATATTGCAAAAAAAAAAATGTTGTTTCGGTATCTTTGTGCCTAGTAGAGTAACAACAGAAAATATTATAGTTTATGTTTAAAAGAATACGCTACTACGTTTAATTTGGACCCTTAAAAACTAAACGTGTTTCTAAAAAACAAACGCAAATCATTTGCTTGGAAATAAAAAAACACACACAATATTCATGTTGTATACCCTTGCAAAACCCATATATATATAATATCTTTAAAGATTGTCTTATGAAAAAATTATATTTAAATATTTAAATTTAAGATTTTTAAGTTTATTAACAACCAACATGAAAATTATTTGCTTGATTTCTAAAAATATTTATACATTTTTGTCTAAAGTAATTTAAATTATTCTGCAAGGGTATCCAGACTTCGGCAAGCCGAAATATGATTTTTTTTCTACAATTCTTTTGTTTCTATCTGCTGCGTGTCTTAAAATTTAAATGCGACAATTTATATTATTTGTTTGTTGTTTTAGCAATTGTTTAACATAATTTTTACTCATTTATAATTCAATAATATACAAATATATATACGTATACATTTATAAATATATATATATATAAATGTATGCATTGTATTGTATAAAACCAATCTGTTGATGGTGTATTTTATGTGTTTTAAATTGATTTTTGTTACATTTTAAATTTGAAAACTAATAAACTCCTTGTGCGCTGCTCTGTTAGAAAAAAAGTTTGCGGTTATTGCTTTTGCGAATGATTTTGGTAAGGCTGGGCAGCACTGGCGCCTTCATGTCCATATGCTTGCAAGTGCTGCCACTTTTTCTTCTTCTAATATTAACATCAACTACGTTTTTTTTTTTTTTTTCATATCATTTTGTGTGTAGTGGTGTGTGTTGTGTATATATGTTGGGTATGCTTCTTCTTCTTCTTCTTTAGCTCTTGTGTGTACTTTTTTGCTGCTTGCCGCTTCACTTTGTATCTTGTCTAGCTCTGTCGCGATCACCTTTTCAGCTGAGCCGCCACTGTTGCAAGGCCTTGTCGTGAACTTGAAACTCCCTGTGATTTCCTCCACGTTTATTGCATTGGTAGTTTTGTCTGGCTATGTGTATGTATATATATATATATATATGTGTGTATGCGTATGTGTCGTGTGAATTTTCACTTCTGTTTCGATATCGAATCGGGTTGGTTTTTGTTTCTCGTTTTTATCGGGTTTTTTTTACTGTCCTTTTACACAATACAGTGGGGTACAGGGCATATTGTAGATCGTTGCATTTAAAATTTATTGCTTTCTAAGTTGATTTCAGTTATTGATTCGGATTTCTGTGGATCAGCGTTTTCTTTGTTTCTCTTTTGTTTTTTTTTATAAATATTACTATATAAATTATAAATGTTGCAATCATTCATATGTATATATGTATATGTGTTTTGTAATGTAGCATTATAAGGTTGTTGGTGTTTATGATTTTTGGAAGTACTATGTTGCTCATATCGTTGTGTGTGGACTAACGCACTCTTTCTCACTATCTTTTCCTGTGATTCGGTCTATGTATGTCTGCTATATGTGTCTCGCTCATATCGATTATTGAGTTATTCAAAAGATTTGCTCTATTTCTCTCGGAACTTGGAACTGTGTTTTGTTTTTTGATCTAGTGTTGCCACCAACAGTGTCCTGTTTTACAATATATAATTATATATATATATATATATATATATATATATATATATATATACATATATATATATATACATAGATATATCAGCCATAACTAATACAGTTATGTAATAGCACACGAAAACAAAAACAAATGCAAAGTACATATTTATGATTGTATATATGTATGATTGTATAAAGACTAAGAACTAAAGGTAAAAATATATATATATATAATTTTAACGTAATTTTTTACTTATACATATTAGGTTGTGTGTGTGACGTGTCTATTTATGTTTGTGTTTGTTTGTGTGTGTGTGTGTGTGTGTGGCTGTGTGTGCAAAACAAGGAGAAAAGTACAAGCAGCAAAACACAAGCGCAAAAATTTGATGAAGAAGAGACAAAAAATGTGACATTTGTTTATGTTTATGTTGTTAGTTTTGCTGCATTCAATTGTTGTTGCTTACAATAATACTAAATGCTAACATAAGTACATTAATATATATATGTATATATATACATATACATATATATATAAATATGCACATATGTTTGATTGTGTTAATGACAATAAAATTCGTTATATTCGTACTGATGAGCTTTTGTATGAATGCGACATGTTCGATAGCGATAACAATATCGATCAATTATTATATGGCCATGGGTAGTGTGTGTGTGTGTGTGTGTGTGGGTGTTGGCGTGCGCGTTGCCTTAAGAAAACATATCATATCCGTACTCGTTTCGCTTTAATGTTTTTGAGTTTTGTTTTTGTTATTGTTTTTGTTTAACTTTCTTTTGTTTTTCTTTGTTTTTGTGTGTGTTTCTTAAAGGGTTTTTTTTTTAATACATTTTCTACTACTTGTTCACTTCACTACGAATTTATTTTGTATTATTTTTAGTTGCTTTTTTTTTTTGTTGCTTTTTTAGTTCTTTTTTTCTTTGTTTTGTTTTTAAATATAAACGCAATTTTTTGTTTTTTGTATTTTTTTTTTTTAAATTTTATTTTGTATAAATGATTTTTGCTTGTGGCGCTCAAAACCTCTGCAGTTGTTACGGTCTGTAGCTGTCGGTTCTCTCTTCAGTTGAAACTATGTCTCTCGTTTCTTTATAATCAATCATATATATATATATGCAATGTTATGGATTTGTTTGTTTTTGTTGTTTATTGTGTGTATATATGTGTGTGTGTATGTGTTTTTTTTCGTGCGTGGTATGCGTGTGTGTTTGTTTTTTATTTTTTAATTAGTTTTTCTATACACAATGTTTTTGTATGGGGATAGGAGTTGGAAATTGATTTCGATAAATCGATGACAAACAATTTATGATAGTTATCGATATACAGACGAAAAGAGGCACAATTCAGATCAGTACATTGATTAAAAACATCGACACACACACATGCGCATATGCATATATATATATTTTGGATACGGTTCAGATTCAAGTTAGAATTGGTTGTCGTTCAGATAGATGACCATTAGGTGTTTTGTGTTGGTTGGTTTGGTTGGTTGGTTGGTTGGTTGATTGGTTGGTTGGTGGTTGGTGGTTGTATGTGTGGGGAGAGAAACAAATAAAAAAAATATATAGATATATATTTATGCTTAATTGATTTTTTTTTTTTGCATGTTTATCAGTGACTTTTTTTAAATGTTTTTTTGTGTTTTTTTGTTTAGTCAATTAAAAAAAAGTGTTAATAAAAAATTTCATTTTAAATTTACCGCTCGTAGTGGCATTTTGAAATTGGCTGCTGCCTGCAGCTGAATTTGATAAGCTAAGCTGTGAATTTTAAAGCCGTACAGACTGTATTATAGTTGATTGTTATATGTATATAGTCGGGCAACATCGGCGCAAGAAACAGCGAGTGCATGGAATTTAAAGAGAAAAAATTAATTAGCAAATTTATAAAACCAATTAGGTATTTTGTTTACATATTACAAGATTTACAAGATCTTAAAAAAAAACTAGATAAATTTAGTTTTTACTTATAAATAACAATATAATATAATAATATCGATATTAATTCTTAATAATACCGATAAAAACATAATGTTGAAATTAATATTTACTACCGTTATGTGACGTATGATGGCTTGAATAAAGAAAATTTGCGTATAAAAATATGTATAACAATGTCTTTATATGCCCTAAAGAAGTCAGTAAAACGTTTAGGTATTTCGGATTTTTAAGAAACTTCCTGTGCATTCCTTAAAAGTAATGCCAGTAAAACGTAAATTCAAAATAGAGAACAAATACGAACTCCCACTTTCTCTATTTCTTTCCCACGTATTTGAATGAAATTGTATTATAATGCCTGTAAAACGATAAGTGGACAATTACAATTTTCTTCCGATTGTTTCACAAGTTATATAAATAGGAGCGAACATATTTGTAAATTAGGCACCCGAAGGTGAGACATTTAATATATGAGACATTTTCATTACATTTTCCAGTGAAACGTTTAAGTCAACGTTTAAGAATGCCGCACAAAGCGCAATTGATAAAGCAAACGGTCTCTTCAGAGAGCGAGAGAGAGAGCGTTACTTATGTTTGTAGTTTGAGTGTTTTGTATAAACGAGAGCCCATAATAAATGTTTATACATTGTTATATTTCCCAAATCAGATCATGAAATTTATGTGCTATCCATAACTTGGGGATCCTATAGGTATTTCATATACAATATAACCTGAAACAACCTACGCTCTGTTTATTTTTAAATTGCACTAATAGACGATGTTCAAACCACAAAAGATTCTTCTCTCTTTATTTCGACAAACATTTGACTCGCATAATATAAATAATATGTTGAATTCGAATGTAATTGGCAGAGCTTATGAAGAATCTATTTGTTTATACGAAACAATGTATACACATCCACATTGACAACATATCTACTCTTACGATATTTGATGGAATTTTGTTATTTAATTGCGGTGCAGTGCTGGTTAGACCAGTGTACTTACCGTGGAACAAATTGATTAGTAGGGCGCTTGGGGCGATACTCAGGATGCACCATGAAGAGCATGTGTGGAAAACCAGTGCCAAAATAGGCGCCATCAGTGTGATGATGACGTGATGATTTTGGTGTATATACATCAATACACTTGGGGCAATAGGTTTTCACCATTGCCTCGCCGGGTATATCCGACAGACCTATAGAGATATACGCCATTATATAAATGTATTACAACGATATGTATATATAATTTGTTATGTTTGACACTCACCCAAAGGCAACATGGGCTGGCTCTCACAGTAGACACGTGGGCAATGTCCAAAATCGCCAGTTTGATATTTCTCAATCATTTGAGCGATGCCACGATTTGTTAATATATATCTAGCGTGTATGAGGCCGTACAACATTTCAGCTGCCTGTTCGGTCATATCCGATTGCAAGGGATTATCTTCAAGTTCATCCTCTGTAAGTAATATATACATACGTTATCTATGGCTGATGATATGCATGCTAAAGCAAAACTCTTACCCGGCTCCAGATCCAGTATCATGTCCAATGCCTGACGATAATTGGGCACCTGCTCATTTAAACCAGTTAAATTGAACTTGTCCTGTATATAATCCTCATCAACCTGTAAACGATAATGCAAAACGAAGAAATCTGCATTAGCGAATGTTTCTCTTGCAATTGAGTGTGGGTGCGTACGTGTGTGTGTGTGTGTAATGTATGGGTGTGGGTGTGTTGGATGAGCCCACGACAATGTGTGTGCCCCACCTTGTGTTGGTCACACACAGTTATACGTATACAGTAAACACAGCCAAGAATGAACAAGCTTATATTTATTAGACTGGTATTTAAAATCTCTTTCTTTGGCTCAGTATTTTTGAAGTTATTTTAATAGGTTTTCAATATCTAACTCAAGATCAGTATGCTCCTAAGCGAATATAAACAGACATGATTTATATTATCTTAAAAGTGTGCAATTAATATTTCAGTTTGAAATGAAATCCTAAAGATAAATTCGAAAATTTACTGGATTTCAAGTTCACCGCGAAATTTGTAGAATAAATAGTTACTAAGACTAAATAAATCAGTTATTCTTTGAAATTGAATTATCTTATGTGATTCAAAATTATTTTTTAAGAACTATTTAATTTCGAGTTTTGTATGTTTTTTTTTTTTTTTTTTTGAGTTCTCAAAGTAATAATTATTCGACACAAATTATTGACTGAAATCGAATAACATGTGTTATAGTTATTTTTTCACAGCTAAGCTTTAAAATCGTTTTGTATACATAAATTCAAGTGTTAGTTAAATGAAAGGCGTTCATTCAATTGATGCACGTTAGCGAGGGTGTACTGTATATAAGTAATATATATATATATATGTGTATGTGTGTGCAGGGCTGCAGTTGGCGCTATGTGGCGACCACAGCAGTGTCTGGTGCTGTTGCACTGGCAGCGAGCGAGCGCGCGCGCGCTTAGGTAACAACATGGAACAAGGAAATGTTTCGGTATTACCAGATTATATATATATATATATTTATATATAAATATAGCTGTGTGCATATATTTGATATGATGCTTACCTCGCAGAAGAATTCATTGCCGCGAAGCCCGCAGAACCAGGTTACCCAGGAGACTTCCTCGGAGCTGCTCATTTTGCTGGGAAGACATCGAAAAAGACAAGATAAATAATCGTATAAAGAAAACAAGCACATGCAAAGGATTTTCATATGCTAATGAGGGGAGAGCCCGCAACTGGGGTTGGAGGGGAGCCCTTGCAACCTACATTAAGGGAATTATTTTGCGTTATTTGACGAATTATTTGTTGAAAAAAAACCATAGAAGGTGGCGTTCACTTCGTCACGTCGGTAGAGGGGGATAGAGGAACTTTAAAATTATGGGATTTGGGCTGAGGAGGGAACTTCAAGAAACGTATGTATGTAATACACGCACACACACGCACGCACACAAAACGCAAAGTAAACGAATCGAATTTGTCCACGAGTTTTTAGAGCGCGTCTCGATTTACCGATTATTATGATTATTTGATAAAAAATATTGAATTCCCATTACAATTACACGTTTACGATTTCTGCCTGCTATCGTATTGCAGCAAATAATGTCACTAATATATATAAATTTCTCGCTCTTGTTATTTTTTCAACGCACACACGATTGAACGGAAATTTGTACGCGTATTTTGACAAGCGCTCATACAAAATGTGCCGAGCAGGAAGAAGAAGCACACATGAAGCAGCAGCGGCAGCGAAGAAATTCAGAAAAAAAAGAGACACCGAGCAGTGAAATTCGTAGTGGGCAATAGACCCGTGTGGAAATCGGCCACTCACTGTTTGCATGCTCGAATTTGGCACGTTCAATTGTACACATTTAAGACATTTGTCGTTTGTTTTTTGGGTTTTCCGATACGGCGAATATATATTGTGATTGAAATAAAAAAAATTATGCATTATCCACAATCAAATTGATTATAAACGGAGCTTGTGCATGTTCCAACGGGGCCTTAAGCAACAGCGCGCTTGGCGTAGCGGCACGACACAGACACACACGCACACGCTCACACACCGTATTAGATGATTTTTGCACTTGACTTAGCAGCGCCAGCGATCGAGTTGGATTTCGCTTATCGCTTTATTCGTTTTGCCTTGGCACTTACCTTAATTTTCGCACAATTTTCAAAACACTTTTACTAATTAAAGCACTTTTTTCAATGCGAAAATTTAACAAGCGAGTTGCGAGTTGTCGGTTTTGCAATCGGTATTAGGGATGATACAACTGTATCGATCTATCGATTGCATCGATATCCACAAAAGTGACCATCCTATGCAAAAGTATGATAAATGTTGACATTTGGTGTTAATGTGTTAGCCTTAAAACAACAACAAAAACTATGTAAAAATACTAAAGTGGAACCAGTCACATGAAGAATACTAAATACCTTATGCTGATCGTCGCCTAACACTTAAATTAAAATTCACGCATTTAAGGAGGTAAAAAAGTACATTTATTATGCCTTCAGGTTAGGAAATATTTTTCTTACAGGTTTTTATTTAAAAATTGCCAGATTTTCTAAGGAGTTTTGTTGCTACAGTAACAAACATTTCTTTTATTCTTAAATTAAATTAACAAACCTATATTATCAAAAATCAAAAGAATTAGTTCAGCTCGTTAGTTGCGTGAACAACTCTTCTCGGTTCACGCACACATGTAAACAAGTTACTATTTCACAAGGCAAAGAAATTTGCGCGCGGCTGTCAATAAAAATCGTATGCTGGTATTTTTTGTTTTTTTTTTTTAATATTTTTTTTGCCGTAAAAACACCAGACGAAGAACATATGTATGAAGTTGGCAAATAGCAATGCAATGAAGTAGTAGGCGCTGCAATAATAACAGACAAACAACTAAATGTTGATAACAGTTGTTAGGCTTGAGCCTTTTATTTTCGTTTTTAACAAGTGACAGTCTGCATTCAGATTCAGGAGAGCAGTAGCAGCAGCAACAACAACGTGCTGAACGCGTCCATATTGCCATTTCTGTAATTACGGGATTATTACCAAAAAAAATTCTGCAAAACGATATTTTGCATTTTCATTTCATAATTAACAAAGTTTGCATGCATTTTGCAAGGAACTTGAACGGCGACTGCCAGCAGGGAAAATTCATTTCCGACTGACAGCTTTGACAGTCGAAAAAAAAAAGAACGGAAAGCGACAACGACTACTGCGTGAGGTGAGTGCGTGCGTTGCTGCAGCCAATCAAATTGAGGCATAAGCCGAGAAGACGAAGAAGAAATACAAAAAAAAAAAAAAACAATGATTAAATATTTCTACAGCATTTAGCAATAGCGGCAACTTTAACAAAAAACAAAACGAGTTGCAACAAAACAAACACACATACACATAGAGCAACACACACGCACACATTGAAACCGTTTGGACTATGAGTGTGGACACGTATGCGCCGAGCTCGGCGCTCTCATTCCTGGACATGGACGACAACGAATTGCTGCGCGGCGCCGACACGCAGCCGACGCAATACGATTACCGTGACTTCACCATGCCGTCGACGTCGCAGAGCCAGACACAGGGCGATCAGCTGGACCTGCAGGTGAGTGATAGTGTGCCCGGCCACGTGTGTGAAAGAAATGATGAAAATGCATTCATTCATTTATTGATAATATTCATTTGACCAACAGACGCGACGCGTCAGTGTGCACAACAATGATATACATCCACGCTTGGCATCGATTACCAACGATTTGGCCGACTTGCAGTTCGAGGAGGAGGACGACGAATGCGTCGGCGGCGGCGGTGGCGGAGGCGGTGGTATCGGCAGTGGCGGCGGCGGTGGCGTCGGCGGCGGAACATCGGCCTATGTCAAGGAGCTGCCGGCACATGCTTGCAAATATTGTGGCATACACGATCCGGCCACGGTGGTCATGTGTAACAACTGCAAGAAGTGGTTCTGCAACGGACGTGGCAGCACCTCCGGCTCGCATATCATCAATCATCTGGTGCGCGCCAAACACCGCGAGGTGACCTTGCACGGCGACGGCCCGCTCGGCGAGACAATACTCGAGTGCTATTCGTGCGGTGTACGCAACGTTTTCGTGCTGGGCTTCATACCCGCCAAGGCTGATTCGGTGGTGGTGCTGCTCTGCCGCCAGCCGTGCGCAGCCCAAAACTCGCTCAAGGACATGAACTGGGACCAAGACCAGTGGAAGCCCCTAATCGCCGACCGTTGCTTTCTGCCCTGGCTGGTCAAGCAGCCCAGCGAGCAGGGCCAGCTGCGTGCCCGTCAGATCTCGGCCGCACAGATCAACAAGCTGGAGGAGCTATGGAAGGATAATATCGAGGCAACATTCCAGGTGAGCCGCATAATGTGCACTGCATATAGCAACTATAGTCAATATACAGACTTTATAGCTGATGTCGGGCGCAGTGGACCCGCTCTTTTAAAAATGTTAACCATTCTTTTTTTTTTTTTTTGCCTGTTTTATCGCATAACAATGCATCAAATATTGATTGTACAAATACCGATAATTATATCGATATATCGATATTGCCTGCCTAATATACATTGCCGATTTGTAGGGGTATACCCTTGCATAAGGTATAATATCTTGTCTCGAAATGTATAACGCATAGCAAAAGACTTATATTATATATATTCTTGATCAGCATCGGCTACTGAAACGATCTGTCTGTCCGAATATAGTTTTTATTTCTTGTTTCAATGTGCACAAATTTATTAATTTGCTTATTTTTTATATTTTATGCGACAGTCTCTTTTTATTCATTTTGAATTTTATACGCTATTTAAATTTCTGGTATTTTTAACAAGATACCATTTTGAATATAAAATGAAGGGAATTCGAATTATTCAGCTATCGATATATTGATACGAATACCATTGCAGGATTTGGAAAAGCCCGGCATCGACTCGGAGCCGGCTCAAGTGCTCCTACGCTACGAGGATGGCTATCAATATGAGAAAACGTTCGGGCCACTGGTTCGCCTCGAGGCCGACTACGATAAGAAGCTAAAGGAGTCCGCCACACAGGAGAACATCGAGGTGCGCTGGGATGTGGGCTTGAACAAGAAGACCATCGCCTACTTTACGCTGGCCAAAACCGATTCGGACATGAAGCTGATGCACGGCGACGAGCTGCGTCTGCGCTACGTGGGTGAGCTGTACAATTCGTGGAGCGAGATTGGACACGTCATCAAGGTGCCGGATAACTTTGGCGACGATGTTGGCCTGGAGCTCAAGTGCTCCTCGAATGCCCCGGTGAAATGCACCAGCAACTTTAGCGTGGACTTCATATGGAAGTGCACCTCGTTCGATCGCATGGCGCGCGCTCTACGCAACTTTGCCATGGATCGCAATTCGGTGTCCAATTATATCTATTCGCGTCTGCTGGGTCACGGACGTGCCGATGGCAGTGATGAGGTGCTCTTTCGCGGACCACAGCCGAAGCTGTATAGTGCACCGCATTTGCCGGACTTGAATCGTTCGCAGGTGTACGCCGTGAAGCATGCGCTGCAGCGACCGCTTAGTTTGATCCAGGGACCGCCGGGCACCGGCAAAACGGTTACATCGGCGACGATTGTCTACCAGCTGGTGAAGCAGCATGGCGGCACGGTGCTTGTGTGCGCGCCCAGCAATACGGCTGTCGATCAGCTGACCGAGAAGATACATCGCACCAATCTGAAGGTGGTGCGCGTCTGTGCCAAGAGCCGTGAGGCCATCGATAGTCCCGTCAGCTTTCTGGCGCTCCACAATCAGATCCGCAACATGGAGACAAACTCGGAGCTGAAGAAACTGCAGCAGCTGAAGGATGAGACCGGCGAGCTGAGCTCGGCGGATGAGAAACGCTATCGCAGCCTGAAGCGTGGCACCGAAAATCAACTGCTCGAAGCGGCCGATGTCATCTGCTGCACCTGTGTGGGCGCCGGCGATGTCCGCCTGTCGCGCATCAAATTCACATCGATACTGATTGACGAGTCGATGCAGTCGACGGAGCCGGAGTGCATGGTCCCCGTGGTGTTGGGCGCCAAACAGTTGATCCTGGTCGGCGATCATTGCCAGCTGGGACCGGTCGTTATGTGCAAGAAGGCGGCACGCGCCGGCCTTTCCCAGAGCCTGTTCGAGCGTCTGGTGGTGCTGGGCATACGTCCGTTCCGCCTTGAGGTGCAATATCGCATGCATCCGGAGCTGTCACAGTTTCCGTCCAACTTCTTCTACGAGGGCTCGCTGCAGAATGGCGTCTGTGCCGAGGATCGTCGGCTCAAATTGGACTTCCCATGGCCGCAGCCGGAGCGTCCGATGTTCTTTTTGGTCACACAGGGCCAGGAGGAGATCGCCGGCTCGGGCACATCCTTCCTAAATCGCACCGAAGCTGCCAATGTTGAGAAGATCACAACGCGCTTCCTCAAGGCGGGCATCAAGCCCGAACAGATCGGCATCATAACACCCTACGAGGGCCAGCGCGCCTATCTGGTGCAGTATATGCAATACCAGGGCAGCCTGCATTCGCGTCTCTATCAGGAGATCGAGATAGCCAGTGTGGATGCGTTCCAGGGTCGCGAAAAGGACATCATCATCATGTCCTGTGTGCGCTCCAACGAACGCCAGGGCATCGGCTTCCTCAACGATCCCCGTCGCCTCAACGTGGCATTGACGCGCGCCAAATACGGCATCATCATTGTGGGCAATCCCAAGGTGCTGGCCAAACAGCAGCTGTGGAATCACTTGCTCAACTTCTACAAGGATCGCAAAGTGCTCGTCGAGGGCTCGCTGAACAATCTGAAGGAGTCGCTCATACACTTCCAGAAGCCCAAGAAGCTGGTGAACAACATGAACATTGGCGCCCACTTCATGTCCACCATGATGGCCGATGCCAAGGAGGTGATGGTGCCCGGCTCCATCTACGAGCGCAGCAGCGGCTACGGCCGCCAGATGTCCGCCAATCCATCGCAATCCCTGAATGGCGGCCACTATGCGGCCAATCCTTATGGTGGCGGCTTTGGCGGCCCCGGCGCCGGTGGCATTGGTGGTGCTGGTGCAGCTGCAGCTGTTACTGCCGCTGCTGCTGGTGGTGGTGGTGGTGGTGGTGGTGGCGCCGGCGGCGTCGGCGGCGGCGGTGTCGGTGGTGGTGGCAACAACATGTTGAATGCAGCCTACGGCGCCGGCAACGGCGCTGGCGGCAACAATAACTTTGGACCCGCCGGTGCTGCTGGCGGCACCAATACCGCCAGCTGGACGGCCGCCCATTTGCACGACTCGATCGGCTATATATCGAATGATCATGGCGCTGCCGCGCTGGGCAACATGCCCGTGCCGGTGGGCATGTTCATGAACATGAGCAATCTGCCGCCGCGCTTCTACAACCAGCACCAGCAGGCGATTATGGCCGCCAAGCAGAATCGTGCCATGCCCAATCAGTCGGCCGGCTTTGCGGCGCCTCTGGCCACCGGCAAGAAGGGTGGCAAATTGGCCAAGGGACGCGGTGGCAATGCGATGCAAACGGTTGGAGGAGGAGCAGCAGCAGCTGGAGCAGCCCCTGCAGCAGCGGCAGCAGCTGGAGCAGCTGTTCAGGCAGCAGCAGCAGCAACAACAACAACGTCAACATCATCATCATCATCATCATCATCATCATCGACAGCAATCACAACAACAAGTGGCGCAGGAGCCGGCGGAGCCGCACCGTTCAGTCAACAGCCATCGGCGCTCTCGCTGCAGATGACACAGCCGAGCGGCTTTGCGCTCTCCCAGCAGCCGGAGCTGTCGCAGGACTTTGGTCACATCTCGCAGATGGATGGGCTGCTCTCACAGGATGTCGCCTTCAATGTGGTAAGTGCTTAACGTTTAAGTTCCCAATCCCGCATATCACAATCCTCAACCCGTCGCATCGGTTGCCCCGCAAGCTGTTTTAGAAAGCAACCAAAAATTGGCGCCCAAACTCGCCCCAGCTGTGAATATTACCCAATTCAGGTCCCAAGAGGTCCACGAAATTAATCAAGAACTATTTTAGCGTTGAATTTCAAAAAATTCACCAAATTATGAACTGGATAATGCGGAAGGCATCTTTCGTTCTTTTTTTTTTTTTTTTGGTTTAACGAATTGGGCAGTTTTATTATCGTGCAATTTGTCATTCCTAATGCATAATATGTACATCGAATTGTATACTGTATAAGTTCGCGAAATAAATAATTAACTAACTTACGAGTAATTTATGATATTAAGTCAGTTAAGTTACGATAACGATGTTGCTAGTCTAACTAATAGTTTATCTGCATCTGAATAATAACGAGTAATTTTTTATAAGTTAACTCGTTATATTTTTATGAGTTTAGTGTATTTGCTGGTTTATACTAACCATAAAATTATAGCTTCGGATAGCAATTGGTGTAAATCGCTCAGGTTAAAATCATTCTTCTCTAGTACCGAGTATTTGATGAATAATTAATTCGTTATAATTTAGGTATAGTAACGAGTAATTGCCATTATATATTGTAGTTAAACTCATTGTTTGAAAATAGTGAGTAACTTATGAGCAGGATCATTTTATTGTTACATTTAAATTAAAACTTTTGCTGCACTCTAACGAGTATATTATAGTTAAATTAATTAATTATAGTAAAGTTAAAATAGTTGTTAAACGCTTTAAGTCCAATTATTCTAATTAGCGATTGTCTTTGTGTTGCATTCATTGCCCTCGTTTTTTTTTTAAAGATATTTTGTAGTCTGCCTTAAACTAACGAATGTTTTTCTAGCTTATGTATGTATGCCTAAAACTAACGAGTGTTAATTGAACTTTATTTCGTTGTCGAAAACTAAGCAGTATTTAGTATGCCTTAAATCAAAGAGTGTTTCCCTAGCTTATATAGCATGCCTGAAACCAACGAGCTCGCTAACTTATGTAGTATTCCCAAAACTAACGAGTGTTAATTGTACTTTCCTTAGATGCCCTAAACGAGTTATTCTTTCTTTTGATTACGTGATATGCCTGAAAATTTATTTCGTTGCCTCAAACTAACGAGAGTCTTGTTTTCGTTTTCTATTGCAGTCGGGCGAACGCAGTTTGAATCAATTCTCGCAGCCTTACTGAGAAGCTTGAGAAGACGCGCACAATTGCAACAACAATGTACACCAATATACAACAAACTAAACAACAAACAAATTGAAAGAACTTTGAAGCCATCATGCAGCAGCAGCGGCGTCGGCGTCGACAGCGACAGCAGCAGCGACTGCGACGGCAGCAGCAGCAGTAAGCAAGCGGCGAAGACAAAAAATAAAATTACAAAAAAAAGAACAACAGCAGCAACAACAATAACATGAAAGAGCAACAAAATAAAGACAAAGACGGAGAGAAGCAACATGGAAACAGCAGCAGGAAAAAGTCTATGAAACAGCTAAACTCGGCCACACAGAAGTGAGCAGGCGAATGCCTAAAAGAGAGGGCAACAGAAATGAATGTGTAGAGGAAGCGGCATCACAAAAAAGCAGCAGCTGCGGGCCACGCAAACCAACAAACCAATATAAAAACAAACCTACATACATACACACGCACACACACACAAACACAGGTGGCCGACAGATGTAGCTGGGCACACTTTTTTTGTGTTTAGCTCCCAGCTTCAGCTCAGCCATGCAGGCAATGCAGCCGGGCGGCGAGCGGACGGCGGGCAGCGGCGGCGGCCACACAGCGCGCGACGCGCGGGCAGCGCCTGCAACGGTTGGTGGAGACAACGTCAAGGCGCCATGTTTCGTTTTAAACCACAAAAACAAACAAGAAAAAAAACCAAGGAAGAAATTAATTGCAAACGAATTTGTGCGCGGAATGATGCCGCTTCAAAATGCCTGAAAAAAAAAATAATACTTCCCACATCGGAAAGAGAGAAGAAAGAAAACACATCCTACACCCGTTTTTTTTTTTAAAGTTTTGTTTTTGTCTGGATATTGTCGAGTTTTAGGAATTTTCCATTTAAAAATCAAACTTTTGCCACTGTTGTATTTTTCAAGAACGTTTTTGTTAATTGTATGCGAATGCAATTTTGTTTCTGTTTTCAAACAAAAAAAAAAAAAACGCAATACCGCAAATATTTCCAAATATTTGAAATTTCATTGTGGCGCCCCCTAGTGGTGGCTAGAAACACAATTTTTAATATTCGAATTGCTTGGAAATCTGTTTTTCTTTTGTTGTCAAAAACATTTATTCAAACTTCATTTTTTTATATTGTTTAATGAAAACAATTCAAGAATTTGTTATTTAAAAAATAATATATATATTTATATATATATATATTTAAAAAAAAAAAAAAAAAAAAAAAAACAGTGCCGCCCTCTTGGCGGTCGGCCAAAAATATATTTTACATGTTTTGAAAATCGGTTTCGTATTTCAACACATTTCAATAATATTATATTATTTAAAAAAAGAGAAACATTGGAAAATGTTGTAATGCTCACAAATTACAGTTACAAAACAGTTCCATCCTTCCCCCTCCCAACTAATTTGCTTACAACATACTCAATAACAATACAGAAAAAGAAACAAATATAAAAAACAGCAAAGAAATGGTATATTTTTTCTACAAATACGTAAACATTGTGATCATTTCCTAACCACTTGAACAAGAAATAATAATAAACATGTTCTAAAAGAGTTCTGAATAAAGAATTTCATTTAATTTTGCAAAACAGATGAAAAATTATAAACGAAAGTTGCATTTTTGTTACTGTAATTATTATACGATATTGGCTGGGCGCTGTATACGATATATGTTTCCATCTCTGCATCTCTTTCGCTTAACATATTTCATACTTCATGATGCGATTTATTTTTAATGTTTATTTTTTGTTTACATATTTCTTGAATGTTTCAAAACTTTAAGCGGTACATGCCAAAAAAAAAAAAAAGGAGAAAGAAGAAAATAAATGGAAAAACAATTTTACTTTTTGGCATGCTTACAATAAATGTGACGTGAAGCGATCATAACTTAACAATTACATTGACGGGGCGCGGGGGGCTACGACTTTATATAATTTAAATAGAAAACGTGGACAAAGGTGTAAATAATATATATATGTGTGAAATTAAAGCGTATTCAAACTCAATATAATTGAATTTGAATTTACAAAATGTGACTTGAAAACTTGTAGCCAAAAGGTTTTATAATATTTATATTTTATATATGTTTTTTTGTTTGTTGTTATTTTTATTTTATTTAATTTTTTTTGTGCTTAATTTTGCTTTGGTGAAGCGCACATTTTTTAAATATGCTTGAATTTGTGGTTGAGGGCTGTAAAAAATGTATTATTGTCATTGATTAATTTGTTTTTTTTTTTTTAAGACTTTACATTAACGTTGTTTACACGTGCCTTTTTATCTAATAACATATATATATTATATAATTGGCAATTTCTTGAATTTCACATCATAGTTTAATTGCACACTTTACTTTAAGAAGTTTTGGTGTATTCGACAATGAAATGCTTTTTGGAATAAATCCTATTTGGTTATTTTTAAAAGAGATTACAATACAGTTTACTCAATAGTGAACTGTGCACGTGTAAACTCAGCACATACATATAGACAAGCACACTTTTACACAGTTTTACATAGACAGTCTCATTTTTTATCACATTTATAATCTTATGGTTTCTAATTATTTATATGAATATAATAGATATGGCCTTTTACATAATATTCTAAGGTGTACCCTTTATGATATATTATCGGATAGAATATATAATAATATAATATATTACATGGCAGTCTATGAAAACTATCTTTTGTTTAACTCAAGTCATATTCCTAGTGAGAGTTATTTCAGGTTAGAAACTATTTTGCATAATACATTATTTTATTCTTGTGGGAGTAACTTTTACAAACTTTAAGCAAGCACTACAAGAAAATATCAACCCATACTCTAAGAGTTTACTAATTTCTGATTCAATTAAAATTATCTCTTCGAATGAATCTGAAACCCATGTAAAATTGAACAAGAATAAAATTGTATATTACTATTCTATGAAACACATCCAAACCTGAACTGAATCTTTCTGTTTATATTTAAAATTAATTTGCAAGCACTGAAAATGTAAATTACTGAAACTGGAAAAAGGTTCTGAGGTTCTGAGGTTCGAACCACACCTGAAAACTGCTAAACTGAAAAGAATCCGAAACTTTTTTGTGTTTTACGAATGAATTAAACCATACCAAATTATACAATTCTTAAAAAAAAAAATAAAAAACGAAACAATCAAGTCCTTGTAACATGGCCCAAGCTAAGGGTAAAGCAGCCTCATTCGGTTTTACCTTGCACAAATTTAAAATCTAGCCTTAAAATTTGGAGCGACAACTAACCTGTGGATGATGAAATGCCTAGACAAATCTTCCATAGTCGCCAGGTGGCTGGAATCGTATGGAACGGGTTAGACAAGATTGGATGGAGCCGTTGTCGCGGAGTTGCGGGCGTGCAGCAAATGCTGATGCGGCTGCTGATGCGGATGATGGGCGTGTGGGGGATGCGAATGTAAATGCATGGCAGGCGGATGCATGGGCGGCCGTTGGGCGTGATGTATGGGCGTGAATATGGAAGCCAGATCCAACGTATGCTCCAGCCGACGCGCCGAGGCAACAAATATCGCCTTGACGCGCTCGAAGGTCGCAAAGTCGTAGACAGAGCGCGCCGTATTAGACAAATCGAAGGGCTCTAAAACGTCAGAAAGTGACGGGTAAAGTGCATGTCAAACTGAATGTTAGCTGCTTACCCTCAATATTGAGCTCCTTCCATTGGTGAATGTCGTTCTTGGGACTCTTGGCCAGCCGGCAGGCATTCACTGGCAAAATGCCGCCGGTCCGTATGGATATGGCATTGTTCCGATAGCTGTGAGTATAAACATATATATACATAAAACGGTAGGTAACTTTTGGCAGGCGGTTAACTCGGTTAACGCCTATATACATGTACATATGTACTTGCAGGTGCACACAATAATTGTTAACACCTTTTTCTTCTTACTGTTACGGCGCACTCACTCGAAATTGCTGTAGTACTTGAAGAATCCCAGCAGATGCTCGCCCAGCGTCTGCGTATTGTGCGTCTGATACGGTTCGATGGGCTCTATGAGATCCAGATCGAGGCAATCCTGCTGCCCCAAATTAAACTTCTCCGGATAGAGTGCCTGCAGGCAGGGCAGCACATGTGGCACACAGCCGTACTGCAAATAGTGCAGCACCATCAGCACCAGCGAGTAGCTCGACACGGTCATCCGTTTGGCATCGTTGATGTCGTGATATTGCGCCCAGAGCTTCACAACCACCACAAGGGGACGTGTGCGCCAATCCACTGTGAACAAGAATGCAGGGTAAATCATTTTTTTTTTTTTTTAAGTAAAAAATTTTTTAATATAGCATCAATCTAGAGGACAAATATAACTTTTTGATGTATCATATTGTTCATAAGGCAGCGAGACCTTGAAAAACAATAAATAAAATTTAAAAAAAAATATAAAAATAATGTAAACTTTCAATTCTATATTTAAAAAAGAAAAATTATTTTCTTTAATATATTTATTTTAAATATAACACCAATTTAGAGGACAAATCATGCCGAAACATGAAAATCGGTACAATTTTAGCAAAGTTATAGGAATTTAAATTATAGAAGCTATGTCAAAATGTTTGCAAAAATGTCACCTATCTAGCTTTACAACTGAATGCGTAGCCAAATTATCACTATCCAAATTTCGAGTCCCTGATTTCAATAGCGAAGAAATTGCGTTCATACGGACGGACATTGTTTGTGCAATGTCCAATATAATTATCAGAGTCGGACAAGTTGTTGCAATTTAAAATTTGGAACAATTTGAAAATACTTACACTGGGCGTATAATTGCAGCAAATATGTGTTTTTAATGCCCACACAGTTGTTATAGTTGAGATCGACTTCGATGCCATTCGTGCGATCTTTGAAGCGGAGTATGGGAACACGCGCCTCAATCAAATTGAAATCCTGAAAAGCTTCTGCGGCAAAACGAAAAGTATTAAAAAAAATTGACCTTGTATGAATTGGATTGGATGACATTGGTTTAAGTGAAGGGACATATGATTAAGCTAATTAAATTATTTTGATTGTATAATGTGCTTAAAAGTCTGATTTATACGTAAAAAATAAATACTATAGGTTTAATATACGTTTTAAAATAATTGCATGAGCTTAAAAGCTTGAGCAGTTGAAAGTGCAACACAAGATTATAACAACCTTAAAATCTCTATCGGTTTGGGCTGTGATTCTAATACATGGAGTATACTTAATAATCGAGTATACATAAGCTCGATAATTTAAGGACTTGATACAACTACTGATTGAATCAATTAAAAACAAAAGCTATTGAAGCAATCACAGAGCATTTTAGTAAATAATGCGCTTAAAAGCTCAATTAGTTTCGGAAGTACTAGCATAGAGTTGAATCGATTGCAGTGAGCTTTAAAGCTCAATAACTTGAGAATATTGTATCAATAGACATGTTGTATCTACAAGATTAATCGAATGCTTAAGCGTTCACTTCAACCAGATGACATTACAAGATGAGCGAACTTTGCACTTGCCCATTTCTTTGAGGACCGCATTGAACAGATTCAATATCATTAGCGCCTCGGCGCGCAACTCGTTGTGGTAATGATGCTGCTGATGCTGATGGGTTTGGTGCTCGGGCAGGAGGCACATATCGATGTCCGAAGAGTCCGTGCCAAAGCCGGTGATGGTCGAGCCAACCAGGCAGATGCGATAACGCGAGAACATCGGCTGCTACAAGAATCAATGTGTTACGAACGCTGGCGCAAAATCAAAACGAAAGGTCTACCCACGTTTATCCAGATAAATAGATAGCGCCAAAGGCGCATCTTCAGCTTGAACTTGGCGTGCGTCTGCTGTGCGCCCCGAAAGCGTTTCCATATGTCCAGCGACAGGTTATCATATTTGCAGTGGCACAGCAGCTGCTCCGGCTGCATGGTCAGCTCCACGTTTCGGGCATGATCCAGATATCGGTCCGGTGGCAGGACCAGCTCATACCAGGCTGCCGGCCAGGAAGTGCCGCCCAGACTGCAGCCACAATTGGGTCCGCAATAATGCGGATATGCTCCGCCCAAGGGCAGCGGCGGCGGTGGTGGTGCGGGTGGTGGCATACCAAACGGTAACATGCCATGCACCCCGTTTCCCATGCCGGCCACATGCGGCGATGTCGCCAAATGCGGCGACAGCTGTTGTTGTTGCACAGAATTGGGCCCGCTGCCCGTGGACGCAGCCATTAGCGGCGGTGTGGGTGATACGGACAACAGTTCCGATGACGTCAAGCTGCGTGCGGAAAATTTCAAAAGAAATTTAATATTAGCTAATTTAAATGTTGCGTACAACTTCAAGCATTCTGCTTGCTTTTAAAATAATTGTCTGATCGCTATAAACATATTTAGAGCAAAAATAAAAAGATCTAAATGTATCTAATAAGTTCAGATGAAGGAAGATATTTCTAGTGAAATAATCGAATCAGTGATATGAATATAAGCGTCTATATGCAAATGCAATAAATTCTTTGATATATGCAAAAAAAAAAAGCGGAAAATCGGTAACTATCGAAAATGGAAGACTTTGTTTAAGATCGACATACAGAAACCTTCAATCTCTTGCTTTTATATTGCTAAAAAAAAAGACTAACAATCAAAATCTTCAAAATGTGATCGAAAATTCGGAATGAAAATCGATAATTATCGATTATGGAAAATCGATTAATCGAAAAATATGTTTTTCTTTCAAATCGAAAATAAAGTAAGTCTGTCGGACAGATGAAACAGACAGAGCTATATCGATGCAGCTGATTCTGTGGAATATATTTCCACAAATTATTAATACACTACTCAACCAACTTTATGTGGTTACAGAGCATATATAGATATGTGTATATAAACATTCTCCAGCTAACAGGGGATTGAGAGATAACAAGGGACTGCTAGCAAAAGAGCGCGATTTACGAGAGTGTGACGTCACAATATCGGTTTGTGGTTTTAATAAAAAGGGTGAGTTTTGAGCCGATAATTCCTATTGTAACCAAATGATATAATGGTCTGATCGGGACATATTCACATATAATAATAACACCGATCTATGCTACGTTCCATTAAGAAAGCTTGCCCACCGCTTTGAAAGCGATATTGTGACGTCACAATTTGAATGTCTGGCCCTCTCAATCGTGAGCAGAGACTGGAGGTAGACCTACCGACTGCGATTGCTCCATTGCGACTCGCTGGCCAGCGAGCACGTGGACGAGGCGGGCGAGACGGCGCGTTGTGAGGGTAAGTGGCTGTGGGCCGAGCCGCTGGAAACGCTGCTCGGACTTGGGCCATAGGCAGTCGTATAGCAGGGCGAATTGGCATGCGACCAGGCGGCGGCGGCGGCAGCGGCAGCAGCTGCGGCATTGCCATAGCCGTCGCCGAAGCCAAAGAAGAGTGGTTGCTGCTGCTGCGGCTGCTGTTGTTGTGTTTGGTTTGGAAACAACTGTTGCTGCTGTTGCTGTTGTTGATGCAGCACAAAAGGCAGCGCCGCATAGCTGGGACTGGCCACGGCCAATACGTTGGCCAGCTTTGCATTGTTGTTGCTGCTGTTGCTGGTGCTGCTGGCTGCTGCCGCTGTGATGGCCTCGTCCAATTGGGCACAGCTAATCATGTTGCTGGGCGTGGTGACAACAGCATCCGGCGTCAGCGCTACGGGCGACAGTATGCCCGGCCCAATCATGGCCAATTGCAATGCTGGCGGCGGCTGCAAGAACATGTTGCGATTGCATGTTGCCGCATTTGTTGAAATAGCTGCAACAGTTGATGCTGCTGCTGGTTTTGTTGTTGCTGTTGGCGTTGTGACGGCAGCAGCAGGAACTGTTGCTGTTGGCTTCAGCAGCATTTTCATGCCAGCAACTGTCGCTGTCGCCGGTGTTGCGGGCAGCGCTGCCGGCGTCGCCGGCGGCGGAGCCACATCCACATTCACATAGGTCAGATTATAAAAATTCTGATGCTCGCCGCTCGTGGGAGTTCCACTGCCAGCCATAATCGAATGGTAATGATGCTGCTGCTGGTGCTGATGATGCGGCAGCTGATAGTAGCCATTCTTGCCGGCAACATGATGATGGTTATTGGCAGCGCTGTTGCTGTTAGCCGCAGCAACATTCTGCATGCGCCGATGTGCTGCACTGTAGTTGCTGGCGGGCACAATTTCAATGGACTTTTGTGCAGATGTTGCTGGCGTGCAGCTGTTGTTGTTGTTGCTGCTGCCGTTGCTGAAGTGCGGCTTCTTGTTGCGGCGAAAGTGCGAGTTGTGCATGTGATTGTGATTATGTTGCTGATGTTGCTGCTGCTGTGTGTGCACCTGCTGCTGATAGTTGTTGTTGCTGTTGTTGTTGCTGCTGTTGTTGTTGCTGTTGTAGCTATAGTTGCGATAACGCTGCTGATAAGTGCCCGACTGCTGATGCTGCTGCTTGTGCTGCTGCTGTTGCTGATGTTGTTGCGGCTGCTGTTGCTGCTGCTGCTGCTGCTGCTGGTTGGCCTTGTCCGCATCGGGCAGCAGCTCCTTCTGCAGAAACGACGCAATTGTCAATTGCTTTGGCTGCGAGTAATAATATTGATAATAATGCGGCTGCTGATCCCCTGTTGTTGCTGCTGCTGCTGCAGATCCTCCCGCTCCTCCTCCTCCTCCTCCTCCAGCTGCTGGCGTATTTGCTGTTGCTGCCGCTGCAGCGGCTGCTGCTGCTGCTGCTGCCATCGCCAGTTCCGTTTCCTTCTGTGTGGCCAGCGCTGCTTCCAACTGCTGCTGTAGCAAGCGGGCAAAATACTTGAGTGATTGTTAAATAGTTAAACAAAAAACATATATATTCGTGGGTACATGCTCATATCGTTCCGTCCGTCTGTCCTTATGACTTCGCTTCCGAGAGTGTTACGATTTTTTGGCTACGAACAACTTTGTTTAATCTTAATACCCCCCCTCGATCAGATTACTGATGACCTCCTCTAGGGATCACACAAAAAGTAATTTGGAAACGCCCGCTGGGGCGGGGAAAACTTATAAAATTTATGTATCTTGGGTTTGGCGGGTAAACCGCCAAAATCCATATCGCTATTATGTCCTTTGGTGAAGGCAACGCCTAACAATCCTGACTGGGATTCGAACCTGGTTCCTTCAGAAATGGTTACGTGACATGTGTTACATGAAATACGTTACGTGACATACGTTACAGAAGATATGTACCTTATTTGAAATATATCATTACGTTACGTGATTAAGTTACAGAAAACATACATTACATGAAATATGTTACGTGATATACGTTAGAGTACATACGTTATATGATAACTGTTACGTCATATACGTTAGGTGATTACGTTACAGAACATACTTTTAATAAAATATATGTTAAGTGATTACCTTACGTAATGTACGTTACGTGATTAAGTTACTGAACCTACATTACATGTTACGTGATATCCATAATTGTGTTTTATACACATACAAACAAATATACTTTTGATACGTTTGATAGGCTAAGAATTTAATTTAAATTTAGCTCACTTCCTTTTGCTGCATTGTGGGCTGCTGTGGGTAGCTTGTTTTCCAGAAGCACAGCGGTTGCTGTATTGACTCTTGGTCCTTGTTGCTGTTGTCCTGTTGTTCCTCTTGTTGTTGTTGTTGTTGTGCGGCTGTTGTTTGTTGCTCCGCCGCTGTAGCCAATGTTGTTGGTGTACTTTGCTGTTGTTGTTGGTGCTGCTTCTGGTCATCATCGTTAGAATTGTTATTGCTGGTGGTGCTGCTGTTGTTGCTGCAACTGTTGCTACTGGCTGCTGTTGGCGTCGTTGATGACTCGGAGTAGCTGCGATAAAACGTAGAGGATGTGCTAGACTCCGCCGATGATGAAAGCGAGTTGCGTTTCTTGGTGTTGTTGCTATTGGATTTGAGTTGCAGCTTTGCGGCAGCATTGCTGTTGTTGTTGCCATCATTGCTTCTGTTGTTGTTGCTGTCGTTGGTGTGCTTGCAGCTGTTTTCTTCAGTTATGTTTTGATTTTTCATCATATTGTTGTTGTTATTGTTATTTGCCAGCTTTGTTGTTGTCGCCTGTTGTTGGTGCGACTGTTGTTGCTGCTGCTGCTGCTGCTGTTGTTGGTTGGAGCTGTAATTGTTGCTGCTGTTGTTTGTGTTGCTGCCAAAATATTTCTTGCGCCCAAAATTGTGCATATTGTTATTGTAGTGCAGTTGTTGTTGTTGCTGCTGCTGTTGTTGCTGGCGCTTGGCATGTTTGTTATCCGTGTTGCTGCTGCTGCTGCTGTTGTTGTTGTATTTGCCTTGACGCAGCATATTGTTGGCCTTGTTGCTGTATTTGTTAAATTTGACCTGGGCGCCACAGCGATATTCACGTTGTTGCTGCTGCTGCTGCTGTTGTTGTTGTTGTTGCTGCTGCTGCTGCTGTGCTGCTGTTGCCGCTGTCACGGTGGCAGCAGTTTCTACAGCAACATTTGTTGCAAAGATTTTCATTTCAGCTCGGCTCGTATACATAGGAGGAGATCCAAAAGAATAATTTTTGTTTTGTTTTGTTTTTTTTTTCGCTTTGAGTTTGTGTATAAAAAATTGCTCAAAGTGAACGGCGCCTAAAATTAAACTTAATTAAATTTTTTTAAAACTTTTAATGTCTATTTTTTGTATTTTATTTTTAATTTTTTTTTTATTTCTTTGGTTTTTTTTATTTTTATGTATTTTTTATTTTTTTTTGTTTGGTTGTATTATATCTATGCACGCGTTTTGAGTTTATTTCATTTAGTTTATGCCGTTTATTCAGTTTTTTTTCGCGCTGGTTTTTAGTTTTATTTGATTTTCTTTACTATTCTGTGCTTATTGGAATTGATTACCACTCTGTTTCCAAGTAACTGTAGTTCGGTTTTTCACTTGTCTCTACTTGTTGCTTTGCCTGCGCCTAGTCCAGCGCTCTGAGTTGCAGTGTGGGGAAACGAGAGGGTAAAACAAATTTCCGTTAATTCTGTAGAAGCAGCGCAACACAGAGAGCGGCAAAATTCATAATGTATTTTACATGTACTGAAAAAAAGAAAAATGGCGAACGTTTATAACAGTTAGGGCTACAAAGATAAAAAAAAAAAACAAAAACAAAGAGCTCCAATTTTGTTTAAGTTAACTCACCATAAATTGTTAATAGTTATATGTACATGTTTGATTTCTCTTTCTTTTTTTTATTTGCTTGGTCCAATTAGACTAAACGGTGCTTTAATTCGAAGTGCGCCTGGCGCACGGCTCCGTTGGCAAATTTAGCTATAACACACAATGAGCACATTAATATTATTAATAGAAACATTCAATTAAAAAATTGTGGCACATTGCTTATGATTTTTTATTTTATTCACTGCCTTAGCACTTAAAAACTAATAAATTTCAGAGAACGCGCCACTTTCAAGAAACAGCAGCAACTAACCAGCATCGATACCCAGAGTACTCGCTAGTGTTGTGTAATGCATTTTGTTATCGATCCTTTGGTAACATTTTAAACGAATGTCAATTAAGTAATTGCTTTTAATAATTAACAAATTTTAATAATTCATACACTAATTCATATTTAAGCCTCAGTATTTGTTGAACAACGATTTCCAAAAGAGACGCACCGGTAACATTGAGTCTCGCTTTATGCAGTTCGGATCCGTTAGCCTGAAATTGCATTTTTAAATTATTATTTTTTGTTGTCGGTAGTTATTATACCCTTGCAGAACTAGAGCTACTTTATATGTATATAAACTTTTAATATTTAGTGCACATATTCCAAATGCCTGCAAGGGTCTATAATCTTCGGCAGTCCGAAGATGTTTATGGTTTTTGTTTTTTAACATACAGAAAGTTTGCCAGCCGCAAGCGCTCCAGATAGCCGTCCGTTGCCACGGCGGGCAGAAAGATCCTGCGCACGAGCCGCGGCATCTGCGGCAGTAGTTGGCGCGAAAGCTTTAGATGTGCGTTGGCCGCGCTGGCCACCTCGAAGATGCACTCCTCGACGCCCTTGTCTGCGCGTTCGCTGCGCAGGATGCGCTCCTGGCTGACGCCGTGCCGCACCAGTATCTCGAGCGGCACACAGACCGCCTGCTGGCGTCCGGCGTGCGGAATGGCACGCAACAGCATGGCTATGCCCTGTGCCTTGCCCAGATGCGAGGCAGCGTGATCCACCTGCAGGTCCTGGACACCGCTCAGCTGTACCAGCAGATGCAGCAGCGATGAGCAGGTCTGATCCGCATAATCCTCCAGTTCGCGCAGCGTCTCGAATGCCCGATTCGGTGTACGCTCACGTGCCGTGACCAGCCGGCGTAGATATAACTTATTTAGCTTGGTTGTGCCCACAGTGCGGCGCAGCTCGCGCAGCACGGGCTGATCTTTTACATAGGATTTACTCGTTTCCGGCTCGAAGCACTTGTCAATGGAGTCATACCAAAACTTGAGGCGCAGCTTGGCGATTTGTGGCTCGGTTAGCTGTAACGACACAAAATGCTTAACAGTGTGTTCCATGCTCCACATGGATTCCCTGCCTACCTGGGCGCCAACGGATCGGGAGACCTCCACATTGAATGCGCGCAGCGCAAAGGCTGCGGGGCGCAGCTCCTTTGGCAGTAGCAGCGTACTCAGATAGTTTTCATAGTCATATTTCCTGCAAAGCATTTGTAAATAACTTTTCATTACAGCCCCAAATCAGGCTACATCAGCAGATTCTTACTCCACAAGGCCTATGCAATATTTGGCCCCAAATTTATCTTCTCTGCTGACCGGGTCTGTTGTTGCTTTGGGTTGCTTTCGCGGCTCCTTTTGTGGCCTGTGAGTGGCGGTGGCGGTGCCACTCCCGCTTGCATGTCGTGCCACAAGTTGGGACACAAACAATTGTCCATTGCTATTTTGTAACAGGCGCCGCATTAGTTATTTTTATTTTCTCCAAGAAGAGCTGCTCCTCACTTAACAGTACTGCTCCGCGCGGCTGTGCTGCCAGACCTAAATAAGATCGATAAGTGATAACAGCATGCTAATCAAAGGCAAACACAAATGGCAATGATCCATTGACTATGCTCTTTTTTATAGAGTGTACATTTGGAAATAGCGTATTTACCCTAGCTATCGCTTAAAAAATTTGTATATCATGCAATTTACTTGGTTGCATTTGATTTATCTTAATACGCGCAATATGAATTTTAATAATTTACAACACAACACATTCATAAGAAAGATCAATGCGTTATGTAATTAATAATTTGTAATATAAACACATTATTTGACAATATAGCGAATATAAGTTGTCAAATATTTAAAATGGTACATAAATCGTTGCCAGAATTTTCGATAGATCGATATCGATTTATGTAGTTTGAGCAACCCTTCAATGTAACACTCATCGCTGGTTTTCTTTTCTAGCCGCCATTCAAAAGAGTGTGTGTCGAGAGCATTTTGTCGTAAATTTCAAAGAAAGTGCACCAAAAGTTAAAAACTAATAAAACAACAAATTGTTAGACGGTAAGTACATGGTTCTGCTCAGCGTGAACTATTCATTTCTGATTTAATCGTTCGTAATTACACGAAAGCATAGCCAGCAGCTCACTTCGTGTTGACTAGCGTGTGTTTATTTATTTACATATGCTCATATGTATATGCACATTGCAAAATATGACTACACTAATCTAAAGTAGCAGGTTTCGACATATACTAATGCTTTTATAAGTTTGTAACGTATATACTCGAACTATATGAATTTCAGTTTGACAAGCGCATGTACCCTGTTGACTGCGTTGTCCGTTGGACAATAGGTAACAACATTGACGTACAATTTGTGTGTATAATGTGCAATTAAGGTATCAGAAGCCTGTCAAATTTGCATCAGGCAGATTTGAGACGTTGCACCAGCTCTAAATGTGCGCTAGAGCAACAATAAACGTCGAAAAACCTTAACATTTAAGCAAAATATCAAAATTGTAGTTCAGAGTTGTCACCTGTACTGTACAAACTAAAAATGTATCGGTTTCTATAAAACAACGTGACAGCTCTGGCAATTAATCGACAACTTTTTAGCCCACGGTCGATATCTCCATTACTTTTTTTTCTGTGCCCAGCGGATTTTAGTGTGCACCAAAAATAAAAAGAAAAATAAAAGGAAAAAAAAAACATAGAAAAACAAATATAATATACAAAGTGAAAAACCAAGTGATAGTTAAAGTGTGAACGCATCTATTTGTTTTGAGTCAAATAGTGCAATTACAATTTGTGCGCAAGTGTTAATATATGTACATATATATCTGCGAAAAAACCCCAATGGGCAAAATAGTATAAATACATATGAGAAAAATCGCTAACAGCGATAGCAATAACAAAAAAACGCGCAACAACAACAGCAGCAATAGCAACGTGTGTGTGTGTGTGTGCATGTGCGTATGTGTGTTTGTGTGTTGTAATTGAACGGATAGCGACAGCAACACACGGTGCCTAGCAGAAAGAGAAAAAAATAAGAACAAAAACAGTGTATTCAAATTAGAATCCGACGGCGACATTCCATAACTGCGCTGCGTAACCAACACTGATTTGCAACACTGAAAATGAAGCAGAGGCAGCAGCAGCACCAGCACACGGATCAGGATCAATAGCAGAGGCGCGCTGCAAACACTGGTGACAGAGGAGGAAAAACAAAAAACACAAGCGAAAATTGTGGCGAGAGGCGGGCTTGACCATCACGCGCCAGCAATACGGAACCAACAACCGCAACAACAATAGCAAAATGTTAGCTAAATGCTAAGTTATCTACAATTATTATTTATTGGCGGTTCTACACTTCTACTTGGGTGTGTGCGTGTGTAAATTTTCGTGCGTGCGTGTGTGTGTGTGTGCAACCCAATTGGGCAGCCGTTTTAATATATATGTATATATAATTTTTTTTTTGTCAAGCCCAAAATGCATAAGCACGCTTCATCATCAGCCTATTAATTCTATTAATTTAGCATATTTTTCGAATTTTGATGGGCACCGTGCTCCATTTGTGGTTGGCGCTGTGGTCAGGGAGGGGGAGTGAGGGTTGGGCTTAATGCCATATTGTTTCAGTTATTGCAGCTAATTGTCCGTGCCTGCTGACGTACATAAATAGAGATATACATATGTAAGTCTGTCTATTGCGTCTGTCATCACTTCATTTGTTTGTCCGGCAGCGCAATTGGCACACTTGTCATTTACTTACTCTATTGTCCGATATAGTACATACATATAAATATAAATATATATTTTTATATATATATATATATATTCACTTTGGCGTCTGGAAGTCAACTTCGAACGCAGTTGTTTTTTCTGACTTTTGCAATTTATTGCTTAGTTACTTCATCCTGATCACATATTGTTTGCAGAGGGGGTTGGGTGGGAGAGTAATAAAAAAAATTGTATACTCTCAAGGTTGTCTCCAGTGCCTCAATATTGTATAACACAGGTCTGTTTGTATGTTTCTGTGCGCTGTGTTTATCTTTTGATATTCAATATGCTCGCTAACTTTGTACAGTAAAGTATCTATACAGTGCACGCTCTCCTGTTCAAAACTAAAACATATGTTTTATTACGTTCCATTGTTTCACAGTTCGCTTTGTCTGTTAGCGGAAAAAAAAGGAACATCAAATAAACAGCTTTATTTTATTGCTTTTATTGATTATGGTCACACTGGCTGAAATGTGTGTGTGTGTGTGTGTGTGTGTGTCTGTGTAAAGTTTGTCATTTCAATTCTAACCAAACGCACAACACTTGCGGGCGACGTGACTTTGATGTCATATGCCTTTTATTGGCCATTGCTCTTTTGATGTCGCATTCGTAAACATTTTACAGGCAACTCAGGTTTCTATCAATTTTTTGTTACGGCTTTAAGTATAAATATTTATGACACATTGAGCCTATACTCCATATGCTCCCTCTGAGCCCCATTTGTAAACATTTTACTGGCACCTGAGGCTTCTGTGAAAATATTTTCATTATATTCCTTTCCTCCCGGCAGCTAAGTTTCTAGGAAATGTATGCTACGGTTATATAAATATTTATGTCCATTTGCTCCCTATTATTCATTTACCTCTGTGCCCCATTTGTAAACATTTTACTGGCAGCTCAGGCTTCTATAATTATATTTTTGTTATACTCCTTTTAACTAGCAAAAGTTAAGCTCTCTGGGACTATTTTGTTATCACCATTATCTAATCCACTGTGTGCCGCATTCGTAAACGTTTTGCTGGCAGTTATGTATGCAATTTGTTTTAAAAGCTCTTTCTCGAGATTAGCGTTTCAACCAGAGAAACTTAAATTGTTATCAGGTGTATCGCATTATCAGTGAACATTCCATTTTCGTACGTGCGTTAGATATCAGTTATTGCGAACAAAAATTTTCTTTTGTTTGGATCAATGTTTGTTTTATTATCTTATACCAAATTGAGAATAAATGGAAACGCAATAGATTGTTTTTTAGAATTTAGATTATATTTCAATATTTCTCACCTCCCAAATTATTTGTTAATACAAAATTTGTGATTCACGTTAAGGAACAATGGAATTGAAATGCGCCACATTTCATTTTCTCTACATCTTAAGAAAAAATTAAAATTGGTGAGCTACAGCGAGTGTTTACTAGGTTTTCATAGAATTATTGATTAAATAATCGATTTCTTAAATTAATCAAAACAGTTAAAAATTGATTGAGAAAAATTGAGCGAGATATAGCTCAAAGTAGGTTGCATAGAATTTTAAATAATATATGTATATATTTAAAATTTCTTAGGCTTAATTAGTTTAAGGGAACTGTGGAAATGAAACAATATCGCCTCAAATTGATTTGGAGTACTAAAACGAATTTTTACTTTATATTTACATCGGATTTTTACAAAATGTCAGCTTTCTTCAAATTGGGAGTTGAGGAACTGTTCCTTAAAAACGGAATATAAAATGTTGAATGCACTATAACGAGTGTTCACTGTACGCTTATATAGACATCTTAATGATAGATTTTTTTTAAATCCCTAATGAATTGCCTAATATATTCAAAGTAGTCAAGGTTTGATGTGTTATTTGTGAGCAACTGTCAGTCAGCCTTAAAGCAAGGTGTAATAAGTTCGATGCACTGTAACGAATGTTTACTGTATGTTTGCACACGCACGCACGCACAACCCGAGTGTGTGGCCCCGCCAAGTAACGTTCTGGCCCCATGTTTACTAATAAATTCTTACAGAGAACAACGACAAGGGAGAAGAAGAAGAGCATACACTTCACACACACACACACACACACACACACACACACATACATACAAAGACACCATAGAGCGAACATAGGAAACATAAGAGGAAGTGGCGAAGGAGTCGTAGTCGGAGTTGGTGTCGAAGCTGGTGTCTTTAGCGTGGTTGCGGCTGGTATTTTATCTACAGAACCATGGTGAGCACGAATCTGGTGGTGCCGGTGGTGCTGTGGGGTCCAACAGCGCCCACACACTGCATATCGAGCGTCTTTCTATCGGATGATCAATGCACACTGGTCACCGGGTGCTACGATGGACAGATCTGTCTCTGGCAAGTGGAGCCGGCCACATTGAAGATGTCGCCGCGATGCCTGCTCGTCGGCCATTCGGCGCCGGTGCTGTGCCTGGTGCGCGCCTCCCTGCTGCCGGAGAATAACTTTCTGGTCAGCTCATCGGAGAACGGTGAGATGTGCACCTGGGATCTGATCGATGGCAAGTGCACCGAGGCCGTTAAGCTCCCCCAGGTCCATACACAGATCCAGAGCTATCACACGGCCAACAGCGAGGATGTGCGTCTCTTTTGCATCGGCTATTATGCCGAAATAATGGTGATGGATCCGTTCAGTCTGGAGGTGATCTATGTGCTCAGCTCGAAGGTGAAGCCCGACTGGATATCTGCCATACACGTGCTGCGTCCGATGCGGCGCAAAGATGATGTCGTCCTGGCCATCACCACCACCGGCACCGTCAAGGTATGGACGCTGACCGGTAACGAGAACAAGCATGCGGAGCCCATCTATGAGAATGAATCGAAGGAGATACGTTGCCTGAATGCCATCACAATGAACTGCTGTGCCCAGAATCAGCGGACGGTGCTCCTGGTGTGCACCAAATATTGGCAGATCTATGATGCCGGCGACTTTACCGTACTCTGTTCGGTTATTGCGCCGGCCCGCGAACGTTGGCAGGGCGGTGATTTCATTACCTCGGATCGCGTCATGCTCTGGACGGACGAGGGCAAGGGCTATTTGTATAAGCTGCCCGCCAATTGTATACCGGACAACAAGGAGTTCCACTCGAAGAGCGTTGTCCGCGACGCACCCTATCTGTACTATGTGCTGCAGCACGCCGGCGACAAGGTGCTCTCCTGCCCGCCGGCCATGAAGCTGCTGATGGGCCAACAGACGCACTTTCTGCTACGCGGCGATTCCGAGGGCTATATCTCCGTGTGGAATGTGCCCGAGGTGCCGCTGGACAATATCAGTATATTGCAGGCGAAACAAATGCCGCCGCGCATACAGAAGCCCCATGTCTGCACATCGCTGGTGGAGGCGTGGTCGATCATGGATCCACCGCCGGTGGGCATACTCGATCAGCTGTCGCGGATCACCGAGTCACCGGTGAAGCTAACGTCGAGCATTTATTTGCCACAGCAGAGCCGTCTGGTGATCGGCCGTGAGGATGGCAGCATTGTCATTGTGCCGGCGACACAAACGGTCATGATGCAGTTGCTCGTTGGCATCAAGCAGAATTTCAGTGATTGGCCCTCGCATCAGATACTCTACGGCCATCGTGGACGCGTCAATTGTTTGCTCTGTCCATCGATGATCCATCCACGGTATGAGAAATCCCATCTACTATCCGGCGGCATTGATTTTGCCGTTTGCCTGTGGGATCTGTACAGCGGCAGCCTGTTGCATCGTTTTTGTGTCCATGCCGGCGAGATAACGCAGCTGCTCGTGCCGCCCGAGAGCTGCAGTCCGCGGATACTCAAATGCATTTGCTCGGTGGCCTCGGATCATTCGGTCACCCTGGTTAGCCTGCAGGAGCGCAAATGCGTTACGCTCGCCAGTCGTCATCTGTTCCCGGTTGTGACCATCAAGTGGCGGCCGCTCGACGATTTCCTCATTGTTGGCTGCTCCGATGGCAGCGTCTATGTCTGGCAAATGGAGACCGGCCATTTGGATCGAGTGCTCCACGGCATGCTCGCCGAGGAGGTGCTCTCCGCCTGCGACGAGCAGGCGCTGGAGGAGGGCGGCGGCGGCGGCGGCGTTGGCACAGCTGCCAATTCGGCGAGCGAAATGGGCATGGCCAATCCGGCGGTTCACTTCTTTAGAGGCCTCAAGTCGCGCAACATGAACGCCATACGGCATGCCACACAGCGTGGCATCCATCAGCTGCAACAGCTGCAGGGTCACAATCAGGGCAACTTTGATTTCCTTATGAAGCATCGCAGCAATCCCTTGGTCATCCAGGGCCTGCGCACCAATCCGAAGGACGCCGAGAGTCACATACTCTTCTTCGACATCGAGGGCCTCATCTTCGAGCTGCACAGCGAGGAGTACGCACAGATGACGCCCGCCACACTGGAGGCGCTGGGCGTCCATCTCCAGAATCCCAAGGATGGCAAATCGATGCACATTGATGCGAGCAAAAAGATTGGTGACTTCTTCAGCAAGGTGAAGAACAAGGCGGTCGATGTGGAGAAGATCCTCAAAGACAAGGACAAGCACGGACTCGTACAGAAGTTCAAGGAGAAGACGGAAATTGTCGAGAAGAAGGTCCAGGCGAAGGTGGAGAGCCTACAGAAGGCCGTCGAAACGCACGAGGAGCCGCCGCCGCCGCAGGATCTTAAGAGTAAGATCGCCTCCAAAATGGAGGTGACGCACGTGATGGAGGTGGCCCAGCTGTTGCTCTCCCTGCTGCACTCGTGGGGCCTCGATCCGCATCTGGACAAAGTGTGCGAATCGCAGCTGGGCCTGCTCCGGCCCATTGTGCCCATCTCGTACGGTGTGCTCTCCAAGGCGGGCTACATGTCGCTGCTGTTGCCCACCTGGCAGAATAACTATGCCATACCGCCGGGCCTGCTCCAGCTGCCCACCAGCTCCAAGAAGCGTCCGCTACCCGAAGAGCTGCAGCGTCTCGAGCACTTGACAGCGATATTCACATCACGTCTGCATTGGGAGCTGAGCACCACATTGACATCGAATCACATCTTGGCCCTGGTGGCCATGTCCAATACGCTGATGTCGATGAGCGCCGCCTCGTTTCTGCCCGACAGCGAGAAGCACAAGAAGCTGCAACGCCTGGCCCAGCGGTCCGAGTCCGCGCTGAGCAATGAGGAGGAGCGCGAGGAGCTGCTCGCCCATCACACCTCACAGATCAAGCAGGGCTGGAGCCTGCTATCGACGCACCATTGCTTCCTGCTGCCCGATAAGATCGAGGCCCTCGAGCCAAAGAAATTCAAACGGCCCCAGGTCGAGATGATGGTCAAGCGCTGGCAGCACCATTGCATCGAGATCCGGGAGGCGGCCCAACAGATACTGCTCGGCGAGCTGACGCGCATGGGCAAGAAGGGACGCAAACAGCTCGTGGAGAGCTGGGCACAATATTTGCCGCTCTACACGCACACCGAACCGATTGTCGGCGCCCAGCAGGTGGCGGCCATGATTAACAGCCATCAGGCGGGTGGTGCTGGTGGTGGCGGTGCTGCCGGCGGTGGCCACGGTCACGGTCACTCCGGTGGCGGCGGCGGCGGCGGCGGCGGCGGCGCCGGCGGTGGCGGCGGTGGTCCCAATTCGATGATGGGCAATGGCAGCAGCTCCATGTCCGGTGGCCAATCGATGTCCGGCGGCGCTGGCGGTGCCGGCGGTGCGGCCGATCAGCAGGACGATGACTATGAGGAGGAGGAGGAGGAGATCATACGCAAGCCGTCCAGTCTGTCGGAGCTAAAGCGCAAACAGACCACCGCCGTCATCCTGCTGGGCGTCATTGGCGCCGAATTCGGCCAGGATATATCGCAGGAGTCGCCCAATCATCATCGCGGCAGCATTAGTCTCGGCCATGCCACCGGCGAGCGACGCAAATCCTCCGTCGTCGAGGGCTTCGGCATCGCCAACAATCTCGCCCGGCTCACCTCGATGGCGCTGGCCCATCTGCTCTACGCGCCGCCCTCACCAAAATTACCGCAATATACGCCGTTGCGTCGTGCCGCCATCGATCTGCTGGGACGCGGCTTCACCGTCTGGGAGCCCTATCTGGATGTGTCCAAGGTGCTGCTCGGCCTCCTCGAGATCTCGTGCGAGGGCAAATCGGTACCCAATTTGAATTACAAGCTGCCGCTAACACCGCAGGCGGACGCCTGCCGTACCGCCCGGCACGCCTTACGGCTGATAGCCACCGCACGGCCGGCGGCGTTCATCACGACCATGGCCCGGGAGGTGGCACGCTACAATACGATGCAACAGAACGCCCAGTCGATCAATACGCCGCTCACCCAGTCTGTGCTGTACAAGGCCAAGGGCGAGATACTCCAGTGCGTCGAGATGCTGATCGATAAAATGCAATCGGAAATCGCCGGCCTGCTGGTGGAGGTGATGGACATTGCGCTCCACTGTGTCGACAGCAATGAGCTAAAGAGTCGCGGCCTGGCCGAACTCTGCCCGGCCATCTGTAAGTTCAATCAAATCTCGCACTGCGCCCAAACGCGACGGATCGCCGTCGGTGCGAACAGCGGCAATTTGGCCATCTACGAGCTGAGGCAGAACAAGTGCCAAATGATACCCGCCCATACGCATCCGATAACCTCGCTGGCGTTCTCGCCGGACGGCAAGTATCTGGTCTCCTATTCGTGTGCCGAGAATCGTTTGTCCTTCTGGCAGACCAGCACCGGGATGTTCGGGCTGGGGCAGTCGCAGACGCGCTGCACGAAGGGCTATTCGACGGCGCCCATTCCGGATGTGTCGCGTCTGAATCCGATGCGATTGGCCAAATTGGTTTGGATCAATAATCGGACCGTGACGCTAATGCTGGCCGATGGTTCCGAGACGCGGTTTAATGTCTAAATTGTGGGAGAAGTATCATCATAATATATCGAAACGAGCGAGCGAGCGAGCGAGTTTCATTTAGATGGCTATCGATAGCGATCTATCGATAAACATTTATCGGTATTGCGATTGATCGACCAATTGATCAACATTAAATGAAAGTCGAGCTATTATTGATCAACAACGACTTCTCGATCAACATCCATCGCCATCGATTGTCGCGATAAACACTTATCGATAGACGATACCAGCGGAGTCAACGTCGTCAGGCCACATACTGAGCAGCCGAGCTGCATACTATTTAGGCAATCAACAGCGCGGACTTCAAAAGCGAGCGACACGATCATCAACTAAAACAATAAATAGACAAAAGCACTTACAAATTTAATGGAAAACAATAAAAACAAATATATAAATAAATTAAAAACAAAAGTAAAAAACAATATTAAACTTAGGTTGCAGCAGGCGCCAAAAGCGAACCAGGCAAACCCAATAAAAAATAAAAATAAAAAACAATAATTAAAAAAAAAAACAACTGTTATTTATTATGTATAATATATATAGCTATTTGTATTTGTATATGTGTTTTGTGCGATTTTAAAACGTTTTTTTTCTTGGCAATCATTGTTTAAAAAAAATTCCGTAAACCAAAATAATTCGCCCGAGTCAAATATTTGAGAGCTATTCGCTCAAGCACAATAAAAAAAAAAAGGAGTTGAAGTCATGTTTTTTACGTATTCTTTTATAATTTATTTTATTGGTTTTTTTTTTTTTGTAATTTACGCAAATTGTTTTGGTTTTCCGGAATTAAAAATATCCCTATTTAATACTTATGTAATGCGTGTACTTTGTATTCTTAAAATTAGCAGCGGGCGAGGCCCGCAAAAAAACGAAGCTTTTTGTTTTGTTCTTTAAATGAAAAAAAAAAAAACGAAAAGACTAAAACTATTTAAAAAAAAAATTTTTAATTTAACCGTAATATATTTAATTAAAATCCAACTATATTTGTTTAAACGAAATGGAATTGAAAAAACAAAAACAAACAATACCAATACAAACAAAGAATGAATGCTGTTATTACTACTTATGCTATTGTAATTACTATTATAATTATAATTACTATTATTGATATTGATATTTGTTATACCTAATGTATTGTTATTATCTATCTACAGCTATTTAAAAACACATGTATTGCGCAATGTTGCTACTTTCTAAAACAAAAAACAAAAAAATTAAATTAAATTAAAAATACATATTTTTTTAGATTTTATATACAATTAGTTGAAAATGTTTATATTTTTGTTTATTTTTTTTCTTTGTTGCAATGTGCGAACTCTAAACTTAAACACTAAATAAACGTATTTAAAAAAAACATTAGCAATATTATATATACACACTCACAGAAACACACACCTGCAGCTGTGTCTGTACTTTACCTGTATTTATATATGTATGTTTGTATAGGTATAAAATTTATGCGCGGAGTTAAACTGAATACACACACTTATACACAATTATATATGTACTACAGAATATTATATAACAAGTGAATAAATTGTATTTGTGCTTAATTTGAATTACGAATATGTACGAATGGGTGTATGTATGTGCATATTCGAAGTCCTTCAATCAAAGTATTACACAAAATGAATTAATAAAATATATATACACACACACATATGTATATATATATATATATATATATATATATATGTATATATATATGAATAAAATTATATATATACATGCAAGAAATAAAGTCAACCAAACATGAAATAATTTCTTTGCTGTTTCATTATTAACGATACTTTAAGGGAATATCCCAAATGGAATCTAAATGTATGTAGAAAATCTAGAGTTTGCAATTGATAAAATCTATAATTGTGAAGATTGTAATATTTTATTACCTTATAAACAATATTTTTGGTAGCTTACCACATTTTTCAATTATTGATGGCTAAAAGTATTTATTACGTTATATTTGAAGTTTAAATGAAATAAACAATGAAAGCAAAATCCTATATTTAAAAATTTAAAAATAAATAACTAAGCCAATAAAATTTTTTGCTTGAAAATAAAATTTTGGAAGGATGCTTATTTATGACTACTATTAATACTTTTATTTGATTTAATTATATTCGTACTCGCTCACAAAGTGAAAAGAGTATGCTGGGTTTGTGTAACGTTCGTCTTGCTGTTCAGCTGTCCGCTAGCTTACATACCTACGATATATACCCGATGTATATCTGCGTCAGAGTAAGATATATAATATAAAGATATATAAATAACATTTTTTGTATATTTTTGCTAAAAAAAAAATTCGAATTTCAAATTCACATTTTTAATCGATTGTGTCACAATTGGTATAAAAAAAGAACATTGAAACGGATTCTGAGGGGGTCAAATTTGTTGTCAAAATTGATAAAAATGTTGACATGCAAAGCTCTCGCATAAAATTGTACTCTAAAGGAGTATTGCGGCGTCGGTTACATCCGACTGCAACGTTCTTGTTAAATAAAAGGAATGCTCAATTCATTGTTCTATGCATTTTGCAGCAAGTACTCGTTGGCGAAGATGCCCGAAACAGAGACCAGAAGCAACAATCGGGGCCGGCCCAGGAAGGCGGTGGCCGCCTTGCGCAAAATCGCTCGCATCTCCAATGACGAGGACGATATGTTGGAGGCGAGGAACAAAACGCCAGCCGGTAGCCAAGGCAAACTTGATAAACAGGGCGGCAATGAGCAGAGGAAGCAGCAACGGGACCCGGAACAGGACGATGAGCCGGAGTACGAGACAGAGATTTTGGAGCATGACTTGGAGAACGAGGACGATGAGGACGAGGAGCCGGACAGCAATGAGGCCAGCGATCTCGAGGAGCAAGTGGAGCCGCCAGCCTTCAGCCTGGCCACGCTCGGACTACAGCGCGTCGGCAGCGCTCCGCCGCCCAAGCCGAAAGTCCAAAAAGCGCCGCTGCCCACACTCAACGCCCGTGGCATGCCCGCCCGCATACGCAAGCGCAATCCGCTCTTCTACGACGAGAACATCATTAACGATGATAAGCCGCTGCGCGTCAGTCTGGCGCCCAAGAAGCTGTCGGCCCGCGGCTCCGGCGACAGTCCCGGCAAACAGCAGGCCACGCCCTCGAAGGTGCTAAAGAAGCGCAAGGGCGTCGTCTCACGCTACATGCGCTCCAATGATCCCAGCAATGGCGCCTCCACATCCAACGCTGCCGCCGATGCCGGCGCCATCGACTCATCCGGCGGCAAGCAAAAGAAGCAGCCGGGCAAGCTGTCACTGGCAACAGCTGCGGCGTCCGCCGCCGCCGGCAAAGGTCAGCAGCAGCAGCAGCAGCAGCAGCAGCAGCAGGAGCCGTTGCAGCAGCAGCAGCAGCTGCCGCAGCAGTCGGGTCATCTGCGACCCGGCCGTGGCGCCACGAGCGGCACTAAGGGCGCCGCAGCGGCTGCCGCCGTTGCCGCCGCCACCGCGGATGCCGAGGTGCAGGCACAGGCCAACAAGCGTTTGGGCCAATCGATCGGGATGCGGCTGCGCAACCTGCTCAAGCTGCCCAAGGCGCACAAGTGGGCCATCGCCGAGTGGTTCTATTCGTACATTGACAAGCCGCTCTTCGACTGCAAATACGATTTCATGAATCACGTCAACGAGCTGGCGCCGCGCCTCGGCACCCGCAAATTGAATCGCCACGAGTGGGTGAACATCAGGCGGCGCATGGGTCGTCCGCGCCGCTGTTCGGCCGCGTTCTTCCATGAGGAGCGGCGCGAGCTGGAGCGGAAGCGCCATCTAATGCGCACGCTGCAGTCGCGCAAGCCCGGCGAGCTGAAGGACTCGATGCTGCTGGCCGATATGCCCGAGAAGATACCGATGCCGTTGCCGTTGGGCACCAAGGTGACGGCACGCTTGCGTACGCCGCAGGACGGCATCTTTGCGGGCACGGTGGCCGCCTACGATTCGCTGAACGCCATGTATCGTGTCACGTTCGAGCGCCCCGGGCTGGGCACCCAATCGATACCGGACTATGAGATCGTGTCGGAGAACTTCCATGAGATGCTGCCGCTGCATAGCTTCACCAAAGACTTCCGGCCCAATTTGATGAGCATCTATCAGACGACCCAACTCGGCTATACCACAAATCTGGGCTTCACCACAAACCTGGCCAGCAGCTATCAGGCGAAACGGTTTCCGCTCGGCGCCGCCGGCAACTTGAACAGCAGCAACACGGCGACGCCGCAGAAGCATCTGGCCAACAATAATGCGGCCGCACGGAATGCGCTCAGCCTGAAGCTGAACAAGAGCGATCCGCTGCTGGGACAGGATGCGATCTGCGAGAGTCCGATCAGGCAGCAGCTGGCGCGACATCACGGCTATCCGATGAAACTGCTCGAGCATCTGGTGCTGCTCCAGAATTATATTGCCCTCAAGGAGTCGAAAATCCAGCGACTGAGCGAAATGAACGCCAACGCCGAGCTGGCGATGGGCGAGCTGATGGGCCAGGAGGAGGCCGGCGATCGGAGTCGCCGCCAGCTGCGTGACGATTTCCAGCGACGCTACGCCTCGAACATTCTATCGATAGAGCGCATCAATGGGGATCTGATGCACGAGCTGAACAAGGTCCAGGAGCTGTCCAGCAGTCTCACCCGTAATCCCAACGTACAGGCCATGATATCGCCGACGCTGCTGCGCGAGGAGTGTCGGGCCAAGGCCAGCCAGACGGTTGACGAGATGATCAAGGGTGCGGTGAAGAGTGAGCGGATGGTGAATCTGCTCAAGAATCTCACCACACTGCTAATTGTCACACAGAACCTGGACAGCGAATGGGAGGCGGCCGAGGTGAACAAAGTGCTAGAGGGCTGCATCGAGGAGGTGCGCAGCAATCTCGTCTGCAGCGACAACAGCGAGGTGTTCCACAAGAGCGTCCAAATGCGCCTCGAGTACATTGCCCTGGACATCAATCGGAATATTGAGGAGCGCAGCTTTAGTCAGGCATCCCAAGCCAACTCACCAAAGTCATCCAAATCGGCGACGGGCAAAATAACCAGTACAAAAACAACGGCAGGCGAAGCTGTTGACAAGGATAGTCAGGGGCACAAAGCAGGTGAATCGAAAGGTAAACGCGAGAGATCCAAGCAAATTGTCGAGTCGGATGTGGAGCCCATGGATGTTGACAGTGACCTGGAGGAGGATGAGGAAAAAGCCGAAGAGCAGAAAAAACAGAAGGATGATGATGCGGATGCAGATGCGGATGCCGATGCGGATGCCGATGCCGATGCGGATGCAGACGTAGATGCTGATGAAGATGCGGATGTTGATGATGATGCTGATGCCGATGACTCGGATACGGCGGATAAGCAGGACGCAATAGCTGCAACTAAAGTGGATGCCACAGATGCCGATACCTGTGCCGAGGATACGCAAATAACCATCGAGTCCATGAAGGAGTCGGAAGATGAAAGTCAATCGCACGATGAAAAGGATGAGGATAAGCCAGTTGGCGATGTTATCAAAATGATAGCTGGAGACGAGGAGTCCGACACGCAGGAGGACTTCGTATATGAAAAGTAACGAGTGACGAGTAACGTCTAGCGAGTAGCGAGTAACGAGTACCGAGACGTAGTTGTATGTACCTTAGTTAAGCCTTAGATACTTACCATTTACAACAACCCTCACATGAATCATATACATAGATGTGTATATATCAGAAAGCACGTATATGTATATAGAGATTGTTCTTTTTTTTTGTAATTAATATCCCCTTTTTTTTAAGTTTCGTTTGCTGATATACAAATTGTATATCTATATTTTAAGGCGTTCTGGTCAATTATAACCATTTTTTGAATAAACGTCTCTTTAATCTATCTTTGTATATGTGCATTTCAATTGTTAATCTGCACAACTTTGTTGCTATTTACATAAATCGGCATATTAACAATTGATATACATATATTGTTTTCTCTACTTTTTTTTTTTTTGGTAAACTAGTTTGTATGTACTTCACATTTCTAAATTTAAAATCCAAATTCTTGAGTGTGTCGCAATAAAAAGTTATAACAAATAAACGCAAATCGTTTTTAAAATTGTTTATTTAGTTTGTAAGGAACAGTTGGATGAGGCGCCGCCTATTCATCATCATCATCATCATCGTCATCATCTTCTTCGCTCGACTGGTTCAGCCAGTCGACAAGCTTGGCGAGACTTTGCCGCAGTGTTGCGTGCTCCGTGATATCCAGCTGCTCGTACCAGGCGTGTACGGCATCCTCGGAGACGAAGTCCTTGTCGTACAGATAGTGCACTACCTGCGAGATCTTTTCACGCACCAGCTCGTTCTCCTCGCATATGTCCTGCGGAGTAGAACAGTTCAAAACGTATGATATCGAATTGCAGGATGACGATCGTACTTTGAAACGAACGGAAATGGAACAGGAGTGGAGATTACAGACTAAAATTCCATACTGGTATGAAAAGCTAGCGTTAGGATTATGTTTCTTCCAAGCGGCAATTCCTTAAATCGGAACACATGGAAAAGAAACACTGGTTACTAATACAAGTACAAACTAAACACGTGTAATTGCAAGGTTTGGAACAAATTGCATTGGAATATGCATATCTTATATATAAACTTGCAGCTGATTCGACTTTTGAAATCTGTTTACTTATCAGCTTTTTGTTTCTATGTTCCATATATGCATATGTTCCATATTCATTTGATTGAACGCGAATTTATTTATAAACAATCATGTGTTTCATGTATATGTCATAGAAATGGAAAACGCTAAGAATTTTAATTAAAATTTGTTGGCCTAATTCGGATTAATTAGAAACGAATTAATAAATTAGACCAAAGTTGATTAATTTTGTACCTGTACCTGCCTGGTATGTGCTATAAAGTGCTCTATTTTCATCCGAACTCAGCCCAAGTTAGAAGTGGAATTAATAGAAATAAAAAACTAGTAAAATGTTTCCATTAAGAACTAGCTAACTAGGATTTACGTTCTCGATAGAGATTGTAAGCGAGACTGGAATACTGGTTAGGAATAAAATTGAATTTAATTCAATATTTTGTACTTAAAACCAGATGACACTGAAATTCTTGGAATTTCTTTTAGCTGGTCGACGTCGAAATCTGGTGATGTAATATAGAAATAGAAACCTTGTAATTTTTCCCAACTAGTCTAAAGCTATTTGAATGCGAAGCCACTATCTTTATAAATATAATCATCAGGGGAATACCCTGGTTAATACCTCTAGAGCCTTCAGGCAATCCAACATGGCATCCTCGCTCTTAATGTAGTTGGAGACGACTGGCCCCAGCTGCTTGAAAGCGGCATTGATGGCAACCAAAACATTATTGTTAGCCGGCTCGATGATGCTCTCCATGCCGAACACAGCCTTCACCACATTGAAGTTGACCTCCTTGAGCGACATGTTGTACGCATAGCGCGAGGAGTTAATCTCGAGTATGAGAAAGTCCGGATTGGATTTCTCGCGAAAACCGCGCGTCAGCGAGTCGATGACCTCCGACAGGAAGACTGCAATAGCAAAAACAAGTAAGAACGTTGCAGTCGGGTGCAGCCGACTGTGCAATACTCGTTCATAGTATAACATAAGCGCAAACCAGCCATTATTGTGGCCGCATTTTTTGGGCTCGACCGAAAACTGTCTCCCAAATTTGGAAATTCTAGCCCTATTTTAGACGTGAAAACTGAAGGAGATAAAAGGAGATTAAATCGCCAAAAAGCCTTAACACTTTATCTAACGCGGGTTCACAGGAGTAAATATTCCAAAAAATTGTGTTCATACGGACAAAGTGATGGACAGGAAGACGGACAGAGCACAAACCCCTTATACTCTTTTTACTGCGTCAACGAGTATAGCAAGAAATGCGATTTGTAATTGGATGGCCTACTGTTCGTGTCGTCGGGCAGCGGAGTTGGCACACGCGATCCATCGTCATCCTCGTCATCGTCGCTGCAGTAGCTGCAGTCGCTATCCTCATTTGCCAGCGCTTGCAGCTCAACCATTTTCGGTATGCAGAGGCTCGTCGACTGTGGCAATAGGTTCTCGTCGACATCGGAATCATCGGGATCGCCGGTTGTCAAATCGCTAACGATGTAGGCAGCCGGTCCAATGGCCTCGAGCTCAACTGGTGAATAAATGAGGTGGTGGTATTGGTTAGATGGATGCCCATAAACTAAAGTGGTCGCGGGGCGGTCGCTTACCCTGCTCATGCTCCTCGGTGCGCTGTGTGCTGGGTGAGCTGGTGACCAGTGTGTTGGCCAGCTTCGTATTGGCGGGCAGCACACACTTGGCGCCCAGAACACATCCGGCGCTAATGACGCAATTCTCATTGATGACAGAATCGGCGCCAATGACGCAGTGGCGCAGCTGACAGTTGTCCTTAATGGACACATTGGCCATGAGGAAGACATTGTGCAGCTGACAGTTCTTGCCGATGCGACAATTGGCGCCAACTACGCTGCAGCTAATGCTGGTGCCGGCATCCACATGACTGCCGGCCTGAATCACCACGTTCTCCTGCAGGGCCACCTTCGAGACGTTCGCGTCGTGGCTCTTGTAGATGTTGTCCTTGTAGAAGACATACTCCTGCTGCAGTTTGTAGACACCCATGTCGGGCACCAGCGGATAGGCCCAACGGCTGATGATGTCCCGACTGACCAGCTGATAGGAGAGCCAATTGTTCACCTTGTGCGCGTATTGGGCGGGCGGCAGCAGCGCCACATAGATGCGGCTGTCCAGCAGCTCCTCGTTGATCAGCAGGCCGCGCACAAAGTCGTCGCGCGTTTGAAAATCAAAATTGTCGCTAAACAGCGAAAGCATCGATGGCGAACCAATCGCTATCTGGGGATCCAACAGGCTGTGATGGAGCGTCACACACGAATTGCTGAGGAACACATCGAGCGGTATCTGGAAGCGTGTCTCCTTGTGATTCATGCGCAGACGCTGATGATAGTGCAGTCGTGTATTCTGCTTGTCGACGGCAATCAGCAGCTCGTTGCCGGTGCGTTCCGTGCTGCTGGCGCACTCCTTGAACACCAGCGTGGCGGCAGTGCCCTTATCGAACTTTGCCGTACGCTTGTGCTGCTCCAGCACTGGCCGCAGATCCGCATTGGTCACTGTATCCGCGCCCAGCAGTATAAAATTGCCACGTATCAGCGCCTTGGCGTCCAGATCACGCATCGCATCGCCAAAACAGCGACAGCCCTCGCCGCCAATCACATGGACGGTCATCTTGAACGACCAGGAGGCGTATGTGGCTATGCCCTGCCTGAAAATGGCGAGAAGCTGATATTAATATCATCAAGATTGCCAAAGATTATATATCCTTGCAGTGTTCACATACAAAAATTCAGCTTGTGAAACAATCGTTCATGACCGATCTCTACAAGTTTTGGGAAATATGTTGGGAGCATTTCTTTAGGATATCTTTAAAAAAAAGTTGTTTTTACAATAATACCTATAGCAGCTATATAACATAGGTGTCTGATTTGGGTAATGTTGGCCTGACAAAACGGGAATACCCCAACCATTTCTTGAACTCACTTGATGTGTTCGCGTATGTCCTGCAGATAGAGGCTGGCATAGACGAACACCTCCTCGACGCCGCTGCGATTTAGCGCAATTAGAGCATAATCCAACATGCTGACGTTAACCAGCGGCAGCAGCGCCTGTTAACAAACATAGATATATATATAAATAAATATATTCGGGCAACGTGCGTGGCCAAAACAACAATAGGCAATAATAGTAAATATGTATTTACTTTTATATATACTTTCTACGCACCGTGGAGCCTTCGTCGGATAGCGGTTTAAAGTTCCATACATTGTTATCGGCTATGAGCACTGCCTGGACGATTTCCTTTTGAAATTGTGACATATTTCCTTTCGTAAAATAGCCGCAAAACAAGTTTGCGTGCGAATGTAACGAAATTAAAACTGCTGCTGCTGCTGTTTGCCGTTTACAGCACTGTCAGCTGACAGTGTTGGCTAACAATGCATTTGGTTGCGCTGCAACCCTGTGACAGGCTACGCCAAATTTCAGCTGTTGACGTTGGTTTCATTGTGCTGCTTGTGTGGAATGTTTGTGCATACCACCATATTTTTGTTGTTGTTGCTGTTGCTGCCGCTGCTGCTGTTTTTATAGCCGTGCAAAAGCATAATTTAAATTCAATGTTATAGAAATTGGCATAAAGTGAGTTGTGCGCTGAGTGATAAAATGCAATTTCAACTGAATTCGAAAGCTGCATTACAGTTATCGTCATTGCTGTTTGTTCTATGATTGCGAACAAGTGACTGCGATTATACATGTGTATGTATGTATGTATATACATACTTATGTATATATATGTGTGTGTCTTATTGTAAAAAAAACTATACCCGCCCACACCCACCAGCCCAAATCAGTTTGAAGCAAATGAAAGATTAAAAAATACAGAAAGTGCAAACGTTAAAAAAACATTTAAAGCTTCCTTGACCTCGCTTTCGGTTTTGAGTCTACAAGAAAATAAATAACAAACAGCAAAAGAATAAGCAAAAAAAAAAAAAAAAACGTCACACCGCTAACTAAAAATAGCTAAAGCAGAAAAAAATACTTTGCTAGCATAACCAATAATATCGTAACCAGTATTATTCTACATTCCGCCGTGTAGCCGTTTAGTACACAAAATATCAAAAAAAGCAGGAAAGCCGCTAAAAATATACAACAAAAGTTAGCCGTCATAAAGCCGCGAAGCCATGGAGTATCCCAATGGCGCCGATGGAAGCGCCGCTCCAGCCCCAGGGAAAACCACAAAGGACATCGTGCAGCAGCGCTTCAAGTCGGACGAAACGGTTCACCTGGTAAGTTGAGGCGATAAAGATGCGCCCCCAGTTCATGTTTATGCCGTGATTAATCGATGCATTTCTTTGCATCACATTTCCATGTGTAAATGGACCTTGAGGACCCAAGATAACGTGCGTGTTCTGTTCATGTTATTTAACGCTGGCGATAATATCCCACAATTTCCAGCGAAAGTTGTAGATAAAGTTATTTATGGGATTTGGTAATGGGGCAGCCGGTTCTCCGTACTCTAGTTGGATATGCTGTTTTCAAAAGATACTCAAGCTGGGTACGCAGCTTAAAACTTGTAATGCGCAAAACTTACAGCAACAGGGTGATTAGCGTGCTCGGCCAATGAGGCAGCCTGTTGTGTGTACCTGAACTACCTGTTGGTGTACTCAAGCCGGGTATACAGCTTGACACATTTTCAGGAACATAACCAATGAACTTGGGTTTTAAACCAAGCGAATCCCTTCCAAACCGGAACTACAATATTTTTCAAATCATTAACCAAACCAGTTGCCCGAAAAAAAGTGCTGAACCATTTTTTGCTTTAACATAATTTGATAATTTAATAACTTATAGCTCATTCTTAAAAATTAATTATAAAAAAAAACGATGTCATTTCTTATAAATCATATATAGAAGGTTTCTGCTTTAAAGTTGAAAGAATATGACGAACCATGACTTGGATATAATGCCAAACTTGATGGGAGGCATTGGTTCGAACCGTTCACAGAACCAACGTATTTTTTTTGCCGATTGGTAATTTCTTTTTTTTAGCGTGCAAATAAAACCAAGTAGGCCTTAAATTTAATTTTAAAATGGGTTTACTTAGCTGCTTGGGAAAAGTTGTGCCAAAAGTTGTGCGAAGTTCGTCCAGTTGGCCCAGAATCAACTTGAAGAAAGTACAATTGTCTTAAATAGCTAATTTTGAGTCACTTGCGAATAGGATTTAATATTTGAATTCTCGCTTTTTATTTGGACAGATCTTCGAGGCATATCAAATCAAGGGGCAGGAGCACGTTGAGGGCCTCCTGACGCTGGTATCCTCGGTATCGGGTGGGACCTATGCGATCGTTTCATTCTCCCTCCTGCGCACCCCGTTGACCGCAAGCAATGAGCTGAAAATAAACCAAGTGTTTCCGATTAATAAAAGTTTTCAATTGACGACGGGTAGGTCTACCGTTCACATGTGTGTACGCGTTTGTGTGTGTGTGTCTGCACAGTATATATTGCATATATTGTAAGTTTTACAGATACCAAGAGTTCCATAGCGCAACAGCAATTCGATCTATCAACGGATGATGACAGGCCATCTAAATACTACTATCATCCATATCGCACGGAGCTGGGCTCGGTCGATTTCAATGAGTTCTGTGCGGAAATCGATTCCTGCAAGCGAACCATGTGGGAGGCGGAAATGCCGTCGGAAACGCCGCTGAATTTTCGCTGGCTAGACGATTATCGTGAGATCGGTGAGGTGAAGCAGGAGCTTAAAAAGCGCGAAAGCCAGTACATAGTCTACGAGGATATTACGTATGTTGAGTAATTGATCAGTTTGCTTCATTCAAAATGATGTACATTTTCTTCCTTCCATGTAGTATCTACTGCGCCACGTGGAATGTGAATAATCGGCCCTGCTGGGATAGCAACCAGTCGTTGCGCCCTTGGCTGGCACGCGGCGAGAAGGCGCCCGACATCTATGCCATTGGACTGCAGGAGCTGGATACCACCGCCAAGGCAATGCTCAATGGTAATCAGATGCAAATGTACGCCACCCAGTGGATGTAAGTGTGCCAGTGTGTGAGACATCTCCATTTTGCTATGCTTATAAATTCAGTTGTCATTAAAACGAGCAGTTCGGCATTTCATAGTTTATGAGAGACGCAATTTGACCTATTTATATGAGCTATGTTAACGCAGCTTTATCCTGGGCAAATGTTTTTTTTTTTTTAATTTTAATTGTGCGCTTCTGCAGCTGCGAGTTTCTTTTATTATTATTTGTATTGATTAAATAAGATTACTTAAAGTTTTGCCCATAGAAACATAGAAACATTCTCCTATGCCATTCGTCGAACAAGTTTGTCCTATTTTTTGTCGATTTTTTATACAGGGATTTCTTAGATCACTATTAGATGTTTGTATACAGTATTCTGCGAGTGTTTAGTCGCTACTAGAATATGTTTAAGATCCTTTTTATTCCAATGCCTCTACTGTCATCCTATTTCCCGCAGACGCAAGATGGTGGACAGCGTACACGACGGCGTCGAGTATGAGGAGTTGCAATCGGTTCGCTTGTCGGGCATAATGTTGACAATAATCGTGCGCAAGCAGTTGCGTCAACACATTTTGCGCTGCCGCATTAATTCGGTGGCACGCGGCATGTTCAATGCGCTGGGCAACAAGGGCGGCGTTGCCGTCAGCATTAAGCTGAACGAGGCAAACATTTGCTTTGTCAACTCACATCTGGCCGCGCACATGGGCTACGTGGCGGAACGCAATGACGACTACAAGGCCATTGAGGATGGCATCCGTTTCGAAGAGATTGGCTTGCCGTTGCGCACCATCAGCGACCATGAGTAAGTGCAGCCAAAGAAATGAAAGGCAGAGAAATTTAAAATCAATTTTATTGCAGTCACATTTTCTGGCTGGGCGATCTAAACTATCGCATACAGGAGCCAAGTGGACAGCAGCGTCCGGGGCCGATGTGCGATGCGCAAACGTTTGAGCTGATGCTGCAATACGATCAGCTGCGCACGGAGATGAGCCACGATAGGTGCTTCAAGGGCTATACGGAGGGCGGCATTCAATTTGCACCGACGTACAAATACATTGTGGGCACCGATATCTACGACAGCGAACGGCCGCCAGCGTATTGCGATCGTGTGCTATGGAAGGGCAAGCGCATCGAGCAGTTGGCCTATAATAATGTGATGGAGATACAACAGAGCGATCATAAGCCCGTCTATGCCATATTCCGGGTGAAGGTTAAGACGCGCGACGAGGCCCAATATAAGCTCGTGCTGGGCGATGTCCTCAAGGCGGTGGACAAGCGTGAGAACGATAATCAGCCGCAGATAGTCACAGAGCGTACCATCATTGAATTCGGTTTGGTGCGCTTCAATGAGCCGGCCATACGGGACTTCAATGTGTACAACAATTGCCCGCAGCAGGTGGACTTTAAATTCAAGGTCAAGGATTTGCCAAACGATATCTGCGAGAAGTGGCTGCAAGTGGATCCGCCTGCCGACAGTTTAATGATTGACTCGGCGCGGAGTATACGCGTACGAATGATGGCCGATCCCAATTCGATAACTGGGCTGCTCCACAAGATTTGCAATACGCCCGGCAAATGCGATTTTGATATACTCATACTGCATGTGAAATCCGGACGCGATATATTCATAACCGTAACGGGTGAATATCAGCCCAGCTGCTTTGGACTATCCATGGAGACAATGTGCCGCACCGATCGACCGATCATCGAGTACAAACAGGATGAAATCAAGCGACTGGTAAATTACAATTATACTAATCTGGTACTAATACATAGGTTGGGGAAGTTTTTAGGACACGTCAAGCTTTTGCAAAATCAATTTCTCCCGCCCAAAACAGTTTTTTATTCGATTGTAAGTTTTTGGTTTTTTTTTTATCGTTTTGTAAGTCGCAGAGTGGATAATTTATGATATTTAATTTTTTGGATTGCTTTTCATCCAAACAATCAACGTTTTTGTTGTTGAAAATAATGCAAAAATGTATTTGGTACGTCTGTTAATAGATTTTGAAAATGGGGTGGAAAAACCTTATAGTTGAGATTTGAAGCATAAAGATGAATGTTATAGCGTATTTAACGATTGAATCATTACTCTAGATACTTGACGTAACGCCCGAATACCGTGTAACGATGCCACGTGAATTTTTCCTTCTTATCGACTATCTGCACAAGCAAGGTGATAAGCTAAAGGGCATATTCCAAAACTACGATCGCCGGCAGCCGCTCAGCAGTCAATTCAATGCCGTACGTGACTGGCTTGACACCTGGTCGGAAGATGAGTTCCGTACGTTCATTTTGTTCGCTATACCGTCGATGTATTGAGTCATAGATTTTCCATTGCGTTTAATTTACAGCCGGCACACCGCAAACTGCAGCCGAGGCGCTTTTGCTGTTGCTCGACCTGCCGGAGCAGGCGCTGCTGGAGCCATTTGTGGAGGATCTGCTAATCAGCAGAAGCAAATCAGAGGCCATGGAGTTAATCGCGCTGCTGAGCGCACCCAAACGCAACGTCTTCATGCACTTGTGCATGTTCCTCCGCGAGGGTGTTGAACGTCACGATTACGAGGTGGCCACTGTCGGTGCGTAGCCAAGGATGCAGCTGAACTATATTTAGCTTAACTAATCGATACTCATGTTCTCGTCAACCTTCTAACAGCTTCTGTTTTCGGGCGGATTCTGTTGCGCACCAACAAATGCAACGTGACATCGGACTATCTTAAGAGCTGCAGTGATTTCATGCGGCGCTTTATCTACATCGAGAGTTCCGATGCGATTGCCGGTGGAAATGGGCATGGCGGCGCATCTGGTGCCAGTTTACAGACATAATTGACGCGCAGTTGCGTTCCGATTGCGTTTGTACATGTATACATATAACATATGTATGATCTACAAATATGAATGTAAATTAGTAAATTATTTATTTTAATTGTAATTTAAAAACACACAAAACATAACAAATTGAAACTTATGTATTTGTCTAGTTTGTTGATGGTACACTTACGAGTAGTTCCTCTATGGCCTAGCATTTACGTACTATATAGACATATATCTGTTCTTTGTTTTACTTGTTAATTGTTTACTGCACATACGGCACGTATTAGATGTATGTATGAAATTTATCAACATTCAAGCAATCATGCATATTACTCAATATATCTATTGTACTTGTAGCCTATATTGGGCTTATAATTATAAAACGAATAATAGCCTAACTTGTATTATTGGAAACGATAAAAGAAGAGAAAAACACTTGGCTTCAACTTAAGATATATTTACATATATACATACACATATGCATTTTGTTATTCTTCTCCCGATTATTTAGTAAATAAGTACAGATTTAGAACAGAAGTAAACACATTTATGGCAGTTAAACTACCAGTCAATCCTAAATTGAATTTTACTTATTGCTTTTTTTTTTTCGGGGCTATCCATCGGATAGTGTATAAACATGGTTCGGCATTATAATTAGTTGTTATTTGGGCAACTATACATATAAATATACCATATGTGATTATGTATTTCAGCCGCTTAGGTTCGAAACTGCCTTGGTTTGAACGAAACATTTAAAGCTACCGTTATTGTTTAAATATATGTGTATATTTAAAGCCATGGGCTTTCGCTAAAGGTTTTCTAATATTTTTACAGTGTAATAAATGTTCCGGTGTAATTTAAATTTAGTTTTAATTTCATTAATTTTGTGATACAAATGAGTAACTTAAATTTTAAGTGGCTGTCGCTAAACAACTAAGAAATATGTATCAATTGCTTTTATTTTCTATAATATTGTGGCAGATTAATTATATGTGCACGGTACGCTCATAAATAAACAAATAAAGCTTGCTTAAATCATACGTGTACATTTATTATTGTCAGTGTATGTACATATGTATATATAAATATATATATTTATATGTATATTTATATTGACATGTTTGTCGTGTGCAGCTGTACATTTGTGTGCTGAATTGCGCCAAAAATGTGCTTGGCGTTCATCAACACTACTGTCGTTAATGTTATCGCGATCCAGCATTTTTATCGGAAGGTATAACATAAAAAAAAAACATTAAAGCTCTACAACTAAGCGGTAAATTACTTTAAAAAATTTCATTTTATTTTTTTAATTCTTTATACAGTATATATATACTTTACAAACTAACTATAACTTACTTTTTATATTCATGTCCAATTAACTGTGTTATCGCTACTAGACATTGTATCGATGTTTTGGTACAGCACCATCACTATGCCCTAAAAACAGTGTTGTTTTTTGCTTAGCAAAACAAATGGATATTTAATTTGCACAATTGGAACTGTTTGCGTTGATAAAAACATTTATGTAAAATGTCCGCCGAGGACCCGAGAGAACCTGAATATCCCGTTGCAATGGAGGAGGACGAGGATGATGATGACGATGATGATGATGATGATGAAGATGATGATGATGATGATGAGGACGACGATGACGACGTTGAGGAGGAGGATGTAGAAGAAGGAAACGCACATGCCACAAGCGGCAATCGACCACACACGCCGCTAGATGATGTGGCAGCGGCGCTGAATGCCGGCCTGGACATTAGCGGCTCCACGGAGCCGTCGGATGGCTATGAGGGCGAGGCGGAGCAGTCGTATGAGACAAACGTCACACCTGAGCAGTGCGACACAGCGCCCGTCGAATTGTTAGTCGAGACTGAAGTGGTAGCCGGGACTGAATTTGAAGTCGATGCCGAACCGGAAGTCGTAGAAGAAGTAGAAGCGGTACCGGTACCGGTACCGGTACCGGAACCGGAACCGGAACCGATTCGACCGCCTAGACGCATGGGCGATGACCATAGCCCCGTTTCGGAGGCGGAGGAGGTGGAAGAGGAGAGTAGCAGCAGCAGCAGCAGCAGCACCAGCACCAGCAGCTCAAGCAGCGGCGATCAGAGCGATTCGGGCACCTCAAACTCCGAGGCCAGCGATGAGGACTCCGAGGGCTCGCCCACCACAGTAATCGATGTCAGCGATCTGGCCGGCAACGATGACTATAGCAGCGGTGCCACCGCTGATAATGCGGAAAGCTTGACCGAATCTATCGAGGAGCCGGTCGAATATGAAGCTGGGGTTATGGAGACAGAGCCTGCTCAAATGTATGAAGAAATGCCAGCTGAGCCGGTGATGGAAGGTGATGTGGAAGCGGAAATGGCGGCGTTGGTGGGGGAGAACACGGAAATGGAAACGGACATGGAAGCGGAAGCGGAAGCGGAAGCGGTAACGGTAGTGGAGGCGCCAATGGAAGTGCCCGAAACTCCCGCATCGCCAACGGACGATGGCGAGGAGCCAATCGACCTGCTGCCGCCCTATAAGCGACCACGGTATCACTACGATTCCGTCGAGGAGCGGGTGCAGCACCAGATGTACCAGACACAACAGCTGCTGGAGCATCTGAGCCAGTCGCAGCCGTTGCGCATGGTGCCGCGCGATCCGCGCCAGAAGCAGGAGGTCACGTATTTATTGCGTGACGAATTCGAGAGCATCTCGGACAGCAGCGATGACGGAATCAGCGATGATGGCGGCGACGAGGGCGATGCCGATGATGACGACGATGACGATGTCATTATCGTGGAGCCGGACGGCACATCGCGCGACACGGTCACCGCAACAGACGCGGAGGGCGATTCGCCGTACCATAAGATCGATATTATCGACAATTCGGAGAAGATCTATTATATACGGCGCACGGACGGCACCGTGCACGCCGGACAAGTGCTGCAGTCGCGCGTCACCGACAACTGCATCAGCCCCAACGAGTACTATGTGCACTATGTGGGCCTCAATCGGCGCCTGGACGAATGGGTCGGCCGGCATCGCATCTCCGACAATGCGGACGACCTGGGCGGCATAACGGTGACGCCCCTCCCAGCCGAGGTCTTGTGCGACCAGCCCAGCACAAGCGCCAGTGCCCTCGCCCTGGCCGCCGCACTGGCCAGCGCCAGCGCCAGCGCCAGCACCAGCACCAGCAGCAGCAGCAGCCACTCGAGCCTGGTGCGACACAAGCGGCAGGGGAACAAGGACTACTATCTGTCGGCGTGCGAGAACAATCGCTACGATTACAGCGACAGAAAGATGACGCGCTACCAGAAGCGTCGCTACGACGAGATCAACCACGTGCAGAAGAGCCACGCTGAGCTGAGCGCCTCGCAGGCGGCGCTCGAGAAGGAGCACGAGTTCATCACGAAAATCAAGTACATTGACAAGCTGCAGTTTGGCAACTACGAGATAGACACCTGGTATTACAGTCCCTTTCCGGGCGAATATGGGCGGGCCCGCGTGCTATATGTGTGCGAGTATTGCCTGAAGTACATGCGGCTGGAGAGGAGCTATCGGTATCATCTGTACGCGTGCCAGAAGCGAAATCCGCCCGGCAGGGAGATCTACCAGAAGGGCACCCTCTCCATCTATGAGGTGAACGGCAAGGAGGAGCCGCTCTATTGCCAGCTGCTCTGCCTGATGGCCAAACTGTTTCTCGACCATAAGGTGCTCTACTTCGATATGGATCCGTTCTACTTCTATGTGCTCTGCGAGACCGACAAGCTGGGCCGGCACATCGTTGGCTACTTCTCCAAGGAGAAGAAATCGCAGGACAACAATAATGTCGCCTGTATTCTGGTGCTGCCGCCGCATCAGCGCAAGGGCTATGGCAAACTGTTGATTGCCTTCAGCTATGAGCTGTCCCGGAAGGAGGGCGTCATCGGCAGCCCGGAGAAGCCGCTCTCCGATCTGGGGCGGCTCAGCTATCGCAGCTATTGGGCGTACACGCTGCTCGAGCTGATGAAGGGCCGCTGCTCGGCCGAGCAGACCAGCATCAAGGAGCTGAGCGAAGCCAGCGGCATAACGCACGACGACATCATATACACCCTCCAATCCATGAAGATGATCAAGTACTGGAAGGGCCAGAATGTCATCTGTGTGACGGCCAAAACGATCAACGATCATCTGCAGCTGCCGCAGTTCAAGCGGCCCAAGCTGACCATCGATTTGACTTGCCTCAACTGGAAGCCACATACCCCACCACCGCCTCTGGGCGAAATGTGGCGCAATCAACGCCTTCAATAGGACGAGGAGAACTTGGCAATTATCTTTAAATAACTATAAAAGTAAAAGGATTTTTTTTTTTGCTTATTGAAATATCGTGTAGTTGTTTCCGGTTTAACTACTACACGATACAAATAATATTATAGACAATTTATATTTTAAGTACATTTTTTTGACAATTTTTTTTTTTTTTTTTTAACTGAACTGGCGAAAAAAACTCCTTAAATAGTGAATAATTTGAAGTATAAAGAAAACAACATTATGTATATTTGGCATTGAGTCAAATTTGTTTTCAACAATCAGTAAAAAGCAATTAAATAATATTAACTTTTAATATTAAAAAAAAAAACAAATTCGTTTATTTCATTCGCATTCTCTCATTTAAAAGTTGTACTTGACAGCTGAGTTAGTTTATTAAATTTGATTTACTGTCTTTTTATTAATGCCCACATACCGCTTTAAAAGCAACAAGCTGAAAGGGCAAGAAATTAACCCCTTTCAATTTGTCTAATGGGCATAATTTCAATAAGAAGTGTAATGCAATTAAAAGAAATATATCGAGAAATACGCGATTGCAATAAAGCGATCACTGAAGAAAGATCGATATATACATATTTGAAGCATAAATAATTGAAATTACGTTTCAATTACTTCAATTTAATAAAATTGAAAGCTACCTAGCAACATTTTCATGGCTTCCTAACTCTAATGACGCTTAAAATACACCAAACTTTTATCGATAGTATATTTTAAAGACTGTGCAGCCCTAGTTGCATATGCTCAACGTTGCTATCGATATTATAGATTAGAGTTGTGCAGCCCTAGCTGTGCCGGCTAAATTTTGTTTGCTATTGTTTTATGGAAACTATTGGCTGAAATAATGGGTCTACTGTCCGATCCATCGTTGTCGACGCACAACAAACTGGTGGACAATCTGGCAAAGCATGTGCGCAAGGTCTGCTATGCGTTCTACACGGCGGGCGTGATATGGTTCCTGTGCCTGGCCCTGCCGGAGTTCAACCACAGCACCTACTTATCAGAAAATGCCCTATCGCCAGGTAAGAGTGGCTGCTGATTGTCGCATAGTATTTGTATGCCCATTGTCGTCGGTGAATAGGTCTGGTATATCCGGAGATACGCATAGATGCCAATCGACTGGCCGTACAGCTGCTGGAGGAGTTGCAGCGCGAGCGCAAGGATCATCAGTCCACAACGCCACACGCCTGGATTCTGGCCAAGTTCAATGAGTTCGGCTTGGAGACGCACACGCACAATTTTACGCTGCGCTATCCATTTGGCGGCGGCAAGGAGTACCATGGCAAAAATATTTATGGCATATTGCGGGCTCCGCGCATCGGTTCCACTGAGGGCATTGTGTTCTCAGCGCCGTATCGTGCGCCCAGCTCGGTGCATGTGGACATAACGCCGAGTGTGCCGCTGCTCTTGGCCTTTGCTGATTTCGCAAGGCGTAAGTTGCAATTGCCGCATTGCTGTACTTGAGAATTAATCAGGTTTTGTATTGCAGGCAAAAACTATTGGGCCAAGGATATGGTATTTCTGGTGACCGAGCAGGAGCAGTTGGGCATGCAGGCCTGGCTGGAGGCCTATCATGACGGCGACAAAGAATTGGACAGCACCAATACTTATCTGTTGGCTGGAAATCTGCCCGCACGCGCTGGTTCGCTGCAAGCAGCACTAAACATTGAAGTGCAAGATTTGGAAATCGGTTGGTCTCAAATATATTATACAAATATAAATAATATTTCGACCACATGCAGATTACGTTGATGTGAGGATCGAGGGCTTGAATGGCAAACTGCCCAATCTGGATATGTTTAATTTGGTGCAGCGCATAATGGCACGCGAGGGCGTCACCTCGGGCTACAAGCAGACGCCGCGTAAAAAGCGTCGCTCCAGCCTCTCCAACTATGAGCAGAATCTGCGTCAAATGCTTGCCATGCTCTCTACCCAATCTTCGGGTGTACCCAATGGCAATCACGGACTATTCCATCGCTATCGCATCGATGCACTGACCATATCGGCTGCCAAGCGTGTCACCAATTCCAATATTAAGAGCAATCCCAACTCATCAGCTGTGCCGCTACTAAAAGCCATCGAGGGCATTGCGCGCAGTTTAAATAATCTGCTGGAACGCTTTCATCAGAGTTTCTTCTTCTATGTTATTGTGCACAACGATCGTTATATTTCCATTGGCGATTATATGCCAGCTTTGGTGGCGCTTCTCGCCTGCAGCTTTCTGAAGGCCTATCTCACGTGGTCCACACTGGATGGGACAAGTGGAGCATCGGAAAATCGCCAGCAGCAGGACGCTAAACCGGAGACGGCATCTGTATCGGAGTCGGAACCGGAGTCGGCAAAGCTGTCCTTGCCATATGGTTCGGTATTGATCTATTTGGCTGGAGCTCTGCTCATCGGCTATTTGGGCAATGTGCTGCCGCTGCAGCAATACTTTATGGAGCTGCCGCTGAGCGCTGCACCGCTCACCGCTTCCATATTGATTGCCCTGACTCTGATTGGTTTTGTGCTGCCTTTCGTTGTGGTGCTGCCGCATGGCGGCTTGGAGCTGTTGCACATCAGCCTGCTGCTTATCTACGGCTGCACTCTGATTGTCATTGGCCTGCTCAACTTCTCGTTGGGCTTCTTCGTGGCAGTGCTGACGGCGCCCATGATCATTGCCCTGAATACAAGCAACACGAACAGGACGATGCGCATCCTGGTGCGTGTTTGGGCGCTGATCCTGAATCCACTGGTGGTCATCTATGTCATTGTACTCATCATGAGCTTCTATCAGTTCCCCGAGCTGACGTTTCAACAGCTGCTGCTGCGCGCCGCCACAGCGGCCATGGATGCGTCCACCTTTGCGCTCATTGATTCAGTGGTGAGTCCTGTTCGCAAGCACTTGATGAATTCCTTTCGTTAAATACGTGCTAATTTATATTACAGATTTATGGCAATTGGCTTTATTTTGTCATTTCCACCATATTCCTTCCACTTTGGATCGTTTGCTGGACACTGGCGTTGTCGTTGCGTCGGGACAATGAGATTACTCCGGCTAAGCTGAAAATAAATTGATCTGTCGCTGTTTCATTTCTGATTCCATTTTTGTTTTATGATAATTTAATGAATAAAATATGTATGTTTAACTATATATAGTTAAATTATTAAGGCAACTTTGTATGTTTGTGTATATGTTTTCAAAATCGAGGTCTGAACCGATTTACAAATGAAATTTGTGCCGATATTTTATGAGCCTTGAGAAAATTTGTTAATTTTCTATAAATTATAAATAATATATATAATACTTTTTGTGTTTAAAGTAATGTGACGAACAAAGGTCCAAACTTAATTGCTGCACCAAACCAGATTCACAGACCGAATTGGTTCGGTTCGACAATATTTTTTTTGTGTTTGCAGCTATGGTAAAACTACCCCGTGCTTCAGAAATCATGTATAGATAAATAAAGAGTAAATAAATAAAAGAGGTATACAAATATATACTATATGCATGTTTTGATTTTATAAATCTTTGTCTGCATTTATTTAAATATAATTTTCTTTTCTAATTATATTTTCACTTATATATATCTTTATGAAATTTCCGAATCCAGCTTAAATAGTGAATATACAAACTGTACTGCTTGTTTAAAACAGCGCAATTTTCTCCACCTAAAACCCCAATACCACCTCATCGGATTAGAGACATCCATTCATAATTGAAAAGAGCTAAGAAAAACAATTAACCACACGCTTGGCCAAATCAATGAGTGGATTTGTTTTGCTTCGATGCAAGGACCTCAGAACAAATAAGAATGCTGTGAAACAGTGTGCTCGACTAGCAGATAACCTGTAAGCAATTCAAAGGTGAAATTTAATAATACATATAGATGAAATCAAAGCTGCAAGAAAAGAAAAAAAATAATGATTGGTTTAGTTTACGGCTCGAACCTATTTCTGCTGAACCTGATTGGCAGATATTATATTATATATAGGAACATATTTCATTGTCTTCTTTGTAGTTGTTGTTTTTTAATTGGAGGAAAATATCTTTAGCGAATTCTTATTTATGATAATTTTCTAAGCTCAGGCAGATAGATAGATGGATATATATAGATTTTTGGCGGTTAAAGTTTTCCTATTGGAATTCTGCTTTAAATATATTTATATTTATTTGTATTAATAATATATGTATATATTTTACATTTACATGTATATATAAAATTGAATAAGTGTCATTCCTTCATACATTGCCATAATTTTAATAAAATCGTCCTTTTTTGCGTACAGGGTATAAAAAGTTGAAAGTCATTAGTTTATTTGACTGCTTTCACACCAAGACCCACATACACTTACACATCTATGTATGTATATACGTGAATATCCCTATATATACCTATATGTACACAGAGAGAAAAAATCAAGTATTTCGAAATTCAAACCCTATTTTTTGGACTTGATTTCTCGCTAAGATTGAAATTACTGAAGTCCAGAGGTTTGAATTTATATTAACTTATTATCATACATATATCATATCGTAATTTATTATTTTGAAACATAAAAAGTTAGTTCAAAATATACATGATGTAAGAAATGTTATAACTTGATTTAAAATCTTGATTTATCTGATTCTATGATTTTTAAAATCTTGATTTAAGATTGTACAAACTTGTTCAGTGAGTATTTGCTGTATTAAAATTATTTATAATTCTTTTAGGCTTTTAGCTTTTAATTGTTATATTTATATATATGTATATATAGTACATCTTTTAGTGTTTTATACATTTTACTTAGGTTGACAACCTATTAAAAAAAAATATATATATATAATAAAAATAATCGTTAAAAGAAATGTTGTTAAACTATTTTTAAAAACATAAAAGTTCGACTTTTTCTCGCTGCGTTTGTAGACGTGTGTATAAGTGCATATATAATTTGACAAAGTTGATTTATTGTGGCATCTAGCAATAGCACGTATCCGGTTTGAAGAGCAGCCGCACGAGCGAAGCCCGTGAGGGGGGGGGGGGAAGGGAGCGGGGTGGGGTGTGGTTAACATAGGGTGCGGTATGAAAGTGAGCAAACTTTTCGACTATGACACGCAACTCAATTTAAAAGTTTCGAGATGCTGGCAATGCTGCGATGGAGGCGGTAATTAGTTATGAGCTCGAGCCAAAGCCAAACACAAGGGGTGCGGGGAGGGGAGCGGGGGGAAGGGGAGGGGGAGGTGGCTGTAAGGGGAGTCGGAGTCAACTGTTGCCGGCTGCTGTTGCAGTCGCTGTTGGTGTTGGTCATGCTGCACTCGCCGGCATTGGCATTCAGACGAGCTTAACAAGAAAAGTTTAATTTTATTATTTTTTATTTGTTTTACTTTTATTTTTATTTTTATTTTTTTTTTGTTTGGCGCACATGAGACAGGTGGAACTTTGCACAGCTACTAGGGGGGATTGATAGTAGGTACGGTTGTGTGGTTGGCAGCGAGTGTTGTTGCTTACAGTGCAACGAGTTGTTAATTGAGTGTCGGCGACAATTCCAATATAAAAAAAAAAAAGAAAAGGATTCTTCCTATTTAACGGCCGCATTTCGCTAATCGTGCTTGGCCAGAATCGAAATGGGCTCGCAACGCTCGCCCGCCGATGCCACAAAATCCTTCAGTTCGTCATCGGTGGGCAGCAGATCAACGGCGAGGGCTTCTTTGATGCGGGCAAAGTCGGTCGGGCCCTCGAATTGTTCAATTGTGGACTTTTGTTGTTGTTGTTGTTGATCGTGTTGTTCGTGTTGCTGCTGCTGCTGCTGCTGCTGCTGCGATTGTTGCTGCGATTGTTCCTCTGTGTCGTCGATGGGTATGCGATCCTTGGCACGTTCGAGGGCCGTGTAGCAGCGTTCCATAATCTCGGACAGCTCGGTGCCCTCCAGCTCGGCGTTGAGTGCCCCAAATAGAGTGTCTAGGGAGCGTGTGGTCGTCTCCAGTTCGATTTCCTGCACCAGGGTCAGATCGCGCTGGTGCTGCGAGCAGTAGATTATGTCCTGGCTGAGATTGTTCGCATCCATTAGCATCTGATCGATCAGCTGATCGGTCTGATAGTATTCATCCCGCAGCTCGGCGATCAGGCACAGCTCACGCGGCGATGGCGGCGGCGGCGGCGACGGCTCCAAATCGAACTTGCGCGGCTTCCGTGCGGTTATCCCAAGCGATCGCTGTGTCCCGGCGCTGGGCGGGCTCTGCTTCGATTTCGGCTTCAGGGCGACGGCGGCCACGACATTCGGCTCGGCGACATCCGCCGCATCCTGGCCAACACGCTCGACATTCGCCTGCATGCTCGACACGCTGGTCAGGCGCAGGCGCTTGGCGCGCTCCACGAGGCTGGCGAGCGCCTGCTCGGCGACCATCTTCACCTGACGCTGGCTGTCGCTCATAGTTTGCTCTTTGCTTATTTCTTTCTTTTTTTTTCAGTTTTTTCTTTGTTATCAAAAGATGCTGAGAAATCCTTTATATATATATTCATATATATATATATAAATGTTGTTTAGTTTCGTATTTGGTTTGCTTAACGCCTATAATTTTGCAATTACGTTTAGTATCTACTTGTGGTACTTGGCTATTATATTATATATATATATATATATATTATATATTCCGTTAGATTTTGAGCGACTGGAGTGTTGAGCAATCTTTATAGAAATGTGAAATGTGAATTCCCTCAGGGCAGCTGCCTAACGACAGGTAACTCAATGTGTATTCTATGTTCAGTCAGTTTTACAATATACCTATATCATGCCAAATTGCCTGTCTATAGAGTGATATTCAAAAGTCAGGTTCATAGAATAATAATATATAGATATATATATAATTCCGTTGTGGAGAAATATACGTTTCTTTAATTTGTGGGGGGGGGGGGGGGAGTGGGCGATTTTTAGAGGAGCTCATCAGTGAACCGCGATGTTAGAGCTAGAGTCGCCAAATTTGCTACGTAGATTGGTGGTGACCTCATGACATTTCAAAGTCCCATAACTTTGTCAAAACTGAACCGCTTTTCTTGATATTTACCATTTTCATCATGGTTTGACATCTAGATCAAGTCTGCATTTAAGTTTAATTCGTTTTTGAAAATCAATTTTTTTGGATTTTTTTCCGAAAAAAATCCTTTACTCCCCCCTTATTATTTTGAAAAAAAAAATTTTTTTTTAATTTCAGAATCGTGAATTTTTATTTTTAATCGATTGCAGGTACCTAAATTAGTATAAAACGCAACTTTAAAACTGATTCTGGGGAGGTCGATTTTTCTGTTAAAAATCATGGCAAATTTACAAAAATTTAGACAAGTAAACTTCCCGAATCCATACTTTCCACATTTCAAAGTCCCATAACTTTGTTAAAACTGAACCGATTTTCTTGATATTTACCATTTTCATCATGGTTTGACATCTAGATCAAGTCTGCATTTAAGTTTAATTCGTTTTTGAAAATCAATTTTTTTGGATTTTTTTCCGAAAAAAATCCTTTACTCCCCCCTTACTTATTTTGAAAAACCCCCACGATATAAACAAATTGTATATTTTTCCATTGCGCACTGTGAACGAGTATTATGCACTCGGTTACGCCCGACTGCAACTTTCTTATTTGTTTGAAATTAAGTTTGAAACATTATTAAATTAAGTACGAAACAGATATATCATGAGTTCTGCTATTTAACAAGCTTGCCCAAATTTAAAATTGTATTTAAGTGTTAAAAATTTTTCGGAAATATGAATGTTCTTCTCAAGTTAAAAAATGTTTACCTTGGCCGGATTTTAAAAAAGTATGTGCAATATTTGTACTATAATATTACTTAATGTTTTTTGTGTTCCTATTTTTAGTAATAAGTTTGCCCCACAGTGTGCCTTGAAAATAGTTCGTGGCACACCTGAAATTGCCTTAACGGGAGCTCATCTTAAATATTCTAATGTCGACTTCCTGCTTCGCTTAAGTTGATTTCCCTGTATGCATACCAATGCATACATAATCGAAACAATGTGTGTGTGTGGAGGTGGGGGTTGGGGGGGGGGGAGCTTGGTAAACTAATAGTTGTGCATATATTGTGTGTAGCCAGGTGTTCTGCTGTTGCTCATATGGCTTTACCTCAAATTTGAACGAATGGCACCATAAAATGGGGGTTACAACACTTTGTGTACCTTGTATCTACTTTAATTTACTTTTTATTTGCATTTGTCGCAGGTGCTCAATTCGTAAAATACCCTCTATTTTAGCTTCAGGTGCGAAAACATATATTTGTTACATTTATTTATTAATATATCATGCATATTTTTATAATAAATATCTTACGTAAAGTTCATAGCACAACAATATTGTTTGTGGTTCGGTTCTCGGTTCGAACCAATAATCTGATTTTTTTTATAGGAACAGAAAAACTATTTGAATCCTGGTTAGGTGTGAATGTTTATAATGTGTTAGGCGAAATCCACAGCAGAAAATAGTTATTGTTAAAATTAAAAATTAAATTTTTTTATAGTTAACATGTTAAAATATTGTCCAAGAATTTCTTTCAAAAAAAAAAGAAAATACAAAAAACACTGTATTTTAAATAATGCAAATATTTTTTTATATGCGGAATCAATCAAGAGGATATATCCTTCTTCTTCTTGGGCGCTGTCCTTGCCACAGAAAGCAGACATCTCTCACAGCTACAGGGTATACGATCTGATGTTAAATGCAAAACCAACTAGATAAACTAGACAAGTAATGCCTTTCGGCATGGGCATTAGGGATAGCTAACTATTTATGTACCAGCCAGCAGTTTGATTCTTTCGCCAAGGTGGAGTGCTTAAATTTAGCCCCAGTTCAATTTCTTTGTCCTTTAGCTACGCAGTTGTTTAGCACATTAAGCCACTGAAACAACCAACATACATGTGCATACACATATACACTCACACGCACACGCACACGCACACACCCGCACCCGCACATACATATATTAGGGGGGGTAGGGGGGCGGGGTCCTGGCTGCTGACTGGAATGATGGCATCTTTATATCCTTGCGTTGAAGTTGTCAGCTGTTTTATGGCAAAGTTATGACGTGCCTCATTCAGAGGCTTACATACGGCAAGTAAAAATAAAAAGAAAAAAGGGAAGACCAAAAACAAGCTTTGGGCCATCGAAGTTTGAATACCCTTATAGACATAAAAATAGTCGATAGTTGCTATTGCTGCTACATGATATAGGAAATCAATGTTTTAGTATCATATTTAAAGCCCATATAAAATCCTTTTTATTTACTAAATATTTAAAAAATAAATAGTGCTTTTATCGGAGCTATACGATTTAGAGAACTCTGCAGAAACAACCCAAGAATGTTGTAATCCGTGTAGATAGATATAAGCTATAAGACATAGTATTTTGGTATAAATAATATTTGGTAATATACAAAACAGAAAGTTCACATTTCTAATTGGAAAACACAGTTCTCATTTGAAAAACATTTTTTATAAATAATTTCAATTTGATTTGATTTATATGGCAGCTATATAAATTTTATATTAAAATCAAGCGTTGGTGAAGCTCGAACTGGATGAAAATATTGTAAGTTGACAATCCAATTCATATTACAAGCATTTGTTTAAAACCCAATTTTTCCAAACAGCTTCCGCTTTTTCAAGAACGAAAATTCTTGTATTATTTAAGAATTTATGCAATTTGTTTATTCAAGTTAAATGCTCGATCATGAAGTTAAAAATGAATAATGTTTAATTTAAGTATACGCAGGAATTTGGAAGTTGTTTTTGAAATTGTATGATAAAATATATATATATGACTACTAAAGGGCTTGAAATCGTATTGAATGGGGCATTTTGCTCTGAGTGTAGTGCGATTAAAAACAAAAAAAAAAAATTTCTTTTATATGAGATACTTTCTATAGTATATTGAAGCACAATATTGAAATGATTTTTTAATATGATTTTGAAATATACAAAGGAATAGGAAAATGAGATAGTTCCTATAGTATATAGTACCATATACGTGTTACAAAATCGACAAAATCGTCGTATCCCCTGTTAGCGTATTGAAAAAAAGTTAACGTGGGCAAGGTGAAGCTGGCAGCGAGCCCATCGACAGCCAGAAACCAGGAGCCAGGAAAAAGCCGAGCAGCGAGCAACTCCGTGGACCGAGCGAGCGCCGAGAGCTAAAGAAAAGAAAACTTTTATGCGACTTTCCTGATGTAGAAGCAACTTTTGCCTTTTATGTTCTTGTCGTTGTCGGCAGCTATCAGTTAGTGTGTGCCAGCATGTGTGTGTGCGTGCGTGTGTGTGTGTGTGTGTGGGCGCGCTTATGGCGTTTTGTGTGACATTTATTGTTATTTAACTGTGACAAACTTTAAGGATAAGCATGCATAGACTTGTATAGTCCTGTCTGATGCGACAGCAGACGCCATGTAAGTCTTCACGCTCTACAGAGCCCTAACTACCCCCTGCCACCCCCCTCGGCCGCACCTCACAGCTAAATTTGAAAGTCAACATAAAATACACGTATTGCTGCGAAATTGAAATCAGAACTGAATATGAACTGTTGTAATGCTCGCAATGAAATATTTATGGCATCTACTACGATATGTATTTTGCTGCAGGATTGCCAAACCGGCGCCAGGAATAAACGTAACTTTTTGGCATTGGCGGGGAGCTAAAATGTGAAATTTATTTCACGTATGCGACAATCTGCACGCGCAACAAATTTAATGACAACAGCTCTTAAAGTTTCTGAGATCAGCGAGACAGCTAGAGAGTGTAAGAGAGAGAGAGAGACAAAAGATTTATTTAAATGCCAAATTGAGCTCTGTGATGAGAAAATGCCAGATTATTGTGAGGCATTCAGGTATTCCGATAAAACCCTTTTAAATCATGATTCAAATGGTTACCAAAATTTACTGACAAATTTTAATGTGTAATATATACTAGTACTAGAACAAACTCTACCTAATCTTACCTTACTGAACTTAACATAAGCCTCCTTACAAAAATAACCTCACTTAATCTAACCAATTCAACATAACCTTATATAGTCACAGCTAACTTTACATAGTTTCAACTAATTCCCCTTTTTTTAAAGCAACAAAGACTCCTCATAAACACAATTTCTTATTTAAGCAAGCTTATTCCACATAACCTTACATAACCTCAGCTAACCATACTCTTTTAATCTAACATAACCTCACATATCCTGCATCCTAAAAAAAAATTTAATGAATAAAGAAAGTTTGCAACTAACTAAAAGGGACTTTGATAGTAGTTTATGTGTGTATATATGAAATACATATTTAAATAAATATAAAACTTCAATTCACATTAACAATAATATGCAGATATTTACATAAAAAACCGCTAATTTCCAATATCTGTTATTTAGTTGGGTTCGAATGCCTGCAGAGCACGAAACAACAAACAAATGAACTGAAACAAGGTTTTTTTTCGCTCACTTTATGCCCATTTTAATAGTTCACTTTCCATTGGGCTAATGATTTCCGTAATTCACACCTAGCGCAAAATGGCGGTAAATCAAAGCCGTGACGCCAAAATGAAAAACAGCCGTCGTAACCCGTGCCGTGGCATGCCTCAACTAACGGGAGGGGTTGGCGGGCGGGGGGGTGGGGGGGGGGTCTTGCGCCGGGGCAGCGAGGCAGAAAGCTAAAAGCTGCTGGCAGCGGATGCGCAGCTTTTGAGCATTTGCACATTTCCGGCATTGTTCACTCAGCCCATGCATAATCGATTAACTGGTGCCCCATAAACATGACCGTAAAATGTGCAAATGCGCGGTTGCACCGCACTGACTCCGGGCAGGGCCAACTCTCCGGGTGGTGCGAGTTCAGTTGGCGGGTTACATGCATAAATGCAAATGCCCCGGCAATGGCAATACCAATACATATGCAAATTACTTCTCATCCGCTGCTTAGATGCCAGCGAAAGCGAGAGCCAACAAAAGGAGCGCCCGACTGCCAGATACCCTGCACCGAACGCAATTCTCTCTGGCATTCACTGAATCACAAATATGTCTCTAGCTCTCATATTTGCCGAGTTTCAATCACACATAATTAACTTATTATTATTATATTATTAGAAAGTTAATCTTTAAGCCGGTTCGAATCCCAAGCAAAATTTTTTTCTTGCTCACAAACTTGCGTAAATAACTTTTCTGTTTTTTATCTGATCTTCATATAATTTGTACGGCTTAAATATTCCAAAGAGTGTCGAATGAGGTATTACCAAAAATTGCCATATATATCATGTGTAATTAATTATGCCAGAGAAGAACCTACAAATCAAACATGGTATCTCTAGCGCTGGTCAACTCCAAGATATACCTATATATATATATATATATATATGCTTGTTGCATACACAGTTAAAATATAAATATACCCCACTTTTTCACTGGCATAGAAACAAAATCCACAGAATGTGAGACAAAGTTTGACATATCTGTGTGTGTGTTTGTGTGTGTTTGTGTGTGTTAGTCCCTCAGACGTCGTCAGATACACGCATCTATGAACTAATTACAAAGTTAAGCGCCAAATGTTTTATTGTGAGTTATAATAGAGAGCGAGATCTACAAAAATGCGCGAGTGAATAATGTTGAGAAAAGGAGGAAGGGAGACTTCAAAGAGAGTTCTCTACTTGTTTTTGCCAATTACATAATTGAATCCAGTAATTTGATTTTTTTCTTAACTTAATAAATACTTTTTATGTAGATTTGTATCCTGCTAGAGAGTAAAGTTTAGAGGTAGGTATTAAAAAATGAGCTAATAAATAAGTAAGTGAGTTCTTGCCACGATCTAAAGCAAGAGGTTAAAGTTCAAAAACAACAACTATTCAGAAAGCAATAATTGCTTTTTTCCCTATTTTGCTATTATTTATTATTGCAGATCCAAGTAGAGCCAACTTCTGAGCGTGGTCCGAACTTGGAGCAAATAGTCAAGTTTGTTCACGCGATTGAATCGGAGAGCAAATAAAAACAGTTTGCCTTGATTTAGATTTAAATTAATTCACGTTTAATTTCAATACGCAGCTTTATCTAGCTCTCTCTTTTGCTCTTTAGCGTTCTCTTTTTGATATATATTGGAGCTTAGAATTTCGTAAGTACTTGTTGTTGGAACTTATTCATGTATTTGGCCTAAATGCGGGCGGGTGGCGAATGGTGGGTGGTGGGTGGTGGGTGGTTGTCGCTTGCCGTGACGCACCACAGCAGCAACCTCAAAAAGCCCGGCAAAAGTTGGTGCCGAAAATGCTGAGGCGCATAACTTTTGGCCATATTTAGACGCGAGCGAGAAAATTGAAAAGCGACGCAGCTGCAGGAGTTGCGAATCTGGTAACTGAAATCTGAAATCTGAGATAAAAGTATTGTGCATGGGTTAGCAGCAAGTGGTAAATACATCCCACTGTGGGGTGTTTTCGTTGTGCTGCAAAACTTTTGAATATCATATAATGGTTCCGCTCCCCCTCCCCCTCCCCCTCCCCCTCCCCATACCAGCCCTGCTAAGCGGCCTGCTTTGGCATTATGTATTTGATTTCTATGAAATGTATTGAAGTTGCCCGACGGGGGGCTTGGATGCCAGGAGAAGGGGGGGTTGGGGATGCCTGGTTTTAGTTAATAGCCGAGTTCTCGCATTTCATTTCAACGTAGAGCTTTTAGCTTAGCAACCAATTTCAAAGCCAAGCTAAGGAGTTCGTGTTAAGTTTAAGAAGAAGAATTGAAAAATTATGATGTGTTTAGTGTGGCTATAAAACAAAGGTGGGGAGAACAAAGAGAAGAATTCTGTTCTCATTATGAGAGTTTGCTGCTTTAATCAGATGTACAAAATTTTTGTGTTTTATACCCGCTCACAAAGTGAAAAGAGTATATTGGGTTTGTGCAATGTCCGCCTTGCTGTCCGTCTGTCCGTGCGAACTTCAGGTGACGCCCACTGGGGGCGTGGGAATGCGATCAAATATTTCCAGACAGATTGCTGACGAGCTGTTATTTCACTGTGACCGAGTATTGTGCAGTCGGTTGCACCCGACAGCAACGTTCCAGCTTGTTTTCTCTGAGTGTACTCATGTATATTGTTGTCCGTGTTTGCATATGTTAACATATGTGTTTGACATTGCTTGGACTTGTGTACAATCAGCTTGCGGCTTTTAAAACAAAACCGCAGCTATGAAGGACATTATAATAACCACCAGCAACAACAACAGCAACAGCAGCAGCGAGAACTACAACAACAGCAATGACAATGTTGCAAACTTTGTTTTACTATTTAACTTGGATATGTTTGCGCCGCATGTGGGCAGAGTTTTCGGTGGCGACATGGAGCTGGCTAGATTCGCAGCTGGCCCCTTGGCGCCCCCCCCCCTCCCCCCACACTCGTGCACTCAGACGAAGCCGAGTGAGTAAAACCATCTGCGTTTATCCATCTGGGAAGTGTCTTTCCATCTGCAGCAGGCAGCAAAATGTTTGTCAAACTGCCAAAATGTCTGCCGGTTGACTGATAGACGGCAGGACAAAGAGACGACTCCAGGGGCTGGGGGACAAGCTGGCCGACCCGTTAAAGGGCTCTGCAATTCACGTACATAAACAATGACAGCCAACAACAACAACAACAACAACAGCATTGGGCAACAGGCATCATTCAGTGGACAGCAGGCGGCATTGCAGATGCCAAAGCCAGCGACCAGCAATGCAAATGGACTTTATTTATGACTATGCGAAATACGTGTGTGTGCGTGTGTGTGCGTGGGCGTGAGCGTGTGCGTGTGCGTGCGTGCCTGGATACGTGGGAGCTGGGTGAGAACTTTCATGGACATTACACACACACCCAAAATATCGAAAAAAAATAGATCACTAAAAGTGAACGACTTGCAGATACCCTGGTCCAAACTTAGCACTCTCCTATATACATATATACCAAGCATTAACAAGTGAGAACTTTTTAGTCGGGTATAACCGACATTTTTTATGTATATTTTAAATTCAGAATCAATCTCGAGCACAAACAGTAAAAAAAATGCCATCAAACATGAAAATCGGCTCAGTTTTGACACAGTTATGGGCGTTTCAAATATGGGAGCAGTAGATCCGAGAGCTTTACATGTTAAAATTTTTGTCAATTTTGGCATGATTTTTGACAAAAAATTTCATCCCCTCAGAATAGCTTTTAATGTTGTTTTTTATACTAATTGTGACAATCACAATCGTTTAAAAATATAAATTTTCATTTTTAAATTTTGAAAAAAAAAAATTTTCAAAAATGAGTAAGGGGGGAGTACATGCTTTTTCCTAAAAATTCGAAAAAAATTTATTTTTAAAAAAGAATATATTTGAAATGCAGCATCAATCTAGAGGACAAACCATGAAAAAATTGCCATCAAACATGAAAATCGGCTTAGTTTTGACAAAGTTAGGGGCGTTTGAAATATGGGAGCAGTAGATCCGAGAGCTTTACATGTTAAAATTTTTGTCAATTTGGCATGATTTTTGACAAAAAATTTCATCCCCTCAGAATAGCTTCTAATGTTGTTTTTTATACTAATTGTGACAACCACAATCGATTAAAAATATAAATTTGAAATTCTAAATTTTGAAAAAAAAAATTTTTCGAAAATGAGTAAGGGGGGAGTACATGCTTTTTTCCCCCAAAAAATTAAAAAAAATTTATTTTCAATAATGAATATAATTGAAATGTAGAATTAATCTAGAGGACAGACCATGACAAATATGCCATCAAACATGAAAATCGGTTTAGTTTTGACAAAGTTATGGGCGCTTGAAATATGGGATTTTGGCATGATTTTTGACAAAGCATTTGACCCTCTCAAAATGTGTTCTAATGTAGTTTTTTATACTTATTGTCACAAGCACAATCGACGAAAAATATAAATGCCTAATTTTGAAACATTTCTTTTTTCGAAAATCCTGTATAATAATGGAAGTAATTTAAGACAAATCATCAGCAAAATGTCCTCAAATTTGAAAATCGGTTCATTTTGTCTGCATAAATTTGGTGCATATATGTAGTTTAAAACTGGAAAACAGAAATTGCCAACAAATCTTTATACTTTAACTTTTCACTCCGTGAACAAGTATGAAAAATCCAATGCAAATCCATTCGAAACTGCTTAACTAGTAATTAGGGTAGATCCTGTAATTGGTTCTACATTGCTCTTATATATTAATAAATGATAGGAAATCATATCAATTTGCTAAAAAGTGATAGATTTGCAGATATCCTGTAATCAGTTTGAAACGAAAGAACTAAAGAGAATCCAATGGCAATAATCTAGTCGCGACTGCTCGACTAGCTTATGTCATGTAATGTTTTACAGGGTGTACGCTTGTGAATGTACAACATTAAAACAAAAGAATAAAAAATCTCTAGTGCTGGAATGCGTATGTAAACAGAACTCATAACCTCACATTGCGGCTTTTGACTTTTGTTATTCCACACTAAAAATTTGGCAGTCCGGACGTAGCTTCTAGCCAAATATGTGTGTGTGTGTGTGTGTAATGCGCATACCGATATATGCATGTGTGTTTGTATTTTTGGCAGTTTTCACTTTGACAGTTGCATTTTGTGGCTGCAGTTGTGTTCGTGTCTATTTGCAGAGAATTCGCAAAAAGTGCACATCAGACCACAGACAGTGTGACCAGCTCAGCAACTCATGCAACAATGGGCACAGCTTTAGTGTGTGTGTGTGTGGGCTTTTTTTTGTTTTTTTTTAAGTGAAGAGGCAGCTGTTAAAAAGTCAACGAGAAATTGCGAAAAGCATTTCTAGGGTTTTTTTTTTTTGTCTTTTATATCAAGTGTCGCTTTTTGCTGATAGAGGGCGCTGCTGAGTGAGCTTTGTGACACCTCTGGCTGGGAGAATTAAATTGTATTCACATAACACCAAACCTAAGGTATCTGTTAGTCGCGCATGCACGGTCTTCCCATTTATTACCTATTAAAATGAGAAGCAGCTCGCTTTTTTGGGCCCGGGCACGATCTGGTTGCTCGGCTGATTACATTCGCGACTTGCATAACTTGGCCTTGTCAGAAGCCCAGTTGCCATAGCTCCCCATCCGCTGCATGGAATTGAAAATGAAACCACGCATGGTGCCCGGCGCACCTCAGTCATCTGCCCGATGCGAGTGTCTCCCATTCGTAATGTTGTAGGGACGCATTCACGTCCACGTTCACGTCCACATGCATGACAGCGCCATTGTTGCCAGTCGGAGTCCTTGTGCACGGCGCCAGGACAAGGTCCCCATTGGCAATGTGCATGCAAACACGTTTCTGATTAGAAATCAGCCAAAATGACAGCAGTAAATGTCAACTAGATGACGGAATGCAGCCGTATCCAGCTAAAAAATACCCTTTATTTCTTTCGTCTATTCGAAGAGGTTGAGTTCCCGATTGGTGCTAGAGATATTGCCACAGATCTGTATTCGCCAAATTCACCTATAATCCTAAATTGATCGATTATTTTCGATTTTTAATTAGTTATCGATTAGTTTGCCGCTAGAGTTCAAAAGTGTTTGTTGAAGCTAAAAACAAATTAAGCACACAATAGCTGTTAAAACTCGAAAATCGATAAATGCTATCGATTTGATTGAATTTGGAAAACACCAGTTGCTCTAATTCATAAGCAAACAATGATATCGATTATATATTAGCGATAGCTTAAGCTATCGGCTTAAAATGCTAAATATAAATTTATCAGACGCTAGCTGATCAATCTCAAAAATCGATAAGTCAGTTGACTGACTTCTGTGCCACAAATAATAGGCCACAAATCATGTGCGATATAAGATATCGGCTGGCAATTCGCACTAGAGATGACACTCTGGCCGATTATAATCGGAGCGTAATTAGCCCACTTAGACTTTGCCTATAAAAGAAACAGCTCCCACTTGATTATTTCGCCATCTGATTGCCCTGATTGCCCCCAGCTGTTCTTAGGGCCTGTACACAAGTATTTATGTGTATTATTACTGTTGGCAGTAAGCTGGCCCTGGGGCTGCTTGAATGTTCTAACGGTAATCACTGGTCTCATAGTTGGCTGGTTGAGTGGCCTTGGGCTGGGCAGACAGGTGGGCGGGGAGGGGGGAAATTTATGCAGGAGCTCTTGCAGCTGGCATCAAAAAGCTTAATCAACTTGTCCTAAATTGTGCAAAAATTAAATTTTTCCCTGGCAAATCGCATAATAAATGCGAAAGAGCGAAAGATATAAAAATTTCAATTTTTGAAATGCAAATGGAATACAAATATTTGCATAAACACGAGCAGCTCGCATAGAGAATGGAAAGCAGAGACCGACCATCTGCCGGTTCGGTTGGTTTTCCAATTTTTTGTACCAAGGACGCGCCACAAAATGAGTACAAAATGTATGTGCTTATTTGACTATGAAATACCCTGTGCCTGTGAAAATGGTTTTTATTTTTTAAATTTTTGTGATTGCGGTTTTTCTTCAAACTGTTTCAGGTAAAATATTTTAAAGGATATCAATAATAACAAAAGGGAAGTTTTATCGTAATTTCACCACAACTAAAGCAAATATTACTTTAACATAACTTTATGTACACGTGTGATAATGGCTTAAAAATAGTATTTTAAATATTTAAATATTAAATAAATATTATTTAGTAAAAATGTTAATTAAAAAAAGTTTTATATAGAAAAATAGGCTTAAAAAAATATTTATAAAAATTTAAAGCTACATGGAAATCAGCCCGGTTTTGGGTAATTATCTGGCTTATCTGACGAAAACTTAAAATATATGTTAATAAACGTTTAATATATGTATATTTGTGAACCGTTCTTAAAACTCTCGGCAACAAATCCAGAAAAGCTCAAGACAATAAGCCATGTCCAAAGTGGTATTACAGATAAAAAAAACCGCTTCTAGTTGAGTAAATCGATGGTAGATAGTGGTTTTCATTTGATGCTTTTGGCTTTTAGCCCTGGCCAAAGAGCCGAATCCAACGTGCGGTTAAGTATGTGACTTATTCCGTACGGATTGAATGGTCACAAAATGCCAATTAAATTCGACACCGAACTGAACGAGAATTGTAATTTGAAAACGCTGGATGAATGCGGTTGCAGTTGCACTTAAACCCCACTGGTCGGCCCCACTGTGGCACCCACTTCAGATCACGTCGGTCCACTTCATCGCACCTCGCTTCAGTTCATCATTACCATTCATAGTCCTTCAAAACGTTGCCAAAGTGACGCTAATCAATGCCGAAATATGCGGGTCCAGCGTTTCAATGCCGGTTTTCGGTGGGGGAGGGGGAGGGGGAGGGGGTGGGTTGGGTTGGTCGCTCGACTTCAATCAATATGGAAAATAAGAACGTGATTCATATTCAGTACGCGCAACGCGCAACTGAAATGAGCAGCGCCAATTCTAGTGGGGAGCACATTGAAAAAGGAAATTAAATACACGTTGTTTATACAGCTGGGAAATGGGGGAGGGACATGCGCAGGGAGGGGGGGGAATGGGAGGGGGCGTTGCTTAGTCCGAGTTCTGCCCGTATTTACAATACGGAAGTGATGGCGGCATAATGCGCCGCAGCAAATCGCACGGACACAAGCAAACTGTACGACTTAAGCACTCTCTGAAAAATAGCAAGCGGCAAATCACGCGTGACAGAGCATTCAGCAGCCGCGTTTAATAAATTAATAATATATTTAGGGATTTCGAGTGCAGGGCAATGATTATTTCATGAATTTCTCTCGGCGCGCTTGAAAGCATTTCCCTGCTTTACACGCAGCTTAGCCGTATAGTTAAATAGTACAAGGAATTTCTGGGAATTTTCGCTCCATTTTTATGGCTACGCTTTTTCACGCGCACGTGTGGAAAATATGTGGAAGCGGCTGTCAAACATTTCTTCTTTAAACCGATTTTCAAGAATCTTTTCTCTCTGTTTTTGCGTTTCTTAAATTTAAGTCTAACATTTTTATTTTTCTTTTTAACATTAAAAAAGAATTACAACATTTGAAGAAGAGAACTTGAAGTTTTCTATTGTTTGTCACTTATCACTGTATATATGTATTTGAGAAAAACAAAAATTATTTAACTTCAATATACAAATAGTCTAAGGTCAAAACAAGGTGACAATCGTGACGTTATGGCAACGGGAATTTTGATTTAAATGCCGAATTAAATTTAAATTATTCGAATCCTTCCCCTTCGGTTGAGCATCAAATAGATAATCATAGTTGTGTTAGTGGAAATATTTGATAAAATTAATTTTCGTCAAACATTTTGCTTTTAATATTTAAATGCAGTTTTAAATTAATAAAAAGGCCAAGCCAGACACAAAGAGCCATGACAATGGGGTTTTATGGTAGCCTTGGTAACATGCATTTGGCCGAAAAGTGTTGTTTTTTCGGAACAAAAGCAAAACAGATATAATGCATAATATTTGAGTAAAATTTAAATGCAGTTTTTTGTTTTAATTGATCAGATCCACAACGTAATTGTTTGTTATTCCCGCAAGTGTATTAAATTGCGGACACCAAAGAAAATGGCGCTTTTATGTATTCTCTGCAGCAATTTTTGCAGTGTTATGCGATACGAACGTTGAAAACATGTGCACACACCCATAAAAGTTGTGTATAGCAGGTATAAAGGATATTGTGCTGAATGTTGCATAATAAATAATTCAATTTGGCGTCCAGTTAGGGTCCTTCGGGTATAGGCTGCTTTGGCATCTAGGCCCATTGTTAGTTTTGGTTAATGTCCCCCCCCCCCCCCTCCACGCGCCGCCCACTTGCATGTCAATCTCAATCTCAATCTTCATAGCCATTTTCATCTTCATCTATTCAACTGAAGGCGCAGCGTATCCGTAGCCGTAGCCGTATCCGTAGCCGGAGTGTATTCTTGGCCGTCTCCTAGCGACAGCCGCATAGGATTTACCATTTGTATACAGCGCACGTCCTGCTGCCAACAAATCACGCACGTTAACACCTCCGAGGCACAAGGCGAAAATCAGCGACAGTCTCGCCCTATTTCCCTCTCGCTCTCGCTCGCACTGCGTGCCTTGCTTGCGCTTCGGTCTATGTCTTTTTGGCACTGGCCAGCGGTTGGGCTTGGCATGTCTTCAATTGACAGCCGGGCGGTGTCTATGACAGCGTCCCTCGAGTGGGTCCCCCGACAGGGTCCCTGTCCCTGCACAGCGTGTCCTTGTCTGTCTCCGGCTAACGCTGTTGAAAGTTTTTCGCTGTTCAGTGCTGTTTTTGCCCAACCGCACGTAGCATGCAACGCTTAATTAAGCCACCATTAAACTCTGTCGCATCCGTCTAGCCAACGCCCCACCAATGCACCACCGGCATCATTGCGTGCGTGTGTGCACATGCGTGACAACAACAACAACAACAACAGCAGCAGCAGCAGCAGCAGCAGTAACAACAGTGGCATTAACCACACCAACCGCATCAACAACAAGAACAATTCGTAATTGCATCGTCAACTGATTGATAATATCGGGTTGCCCGCAAATGTGCATATCTGTGGACAGTGGCGTCTCGTCGGCGGTTCCATTTGATTTGTGGCCTGTGGGGTGTGTCCTGCTAATGGGCCTGGTTGTGGCTATGGCCACGGACCGGGCCCTGGCCCGCAGTGCGTGTGCTTGCGTGATTACGGCACGAGCTGGAGTTAAAAAATGTTGCAGTCGGGTGTAACCGACTGCGCAATACTCGTTCACAGCTACGTTCACCCGGTGCCCCCGAAATATATAGATTTAATCGCCCACTTTAAAAATTTACTAGAACAAGAAACTTTATTAAATTATGCTGATTAAGTAAAAATAAAGAAATAAATAAAAAATCGATTTTCCACGCCCCCTGCCAAGAATATTTTTTTCAGCAAGTCCTGAGAAAACGTTTAATGTAGCTGGCTATAAAATTGAGGGAGATATATATATTTCATCGATTTGCCACGCCCCCAGTAGGCAAATCCAAAAAACCTAAACACTTTAGCTGACGCGGGTATACACGAGTAAATACTCTAAGTTTCGAGTCTCTAGCCTCAATAGCGGCGAACAGAGTTTCGTTCATACGGACAGACGGACATTGCAGGCACCCAATACGCTCTTTCCACTTCATAAACGAAAATATGAACATGAACAAATATGTAAGATTAGTGACATGCAACAAGAATCTGGAGCACAATAGCGCGCACTCATCAGGCCACTTACAGCTCTGGATCCGCCCACCTCGAGCTGGACCCTCACAATCTGGGGAGAAGGTGTTCGTCGCCCCTCTGATGGTCGTAAGGGCTTAATTATGCCTGGTGAGCTGGCTTGACATCGGCTTTGGCAGAACAGGATAGACTCGATTAAGTTCTTGTAAGCCGTGTGCAAACAGACAAAACTATACGAACTGAGACGTTCAGATCATGATTTCGGTGTAAGTGTGGCCACAGCCACCAACAGTCCCCGCCCCTCCCCGCCCCTCGCCCACACTGTTTGCTCGCTTCGACTAAACAAAATCGCCCAACAGCTTGTAAATGCTTAAAAATTGAGCATTTGAGTGAGAGCTTCCGGTTTGCTTTCGAGCAGCTTTTAACGAGCTTACGTTGTGTGCACGGGAATAATGATGGGCGAGTGACGATGCATATTTTAGCCAGAAGCAAATGCGGTTGCGGCGCTGTCGAGGGCGAGAAAATAGCAGCATGCTGTTACCTTCATATACCCTACACTGAGCGTAACATCCTAGAGTCTTGTGCTGTCAAATTCGGTACAAGCTGCAAACTTCTCAACTTGCTCAAAATAATAGTAGTGCATAAAATGCTTTTCAACAAGTAATCCAAAAAATATATTTAAATTAATGTAAAATTTGTATTTGTTTTTGAATAAGTATCTGAAGTATCAGCCAAAAACCTATGAAAAAAAATTGGCTTAACTCAATTTTGGAATTTCAAAAATATTTTATTTAATGTATCCAAACATAGAGTCCATTTCCAAGTTCCAATTGCTATCTTATGCATATTAATTTATTAGGTATTAAAAATGCATTAATTTAAATATTTAGGTGCATAAAATAAAATAAGTACATTTAACTACTGGCGAATTATTTTGAGCACTGAAAATCCACTAAATATATAAATACACAAAAGTGGGCAAAGATTATAATCTAAAATAAATAATTATTAAACATTAGCTCTGATAAATAGTCAAAATATTCGAAGGAAGGTTGCATATTTTTGATCACAGGGTTTCTTCTAGTCGAGCACTTGTGACTATGTTAATGTTTTTTTTTTATAGCCTTGCTCTATTTTAGTATTTTTGGCGGACACCTTCTTTTGGCTGTAGGGTATCTTCTAGCCGCTCACACTCGTAGCTTGCCCAACCTTTCTTATGGACTTTCATTTTGTTCCCTTTATGGTACTATACACATGTCTTCATATTTGTTTATCACAACACAGAGGGTATCTCCTAGACAAGCACTTGCGACTAGTCTTTTCCTTTTTAAGTATTGTTAATTAATTCTACCTATGTGCATACGAAGTACAATAAGTCTGTTTGGTTCGCAAGGCATATTGGTTGTGGCTACAGGGTATCATTAGGTCGTGCACACGCGTAACTAGAGCAATTTGTCTTTGTTATGTTTTTATATATATGCTTGGGTGGGCATTAGGTTACCATGGAATACAGGGTATCTGCCTGTGGTGCACACTCGACTTATTTATACTGCCTTAATAGTTTCATGACTACTACTACTGATTACAGCTGATTGCTGTGCTTCCAGTTCTAAAAATAAGTGTGTATTATAGGTCACTACTTATGGCAGGGTATACGCTAGTCGACCATCTGGCACCTGCTTGTTATTATTGTTCCTGCTACACATTGTCTGCCAACTTCAAAAGCAAAACATGAAAAATGTTTTGTTTCTTTTACTCTGAATGTTAACGGTTACAGCTAGCATCACCGTTAGCCTTAACGTTACCGTTGCTGTTACCGTTACCAGCTGAAGCTAGCTAAATGGCCAACAATCGCCGCTGGCGTTTCATAATTTGTGCACTCGGTTTGTCTGCTTTGTGCTGCGGTTTGTGGCCGCTGCTCGAGAGGAGGCGCGTTGGGTGAAGGAGGAGCAGGAGGGGGTGGGGTGGGGGGGTTGTTGGGTTAGCGCAAAGTTCAAGTAAAACATACTAATAAAATGGCCAATTTAGTCGCTGCAGCTGCGCCGCTGTGTAAGCCAAATTGAAAAGTTGCTAGCCAAAAGCAGCCGCTGGCGCCCGGCCCAAAAGCTGAGGCATCTGGTTGGCCAGATAAAAATAATGCGATACGAAACATAACTTCCATATTAATTGTTCCGTATACCCTAAAGATATGGGAATGGTCGGCAAATCGGGAAGAAAATGCTGGGATAAACGCTGAGGGCAAGTCCAAAATTACTAAATTCCGAATGATTTTGTAAGATTAAACTTACATTGACTTTCTAAATTAAAGCAAAAAATAGTGTTTTTTGATTATAAGGTAATTTTTGTTTTGGTCTTCCGAAAAATATTTCAAACTTTTTTTGTTCAGTCAATTCGTACTGAGAGAGCAAAGGGTAATTCATGTCTGTAAATATGTTTAAAATATAAATAAAATTAACAATAAAAACTGTAAATATTTTATTATATTTTTGCAATCAAAAGTAAATTTTAGTTTTTTGGTTTATGAGTGTAGAAACATATAGAGTAGATAAAGTAGATAAACATACATTTTTTTTATTTATTTATTTTAACTAATCATAAAGTTAAAACCAAATTATAAGAGAATATTAGCAATGGCTGCCCATAAATTTCTAAAATATTTTTTGTTATATTTTTTTAAATCAGACACTTTAAAAATGTTTAAAGTGGGAGATCTTTTACTAGAGTTGAAACTTAACGCTTGTAATAAATTGATAATTTTACAATCGCATAACCTGATTTATTCGAATGGAGTAAAACTATCTTAAATTACTTATATTAAATTAACTTATATTAAATGAAGTTATAAAGAATTTGATTCGGATGTTTTTTCTTCATCTTCATCTTTTGTGTATCAGTACATTAAACTTGCTTAGGGTATATCCTAGTCGGCTATGCTCGCCGTAAAATTAGTTTTTGCTTGTTCGCGGGCTCTGCTGGTTCGTGTTTTGGTCTCTTGCCTTTTTTTAGCCGCGGGCATTCAATTAAACGGCGCACTTCTCTGGCTATTAGTACGTAAATACTCGTGCATAACAAATGCTGGCAGCCATTTTGAGTTCGCCGGCTGCTGTACCTAATTAAATGCCGCGCCTCAAGTGTAGCGCACAAACTTTTTAATTGTTTTGCACGCAAGATGGCGCCACAAGCGCGCTTCAACGCTGGACAACAATGGACTGCGCTCGTACTGCTCCATAAGCAGAAACTGCCCGACAACAGCAACATACGGATTATACGAGTACCGCACAAAGCCAGAGTTGCGTTTATTGTTATTGCTGCTGCTGCTGCTGCTGCTGTGGACGTGCTGCGTATAAGAAAAGGTAAATTGTGCTCCCCAAAAAGTAGGCAACGATTTTTCTTACAAGAGTTTTCTTGTAAGAAAACTGCATGCATTCATGATCCTTGGCACATTCGAGGTGAGGTTTAACAATCAGATTAGTTCTTTTGCTTTTTTTTTATTACCAATGGGATGTTCCAAAGATATCGTCACTTTGAAATTTATTCAGAACTTTTAGGGAGTAAAAACATGGGTATTTATTTTATGCCGTTTTGGAGCAAAGATTGACGTTTGAGTTTTAGTAGGTAATATTGTAAGCAGCTCCTAGCCCTTCTAGGCTAAAGAACTGTTGATAGAACCCCCATTCGGCAAATCGATCCCATATAGCATATATCTTCTTCAACAGCCGAGTCGATATGTCTTACATATAGGAAATTGTCTCTCAGTTTTAAGGCTTAAGGTTCATAGTTTTGTTGCAGACAGTACATAGTCGTATTCGGCCAGATTGGCACACTACACTACATCGAATAGCATCTAGTTTTAGTTCCCAAATTTGTTAAATACCATAATATTTGCAAATTGTAGCTCTAATGCAGCTTAGGGCCAAGAGGATTGAGCGTCAAGAATATTCAGGTCATAAATGTGCAACATGTCTATCAACGCAGAAATTTTAGAAATTTTTTAATTACTGACTCTCACTCGAGCGACTATGAAAATAATTTTCCTAGTGCATTAAGATGACTGCAATGGCAGCACAACAGTTTTAATAAATTGAACGTTGTGTGTGTGTGTGTGTGTGTGTGTGTGTCCCAAATGCATGAAATTTCAAACTTTGACCATAAAAACCAGCAAACGATTTGGGCCAAGTTTATTGCAACTATAAATATACTCTGGCCTGTAAGCATGGGCATAGAGTTGAGCTTAAGACAAATCAAGAGACACACACACACACAAGCACACACACACACACACACACGTCGAGTGGATACATAAGTAAATACATGGAACATTCGGAGCTGGGAATGGGATAGAAATAAAGATAGGAAAAGCGTAAAAGCGTGTTGTGCTAGCCACAATGCCAGCTGTGTGTATGCGTGTGTGTGTGTGTGTGTGTGTGTGTGTGTGTGTGTGTGTCTGTGGCATGTGGCATGTGGCATTTACTGGCGTTGCGATGATATCTGTAAAGCGGGCACACGTTCAGCTTGGGCACATTCGTTGCGGCTTTGGACTTGGTTTATTGTCAATGTCCTCTTTGTGCGGCGCACACAAAAAGAAAAAGAAAAGGACAACAGAGCGGAGCATTTGTTAATATCGCTGGCTTAACTAAGTGCCAATGCCTTTTATGTGATTTTCGGCGCCAGCTTCACAGTGTCCTTACAAGATTTGCCCACTCGCCCTCTCGCTCTCGCTCCCCCCTCTCTCGCTCTCGGTCTATCTCTTTTCTGCCAGGGCACTCAAATTAGATATTGCAATAGTACTAAAGTGTATTTACTGTCCTTTTTTTGCCAGCTGCTGTGCAGGTGTGCGTGTGTGTGTGTGTGTGTGAGGTCAGCTGGCAGCAGTGGGACCTTACTTAAGTATGACCATCTACGGCTTAGCCGCTGCAGCACATCACAAAGCTCCGTTCGGTAACTACTTTGTTTTGTATCTAGGTTTTAGCTGGATGCCACATTGTGTCTTATATCGAATTCAATAAAAGCACACACACACACACACAGGCAAATGGTTGGCATTGGCGTACACGTGCTGCCACGCCCATTTCAGCGCCTCAACAGCATACATAGTAAATTGCTTGTCTGGCATTTAATTTGATCTGTTGTTTGATTGTGTGCGTTTCACTTTAATTGAATTTTATGATGATAAACACACACACACACGCGCGCTGCCACAGAAAATGGGCAGAGAGCTGGCAGCTAGGAAGGGGCGTGGCAACACCCAAGCCAACCCACCCACAACAACAAATAGCTGCTCTAGACAAAAACCATTTCGGACGTTAAGTCGGGCACTTGAAATACAGCCATAGTTTTACTATGAAAACTCAAGGGTATATCCTGATTTGCAGCACACACACACAAACACCCATTGCCACACACATTCGCATTATTTAGTGCTTATAATTATAATCAAACATAGATTTGACAATTGTTGATATCAAAGCAAACATAAATACAATCAAATCCTTAATTGAAAAGCACGCTTATTCATACCTGTGTTCATACCCGAAAGTGAATTTATCTCATAAACGACGCCAGCGAATACTAACCGGCTTTGTCCGGGCCAAGGGCCCTTGATTCAAATTCAAATTTCTGCCTACCAAGTTAGAGCTAACAATTTTCATTTATTTTTCAAGTAGCATTTTTAGAACCAATTTAAATCAGGCAAATAGTTTTATAGATTTATATCGAACTAAACATTTTTGTGTATATTTTTCTTATATAGCAAACAAAATATTTTTGTGTGTGTTTTGAATTTCGTACAAATTGCATTAACCTTTATTTTATTATTCTTATTTTATCAAATATATTATTATTATTTTCGAATATTAGGGTAATTATTCTTAAGAATAGAAAGAGTTTTCGGAAAAAAACGTAATAATTTAAAAGAAACATATTGCTTAGAATATTTAGAAGCTTTTTGTTTATAAAAAAATAATATTCTTTATTAAAGTTTATTCAAAAATGTTGGCTATTTTTTCTATATTATATTATTATATTCTATTTATTCCATTTAATTTAGAATTTTGTTTCTGCCGAAGCTTGGTTGTTATAGATATATTTTTATAATCTTATATAATTCCTATATTTTTCGTACTAATATTCTAGAATCGAGTATGAGTCGGGATTGAATCGATAAATCAATCCCGAAATTGTTGCTCACTCGGCTGCTCTCAACAGCCCACAAATTCTCAACATTATTTTATTTCATATATTTGTAGTAAAAATTTCAGTTTTTACTTCTAATTCATATGAAAAACTTAAAATGGCCCCTACTTCTAAATTTTACGTATATTTCAGCCGGAACTGAGTGCATGCCCGATACGTACTCTCACTCCGTTGAGTTTAATGGACAGCAAACGAAGGGCAGCCACAAAGTCATAACCGCAGCTAAATGGATGCAACATTCACCGCACGGTAAATACAAAAATTGTTGACACCGCATTCCGTGGGAGTGGCTGCCGGGGACCGTCGGGAACCGGCGGGGACGGGCGGACGGAAGGGACGCGTCCGAACCGTGTCAATGGCATTGTTGGAACATTATGAAATTTCAACGGGGCTGCATTATTAATAAAACAATGTGGTAAATAATGAATGCGAAACAAAGCGACGGAAAACCCCAGCGGATAAGTGAAGAGACCAAATGCTAAAACTATAAAACAGACAGCTACCAAAACGAGCTTCCATTATTGAAAATTGGCTCGAAATATTGATGGAATACCGTTACTGAGTGGCCTTCAAACGGTTCAGCTAGGGGTTTAAGTCAATTTGAAGTTTTCGCTCAGCAAATAATGTGTTTGCTTTCGAAAAGTTCTTAACAAGAATAGGATTATGTTCTTGTTAGTCCGCGAGGCTGGTACGATAAGTTTTCAGCCTGCTTAAATTTTGTAAAATATTTTCCTATATGTTTTATTATAAAATCTTCCTTGAGTAATATATTTTCAATACTTGTTCAATATAAATTGTACCAAAGACTTAGTTCAATTAAATTGCTTAATTTATTTCCTGCTAAAATGAGCTGCTTACGCTTAGAAACTTTGTAACCCACCCTCCTTGAATTCCTGTGCAATCTTGTTTGGCTTAATTATTTTTACCGCCACTGAAAAGTAATTTTGCCTACCGATAAAATGCTAATAGCGTGCTCTTGCTTATGTCTTAGTTATTTATTCCATTAATTTATTATTTGAATATCTTTGGTTTTTTTTCTTTTACTTAATCAACGTTTTTTAGATGCCGCAGTCCATCTAAGATAAGAATTTGGTTTATTCATTGAGCATCTGTTGTAAAGCTAACGAAACTTGAGTAAAGCGAAAAATGCGATTATCGTGGAGATGGTAATTTTGGATTACCCTATATATATGATATGACTATAGTCAGCTATAAGAATATTTTTAAATGAGTTTGTGAAAGATTGTGGATTTTGGAATATTTCATTTAGTAATTTCTTAACGAAAACAAATCAAATAATTTAAGTATACTTAATTGATATTTTTTAAAGTAGTTTGATATGAAAAAAGGAGATAAAAAATAGATATAAAAATAAATTGTTGAGTGGTTCCCAAATGAAAATAAAGAAATAAATATATATTATTTTGAAGCTTTTCACTTAAAATAAAAAAAAGGAAAATAAAATTATGATTAATACTGTTGTAACTACTATTACTGTTATTCCAGCATTTGTATTGTCTTTGCATTTCTAGAGAGTATCTAAGAAGTTATTTTTGTTTGTATATTTCAGCACTCTCCTTGAACTAATTTAACTAAAAGGACAAACGGAGCAGAATTGGCCGCATCGTTGTCCTTGCCAATGTATTTATCCTTCAGCACTTGAATGTAAGTAAATAGACACGACTAAGTCAGTGTGTGTGTGTGTGTATGTGTGTGTGTTTGTGTGTGTGTGCGTGTCTGCTTGTGTGACAATAACAATGCCATTATTCTTCGAGGCTTTTGGCGCAATTTGAAATGGGGCTTTGCTGGCGGTTTGCCTGCGGCTATGTCTCCCCTCTCCCTCTCTGTATCTCTCTGTCTCTATTTCTCTCTTTCTGACTCCGTGCTACTCACGTTTAAGCGATTGCGGCCAGTTCCCACTGTCAGCCCATGGAATCAGACGGAATGAAGCTATAAAAGAGCCTTACGCAAACGAGCATCAAGCCGGATCTAAGTGAAGATCTGTGTATCAAAGAATCAATGACAGCGTTGGAGAAAGGAAATTCTATGAAAAACATTGAATACCTTTTGCCAATCGGGATATATATATATATATATATGTATATTCCAAAAGAGCCAAAAACAGTTTAAAAATTTACAAAAATTTTGTGTAATAATAATAAGGACTGCAGAGCTGAAAATACCCGATCCCAATGAAGGCAAATCTCAGGCGATTGATATTGCTTAGTTTTTAGTTCTAAGAACTTTTATAAAATGCTTTTGCCTTGCTGTTATAAACTACACTTTTAGGCATTCTTCAAACGTTAAAAAAAAAAAACAGTTCAAAGCAGACGACTATTCGGATTTCTGCTGGCCTAAATGGTAGTTTATTTTGTTGCACAGGATGCCCCGGGAAAGAATTATTTAAAAACTTTGCCAATGTGTTACTCATACGCCATGTGGCTTTAATATATGGAAGCCATTAAAAGTGCAAAATTTACGATTCCCTCTTGCAAATATTAAGTTTGTAATCCAAGCAAGCCCACTGTGTGGGTAGAGTTGTCGCTGACAGTAAAAAAAGGCGCAGGGTTGCCATTGGATTTATCTTTGGATGGAAGCGAAACGGGGCAGTTATCCGAAATGTAAATTAAGTACATATATACTATGTATGCTGGCCTAAAGCCAACACATTTAATTGGCTAATTATGTTCTTTTAATTTCCGAAATTTGCTTAAAATACTGGAACCTAATGTCGGGCATAACAACTAGATTTGTGAATATGGGTATATCCACAATTGGAGTTAGAGGCTTGAAAATTCGAATGTATAATATATATATATAGTCATGTATACCCGCGTTGATAAAATGTTACACTACTGGAAAATCTATATATCTTCCTCACTTTTAAAGACCATATTTTTGCAGAGAGATTATAATTCCATTCATCCCATATTTCAAGCTGCCATAACGTAAACTGAACGAGTATTGCGCTGTCGGTTACACCCGACTGCAACGTTCTTACTTGTTAAATATACAAAATGAAAACTTTTTTAAACCAAATAATTCCATAAAAAATGATGGTTTGATTCAGTTTTTTTTTGCACAACTTTCGTTCGATTCGAAGTGAAAACAATCGGATTGTCGGGTTGGGCTTTAAAATGCGTTTGCAGCCCTTCTCGTAATCCCTGTCGATGGCTGTAGGGTATGGGGATAAATCAGTGCACACGCACACAAGCGCACACACTGCACGCTATTCATCGGTCTGATGGCTGCGTGCTCGTGTCACGACACGCGCCCATCTCCAACGCGCACCTGAGACGCAGTTAAGCCCTATACGATGCCGTATACAGCGCCGCTGCCTCTTTATATTGTTAATAAAACATTTTATTTTATGCCAAATGATTCTCATTTGTTGGACGCGCGTTCCTGTCTGTCCTTATCCGTCCGTCCGTCCCCTTGTCCATTTAATTTCCCGGCCCACGTTGACTGTAAAAACGCATCGTTGGCGTCTCGAATAAAAGTGAAATAAAAATGTTGTCAGCTCCTCCGCCCACTCGGAATACATTTGCCGCGTGCCCGTCAGTCAAAAGTTACTTAACACCCACAGAAACAGGCGCGCACACACGCACACACACGCACACACACTCACACACACACTGCAAAGGATTTGCAGTAAACAGAAGAAATTACAGTTTTAAGCATACGAAATTAATGTAACCAACATGTGAATGGCAAAGACTATAATGCAACAGCTCTTTAAAGTTAAGCGCTCTTTAAACAAGCCAGAGTGCGCTGCGCGAGAGTGCCCGACTAGGCAATACCCTGTAGCATTGCAACACGGTCAAAGCGGAAGTATCTTTATCTTTATTTTTATTATTTTTTTAGCTCTTTTTTGAATATCAAAATTCCGAAAATTCCCCTGTAAACTATATATTTATTTATGTTTATATAGTTATCTATTATAACCTCTGAATTATGATAAAGAAAAAAATGTAAGCTTTAAATCGATATTTATCGAAGGAGCTGTCGCAAAAGAAAATGCTGTATAATATACTAGAATCTATATTCCAAAAGAAAATTATGGTTTCCATTTTCAAAATTCCCAAAATTCCCCTGTAAACTATATATTTATTTATATTTATATAATTACCTCTTATAACCTCTGTCGATATTACTCGAAAAGAAATAATATAAAATACTAGAATCTATAGTCCAAAAGAGAGTTCACAATCAATAGTGCTTCCTACCAAGTGAACCCCCTTTGAACCAGGCTACAGGGTATAGAAGCCATCAGAAACAGGCGCATGAGGCGGGCGCCGGGCGCGGGGTATCAGCGGAAAATGTTGGTCGCCCGCTGTGCAGTGCTGCGTGTGGCAAAAGCTTCCGTTGGTTATCCAGAAAACTGTTCTCCGATGACAGCGATTGCCCCGGCCGGGGCCGAGCGTCAACGCTTCATTGGATTTTAGGCAATCATAAGTAGGACGTCGGCTCCTGTCTGTCCGGCTGTCTTTCACTATCTCTCTCTCTCGCTCTCGCTGCCATTATCTGGCCTTATCTCTCTGGCCGTTGAGTGTAGCTGCGTCTGCTCTCATCGCTGCCTTTTTCGCTAAAAGGGAAATGCTTCACAAAAAGTGGAGTTGCCTGCGGCAAACGAGTCAACGAGGCTGGCGCGAGTGGGGAAAGGGCGACGATGGTGGGGCATTGGGCAGCGGCCACCGGAAAGCAATGTCGACGTTGGCAGAGCTTTCAACTGCAGAATATGCCCGGATTCAATGTGCCCTCGGTGCGTTCAAATGGAGGGCGGCAGCACTATGTTTCCTTTGATGCATGCCAAGCACATTTTTTTTTAGATACCTACAAAGCATCCATACAATATTTGTGCACATTGCCTGCTTGGTAGCTGTATTACACCCCAAATTCAATAATACTTATTGGCTTGAATTCATTGATGAGAAACTGTAGTTTGAGCTCTTCTGCGCTTTAACCAGTTGCGAATTATAAGCGTAAATTGATTTTAAATGAGCTTTTATAAATACAGCATTAAAGCGCTCTTTCTTTCCCAGAAAAAAAACTCTTTGGGAATTATGCTTTTCTGTTAACTTATCTAAACGGTAATAACTGTAAAAGCGAGGTATATAAACTTAAAAGCTGATTAAAAGCTTGCTAGACTCGTATAAGCAGCTTTTGAGGCTTCTTAAGAGCAGGTTGCTTTACAGAAGAAGAAAGGCAATAAAGAAAAGTAAAGAAAAAGAAAAAGGCGATATTTATAAGGTAAAATCCATACATCACCATAGTTGTCCACTCCATTCTGTCCCCTCGTAAGAAATAAGAATTTGCTACTTTTTTGTTGGTTTTTTTAAATGGGATTTTATTCATATTTAATTATTTATTAGGTTTATATTTATACTATTTACGCATATATATTCCTTGTTGCTTCTCTTTGCCTTTGCGCCTAGACTTCAGACATTTTCCAATTTTTTCAATTTATTTTTCCTGCCTTTCTTTTGACATCAATATTAGCAAACTGATTATCGGCTTAGGCCCACGCACAGGGCTCGATATTTCTTACGTGTTTTTCATTTTTATTTATTTTCTTCTTGTTTTTTTTTTTTCTCTTTTTTTTGGGTGAGTACATAATTTTCTAGTTCAAGTGTTGTTTGAAGTACTTTGGGCTTTTTGTTTACTTGTGTACTTGGGGATGTTATGTGCGCTTTTTATTTGTATTTGATCTTGGTTTGGTTTCGTTTTTGTTTCTGACTCATCTTAATCCTAAGTATGCTTCAATTGTTTGATCGTTCGATCTTTTGCTGCTGCGCCACATTTGAGTTCTAATAACTTGCAATCTTACAATACATATGCACGTATACATATATATGGTTATATATATATATATGTTGGACACAAAAAAAATTAACACCGACTTTTACAACTTGCGTGTAAAGTGTATTCATATCAGATGAGGCCTGTTTTCCGCATTTGTTACTGGCGTTTAATACTTATGTTTAATACTTGTTGTTTATGCTTTATTTATTTTTTATTTTCTGTTTTTACTGCCAGTTCAATTATTTTATAATGTGCACAAACCATAAATGTGCCCTTGCAAATGGGGGAAGGTTTTTTAATATTTATTTTTGTTTGTATTTGTGTTTAATATTTTTGTATTTTGTATTTTTTTTTTTGTATTTTTTGGGGGAAATGAAATTTGAAACAGACGCTCGTAATGGCTTGGGGTCTTATGTGTTGTGCTACGAGTGGCTCTGTAAACATTTTTAGTGGTATTTATCATACTTTAGATTTTGGCCTTTGGTATGCACACACACACACACACACACACACACACACACACACACACACACACACACACCTGCTGAGTTTGTTTTCTCTTTATTATTATTTTTGCCTTTTACTTGACAAGACTTTTTCCTGTGCCTGAATTTTATGTTGTGCGTGTGTGTGTGTGTGTGTGTGTGTGTGTGTGTATTTGTGGTGTGTTACTTTGTGGTTTGTGCTGCAAAGAATTGACATATTTGGTGCTCCCAACTGGAACCTTCTGCTGCCACTCGCTCGCCCACTTCCTCCTCCTCTTGCTCCTCCTCCTCCTCCTCTTCCTCCTCCTCCTCTCTTACTCTCGCTTTCTTTCTTTGCCTGTGAAGTGCTTGAGTTTTCTTTTGGCTGCTTTGCGTTTCCGCTTGGCGTTGACTAACAGCTTGAGTTTCCGTTGTGAAGCATGGACATGGACGGGGGCGGCCAATGCGGGGGGGGGGGGGGGCTGGCGTATATTGCCAAGTTTTACAAACTTTGGCCAGAATGTGGATATGGCTGCTCGTGCTGCTGGTTGGGCATGTGATTGGTAGCTGAATCAGTCAACGACATCAACTGATTCAATTTGCTGGCAATGCAGCTTTGATTTTCTTGCACACCAATTACCAAAGGGGGGGGGGGGGCGTTTTAAAGGGAAGGGGGAACGGGGTTTGTCTCGGAAATCTGTGTTAACTGCAAAGTCGTTTCAGTTACAGCTGTTGTTGTTGCTGCTACAGTTGTTGTTGTTGGTTTTTAGCCCAAAATCTTCTTGAAATAGCTAACGGTTTCCGGCTTTGTTAGCGAACGTCGTCGATTTGGCTTGAATGGCGCCTCGGTTTCCTCCTGCAGGAAGTTGCGTCGTGTTGTGGCGCTCGTTAAATCCAGCTCATCCTCGGCCCCAGCCCCAGCCACGCCCTCGCTATCCGGCTGCATCTTTGTAAGGGTCTTCACTGGTGCAGCAGCTGTTGCTGCTGTTGCTGTTGCTGCTGCTGCTGTTGTTGTTGCTGCTGCTGTTGTGGTTGCTGCGGTTGCAATTGAACTGTTTTCATTAGCTGCTGGCTGTTTTGTTGCGGTTGTTGCCAACAGCTGTGGCGCCTCCGTAGTAGGCTCTTTTCCAGCTGCTGTTGTTGTTGTTGGCGCTGGCGTTGTTGTGGTTGTTGCCGTTGTCGTCGCTTTGTGTGTTGTCGCTGCGCTGGCTGTTGTTGCCGGCACGTCAGTGTCTGGCGCTGCTGTTGCTGTCACGCCAACAACACCTTGACGACTCGCCGCGCCTGTTGCCAGTGTTGTTGTTGTTGTTGCTGACGTTGCTGTCGTTGCGATTGTTCCCAGCGGGCCATTATTGACATGCTCCGCCCTGTGCTCCCCAGCGTGCTCCCCAGCGTGCTCCCCAGCGTGCTCGCCGTGCTCCACCCCGTGCTTGGCCGGCGGCACATAGTGCGACTTGACCAGCAGCATTGGCGGAATGAAGTGCGAGTTGTCCGCCGTCTCCTTGACGTGGGGATGGGCCAGCTCGTCGCGCGTCTGCTGCACCGGATGTATGGGATGTGCGATGCTCACCGGCGTGGACATGCCCAGCGGCACTGCTGCTGCTGTCGGCGCGGGGCTGTTGTTGCCGTTGCCGCTGGAATTGGAAGTGTTGCCGGTTGCGGCAACAACTGTTGTATCTGTATCCGCTTCCACTTCCGTTGCTGCTGTTGCTGTTATCTTAATGTTGCTATCGCTTGTTGTTGCTCGCATTGTTGTTGTCGCTGGCGCTGGCGTGCTCTTGATAGCTGTGGTTGCTGTTGTTGTTGTTGCCAGTGTTGTTGCCGCTGCTGCTGTTGGCTTTGCTGCCATGGTTGTTGTTGTTGCTGCTGTTGTTGTTGTGCTTGTTGGGGTAGTTGTTGCTGCGGCCGTTGTTGTTGTTGTTGTTGCGGGCGCTGCTGTTGTGGTGGCTGCTGCTGCTGTTGTTGTTGTTGTGGGCGCCTCTGTTGTTGTTGTTGTTGTTGTGGTTGTTGTTGTGGTTGTTGTTGTGCTTGTTGTCGACGTTGCCCTGGTTGTCGGTGCTGCTGTTGCCGCCGCCTCGGTTGTTGTTGTTGTTGCTGCCGCCGCTGTTGCCTCCGTTATGGGCTCCATTGTCCGCAGGTCCTGTGGCAATATCTTCTTCTTGTGCGGCAACGCGACGAATATTTCGTTGGACACCTCGCTGTCCCCATCGCTGGCATCCTCGGGCAGCTGCTCCCCGCTCTGCGCCGGCTGGTCGCCCATCATCATGTCCAGCTGGGCCAGCGGCTTCGGCGTTGTCAGCGGCGGCTGTTGCTGCTGCTGCTGCTGTTGCTGCTGCTGCTGGCGCTGCTGGGCCAGCAGCTTCTTGGCGTACTCGTCCTGGCTGTTCACCTTCTTGGCCGACTTCTTGACGGGCATGGGCACCTCGTCGGGAATGCGGTAGCGGGCCAGGGGCATCGCCATCGGTCCCTCCCCCGACATCAGCCGGTCCAGGGTGAAGCGTTCGATTGGCGCCGTTGGCGCCGGGGCCACCTCCAGCTTCGGAGCCGTCGCACCGTAGTTGGGCCCCAGCGGCAGCAGCTCGATGTCGTTGTTCTCGTTGTTGTCGGTGCGAATGTTGTTGATGATCTGCAGCGACTTGAAGTGCGAGTTGGTGATGTCGTTGATGCGCTGCGCCTCCAGGCGCTCCTTGGGGCAGATCAGCTCGCGTATGGCACGCTCGCGGTCCTGCGAAGGCAGTTGAGAGATTCTGCTCGGGGATGGAAGGGGGGGGGCGACTTTCTCACTTACCTCCTTGCCCTTGCACGTGTGCCGCAGCAGACCCTCCTCCTGGCAGTTCCGGATCAGCTCAATGCTGGCCGTGTCCGCCATGTACTGCATGGTCAGGTTGGGCATCTCCTTCAGTATGCAGGCATCCGCCCAGCTGGGCACTGTGCGGCACCAATGAGTCCAAGGATCAGTTAGTGACGCCTCCCCGCCTCCCGCTCTACGGCCCCTTCACACTTACCCGGCATTTCGCAGAGAAACGAGGCCGTCTCGGGTCCGCCGCAGCGCAGCGCATGCCATCGATAGTCGCGGATGGGATCGATAACAGCGCAAAGGGGCGCATCCATCAGCGGCAGCGATTCCGCCCAGTAGCCGGTGTCCACCACCAAGGGTCGCGAGTTGCTGTACAAATCACAAACAGTTAAATACACTACGATCGATGCTAATCAAAAATAAACAAAGAAAACCTATCGATAAATTTGGACACATCAAAACTCAGGTTAACTAAAAAAAACTTATATGTTAATTTAATTTAATTGTTATTGTTTAAGAAAAATAAACGAATGTTATTTATTTGATGTGAATTTACTCCAATAAAAAACAATAAAATTTTAAAAAATTTACAAGGTAGATAAACTGCCTTGTAAATTTAAATTGCTTTATTGGCAATATATTTTCCTTTATATTGATAACGTTTGTTCTGACCATGTGAATCTGCTGGTTAAATTTTGGAGAAAGGGCTCGAAGGTGCCTATCTTTGGCAAATTGAAAAGCCGTTAGTCCGTTAAGGACGCCAAACTGCGGCTCGCAAATATCCGGAATAGCCAGAGCTCACGTATCATATGCTCGCACACCATAAATACACATATGAACCCAAACGAGACAATTACAACAACGTGCTGTTGTTGCATTTGTTGCTGTTGTCGTTGTTGTTGTACTTACGACCACATGAAGCGATCCGAGTTCTGCGGTCGCATGAGTCCAATCCAAACGATGTCGTTCACATCCAATTCCCTCAGCAGGTCGCGCGTTGCATCAAATTGAAAACTGTTGTCGACTGGCAGCAGCAACAAAATGTGCCAGCAAAACAATGAAAATGGAAAAACAACAAATGAAAAACGAAAACAACAATAACAGAGCGAGAGGGAGAGAGTGGGAGGGAGAGAGGGAGAGAGAAAGAGAATAAAAGGAAACAAATGGTTTTTATTTGTTCAATGCGAATATATTTTTATTTAATTTGCCAAGCGCATTGTTTTTCCGTGTTGGGCACATTTGCCAGCGACAGCAGCAGCGACCACGACAACCCGCCCGAAGCCACTTTGAACCACTCTAAGCCCCCCCCCCCCCCAAATCACTCTGAGTATCCAAAGGACCCAACCGGCTGCTGGTCTAACCCGACGCTTGTTCCCAACTTGCGTCCATACAAATAAAAAATAAAAAAAAAATCAAAACATGCTAAACTCCGCTAGTTGAAAGTGCTCGACTAGCAGCTAACTCTTCTTATTCCTCTTATTCCTTTTATTTTGACTATATAGGCTAGAGCAGGAAATGTAGTTTATAAATATATTGAAGTTTTCCATTTTCTATCCTATGCAGTCATAAAGATACTCAAATTCTAATCCCTATTTGGGTATATATACAGTATGTTGGTAATGCAGGGTATCTTCTAGTCACTTGACCTTATCGAAATCCCTTCTCGCTTTTTTTTTCAATTTTTATTTGTTTTTTTTCTCCTTCGCTTGCTTTCTGGTACACGTTCTTATTTAGCTGTGTATTTGCGCTTTGCAGTTTTGTGTCAAGTTCCTATTCTTGTTGTTCTTCTACAACTGTTTTGTTTTCTTCGTCTGTGCCTCGTTTTCTTGTTGTTATTTCACACATTTACATGCATCCCTGCGCCTCAAATTGCTTATGCACACTGCCCCCAACGTGCCCCTAGCTGAGGCACGGACAATTGTGCGCTCGACAAAACTTTTGGTGTCGTAGACAAAACTATGGGTAAAACATATGAATCTATTCATAAGGTTGAAGGACAATGCAATCCAATCAGCTGTCTGGGGATTTGATTGAGATTTGTGAGAAATATGAGGGGGCCGTGTCAGATTCGTGGGTAATGAATAGAGACCTTGGATGGGAATTGCGGTGTGGCGGGATGGATACGCTAGAGAGATGTCTGCCTAAGTAAATTCGATATGCTGATTCACTGGACACGGCCAGGGTATACAGGAGATTTTAAATTGAAGGTTCCTCAGTCACAGTTTAAACTACTTGTAATAGCCAGAGTCAAAAATAGTGCCTATATCTGATATTGTATAAAACTCGAAAAGAATTTAACTTGTAATTTTTATTATAAAATTTGCTAAGTTTAAATATTTTTTAGCTTTGATTGATTTTTAGAGAAAATCTTTCTTAACTCTAACTCTATTTTTACACATAAATCATTCACTTATTTCGGGTGAGCTCAAATTTTGTTCTTTGATGTAATTCACAGGAAGGTGAAAACATTTCTTAACAAGCCATTTTTATTTATTTGTTATTTGTTCCAAATTAACTTTCTCAACTTCCTCCGCTTTGTACATTTGCTGAATAATTTTCCTTTGTCCTTTCAAACTGCATCAAAACCAGACAAATTTCTGCACATAGAACTGACCCAATAACATAGATACGTATTTGTCCAAACTCAATTTGCCTGCTTATCAGATTTGCGCAGATTTTCTTGTTGGATTTCCCATGCAGTCGAACAATTTGCATTGTCTTTGAGCAATTTATCCACAATCCACTTACGCATACTTATCTATTTACGAGAGAACGTATGAACACGAGCCGATTGTTGATTTAGTTGCAACGACCCCTGACCCCCTGACCGCTGCTGTTGCCCGCATTGCAGTGTCCAGTATTTGTCAAAAGGATTTATAGTGTTGTGCTTGTGGGGCTGCGGGGGCAGCCATATGATATAGCATTGGCAGCCCGTTAGACACACAGACGCCCTTTGACCTAAGCCCCCTGCCCCCCCACTCTGCTCTGCCCTGCATGCACTCTGAGAAAAAACGCCGTTAAAAAATTGAACCCGTTTGACATTGTTTCAAACATTTAAAAAAACAAATTGGTTTTGAATATCTGATCATAGTAATTATCATATCATAATAATTACAAGATTTGAAGTATAGAGAGTTCCAACTTTTCTCGCAGTGCATGAAGGCCTTGGCTCTTGACTCTCTGGACCTTTTTGGCTACGTCGTTCTGCAGCTCTGCCTGGAACCCGGCTGCGTCGTTGTTACAACAGCTGCCGGACATTTGCAATAATGTGCAAGTAAGCCGAACATCCGCACTCTTCTGCTCTCTCTCTCCTTCTCTCTCTCTCCCTAACTCTCTCTCTTTGCTCTGTGCTCCTCTTGTCGTTGGGCTTATTTGCATTTCACATTTTGCTGGCGTTTACTATTGGTTTATATACACTCAACGTCATCCCTGTTGCTGTCTGTCTGTCCCCCCCGCCCCTTTCTTTCTGTCGCCACACCTGCTGCTTATACAGGCAAACATTGTCCTCATGTTTTGAATATATTCTCTGACTTTTTTTGTATTTAGCTAGCTTTACTAAAGCCGCATGTCGCGTCTTTGACTTGGCTTTGTGGCTAGCTGGCATACCGTCAACAAAGCCAGCCCCAACGAACCCCCCCCCCCCCCTTCCCCGCCCTCCCCCCGCCGACCTCTGGCAGGTGTGTCGCTTACCTGTCACCAGATTGGCATGATGAAACTGGCAAACGGCATCTGCCTCGAACCAGGAGATGCGATCCCGAAAGAAACGATAGAACACATTTAAGCCCTCCTGTGGCATGGTCCAAGTGTTGCTCACGTTCACCTGTCAATGAAGAAGAAGAAGAAGAAGCAGATGAGCACAAGAAGAAGCAGGCGGTGGCAGCAGCTGAGATGCATGCAAAGAATTTTGTTTCGTGTCGCTTTGCTTGTCAGCGCCGCAGCTCTGTGGCGTTCAACGCGTCGTATGCTTAATGCATTAAGTATACGCCACGTAAAACGCTTACATTTTAAATGTTGTACCTCACAGACACACACACACACACACACACACACACGCTTATAATGAGGCAACAGCATAAAAAATACACATGCTCACATATTATGCATGCAAATGTGTGTGCCAGTGTGTGTGTGTATGTGTGTGTGTGTGTGTGTGTTGTGCGTGCCTATGTGGAAAAGCGGCTGAAAAAAAATTAAAAGCAAGCCATATGTAGGCACAGCGCCAAGCCCCCTTTTTCTTTATGAATATATATATATATATATATATATGTACTTCATTAGCTTAGGCAGCAGCGCAGGGAGGGGCGGGGGCGGGGCAGGGGCGGATAACCAACGTGTGGGACAGCTGGCGGAAAGACCTGCATACTTTGCATAGGCCAGCCACAGGCTCAAAGCAACAAATTCTCTTGCTTTTTTCTACTCGTTCGCGAAGTGAAGAAAGAGTATATTGGTTTTGCATAATGTCCGTCTAAACTAAATTCCTTTCGCCGTTATCGAAGCGAGAGACTTGAAAGTTGGAGTATAATTTCGTGTTAGCCCGCGTCTGAAAAACCCATATACCTCCCTTAATTTCAAAGCTAGAGCAGAGCTGCAGAGGGATTAAATTTGACAACACTTGTAGCTTTTGAAATCATGCTTTTTAGAGCATTGAAATAACCATAACTTAGTATAAAAGTCAACATCGAAACAGTTTCTGAGTGGATCACATTTTTTGTAAAACTCTTGGATGCATAGCTTAGAGTATTGGGCTATCGGTTACACCCGACTGCAATGTTCCTGTTTGCTTTCTGCTGCCTTTAGAATAACCAACAGGGAAACAGGGCGGGTAGGAGCAGGTGGGGGAGGCTGTTACCTGCTCGTAGGCTCTGTGATGCCAATGTGCCTGACTGTGCCGGCACATTAACTAATTACAAATGCAGCTCGTCGTCGAGGGGAGGTGGGCGCAAATAATTGGACAAGTTAAACATAAGCCAGACGTAGATTAAGAGTACATCAAATCTTTTGTTGACACACAACGAGCCTCGGCAAAGAGTTATTTGCAACCACTTAAATGAAGTAAAACGCAAGGTAACAATTTCTTAGGCTATCTAAAAAATGTTGATTATTTTAAGCATGGACATTGCACATTTAATTCTTCTGTCTTCTATTCCATTAAAAATTCAAATATGAAAATAGTTTTTCTTGCTTATAAATAGTTAAACTATCTGTTAAGTTCCCGTTTAAGCTTAGCCAAAAGGAAAAACTGTTGAACAACATGTTAAAGGAAACTTTTAATCAATTTTCTCACTCAACCGTGTAACAGCTAGATGAACTGCCTGCTAAGTTTTGACAGGCGCAACAGCTAAGCAGATAAGCGAACAAATACCAGCCTGACAACGAGCTTATGTGTTTGCTAAGCCTGACAGGCACATTAAAACGGCCTAATGACATGCTAAGAGCTTCAGCTTCATCTTTATTTAAGTACCAAACAGCCGGCTAAAATAAAATTAAAATTCTTGACTTGATTTTCAGCCTTCTTATTTTGTTATTTGCCTCGGCGTGCCACGTTTTCACTTTGCGGCTCTTTTCTGAGCATTTTATTGTTATAATTTTCCGTTCTGTTTTCTTTTTATATACACACACACACACACATATATATACATATATATTCTTACGTATTTTTTTTAGCTGCTTTCAAATTGCAATTAAAAGATGAAAGTACACTGGCGTATGCTTTTCGCGTCTGTCAAACAATTTCAATTAAAAGTTAATTAAGTTAATGAAATGCTTTTTGGCTCGTTTTTGCACTTTGTTACCGCGCACACACACACACACAGGCACAGGCACAGGCACAGGCACAGAAAACGAAAAATATTATTTAGGTCTGGCCACGCGGCGTATGCGCAATGCACATTCTTAATGGCCCATAGACTGGCCGGTCGCCGGACCAGCCCACTGCGCTGAATCTCGATACCAATTTGTATATGAAATAACAACATTTGTATTCATTTGATGTCCGAACTGCTCTTAAAATCCTTGTACAACATGTATTTAATGAGCTCTCCCGGGTGCTGGGATAGATACAGGGAATTTATTTTCTACAGGGCTTGTTCACTGCCATTACTATTTCAGAGGGTCTATTAATTGTAAATGTATTTGATGTCAACATAACTAGATACAATATTATATTTTCTTTTTTGGCTTATGGGATATTATTTGGCTTGTCTGAATAAATAAAGTATTTATGTTCTAAAAACCACCGTCTGTTAAATTAAACTGTTTGCCAATCAATAAAAGCTGCAATTAGTTCAAAACAAATAAATTGAAATTTGTAAAAATAACAACTTTTTTGTTATTGTAAGATTTACATTTGATTTGAATTAAACATTTTCTGCGATTGAAAACCACAAATTAAATTGTTTGATGAAAGCGCAGCTCAGACTTTGTTTGTTTTTAACCACAGTTGTATTGCAGTATTTTCGCTGGCATTTATTTAGTTTTTCCTTTAAAATTCCCCGAATTTTAAGTATTTTTAATACACTCACTTTGGAGGGTATTCCATTGTCGTGAATTTCTTTATATGCTTTTCCACACCAACTCTTTTCCAATTCCATCCTGACTCCCTTTTCTGTCACTCCGTTTAACATTGCTGACAGCCACAAATTAAATGTAACAATTTACAATCTAAATAAGTGCAACCCACAATGAGAGGCGTGTGTGTGTGTGTGTGTGCAAAAATATGCATGCAGGCATAATTATTCAATTACTTATTTACACACAAAAATTTCATGAATTATTCGAAACATTTACAAAATGTTTAACAAAAACAAATACCAAAAAGGCAAATGAAAACAATTAACTGAAATTCTTATAAAGCATACGCCGCGTGCGCACAAAACTTTTTAATATGTATAAATGAAAAATTCAAAAAAACCTGGAATTCGCGCGCAAAAAAATTTAAAAATTAAAATATAAAAGATGTAGATGGAATGTATATGTGATATAAATCTGGTGGTTTCCCATGGCAGCAAAAAAATGATATACACAAATTTTGTGAAAGTATACAAAATATACATGCATATATATATGTTATATATGTATATGCTATAAAATCGAGCGCTACGCGCAGATTGGGGCCACTTCTTGGGCCTATGGAATGGCGGGCGGAGCAAATGCAGCAGCCCCATAGCACAGTTTGTTGACTCTTTCGCCTTTTATTTCTATTTTTATTGTTTTCTTTTCTTTATAATATTTTATTCGCTTCTATTGTATATGTATATATATTTTTGCTTTTGGGCCACTTAGCAACTTGGAGTGCAAACAGTTCAGGTTCTTCAGTTGTTTGACTGTTTGCCTCGTTATTCTTTGTTTGTAGTTATGATGAAGACGCGCAAGGACCGGCCTTTCCCCAACGAGCCTGTTACAATTTCAACAAAAGAATAAGTGAAAACATAAAAACAATAAAATGCTTTTCGATACCCTCTACACTTGCGAGCAGTGTCGTGAGTGTACAAAAATTAAAAACTTTTACGTTTGAACATATAATCGTATATCATGGCAGCAAGCCCAAAAATAAACATATATTTAGAGAAAAATACCTGTTTTCTTCTTTTTTTCTTTCTGTATAAGCTAAACCATTTTAAAAGAATATATAGTTCAGCTTATGATCCAAAAAACAAAGAAATTCCGGGTCAAGCTTTTACAGTTAGGGTCACTCTCTACTCGGGGAACCCTGCATTAATAACAAAAAAAGGAAAAACAAGCTTAAGAGTCTTCCAGGGTATCTGTAAGGTCAGCACTCTCAACTAGAAGGCTCTTACTTGATTTCTGTTGTATAATTTTGGCATTTGCATTTCCGTTCTTTAGCCCTTGCCTCTGCCCCTACTTTGTCCCATTCCGTATCGCTATTTGCCCTGCACTTAGGGACAAGTTTTGCGTCCGCTTTGTGTTTGTGCAGCCTTTTAAGAGTAGTGCGGACGTACAGGACAGAGGAGGGACGGGCCAGGGCAGGACAATGCATCGCTAACAGCAGTCAAAGCTTTTGTCTTTATGCTGTACAATTGCAGGGGAATCAGGGCAAGGGTCTCGCCCAGCTCGCAACTGGGCAAAAGCTAAGCGTTATAATGCCCATATCCCTGGAGCATTTTGGAATAGCATCGCGAACAATGTTGTTAAGCTATGGAAATTAAGGCGCAATTCTCAAATCATTTCAACAATCGCTTTATTATATGTAAATGTTGCTTTTACGTTTCAAGTAAATAAATGGCGCCCAACGTGGGGCCGTGGGTGGTGACAGCACCTTAATAAGCATTCCAATATTATGCTTCAATGACAAATAAATAGCTTCCGACACGATTGTCGATTAATAATGGCTGAATTAAGGCACAATAATTGCACACACAGTGGGCACCCGATAAGCATGCCTGGCATACACAAGTGGCAATCATTTTGATTGTCGACCCCGCCTGCCACCTCCCATAAGCTCGATTGTTTCCAATGGCACTTTCTATATTCAAATTCAAAGTAAGCAGCACACTTTATGCATAGGCAGAGACACACCCAACACACACACACACACAACAAGTGGCGTGACAGTGGGGCTTAAAAATCACAAGTGTGCAGCATCCTTCTCACTAGATGCCACACATAGATAGGGTGCGACAGCCGGGCCTCGGCACAGCGCGGGTAACCAGAGAGGGTCTGTTTTTTGTCGAGTGTGGCGCACACACCTGTATTAGCAATCCTTTTGATATATTGTAATATTTTATGCATGCCAACGCCTACTGCTTACTTTGGGCCCGCGCCACACCAAAGTGAACATATTTTTCTTTTTATTCTCATTTTTGTGCGAAGGTGAACTTAACTATGTCAAATGTCATGTCATTCGCAGACTCGCTTCCCGGCGAAGCAGAGAGAGAGAGAGAGAGAGAGGGAGACAGAGCGGAATAGGAAGAATATCTACACACAGGCAACACCTGTCGTTACATTGTCGCCGCGTTGCGTTCCTTTGAGCCGGCCCGTGATTGTTGAGTGCTTCTTATGGCCATTAAGGCAAATGTGGCCCAAATGCGGCGACGCCACGTGCGAATGTGCACATACATTGTATATGTATGCTAGCTCTGAATAAAATATATATCTTCTCGGTTTCAGCAGTCACTTAAATTGTACAAAGGTATTTCCTTTGACAATGACGATTTCGAGCTGAGGCCCAAACATTTTTTATCCCCATCTTCCCTTCGAGAGTTTGCAGGTGTCTGCCTAAGTGGAATATGAACAGGCATAGAAAATGTTTTCTCTAAACGAATTCTCATTTAATTTATGCACTCATCCGTTTTCTCATTTTATATCTGAAGATGAAACATTTATCTTTTTATTATAATGAGCAGCGTTTTATGCCATAAAAGCAATGTATTTTCCAGTTAAGCTGGAGCCCAAAAAAGACGCACGGACCGTTTTCACAATTAAATTCCAGTTAGTAGATGGCTGTTATGTCTTGTATACCCTATATTCGTTACCAATAGATAGAAATGGATCTGTTTTTAATTTACTCCTTCAGTATGAATACAGGAGTATAGAATATTTAAATATCGAGAGCGAGAAACCAAGTCTGGCATGTAAATTCTCGTATATTAATCTGTATATTAAGAATATTTCGCCTGGTTGAGAAGTTTAAATAGAAATCTGTTTGCAAATTATTGCAGGGTATCGATCCAGTCGGTCTGCACACTCGCCGAGAAGACTTGCTTGTTTTTAAATTGAATGAATTCGATTATTATAAGCACTCTGACTTTCCTGTACAGGCTCAAATCGTACGAACAAATTTAATTTGTATTTGCAGAACAATTCAATCTCGACCAAATCAAGTAAAAAATCAAACAGAAAGCATTTGTTTCGTGTCGCTGGCCACAATATGGCGATTATCTTAACAAGAAGTTATCGAAAACTTTCCTTTCCTGCTTCCCATTTACATTCATTTGGGCCAAGCTAAGGGTATCTGGGCCAAAGCAGCTTTCGCCTGGGACGCTCAATTTGCTGGCTTCTGGTGAAGCATCGTCGATAAACGCTAGAACGACTCCGACGGACTGACAGACGGATAGACTGACGGTCAGGTGATGTGGTGAGGGGTGGGCGGGTGAGAGTTTAAGGGCTGCTCGGCACTGGGACCAGATGCCAAATGATAAATAACGCTGACGCTTTGAAGAAAAATTGTACCGAAAGCAAGAAAGAGCAGTTAACGGCGAATGAACGAATATTGAATACCCTGACAGCGATACGAGTAGAAGAAATATAAAAAACAACTCAATATATAATTTGATTTTGCCCAACTATTGGGCGCCATATTATATAGAAAATACGATGTTGATGCAATTGCTGAGTTTGGTAAGAATATCACAAAAAAAAAAAAAACGAATTTTGCGACTGATTATTTCTATGGCATCAATTCGATATAGTACTCCGATCTGGCAATTGTCCTCTAGGACTTAAATGAGCTCAGCTGTTGTTGCTGATCAAGAATATGTGCATAAGCTGCTCGGATCAAAGATGTCACCGTTTTATGCGTGGCACAAAAGGCGGCGAAATTATAATACCCGCTGCAAGGGAATATTAAATGAAGCTGGCGCATAGGTGGCCGGGCCAATGGTTGGGGCGTGGCCGGCACACACCTACGGACACACACGCGCGCACACACAGCTGCATTGTCCTTGATATGACCTGCAAACAGTCCCCATCTCGCACTTTTCAACAGCTCCGAGTGTAACAGTCTGTGCCACAAGAGCAGCAGCAATTGCAACATGGCAACAATGTCAGCAGCGCCAGGCAAACTTGTGGACAAAGTGACGTCACGTCGATGTCGACACCGCCCCTGGCGCCACTCTGCGCCCCCCAGCCGCCCCCCAGCCGCCCCGCTGCCGCCACTCGTGTAGCTGTCAACTGTCGCGCTTGCTTGCATACGAGTACATGCAGCCAAAAATTTATTAAAATTGAAGACAACTTGAATGTCATCCAGTTAGTCAGCCAGTCAGTCACAAGTGGTGGGGGGGGAGGGGGGAGGGAGGGTGTGTGCATGTGCATGTGCATGTGCATACATCAGAATATTTGAGCACTCAACTGAGCTGCACAAAATACAAAAATCACTTGCAAATTTCCCTTTGAAGAAAATTGTTTTGAATATTGCCTCCACAACAGAAACAACTTTAAGCTCGCTCTAACTATCGGTTAAATATATATTTAAAATATTGGGGCTGTCTGCATTATGCCTTTCAGATTAAGAAAAAACAGATGCCGAAAGAATACAACTTCAAATTTGTTTCTTATAATTGCTTAAATTAAATTTATACAAGAAAGATATTTCTATTTTTGAGATTTTAATACACCAAGCTTGTCTCTAACCCAGCAATTTGTTTTGACAAGCACATCATAAAAATCAATAAAGAATTATTTTTGCAGTACTTTTACATTTCTATTAAAGCTGTCGATTTCCTGTTGATATAAATGAACAAATTGTCTGCGTTTATTTGTCTTGATGAATATACAGAACAAAAAATGTTGTCATGGTTGGCTTTAGCTGGAAATCATTTATTAAACTCAGCTGTCAAATACTAATAAAAATAATTTCGAAATTGCAGTCGGTTGTGGTTTGAAAAAGGCGGAGTTTTAATAATTATTTTAGAGAAATATCGATTTGAGAAATTTATCCGCATGTTTTAATATACAAAATAAATGGATGAATATACGAAATACATGTTAATCAATAATGAATAACAGCTAATATATTCAACGCCAACTTTAGACATCATGTAGTTTCAAAGTATAACATATAAAATTCTGTTAGCATGATTACAATTTTTCATTCTGTCGGAAAAGACGGCTATTATCATTAGAATTCCTGGGTGTGCACGGCCGTCATAAGGACGCCGCCAAGTATGGATACAATTTGCCAGAATTGAAATCGCTTGTAGAATATTATGGGCATGTTGCTCAGCGAATAGGGTAGCTCCCACCAGGCGTATGCCTGGTAGCTCTGGGTGGCCAGCAGTAGCAGCAACATGGTGGTTGACCACTTTAAGCGATATCCGCTCAGCACGAAGATAATCAATAGCTTAACCCCATAGCGGTGGAGGAGTTGCCATGCCAAGCCATCATTTATATTCTTGTAAGTCAAATAGGCCACAAATAGGAATCCACAGCGGACCAAACGATGCGGCGGTATGGTGGCCAATAGTATGGCAATAACCAGGGCAAAAACGTCCGCATACATTTCCAAATTCCAGAATAACGGATTCGAGGCCACACGCAAATTGGCCAACAGGCTGAGTATGCCAGCGGCCAGCTGGCGATTGCTATCAAAGATCACCATAAAGCAGGCCAACAGCTGTCCGACCACAATGCAAAATATGTAGAGATTGGCATACAGCTCGCCGCAGCGCCAGTTGAGATTGAGTAATGTACGCTCCAGATCCCAATCGCGCAGCAAGTGCACCGAATCGGCCAGAAAATTGCATATAATACAGAAACGGGCCAGAGTTGACAGGTAACTTTTCACTTCAGTTGGAAAAGGTTCCATTTTGCAAATGATGCCTTTGTGTTTTTGAGCTAAGATTATTAATGGATACGTTTGCAAAACACCACCAAAAACCGGATAAGTTATTTTTAGAACATTACGTTTATCGAAAGAAAAGTAGTTTGGTTTTTTTTAGAAAGCTAAAAACATTTGTATGTGACTAAAGTTATATCAAAGATTTATTATTTGTATTGTTTTGGATCAGAGAGCTAAATGAGAGCTAACTGCGTTCGAGAACAAAATGTATTTGAAATCTATCTGAGTGTGATCTGGAGAAATGCAAAAAATACGAAAACCTTGTCTGGCTGGGAATTTGTTGATGATGCTGGCACTGGGATTATAAAACACGATAGCGACAGAGATCTTGTCTGATCAATGCTCGCTAATATCGCTCTCTCCCTCGCTTCACGATTATTGCAAACAGCCATATAACTGCGCTGAGTGCGAGCGAGATAGATGCTGAAGCTTTCACTTAGCCTTGCTCAATTACGAAAATGCGCTCAATCTCTCTTTCGCTCTCGCTCTCGCTCGCGTTCTCGCTCTCGCCCGCCGCTGCACTTGACATGTGTTTTACGCCCAAGGATAGCAACGTAATTTGCTGTGCATAGTCTAATCCTTGCGCTACTTACAGTCGAGCCAATGTTGAATAATGCACTCAAAGACGCAAAATATTAACAGCCGCACTTGAGCATGTGCATGTGTGTATATATGTGTGTGCACGTATATTCAGACATGAGTATCTAGCATATGTATGTCTGTGTGCATACACAAGCCATTTCTCATAGAATATTGTAAGCAATGTGTGTGTGTGTGTGTGTGTGTGTGTGTGTGTGTGTGTTGGAGGCCACAGTCTCAGCAGTGTGAGAACTTCTTTGGTTTTATTTTGCAACCGGCTTAAGTGATTTACTTTAATAGTGAGCTGCACACACACACACACACACACACACATTCCAAGCCATCTTGGGTTGGCATTGCCAAGTCGTTGCAGCTTCATCACAAGACGTTACGAATGGCAGCTGAAAAGAAATTAAATTGCTCTTACCCAACACTGCACTAAAAAAAGAAACGCACAGCAATGCGCTGCCGACAGAGGCAGCGGCAGCAGCTGACGACAATTTGAAGGCAGCTGAACTGCGACTGTGTGGGCGTGTCTCTCCCTCTGTTTGTCTGTCTCTGTGTGTATGCAGTTAAAGTTTCTAATTGAAATTGAAAGAGAGCCCTGGGGCGCTGATGGCTGCTGTTAAACTTGCATTCACATTCACGGACGGGCGAATGCAACGGGTTTTTTTTTTCGCCAGTAGGAAACGAGGCAAGCGAATGTTCCATTGTCGTCCGTTCTTGTTGTTTGCCTCAATATGGCTGCTCGGCCAAGTGTGACCAGACAACTTCATGATGTGCTACATGCCTAGGCTATGTCCATTGTTTTGGCCCCGTGCAGAGTGTGACCAGGCATTCTAAGCTAACTTTGCAGTTTGCGGTTCGTTTAGTTTCATTTTGTTCGTTTTTGGGTTTTTACTCAATTTAAATAATTTGATTTCAAATCTTTTAGGCACTTTAGGATGCTTCACGGCGAGCTCAAGCTCAATTAAGCCGGCGACTCAAAAGTTTGTACAGCCGCAAACAGGCCCAGGTGCATGTGCTTAATATCGAAGTACCGTTATATCAACTACTATTGTGCGGTCTGTGGCCGACTTGCCTTTTGCGGCTGCGCTCCTTCGGCACGTTGACAAACTTCGACTGTGGCACGCCTCTACGCCCTCACCCGAAACCTATGCATCATCAAGCTACAGGTTCCCTGTGGGCGTGGCGTGGCGGGGCGGGGAGGCGTACAGCCTGCGGATTCGATTTCTAATTAAAAGCACAAAACTTTTGGCCATTGATCGAAATCGAAATCGAAATCGTCGCACATGACATGGGTATTTGTCTGCGGCTGAAATTGCGGCCGGTTCCGAAGTTTCCGGGCGGGCTCAGCGGGGGAAGGGGGGCGTGGCACGCCAAGCGTATGGCGCAACAATAGCAAATGAATTTGTGCGGGCCGCAGCTGCAAATTTTATTGGAGGACAACCCAGACCCAGAAACCCAGAAAATGCCTAGAAATGGACGATTAGCAGATAACCTGGAAAACATTCATTTTTGGGAGCACGTGAAACGATTTTCGTTCTGCTGATATTAAGTAAGAGCTGAACGAGTGCTGGAATCTAAAAAAAGTGTTCGAAAGCTTGCTTTTGTGAACAGCCGTTAGGTTAGAGCCGAATCAGTGCTGTGAAGTAGTTAAGTTAATATTCATTTTGTACACTTTAGATCGGATCTTTCGCTACTTTTGCAGACTATGCGAGTAGCTGACATATAACAAGAAATATGCAAGTTAGCCAACACTGTAAATGAATAAACTTGAATTCATTTCGTTATCAGACCAAAAAGTTATAAAAAATATTTGAATTTATCAACACTGGCAGAGCACGTATGTTCTCTTAGCTGGCGAAACATTACGTTTAGGGACATAAAAAAGGTAAGTGTCATACGTTTTAGCACACCCCACTCAGACGCTTAAGTACAGGGCATTAAAACGCCAATGTAACGAAGCGTGCCGAAAGAAAAGTTGTTAAACTTGTGTCACATTTAATTAACACGAATCAGTGGGTTTTTTCTTGCTGCAGGCGGGTGGGGGAGGCACTCTGTGTGCGTGGGGGGGGGGGGGGAGAGTACAGGCGGATTGGGGGCCAGCAGGCACAAGGAGTCCTTTAGGCGCGTGTGTAGGGATAAGTCTGTGCATTTGCCGGCGCATTTGTAATTTGTTGGCTCAGCATTCGGCAATAAAGTTTAAAATTTCATGACCACGAATCATTAAACTTAAACGAGCACTAAATTAACAATTAATGCGCATGTGTGTGTGTGTGTGTGTGTGTATATGTGTACTTTGTGAGTTCGCATACACAAATTACTTAATGCCATTTTTTATTGTTCAATTATTAAGCAGCCGACGGGTCGGTTGGCCTAAAAAGTTTAGCACGCATTTGAGCCCAATTGCGGGCCACGTTGGCTCTGAATCAGGCAACAGCAGCCCCAGCAATAACAACAACAACAACAACGGTAATAATAACTACTCACTGCCTCGATTAATGGGCCACCATCAGTTATCAATGATGCCCAAGTGAACGATAATGTTTCAAAGCCAGGAACCCAGGCACAGCCCCCAAACCACCCCCCGGCCACCGCCCTTGGGCAAGCTGGCAGCAGCCATCATCATCTCATCATCATTATCATCGCCGTCCATTGCCTCGTCATGGTAAAAGGCAAACGGTGCCTCATTATTGCTGCGTCTAGGCCTCATTATCATCAGCCGCATTCGTTCTAGCCTCGAACTTTGACCGTCTCGAATGTCCGCAAATTAATTTCCCTTTGCCTTTATTGCTCCACCAAAGGCAACAGCAGCAGCAGCAGCAGCAATAACAACAACAACAACAAAAGCAGCAGCTGCTGTTTCCTCAATTTTTTTGTATACTCTGTTCACAAAATGAAAAAATGAGTATATTGGATTTTAGCCAGTTTTCTTCTTGCTGTTCTAACGTCTATCCCAAACGTACCAAAGCTGTTACATTTATTTTTCAATGGTACATTTGACTTTTTATTCATTTTTTAATGACTGCCTAATGAATTTAAGACTTTAAGAACTTACTAAGGAACACCTTTTTTAACAAATGTAACCAAAGAATTTGTAAAGAATTTAAAATAAGAAACAAAACTCTTAAGTTTAGTAGAAAATACCGATTTGAAGATTTATTCGAAGCTGGAAAAAGCGTAAATAAATAAATAAATGTAGCAATTTTGGCCTTACAAAAACCTGCTTGAAAGGCAAATATTGATCTCAAGTTAAGTAATTTCCACAATTTGAAGAGAGTTCTGCTTGACTTAAGTAAATTTTTTAGTCTATTTACTTATTTATATATAAAGCATATATTATATTATATATAAACTAAAAGCTACTTTCGGAAGTTAAAAAACTTGCTTGATTTAAATCACTTCTTTTTCAAGTTATGAAAGAATTACTACTTTAGCCGTAAAAAAACAGTAAAAAAATATTGAAATTTTTTCTCAGTTGTTTTCCTTATTTTTTTGGCATCAGCTGCCAACATTGATTAATTGTTAAGCTGTACACTAAAGTTCTATCGAAGGCAACAAATACTTTAAACTATCGATCATTTTGACTTGCACGTGAGCTATTGATGCTGTTGCAGCAGCTGCAACAGCATCAGCAGCAGCTGCTGCCGTTGCCGTTGCTGTTGCTGCTACTGCTGCCTTTTATAATTTGCTGCTAAATTGAAGTGAAGCGCTTTGTTTGTGCATAACGAGGCGTGCAGCGCGTTAAACAAAGGACGCGAGCCAAAAAGGCGCCAGCAATGCGAGCCAAACGAAGCGAACCAAGGGAAAAGGGTGCGGAGCGGGGGTGGCTGGTTAAGGAAGGGCGCGTTAGCTTTGTTGCAAGTTTGCCAGGCAGGAGGTGGCGCAGGGTTGTGAAATAAAGCAACTGCCAACTGCGACAGCGAGTGCAGCCCGCATACGCAGCGCGCGTTAAGGGACTCCCGAATCGGGTCAAAGCTGAAGACAAGGACGAGGCGCAATTGAGTTGATTACCGCCAGTCGGGACAAAGACAAAGCTCCCGGCAAATGGTGCACCAAGTGGCAAATGCAATTGCATCGCGGCTCACACATCTTCAAGGCGATTACACTCAGCCCCCCCCCCTTCCACACTGCAATAAATAAATCGCCTGCATTCTCTTCACACTAGCAAAATAAAAACCAAATAAAGTGGGAATTACGCCAAGTTATACCATACGATCGATTATCACAGTACAACATTATTCTCTTGCGCTAAAGAGGGAATAATTGAAACCTTGCCCGTTTTTTCCCATTTCTGTACAGAAACTGTAACTTTCATCATTTTTGTGTATTAAACGAATGTAACTTACAAAAAATATGACAGCGAAAAATGTTTTCATACGCTACAATTAGCGATTGTTTTGCATCCAAATTAAAAAACTTTCACACATTTATTTAATTAATTTTAAACATACAGTTAAAGTGGAAAAGCATTTATACATTTTCATATATACGTAAAGTTTTTTGTTAAATATGTGAATATTCATGATTATTTGCTAAAAAATATTTTTCCTGTGCTTTAGTTAATTTTTTACAATAATTTTTCAAACGCACCATCCTGCAGGAAAAAGTTGTTAGATTTGCGTTCATGGGAGCTTTAATTGTATTTTGTTATAATATTCGTTGATTTCTTAAACATATGCAAGGAGACAACCTAAAAAAAATTACACAAACTTCTTTATTTTTTTTTGAGGTCTTTGGCAAGGGAATAATTGCAATGAATAATTTAATGTGTAAAAACTTTACTTAAGAAATTACATTAATATAAAAAATAATTCATTTTAAACGATAAGAAATGTACAATTTAATTGTTAAAAAAATTTGTTACTTTAATTAGTTTTGTCATCAATGTATTCATTTTTATAGCATACATTTCTGGGCGCCAGAAGACTGAATGTTTATATCAGCTCGCTCTGAAAAGTATGCTACAAAAATGTTTGCGACTTCAATCGACCTTGCTGAGGTCATAAAAAGTTTTCCACACAGTGTGTAACGCATTAAATAATTTATATTTTATATTCTCGAACATGGAAAGAAGCAGAAGTTTTTTCCGGATTCTCAAAAACTTGACATGAATTCTTCCTTTTGTTGCAGGCAATAAGTCGAGGCCGGCCGATACACTATATAATTTATATCGATACACTTTATTTTATTTAGCCGCCATTAGAATAATCGGTCAGACAATGCGCTTTTGTTGTTCTTGCTTACCAAACTCGGCAACTGCGAGCATTAATATGCTCCTAACATATCTGCCAAATCTTATCAGCATCTCATATTGCAATCTGCTAGGGTATTAAAACTTCGGCAGACCGAATATACCGTTTCATTCTCGTTGAAAGCTTTGTTCAAGGTTAGCAAATTTGAGATAGGTAATAAACCGGCCAGTGTTCGGTTAAAATTGATTCGCATTTTCAGAAGCTCAGTTTGACTGATGTGTGTATCGTTTGAAGGTGCATACGTCTGGCAGGCACTGTAAGTGGCTTGAATTACGCTTTAGCCGGGGGGAACTATATGAATGATGAAGGTACACTAAGCGAAAACCACCGCAATCAATTCGAATATGAACGGAATTGAATTCGTCTTAAATTGTTTTTAAAACATTAAAAACATTTTGCTCATTAAAATTCCAAAAATATGCGGTAAATGTTTTTATAGGTAGGACAACTTTTCTGAAATTAAGTTGTGTCTTTCAGTAAGAATTTAGAATTTCCAACGTTTGAGTAGAAAATGCAAGGCGTTTTCTCTGAGTGTAAGTACTTATATGCGAAGGTAATTTGCATGGCACGCAACCTGATGATGGCCTCAATCAAGCTGGTCTCTATGGCTGTGTGTGTGTGGCGCATTGCCTGCCACATGCAGCACATGCCACGTGATTTCCGTTTCCGTTTTCTTTTTTCTTTTCTTTTTTTATACACACACACACACACACATATATATTTTTTGCGCTCTTGCAAGCTGGGCGCCAAGTAATTGGCTGCGAAAACGCTGCCATAAATCAAAGCGATAATTATGTGGGCGATTGCGCTGTGCCAGTAGGTAAATGGGCCAGGGGCACCAGGGCGGGTACTCAGTTTGATTGCACGACGTTTTATTTTTTGTTTTTTGGAGCATGCTGCCATAAATTATGATTTGATGTGCGAAATAGTTGCAGCTAGCTCAAGGTCAGGGACAGTGTGCAAAACTTTTACCAAATTTCCATTTTTTTTTTTTGTTTTCTTCTCTCTTGTTGTTTTTTTTTTTTTTTTGGCCTATGTCCTGTTTGCTGGCCTTCGCCTGGCGTCCTTGCTGCTCTATATACTTAGGGAAGAAGCAGAAGCAGAAGCAAAAAAAAAGGCACACCCAGCTGAATATGGAGCAGCAGTTTTGGCATTGACTGCGGCTATGATTAATTGCGTGTTGTTGCGGCAAGCACAACGTAAATTGCTGGCCACAGCACGTGGATGCCACAAAGAAAGTGGGCTGGGGGGCTGGCATTGGCAAGCGATGGGGCAGCTTCAAATGCTTTTGCCGCAGCATGCTGCGTTTTGTCTTTAGCTAATGTTGCATTATTAATGCAGCTGCTGCAACTAGCTTGCCGCATGCCCCACAACGCTGAGCAACATTTTGTCGCAGCGTGCGGCATGTGGCAAGAGGCTAAAGCTAAAAGCAGCCAACAAACCAAAATGACCACCAAACCAAAGCCAAGAGATAGTCGCAGCCAGAGCTCCAAGCCAGGCTGCCCAAAATGTACGCGTGTGTGTGTGTGTGAGTGTGAGTGTGAGTGCGTAATGCTCTCTAAAGGCAGCTCCTGCGGCGACCAAGGCTTTGGCTCTGGCCACGGTTAAAAGCAATCACGATAATAAGCATAAATAAAAAGCCCAACAAAAAATTACACGACCATAAAAAAGGGCAAATGGCAAGGCGAAAAGGCTAGACAAGGGGTCGGCTATTGAGGATGGTGAGGTGGGGGGCGGGGGGATGACTACATACAAAATGGCACCGCAAAGCAACCCTCCAAATACTTTAGACCAAGCCAAACAACAGCAACGCTAAACAAGTCAAAAGTCCTCGAGGCGAGAATGCGCGACGAGAAGGATACCTTGTTAACAGTCGAGCAAATTTTTTAAATTTTATTATTATACTATATATTATATTAACTGGGCCATTTTTAGCAAATTCTAGTGTATATTTAATTAGTTATTGCAAAAGTTTTTTTTTCGGTTTTACGAATAAAAAATCTATTTTACATTTTCAAAAACAAACTGGGCTTAAACCCCAAGGGTTAGAATTAATTATAGTTTTGCTTTTTATGATTCTAAAACACAAACACACGCACACTTTTAAGATAATGGTAATATTCCTGCTACCCTCTAAACAGCACTACTGAAGCTAGTTTCTTCAATAACTTTTCTGTTTATCAGCTGAACGTAATAGACTTCTCCGAATATATAAATGAGATGCTCAAAAAAACGTATAATATAATAATAGGTAAATTAATGAGCCTGTGGTAAAAAAAAGTGCTGTTTCTGGGTTTTTTCTTTTAGTTTTTGAAGCCAAACAGAAAATCGTATGCTTTAAAGATACACCCCTATTAGTAAACCTTGCACTACCCGTGCATAACCCACTTTTTACAGTACAGGGTATTAACAACACGAGAATGAAAGCACAAATAAGTTTTGTAGTGGCTTGCACAACCGCTGAACAACGTCGTAAAAACTTATTTAATTTGTGATTTATATGAATAAAATTTTCTAGTAAATTCCCTGAAATTATTCATTTCGCAGCGCGCTTACGGGCGGGTGGACAATGGCAGCAGCGGCAGCAAAACAAACGAAAGAAAAATGGCACTGGTTACCACAGGGAGCGGGAGGTAAGCAGGCAACGACCAGTCGAAAGGATAAATCCCGCAACCAAAACAAGTCACCAGTCGACCAAGTGGCAGTTGAACTGGGCGCGGATGGCGGGCAGGGGAGACGATGTTCTTGTTGTTGTTGTTGCGTACCAGTCAGACGACAGCAATGGCGACGATGACGTCGCTCGTCCTTCCCCCTGCTGTTTACCCTCCATACCCCGCGTCTAAAAACAAAAAAAACTTTTGACTTGGCTAGCCAAGAGTTCACGTTTTTGATTTACTCCCAAAAACACACACACACACACACACAGTTACAACTTTGCGCATATAAATTGGGCAATTCGAATTTTGAGGTCCTGCCAGAATCAGAATCAGAGCGTCGCCTGCCCCGCCCCTGCCAGCGCCTAGCTGACGCCCAACATTGGCGCCTGTCCTGTTAGGGGCAACAATTTTGGTAAGTATCGCTTAAATCGGTCCATTTGCTGGGCAGTTTATCTGCATAAAACTCTTGTGCGATTGCTAAAGAATTTTTGATAAATAATCTAAGAGAAATTGAAGAAGAAGAGGGAGAATATGATGCTGATTCTGCTAATGCCAAGTTCTGAGTAGCGAATATGTTAAATACAAATAAATGTATTGTCATCACTAAAACTATTCAATTTTATATTACTATTAATATTTGATATTTGTAAATATATTATTTGTAAAGTTTTATATAGAAATATATCTGGAAATTGATATATGGATATTTTATAACTCTGACTGAAATCAAAGAACTCGCTCTTTTATTTCTTTTCCTATTCAAATGCTTTTATTTTCATTTATTGGCAGTGAATTAAAAGTAAAACCCAAAAATATTTTTCGTTTTTATAGATGCAAACGAAAAATCTCTCATATTTTTCCTCTATATTCAAACAAATTTTTAAGTGTTGAATTTTGTATATATAAAATAGTGGTACTCAAGGGCTATTTGACAACATCAACGCGCAACTTTCAAATCACGTCAGATCGGGGATTCCCCTATTTTTAATTTAATTTAATTATTGCACACACTTATAATTTTGTGTTTATTTTTTTGCAGTTAGCATTTTATTGAACCTTTAATATCGAAACTCTCTAAAATTTGAATTTACCGAAAACAACTTTAAAAGTATTTAATTCACTGCCAGAAGTATTTATTCACTGTTTTCTTAAATGTAACTCCGATACAATAAAAGTTAAGTAAATGGGTTTGCACTCTTTGTTTCAGTTTCTCTCACAAGAGAGAGAGCACTTAATCTACCAATTCCGCTTTGTGCGAGATCCGTAAACGTTTGCGCTGGCAGCTTTTGGAAACAATGTAATCGCGATTGCGAGTCAAGTGTTGGCTGCATTTTAGGACTTCGTCTGGCAAATGCTTCGCTCAATGTGGCCAACAGCCGCCAGTTCGACGGCTTCGTCTGGAATGTGCGGCATGTGCGGCACGTGTATGGCATGCAACGGCACAAGAGGCGTAAAAGGGGCAACCATTGAAGAGCTCGGGACAACGAGTGAAAGGAGGGACGCGGGGGTATTTCGTCTAGCAACGGCCACTTACCGCACGCGCATCGCAGCGCAAACCAAAGCTGGCCAGGCACAAGCCCAGCAGCGGGAGCATCCACAGCCGCAGGCTGAGGCCGACGCCGTTGCGTCTTTGTTGCAGCTCACGCGGCATTTTAAGCTGATTTTTTTTAAAAGAGTTCTTTGTTTTGGTTTTTCTTTGGGTTTCCTTTCAGAGTTTCGGTTTTTCGGCTTGGCGCTTTACTGTTAATTGCACTGTACAAAAAAAAAAAAAACAAGAGAAACAATAACAAAAACAACGACTTTGGATAAGCGCCCAACGCAACGCAAATTATGTGAATTTCAATGAATGAATTAATATTCGGCTTTTGCTGCATTGCCGCTGCTCGGTGCTTGTTGTTATTATTTTATGTATTTTTCTTTTGGCAGAATTGGCAAGCTTCACATTTGGCTGGTTCTTCTCAAATTTGCCGGCGCTCGTGCGGCTTGTTTACTTTCACTAGAAAACTCACATACATGCACACACACACACACACACACACACAAACATACAGGCACACACACACACACAGACAATAAAACTGGCGCCACGGACAAAAAACGCCACGAAGAAACCAACAACAACACAGAGCAGCAGCAACTGTCAGCAGCCAGCAGCAGGAGCCGCTATTAAAACAAACGAACCGAACGCGCACGCGGCACGAATTGTTCTGGCGTCTCGACTGCGTTGGGCGCTGCTTTTGAAGACAGCAGCGGCAGCGGCAGCGGCAGCAGCAGCGGCGACGGCCAAATGGTAAATGCGGCGAAAACGCAAGCTTTGCGGCGAATTGGCAGCGCAGTGCCGACGAGCGCAAGCAAGAGAGCTGCTGGCGCCAACACGCAAGTGTGAGTGAGCAGGCTGGCGCTGGCGAGATACGAACAAAGGGCCTGACGTGCCATGAAGTTTATAAAATGTACGTGACTGCGGCTCGCTTCGCGCTTGAAGTGTGTGTTAAGCTTTGCTGGTGCTGGTGCGACTCCTTGCCTGCTTCCTCCCACAATGCCTATGCATTTGGCACAAAATGTTCAAGGACACACTACACACACACACACACACACACACACACACACACACACACACCAGGACAGCAGTCACAGTTAATGCTTTTATTGTGCAGCATTTCTTTATTTTTAGTTGATTTGTTTGAACAATTTCGGTTAGTTGGTTTTTTCTGGCTTTGTTTTTTGGCACCGCCTGACCTTGGGCCGCCCTGCCCACCAATCCGCCTTAAACTGTGCTCCAATTACGCCAAATTCCGTTGGACAATGGTCGCCACTTAAACTACACGCGCTCCATTTCACTTCCACAGGCCACAGCGCCATAATCCTTCGACCAATCCTAAGAGTATTCGCTATTTGCCATTTCCCTTTTACACTTCCTTTCGCTTTTTTGATAGGTTTGCTTTGCGGATTACATTTGCTGCTAATGTTTGTATTAGACCTTTGACAAAATGAAAATAGAGCATCCTTATCAGCATTTGGCTTGAATCTGTGTTTATCAGCTGGTTGGCATTACATTTTCGGGATATGCACCTATCAAATCAAAATCAATCAAAAAACCTCTAGTTGAGCTAGCAATCTAGCAACGAACAAAATTTCAAGCCCTAAAATTACTAATTGCAAATTTTGTGACGAATGTTTAATAAATGAACAATGCAAACAAAAATTATAAGTTAAAATTTAAAAAAAAAAACATGTAAAGCTTACGAAAACTTGCTAGATTTCAAACTGCCAAAACTTAACATATTTTCATGATGGTTTCCATTTTCATCTTGGTTTGAAAAATAACGGTTCGCGCCAAATTTCAAACGGCGGTTAACGCTGTTTAGTTATGATAATATACAGATAAATTAGAGTATACGAAAACCCCCTTCTCCGACCAAAGTCGAGAAGTATTTGCTACCATGGAAAATACGAGGAACATAAATATATAATTCACATACGTTCAATTACATAATCGATTAATATTACTATATAATAGATAACGTTGGGTCTTTCATAAGAAATGCGTGGAACAGTTTCGTTTTGTTGATAGCATCTTAGATTAGGACTTTATCTGATAGGAACTGCACATACATACATATATATTTTCATATATGTACATATATACATATAGTATACAGATATGGACGGTGTCGAATATATCTACAAGCGAAACGCGTAGGTCTCCAACGCCTCATGGGGCGCAGGCGGCCGAATAAGCTGCTTTCCCGCCGCATCCACGTACTCGGCGTAGGGTATTCTGTTGACCAGTTCGTAGCCCAGGCGTCTGGCCAGGCGGGCGGAGTAGACGCTGGTGCAGTCGACGGTGAGCAGCGGATAGGCCAGCTCTCGCCCCCGGGCAGCCACGGCGTTCAGAAGGCGCTCGCCGAGAGCGCGACCGCGCAGCTGACCATCGACGCCGATGGCGTGCAGATGCAGTGCTCTGTCCACGCTGTAGCGGGCGAAGACGTTGGCATCACGTTCCGCAATCGCCAGTATGCCCAATATACAGCCCCACTTGCCGCCCGCAAAGTGGGCGGCATCCTCAAAAAGGTGGGCCGCCAGCTCGGCGTCCTTGGGACCCGCCACGGCAGCGGCAACGATGCGGCCCTTGTCCAGGAGCATCAGGCAGGTGCCGTGCGGCAAATTGGAGAGCAGAAAGTTCTCGTCGGCCTCTTCGGGCTCCGGCGGCGCACAGCCGGCGGTCAGCGGCTCCTCCCGGTAATAATGTACGCGCAGAAACTCGATGAGTCTGTCGCCATCGTCTTCGGTGGCGACGTAAACCTCAATATCGTCATTATTTCCGGACGCACTCATTGAGAACAATTTAAGCAATTATCACAGCTGATCGAGGTATCTAATGTTTATGGCCCGACGGCAATGTGACCAAACGTTCCGCGTGTAAGCAATCACAAACTAACTTACTAAAAATACTAACAACTCATTAGGGTGTCTAGGCGATAACACATATCGATAGCTCAATAAGTCAATGTCGATCGGAAAAAACTATTTTGGATAAAATGTCAATTTGGAAAATTCGTAGGCTCTGCATTCGCAGCAGGAATTGCCTCAGTCTACTTCCACAGCTCGTGGAGTGCAGACCAACTGTTTTTTTTCTCTTGAATTTTCTGGATTTACTTTTTTACTGATTTTACTTTTTTATTAAGTTCGAGTTTTCACTTTCCTTATGTAAAAAATGTTAATTGGTGACCACAGATGCAAATTTTATTTAAAAAAAATGTAATATTAAATATAACGCACTGACATTTCTGAGTTGTGCTGGAATTATATCGTCTGGGTTCATGAATGGGTTTTCCGTGAGTGGCAATAGAATGAGAACGAGATCGAGAAGCGTCAAGAACTAAGAGCAAATTTTGTATAGCAAAATATATACGTTTTTTAACATTGATTATATCTCCTTTTTTTGAGAATGGCTTTTTCACTTATGTGAAGGGTAAGGGTTTGAGGAAGATCATGTTTTTTTAATAATATGATGCTCACCTAATTTTTTTGACTTTTCCTATTGTAAATATAAAATGATGATACATATATTTCTCATTATTATCGATAAAAAACAATTTTAAGACTTGGTTTTTTAAGCATATCACGGAGACTATAAGAGCTAGAGGCCCCCATTCTCGCCTTATATACATATAAAAAGAATGCTCTTAATAAGTACTACAATTTTCATTGAAATCATTTTCTAAGTTTAGAAGAATGCAAGGGGATTGAAGTATATGAAAAGACAGGGTTTAGGGTATCCCCTAGTCGGGCACTCTCAACTAGAGCAAAGTATTTGGAAGGTAAAATATGTTTTCGAGTAATTGTTGTATATCAAAATATATACACATCAGATTTGATGCTTACCAATTTTTTTTTCGAATTTTCTTTTCTTAAATATAATGAAACTGCAATCCTTGAGCCAAAGGTTATGCAAAGAATTCTGAGCTCTTGTGGCATTACAATACGATCTTTAAAAATGGATCCGTATTCTTAGGGCACACGCATAAATTAAAATTGGCCGGATCGGGCCACTATATCCTATAATCATATATCCTAAATGACGGTTAAAAACGACTACACATATATAGAGTCAAATACGTATATACAGATTTTACATATCTTCTAAATGTCTGCAAGGGCATTCAAAACCGGAAAACCTTTCTTGAACATAAATCGAAAAAAAAGTAAAAAAAAAATATCCTTTCAGATTTAGTCAATTTATGCCGGTTTAAAGTTTCGGAATATGATGTGGCTGTGATCCAAGTAAGTATTAAACAATATGTACGTGCAAAGCCATAATCAAGTGTTTACGAAAGTCAATTAAGCAACATAGTACGGGCATAACTAATTCCTGACAACTATCTGGGGAAAGAGCAGAGAGTGGAGTGGGTGGGTGGGTGGGTGGGTGTGGGTGGTGAGGGCTGCGTTGCTGGGAAACGCCAGACAATTGCATTTCCGTTTTTTCCTTTGGTTCGTCTCCTCCTTCGCCACATCGACGCAAATTCCACAATAATTAGTGAACCGTGTCTAATGCCCCCCACTCAATTAGGCGCACATGTGCCTTGGGGATGCGGGCAGGCGGGGGATGTGTGGGTGGCCGTTGCTGTGGCAACAACATTTGCTTTTCAGCTGCCTCTTTGGATCCCATCGTGGCGTGTCATTTGATATACTCGTTCCCGTGCAGTTAGCATTTGCAATTTTCTATTTTACATAAGTTTTTACGCAGCATTACGAAAAGAAGCTTCCCCAAACAACTCGATTTGTGCAGCCAATTAAATGGAGAATATTCAGTGGCATATGGGGCCGTGTGGGGGGGGCGTTAGTTAGTTGAACGAATAGAGCAACTATTTAGTAGTAAAATAGTCGGACGACTTTCATGAATTTAAATCGAATTCCTATCTGATTTCATGAGTAACTTGGAAAGAATTCAGTGCAGCATTCAAAGCTGATTTCGAAACAAATTTTATAATTAATTTCATTGACGTTCGATAAATATTCATTACTTCATCCAATTCATCTGGAACTAAATCTCACAGCTGATTTCATTAAGAGTTACAGTTAAAAAAATAATCAGATGTGTTCTTTCTAATTTCAATTAAATTCATAATTTTTTTCTCATTGACAAAAATTATAATAAATATATTAAATTAAAAAAAAAAAATTTTGATTATTCACATTAGTAAAACCCTTAAAGTGGTTATATTTACCAAAATTAAAAAAAAATATAAAAAATCTTTCAGATTTTAGGCAATATCTTTTGATTCTGGCAGGTCTGGAATGTTAAATCGCGCTTTAGTTTCCCTGTTTCGAGTTGTACACTGAGAAACTTTGCTCTCAATAAGAGAATTTTCATACATGAAGATCAACGTGGCTGATCGGAAAATACGAAAATCAAGATACCAAAATAATGGCGAGCTTGAACAGTTGTTAACAACGCTCGTGCTTGTATTTTCTTCGAGTGCAGCTAGCACTGAGGAGCATCCCCCTCCCCCCCCCCCACCTCACCCGATGCAACCCGCAACATCAGCTGCCAAAGGACCGCAGACGATTTGAAATCATGCAGATGCGTATTGCTGTGTGGCTGTGTGGTTGAGTGGTTGAGTGGTTATGTGGTTCCGTGTCCCTAGCTGCACTTGCTGTCCTGCGTGTGTGTGCGTGTGTGCGTGTGTGGTAACCTGGCAATTATTCATTGCGTATACGCCGCGTGTACGGCTCTAATTAGGCGCAAGTGTTGTCGATAATGAAGTGGCGCTTTGTGCTCTGTTAAATCATTATGTGCCGGTGCTGCAGTGGCATCCAGCAAGGATACAAGCATGCGACCAGGCTGCCCAAGGCGCTGGACGAGGACATATGGCCGTGCGGTGTTTAAGCTGTGAAGCACGTCGTCCGACGTGGCTCGCATCACACAGCGCCCGTCCTGGTCGGGTCCTGGTCCGGGTCCGGGTCCTGGTCCGGGTTTTCGTGCTGCTGCGCGTGCTCCATTGTTCTAGCTGTCCTGCAGCAGCCAGCCAAATGGGCATCGTGGCGACTTTCTTTTATTTTGTTTTCTGTTTGCCGCAGACAAGCAAGCGGCTCGAGCAGAAGTTGCAAAAAGTGACAACCTCCTTGCTCCGGGCAGCGTTAGTTTTCCAAAAAAAAAAAAAAACAAGACGCGCTTGAATTTCAAAGAGTTAAGTCAACTAGTTGGCACACTGGCCGAACGAGGTGTGTGTCAAAGGCTAAGCCAGGGTGACGCAGGCTCTGCCTGCCGCCCAATTTCTCTGCCAATCTCTTTGGCTCCTCGCCCGCGCCCACTTCCAATCAGGCACAATAAATGGCTGCCCAATCGCAGCTATCTGTTTGATATTCAGCAACTTGTGGAGCATGCGCGACAACTTTTTTTTTGCTTTTGATATATGCAAGGATTACGAGCTGGAAGGGTGGCTTTAAAAACTACAACAAAGTGCCAGTGAAACGTTTACGAAAACGAGAGAAAGCAGTAGCGAAGAACGGCTTTAACGTGTATTTCATTTGTACTAGGTTATTTTGTTAACGTGGCCAGTGAAACGTTCACGAAAGTAAGACAAAGAAGAACCGAAAATAACTTCATTTCATTCCAATAACTAGGGTAGGTCTAAATAAAACAGTTTTACAATAAATAAGAAACTCCTTAAATTCGGCCAACTTGCCAGTAAAAGGAGTGTAAAAACACATTTTAATTAAAGAATCGCTTAATATTGCCAGCAAAATGAGAACGGACCTCATGGGATCCCAATCTTGTCGTTAGGACAAGTTTTTAAAGCAGCCCTCGTCATTATATATACATTCGAGCTCGTCTCTGCTCATCCGGCCATCCTGACATGCGTCCGTCCGTCCGTCCGTCCGTCCGTCCGTTAGCTTGTCCGTATGCCAGATCACGTGCCGTGTCCGCCGTCCAAGGTCCACGACAAACATGAGCCTCATCCGCATCATCCACACGACTGAGGCAAATGGCGTGCACGAAATTTTAATGCCTGCCACAGTGGTGCGCGTCACGACATATATAAATAAATATTTTAATCAAATTAAATCGGGAATAAATTCATTCACTTGACAACCTTAACTGGAACTCAGAAATAAAGGAAATATTATCTTTAAAAAAAATAGCTATTTGGCGCTACTTTCAGCTTTCTGGCACACTGTGCGCAGCTGGGCGTGAAGGCAACTCTGAAATCTAACCCAGCCCAAGTTGACCCGTACTGACCAATCTGTGTCCTCTCTCCCGCTAGTTCCTGCAGGAATTACTATACTTTGTGGCCCATATGCTTAAGTCCTAAACTAAACTGAAATGAGCCGAGACAGGCGAGCTAAACAGGGTTGCCAAGTGCCGCAGTGATGCGGCATGGGCACTTTTGCTAGAGATGGACGGGCATGTTCAAAAAAAGAAATTAAAAATTTTCCTGGTACTAAAAAGTGGAATAAATTAAATAATTTAAATATAACATTTTATAAATATTAACATTTTTTTTTATAAAATATAACATGTCATAAATATTTACAATTTCATTAGCTTGTGATTGTTTTTTAATTTATCATCCAAATCGATTTTTTAGCTTTAAGAAAAGACCAAAGTCATTATTTTTATTCGAGCCAGGAACCGAACCTCTTTTTTTTATTGATGTTTATTGATGTTTTTTTATTGATGTTTATCATGTTTTGTATTAGTAGTAACCTAAAAGTCTTTGCCACATTTGAAATTCAACATTTCTAATTTTGAACAAATCTTCTTTTATTATTTTTAAGTAATTAGAATTAAATAGCTTTCAGTAAATTCTCAAATTGCCAAGTTGTTTATAATTAGGTTAAGGTATTAAAATAAAAATCAAAAATGTCTGAAGTCCAGTAAATTATAAGAAAAATATATGGTTTGGTTTGTACTTGGGTTTTTTTTTTTTTTTTTGATTCTCTTTAAGGTGTACTTAAGGAAAAAAGGATTTTCAATTAGAAACTGGCTTGGTTAATTAGATTCCTGATTCAGATAGATTTCGATTGCTTTGTTTTTGATCAGTTGCGTGTCACGCAAAAAAAAAAACCATGACACGCGTCCACCTCTAGCCCGGTTTCAAATGCATATACAGACGTACATCTATATGTAGGTGTGTGTGTGTATATATGCGTGCATGGCTGTGTGCGTATAAATAAGCAATGCTCCTGGATTGTCCTTTTGTCTGCCGCTGGTGTCGCTGTTGTCGCCTTTTGTCGTTTTTATTGCCGGCCTGTCAATATCCGGCGGCACATTTTCTCGGCTTGAGCGACAAATTTCGTTGGATTCGCTGCTTTCACAGTTCGCCCTTTGATTCCATTTCCCGTGCGGCACATAAGTAATGCAGTTGGAGCCGAGGCTGAACCTGGAGTTGAGGCTGGCCATTGCGTTGTTTGCATGCTACAACTTTAAGGATATGTGCCCATAAACAACTGGATGTAAAATGGCAGCTCCCAAGTGCCCCGGGGAGCAGCGGCGAAGCAGTGAGACGCACGCTTCACCTCGCCCCGCCTCCCCCTTCCCCCCCTCTACCGGGTATCCTTTTTGCCGTGCCCCAATTGCTGGCTGGAACACGGTACAAAATTTTGTTTAAATTAAAATAAATCTGTTTTTGTGTACTATTTTATTATACAATAAAATTTAAGTCCTCAAATAAATAAAAAAAAAATTAGTAATATTTAATTGAAATGAATTAATGTAAAATAGTGTATACAAACATATACCAAATATATTTTTTACTGATTAACTGAAACTACAAATTGTAATATTTTAAATATTTTTAAGCAACATGATTACAATTCATATGAATTAATTAAATTTGTTAAATTTTGGTACTTCTTTTTATTTGAAAAATTTCAAAGAAAATACCGAAAATAATAGAAATTTAAGGAAATAAAAATACATAAAAAATATAACAATTAAAATATTTAAGCTTAAATTGAAAGAGCGAAATTCGACTTGAGATTTAAATTTGTATTAACAGTGTACTGAAATGTCCGCCCACACCCGCTGGCAAGGCCCAGGACGCCCGGACGGGTGTGAGCGTGCGGACACGTGGAATGGATAATGCCAAGGCTGTGCAGGAGGCGGAGAAGTGGCGAGTGGATATGGAGAATGTGTCGTCGCCAACGTAACCGTAACCGTTGCCCTTGGCTACGCACGATTTGAATTAAATTGCACTCGACGCATTTTGTCTGCAGCGGCAAGCGTAAGCTCGGCACATAAAGGACAAGCGTTACAGTGAACACCCCCCTTCGCCAACTTGCCCCTCTCCGATCCGCTCTTGCATGACACTTAACCAACATACTACGATTCAATTAATTCGAGGACACTCGAGCCACCTGCTGCCATTTGTACACAAATAATCAAGCTGAGCTCAAATTCAGTTAGCCACGTTAAGAGCACAAATTTATTATGTTGCCAAATTGGCTTTTACATGACAGCAAATGCCCAAATAAACATAGACATAGGTTGGCTTTAAAGAGCAGACAAACAGCTCAAAGTTGTGAACTTTGATTTACATGTGTATAGAATATAGAGTAAAAGAGATTGAGACTTGGGATAGAATTCATTTGGCCAAGGCAGAGACTCCACTGTAGCTATTGTGGGCTAGATTGTTCAGCAAATTCCATTATAGTTCGAACTTGTCCCGAGCACAGATCAGCTGCAGTGTGCGAGCGAGCCGGCAATAGGCGGCTTCGCAGCCAGCTGTCTCTGTCTCTGTCTCTGTGTCTGTCTGGCCGGCTGTCAGCCACAGGCCCCGTCCGTGTAGTTGGTCAACACACAGAGAAATTTAATTTAAATTGTGCACTGCGCACAGCTTTGTTTATCAGAACCCGTTTTGTTTGCCGTTTGCCATTTGGCCGTTAGTCAAAGTCCCGGACCCAAAGAAGCAAATAAAATGTACAAACAAGGATCAACGTTGCTGGCGGCTGTAAACGACTGCACCATACTCTGTTCGCGCTCGATATCATCAGATAATTGTACTTAAATCAAGTATGAGCATTATCCAAATATAAATATTTTAAAAATTCCAAAAATTAACAGTCAATAATAGAAACTAAGACTGATTCAAGAGTGTAACAGATCCCAAAAAATCGGACCAAATCTTGATTATCAATAGCCTCGCAACAAGTTGAGTTCAATGCCAATACGCTCTATTCTGTCGCTTGGCGAACAGGGTATCAAAATTAAAAGCAAATAGCACACAGGCAAAGGCTGCTCGCTATGACATCATGGAACAGCTAATCCCGAGCAGAGCACACGCCATTCCTCAGAATCTCGCAAAGCGATTGCAGAGAAGCATAAAGCAAACGAGTTGGAAACTGCTTAGACTATATTTCCGGCGATTTTCTTTAATACGATTTGTCGAGCGTAGGTTTTAAAATGCTGTCACGTAATCTGATGCGCATTAGAGCAGACAAGGAGCACTATATAAAGTACAAGTAAAGTGAAAGTATAAAGCCGCCTGAGGAACTATCGAGAGCAGAGCTCTGGCATGAAAAGATATCTGTGCATTTACACAAATCTTAAATATGTGAATGCTGCAAAAATTAAACGAAAATTATTCAGTCTTGATTTGAGTACAGAATTATTATTATTTGTATTTAGAAATGTTTGGGATTATAATAATATCTGCACTTTATATAAAAAACAAAATACTTCTCTTTTACCATTTACCATTCTCTTTTACCATTTAACAAATATCAATTAACTCACATAGGAACAATCAGTTGAAAAATTGGTTGCTGGAAAACCCTGTTGTTTTATTAGGTATATAATACCTTCTATATCTTAGTCTGCAATGCATTTCTTTAAAAATATACATATTTTATTTAAAGCTTTATATTTTTCAAAAATGAATTATCCTCAATCACAATTAAAATGAAATTGAATAAAAATAGGCAAAACTATATATTTGAGTTTTTTACTATATACTAATCTAGATACTTTAAATTCGATTTGATAAATATCTAAAAATTAAGATTTATTGAAATTTACAACGCCCTAAACAAATTACTATAAGTCACAGATCCGATTTCGGACATATATCTGAGACTGTACATGGGACTTATGGACTATCCGGCGGCGGATGTGGTGGGTTAATTGGCGAGGCCAACTGCGAGCCGGACGAGTCCGACGGCATCGATCGCGAGAAGGACATGGAGGGGCGATAGATGCGCTCCTCGGTTATATCAATGTCCTGCACCGAGATGCTCTTCACCAGCGTCGTATTCGGCAGGATGGCGTATTTGCCCAGCCGCTCGCCCCGCTCGCTGGCGATGGTCTCGGTGCGCAGATGCTCGGCTCCTTTCGCTGTGATCACGCAGAGATCGATGTTCGAGCCGGAGCCCAGATCGTTGAAGACGCCCGCGCTGATGGCCTCGCGCACCAGCTGCTTGCCCTGCTCCAGGTCGAGCGTGGGACTCCAGCTCCGCTCCAGCACGGCCATGGCGGCCAGCGTGCCCGAGCCCATCGCGGCATAGGGTATCTTGTCAATGGACCCGCACGGATGTATGCAGTTAATATGCGGCCCAAACTTGTCCACGCCGCCCATCACCAGGGCGGCGCTGATGTGACCCTGGTAGCGGAAGAGCGTCTGGCGCAGCAGCATGCTGGCGCAGATCACCGGCACCTGCCGGTTCGTGTTCAGCTCGTGCAGGTCCAGCTCCGCGGAGGTCATCAGCGTCATTTGCTCCGTATCGGCGGCGGTGCCAGCGCCACAGCAGCTGCAGGTTGGAGGATGCACTTTCAAATTAGAATGCCGCTGGGATCTAAACAGTCGACCCCGAACCCATTTCGAAACACTTCCCACTCAAAATAGCCTCTGACTGAGTAATTTCCATTAAAATACATTTGGTTATACTCGTTCACAAAGGGAAAAGAGTATATTGGGTTTGTGCAATGTCCGTCTAGCTGTCCGTACGAACGCCGCTATCGAAACTAGAGACTTGAAACTTGGAATATATACTCGTGTATGTCTGCGTCAGACAAAGTGTTAAGATTTTTGTGCTAGAATCACCAAATTTGATATGTAAATAGGTGCTGGAGGGCAAACCATGAAAAAAATGCCATCAAACATGAAAATCGGTTCAGTTTTGACAAAGTTATGGGCATTTGAAATATGGGAGCTATGAATCCGAGAGCTTTACATGTCAAAATTTTTGTCAATTTTGGCATGATTTTTGACAAAAAATTTGACAACCTCAGAATTGGTTTTTATGTTGTTTTTTACACTAATTGTGACCACCACAATCGATTAAAAATATAAATTTGGAATTATGAATTTAAAAAAAAAAAATTTTCCGAAAATTAGTAAGGGGGGAGTACATGCTTTTTTCCCCAAAAAATTAGAAAAAAATGTATTTTCAATAATGAATAAAATTGAAATGCAGAATCAATCTGGAGGGCAAACCATGAAAAAAATGCCATCAAACATGAAAATCGGTTCAGTTTTGACAAAGTTATGGGCATTTGAAATATGGGAGCTATGAATCCGAGAGCGTTACATGTCAAAATTTTTGTAAATTTTGACATGATTTTTGACAAAAAATTTGACCCCCTCAAAACCGGCTTTAATGTTGTTTTTTATACTAATTATGACCACCACAATAGATTGAAAATATAAATTTGAAATTCTAAATTTTGAAAAAAAAAATTGTTCGATAATGAGTTACTACTGTGTACTGTGAACGAGTATTACGCAGTCGCCTACGTCCGCGAGTATGATATTTCTCGGATTTTCAAGAAGCCTCGGGTTTATTTTTTCAACGTCGGCGGTTTTTGTTTCGATCCGATTTCTTGGAATCGGTTTTCGAAACCGTTGGAATTCTTAAGAATCGGTATCATGGGGATTTGACTTCGCTGACTTTGCCTAGTTTAAAAATGTATTTTTGTCACGTACCCCGCGATCCCGAGATTCTGTTGAATTCTACCTATATGGAATCTAAACGAACACTTACAAGATGTGCTCCTGCAGGCGATGTATCTTCGAGCAGTTCTTGTCCGAGACAATGGGTCCCTCGGTGGCGCGGGTGTCGGCGCCCAGGATGACGCCGTCCTGGAAAATAATGCCCACAATGGAGGTGCCCGTGCGCACCGCCAAAGGTGGCTTATAGCCGCTGGCCAGCAGCTTCGCATTGCTGTGGACCCAGCTGCGGGGGGTTAGAAATATGCCATGTCTATGGTTGGATGTAGAACGCACCGTCTGGTGTTAATAAAATTGAAGGCCTGCCGCACGCCCTTGTCCTGAGAGTCGAACATATCCATATTTCCCATCATCGTCCACCACAATATGTTGACCAAAAAATTTGAATTTCTAGTAAATTTTCCTTGACTGTTTTCAGTTGCTTGGACTCGAGTGCTTTATTGTGTGTTCTGGGCACAAAACCAAATGTGTTGTGATTTCAAAATTGTGCTCTCTAGAGAAACGAAATGGAAAAGGATGCGTCGCATTTGTTATAACTAATTGGTATGGAGCTTACGAAGTGGCTGCATGTCTGAATGTTGACATGCCTGGCAACTGTACACAGCGCACAGAGCGAGAGAGAGAGAGAGAAAGGGAGAGAGATAGTAATTGAAGTATTCTTGACATTCCAAAAGCCTAACTTTTTGACAGTGCCTAATTGGTAAATGTGTGTATGTGTGTGAGCATCACTCACTGTATCAACCTATCTGTCTCTCTCTCTCTCTCTCGCACTAGCACCACCCGCTCTCCCTCTGGCTCTTTGTCAATTTTCGCATTTATGTGACACATGATACGGCTTTCTACCTTCGTAATGGGCATTAAAATTTCAGGATGCAACTTGTAACGCTCTGCAGGAGATAACCCCAAGCGCATTATGGATTATGTCAGAGTAATATAACCAATTCGCATAAGTTAAATAAGTTGCGTTGACTCACTTTTGTCCATATACCAATTTATTAATCTAGATTGATGCTTATTTAATTACTAATTTTATTTTATATTTTATATGATTATCTATATACTACATAAAAATCAAGAAAACGCAAAAACTTTAATTTATAAAATATATTTAGAAATTAGAATATTTCCAATAATGAGAGCTACAAAATAAATTTCTTTCTTTTTAAACAAAAACTTCTTAAATTAATTTTAATTCTTAGCGAATTCTAAAATTAAAGTACTATTTAAATATATTTTTAATATGGTACAAACCTGTTTATTCTCTAATGATAATAATGATTTCTCAGTAATATGGCCGAACAAACAGATTAATATGATTAATATGACCGCGGTTAGGGCAAGTGTCGAATAATGGCCGGAATTATTTTACGAAACTAAAATGAGGTGAACATGAATGCAATTTGAGTGCCGGGCAATGCGGCTTTAGACGGCTAATTAATGCGCACGAAAGCTGTTAATTGTTTGCAATAGTTGTCTTGTCCGGCCGAAATGCGAAATGTAAAGCCCTTTTAATCAGCCTTTCAACTCCTGCATAATCAGCCCCAATCCGATGGTGGGGCCGTATGACAACCGTTCGCATGTCGAACGACTCAATTAGGATTAATTAGGGAGCGGTTATATTTTAATCAGCACTTGGACAGGCGCAAAGTGCCGTCTGCTGTGCGAATGACACACACACTTTGATCGCCAAGTGGGCGGAGGGGGGGGGGGGAGGGGGAGGGGCAAATGGCCAAGCGGCCGAAATGACTGCTAGTTGCAACTTGCAAATCATGCAGCCAACTTTGGTGCAACTTAATTACGGGGCAAGCCATCGAGCGGAGACTTCAGATGCCGGACAACAGCCGGGCCCAAGGCAAGGCGCCGTCGGCTGCTTGTTGGCTGCCAGCTGCCGGCGGACTTGCCAGTTGGAAGTTTACTTAAACAATTTTGCGCTGCATTTGGCCAAAAACTTTGCGACGGCAAAATCAACAACAGCAACAACAACAACAACACCCAAATCCCCAATTCAAAATCCAAATGCAACTTTCTTTGAGCAATTCAGAAATTTGCTTTTGGCATTTGGGCAGCTGCGCCAGTTGCGCCTAATAGGCATCGCCTGTGGGGCGCCAAGGGGGGTGGGGGGGTGGGGAGGTGGTGCTAAGCACAGCTTAATACATCTTCCAGAGCATCCGATAAGCATTGCTGCAAACAAATTTTAATAAAATACAAAAATGCATATTTAAGACTGCGACAGAAGAACTTGCTCTTAAGGCCTTTTAATTCTCTGTCCAAAATTAAAGTTTAAGCTTCGTTCAAAAATCATTTGGCTTATAATGTCAGCTTTTGCTCTTCATAAATCAGATAAAAAGCAAAAAATTATATTCTTAATTAACATTAATCGTCTGACTGAATAAATATATGTTATAAATTTAGACAATAAAATAAATTCGATTTGCAGCCTAGCCTTAAGTATAAATCTTATGTTCATTAGACTTGGGATCCAATCAACGAATATATCTCTAGGCATCCTCGTTGATGCAATGGCCATCTAAATGGCGTTTGGGGGCGCCACAATGAGGTGGGGGTGCGGATCTGCTAACGGTTAATAAATCATTTGGACGCCAACGCGTCATTAATGCCGCTTAAGCTGCTGTCGGAAATTTGGAAGTTTATTAGCTTGCCAGGCAGTCTAGACGCAGCATGTCTTGCCATTGTTCGGGCCGAACTTTACGCCCCCCCAAAGCGCCCCCTCTTCGCTTTCCGCTTCTCGTTTAATGTCCGCAATGCGCTCGGTTTAGTCATTTAGGGGCAGGGGAGGGGGCAGGGGGGGCAGGGGGAGCACGCGCTATAGCCAGTCGACAAATTTGAGTCAATGGCTTGGAATCGCGATATCCCGCCGTCAAGGAACTTTCATCCCACTCTGGCGCAGGCCTGGTTGCCGTGCTCATCAAATGATTTATGCAGTCAACAGCAACAACAACAGCCGCAACAATAACAACTGACGCTGCAATTTGGCCACATAATTAAATTAGATATTGCTGAGCTTTTGTATTTAATGCCCTGTATTAAGACTGTAATTGGCGCATGCACGGCTACTTAGTCACTTTGCGACTGGCCTGAGCAAGCGTCTTGGAATTATATGCTTCAAAATAAATTATAATAACTTAATTGAACTTAAAAATAAAGTATTCTAAATAAACTTAATTATCAGTTCTTTTATTATCTTTAAGCTAAGAATTAGTTACTTTTATATTATTTATATATAGATATTTGCTAAATATATTTTAAGAATATTCTTAAATTCTTCTTTTATGTTAAATAAAAACGATGCACTTGAAATAAAATTAGTTTATCGAAAGTTCGATAGCTCTTAAGCTGGTCATATCCCCAATGCAATTGAATTAAACCGTCTAATCCTGAGTCCCTGAATTGTTGAAAATGGCTTTTAAAGCTTTTTTTAATTGAAAGCTTATTTGAGTGCAGATCGCCTGGCACTGAAAACATTTGCAGTAGCTGTGTGGATAACAAAAAATTTGCATTAAAGAAATTCCCCAAGTTTGTGTGTGTGTGTGTGTGTGTGTGTGCAACATGTGAAACAATTAAAGCAGGAAATTTCAGTTTTGGTTAGACGATGCACAGAAAATGGCTACAGATTCACGGATGCTGCGGTCAGGGTCGTGCCACACACCCGTTGCCAGCACAGGGGCTGCCACTGGCAACGGTGTCGGTGCCACAGTACGTGCCACCTAATGGCAAACTGGAAAAATACTCTGTTAATGCAGAACGTGAAAGAACAATAAGCAAATCGTTAAGATTCGCAAAGTTTCTACATTGCAATTGCAGGCAGATTCACGGGGCAGCCACACACCCATACACACACACACACAAACACAAACACACACTAGAGTTGGTCTCGTGTCATGTTGAAATATTATCACGTCAACGGCATTTTAAATAGACATTAAAAACAAAATCTTTAATCAAAATGCATCCTAACAAATTGATAATTTGTTTGAACTCCGTTTAAAGTATTTTTATCGAATTCTTTAGAGTTTTTGAAAGTAGAATTTCATAAAATATAATATAATCTAGGTTTTCTTTAATCGATAAAGATAAAGTTGAACTCATATTAAATAAATTATTGGATAGAACTTAATATAGCGTTTAGATAGATCAGCCAGCAAGTAAGATTTCGTTATGTTAATTTATTATTATTCCTTTTTTTTTATATAGAATACTTAGAAAAATGCAGCACGTTCCCATCTTTAGTTAGCATACGGCTGGAAGAATCCGGTCGTGGCTGGCATAAGTTCAGTGTTCATTGTTGGCACCATATATGTTAATATATACATACATGCATATGTATGTATGTTTAGCAACACCCACACACACGCTCTGCACGTGTATTGCATCCAGAGAATGTGTGTTTTCATTTGCCATAGTTGTGTGTGCCACTGTGGCTGCTGCCAGACCCTTTATCCTTTTTTTCGTGGAGCAGGTGTGAAATGCACCTCGCGCACAGTGGTGCAAACTGAATAAGTGAATAGCTGAATAATGAGTGAATAACATCTTTGTGTTGATCTAGTTAAGAAAAAAACTAACGTTGTTCACATTTTCATTTAATAAAATTTATATTTTACAATTTTTAAAAACTATTTGAAAACTTCAGAAAGATTAGATTGAGATATCTTCAGTAACATTTTTAAAAGTTATTTATTGATTCAAAAGAAAGTTTTTTAAACAGAAAGTAAAAAATTTGCTCTAAATAAAACTCGAGAAATTACCGAAAAATATTTTTTAAATATGTGCATTTAAAAACAAATGAGGAATATAAAGCTTCAACTGCGCATTACGAACCTTAAAAACTAAGCTAACACAGTTAATAAAACAAACAAAAAAATAATTTTTAAAATCTTAGCTCTCCATGATGGCAATCCCATCCATATTTTGTACCTTTACTTAACATGTTCTTGCCCACTGTGCGGCAAGAGCGCCAAGTCCATTGGCCGCATAGTTACGTTCATATGAGTGCGTTTGTGTGTAATGTATGTACCCAGCTCAATGTGTGAATGTGGGTGCGGGTGTGAATACAAGCGCGAATACAAGTATGTGCTGCTGTTGTTGCAACCGTAGCTGGCTGAAGCTTATGACTTAATAAATACTTCCCAGTGTGCGCAATGTGGTTGGCAATTTAATAACGAAAGCAAACGGCACGGAAAAACTGAAGGAGCTGCAAAGAAAACAGACAGACAGAGAGGGAGAGAAAGGGGGAGAGAGAGAGAGAAGGAGCCTAACAGAAGGAAGACAACTCTTTTGATTTACTCATTTGCATGCCGCATGGCAAATACACCTTGGCCTGCATTTTTTTAGGTTCTGATTCATTCAATATACCCCGCACTTGAGCATTTCGTCGTGCGATTGAAGTACCCTCTTTACTTATACTCAAAGTAGCTCATTCAAAGAAATAAAATCTTCTTTAGAATTCAAATTAAATTAACACAAAAAATATTTGCGAACTAAGCAGGAATCAATCATTCAAAAAGTTCTTTAATTATTTTTAATTTTAATTATTAGTTAATTGGCTTTTTGTCTGAGTGTACTCATTTTAAAATAAATTCGCTCATTGTTATGCCATTGATGTTGTCCCTTTTATGAAATACTTGTGAATAATGAGCTCGTTTTACTTTTAATTAAAAAGTGAATTCGAGAATATTTATTTAATATATTGAAATGAATTTAATTAACTTGTGATGGTAATTCAATCTTTTGCGCTTCCATTCCGGCGTATTACAGCAACGAGATGGATCAATAAAGTCATGTCTATGTGTCTTTATCTCAATCTACGCTAACAGGTAATAAATACTTTATACTTTAACCGCGATCTGTTGAATCACATGTTTTATTGTATAGTTTAAGCAAATCCTATTTTTTTTAATAGCTTCCGTAATTCATTAGGTTTATTAAATAAAAAATGTAAGCGACTTCGTTTATTAAAGGGCAATAGATAAAAAGAAGCGAAAGCAAAGCAAAAGTGAGAAAAATTCCAAATTGAATATGCCAAAAAGAAAAAAAAGAAGAGGAGAATGGAATTTCGCTCAAAGCCAAAAAATCTAAATATATTTGCCTTAATTATGACATAGCAATTCATTGATTATAATACGCGCCAAGCTCTCAAAGGTAGCCCCAGCTTTTGTTGTTGCTGCCGGGGGTCCTGTCTCCTAAGTGTGCTGGGTGTAAATGGTCCGCGATGCTGCTAAATATTTGTTCTATCAAATTCAATTAAAGTTGACATGGGTTCACAGCTGGCCAGTGGCAGAAACGGCTCCCGGCCGGGGGGGCCCATATCCAGACCCGGACACCGGCCGGGACCCGTACGGGGCCCAGGCCAGCCATCCGATAGTGTTGCCAGGCGGCGGCTCAGCCATTGCCTAAGCTGACACAGACGACCCGGTAGGGTGGGGTGGGCTGGGGGGTGGGTCAAAAGTCAACGGCGACACCACAGGACGCTGCAGTCCCAATTAGCGATGGCCGTGTTTTTGTCTTATGCACGAACACGAACACGATTCACAACAAATTATTCAAATTTGTAAATATTAATATATAGTGTTAATATATTATAAATATTATAAAATATGTATATATGTGTATGAAATATACTAGTACAATAATTTAACTAAAATGTAATTGCAATTATAATAGTAGTTTCGTGAATCACCCTAATTCTAATTCTAAGTCGTGTAGCGTCGTGTTAAGTCGGGGTCTTGAAAATGTGCCCAAATTCTCGAGATTTGAAATTTTAATACTTTACAAAAAGTAAAGTAATTTTTTTTTTTACATTCGTGCTTAGCCGTGTAAAGGGATTTTTTAGTCGTGTTTGGTTGTGTAAATTATTGTTATTATTATATTAGAGCGAATTTAGCATTAAATATACTCGTTTTTTAATTTTAATTGTGAAAAGTTCTGATTTGTTGTTTTAATGTTGTTTAGCCAAGTTTTGCTAGGCTAAGCAATTATGTTTTTTATCTTATTGGGTCGTGTTGAGTCGTGTTTAGTTGAGTTAAGTCGTGTTGTGGACAGTATAAAACATGGGCTAAGCACACTTGGGTAGTATTTAGTCAAGTTAGACTGTTGGGAATCTGGTTAACTTGTGGCAGCACCAACTTATCGTGTTGCACTCGGCGTGCTCGTGTCACGACCGAAAGTAGAGCACGTGCCCATCGCCAGCCGCAATGACCGCTTGACATGACTGAAACCGATTTTTTTTGATTCAATTTCAACACGACAAGCACACACGGTTCCGCATAGCTTTATTCGCATGAGGCGGGCCGGCGACAAAACACGGTCAAAGTGAAGTGAAATTTAAAGAAAATCCCCGTAAAAGATGCCGGAGCATTTCGTGGCAACGGGGCGTGGCACAGCCAAGCGAGGGGCGTGGCAGTCTGCACTGATACGCACAGCAGGCCGCGCTGTAAAGTTGGCAACGCCTTCGACCCGCGACCCGCACGAGCAGAAGGAGCGGAAGGAGCAAGGACGGCAGGAGCAGGAGCAGCAGGCACAGAGCCGTAATAAGACACCCAGAGCCGAGGAAAGGTTCCAGCGTCAACGGGATTTTTTTTGCTTTTCTTTTTGGGGCAATTGCTGTTCTGTGTTCCCTAAATTAAAACAGGCACACACACACACACACAGCAAAAGAGCGAGACAGCGAGAGAGAGAGAGAGAGAGGGCCTCGGGTCCCGGAAGCGCAAACAGAAAATTTACAACTGGCTGGCGCTGCTGAAGTCCCATTTTGATCTGGCAAACTGTTTGTGGAGCCGGAGGAGGGCCACGGGTGGGCAGCAGCAGGAACCGTACCGGACCGTAGCAAACCGGTGCGCCTTCTGCAAGTCGCTGGCCAAACTGAATTCCGTTCGTGGCCGCTGCTCGAGTGTAAATTTGCTCGTTAAATTTGTTGGCACTCTCGACTAATTTGCACTTGTAACGCAATGGGCCAAAGGGCCAGGGGGTCAGTGTGCGAGACGGAGTGCCAGATAGCCGCCGTGCGGGGATAGGCCCTGTAGTCCGTTGCTGTGCGAAGTTGTTTTGTTGTTCTCCTTTTCGCAGCGGCCGACGTCGCTGTCCTGCATTCTGTTGGTAATTGAAAAGACAACTGGCCAAGAAAATGACCAACAGCCGAATTCCTCTTGGACGCAAGCCGAGCAACGGAAGCTTGTTAACATCTTGCCCGGAGAGTTGTTCACAGATAACAGTACGTACATACAAATAAATATGTATGTGCATCTAATTATATATAAGTAAAGAGATGTATGTTTATCTGCTATAATTAGAATTATGCGACGCAGTCCGTTAGCTTTAGGGCCTTAAGTGAGTCTTGCTTTGATATACTGCGATGTAGTTGCTACACTGGGCGAAATAACCAGAAATGTTGTACTAAATTCAAGCCAACCATTTGGGAATAAAATTCCTATTTCAGTAATATTCAAATAAAATTAGGGAAAATTCTAAGAATTGTCTTAAATATAAGTCTTAACTTAATTATCATTCTAATTTATAATTTATAATTATAATGATAATTATCAAATTTTACACTCGGACGTATTACGCTTTTTTTAAGTAAAAAACTGCATTTAATAAATATTTTTACTTAATTCAAGAATTTTACCCAAGAGAATATCCAAAAGCGAACAGTTTTAGTTTCCAAGTGCATTATTAAAAAATACTTGCTTTACACTTTACTCATTAAAATAGGAGAAAGGGTATATTGGTTTTGTGCAACTGTATGTAATTGGCAAATAAAAGAAATAATTTTGAGATAATTTTGATTCTTCAATACCACTTTCTAGTAACTAATTTAACTATTCTTTAAATTTATAGCATACTTTAATATTCATGAATCTTACTTATTAACATGGTAATGCATAATAACTAATAAAACTATTATAACTAAATCGAACTTAATTCTAAGGCAAGGCGTTTCAATAAGCGATGCAGCGCGAAACAAATATTTTTCCATTTTTTATAATCAGTCGAAATCTGATTTCAATAACCGTTAGAACAAATTTGTAGTGGCCACAAGGCTTCGACTGAAAAATCGCTGCGAGTCTTAAAGTGCCAAACAGTTGGCCATGTATCAGATAGGGGCTAACAAGCTGGCTGGATGGATACGAAGAGCAGCTGGGCGTGCAATAAACGCCGGGCTGGCCGCATAATCAAACTCATCAGCGCGCGTATTTCACACCATAACCCAACCCGACCCCCCCCGCTCCCCCCCCTTCCTGCCTGAGGGGTATTAGCAATCTCATTCGCATGCAGGGAAGCCATCGAGTGGCTTTGGGCCCAGAGCCTAGAAAGTTTTTGCCGATGAAATGAATAATTGTGCCACATTATGTTGCATTGTTATTCGTCAACGGCAAATCAGTTGCTAAATTAATCGTATTGAATTCATTGGCGGGCCACGACGCCATCCATCCGGCGGCTCCATTTGCGCAGCCTGCCTGATTGATGGCCCAGGATATGCACAGATGTACAAATAGATGTGTATATACAGATGTATATCGAGAAATCCGAAATGAAGCATTGTTGGCAAGAAGTTTGGCGTGTTCCTTTCGGGAATGGGATTTGCGGGAATTGGGTTTGTCGCTGGGGTAGCTCAGTGATTACAGCGGCCGTTGGCGCCTATTTGCGGACTAAGTCTGCGTTCCGGGCGTCTGCCAAGCCGACGTCTCATTATTATGCAGCTCATGAGTCTCGTTAGTGGCAAAGTTATATGAGCATACATCAGCAAGCCGCACAACTTTGCAACATGCGGCCGCAGGCAGCGGGGCGGGGAGGGGGGGGCACAAATGGGGGCTGTGGGGCTGCGGGTGTACGGCTGCCGTTGTGGCTTCCAGGCGAAAAGTGTTAAGAACAATGTTGTAGTAAACGCTGCCAACTTGCCCAGTGTATATATATACACTGCCAAAAATACACTGTTCAAAATTCAAGTGGAATTCGTAACGTTTCGCCCTTCAAATTATGGAAACATTTCGTTCTTGAATATTCTCAAATTATGTTTAAAACAATGCTGGTTTCGTAATGGGCCAATGCTCAAAAAAAAAAAAAAAACAAAATTATTAAATTATGTACAAAATAAGTTGAATATTTTGTAAGCTATATATATTTATAATATTTATAAATTTATAAAAATATTCAAAATTTCTAGCTTACTTAAATTAAGTTCTGAATTTGCGTCTTAGATTTAGGAAATTTGACTTTAATAAATAACGAGCTTAAAATAAGAATTTTGCTCTCAAGCTTGGTCGCAAAGCTAGGAACAACATCTTATTCATGAATTTAGAATTTAGAATTTTTTAGAATTTATTTTTTTTTTTTAAATTAACGGAAGCATGTCTCAGCTTAAATACTGCATTTAATGTTATATTTATTTGGAATAATAGAACATATGTCTCAGCTTAAATACTGCATTTAATGTTATATTTATTTGGGATAATACAACACGTACTTTATTAAAAAATGCAGTACTCAAGGCACCTGAATTGAGTTTATTCTCTCTTAGTTTTTTCTGCGAGTGCATCAACTGGCGCACAATGTTGTCATAGAGGCAAACGTCGCTTCGCGTCGCCAACTGAACTGAACTGGAGGCGCGTGCATGTGGCGGAAGTGGCCCCGACTTGACTTAGGCCAAACTGACAACTACACCTTTCCACTGAAATCGGCGCTCGCCCACGCCTCCACCCGCCCACACACACACACACACACAATTATTGCGAAGCTTTTTGTGAATTCGCCGCAAAAATTTTTGCGAGGCGAAATTGTTGTTCACGCACTGCCAATGCGTTCGGCTTCGTCTTCGGCCTCGTCTTCGGCTTCGGCTTCGGCTTCGACTACGCTCGTTTTCGTTTGGCTGCGTGCGGGGCGAGGCGGGGACAAGGTGGTTTCTGTTTTCAACAAATCGACTATATTTACACAGTCCAAGCAACTGGCTTACCCCACAGCCCAGCCGGCCCCGTTGCGTACTTGTTAGCTGTACCTTCGAGAATGTTGGGAGAAATCTTTGGTACGCTGAGAGAAATCCCACTTGAAGGCCAGTTGCTTATCAATCTGATCTGTGCGGACAGTGTTAAATGATCGATTGGTATTTAAAGCGAGCCAAAGAATTCCAATTTAGCTGAACATGCCGCAACGCTAAGGAATTTGCTTTCGCTCTGCTTCCAAAAGTATGCTATAAATATTTTTATGGCAAATTAAATAAACACGAACTTTTTGTACACCGTTTTGTTTATACTTGACTGCGCGCTTCAGTTTTATTTCATGCCAGTTTCAGGTGTTTTCAAATGTAAAAATGATAATTAATTGACTGATAATGATTAATAGTGAAATTACATAAATTTGTAATTACGTGTTATTTCTTTTGCACGCGCATGCATAATTTTGAACGAAAATTACAACACAATTATAATATTTCAGCTCAAATAGATTTTATACAAATTTACAATTTCATGTTGTTTTAATTCCATGCAAGTGGAAATAATTTGCAAATTAAAATGTTAAACTAAATGAACAGGATGTTCGTGCATCTGGACGAACAAGTTTTTATTGATTGATATACCTGGCTGTTCCAATTCCATTTCGTACCAAAAACTAAAGGAACTTTCAAGTAACAAATATTGCTGTTTGTCTGTAAAACTAATATACGACAATGTGTTTCAGTTCCCTGTTGTGCAGCTAATAGATGTTTTCTAGAAAAAAAAGGAATTGCTGTTTCATTTTCATTTCGTTTCAATTTCATAGAACAAGAACTTATAAGAGTGCAGAACCACGTTAATTAATGTCATAACTGAAAAGTAAAGAACTAAAAAGGAATAAATGTTTGATACAGATAATGTTTATAAAACATATTTATTGCGGTGTCTCATTTCCATAACGTTTCAGTTTAAAAAAAAGAAGTAAAATAGGAACTTGTAATTATTATCTTAATTAACATAAAATTAATGCTAAATAAAGATCAAATGAAAACTGAATAAAAACTTACAAGCCTACTTGCTAGCAAGCTGTTTCATTTCCACTTTGGATCAATTTAATACAAAAGCAAAATAAATAAAAAAAAATTAAAATTTAGATGCACATACCCATAAGAAGAGGCGCACGACTTTTGCTCGCAGTGTAAAGCACTTACAGCCGACTCAACTCGACAACACGATTAGCTTTAATTAGCTGCAAGTGGACAACGAGAGGCGGCTCGAAGTGGACGAGGACAATGAACACATTGGACCAAGGAATTCAAGTGAATGCCAAGCAACAGTAACAGCAACAGCAACAGCAACAGCAACAACAACAATTCGAACGTCGGCGCGATAGCCCCAAAAAGTATGCAATACTTGCGACGTCCAAATTCAATTATCCAAGTTGCCTGTTGACCATGCCCCCCAACAAGCACCCCGTTTATGGTATGAGTTATGTGGCAGCTAATGGCGCTGAAATGAAGTCCAAATGCGAATGGACAGCCAAATGAGTGATTTGTGGCAACATTTGGCAAGAAATTTGATGACCGATGCGTTGATGTGGCAGCAATGGCAGCAAATTGCCGCGATTTACGGCAATCGAAGGAGAGCGCGTAAGAGAGGGAGAGAGAGCGGGGGAGCGGGCGAGCTTTCGACAGGTAAAGAAGGTAAGGCAAAACACGGTAAGGCCAGCAAGTGCTGATAGCCAGCCACGCCCCACCGCACGGCCGCGGCGTTGCGTCGAGTTAACTGTTTAACAAACCAGCAGCAGCAGCAGCAGCCAACAAAATGCATCCCTCGGGTGCAGTTGTTGCCGTTGCATCTGTTAAATTGCGCTGCAATCGTTTCTGGTAGCTGCGAGACCGACGGCGTGGGAGACTGGGAGCTGGGGAGGCTGGGCCCATTGTGTGTACTCAGCTGGCCGAAAGCGCAGCGTAGCAATAATTAGCAACAGCTGGGGATCGGAACGGTTACGGACACAAAGGCGGAAGCGGAGCCTAGTCTGAGTCAAACAGAGCCAGCAGCAGCCGCTGGGCGATGGCTGATGCTACACTCAGAAAAAACGCTGTGCTAATGTCAAATTCTTAAAGCTTTCTTCGTTCTTGAATATTTGTCGAAAATGGATACTGTATACTGCATGCAGAAATATTTAAACTTAAAATAAATGTAAGAAGTTCTCAAAACAAGTTCAACATTACCTAAAAATGTTATTGCATTTCAATTTGACATTTAAAAGCGAAACTTTCAAGAGAGAAAAAACAATTAAAATAAGACAAATTTCTAGAATTAATTAATTCTTAAAATAATAATAATTAAAATAATTAAATTAATTTTTAATTCTTAAAATAATACTTTAAATCCTTAAAATAATTGAGAATTTAAACTTGCAGGTACAATTAAATTTTAGGTTTAAGAAAACTGTTTTAAGCAAGAATTTTGCATCAAGTTAGGACAGCTGTCTTTCTTTCTATATAATCGAAAGTCAAAAAAAGAAGACGTTACAAAATGTTATTCTCTGTCAATTTTTAGAAACACTTCCTGTTAATTGAATTTAATAGTTGCTCACATTTTCTCCGAGTGTACTACGTGACGGAGCCATTTTGTGCGCCGAACTTAATTGAAACGAGCGCCAGTTGCAATTATTTTTCAGTCTAATTCCGAGTTGCTCCTCAGAGGCCAGTTCCAGCGGGCTGCAGTGGGGAAAAAAGCAGCGCCGAAAAAAGCCAGTTTTTGGTTTCCATTTCAGCTGCAGCTGCACTACCGTATCCACATCCGTGTCCGCGTCCGCATCCGCATCCGCATCCGCATCCTCATCCGCAGTCGAATCTGCCAGCCAGTCCACGTTCGTGTTCGCGTGCGCTTCAATCTAATTCGTAACCTCGTTCAGGTCTCAGTTGCCCGCTGTATTCAATTTCGTATCAGTTGCTGCTCCAATTGAATTTCAATTCGAATGGAATACAACAAATAGAAATTGATATCCCAGCGAAAACACGAAGATTAAATACGCTATTCATCAGAATGCACTCCTGACAGATCTTTTAAGTAATAAATAAGTCGGAATTGAAAATATGCTGATAAATTAAGGAACAGTTATAAGCTTATAAGTTATAGTTCATTAGTGAAAATGCAACATATATTTAACAACAGTTTTTAAAAATGTTATTTAGCTTCATAAAATCTTTCAACATGTAAAATTGGTAATTTACTCAAAATATGCGTAAATATCTAAACGTTTGCATTATTTTCTAATAATAGTAATTATTACTATTATTAATTTAATTTAGAAAAACAAACCAAAACTTTAAGAATTAATAAACTTCCAAAATAAAAAGGAAAAAATGTGTGATTTATTTTTAAAAATTACTTTATATTTTATATGACATATATATAAAGAAAATCAGTTTAGTTTTAGCAAAGTTATGCGACCTTCAAATATGGACTTTGGCATAATTTTCTAATAATAATAATACAAATAATTCTTTTCTTGTTATTATCATAATATTTTGCAAATTTAATTTAGAAAAAAAAGTAATTAATAAACAATAAATAAAATAAAAAAATAAAAAATTTATATTGAAAAATGAATTTATATTTTATATGCCATCAATCAAGGAAAACATTTTAGTTTTAAGAAAGTTCTGGGTCCTTGAAATATGGAATGTGCATTTTTAATTTTTTTTTTTTAAAGTTTACTTATTTTGACACAAGAATCGTTTAAAAAGGCGTAAAGGAGAGTACGTTATATTTTCCCCAAAATAGTTGAAAAATGTTATTTTCGAAAATGCATTAATCTTAGATGCCGGATCAATTGAGAACACAAACCATGACCAAAATGACAGAGACCCAAATGAAAGTGGGGCACGGCTAACGGCAACCGGGCGTTATGGTAACAAATTCAGTTGGCGCTTTCCAGCTTTCATGCAATTTTCGCGTTTAATTAGCTGCAACGTTATGCGGCTGCGGCTGCGGCTGCAGCGCAGCGCCGGGCAACGCATTTGGCCAGCAGCTTTTGGCCATATGCCAAATTCGTGTCTGTCATTTGCAATATGCAATTTGTGTAACCATGTCGCAGTCCATCAACACCTTGTTACGTTTGCCCCCGTGCCACTGTCTGCTCCGTCCGGCCGCAAAAATTCAATTTGCCACATGCTCTGCTGCACAATGGATGAAAATGTCGCTCGGTGCAACTGCGGCTGCGACGCGGCTGCGGCTCTCGCAATGCGACTGCGAATTGCGCCTGGGGAGGCCAACAGCACACAGAACTGCACCTATTGGACCATTGGCCCCGTGGCCGTTGGGGCCCGTTGGGGGGGCGGGCGCATCTTTAACCCTTGAGGCACTGCCACACTATGTACACTTCTAATTGACTCGTTTTTTTTTTTTTTTTGTTAAGGGAGCTCCCAGCTAGCCCCAAATAGCCGGCCAATGTTTAAGCGCAAGCCAGGGCTAAAAACATTTGGCACAAAATGCCGCGACAAGTCCAACTGGGCCAACAAGAGCAATAGCCAACTATTTTATTACACTGCGCAAAAAATCAATATTTGCGTTTTATTTTATTTGAACGGGCTTTTACATTTAAAGAAAGAAACCTACGGCTTTTGTGTTTAAATTAAGCAGAAGAATTTGCGAAATCCGTTTAATACTCTTCTCAACTGTGTGCTTTTCAGACCTAATCCTGATTTTTTCAAAGCCTTTAATGAGCTTCGAAGCTGTAATTCAACTGCCGCGCACTTAAAGCTGTTATACAGTATACGGTTTTTAAGCTTTCATGTGCTTTCAAAGCTACTTTCTTTATAAAAACAAGCTTCATTACGCTGTACGATTTTATTGCCTGCGACGCTTTTAATTTAAAGGTTAATTCATATTTTAAAATAATATATTAATATTAATATTGAAGCTTTCACTTAACTTAAAATTCGAATAGTTTAACTATATCTTTCTTTATAAAAATAAATATGAAAAATTATATTTTTCTAGCTTCCTGCACTTGTGTGCTTTATCTGCTCACTTTGCTGCATTTCATTTTAAATTGGTTGCATGTTATTTACAGCTTTTTCTTGTTTCTTTGCCAGCTTTAAGCTTTTGATATGCACTTAAAAATAATTTGCTTTACTCTTTAATGTGCTTCCAAACTTGAATTGAAATAAATTGAAAGCTATTTTTTGTTCGAAGTAAATGTGAAGGTGAACAATAATTGGCATAAAGAAACTGATATTTAAATATCATTATCCATAGAATTATTTGTATAAATAAGTTGCAGGTAATGCAACCTGAGAGGCCAAGCTACAACATGTTTAAAGTCCCGTTGGCCAACTGTGCCACAAGCACAACCACCCAATAAACCACCCGTTGTCCACCAATCACCCCCCGCTCCAACCTTTCTTCAAGCTGCTCGTTACTCACTTTCTTTGCTCTTTGCTGTTTGCCCCCCGCCCCCCACTCACCCTTCACCCTGCTGACCGCCTGAGGCTGCAATTTGGCCAGTGCCAGTGTTAGCGAAATGCGCTGCCTTGTGGTATCAACAAGGACACACCACTCGAGGGTGACTCCAAGATGCTTTTCCCTCTCTTTGCCAAATTGACTTTGATTTGCCGCACCGCCCCCGTCCCGCCTCCTGCCGCTGACCAAGGCGAACCGAAGGCATTTGCCGTGTCCTGAATGCAGACATTTTTTATGCTTCGTTGCGCAACAGCTCGAACAGCCACACACCCACACCCACACCCACACCCACACACACACACACACACACCGACTCAGGCACTTGGTTTGGGCATTTGTTAGCAAAGCCAAAGCACACACAACTTTTGCTGGCCCCACGGATCCCCCCCAACTGCGAACTGGAAAGCAAAGCGATTGTAAGAGCGCAATCTATAAATATCTAAAAATCCCATAAAACTCGAGGACGTGGCATGTGGCAGGTGGCATGTGGCATGTGGCATGTGGCAGGTGCAACGAGCTGGGCGCGCCAGTAAATGTCATCATTGGGATTGTGCAGCAGCGGGAGCAGCGTCTTCAGCCAGCAGCTGAGCGTCAGCTTAAGCCAGGATCAGGGTGAGGGCCAGGGGGAGGGGGTGGCGTCTCCTGCCTGCGCCTACCAATTGACATGCGGTTGCAATTGCTGTTGCGGCTGCTTTCCAATTGATCAATTCAACAACGAGCCGTGGATTATCAAAACTTCACATGGCAACAACACGAGTCTGCCCGAGTGTGGGTGTGTGTGTGTGTGTGTGTGTGTGTGTGTGTGTGTGTGTGTGCACGTGTATCTGCGCGTGTGTGCTTAGACAATATTTGTGGATGATTGCATGCTTGTGCAAACGGCTTTCATGTACGTGAACAGCAAATTTATTTGCACGAGTGCAATGGATGCTGGCGCCATGTTTGGTCCCCCAAAAACCAGAGAAACCCCCCGGACCAGTGCTGCCACCAACAACAACCAAACAGCTAGTTCTCGGCCGTAAAAAGGCTACACAAAAAAATATTACAAAATAATACAAGCAAATAATCTGAATGAAATCGAATGAATGAAACCTAACCCGAGTGTTAGAAAGCAGCTCCAGCTACCAATAAATTTCAATCCTGCGCTTGATTCGGATCAATATCAGCAATCTGATGGATATTGATTTTCGCAAGTTTCAACAGCACCAAAATTTGTGTATCTATATATTTTGATTAAATATTTATTTGGATAAAAATCATGATTTGGATTTTGGCATGATTTTTGACAAAGTAACAATCGATTCAAAATACTTCTAAATTTGCAAAAAAAAAAGAAAAGGTTTAAGCTTCGAAGCCACTGACAACTTGATTGCTCAATTGTTTGTCATGTTTATAGCCAGATTTGACGGGAAACAAGCGAAATTGTCACCACAGCTGCCGCTAACTCGCCCACCAACAACACCCCTCCCCCTCCCCCACCCCCCCTTCCCCCATTTCCCATCCCCGTACCCCTGCTGAGCTAAAGCTCGTTTCTATTTAGAAATTTGCCTGCGAATGCGTTGCGCTGTCAAAGTTTGCCTCGGCAACGGCCTGACGTGCGCCATAAAAGTCTGTTGCATAAACCAATTTCGCATTTGCTCGCACAAATGCATCTGAGTGGGCGGCGGCGTGGCACGTTGCCGCTGATGCTGATGGGGGCGTGGCCCGGCTAGGCTTCTTTGGCTCGAATCGGTTCTTGGGCTCTTGCGCTGGGGACTGATTGGTTGGGGGGATTATGCAGACGTTTGGCGCTGTCAACGCAACTTGTTCGCATTGGAAATTCGATGAACGCCCGCCGCCCACACCGCTCACGTAACTACCCCCGCGCCCCCAGTCCCGAACGGACTGCCTTCGAAAATCGTCGCTGATAACGTAAACCGCTTTGATTTTTATTTAACTGCACATTTCGCTTAGGGCGTCGCTGTTTCAATGGCATCTAGCAAAGGCTCCATCTCTCCTCTGTCCTAACTAACTCCACCTACAGCAATCTAGCAATTTCTGGGCCCTATTTCGCATTCAGCTCTATTGACGTTTAATGGCAACTTGTGGTGAATTTTTGCTGTCGTTGCTCGAATTGCTGCGGTTTTCCAACCGAATTTTCATGAATTTTCACGAATTCTACCAATTTCGCCAGTTGGCAATTTCACAATGTGTTGTTTTTTTTTTTTTTCTTTTTCTTGGTTTTTTTTTTTTTTTGTACGCGTACCCGCTCTTTGGCATTTCCCATTTCCATTACCATTTCCATTTTCCACGTATTTCTTTTATTTATGTATTTATTTATTCGCTAGCTGCTCAGTTGCCGTTGAAATTGATAATTTAGAAAATTGCTAGCAAATATCGAAGCAAATGTCGCGCCCCTACGCCACCCCTCTCCCACCCCCAACCCCAACCCCACCCCCACCCTTCGCCCCCCACCCTTTGCGCAAAAGTTCTTTCATTTCGCAATCAATTCGCAATAGTTTTTTGAAGTTAGGTCGGGCCCCTTTCTAGAAAATCGAACGGTAGGAAACGACTATCGAACGCATAAAATCTATTATTTCTTTAAAATAAATATTGCGATACAAAGAAATAAAAAATATCATGCTTTTATAATAACAGGTACTTTAGAGATCTAAATAAAATATTTTAAATATTTTATATCGAATATTAAATATATATTTTTGTTAAAGTAAAGTAAAATAATAACGTCTATATATTATTGGATATATATTATATGGATATATATCTATAAAAGATTTGCTAGATTCATTCTTCAAATCCGGACAGAGCGCCTAATCGGATAGCTGCAAAATTCCTACTCTGACAATCCCACTTAGACTCAAGTACTCAAGACTTTCTAACACAGCTGGCGATTGCATTTATTTAGCTCTATAAGCCCTTTCCAACACTTATTCTGATGCATTTCACTCACTGCCTTTCACACCAGCATAAACCTGATTCCAGTTTTTGCGTATTTATTTGGCGCTTAGCTGCTTTTATTAAATCACACAGCGGATATGACGAATCTTTTACCGGATATGTAACGCATGGAAAAACACATTCAAGAGTCGAAAAAATGGCCCGCATTTTACTTGTTTTATTATTATAGTTAAGGAATTTGATAATTCATAAATTAAATATCAAAGTTTCTTCATTTTATATTCATTAATTAGGTATTGTTTTTTTTTTGCCATTTAGAAATGTATTCAAGCACAAACTATTTGCATTTTTTTATAATATATAATATATACGCAAGGGTATTTAGAGTTTGGCAAGCCCAGAAACCGCAGTATATTCTTGTTTTTATTGAAATTTATGATTTCTGACACAAAATTTATGTTGTTTTGTGTATGCGTGTGTGTGTGTGTGTGTGGGTGTGTGTGGTTAAAAGCATAAAATAAACCTCGAATGCTCGTAAAATGCCATACGTACAAGCCCCCAAACGACCCACTGTGCCAGCCTTTATTCAGTGGCGCTTCTTGAGCCCTTCCGGTAGTCTAGCCGCACACGGCAGCCGATCTCTCTCTCTCTCTCTCACACACACACACATTCCCTCTCTTTCGCTCTCGCTTGTGCGTTGTGCGGTTTTCAGATGCCTTTGCTATCGCGCCCAGACCAACGCGCGTGAATTATTTAATTCGAATAAATATTGAAAACTCAATTTTTTTATGATGTTTTCTTGTTGGTTTATTGCGCTTTTGTGGCATTTTAATATCGTATAACCTTGCCAGCGAGTGTCGCCATTTATCTGTCTGTCTCTGTGTGTGCGTGTGTGTGTTTGTCTTGAACCCACAACCAGCGCACACATGGCTCAAATGTGCGGGGCAAAAATACTCGTAAAACTCCAATTTTATACTTACCCACATAATAGTTAAGAGAAACACATGAATGTTTATTGGCAATACGCACTGGTTCTTACATTTTTTTCTGTTACTTTTATAGCTGTAAATAATATTTAAGTGGCAAATATGAAGTGTTATGCCCAAAATCCAGCTAATTGTGTGTTTTCTAACAAATGGCGCCCAACGTGCGACACCGTACGCAAATAACTTTCAATTTTATTGCTTCGATAAGCATTTAAATGGCTCTGAGGCTTTTGTACGCAAATCTAATTATCTAAGTCGGCTTTCAAATCGATTCTACTTAAGTATTTGAGGCGAGTAACAGACAAAAGGAGCATTAGGCAATCAGCACAGCCAACAGATTAAGTCTTGCATAATGCGTGACAAATGGTGGCACCTAAATTCTTAGGTAACAAAGGGGAGTACGCCCAACTAGACACTACTCTGTACGCAGCATGATTCGATTTAGTGCCGAAGCTCCGTGAAGTATTCAACATTAATTTCTCACATCGGGCAGAAAAAAGAACAGTCAAATATCGAATTTAAAAAAATATCTGAAAATTATTTTTAAAAAATTATATTTTTATTTGGAATATCTTTCTGCTGCAAGTTTGGCAGCAAGATATTTACTACATTTAAATTAAGACAAAATATTTTTGTCAATGTTTATCTAATAAATATAGCCAGTAATCATCATATCAATAAATATCTATCAAGAATTATAGGTTGAAATTTTCCAACTCCATAACAAATTCAAAAATCTATAGATGGGAATGGTCAAGAATTTTTCTGCATTTTCTCAAATATATGCCAATTCTTGTTCCTTCTAGCCAATTTACCCCTTTTTAACTGTTTATGATGAGTATAAATGTTAAATTACAGCTTTATAAACTTAAAACCATGACTTTTACTATAACTGTTTAATTGTATGTGTGCATATATATGAAGACTAAAATACACGAGCAGGCATTATACTCAAATAAAAGTAGATATATAAGTATATACATATTTAGGGCCGTATCTGTGCAATTTTCCACACATAACTAGAAAACAGAAACATGAAAGCAACCATAATCTGTCAGTCTGTGCTTCCGAGTGTGTTTGTTGTGTGTGTGTGTATGTGTGTGTGCGTGTGTGTGTGCAGCCATAAGTTCGCTGTACACACATTTACTATGCGAAATAATCCCCAATAGAAGAGAATTGTGTAAAATTTGTGTTGGTTTCACTGATTAAGAATGGCTTACTGCTCGGCTGTTGTCGGGGCTGGTGGGGCAGTCAGGCACCCTTTGGGAAATCCTTTGCAAGCCAGAAAGACGTATAGACCAGTCCGGCATCTAATATGTGCGAAATTTATCAACAACGATACTGTCTGGCACACAAAAGGCGCACAAGGATGAAGGCAACCGACATGGAAAATCGCAATAATAATTTTCCAGTTGAGCCCTGTGTGTGTGTGTGTGTGTGTGTGTTTGTGGAAAAGGCTCCCAGCTCTTAAGTGGCCCATACCACAGGCCAGTCATGTGCCCAACTATGCCGAGTGGACAATTGCAGCTCCTTGTCCCTGGCAAGGACATCGTGCCTCTATTATATGTGATTTTCGGTGCAGAGAGCCCCATTTGGTTGGCTTGAAATTGAAACAGATTCCAGGGCTTGCATATGCTCAACTATGTATAACTTATATTTGTTTGTAGTTCAGTGTAGTTCACAGTTACAGTAACAGTTGGATTAAATATTACAATGCGTTTTCGGACACATCTCAGATCCACTCTCAGCGCTAAACTCGTTGCTCATTATGTTGTTGTGCAATATGGGGACGTTGGTTTCGTATAGTAGTATTTGTGCTTTCTCTTAGGTACATTTGCGTATTCAGATAGTCAGGTCTTCTCGTTAAGCCTCGTCTGGACATCTTAGCAGTCGACTGGATGCAGAAACCCCTGGACCCGTTCGCCCAGCGTATTCCTGCGGACCAAAAATGTGTAAGCTGTAGTGGGGCGCAATTGAAATGAGGTCGTTTACGTACCCGAGATCGTGTCCTTTGCGGCTGTTCAGCTTGGAGTAAAGTAGCAGCAAAATCAGCGCCTGGCCTGTTAGCATGAGTCCCTCTCTGCCGTAGTCGTTGCTCATCCAACTGCCGGACCTTTGCTGTGTGGTTAGCTTGTGGCTCTCAGAGCTCCCTGCCAAATACAGTTGCGACAAATCGTGCTCTTCACGTCGGGAGAGATCCACGCGGCGATCATCGCGTTCCTGTCTTCGCGCCAAGTCATTCTTCTCGCTGCGCCCGTCCTCGCGACTCAGTTGCCTTTCCACTCGCTCCTCGTTCACACGCTCCTCTCGTCGGCGCTCACGATCTTCGCGTTCCGGTCGGCGTGTGAGAACTTCCTCGGCCCGATTTACTCGCAACTCATCGCGCTCTGCAGCCACACGAAGGCGACTTTCACGCTCCTGTCGTCGACTTGCATCCCGTTCCACCCGACGAAAATCGTTTTCTTTCTCACGTCGAGAGAGATCGTCCCGCCGTACTTCCATGCGATTCACATCAATTTCTGCTCGTCGCATTTCCTCTCGATGCACTTGCCTCTCTATTTGCTTCGCCTCCACACGGGCACGTTCCTCACGCTCCCGTCTTCGTGACACATCTCGTTCCTCTCGTTGACGAGAAGTACGCTCTTCCCTCCAAAGATGTTCACGTTCCTCTCGGCGAAGATCTTCACGTCTCTCTTGGCGCAGATCATCGCGTTTAGTAAGATCGTCTTCCAGCTCCTGTCTTCGAGATACATCGCGGACTTCACGCCGGAGGCCGTCTCGTTCTTCCTGTCGGCGATCGTTTCGCTCTTCCTGCCGTCGCACTTCTCTACCATTACGATCTTCTCTTTCCCGTCTTTGTGTCGAAGTTCTTTCCGCCCTGGACATCTCCTCTCGACTCATTCGCCTTTCGTGCTCTTCACGCTCCTGCCTCCGGGATACATCTCGCTCCTCTCGTCGGAGATCAACTCGCTCGAGACGAGGAAGATCCTCTTGCCGACTTTCCATGCGGTTGCGTTCTTCCCGCTCCTGTCTTCGCGATAGGTCTCGTCCATCTCGTCGTAGTTCACTTTGATTATCGCGTTCCTGTCGCTCGTTCTGTCGATTCACCCTCCTTTCTACCTCCCGTTGCCGATCATCGCGTTCATTCTCCCTTACCTCGGTACGATCACCGTTACGAGTTTCTTCTCGCTGCAGACGGGTTGAACGTTCAGTTAGTCGGATGTCTTCTCGATTCATTTGCCTGTCTTGATCCTCTCGTCGAAGCTCATCGTGGTTCTCTCGTCGGGAAAGGTCGACTTCACGTTCTTGTCGACGGTATATTTCTCGTTCCTCTCGACGATGATCATTGCGTTCCTCCCTTGGCAGACTATCGCGTTCCTCGCGAGGAAGTTCAGTGCGTTCCTCTCGTCGGAGTTCATTATGGTCTTCTCGTCGGGAAAGACCGTCTTCACGCTCTTGTCGTCGATTTATAGCTGGTTCCTCTCGTCGGAGATCAGTGCGTTCCACTCGACGAAGTTCAACTCGTCGGGAAAGGTCGATTTCACGTTCTTCTCGGCGATATAATTCTCGTTCCTCTCGACGAAGGTCACTGCGTTCCTGCCTTGGCAGAATTGCACGTTCCTCTCGTCGAAGTTCAGTGCGTTCTTCCCATTGTAATTCATCACGCTCTTCTCGTCGACTATCATCTCGTTCCTCACGTCGGAGAGTATCATGGTCTTCTCGTCGGAAGAGACCGTCTTCACGCTCTTGTCGTCGATTTATAGCGCGTTCTTCTCGTCGGAGATCAGTGCGTTCCTCTCGGCGGAAAAGGTAACCTTCACGTTCTTGTCGTCCGTTTATAACTCGTTCCTCCCGACGAAGATCACGTCGTTCCTCCCTTGGCAGACTATCGCGTTCCTCTCGAGGAAGTTCTGCGCGTTCCTCTCGACGAAGTTCAGCTCGTCGGGAAAGGTCGACTTCACGTTCTTGACGACGATATATTTCTCGTTCCTTTCGTTCTTCACGTCGGAGTTCATTGTGGTCTTCTCGTCGGGAAAGGCTATCTTCATGCTCTTGTCGTCGGCTTATATCTCGTTCCTCCCGACGAAGATCACTTCGTTCCTCTCTCGGTAGACTATCGCGTTCCTCTCGAGGAAGTTCAGTGCGTTCCTCTCGACGGCGATCATCTCGTTCTTCACGTCGGAGATTATCGTGGTCTTCTCCTCGGGAGAGACCGTCTTCACGCTCTTGTCGTCGATTTATAGCTCGTTCCTCTCGTCGGAGATCAGTGCGTTCCTCTCGTCGGGAAAGGTCGCCTTCACGTTCTTGTCGTTGGTTTACATCTCGTTCCTCTCGACGAAGATCACGTCGTTCCTCCCTTGGCAGACTATCGCGTTCCTCTCGAGGAAGTTCAGTGCGTTCCTCTCGTCGGAGATTATTTCGTTCTTCACGTCGGAGTTCCTTATGGTCTTCACGCTCTAGTCGGAGATCAGCGCGATCCTCTCGACGAAGCTCAGCGCGCTCCTCTAGTCGGCGGTCATCTCGTTCCTTTTGGGAAAGAACTTCCGCACGTTCTTGTCGCCGGTTTATATCTCGTTCGACTTGACGAAGATTGTTTCGTTCCTCCCTGCGCAGAAAATCAGTGCGATCCTCGCGTGCGTGATCGTCTCGTCGAACTTCCATACGCCTGTCCTGCCCATCGTGACGAGTGTCCAGTCGCTCGCGATCTTCTCGCTCCAGTCGTCGGGTCAGGTCATTCTCCTCTCGCCGGAAGGAACGATCATTCCGTCGGTTCTCGTTTCGATTCAGCTGCCTGCTGCGGTCGTCGAGTTTCTCGTGCCGTTCAATTGCCTGTCTGTACACAAGATGCTCGTCGTAATCATCCAGCTCACTTCGTCGATCTTCCAACAACCGATGCACCGGCATGGATGGACACTGCTGCTGACGAGCGCTGCATGCCTGGCTATCAGCGCGGGCGAGGTTCAGCCTGCCCAGCTGGAGAAGCAGTACCAGAATGTTGAGCCTGAGCCATTGTGGATTAGCGGCCATCCTAGCGTTGTAGTTACTTCCAAGCAAATAGCTATCAGTGGTCAGCACCGGCGTCGGGATTGGATTGTTCTCTGTATTTGCTCTGTTACCTCAGCAAGCTTCGGGACTTGAATGACTTATCCGGCTGCGTTGCCGCCTTTTTATACAAAATTCTGTGGCCAGAAACCCAGTGGAATAACGCCCACACAGCGTTTGAGACGCATATTTTTTGAAGGAACCGCAATTTCCCATTGATTGATTCAATTTGGCTTATCGCACATGTGCACCAATGCGCTTTGGCCAGGCCAAAGGACCTCAGCTTCAAACTCCGCTCAAGTGGGTCTAATGCGTTCGTTAAAGCGCTTTTCAATCTAAAACATTTTATGAATGAAATTCGCCCTGCCTTTCTGACGTCATTGATGATGAGAACCTACCGACAGTCTATTGTTCCCCATCCTGTGCAACTTGTGGCCGTGTCCTCGGCAGTAGTAAACATATTGGAATCCATCCAGTACATAAGTATGTGCATACTGAATCAACAGACTTTTCTATTAAGTTCAGTTTAAAACACAAATAGCTTCAAACATAAACGCTTCTCTTTGTGCCACACTCAGAGAAATATCCATGGGTTAATTTCAAATACGAGCGGGCGATGTTTCGTCCTTGAATAGGTATTTAAGGATTAATTATGAATTGTTCTTTATAATATAATCGATTCGCGATTTGGGAAAAAAAGTACTCTAATTGAATTTTATATTTCGGAATTCTGCGATAGAGAAAGTAACGTTCTGCCAATAGGAATTTTCACTTAATTTAAAAAATTTCCGTGTTAGCTGGTTTTTATTTGATGTAAGTAAGAGAATAAGAAAAAAAAACTGGGTTTGATTCAGAGATGATTAGTCACAATATACCCGAGAGGTCGCAGCAAAATAACCAAAATTGTTAATAGACAAACTGACCAGACGTGCAATAAAGCTGGCTGCAGGGCATCTAGCAGTCGAGCATGCACTGCTCTGACCTGCTTCAACAAACTGAAACACATACATAAACAATATGTTATATACTGCCTGCCTGGAAGGCAACAGAGTCCTCGGGCGTGACGTCAGAGCTATAGACCAGGCAAACGAGACGTTTTAGCCCGGCCTGCGCCTCGAGCGTGTGCACAATTGCGATAAGAGCGTTTCCAATCAAAATCGAATTAAAGTGCAATGAGCAATATGCTGGCACAGCATTGGACGAGCGCTAAATAAATGAATTAGGTTAGATGCGCATCTGGGCGTAAAATTGTGTACAAGGAACGCAAATGGGGCCCGAAACCGAGGCGTTGCCACTATAAAAGGCCTCACTGACGGCCGACAGGTCTGACAGTTGGGCGTCGGCGTCGGCTAGGCCCGGACCGGACCGGACCGGACCGGACCGGACCGGATCGGATCGGATCAGGCCGGACCGGGAGTCGCGGCAATTCGAGGCTAACCCGAGGTAAGCAAGAGGGAAGCTAACCCTTTGTCAGTTCAAAAACTTTGTTCACACTCTTTGCAGCAGTTGGCAATATCAACGCTCTTTACCGACTACCCTACTAGCAAGGCACATGTGAATCACCGTTGCGGAAAACACCTTTATCACTTATCTTTCTCATTTTATGGAAATTTAGTACAGTTCCAGTTGTAACCATTGTAACCAGTTGTAACCGGCCCGTTATGAATGTACGTAAACTATTAACCCACACTTAAATGAATATATTAAGACATACATTAACTATATTATATATATCGACATGTAAACGTTAACTGATTAATCATAACGGTAGTTATTACCGTAGTTAAATGTTGCTGTTGTTTGGGATCGTATTGTCAACAGATTGTCTTCTTGTCAAGATTCGATTAGCACTTGATACTATTCAATACTATTCATATAATATATATGTACTTAATTTATTAATCGCATTTAGCAATTGTTATTGTTGTAACTACTTATGTATGCCATGCCTATGAAGACAACAAGAAGCACATATGATAATATATACTTATAGTCCATACTCGTGTCCCAGTTAGGCACTTACATATGTATGTATTCTACAAAACATATTAAAATATAAACTTGTAAACCTCTAAAAGAAAACCTATACTCGTAAATCGCAAAATAAACTTTAACTACCTATGTGTTGAGCAAACGAAAAGCTACAGTTGTTTTATTTTAAATAGGAGGGTATTCTGTTATTTACAAATGACATTTTTTTTCAAGCTGAAGAGAAGTTCTTCACAAAACTTTCTTATAATAAATGAAGACAAAATAAACTCTATTTGGCTTTGAGCCATCCTCCTAAAAATAAATAAAGTAGATCGACCCGATTGTTGATATTGAATCAAGAATATATATAATTTGTGGGGCGGCAATCCCTTATTCTGCTGCAGTTTTTGCAATTTTTGGGCTACAATTGATAAAAAAAAGACAATTGTTTTTTTTTATTTATATTTTTAATCATTATTATATTGTTTTACTCTTTACAATTATTGCAATTTCATTGTTTGTTACATTTCAATGTTTTTTGCTGCGTTGCCATTTCAATTGTCTTTTAATGTTTGTTTTTCATTTACTTTTATTTAATATTCGTGTGTTCACTTTGGTTAAAAATGAGCAAATTAACAAAGTTTCAAAATTGTTGCTAATGTTTTTTTTTTTTTGTTATAAATAGTTGTCATTTAAAATATTGTTGCTGTTGTTGTTTTTGTTGCTGCTGTCGTTGTGGTCAATACTGTTTGTTATTCAAATCGAGAGTTTAAAATGTAGCACAATGTAAATTTTGCAAATATTTGATATACAATTTGTTTATAAGTTTTGAATATGATTTTCTGTATATTTTTTGTAAGTGTGCGGCTTATTATTTGTATTTAATTATGTATTGTTTCATTTTTTTAATAATATTTTATTTTTTGTGTTTGTACATTTCTGTTACTTTAATTTAATTCAATTCAACAATGTTTTTTTATTAATTAACAATAAACTTAATAGCTTTATTAACTTGGTTACCAATTTAAAACGTCTTACAAATAAACAAATTTCTTTAAAAACACATTTAAAATTTCATTTCACTTGTCCAAAGTGCGTATCAATTAGAGTGAGAAAGTGATAGTTATAGAGTGTGAGAGAGAGAAAGAGAGAGACAGGAGTTAGAGGGAGTTGGCGAGTAAGTTAAGTGTGTTTTTTATTATTTCTCAACAAATTTGTATAATTTTCTATTATTATTATAAATTTTTGTTGTCATATTTGATTTTGGTTTTTTTTTTATGCCATAGCGGCTGAGCTTTAACAACAGTCGTCGATTTTTGTGTATTTGGATTTGTTTCTCATAGATTATATAAACAAATTTAACATTAGTTTCGCCTTTCGATTCGATTTGATTAAATATCATTTCTCATATTATTATGATTGCAATTAACATTCAATTTTTTTTTTATTTTGCTTACTATAAATATCATTTTTGTAGTGAGTTTATAATTTTCTGTTCTTTTCAAAAAGTTGTTAAATGTTCTTTATTTATATAATTTAGTTGTTAAACAAATCGATTGCATGCTCATTTTTTCGTTCATTTAACTATAAATTTTGATGTAAAATACGTGTCTTGTTCATTCTATAAATTTGGTTATTAATCTCTAAAAAATACATAGTACATATGTATGTGTATATATGTATGTATATTTTATGCACTAAATTAGTTTAGTAAAAACTAAAAATGCCTGCATTTCATAATCAATTATATTTGTTATCATATTAACCACCATCCAAACTGCATTTCTGTAATGTTAGCTTTGGCTTCTATTTTTGTCACAGACTTATGCGTAAATGTTATATGTTTATATAATAATCATGATATACTAGAGCATATATATATAATGGTTGCATACAACAAGCACAACATATTTAATATTCATATGCAACTAGTTGGCTGCCTCATAAGATACACTACGAATGTCATAAAATTAAACAATTTGCTGTAGACTGTCAAAACGAAACATAGCACTAAACTATTTGTATAAATGATGTGTGTAAAATAAATATGCTTTCATTTTGCTGTTCAGCTTGAAATGCAGTTGATTTGTTAAGGCTATGCGAAAGAGTTTAAATATATATTGCTAATGCCTGCTGTTGCGCTCAGTTTTGTAAACTATACAATTTAAAATTTAAAATTTTGTTGGCTCACTTTGGTAGCCTCACTAGCAACGCTTTAGATATTTTCTTTTTACTTTTTTTTCTATTTTTTTTATAGGAGTGTTGGATTTATCTTGGTTAGATTCATGCCTTAAACAATTGGGGAAATTCGTTGGCTATCTCGCGCACCAGCTGCTGATCGGATGCGCTGCATTCGGTCTCCTCGCAGAAGATGCGCGTGAAGATTTTCATGAGATCATGTTTCCGATGCTGATGCTCCTGATAGTTTGTGTTGCGCAAAATGCGACGGCACAGCTCCAAATAACAGGGACGTGTCTGACAGAGAGAGAGAGAGAATTGGAGAGACGGAGATTAGTTTTTTGGTAATTGTTCTGCTATTTTCATGCACTTACCGCACTGCCCGCATCCAAATCTGACAGCTGACGCACCACAATATCAATTAGCACCTTAATGTCGTTCGTGTAAAACATGCCGGCCGTATCCGGATGACTGAATATGTCAATAAACATGCGGAGCACCGTATTCATATGCACATTGTGATGCTTCAGCAGTCGTGTTGGATCATCTGTCAAATTTAAGGGAATTCATAATAATTAGCGAGAAAAAAAAACAGGCAGAGGGAGTTGCTTACCCTCTCGATTGAGCAGCAGCAATAGCTTCTCGGTGAACACCTTGGCCGTAGGCAGATTCTGCATGGCCTCAATAATGACATTGACCGTATGCTCACCGAACTGTTGATTAAAGGCAAGTATAAGGGCGATTACCATATCCACGAGCATCTCCGGATTGTTGCCTTCAACAATTTCCAGCAGAAAACTGGCAAAGTGCACGCCTAAATAATCTGTAAGGCAAATATAAATTAAATCAAATATAAAATTATATATATTTTCACCTGCTCACAATATACAATAGTCTAATCGAATTGTGAACTTAATTATTAAAGCTTGTACAATTTATTTCATATTTGTTTAGTTATATATTTTTATTAATCCATTATTTTTCTTATATTATTTAAAGCCCCCAACCCCAACCACAGGAGAGAAGATATTTGATATATATTTTTGTAATTCATTCCGGAACTTCGGCTGGTGCAAGAGCCATCGCAGGATCCAGATTCGGGTCCTCAAACCGCAGCTACATTCCGATATCTTTTACAGATCACAAAGTCGTGGTCCCTATTCCAGATGGCGCTCAGAGTGCCCGATTGTCGAGGTGCCTACGGTATCGGTATCGGTGTCTGTGTCGGTGCTAGTATCGGTGTCACTTTCCCCATCCTCCATAGTCTGAACTACAATAACGCTTTCAATTTTCGGTAACTTCTGGCTTTTATTCAGCTCTTCCAGCTTCCTTTTGTCAGCGGTGCTTTCTTTGGGCATAACCGACGAGCTCATCATTTTTTTTTTACGAAATTATTGAATTCGTTTAAAAAAAATGTAAAAAATGTTCAGCTTTTAGAAAAAAAAAACCCGAAAATTGTTTCAGTTTTGCTCTTAACTTGACCGAGATCGAATTGCAAATGAAATTATTTAATTGACCTGCTCTAGCTGATAGTATATATCAAAAGCAGGGCATACTTGATGCCAAATAAAGTGTTGGAAAACGGAAAAATGCTAGAGCCGGAAGTGCCAGTGTGACACTTTTGGCAGTGTTGTAAATTGATAAAAAAAAATTATGAAACACCGTTGCTCAACCGGTTGGATTAAGTTCCAGAATATTTTAAATTAATAATGCATTCTATTATACTATTCTATTATATTATTCTTATTTCTATTCCCAGTCTAATTGGTTCCGAAACCATTTGCTAGAAAGTTATCAAATATATATATATATTTATATAAAGCTTAATACAACTAATAACGCACCCTGATGATTAACCGGCATGGGCTGACCCAGAGAGAAGATGATGGTTAACATTTTGACTAGCTGCTTGAAGCGATCCAAATTGGAGAAGTGCGTCTTCATATCCTCCACCTGATCAGCAAATTGAAATGATTATATATTACCTTATAATAACTACTGCCATTGCACACTTACAATCTCCAGGGGCAGCACCGAGGTTAGGAGTATGTCCACAATGATGTGATCCAAGTGACAGGCAGCAGTGAAAGTCTTTAGCAAGAGTTGTTTGATGGACCAGCGTGTCTCCATCTGATAGTATTGCACCAGATTGATGAACATCTGATACTGATCGCAGGACATCTCATAGCAGCTGATGTTCTCATCGGCGTTATTCTGCGAAGTGAAAAACAGGGCAATGAGAAAGCTAATAAGAGATCTGATGTCAAAATTGCCCGACTAGGAAATAAAGATGCCATAAAGCTGGCATCCAAACACTTGTATATATAAAATATCAAGGCTGTATCTCTACAATTTCTGAGCGGAAGGATGTATCCAGAAGTCATGTGTAAAAAAATATGTATATAATATATAAAACAAGAACGTTATAGTCAGTAGTTATTCATTTTCTACAGAAGTATAAAATACCACATTACACCCGATTCTGAGAGGGTCAAATTTTCTTGTCAAAATTCATGCAAAAATTGACAAAAATTTCGAGAGAGCTTTCTCTCGGATCCATATCTCCCATATTTCAAACGCTCATAACTTTCTCAAAACTAATCCGATTTTCATGTTTGATGGCATTTTTTTCATGGATTATGCTCTAGATTAATTCTGCATTTCAAATATATGCATTACTGAAAATAAATATTTTTTTTATTTTTTTGGGGAAAAAAGCATGTACTCCCCCCTTACTCATTTACGAACATTTTTTTTTTCCAAAATTTAGAATTTCAAATTTATATTTTCAATCGATTGTGGCTGTCACAATTAGTATAAAAAACAACTTTAAAACCGATTCTGAGGGGGTCAAATTTTTTGTCAAAAATCATACAAAAATTTACAAAAATTTTGACATGTAAAGCTCTCGGATTCATAGCTCCCATATTTCAACCGCCCATAGCTTTGTCAAAACTAAACCGATTTTCATGTTTGATGGCATTTTTTTCATGGTTTGTCCTCTAGATTGATTCTGCATTTCAAATATATTAATTATTGAAAATAATTTTTTTTCATTTTTTGGGAAAAAAAGCATGTACTCCCCCCTTACTCATTTTCGAAAAAACATTTTTTATTTTATTTAGAATTTTAAATTTATATTTTCAATCGATTGTGGCTGTCACAATTAGTATAAAAAACAACTTTAAAACCGATTCTGAGGGGGTCAAATTTTTTGTCAAAAATCATACAAAAATTTACAAAAATTTTGACATGTAAAGCTCTCGGATTCATAGCTCCCATATTTCAACCGCCCATAGCTTTGTCAAAACTAAACCGATTTTCATGTTTGATGGCATTTTTTTCATGGTTTGTCCTCTAGATTGATTCTGCATTTCAAATATATTAATTATTGAAAATAATTGTTTTTCATTTTTTGGGAAAAAAAGCATGTACTCCCCCCTTACTCATTTTCGAAAAAACATTTTTTATTTTATTTAGAATTTTAAATTTATATTTTTAATCGATTGTGGTGGTCACAATTAGTATAAAAAACAACATTAAAGCCGGTTCTGAGGGGGTCAAATTTTTTGTCAAAAATCATGTCAAAATTTACAAAAATTTTAACAAGTAAAGCTCTCCTATCTACAGCTCCCATATTTCAAACACCCATAACTTTGTCAAAACTAAACCGATTTTCATGTTTGATGGCATTTTTTTCATTGTTTGTCCTGTAGATTAATTCTGCATTTCAAATATATGCATTATTGAAAATAAATTTCTTTTTAATCTTTTGGGGAAAAAAGCATGTCGCCCCTTACTCATTTTCGAAAAAATATTTTTTTTAATTAGAATTCCAAAATTATATTTTTAATCGATTAGGGTGGTCACAATTAGTAGAATAACAACATTAAAACCGATTCTGAGGGGGTTAAATTTTTTCCATAGCTCGCATATTTCAAACGTCTATAACTTCATCAAAGGATATCATCACTGATATCAAGGTCGCTATCTTTGAGGGGGTCACCAGTAATCTAGATACCAAATTTTGTGACTCTAGCCTTAATATTGTGGGAACTATTCAGCTATTATCGATTTCCGCCTCCCAATGGGCGTAGCACAAAAATCTTAACACTTTGTCTGACACAGGTATACACGAGTATATACTCCAAGTTTCAAGTCTCTAGCTTCAATAGCGGTAAAAAAAAGTTTCGTTCATACGAACAGTAAGACAGACATTGCACAAACCCAATATACTCTTTTCACTTGAACGAGTATAAAAATATAAAATATGTAGTATAATATATAAAAATATGTAGAAACGTGGTTATAATGTTAAAAATATAAACCCTCTCCTGGAAATCAATATGTATCGATTTTAGTAGTTTTAGAAAACAACGATGAATTAAATAGTTATTTGCTATACGACGAATTTGGTGTCCCTTGATTTTCGTAATAAATAATCTATATTCCGTGAACAAGTTAAACTTTAAAAAAAAAAATAATGTTTATGTGATTACATCTACAAGAGAGCCATAGTACAAAATGTTGTTTCTCAGCTTTTTAAATTTATCGAAATATGCAGAAATATAAATATGAATATTGAACGATTTTAGGATATCTAAGGAAGTTATAATATAAAAAAAAAAATATAGAAATAACTTAATCTGGTAATGGTATAGTAGAACCTATATTCAATAAAGTCCTTAGAAAAAATAATAAAATAAATAAAATAAAATAAATAAGATAATAATACTCATTTAAATGTATAGTAAATCGATTTCAAATCCTCTGACTGTCAAGGGATAAAAAAAATTTGTTTGAATTTCTGTTTGACCAAAAAAATGTCTACGAATCCGAAAAGTGCCCATTTAATGTATTAAATAATGTACTGCGATCACCTTACCAATATCTCAACGAGCTCCTCGAGAAACTGTATTATATCCTCCTCATCCTCGTACAGCATCCAGGTGCGCTGCTCCGTATCGTTCTTGCAGTCGGCCAGCTGGGCAAACAGATATTGCAATCGCTTCGAATCGTGGGTGATGCCGAGCAGCTCTTTGGGCGTGGCCACCTTGCCGGTGACGTGGACAGCGACCGCCTCCAGATACGGATTGATGGCGCCATTGTACAGCTGCTCCAAGCTGGTGAGCACCACGCGCAACGCCTCGCAGGACAGATCAAAGCTAAGGTTCGTATTGCGACGCAGTGCATCCACAATCTGATAGACATCGGATGACTCCACTTTCAGCTGGCCACGACCGTTGCCCATTCCGCCGGCGGCCAGTTCGGCGCCCAGGCGATGAGAAAGCGAGGTACTCTCGATGCTGTCATCCAGCGCCTGGCTGTTGTCCACGCAGCCATTGCAGCCGTCATCGCTCGCCTCGGACTTGTCCGGCGCACTGTCCGCGCCCTGGCTGAGGCTCAGGCTGAGCTGCTCGTCCTGGGTGGACGTGGCGCCCGGGCTGCTGCCATTGTGCGGCTTGGATGAAGCCGAGTTGACCGCCGAACCCGTTGCTGTTGCACCGGCTGCGGCAGCCGTTGTTGTTGTGGCTGCCGCGGCCGCGTTGGCAACGGCGGCGGCCGCTGACGAAGCGTTCGATGCGACACCGTTGCTGGCACTCAGCTGGCTGGTCTCCTTGTACGTGGTCACCACATCCTCGCTAGTGGTCGTGGTTGTTGTCGTCGTCTCCGACGGCTCTGAGGTGATGCTGTTGTCCTGCGCCACATCCGAAACGGACGCGGACACTTTCTGCGCCTGTGCTGCGGCTGCTGCTGCTGCTGCTGCTGCTGATGTGCTTGCCACCAGTGGAGGCGCTGGCAGCGGCTGCTGCTGCTGCTGCTGCTGCTGCTGTTGCTGCTGCTGCTGCAGCTGCAGCTGCTGCTGCGGGGTCTGAATGGTGCAGCTGCTGCTCTGCAACTGCATGCTGCCCATGCTGGGCGATTCGGGCATCGATTGCGTTACACTAACGCCCACCGCCGGACTGGACATGCTCTTCTTGCTCATGTCCAGACGTTGCGTGGCAGGCGGACTGTTCTGTTGCGATTTCTGCTGCGGATGCGGATGCGTGTGCGAGTGCCGGTGCGAATGGCTGTGGCTGCCGCTCAGCTGCTGCTTGTCGCTGTAGCTGTGCGAATAGGACAGCGATGAGTCACCATCGCGCTCGGAGCTCTCCTGTCGAGTGAACGTCAAATTGATATATCGATTGCATATTTAATAAGCTGCCCATTTGTATACCCTTGCAGAGAGTATATATATATATATATATATAGTACTATAGTAGGCGATACTTGATTAACATCAGTAGTCGCTCCAAATTGTTTACAAGCTAATCGTCATACAACTCTATTACTTATTGAATATTATTTAATGGACCTGTGCAAGAATACAATGAATTTGAAGAGCTCTATTTTATGTAGACCACCCAGCTGGACAGTTCTATCCTATATCTATATTGTATATTTTAGTTTTTACAACTCCCGTCTTCAGACAATTCAGACAAAGACTATGGTTTATTATCTCCCGTATAGCAATCGAAACAATCGGTCTAAAAATTACTTTTTGTTTGCAAAATTACTATATAATATAGCCCATATAGTTCGTGTGTTAAGCTTACAAAGGTAAATACCGGACGTCTTAAATATTTCTGCAAGGGTATTTAAACTTCGGCAAGCCCATGTTTTATGTTTTTCTTCTCATTTTTTACCGCATATATCCGCTCCATGGTCTGCTTCTTCTCGCGAAGCCTGTCGAGCAGCTCATCCTTGGACATGATGCCGTTTATCTCTGGCTCAGTGCACTTCTCCAGTGACTCAATCGAGGAGTTGAGGAAACTGATGAGAAAATCATGTTCCACCTGCAATTGTAATTGTAATGTTATGTACTCAGTTAGCACTTGCAACAGCCGGCGGCAGGCACTTCACCTTAATCTTCATTACGTAATTGGATGGCACAAAGCCAATGTTGCCCTTCATGCTGACCACCTGCCACCAGTTCCGCTGGCGGGCCGACGTCTGATAGAGTATAAAATATTCGCCCTCATCGAAACTGATCGTCTTCGGATAGACCGCTTGGAAATCGTAGAGTGCCTTGAGCATTTCGATGCCGTTGCCGATGTCGATGCCGCCGTTGCTGCTGCCGCCAACAGCGTCAGTTGCTGCTGTTGTTGTTGCTGCTGCTGCTGCTGCTGCTGCTGCTGCTGCTGTTGTTGCTGCTGTTGTTGCTGCTGCTGCTGCTGCTGTTGTTGTGGGCGATGTTGGCGCTGCTGCTGCTGCAACAAAACACGCAAAAATGATCCTTTTGTTTAATATCTGCACATTAACAATAGCTGCAAAGGGGCGTGAACAGCGCACACACACACACACACACACACACACCGCGAAACGCAGCGAGGCGTATTTCGAGTTGGATGCGTCGCAGGCGCCTGGGCTTTTGCTTTGTGCTTGCGGCCCTTCCTGGCAGCCAGGCGCTAAAAAACTCACTGCCGAGCGGCCAAAATGCTGACGGACGCTTTGGCTGTGCACAGACACACACACACACACACACACACACACACACACACACACACACACACACACACACACACATACACCGCGAGCTCAAGGCACGAGCGCATAAAACCGAAGGGCGCCTGCAGGCGACAGCAATAACAGCGGCAAACAGAAAAGAAAAGAAAAAACAAGTAACGGCGAAAAAACGGTAAAAGCCAAAGAAATTACAACACAGCGCACAGGAAAAATGCAATTTTCATATTATATGTGCCTATTTAACTTACACACACACACACACACACGCGCGCGCGAAGCTTTGGCTGCCGTGTGAAGGCAACAACAAAAAGGAGAAACAAAGAAGCGCAAAGAAAAAAGGCGAAAAAAAAACAATTTCAAAACAGGACATACCACCACAATGGAGAGATCTAAAGGTTGCGCAGAGCGCAGTGCCGTTATTCGGCGCCGCAACGAAAGGAAGCGCGCTTGAAGAGCGCGTGACGTCACAATGTCAGCTTGTGCTCAAGCTTGTAGCTTGTTTACCATCGTCAGCTAGCTTAATCAAAATACTTAAAAAGGAGAAAACCAAAAATTGAACTTTCATCCGATTATTCCAATGGGAGCTATAGAATTTAGCATAGTGGACCGATCCGGCTGATTTTTAATAAATGAACCAATTAAGAACGTTGCAGTCGGGTGTAACCGACAGCACAATACATGTTCACAGTGTATATATAGTTTTCTTCTACCATCAAACATAAAAATAGTTTTAGTTTTGGCAAAGTAAAAGCTCAAATATGAAGCTATGGAAAAATTTTAAATTTTGGCACGGGTTTCTGAGAACAAATTTGATCTGCTCAGAAGCTGTTTCAAATGAAATTCAGTATATAGTATTTGAAAACACTCGAATAATGAAAATCGGTTGGAGTCAGGCTAAGCTAAGCTAAGCTGAAGATAATTGGGCATTAATGTAAAAGCTGATTATAAATACAAATAGTGCTTGCTTATTAAGTCGTTACTCTAAATTCAAACAGAATTCCGAAATTGTGACGTCACAACGCCGACAGGGCGGATTTCTTTGCATAACCTGTGGCTCTCTCAATCGGGACAAACCCCATTGGCACGCTCTCGCGTTCTCAATGGCTTTCGCTCACCCGCGCGCGCTCTCTCTGTCTCGCTCTCTCTTTCTCTCTCCAAGTAGCGCTCTCGGCGTCTCGTATCTAACCCATTCAACTGTCAATTGCTGCTGCGGCCTTTGTCACCTGCAAGTACTACACTCGCCATTACACACACACACACACACACACACACACACACACACACGCACACACAGAGTTATTTACTTATATGCACATATACAAATGCAAATTTGTCAAATGTTAAAACAACCCACTTACCCATATTTTCTTTCAGCACACCTTGTTTTCCTCTTTTTCGTTTTTATTTTGCTGTATGCGCTGCGCGCTGTCTTTTTTATGTATTGTTCTTTTTATGCCTGTGCCTGTTTTGACGTTTGTCGTTTTTACCAAGGACGTTACGTTTATTCGACTTATTGTTACACTTTGCGCCACTTGGCAACACTGTCTGCTGATGCTCCTATTGTTGTTGTTGGTGGTGTTAATGGGCGTTGTGTGCTTGGCCGCGCAGAGGGGTCTCTTTTTGTATGCAACACTTTATGGCTATCGCTTTGGGCGTGTTTCGCTATTTGTCATAAGCGTGTGTGTGTGTGTGTGTATGTCTGTGTGTGTTTACAATTGCAGCCTGGCCCCTGCAGTTTGCGTTTATTTATCACTTGTTGTTGTCACTGTGTGCTGTGGGGGAGACTGGGGACCGCTCAGCTTTGGCAGACATCTCGTGCCCAATCCAACACTGCGCCTGTTGCGATACGCAGCGAGCATAATTTGATTTTACGGCAACAAATTGTAAGCTCGCCGTTTTAATTTATAAGCATTTGTTTGCCCGATTTCCTTGCCTCAGCCCACCTTATGACTTGTGCTCTCATTTTTTATGCAGAGCACCATTGCCAGATGTGAAGGTTACGCAAAACGCAATGAAAGGGCGTGACGTAACAAATTCATTTTGTTTGTTTACATTGCATTGCACGCCTTTTATTATAAGGTTTTTTTTTAAATTTATCATGATTTATTTAATTAAAAAATAAGCTTGACAAAAATTTATTCTAAAAAAAAACAAGTTGAGCTTTCAAAAATTCTTATGGGAACTATATACTATAGTGGTCCGACCAGGCCGACTTTGATATACACATATGGTGTCTATGTCAAATTTCATTCAAATATTTAAGTTAATTTCCTATAAGCCGATACACAATTACAAAATTGTGACGTCACAATGGCAAGCACGCTGCATTTATTGCATAGCCTGTGGCTCTCTCAATCGTGTTGAGATGTCACTGCGGAAGCAGAGCAAAAGGATTCAACAGAGCATGTAAATATACATAGTACAGACACACGTATGCATGTATACACCTGTACTCCACCCAAGCACGCACACACACACTGACACCTTCTGACGGCGGCGCACTTACAGTGTAACGGTATTTTTGCGTGTTTGTTTTGCTCAGACTGCGGAATGTGAATCACAAAACAAATGACATTCGCAGTTGCAATGACGCACGCACAAGAACAAACCCTTTGATAATAACCAGCGCAGTTTTTTTTATTTTCTGTTTTGACAAAAATGCTGGTTCAAAAGTAATCGCCAGTTCTTGTTTACAGACGATTTCATTATTTAATCAATTGTTTTGCCCAGTGAAAGAGCAAAACAGCACAAACACAAAACACGGAGGGAAATGCTAATTATTTGACGCACAGCGTGGACATTTGAACGTAACATTTAACCAAACGCGCACACACGTTGTTTGCCAAAAATAAAACAAAATATATATGTGCGGAAATTGAATGTTAATGTGGCTTTTGATAGCATGTAAACAAAACGAGTAAAAAAAAACAACGTAAGAATCCCAACGTAAGTCTAACCGGCTAACATTAACAGCGCAATGTGAACGCAAAACGGAGCAACGCAAACGCAAAGTGCGTTCAGCTGAAATCAGTACGTTGTTCCACGAGCAAAAAGGCGTGATAAAATACATGTTAGCTATTAATTTTGCAATTGTTAAATAAAAATCCATATAACGCGTTTTTTGTTGTTTTTTTTTTATTTGCATTTTTAGTGATTGGTATACATATGTAGATAATAATATGCACTTGATATTATCAAAATACTGTTTGCGCTCATTGGCAGGGCTGGCAAAAAAAAAAAAACGAACAACACGAAACGAAAACATTTAAAAAATCCATTAATTAAATGCTGTGCTCAGCATGCCAGGTGCCAGACAATTTTCAAGTGCAGTACAATTCATTTAAATTGGCTAAAAATATGGTTGGGAATTCCTCTTATTTTATGCCAAACATATGCGTGTATATAACTTCTTTTTTTTTCGTTTCTTGTATAAGTACAATGTGAGTTGTTTTAATTTAATTTTAAATTTGTTTTCCTCATTTTCTTATTTAAGTCAATTTAATATATGTATAGGTATATGGGGTAGTAGCACGGTCTGATCATGCGAAACAGTTTTGATTTCTCTATTTACGCTAGTCTAGTAAAAAGTTAATTGTTTCCCTAACATTTGCACCACTTTCTATATATATCTATCTTTTTCTGTCCTAGATCTGTCTTTCATTAATCATAAGGCTAAGTACAAATTTGTTGTTGTGGATTTTAGAATATATGTATGCAATATTTTTCATTCAGAAGGCATTTTATCGAGAAAAAAACTTCGATCGAAGTAAACATGCATATATATAGTATATCTATATATACGTATATGTATGTATAATATGTATGTATGTATGTATGTATTTGCACGTACAAAATTTTTTTTTTTTTGCAAAAAACAGTTATAAATATATGTGTATAATTTGATTTCATTTTTTAGTTCTGCATTTTTTAAAATTTTTATTTTAGTTTTGTTGTTTTTCTCATACAGAGCACAACAAATTAACATTTAATTAAGCTTCAACAATAGTTTTCTTCAATTTGTTTCGTTTTATTTGCAGTCACAGTAACTGCAGTTATAATATAATCATTAATAGTTATAATAATAGTGTTCGTGATACAATTACACACATACATAATAAATTATAATAGCACTTTTGCTTTTTACTTTTATCATATACATATAAAAATTTAATAACAGCAGGCCACAGTTTGTAAAATATAAAAGAAAAAATTCAAAAAAAAAAACCAAACATAAAAAAAAAATATAAATTAAAAACAACTTGGTTTAATTTGAACTATTTTGTTGGTAGGTAGGTTTTTGTTGTTGTGGTTTTTGTCATGTGAAACGGCACTTGGTTGAGATTTTGCTAACTGCGCCCGGCCTTTTGTGTGTGTATGAGGGCGTGGCATGTGGCATGTAGCTTGTGGCATGTGGCACCAAACGCAGTTGATTTTGCCTTTTTTTTGCGGCTAACATAATTATAGTAAAAATAATACAAACACACATATACACATATATAGATATACATATATATATATATGTATATATATATATAAAATATAATAAAATAAAAAATAAAGAAAAAGTAGAAGGTTAAATCATATTATTATACATAAGTAGCCAGTAGTAGATTGCAGTAATAATTTTTTTTTTTGATTTTCAGAGGTTTTTGTTTTTTTTCTCCTTTTTACTTCTTTTTTTGCAACTAGCGGAACACGCCCACTTAATCTACGTCCACCTGCTGCAGCTGACATCTTCAACCCCAGGCAGCGTATCCGCTAGTTCGTACAGCCATTCCATTCGTTCAATATATATATATATATATTTATATATATATATGTATGTATATATATGTACATATTGTTACAACCCGACATATCCAATGCCCCGCCCCATTCTTTTTTGGTGCTCTCTCTTTCTGTTTTTTTTTTTTTTTTTTTTTTTGCACATTGCTCAATTTGCGTCGCGTGTTTAAAAGAAATAATATTATAAAAAAATAATTAGAATTATGCTACAAAAATATTAATATTGATAAATATTTGCAACGCTCCCCCGCCGCCGCCGCCCCGCCGAGCGGAGGCCCCATTTGCCCAACGGTTGTGTGTGCAATTGCGATGCGCATGCGCTCCATTTCCACTCCACTCGTTCACAGCTGATCTCAGCTCTCTGCCCGATCCGCTCCAGCCTCGGCGATGGCCTCAAGTGCAGCCTGCGGCGAGCGTTTGCCACACAATCTATATATATACATATACACATAGATGCATATATTGTGTGTATATATACATATATATGTATATATTATGTATGTTGTTGTTTGTTTGTTGTTGTTGTTGCTGTTGTTGTTAATGTGTGTTCTTTTGTTGTTTGTGTATTGACGCAGCGCGATCATTTGTCCTCGCAGCAGCCAGTCTTGGCCAGCTGCTTCTGCAGCGCGGGCGGAATGAAATCTTTCGTCTTGGAATGATTGCCCTGGCCAAGCAGCGCCGGCTCCACGTGCTTGCCCTCCTGTATACCCTGTATACACTTCAGCAGATCGTAATTAATGCGCTCAGTAACCACCGAATCTTTTCTGTAATGCAAAACAAAAATATCAATATGGGCTCATATATAAAGATTTTAAAGAGTTCTCTTTTTACACGAATTAATTAGTTTTAACACGATTTTAAATATTCTATGAAGTGTTTTTATACAATTTATGCAGTCTAACTTAGCATTATATTATATTTTAACATATATAATGCAATGAAGAGTAAGCACGAAAAATATATTTTTAAATTAACTCTAACAAGAATTTTTGTAATAGTGTTTAAGATACTTTTCAGTTAAGGCAACTTTAGATCTAGAACTAATTTACTACTTTTCCATTTAGGCAATATCTTGTTTTACACGAATCTCTCGCCTAAAGAGAGATTTAAGTGCACTCCATTTAACTTACTTGTAGTCGGGATGGCTGAGCACCTGTTCACGTATCCAGGTGGCTGTCGTTATCAGCTCGCCGGCGGCGCGCTTCTGTATGAAGCGCAGATACTGTTCAATGGTGCAGTGCGTGTCCGTGTCCACCTCCATGGACTGCAGGTAGCTGCGTATTAGTGGCACCAGGCCAGGAAATATACCAGGCTGTAAGGAAATGGGCAAATGTTTAATGCTGGGTAATTAAACTAAAAAGTAAACAACAGTTATTTTGAAAACCAAAGCGCTATTTTGCATGTGCCTGGTAAAAGTTACAACCTAAATTGGACTGTTTAACTTGATGTGCTGACTTTTGAACAGAAGTATTTAGTGAGTTTTTTTTTTTTTTGTTTAGCATTTAGCAAGAGAATTTGAGACCATAAAATAAGCACTTTTTCTTCATGTTCCTGGTAAAAGTTACCATGTAAATTGGGTTTTGTATGCCCCTCCCAAAAATATAGCATTTGAAAGAAGATTTAATTGTTATTAACTAAGCTCCTATTTTCATGCTGCTGTTAAAAGTTGCTATTCACACAGAAAATGAAAATTTCCAATTTTCCATGTGCCTTAATATATACTCTAACATGTTCTAATTTGTTTACGTGATCTGGTGTATTTTGAAGATAATTACAGTAGGAAATTGCCTTAGTTGTTAAATGCTAAGCTCGTAAAGATGCAGTTTGAACGGAACATTAGCAAACGAAGCTAAATAAATGATTTAAGAGTCGCAAGGTCCAAAATGCATGAAACTATATAACTTATACTGGCAATTAAAACCGGACAATTTGTCGAGCTCACCTTGCCATTAAAGATCTCATTGATGGTGAGCAGCTGGAACAGCTCGTTCTCCTCGTCATCCGTATCGGTGTGATCGCTGTCGGTGCCATTGTGGATGTGGGTGCCGTTGGTGTTGCCGTTCCCGTTGCCGTTGCCATTGCCATTGCCGTTGCCATTGAGTCCGTTGCCATGGCCGTTCAGTTTGGCGCTGCCATTGAACAGGGACTCGACTGGGGCATTGCTGGTGCCATTGGTTGGGACGCCCGCGGTGCCATTGATCTGGACACAGGCGGCGCGCTGTTCCGTCGACTTGGACGATTTGCGGAACCAGAATTTCTCCTTGCGGCAGGCATCGCGCTTCTGGGCCGTCTGCATATTCTCATCCACCTTGCTGATCGGCGTTAGGAAGTTCAGCTGATACGAGAGAATGACGCGCGTCAGCAGGACGACAAAGCAAACGATTGCCGCATTCTCAAAGTCGGAGATTTGCGCCTCGCACGGACGAAACTCGACCCGCCAGCCAATCGAGCTATTCGGCGGCGGCGGCTTGAAGCGCATCGTTTGCCAATTGGTCGATTGAATGTTCTCAAAGTGATCGGTGTCCTCCTTATCGTTCTGGTGGACCTTCTCGCTGAACAGCGAGACGGTGTCCCTGATGAACAGATGGGCAATATGCTGGGCAAGCAGATGATCGATGCCGCCCTCGATTAAACGCTTATAGACATCCTCGTCGTAGGTGAGCTTAACATCATTGTATTTGGCGCCCTCGGGCGACAGATACGAATCGATGGAATCGTAACGCGATTTGGCAATACGAAACTTATTCTCGTTTAGCGGCGCCAGGCCGCGCTCCTCCTCGGTGCGGCAATCGACCGATGAGCTAATCACATTCCAGCGGCAATCCGATTCGGTTAGATAGCCGCGATAAACCGGCGAGGCGGCCGTCAGGGCCAACATGATGGGACAGAGGGGCGCCAATTGATCGTATAGGCGACGCGCCTCCGTTATGTTGCACGCCTGAAAGGTCAGCTGCAGACAGCAACAGCCCATGCCGAAGCCCATGGCATCGAGCAGGACAACATCCGGTTCGCCGGGCGGTGCGCCATCCACCGGCAGCTTTGTGTTCACATCCTTGAAAACTGCAATGGTTTAAAGGTCAGTTATCGTTACGAATGGGAATTGTGTGTGAACTTTACCCTTCAGCTTGATGGAGACCTTCTCGCCGCGTCGCTTGCGTATGTTGCGTGTCAGCGTCTTGAAGCGTGGATGTCCCGGAAAGATGGCCTCGTCGGGAAAGTAGAGCGAACGCGCCGAGCTGAGCGGATCCTCGGGCCTGGGCTGATGCAGCGGATACGTAAAGTTTGGCGCACCGAGACGCGGGAAATTCGTTATGGACATCACGCACTCATCGCTGGCCAGCAGCTCGGTGACCTCCTCGCGACGATAGCGCATATTCGCCTCGACCAGATTAAAATGGGCCATCAGGCCGCCAAAGGGCTTGCCCGGCGTGCCCTCGATCATGTAGGCGCCGTATTCGGGACGCCACAGCGATTTGACGCCCTTGGGATCGGCCAGTTCCTTTTCGTTGAGCTTCGCCAGCAGATCCTTGGCCTTGAGCGCCACACGGGCCACCTGCTGTTCGTCATCGAACTTCACTATTATGTATTCGACCTCATCGCCCCACTTGAGTATGTCACCCTGGCGATCCTTGAGTCTGTGATACAGATTTATAAACTGATTGATGCCATGTTCGCGTACATGATCTGCCAGCTTTTTGGTCTCCTCCCAGGAGAGTGGATTGCCCTCGCTCAATAGGCCCATGACTGTAAGCGGAGAGTGTGTGTGTGTGTGTGTGTGTGTGTATGTGCGTGTGTGAGAGAGAGGGAGAGAGAGAGAGAAAGAGGGAGAGAGAGAGAGAGAGAGAGAGATAAAGATATATATATATATGTATAGAGAGAGATATAGGGATATAGGGCGAATGGTAGTGTGAAAGAGAATTAGTCACATTGAGATATTATTAGAATTTTGAAAATTTTAAATGAAATCTTAACTCTAGGCTGACTTTCAATCGATCAGCTACTTTAAAATACCAAATTATCTATACAAAAAATAATTATAATTCCCGGTCTTCAAACTCTTTGAGTGTGTGTGTGTGTGTGTTGTAATCGTTCAATATAAAAGTCATATTCGAAGATTCAAATCTTATACATTTAAAGTAAAGGCACTTCAAGAGCCCCGCAGCCAAAACAGCTAATCGGTCAGATAACTGCCAAGTAGCCCGTGGGCATGGTCCGAAAACAAAAGACCCGGCACAGCAACAACGGCAAAGACCTCGTATGACAACGGCTTCAATATAAGCTAATCGTCACAGTGCGACATATTTATAGACTACTAGATCAACAAACATGAACATATTTTTGCTCTACTTGAATTCATGAAAATCGCAGAGAAAGGTGGTGTTTGACAGAGGAAACTGCAAAATCGTCTGTAAAATCAAGCAGTGAGAGGGTGATGTCAAAGAGATAGAAAGAAGCAAAAAAGCCTTATATAAAGAGAGAGAGATAGAGAGAGAGAGAGAGACAGAGAGAGCGAGTCAGAAGGTTAAGGTCAAAAAAAAGAGAGTAAGTGTCAATGAAAAACATTAAGAGCTAAGTAAAAGAGAAAAAAGAACGAGGCGGTCGAGTCAGAAAAAGTGAGAGTATATGTTGTGTACTTTAATGGAAACCTTTAAAAGCACATCACAATTTGTAAGCCTTATTTGAGGCTGTGAAAATCGCATAGAGGGCCGATATTTAGTAAACATGCGTTTAATAGTACTAATATGATAATAGTAAAACTACATACAACACTTATGTTTACCTTCTGGTATCTGAGATTTCAAAAATGAAAGTGACAGAGTCTGGCAGATTGTCACGTTTGCTCTACATATCTACATAACTGATAACTGATTCAGTAAGGGTACTCAATCGTTGGCTCGAAACAATATACCATTTATATTTCTTTTATCGAGTGATTCACTCTGCCTCGCGTTATTTTGGGTTTTACGATTATTATCTTATTTAAAACGAAAGCAGAGCGTCTAGCCGCGATTAGATGCATTTCATTAATTCATTTCAGTTGCTAGGCTATCATTAGACGAAAAATTTACAACATTTCGGTTGATTAATTGATGGGCAGAACGAACAGTCAAAACAAATGGGAAATCGATAATGCGCCACAGAGCCTCGCCCACCAACAAACAGGCAATATATACACAAATAAAAAAAAAAAAATCTTTGTAATAAAAAAGCCAAATTAATCAAATTATTGATAAGAGCGTATTGGCACTTGATATACATATATGCTTATATATGTCTATGTAGATATATTTAAATATGGTACATAAATATATAATATAAATTGTATTTATTTATTTACGCGCTTTATTTGTTTATGGCCACAATTGTGTGCACTGTGTGTCTGTACTCTATTTGGGTACTCAAAGTATTGTTGTTGTTGTTGCCGCTGCTGCTGCTCGGCGACACTTGACTTTTGTTGATTGAATCATGCACTCAAATGGGTATTTGCCACGCTCCTTCACACGAGGAACGGCGAGTGGGGCGATTGGAGGGGTTGGGGGCTAGCAGAGGACGCTGGCACACTTGTTGCCGCCCCACTTGCAGCACCTGTGCCGATTTATGGCCAATTTAATTGGCAATGGTAACAAATACAATTCGCTTAGCGCACCGAATAGTGAATACTCTTAATTTTTTTTTAAATATAAGTGTGCCAAAAGAAAGCGAAAGAGAGAGAAGAGAAAGCAAGCGCGGATAATTCACTTTTTCAAAACGATTTTTTAGATAACAACTCAATATCATGTAATCTGATATTATTCTTATATATTTATATGTATGTGTAGTGTAATTTTAATTTAAATATAAGCAAATATGTAATTTTTATTTTAATTTCTTGTAATATTTTTAAACCTTTAATTAAAAAAAAAAAATAATTTTTGATGATTATATAAAATGGTCAAAAAATATGGTTTTTGACTTGTTCTTCCGATTAAGTATTTAAATATACTATGTATATATATACACTATGGACGTTACCTTGAATTGTAATACCCTTTGTTAGAGCACAAAACGGAACAACTATTTGCTTTCAAGTTCAGAAAATTTCAAATAAACGTTCGAACGATTTCTGTTAATTTCTTTTATTCAATTGTTTCTATGCCAGCTATATGATATAGTGATCCGATTTTTATTTTATTATACACTGTGAGATTTGCAGCTACTATTGACTGATTTGCGTTAAAAATTCTTAAAACCAAAAAAATTTGTTTGCCCGATAACTTCTATGGCAGCTATTATCCATTATTCGCTTATTATTATTTAAATATTAGTAATTATTTTGCTAAGCTCATACTCCCTTTCTTAGCTCATTGCCCCGATAAACGTGTATATTAGACATTTAATGACAAAAAAATTATTCCCTCCGTTAGGGTATTAAGACAACAACCGGAAACAGAGAGCGGCATTTAAAAAAACAAAACTTGTAATTGAAACCGAAACCGAAACCCAAATACCGAATCGAAAAAAAACGCAAGACTGGATTGTTGTTCAATGATTACAGTTATTTCAAAACAATACCGTAAATGTATAAAAGTAAAAGTAATAATAAAAGAATCAGCCAGCTATTGCGATTTCAGCAAAACTAGTTACACAAAAAGAACAACTTTTTCAGATTTTGCAAGTTCGATGCGAATAGAACAACTTAATAAGCCTTTAAATTCACAATAGAGTGTAAATGTAATTAATTTTTTTTTTTTTTAACAGTTCGCGCATGTAAATAAAACAACTTGAAAAGGCACAAAGAATCATTTGCTGGCTCTAGTATTTATAATCATTAAGTTTGTTTTAATTCATTATAAAAAATTGCATTTCGTAATGCACGCGATTGTAGATGATAATCTCAAAGGTTTTATGAATAAAATGCAATTTCAAAGTAGAACATCAAATATCATCAAGCTTGATGCTTACATTCACATTTGAAAAAATCAAAAAATAAATAAATAAAAATAAAGATGAATTCTATCTTTTATGAATTGTTAGCCAGTATATATATACCTTGAGTTCGTTGGAAAATGCACGTTAAAATAATACTAAGAATACACTATTCAAATAAATGGTCCCCTCTAGGCAGGGCCCGACTAGAACTTGATCGCTTCACGGCCAAACGACGACTAAATATACCCGCGGTCAGACTCCAGCTTATTATGCAGCGGATGTTGACGTCGCCCGACAATGTTCCGTACCACACACCCCCTCGCCTCGTCCCCGCCGCACCGCACCCCTCGCCGATCGGCGGCAGCGAGCAGCCGATCCATCGATCCATCGATCGTACCATGATGATGACGGGGCTGACAACAACAAGAAGAGCCCTCGTTGGGAAAACTAAATGGGGAAGCGCGCTGATTTCGGGTGGGGGCTCTCATAACTGTGCAGGAGCGGATGTCGCAGCAGGTGAAACAGTTAACAGGCGGTAGGTGCTCGTTGTTGCCACTTGAAACCATTGATTGCCATTATAATTATTTGGTCTATGTAATTTATTATGCATATTTTATGCCAAGCACTTAACAAAAAAATATATACTTTTTTATGGTGCGATTTATTTTTTGTTTTTCTTTTTTATTATTTTATTTAGCATTTTGTTTGGTTTTTTTTTTTTTTTGTAGATTTCAATTGTTCGATTTGGACCGGCCTTTTGATTTACTACACTATAAAGATTATAATTAGACGGTGTCGTAATTTGATCGACCATAACTAATGTCCAGTAGCTACATATAAATAGGTATTATACGAGGGCAGATCAAATCATATATTACATTTAATCATATATTCAATTAATCAGGTTTCTTATCAGCATTTGTAATAACTTTTAAAGTATTTGAAATGGGCAGAACGTCAAAATAAATACAAATTTATAATATTGATTGCAGATTATTTCTTTATTTCTTAGAATCGATTCTATATATTAAAGAAAAAAAAATGTTGTACGCTTCGAGTGGCGTTTTTTTTTATTCAAAGCTAAAAATGTAGTTAAATGACTAGACCATGAAGTTGTCAAGGCTGCATTTTTAACCGCATGCCAAATATTTACTAGGTGGATAAACTACACACCAAGAAATATAATTTTTGGAAAATTTCAAAATGTTTGTTAGCTTTGACAGGCACATGACAAAGTAAACGCTACAAAAAAGAGGCCTGGCAAATAACGCACACCTTTCGAATAGCCCTCGTATTTATAATAAGAATAAAATGCTAGTTGACGCATTGTAAATTTGATTGAAATCGGCTTAAGCAGAATTATTTAAAGCGGAAAGAAAATAAAAAATATAAATGTATTTTTTTGAACTATTGTTTATTCTTACCCGAATATCAGTTGAAGTAGCTGTTAAATAAATTGAACTCTGAATGCGAACAACAACAACAACAACAACAAGAAGAAGAGGAACTGCCAGACCTCATTGGGACTTTACATGGAATGTTTTGCGAGCTGGAGCTATAACTGGTGACTGATTACCGTTAGGTGGGTGGGTGGGTGGGTGGGTGGGTGGTATGTGGTCGGTGGTTGGAGATATTGGGAACTGTTACTTTGTTTGTTTGGCATCTAAAATGCGATTGGATTACTATTCGTGGAACAAACAGTGAAGCAGCTGCTAGATTACGATTACAATTGCGTACATTATGCATCAGCTGAAGTTCTACATTAGATCGAAATCGTATAATTCTGTGGTTCTGGCTAAGCCGCAGTTGTAGCTAATTATAACAGCGATTCCACACAGACAGAGATAGTTATAGGCAGTAGTAATTAGATGAAACTTGTCTGGGAATGTTATTCAAATTTGAATTAATAACCGACAATTAAAACTATCGTACAAATATTTATAACAATTATAACAAGCACAAAAACGTGATCAAAGGATAATTCTTTATCATAATTCAAAATAATAACACTATGGAGAACAAATTTGTTGGCTCGAATATTTAGCTCGACATTTAACAAGTTTACTGCAAACGTAGAATATATTGATTATATTACATCAAAACAAATGAAACGAAGTCATTCTAACAATATAAACATTAGCGACAAGGTCACAATGGAATAAAGTAAAATTTAATGGACATAAAAAATATATATCATAAAAAAATAGTAAAAAAAAAACGTAAAATGTATTTAAAATAATACAACAAATTTCATATTCATTGAAAAAAAAAAAATTAATATGGAAAATAAAATTAGATAAATTACAGTTAAGTGGCAAAAAGTTAAAATAAAAAGTAATAATGAGAAACACTTGGAATAGAAATCATTGTTTTTGTATTAAATTACAATAATGTGACCATAGAGAGCACGTGAGTATTATACGCGTTTGTTCTTTTGTTCAGAATTCAAGATCGCTGTAGCATAGTATATATAATGTATAAGAAACTATAAAGGTGCAAATTACACATGAAAGAAAAAATAAAACTCCCATGAGTATCGGCTGTTTAATCATTTCAAGTGTTATGGACTTCAGATTACGTCGATTTCACGAGCTGTTATATATATAAATGTATGTAATTATGTGTAATTAGTACACAAATATATATATATTATAGATTGAAAATTAATAATGAAAACAAGAAGAAAAGTATTTCTTCGGGCTGACGTAGTTTTAATACCCTTTCGGATATATTATATATATTTGTAATATATATATATATATATATATATATACTTGACCTTAGTTGCCCCAATGGGAGACAATTGCCAAGTTGGGTCCGAATATTATGGTATATGATTATGGTATAAAACTTTAAAAGTGAGACTATAGTTTGCATAATGTCGACTCGACTTTTGCTACTGATCAAGAATATATAAGCTTTATGGGCTCAACCACGTTTTCCTCGAATCGTTACACATTTTGTGACAAAGCTACAATACCCTATATAAATATACCCGTACTTAAAAGTTAAGAGTTATCAATTCAAGTGGTTAAAAAATTCAGAACCTGTCAATCAAGAATTTCTTTCGATTTCCTTCTGATTAGCCTGGCAAGTGGACTATTTATAAAGTATTAATATATATATGTATTATAAACACTTGAATTGATTTCCTCAAACACTAATAACAAAACAAATTAACCGGCGGGGTTAGATAATGTTGGATAAGTTCTGTAAAATAAATTTCACGATTTAGGTGTTTTCTAAATGAAGTAAAAAATGAATTATTTCAAGCAAGAAATTATATAAGTCCTTGGCATTTAATTATTTATTTTAATTTTGTTTGCCATTCTTTTTGCTTGTTTATTGCCTCGCTGTTTATCATATAAGCCGCCGACCTCGTAACATACCTGGAAAACATTGTTGGTAAGCCCGAAAGCAACAAAAAAAAAAAAAAAAAAAAAATAATAATAATAATAAACAAATAAAATAAATCGAAATTAGATAGCGGTTCGTTTCGAGTGCCCCGCGTTTGTAAGCCGCATGTTAAGATAGGAGTCGCCGCAAGGGGGCCGGCAAATAGTTTTACATAGCTCGACGTGTACTCATCGATTTTAATTAGTTATTCAAGCTGTGTGGCCGTTAATCAATAACGGCTATATAAGACGTAGAATACAAGTGTATATGCATATATACATATATACTCTTGTATCTGTATTATGCACAAATATACTGACCAACGCAATTCGCATTGCCGGCAAATGCTTTGAAAGGAAACAGAAAAAAACTTACGCTCAAATTCTGCGAAGTCATTTTAGACAAATGCCATAGTGTGTGTGTGTGTGTGTGTGTGTGTGTGTGTGTGTAAACTACAAAAATAGCTTGAGCCAAATGTTAGTGCATGTGTGTGGGTGCGTTAGAGAAAGAGAGTGTGTATGATTCACCTCTGCGCACGGCTTAAATTTCGCTAATTGCTTTTTTTATTGGTTTTTTCTCTTTTTAATGCTCTGTTCCCATTAAGTGGAAAGGTTCTCGAATAATTTAACGATTACTTGGAGGATATAGGTTAGAAGTGAACCGAAAACACTAAGCGCATTTACCGGGCCTTGCCCTGATAAAAGTACCTTTGTTAGTGTAAAACAAAGAAAATTGCTTTTTTGAGATAAAACCCACTCGAGGTTCCTAATGCAATTCATTTTGAGAGAAACATATAACCTTGTATCTGATCTATAAAGGAATCCTAGATAAGGGCAAAACATTTTTACAAATTTTCAAGCATATACTTTTATAAAATCTTTAAAATATAAAACTATTATTTTGATGGGCCTACAAATAAATGTTTTACACCCTTTATATCTAATCTATAGATTGAAAGATTCATTTAAAAAATAAATTAAATACAACAAATTGTATTATATTCTTATTTTTATCAACGTTTTGATTTTAAAAAGCTAGTTCAGTTTTTATCTGACTTTCAAAGCTCAAAGTATAGACATTTAAACAAACTTTAAGTCCGTAACGTATTTAATTTTAATTTTTATTTTTTTATTTTGGTAATTCTTTTCATATTACTACGATAAGCTAAATTGCCGGTTAGTAAAATAACTGATTACCAAATGTTGGAAAGCAATTGAGATTGTTGGATCAAAGGGAAGGGCGACGGGTAGAGTATAGAGGGGTGTGTGCTAATTCTGAAAAGCTACCTTGATAAATATTGATAAAGTAGATGACAGCAATTACATCACAACTTGTTGTCAGTCACCTAATGTTTCCATTCGCAATGCCCAAGCGGCGTATACGTAATGGGCAAAAGTCGCGAATCCAATGCGGAAAGAAGCAATAGAAAAAATCAACATGCAACATCAACAGCAACAATAGCGACTTTTCAGGGCCGCAAATGAAATGGAAAACATACAAAGTCTATTGATAGCTGCCCATAGATACACATCAGTAGACACAAAGATACAAATATATCTACATAGCGAAATATGCATATAGTATATAAGCATACAACATAGATACAATTCTATATATATTTATATATATATGTGCGGATCTATCTGTAAACGGAATGTAAACAAACGGCAATTTGTCGTTTTTTTCCTACGTTTTTTTTCCTTTTCTTTTTTTTTTTTTTTAATAGGCAATAGGAAATTGCAGTCGTTGCACTTGAAATAATTGCACGCCATACAAGATTACGACAGATTACGTATACGTCTCATAAAACAAGCAAAATAAAACGAAAGAAGTGAGGGGTAGGGCGGCAAAGAGGGGGAAGAGGGCAAAACTAAGTGTCGGCCGACGACACAAAAATTGCGACGTAATTGAAAATGTAAGAGCCCCCGTGCATAGCGGACAGTGGGTAATATTATTGCATAGATAAGTAGTGTGTGATGTGCACCAGACATATGAGTACTCATTCATATGCATATATATATATATATATATATACACATATATATATATATATTTTAGAATTTGGCAGCTGTCAATTTTCTGTCAATTTACTGAATTCAGCAAATTCTCAATTTGCATTTGTTGTTGTATCAACAGTTCTTGTCTTTTTTTTTCATTAATTCATAATCAATATAGGCAAGATGTATATAGTTTGACATTTATTTTCTAACGTTTTCACAGCCTTTTTAAATTTTGCAATATGAAAACAAACTGGCTGCCAAAAAGGACTTTACATCGATTTATCTACAAAATTTGTTATGCATCTTTCAATAACAATTATTAGTAATCATTAAGTAATGATTAATATTCAACAAAATACATAGAGAGCAAACCAAAGAATCAGATAACGATTATTTTAATACTTAATTAAAAAATTACATAATTTATATATATTATATATATTATATAAAACAAATAAAAAATATTTATTTAAAATCGCATCATTTAGATTATATACAAATAACTATTTTCTGTCACGCTTTTCGTTGGCATTCATTTTAAATTCCTACTTGCCAAGTTAGTTTAAAATATTTGTGGACAATAACTGTGTCATCTCTCCTAATTGCCAAAACGATTTTCTATCTTCTAGCTCTCTATCTAAACTATCTTGAAGAAGGAGCAACAACATTTCAAAAGACGAGAACAATTTTTTAAGAACTCTTATAGAATTTAGAATGCTTCACTGAATAGGCTTCCAAGGCCAAGAATCTGGTTTAATAAAACCCAAAAAATAATTGGTCTATAGTTCAGAATCAAAAACAACAAGCTTCAGAATCAAAATTTAGTATGTGGACAGCTCAAGTTTATAAATATTAGCCATTTATAATATATTTAACCGAAATTGGGACTTTTGCCCTCGTTGTCTCAAAGAAATAAATATATAAATAAGATGAGTGGGTATTTCACAATTCTGAGTTCTGAGTCAAGTGGCTGAGGCTGATTAATGGTCTAGTTAAAGATGGAAGGCCGATTGTATTTCCTGCAAATACAATCAGATTTCTTATCGATTGCAGCATTTGCTTATCTGGCAATTCATTATTAATATGTATATATTGAGCTATCTTAAATTAAATTTCATATTGCATTCGTTTGTCTCCGTGTGACATTTTATTTGCTTTAATTATATTTTGTCGACGTACAAACAGAATCTACATAAATGACAACCACACGTGCTAGCTCGAGTTTTTTCAATTCGTTTCTTTTATTTTCTTGTTTTTTCGTGGGAATTGTTTATTTTGCTCTGTAGTGGTATTAATAACCACAAAGAATCGAACCTCATATATGGAATTGTTTTAAGCACTTGTGCAAATGCAAATGACGATAAAACTTCTTTATATATATATATATATATATATATATATATATATATGTATTTTATTTTTTTATTTAACCTTTTTTCGTTCAAAATTTGTTTAAACAGGTTTTCATTAGTAATGCGTAGGCTGGCTCTAGTCGGGAGGGATTTGACTGGGAGATACCTTTTTGTTAATTTGTTACAAAAAATACAATAAATAAAATATGAAAAATTTTCAGTTGAAAAAATTCATCATGTGTATGCATTGGATTCAAGTAAGACATGATGAATATTTTCAACTGAAAAGGGTTAAGCACCCTTCTATTAAAAAAAAAACATAGTGTTTGATTGCCCAACTATTTTTGAATACAGAAATTCATATTTAATGAATTTAATGTACTCTATTTCTACAAAATTCGAATATAAATATAAAGAGATTATTTAGTTTATTTTATTATATTTTCTTTCAGATTTTTGTTAACCCTTCAAGTTCATTACTGTAATGGTTACAGGGTATTACAAGGGTTCTATGAAATTGTTGTTTATTATTTGTTCCAATCATTTATCATGTGAATTGCGTAAAAAGAGTGTGTAAATAATTAAAAATACTCCAATTTAAATACTTTACAATGACGCACTGCAAAATAATTGCTAAACAAATGAGTCGTCATGATGACAATGGGCATAATGATAATAATGATGCCGATGACGCAGTTGAACATATATTTAACAGAAATATTGAGGAGTATTCTATTCCTAATAACAAACAATAACAAATTTAAAGAGAGCATTTGGGTGGTTTATTATATTATAGGATCACAATTGGACACCAAATAGATAACAAATATATATTTATTTAAGGCTCTTTATATGATACTTTAGTAAATATGGCAATTCAAACTTCTGGGATAGCTGTATCAAAACTTTTCAGTGCGATTCTGGGATTTCAATATACAAAATACAATACAATACAATTCAAGAAAATAATAGAATGCCAGGCTAAAGTTCACAATTCAATTTTGAAAAGGTTATCATAAATTATTATAAACATAATCACAGTTCGTGTCTTTAATTTTATTTATCAAAAAATATTTATTTTTTCCTTTGATTCAATATAAAATATGGTCCGTAAAAAAAACTATATATTAAAAAAAAAGAGATTAAGTTATCTAATTAACGCATAAAATATCAAAGTAAAATTTACAAAATCATGCCGGTGTCGAGTTTTCGAACTCCATATTTGGTTTCACCGATCCTATAGCTTTTCCAAATGTACTAAGTTTGCCTCTATATGGACATAATGCAAAAAAAAAAAAAACCTGCACAATATCAGCAACTAAAAAAAAGGAAATGATGCAAACAACATTAGCAACAACAACAAAAGAATTTCAACTTATCGCATCAGTTAGAAATACATTTCCTGGCGACGACATTTAATTAGCAAGGGCAACAAAAGTCGCAGCAGTGCGAAAAATTAGGGGCTGCTTGGAACGCGGGAGGGTGGGTGGAGAGGGGTTAGTTTGCAGTCAGTGAGCTAGGGCCTAGATGTGTTTATGTCTCAACACTTGAAAAATCTGAATAATAAAGCTAAAAGTTCTTATCTAAGGACGCAATCATTAACAGAAAAGTGTGCAGTAAAACACATCTGCAACTAAACTTAGATACGCTCAGATAAGTGACAAGATAAATAATTTTTTATGATTATATAGATCATAATAATATTAAAAAAAAAAAAATCAATTAAATCAAATGCAAACGTAGTCAAAAATGGGGCAGTATTGAAACAATTAGCAATTGCTAAATATAAGACTCAGTACTCGATCTAGCAAAATTTCTAGTTGGATTCAGAACGTTTTATGTTTATTTCCATTTAAAAAGATCCAAGTTCTCTAGAAATTTTAAATTAAAACAATATGAATTTCGATGCCCTGATTAATCAAATTTAGTATATATACATATATATCGTATACAATAAAAGGTGATATAATAGGATGATTAATGAATATAAATTGACCGCAGGTCAATTGCAAATTTAAATTTTAATTTTAAATTCTAATGTATAACTATATATTTTTTTGCCACTTAATAAGAACAATTTATTTGATATTTCATTTCTAATAACATATTTCAGATTCAAAAGTATTTAAAAACAGAAAAAATGACAAAAGGGTTTACAATGCATGGCATTTTAAATGCCGATCCTCACTTCTGGCCAAATTTAGCATCGATTTATTTGTATAATAAATAAGGTAAAACTTTTCTTGTTCAAGTTCAAGTCGTTTGAGTATTTCAATAACATTTATATATAGTTCCATTTGTATTTCATAATTTTCAAGAACGCCAACGTTTGGCAGAGCATTTGCAATTCGAGAAACTTCTCAAGTTTTTTATTTGTCTCGTTCTCTCTCTCTCTCTCTTTTTGCGTCGTCATTTGACGCAGCGATTAGCCCAAGGAAGGCGGCGTTTAGTTCCATTTGGGGCATTGAGGCTGATTTGAATGGGTTAATAAAAGGCAAGGTCAACTTTTGCAAACACACAATAGATAAAAATAAAAATACAACAAATATTTATCTATGTGCGTGTGTGTGTGTTTCACTGTTACTGCGATAAAATACATATGTACATGGCACACGGCACACGGCTTATGATTCCGATAACAATCGATCGTGTCTATGCGTAACTGTCATGTGCGAGGCCAAATGCAGTCTGAGGCGTATCGTATCGTATCGTGTAGTGCCGTGCTGTGTCGTGTCGTGTCATGCACTGACGTGAGTCGTGAGTCATGGCGCGTTTGCTATTTTTTATTGCTGATTCACGATGATGTTTGAGAGTCTTTGGCATGATATGCTAATTCTTAAATTTGCTGTTATTGTTCTGTTATCTTTAGTTTGTCTTGTTGTTGTTCTAGTTGTCTTGTGGTGAAATTGCATGCAAAACGGATACCAATACATACACGCGCGTGCGTGCCATGTGTGTGAAGATCGCTCTCACGCGCTCTCAGCGCTTGACGCTCTTTTTCGTCATCTTTTTACTTTTTTTTTTTGTATGCGAGTGCCTTGAACTTCACTTCCACACTTGTCCAACAAGCGAACCCCGCCGCTCCCGCTGCAGTCGAACTAAAGCCTTAAGCTGATGCATAAACCCGTTTAAAATATTGTTTTTTTTTTTTTTTTGTTGTATTTTTTGTTTATCGCACGCGACTTGTGCATGAGTAAGGGGACAATGACGTCACATATTGATTATCATTATTTTTTTTAGTCTTTTATCAATTAATTAGTGTTAAAAAAAAAAATCACGCTGCTCTCAGCCTGAAATTCGGTAGAATGTTAATGACTCCGCAGAAAAGCGACAGGCAACAAATCGAATAAGATATTAAAATTACCTCGTGTATGTGAATGTACGCAGTTTCTGATTAGTTTAGAAATGATTAAAAAACCAAATTATAAGCTTCCAGGCCAAACGATCAAGGCCACTGTAGGCCAGTCCATTTGGCCGGTATGTGTGTAAGCCGGCTGTACTCACACTCACAAATTCACGCACACGCACGCACTCAATTGGCATGCACATACATTTGTATGGAGAGCGAATGTCAAGGTTATGCACGGCATGGAACTGGACAGTGGCAAAAGAAACAACAAAGAGCACGGCTCGAAAACGAAAATCTAATTGTCACGTAATTTACGTATAAAAAGCCAATAATCAATAAAACGAAAATAAAACACTTTTAGAGAATGGAATTACGCACTATGTCAAGTTTTAGGACGGCGCAAGAGAAACGCAAAACTAATTGACCACTTAACGTATAATATATACAGTTATAATAGTTATAATTATTTACATATGTATATACGTATATATATACATGACTAGCTTACCGGCAAATGCTGCAGAGTGTTACAAGAAAAGCAACAAACGCGTGCGCTCCAATAGGAATTTGTTCGTGTGGTGCTCCTGCTGCTTTTTGTTGTTGTTTTTGGTTGCTGTCTGCTCAGCTGTTGCTCTCGCCAGCCGTCAGATTTAGCAGAAGAAGAATAAAAACTATGACCTGTTTGTTGTTGGTGCTGCTGCCCTCACTCTCTCTCTCTCTCTGTGCTGTTCACGTTGTCTCTCTGTTGCTCCCGCTGTGCGTGTGTGTGCTTGTCTGTGTGACCGCGTGCTGTTGGTTTTTTTTTCACACACGTTTTGATTCTGATATTTCGAATGCCGATTCAGAATTGTTGCTGCTTGTTGTTGTTGCTGCCGTTGTTGTTGGTTGTGTAATCAAATGCTGAACTCAACTGACCAGCGTCAATTTAACGAATTTTTCTTTAGATTTTCCGATTTGTCGATGCCGCTTTGTTGTTGTTGTAATTTGCACTTCTGTTTATTTTCTTGCGGTTTATTCTGGTTGATTGTTTTGCCACGATTTCACAATTTGCTTAATAAACAAAAGAAATTCATATACATATGCGTTTAATAACATCTAAGTGTAATATACTATGTGTATGTGTGTGTGTGTGTGTGTATAAAAACAACAAAATGTGCGAGCCGCGTGTTTTTCTTCCTTCGTTCACCATGTAACTACCGTTACAGCTGCGACGTCAACGCCGACGCCGACTGTAGATTTCTAATATTTATTTGTAATAAGCGCAAACCAAAACCAACAACATAAGTGTGCACAGCAAATGTTTTTTTTTTTTTGTTGTCTTTATTTATTATATATATGTGGCGCATGTACATGCACGTTTGTTTGCGTATGTGTGGATGTAATTTTGCATGAGTGCGCGCAAGTTCTAATTAGAAGACGCTCTGCGTGCGTGTGTGTGTGTGAATGAGTGTGAGTGCGGGTGCTGGCGATCCAATTGCTTACTGCTTATTCGCTTGCTCGCCCCTGCCGATCAATTCCTCTTGTGTCACGGCAGCAATAACAATTTCACAATTCCACAAAATGCACACAATTTGTATGTTTACTAGAATATTCACTTGAAACTCAATTTAATGTCGGCATTAAATTTGTACTTTTTATTTTTTTGCTATGTCGCTGTTGGTTGTTAATTTCGTAGATTTAGCGCAACGACAAAATGCCAAAAAAAAAAAAACTATAAAACCTGCCACTGCGCGCGGCTATTTATGTAAAAAATAAAAGGTTGTACGCATTTGGTGCACAGTGCTGCCAGATGTTCGGAATGCGGCAAACACACCATGCGGTGTGTATGTTAGCCCAGAACAGCTGACAGTGTTGCAAAGCGTGCGCGCCAAATTCAAATGTCACAATTTGTCAAATGCACATAGTATGTGTGCGTGTGTGTGCGTGTGTGTATATTTCCACATCTAAAATCGAAAAACGTACATTTTGCTTTGCGTTAAACCTGCAGATAGAGCACAGCGTGTTCGGTGAGCACGGTTATCACATTGGGGGCCGTTGTCAGGCCCAGCACCTCGCCGACATCGTCGTCCAGCGTGACCAGGCTCTGTTTGCCAATAACCACCTGCGGTCCGGTGCGATTGCGCAGCCCTCCGGCGGAATCGTAGCGCGGCTTGTAGACGAACAAGTGACGATAGCTCTCCGCTATCACAGCATAGTCCAGATCCGGACAGCAGTCGATGAACTTGCGCTGCTGCTTCGAGGCCTGCACGTAGCCAAACGCGTGCAGGTTGCCCTCGTGCCGGACACCCCACTCGCCCGGCCGTGCCGGCTGATAGGCCTGCAGCCAGACGGCGGCGTCGACGCCCTGCCGTGTAGCGAATGCCGCCGGATAGCCGGCGCGCAGGCAGCTGGCGAAGAGCGGCGGCGCTGCGCCCATGAAAATTGTGTGCGTTACGCCGGACGTGGGCAGATGGAAGCGAACTACGGGTGGGAGGAGGGGGAACTGTTTATTAGCACTCGGCGTGTCTGCGGGCGCTTACCCATTTTAATGTCCGCATTGCTGGCGCCCAGCGGGAAATCACAATCCTCCATGGGCTCCTCCAGATTCGGTATGGGCAGCTGTTCGGGCTCCGAGTCGGACTCCGGGTCCGACTGCGATTGCGATTCCGCCGGCGGCTCCGTGTCCAGCAGCTGCGGCCAGAGCTCCGGCTGCTGTTTGGTGAGCGTCAGCAGGAGCTCCTCCGTCGCCAGCGTCCACGTGGCCAGCTGCTCGTCGACGCCGGCGTAGAGGACGCCCTGCAGCAGCACCTGCTGCTCGTGCCGCACCAGCAGCTGGCTGGACGTGCAGCTCACGTTGAAGTCGGCACGCACGGCGCCGGCGCCCAGTGGAAAGTGGACGAACACCTGCGTCGCCGTCTGCGTCCAGCTGTAGCCGGTCTCCGCCAGCGGCACGCCGTTGTGCAGCATTGGGCGTGGCTCTGCCGCTGCCTCCGCTGCCGCTGCCGCCGCCGCCGCCGCCGCCGCCGTGGCGGCCTCGCGCTGCGCCCGCGTCTGCAGCTCGCCATTGCTGCAGACGACCAGGGATTCGGCGCGCGGCTCGAAGGCGCAGTAGTAAACGGAGCCGGGCACCTCCAGCTGCTCGCACAGCGTGTGCGTCCAGGCGCTGGCCTCCAGCGACCAGCGCGACCAGACCAACTGCATCACATGGATGTCCGGATCGCGACGTCGCTCCACGTGGCCGGCGATCAGCGAGATCTGCTTGCGCTCCAGCACCGTGTCCAGCCGGGCGTCGAAGAGCACAAAGCCGCGCTCCGGCTGCCCGTCCAGGACGGGCGAGCGCGCCACCAGCTGCCAGGGTGCGCCGGAGGGACGCGTCCGGTCGCCGGTGTCGAGTAGGTGATAGGTGAGCATGCCGTCGCACAGCACGCAGTACTTCTCGGAGACGAAGCGCAGCGTGTAGTTGTAGTCGCCGACCAGGTGCTGATAGCCATCGCCGTGATCCGCCCGCTGTACGGCGTAAACGGTGCACTGCGGCCGGGGTCGGCCGTGCCGCTCGTCGTACGAGCAGAGCACCAGCTGATGGGCGGCGTCCATGTAGTAGGCATTGTGGCGGGCCCACGGATCGGCCACGAGCAGATTGTGGCGGGCGAAGAGCTCGGCGTGCAGCAGCGAGTACTGATTGTGATGCGGCTCCAGCTTCAGCGGATTGTGCTCGAGGCCCTGGCGCAGCACGGGCACCGCCTCGAAGGAGAGCTTGTAGCCATCGAAGTTGGGGCACAGCAGGCTGCGGTCGACGGTCAGGTCCACCACGGGCATGCTGCAAACGCTGATGGCACAAATCGGTTTTAATAAACAAACAATTGCGTTGAATTTCAATTTCGTGTGGCAGTGTTGGCAAGCGGCGCAGTGTCGGCTGTCATGTTCTGGGCATGTTAGCGCCGTCTGTTAGCGCAAGCTACGCGTGCTGGCATGACACTTGCTTACATTGAAATAAAGAAAAGATAAGGAATTCAAAATAAAATATATGGGTGCAACTATTACTTTAACATATATTTTCTCTTTGACTATTTTTATTATAAAAAATGTGCCGCAGTTTTCTTCTTCTTGACTTTTAATTAGTTTTGCTAATATTTAAACCAAAAAATTCACTTCTCTTTACAAATTTTAAATTTCAATGCTCAGTACAAAAAATTTAACAAATGTTAAATTTTCACTGAAAACGAATACAAAAACTGACTGACAGTCTTATACTTTTTAATATATGTAATATGTAATATGGTATAGGTTGTTGTAAAGTGCAATAAATTTTATAATGCATGCAATTATTGCAGAATTTATTGTATATTTGCGATAACTTCAAATTTTATGAAATTATTACAAAAAATTGGTTGAGTTTACTGGAACTCAAACATTTGCATCAGATAATAAAGAATAGTTTGCTTGCATTAATTGGACTTAAGCCCAGCAAGTGTCATCCCCGCACAGCCGTTGCCGGCGCCAGCGCCGCCTGTTAAGCCAAGACATACGTGTTCTTTGCAACTCTGCCGGCGCAGTGCTGCACAACGAGCACACAAAAAAGTGTTGACACGTTGACAGAACATTTGGCCTCAGTTTGATGAGAATTCTAAAGAAAATTATATTTTTTTTCTGACAGTCAACAATCGTGTCGGGGAATAAAACACGAATTAAGGTGAGCGCGGGCATTTCCCTTAAATGGTAAATAAGCTGATACTAATCAATAGTGCAAATGTTTTTTGCAGTTATTAGGCGTATACGAAAAATAAAAATACGCGAAGGCAAAGGCAAACACAAAATGCGCGACGAGCAGCTGAAAAACCAAAGCAACAACTGCTGCAGCAGCAACAGCAGCAGCAGCAGCAGCAGCAGCAGCAACAACAGCAACCGCAGCAGCAGCAGCAGCAACAACAAAATGACAACTGCACTGTTGTTGCTTTACGTGATGTGCGCAGCAGCGCTGCTGCCGCGCGGCGACGCAGTGGAGTTCACATTCGATCTGGCGGACAATGCGGAGGATTGCTTCTACGAGGAGATCAAGAGCAATACGAGCGCCTATTTTGAATTTCAGGTGTCCGCCGGCGGGCAACTGGACGTTGATGTGGTGCTGAAGGATCCGCAGAATCGGGTCATCTATACGCTGGAGCGCGCCACGTTCGACAGCCATCAGTTTACGGCCGAGACGACCGGCGTTTATACGGCGTGCTTTAGCAACAAGTTCTCGGCGTTCTCGCACAAAATCGTCTACGTGGACTTTCAGGTGGGCGAGGAGCCGGCCCTGCCCGGCGTCGATGAGCACGCCACGGTGCTCACCCAAATGGAGACCTCGTCGCAGGCGATCCACAAGGCCCTCAACGACATACTCGACGCCCAGACGCACCATCGGCTGCGCGAGGCCCAGGGCCGCAAGCGCGCCGAGGATCTCAATCAGCGCGTAATGATCTGGTCCTCGCTGGAGACGGCCGCCGTCGTCCTCATCGGGCTGCTCCAGATCCTGGTCTTGCGCAACTTCTTCACGGATCGCAAGCCCAGCCAGACACACTACGGACGCCTCTAAGCGGCAGCCGGAGCGCAACTATCTCTACCATAAACCTATACCTCTATACTATATAAAATTGTTTTTTTTTTTTTTTAGTTTCTCACGTATTTTCCAATAATCCCCGGCTCCCCCATCAAATTTAAGCGACTTGTAATTTTTCATAAATTACAACTCAAAACCGCCCATAGCCCAAACAAAAAACGAAAAAAGAAGCAAAAAAATACAAAAACATAAAATTATAAAAATGTTGCGTATGTTTTATAGCGACCACCAGACGGCATAAATGTTGGCCATAAATTAGTTATGCTCTTTATGGCACGGACAGAATGCGCCCACAAAGAGCGCGTGACGTCACAAGCTCGTTTTGTGCTTTTTGCATTGCGCTGCAATTGGCACGCATTTTATTTTCAGCTTTGTATGAATAATATCAATTTGTAATTTGAAAATGCATATAGCAGATATATAAGATATAGTGATCTGACTTTGATAAACATATATGAAGATATGATTTTAAATAGAGCAGATTGTGGGGCTTTTGACGTCACAGTGTCAAGAACAGCGAATACCCTGTAAAACTCTCAGTCGTGTGTTATGGCTGCCACACCCACCCACCTAGCCATAAATTGCCGCCTCTTTCGTAATGCCTGCGGATGAGCGTGGCGCCATAAATTATGTACGCTCGTTATGGCACAGGCAGGATGCGCCCGCTGTTGTTGCTGTTGTTGTTGCAGCAAACGAAATTACGCAAACAAAAGGCGGAAACTTAGAGCCGACGCTGTGCCAGACAAAGATGGCAGCTGTTACAGCAGCTGTTGTTGTCGTGGCATTTTGCACCAAAATCATCATATTTCGATCAAATTATTTATTTCGTACATTGCCACAGGGCAAAATGGCCCAAAAAAAAAGAAGCATTAAAAGAAAACAAAACAATACGACAACTGTATCAACAAGAGCGCGTCAAAGCGAGAGAGCGTCATGCAAACACAAAATAAGCATAAACACACACACACACACACCCACACACACAGAGAGACGTGCATGCAAACACAGTCGCTTAGCTTAGCGACGGCGAATTCGATGCGGCAATTTGGTCGGGCTCACAGTTCACCCAGCGGCCAGCGCAATTTGTACAATCAGAAAACAACAAAATAAAAACAAGTTTTGTTCCAATACTTGAAAACAACAACAATGGCGGCACATGCGATGACAGCGTTCATTTAAATGAGCCACAATTTGCGCTGCAACAACAACTTGAGCGGCGCAGCCTGACCTGCTGCTCCACTACACTACAGAGCAGCGGCCGAGCAGCAGCAGCGACAGCGGGCGAATATGCCGCTCACTTGCACACATACTCAAAAGCCTGCAAGTGTGTGTGTGTGTGTGTGTGTGTGTGTCTGCATAGGTCGAGGTTGTCGCGATTTTGGACGCTGCTTCCTCGTTGGCAGCTCACACACCATGGGCCAAAAACGAATTTAACAGCCGTGACAGGAACAGGCACGGTATAAAAATTATACAGGGCATAACGAAAGACTAAATACCCTATGCCGAGCTAAATGAGTATAATATGATCTTAAATTAATTAGGGAATGATAAAAAAGAGCTGATTTCTTGTTAATCTTGTGCAAGAGTCTATCAATTTTATCTAATAATACAGATAATTTTTACGCAGAGCTCATACTCACTTATTTATGCACGTATTAAACGGATTTCCTGCTTACAAATATTGTTTTTTATTTTTATCACCCAAACGAAATTTAGCACATTTTTGACTTAAATAACTTTGAACATTATTTTTAATAGGACTTCAAATACACCACGTTTGAAAGGATTTTCCTTAAATTCTGTTCTGTTCTGTGAAAATTGAAAATATTAAGGAAATCAATTATACAATTTTGGTGATCTTTATGTTAAAGATTTTATCTTATGTATTTTATTATTGTTATATATGTACTATAATTTATGTATAGCTTATGGTATTTGTTTTAAAAACAGGAACTGTTCTGAGCAACTCAAGAACAGTTAAAATCAGCATATTTTGTACAGACATAATATAATTTATTATTTTCAAATTCGAAGTAAACATAATGAAAATCGATTCAGTTTTGGCAAATTTCTGATTCTGTTAAAAAATTATAATTGATTTGAAATAAACAAAATAGTTGCAAAAGTTATTCATTATTTTTTTAATTGTTTATTTTTAATTAAGATGTTTTTAGGTTTGATATTTTTCATTCCGCTTTATATAAACCAAACGGCTTTAACAGAGAACGAAACTAAATAAATGTTTGTCAAGGTTTCCTTAAAGTTACGTCGAAAAATGTTTGGTACATTATTAATTTTTAGCTACCTCCATGGAGCAAATGTGAGAAAACTCCTATATAATTAAACCAAACGGGCAGCCCAACAACAAAGGCATAAATGTTGCACAGCTTTTCAGTCTCGTTCACGAAGTGAAAAGAGTATATTGGGTTTATGGGTCTGTCCGTATAAACTCAATATTCTGCGCCGCTTTTAAAGCCAGACACTGGCTTAAACTTGGAATGTCTGCATACTCGTGATAGGATAAATTGTTAAGATTATTATTGACAGAATAAAATTTGCAAACATTTTGACATTTTTGAAAAGCTCTTTCCACGGCTCCCATATTTCAATCTCCCATGACTTTGTCAAAACTGAACCGATTTTAACGTTTGATGGTATTTTTTTAATGGTTTTTTCTTCTAGATTGATGCTGTATTTCAAATACATATATGAATTTTTAAAAATTATTATTTTTTTTTAATTTCTTGGGAAAAAAAGCATGTACTCCCCCCTTACGCATTTTCGAAATTTTTTTTTTCAAAATTTAGAATTTCAAATTTATATTTTCAATCGATTGTATTAGTCACAATTGGTATAAAAAATAACATTAAAGCCGATTCTGAGGGGGTCAAATTTTTTGTCAAAAATCGTGCCAAAATTTAAAAATATTTTGACTTGTAAAGCTCTCGGATTCATAGCTCCCATATTTCAAATGCCCATAACTTTGTCAAAACTGAACCGATTTTCATGTTTGATGACAATTTTTTCATGGTTTGGCCTCTAGATTAATACTGCATTTCAAATATATTCACTTTTGAAAATATATTTTTTTTTCAATTTTTTGGGAAAAAAGCATGTACTCCCCCCTTACTCATTTTCGAAAAAAAAATTTTTTTTATATTTAGAATTTCAAATTTATATTTTTAATCGATTGTGGTGGTCACAATTAGTATAAAAAACATCATTAAAGCCGGTTCTGAGGGGGTCAAATTTTTTGTCAAAAATCATGCCAAAATTGACAAAAATTTTGACATGTAAAGCTCTCGGATTCATATCTTCCATACTTAAAACGCCTATAACTTTGTCAAAACTGAACCGATTTTCATGTTTGATGGCATTTTTGTCATGGTTAGTCCTCTAGATTGATTCTGCATTTCAAATATATCCATTATTAAAAATAAATTTGTGTTTAATTTTTAGGGGAAATATGTTAGGGTGACTGCTTTGGTTTTTATTATACTGTGCGCGAGTATTATGCTGTCGGTTACACCCGACTGCAACGATTTTACTTGTTTGCTCTTTCTGTAGTTTACCTTTCTTGTTGTTGTTGCATTCGATGCATTTGTTTTGGGTTTACTTTAGTTCAAAGACTTGCAACTGGCATCAAGACTTGGGGGATGCCTCTTCGCGTTGTCTGCACTTCATTCGACTTGGCTGCCATTTCGTTTATTTTTTTTTTTTTGTATTTATTTATTTATTTTTTATTTGCTTACCGCACGTTTCTCTACCCCTTCCCCGTCTGTATCCATTGTGTAAGTGCCGCTGATTGCGATTTTATGATTGCATTTTGCTTGCCTGACAAATCTCACAATTTGCAATTCGCATTGTGCGTAACCAGTTGTCGGTGCGAAGATGGGGCTTTGGGGAAGGGGGTGTCACAGCTTCTGCTTGTCAATTTCCTTTTAAATGTGTCCTGATTCAAGATTTATTCAGTTGCATTCGATAGGAAATAAATTGGAAATGTCTATATATATAATATAATAACAGGAAACGTTGTTTCTTTCTCATTTGTAACTTGTTGTTATAATAAATTTTATATTTTTTACTTTTTGCAAGATATCTGTCCTTATATTTTAAAGTTAAACTTTCGTATAATTTGAAAGCTGAATTTTGATTAATGTTTAATTTCATTTTTATCAATTTTAAAAATAAAGAACTTCAAAACGAGTTGTAAGACAAAGAAAACAAATAAGAAAAAAAATTATAATTTGCTCTAGCAATATTTTTTTTTTGTAAAAAAATGTTTATAAATAAAAAAGTGTAAATTTTTGATTACGTAAAAAAGCCGTAAATAAGCGGGGGCTTTAAAAATATGAGAGATTTTCAATAGCTTTTACTACATTACATTTCTTAGGTGTTTTAAGTTTTTTTCAAATTTTGATTTATATTTTTCTTCATTTTATAGCTTCATAGTTCGGTCTAACGAGTATCTTATCAGCAGTTGTTTGCCTTATCATAAGTGTGGTATTTGTGCCACATAAAGTACTTAACGAAATTACGAACTTTATCAATTTTAACGGCAAGTGCTCAGCTACAAGCAGCATAATTAAGTTGTGTTCAAATAATCGTTATGATTATCAATTTGTATTCTGCTGATAATATTTGTGTTGTGAGTGCTTTGAACTTGATCAATGGAGTTCACTGTCAACGATCTATCTTTATATCCGTGAGAAAAACTGCTTCTGGATTTACATATGTGATTAATCCAGAGATGCGTTTTGGCCAAGATATGGCAGTGGGAATTGTTGGCTCATATCTCTACGTATTGTTTTCAAATACAAACCATGAACAAGAAAGTATTTCTTATAAAAATTCAATAGATTTGGCAAATTATAGATACAAATGTAATATATCTATAATATTATATATTATAGTCAAAAGCATATGTCAAGTACTTTTAATTTCTACCCATAATCATAGTCCAGCCCACCAGCTGCTGTCAATCAAAAATTGACTTCATTGCCAAGCTGGCGAGTTTTGTGGTTTTTCAAAACGTTTAGCTAAAGGTTTTCGTGCACAAATGACCCCCACGACTGACCCTGGCCAATAAAAATGGATAAAGGTAAGAAAAAAGAAGCAAAAAAAATGTCAGCTTAATCTTAGTAAAAGGAAGGAAGGCGCCACGCGGCGTATGCGTGTTGCGCAGATTGCGCATACGCAGCGTATGTCCAGGTGAAACATTTGCTAAACAGAATCCAGAAGCGGCAGCAAGTGCGGCGCATTTGTTACGCCTAAACAGACATTGGCAGCAGGCAGATGTTAATCAAGTAATGGCAAACAACAACAACAACAACAACAGCGAGTAAAAGGGGCAACAAGTTGCAAGTTGGGCAGCAGAAGCCGCCGTCGCTTATGTAATGGGAAAGGTGCAGTTAATGTGGCTGTGGCTGAGGTTGTGGCTGCTGTTGTTGTCGTTGTCGTTGTTGTTGTTGTTGTTGTTGTTGCGGATGCAACACAAACAAGTCGCCACCAACGCGGCACACTTGAAGAAAATGTTCGATGCAATTTTAAAGCATTTTATTTTTAAGTTACATTTTCGCAAAGTTTTTGCCTGATTTTTTTAAAAGTTTTTTTTAAGTGTTTCACTTAATTTAGGTGTCTATAAAAAATAAAGTATAGCTTAACAAATTCAATATAAAGGCATGATTTTTTTTTTCTCCAACAAAAAAAAGTAAAATTTTTGGTGAAAAAAACCGGTCCGTCTAAGAAAAATGTTTTGGCCATATATATAGAGCTTTAGTTGCAATATATATATATATAATATAGAGAGAGAGAGAGAAAGAGAAAGAGAAATATATAAATGGAGTGAGAGAGATTGAATAAGTATTACATAGAGAGGGAGAGAAAAGGAAAGCATTTTAAATTTCAGAGATGTTCATTGAACGAAAATTGTGAGTTAAAAACGATTTTCAGAAAATTTATAAGTTTCTATTTCAAACCAAAATGTGGTAAAATTGTAAGATATACTTAAGTTAAATTTGGTAAATTTTGGAGATTCAGACTGAATGTAAATTGAAATTAATTTGAAATATTTGCATATTCCAATTGAAACTGAGACCAAAAAATTGTGCGCTGTGTGGCAGATGCTGCAGCTGTGGTTGCAGATGCGACAGCAACAGTTTGCTGCCTGTTATGACTTGTTGCCGGTGGCTGGCTGGCCGACTGAATAAGGGCAAGGGGGTTGGCTGGCGTAAGCCGTGTCTGGCGTCTGCCTGAGTCTCACTTTCGCCTAATGGCAATGATGCGGCAGCATTTGGCCCATATTGTGCTGGTGAGGCGATCACACACACACACACACACACACCGATAGAGACAATGTTGCAGATGGTTGGCAATAATCATGACAACGGCGGGAAAAATCGTACATGCCGCACCGCAGCAACAACCACGTCCGCCCCCTCGCCCCCCCCCCCCCCCCCCCCTGGGACCATCTCTGCAGATGCATAGCGAATGCAGAGGCCGCGAGCAGCGAATGGTTTTTGGAAAAACGTTTTTCCGGTTAATGTGCCGCCAGTTGCCATTTGGTTGTTAACTATAAAAGTCTCGGCTGGCAGCTGTGGTCATGTCAGTGTTGATTCGTGGTGCAGTCAGAGCGGCCGAGCGCAGGATAACAACACCAATTGCAATCACAACTCCAGCGAGCAGCTATGAAAGTACGTGCGGTGCCAGCGCGGCGTATACGCGATATTTACCACAACGCACATTGCGCATTCGCCGCGTGCGACAGTTTTTTGTTTTTTTTTGTGCTTGTGCTTCTTTATTTCGGTTCTCTTTCTCGGTGGGATGAAGGGCCAAACATTTTGTCCGTCTGATTTCAGCTAGAGCTGTGCAAATGCTGGTATAGAGTATATATAGTCGTGCATACCCGCATCTGCGGCGGGAGGATCGCAGTTTGGAAAATAACAATTAGAAAGAATTCGAATAATTATAACAATAGACTACAGTTTTAGAGGCTGCGCTTAGTGATGACAGTTTTAGCGCCACTGTCACAGTTTGAAGAAAGTCACAGTTTTCAGTCTAACTCAAGTGTCTTATGGGTCACAGTTTTTGAGTCACAGTCACAGCTTAAATGTGATAGTATCACATATCTGTTTTTACAGTCTTAGAGTCACTAACAAGGTCACAGTTTTAGTCACAGCTTTTCAGTTAGTTATTTTCAAATATTTTGAGCTGCAGTTTTAGAGTCACAGTTGCTTAGGTAACAGCATCCTTACAGCTTACAGTTTGAAAGGCACAGGTCACAAATTTTAGCTTGCAGTAAATTAACAGGGTATTGCGCAGTCGGTAAATGCCGAATGCTGTTGTTGTTGTTGCTAATGCCTGTTCTCCCTGTCGCAGGCCTTCGTGTGTCTTCTGCTGATTGGCGCAGCCAGCGTGACGGCCAAGCCTAAGCCTGGGGGCGGGGGCTGGTCTTCGGGCGGGGGCGGCGGCGGCGGCGGCGGCTGGTCTTCGGGCGGCGGCGGCGGCGGTGGCCATGGCGGCGGCGGCGGCGGCGGCGGCGGCGATGTGCAGGTCATCAAAGTCATCACGGAAAGCGGCGGCGGCGGCGGCGGCGGTGGCGGCGGCTGGGCATCCGGAGGCGGCGGCGGCGGCGGTGGCGGCTGGTCTTCGGGCGGTGGCGGCGGCGGCGGCTGGTCGTCAGGCGGTGGTGGAGGCGGCGGCCATGGCGGCGGCGGCGGCGGCGACATAAAGCTCATCAAGATCATCAGCCTGGGCAGCGCCGGCGGCGGCGGCGGCGGCGGTGGCGGACATGGCGGCGGCGGCGGCGGTGGCTGGTCCTCCGGCGGTGGCGGCGGCGGCGGCGGCGGCGGCTCCACCAAGGTCATCAAAATCATTAAACTGGGCGGCGGCGGCGGAGGCGGCGGCCATGGCGGCGGCGGCGGCGGTGGCGGCTGGTCCTCCGGCGGTGGCGGCGGCGGCGGTGGTGGCTGGCAGCCAGCTGGCGGCTGGGCCTAGGAACCCAACCGGAAAACCACTTAGCCAGGCCCCCCTGTAAATACTGTAAATATTGAAAGATTATTTGTTTATTGTTGTTATTTTTTTTTACACTTTTTTTTATTTCAAAAATTTCCTATGTTAAAAAAAAAAAGAAGAAAACAAATTTGCTATAATTATGTAAAAAAATTGCAAAGATTTTGTATTATACGATATTGCACACGGCTTGGCCCGAACCTGGCCAAAAGACTACCGAATATTTGAAAACACTCAATAAATATTGTCAAATGTTATTATTAAAACTGGCGGCTGTCTTTAAACCGAACAGCTCTATAAATCCAAAGATTGGCACACATCCGAACCAAAGGATCATTGTAGTCAATGACAAAATGTTTGCTTCTTCTTTCGGCCGCTGTTTTGTTGTGTTTTGTTTTCAGCTGTTGTCCAAATGATTTATTAAAGTTTTGCAAAGTAAAAAAAAAAAAAAAGAGGGTGTTGGAGCACCTCTGATACCCTGTAGAAAGTTATAATTTACTTTGGATTACGAACGTATTTCCAGCATTTAATTTTGTTAAAACAACTTGCATTAGATTTGGCCTGGTTTATAACAATGTGTTTTTCTTTAAACCAACAATTGTGATTATTTATTTTATAGCTGAATAAAAACTTTAATTTAAAATGTAGGAGGCCAAACCAGCAATAAAAAACCAATCTGCTTGAAAATCAGTTGAGTTTTGGCCACGTTATATTAGTGGGAAATTTTTTCTAAATTTCAATTTAAAAACAAAAATTATTTCTCAAAATTCATTTAAAATTAGAGCTCTGCCTAGATAGGAATTTAAGAGCATAAATTTAAAATTAATTCCGATCATAAACTACGTTTCCAGAGTAGAGAAAAAAAACAAAAAAAATTATTTTGGCCAAGTTATGGCTGTGGAAAATATTTAACCCTGGGAATATCTTTGAATAAAATTATATTATAAATTTAATGGAAAATTCTGGACACGAGTTCAATGCAGGCCAAATGGTCTCTAATAAATTTCCATGTTGGAAAATTTATTTTCTGCCGATCACACGAAATTAAATACTCTTTTTCGCTGCATACTGGGTATCTGCGAGTCGAGCACGCCTCCGCCGAGCATTCTTTGTTATATCTATATGGCCCTGGCTTGGCAGATGAACAAGTCGCAGCTATTGTTGTAAATTGCTCAATTTGTTAATAACAAATAAATAGTTAATAAATGGCAATTAGCAAATGGCAAAATGGCAACGGCAACAAAGAAAACGCACGCGTGCTAACATTTTGGCGCGTTTTTAGCCGCTGGCGTTTTTTTTCTATCCACAAAAAAAAAACAAAAAAATAATACAACAAATTTTCCAGCCCGAAACTGAAATTTGATGCGCAGTGTTTGAGGTGAAAGGCCGCAGACAATGTGAAGGACATGTGTAAATGGTGTGATTGAACGATTGAGCGATTGATTGATGTAATTGGGGTTAATCAAAGTGCCAGCATAATTTGCATGTTAATTATAAAAGGCAAGAGGGGTGGGGGGGGGGGGAGCTGTGCCAGCGTTACGGTGGGCCAGAAAGCTGCTGCCATACATTAAAAGCCCATTAAAGATCAACGCGATAGGCGGTTGCCCCCCCCCCCCCCCTAACTTTGGGTACCCCCTTTTTGTAGCTGTCAAAACTCGTCTTTGTGCATAAATTGTCGGTGTGCATGTCTGTGTGTGTGTGTGTGTGACTGTTTCCACATCCATTCAGATTTGCATCCGTAATAAATGATGCCAATCAATGAATCTCAATTTCCAGCCACAAATATTATAAAAAAGCCCAAAAACACGCCCTGAAGAATTGACAAAAATGTTGCCGCCGCCGATTTGGCTGCTGCGGCGGCCAACTCCGTTGCCCTGGCCCGATGCCCGATGTATCAATTAGTTCGGCTCGTTGGGGAGAGAAAGACAGCCAGAGGAGGCCACAAAAGTCACCTGACTGCTTGTGCGGCCAGCGAGGGGCGTTCGTTGAGTTTCAACAATAATATAATATACTATACAAACTATCGCCACACCTGAGCCAACTATTATTTTTAACTCGGCAAATAGTTTTCCATTCCTGAAAAAATTATTATTATCCATAATCGTAAAAATAAAAAAAAGTAAAAATTTGTATCTATATATATATATGTATAGATTACAAATTTATTTAAATCATTAAGCCTTAATCCTTCCTTAATCTTAAGAGCATGTATCTAAAAATTATTCATACAAAAATCACAATTTTTTGTTTTCACTTATTTTCCACGCAAGGGCGTGAATTTTCCGCAATAGTGAAATATTACATATTTTTCACACAACGTTCTGTCATTGCGCTGAGCTCGGAAAATTTCTCATTGGTGTTAACATGTGACATCAATTTAAAAATATGGGGCTTTATATAAAATTATTATTTTTGTATTCTTTGAGTTTCTACACAAAAGCGTGGATTATTATCGTGATTTCATTCCTTTTGCCTTTCCTTAACCATATTTATCTGCAGATTCTCTATATAAGCTATAGAAACTATAAAAAGTAATAGCACAAATAATATAGTATTATTTATGTTATTTAAATTAAAGAATTTTAAAATCAAAATAATATTAATATTTATGAAATTTAATATAAACAAAAATAATATATTTAGCTAGACGTATCGAGTGCCCCTCGCTGGCCATTTCAATTTCGATTTCCCCTTTCCTGGCACTGTTGGTTTTTTTTGATTGTTTTTTTTTTGTAGTTTTTATTTATTGGTTTTTGTTTAGTTGGTCTTGTGTTTTATCGCCACAGGCTTTGGCAAATATTTGTTGGTACAACATTTTGTATTGTTTTACGCGTGTTGCTGTTGCTACCTTATTGTTGGGCTTGGTTCCGAGATTGGGTTGTAATACTGCCAGATACAATGGCTATACGATTATTGCGGATGACATTATCACGCCAGGCACTTAAAAGCTGATAAATAGCTTTACAAGACAAATGCAAATGGACAGAAAAAGACATTTAAAAAAAAGAAACAAATACGTTTTGGGATTGGAATATGAAAATATTATATATCAATATTTGTAATGATTATAAAGAGTTGAAATTAATTTATTGAGTTGATTTTAGGGCCTATTTTGAATAGAATCCTATGAAAGAAACTCGAACAAAAACAAATTGGGCAATATAATGGTAATAAAAAGTTCAACATTGCAGCCATAAAAAATATTTATATAAATACCAAAATAAACAAATAATTTGCCTAACAGATTTTCGTCTGGCTGGCTGGTTGGCTCTTAGGGGTGGTCAGTTATGGCCCATTGTGTTGTTAGCGTTTTTTTTTTTTTTTTTTTTTTTTTTTGTTTGTCTCCGAACAGTTACAATAACGTCGACGCAGTACTACCTGAAACCATGGGCCAAGGTTAATGGTTAGGAAAGTGTCACAAAAAAAGAAGAGAAAAAAAAGTAACATATTAAAAAGAAATATAGCTGGACAAATATTTTGATGTCTGGCTGATTGACATTGAATTTGTTTTGAGTGATTCGGAAATGGAGATGAAAATGAAAAGTGAAAGTATACAAAAATTGGTAGCCTAATGAGTGTGTGAACAGCTTTGCATGGATATAGCCGCCTCTTTAAAACCCATTTTCAATATTCCCACAGCATTCGTGTTGGCCGCATAAAGGTCAATGCGTTGGTAAAAACGAAAAACACAGATTGTGAATGAAATGTGATCTGGTTTAAGCGCGAACCAGCTGAAATCCGTTTCGTCAAGCGTTAGATATATGGGTGTCATTGGCATATATCTCTGACGGGAAATGATTGCAAGCAGTTTGCAATTTCTTATATGCTGTCCATGTGGATACATAAAAAGTTGCTCTAACTAACGAAATTGCTCAGCATCACCAATCCATAATAAAGCGAAAAAAGAAACCTAGGTAGATTTTTGAGCTGAAAATTAAAAGTTAAAAATAATATCGATGCCAATTACATAAAACAAAGTCAGCTAAAAGGGTACACTGCATTAAATAAAATCTTTAAAATTTAAACAAAAAAAAAATAATAATAATAATATAGTGCATATAAAACAAATAAATTTTAAAATAGTCAGCAGCGTAAAAATGTCGCTTCAGCGATTTAGGAGCGATAAAACTTCAGTAATAAATATTAAATTTTTTTTTTTTTAAATAAAAATGCTCATATAAAATGTAAAAACTTAAACATGGCCTAAACTGAATATTTGCGCAAAGATGTGAAGAAAGTTTTGCATCAAATATTTTACAAAGTCGCATTTAAAATAATGTGCTTATTTGTTGATTAGGGAGCATAATAAATAGGGGGTTCGTCTATGGGTTATGATTAGTGGACGTGTCCAATAAATGAATATTAATTAAATTAAATTAAATTATTGCTGCCGCCGCTGCCAGTTTATGATCCATTGGATAATGCCGCAGCTTGTGCCCAATGCATCGCATATGAAGCTCCTTCATTAATATTTATATATCGTATATGATATCTTGAGTGTGGCCCAGAGGCGCAGGCACACCCAAAATCGCACACCCGTGCCGTACACCCCGCATGGGATATGGGATAACGATATAGACCCAAACGCATCGATATCACTTCCCTAATGAGCCGACACGTTTATTAGCACATAATTAATGGGCTGGCATTAAACAGCTTTGGCTAGATAGTCACAGCTACTATTGAAGCAGATATACGAGGAGGAGAGATACACCCCCCCCGTACCCCATCCTCCCCCCCCCCCCAAATGTTTGCTGCTAATGATATAATAATTTTTTGGCATTGTGAGGCAATGACAGAAAACTTTAGCAAATATTTTCGTAAGACGCAATCAGAGTAGATGGGGCTTATGCATATGTTTATACGAATAGCTAAGGGAAAAATAATTGAGAACAGCAAACACAAAAGATACTCTCTCTTTTATTCGACTTTTTTTTACTGCCCTTGATATTTGTATATAATATAATATAAAAATATTAAAATAATACCGATAACATCGATAATATAGCTGTAATTAAGTTGGAGCTTAAACAAACTCTAATAATATCTGTAATTGAAATTCTGATATTATTAAAAATGATCAAAAATTGAAAATCGATTAACGATTGTTGAAAGCCAAGAAGAATTGAATTTTAATCCATTCTTAAGCCTTAAGCTACGATTTGTAAATAATGTATATAAAAAATACTATTACTTTTGATATTATCGATAACCATTTGTAACATCGAATATACACAATATTATCGATAACTATTTTTAACGCTGATAGCTTCAGTTTATATTGAAAAAAACTGTTGGATGGGCTTTTATTAGAAGTGTTGTTCTGCTTAACATAAATAATTAAATTAAATAATTATATCACTAATTTTTATATATAAGATTTCTACCAATACAAATACAAACTTTTACAGGGCACAAGAAATGCAAAAAATAGCCAAGATAATTGAAATTTCGATTATGCAAGTGGCAACGAGAGAGAACTGTAGGCTGTAGCTGATAAATTGTTGTTGCGATTGCGATCATTGTTGTTGTTATTGTTGCGGGCATATTAACAACATCCGCGGAATTGGCATAGTGTCGAATTTCGGAGCATTACGAATGAAATGTTTGTAATAACTCAATAAACAATTTGCATTTTAAGCGAGCTGCGCGCAGAGCAAGAGAGACAGAGAGAGAGAGAGATGGAGAGAGAGATGGAGAGCGCTGGAGTGAATGCAAAAGAGTCGACAGAGACTGATAAAGATGAAAAAAAAATCAAAAATGTTGCGCAGGCGCCGTTTGAATTAATGAAAGGCCAGCGCACTGTTTGGGCCATGGCACTGGGATGGCACCAAGAGACACACACGCACACACGCACACACACTCTCTATAGAGACAGAGCCAAACGCTGAACTAATGCGCGCCCTTGTATAAAATGCGTGGCCGGGTCAAGCGGGCCATCATTGAACGGTTGGACATCGAGGGCTCAAGCACAACCAACGTGAAGATGAATGTAAGTGCAACAGCGGCAGCAACATTGACAACAGCAACATTGGCAACAGCAACATTGGCAACAACAACAACAAGTGCAAGTGATAGAATCAAAATAAAAGCAAAACACAAACTTTAAAGCTGCAAAAACCCCCAAAAGGACTACAAAAGTGTTTTTATTAATTATGAAAAACAAATGAAATTTAAGTGCAACTGATCATTTTTCTTAAATGAATATACAAATTTGCTACACATTTTTTTATCGTGCATATTTTGTTTACCTTCAAAGTAATTACAATTTACTACATTTTTTTAAAGTGCAAATTTTGTTTTTTAAATGTATAAAAAATGTGCTCAAAACTGTTTTAAAAATGCATCTTTTGCTCATTTCGTTTTTAATAATGTTAAATTTGCTATATTTTTTTTTGGTGCAACTTTTGTTTAAATATTAAAAAAAAAAATTAGTTGTTTATGTGAAACAGCTGCATTTTTTAAATTTGCAACCTTAGCTTATTTGTTTTTTAAATGAAATTTACTAAAAATTTTCGAAAAATTTGTTTTTGCATGAAAAACATTTTGTTTTTCAAGCTTTCTATATAAATTAGCCTTCTATAGGAACAATCGGTCAAAGGAATGCAGATTTCTTTTTTCTTAATGAATATACTATTTTCTTTTTAAATTTTTAACTTTCGTTTATTTTCTTGAATATTAAATTAAATTTGTCTAAATATTTGCAAATTAATATTTCAATTTAATTTTTTATTTTAATGGACAATTTTTGTAAATGTTTTTATAAAGAGCATATTGGGTTTGTACTACGCCCGCTGGGGGCGTGGCAAATAAATGTAATTTGTACAAGTTGGATACATCAAATTTGCTGATGACCTCCTTTAAGGAAAGCACACGTGATGGGGGCGTGGCAAATCGATAAAATGACATAAAATATTTTTGCAATAATTAATAATTAAGCTGCAGTCAATTTCAAGCGAAATGCAAATGAAAAACGCAACTTTAGCTAATATTTTGTCGTTGTTTCTTGCTTGCGCCCGAAAGGTAATCGCCGCCCTGTTGGCACTCGCCTGCTGCTCGCTATGCGGACCAGTTGCCGCGGACATCTCGCTGAAGCAGCAATCGAATCGGTTCGAGGAGAGCAGCTACGGGGATTCGCGCTACCAGATCTTCGAGGTGCACAACCACTACGAGGGCAAGAGCCACGCCTATTTGCCGCCCACGCAGGCCACGCACGAGGAGATACACATACACGAGCAGGCGCCGCAGCAGCAGCAGCAGCAGCAGCACCAGCAGCAGCAGCTGCAACAGGCAACAGCGACCGACGACGACAATCTGGATGTCTCATTTCTGAGCTTCGCCGATGGCGCCCCAGCGCCCGCTCCCGCGCCCCTCCCCCTGGCCGTGCCCTTCCCCTCCAGCTATCAGCACGATTTCCAACGCAAGCAGCCCGCGCCAGCAGCAGTTGCCTACAGTCCGCCGGCTTATTTGCCGCCCACCGCTGCCACGCCCAGTCGCCAGCAGCAGCAGATCTTCCAGTCGACAGCCAGCGCCAGCCTGAGCTCCGCCCTGAGCTCCACGGCGCCACAGGTGTTCGCGGAGCCACCGGCCAGCTATCAGGCGCCGGACTATTTGCCGCCCACCGCCAGCAGCTTGGAACAGCAGCAGCAACAGTTGCAGCAGCAACAGTTGCAGCAGCCACAGTTGCAGCAGCAGCAGCAGCCACAGCTCCTCCCCAAGCCTGTCTACAGAGCCAATGATTATTTGCCGCCGACGACAACAGCAATAGCTGCTGGCATTGCCAGCTATCCACAGCAGCAGCAGCAGCAACAGTTGCAACAGCAGCAACAGCAGCAGCAACAGCCGCTGCAACAGCCGCTGCAACAGCCGCTGCAACAGCCGCTGCAACAGCAACAGGTCTATCGCGCACCGCCCTATTTGCCGCCCACCAGCAGCAGCAACATTGCCAGCAGCAGCAGCAGCTCGATACAAACAAATTACCGTGCGCCTGGTTATCTGCCACCTGGCTACGAGTTTGCCAATCCTCAAATACTACAACAGCCCCAGCAGCCCCAGCAGCAGCAGCAGCAGGCCCCACAGCAACAGCCGCAGCCTGTGCCCGCAGCAACATTGCCGCAAGCAGCCGCAGCAGCAGCTGAATATCGCGCACCCGGCTACTTGCCGCCCGGCTATGACTACAGCAATCCCGATCAGCTGCCGTTGGATCAAATAATTGAGCAGCCCGTGCTGCCGGCGCAGCCAGTTGCCGCCGTGCAGCCGGCAACAGTTGCTGACTATCGTGCGCCGGACTATTTGCCGCCCAGCTACGAGTCGGTCAAGTCGCAGCCCGGCAATGTTAATTACCAGCAGCAGCAACAGTTGCAGCAACAGCAGCAGCAGCAGCAGCAGCAGCAGCAGCAGCAACAGTTGCAACAGCAGCAACAGTTGCAGCAGCAGCTCAGCCAGCCTGGCGCGCTGCCAGAGGGTTATGAGTTCAGCAAGCCGGAGAATTTTGAGGCCGCCATTGCCGAGCTGCACAGCCTGCAAACGCAAACCAAATTGCTGAAGCAGCAGCAACAGCAGCGTTTGCAGCAGCAGCAACAGCAGCGTTTGCAGCTGCAACAGCGATCAGCAGCCTTGCCCGGCTCGAATATAATTTATGGCGTGCCCAAGCAACAGCAGCTAACAACAACACCAGCAGCAGCAACAGTTGCCGCCCCGCTGCCCGCGCCGCCCACGCAGCACACACACATGCACGCGCTGAGCAGCTACATGAACACGGTGCAGCCGTATGCGCGGTATGCACAGCCACAGCGACAGCAGCAGCAGCAACATGTGCAGCAGCAGCATGTGCAGCAGCAATTTGTCGAGGTGTCGCCCATGTACCGCGAGCAATCGAAGCGTCCGCGCTTCTATGCGCCCGCCATGTCCTATGCGCGCAATGCGCCGCCCACGCAGTACCACCAGCATCATCACATACACCACGTGCGACAGCAGCAACAGCAGCAGCAGCAGCAGCAGCAGCAGCAGCAGCAGCAGCAGCAATTGGCGCGGCCCGCGCTCAGCCTGCAGGCGCAACAGTCGCTGCAAAAGTTCATGCCACGCGAAATGCAATTGGCCGTCAATGTGGCGGTTGCCGCCGGGGCGCCCGTTGCCCGCGGCAGCTCCAAGGTGCGCACCGTTCAAATTGTGAAGCCGCACGCGGTGCGCACTTTCAAAGTGCTAGAAACTTTGGATGCTGCCGGGGTGAAGACCATCAAGATACTGGGCACCAGCAACGAGCAGCCGAGGGGGCAGCATCATGTCGTCCGCGTGGTCACCCAGGATGGCCACAATGGCGTCGAGAGTCACGTGCAGACGGTCAAGATCTACGACGATCAGCAGGAGTATCCGCAGCAGCAGCAGCAGCAGCAGCAGCAACCGTTGCCTGTGGCGCCACACGGCTACTTGCCACCTGTGGCAAGGCCGCGTGCGCGCATCGTGCGTCAGGCGAGGCCGCTGCGTCTGCTGCCTGTGCCCCGGCATTAGGCCCCCCACCCACCCCCATCTTCCATACTCCCCCCTCCCCCTCCTCACTTGTTGCACTGATTAGTTGTTTAATTTCATCGAAACAAAACGCCAGCGTTTTGCGCGCGGTTTAAAACGCGCGCGCGCGCTCTTCATTTTTGAATTTACGTTTTTTTTTTTTGCCCAATTTACCGATTGCTTAACCAATAAATTTACTTATATATGTACATAAATTGTGTTTTCATGGGTTGGCAAAACAAATATGCTATATAATGAAAGAAAACATATGCCAAAGACTCAAGTGTGCACGACTAGCAAATACCCTGCACAGCCATCTGAATGTCAAATAATCAGCGAAATATTTGATTCGCATAGATATTCGAATGTAAACAAAATGGAAATCGAAAATCGATATTTATCGATTTTGACTAAATCGATGTTATAAATGATAAAATGTTAAATTTTTTTGCGTTTGATGTAAAAGAATTCACTTAATTTGATGTCTCTAGCTTTTTCTAATCTTCAAGGGGAAAAGGAATTCGATATTTATCAATCTTGGGCGAATTATCGGTAAACAGTTGATTTTTTTTTCTTGAGATATTCCAGAGCATTTCACAACTCCTCTTTGGTGTCTCTCACTCTTAAAATCGCCGTGTTAAAATAAAATACGGGAAATTTAAAATCGATATTTATTGTTTTTGGGGAAAATGCTAGAGCAATCGATAGTACAATTGAATCAAATTTGATGCCTATAACTTTAATAATCTTCAAAAAAATATTTAAGGTATTATTGTATGAGTTATTGGAGTTATCGATCCAAGTGAGTTTGCAGTTTGTGGACTCGACGTGGCATTTGTGATGCGTACAGGGTATACGCACACATCGGGCAGTTCCAGATGCGCTTTGCTGACCTTCGCCGCATTTTTGTGGGTTCGCCCTGTGGGGTTTAATTTAATGCTTATCTTCAAATTGGCCAACGCGGCCCTAGCAACAGGGCTAAGAGAAAGCCACGAAACGTATGCAAATTAAAGTTGTTGGCGGCTCTTTGTTTGGCTGAGTGCTGTGACATGATTTTTGGCTATGAAAATTCAATGAAAACCGACAAAACGAGGCGCCCAACAAAAGAAAACTCGAACAAGTGCCAATCAAAATGAAATCAAAGCTCAATCAAAGCGCGATCAAGCCGTGAACGGCCTGTATCTCTCTCTCTCTCACTCTCTCATTCTTTCGCTATCTCTCTTTTTCTGCTTCACTTAATTGCCCAACGCTTATCAACGGCAGCTGCTGCCGCGTGACATAACTGGATGACACACAATTGGGTCGCACCCAGACCCAAATGACGAACCCAATCATTTGCCAATGGGCCAATGTCAACTGGTGACGGGTTTCTCAGTCTCTCTCTCTCTCTCTCTCTCTCTGTTGTTTCCCATTTGTTTTCCAATCAATCCGTCTTGTTGGTTCGTCTTTCTATTTGCTTTCTTGGGAACCATGGGCGTTAGCGTGGCCGGATACAAATATATTACTTTTGCGACACTCACGACACTCATCCATCCATAATCATAATTATCCATAATTGATTGGCGATCAATGGGCAGAAAAATTATAGCTTAATTATGAATTAAATAAAAAAGTACATTTTGTCCGGTTAAATCCGGATAATACCTGCTAATCTAACATACTTGTACAATATACCCAAAATTTGGATTATTGATGTTAATATATTTAGATACCAAGATGTTTATATACATATATATTTTCCTCATGTCTTTTTATACTCATTCACGATGTGAAAACATAAATGTTTGGGTGCATTTTTTTCATGGTTTGTCCTCTAGATTGATTTTGCATGTCAATTATCTTCACTATTGAAATTAAATTTTTTTTGGAATTTTTTGGGAAACACAGCATTTACTCCCCCCTTACTTATTTTCGAAAATTTTTTTTTTTTATTTGGAATTCCAAATTTATATTTTGAATCGATTGTGATGGTCAAATTTTTTGTCAAAAATCATGCAAAAATTGACTAAAATTTTGACATGAAAAGCTTTCGGATCCATAGCTCCCATATTTGAAATACTCATAACTTTGTCAAAACTGAACCAATTTTCATGTTAGATGGCAATTTTTTCATGGTTTGGCCTCTAAATTGATGCTGCATTTTAAATATATTCACTTTTGAAAATACATTTTTTTTCGAATTTTTTGGAAAAAAGCATGTACCCCCCCCTTATTCATTTTTGAAAAAATTTTTTTTTCAAAATTTAGAACTCCAAATTTATATTTTTAATCGATTGTGGTGGTCACAATTAGTATAAAAAACAACATTAAAAACGATTCGAAGGGGGTCAAATTTTTTGTCAATAATCATGCCAAAATTGACTAAAATTTTGACATGTAAAGCTTTCGGATCCATAGCTCCCATATTTGAAATACTCATAACTTTGTCAAAACTGAACCGATTTTCATGTTAGATGGCAATTTTTTCATGGTTTGGCCTCTAGATTGATGCTGCATTTTAAATATATTCACTTTTGAAAATACATTTTTTTTCGAATTTTTTGGAAAAAAGCATGTACCCCCCCCTTATTCATTTTTGAAAAAATTTTTTTTTCAAAATTTAGAACTCCAAATTTATATTTTTAATCGATTGTGGTGGTCACAATTAGTATAAAAAACAACATTAAAAACGACTCGAAGGGGGTCAAATTTTTTGTCAAAAATCTTGCAAAAATTGACTAAAATTTTGACTTGTAAATCTCTCGGATCCATACCCCCATATTTCAAACGCCCATAACTTTGTCAAAACTAAACTGATTTTCACGTTTGATGGCATTGTTTTCTTGGTTTGTCCTCTAGATTGATTTTGCATTTCAAATATATGCATTATTGAAAATTAATTTTTTTTTAAAATTATTTGGGGAAAAAATGTTTTTGTGAAAATATGTAATTAAATATTTAGCTTCAATATTTGAAACTGATAACTGATAATTTGCCGGGCTACGCCTAAGCTAAAGCCCTGATTGTAAGCACACGTTCAGTTTAGACTCTCTGAATACCTCTATTTAATTCCATGTATGTACAATATACAATATTCAAAAACAGAAATAAGGCAGAGGATAGCTTCAGCTACTACAGGACATCGAATAGTCCACCGTCCACCGGCTATTATCTTCCTGAGCGCAGCTTAAAGTCGAGCCAAATGCCGCCCTTGTGGGCGCCCACGAAGATGAAGGGATCCAGTTCGATGCCATCGAGGGTGCGCCCATTGACGTGGACCTCGTAGCGGCCAATTAGGGCCGCCAGTGCGGCCTTGGTTTGGATCAGGCCCAGGCGTATGCCCACACACTGACGGGGTCCATTGCCGAAGCCGAGGAAGACGCCCAGGTGCTGGAAACGCTTGAGGCCGCCGTCGAGAAAGCGTTCGGGTCGAAATAGATGCGGCTCCGGATAGTAGCTGGGATCGTGGTGCAGTCCATAGATGGGTATCATGACATTATCGCCCGGATACACTTGCAACGGACTGCTGTGATGGCTGCCGTGAAAGACGTAGGGCGCCGTGCAGGTCTTCGATGCCCAGCCACCAGCCGGATAAATGCGCAGGCTCTCTGCGAAATGAGAGGTGAAACGTTTAAGAATGACGCAGAAAGAGGAATTGCAAAATTAAATAAATTTAAACGAGGGGAAAGGCAGAGAGCACAGTCTTTATGCATGCTGCTAATGAAACGTTTACGAAGGGAAGAAAGAGAGAAGAATAAGAAAGAGAGTGAGAGACTGAGTGAAAAAGAAATAGAGAGAAATTAGATGCAAGAAGAAAGCAGTAACGACAAATAAAAAGAGAGAGAGAGGTTCAAAAATGTTTACGAAAGCGGAAAGTGCAACAGAACGAGATAGATGTAATAGAGTGCCATAAAAAGAGAGAGAGAGATCTTAAAATGCTGATTTGCAAGAACCTTTACGAATGAAGCACAAAGAGGAAAGGGTAAATCGAGATGGGACCCACCATTCAGACAGGCGCTCAAATAGGGCAGCTCACTCAGCACCTCAAAGTCGGGCAGCAGCTGGCCGCCGGCACAGGCCTCGTCCAGCTCCCGGCGCAAGCGCTGCTGGCACTTCGGATAGCGGCCGAGCTGCGCAAAGGGAAGACCAGGATGAGCTCGCGATCGGCTTTCGGTTAGTCGGTCAACGCACCAGTAGGAGGCAGTGTGCTATCGTCGAGGATGTCGTGTCCAGGCCATCGAACATGAAGGTCATCGCGTGCGAGGTCAGCTGGGCCTCGGTTAGCCGATGCTCCCGCTGCATGTCCAGCAGCTGGTTGATGAAATCGTTGCGTTCCTGCCGCCTCTCGCGCCGCAGCCGGAAGGCCTCCTGCACCAGCTGGCCGAAGAAGCGCTCGTACGTGGGCGGTATGACCTTGGGCCGCAGGCAGCGCGGCAGGCGCGGAAAGAGCCCGTTCAACGCGCCCGCCAGCGCCAGCCGGTAATTATCCTCGGACATCTCCTTGTTGTGCTTGGCCACCGGCAGCGGCGCATCCCCAAAGCTGTGCGCCTCAATCCCCAGCACGCACTCCAAGAGATTCTCGCTGGTGAAGCGCAGTCCCAGCTGAAGGTGGATAAAGCTTTTAGCTTTTGTTGCAATCGGGATAAGGATATTTTTTTTGGGTAGCTTTCAGTGAAAGTACCAAAAAAGCTTAGCTTAGAACCTTTAAGCTTTCAGCTTAAGCATAACTTATCTAAAAGCAGTAAAAGCTTACTTAAATATGTTTTTGGTAAATATGCCTAAATTTAAATATATTCATTGGAGCTCACAGTGAGCTTTATCTGCCAAAAACATACTTATGTAAGCTTTAACTGCTTTTAGATAAGTTATATTCAATTTAACTAATAAAATGTATTAAATTTAATGCTTTTAGCCAAGTTGTGCTTAATTATATTTGCTTCAAACAAATATAAACTAGTTCTTGATGCTAACTTTAGATGAGCTTAATTACATTTACTGAATAAATTTCAATTTGTGGTCACATTAAGGAGCTTTAAATTTTTCCAATTCATTAAAAGCTTTATTTTTGGGCAGTTAGTTCAGATTTTCTATACACCAAATAAGCTTTAGGAAAACTTTTCACTCAAGCAATCAAAAAGCAGTTATATAGTTTAAATCGATATGCCACGCCCCCAGTGGGCGTAGCCCAAAAATCTTTACACCTTAGCTGATCCGGCTATGCACGAGTATATATTCAAAGTTTCAAGTTTCCAGCTACAAAAGCGGCGAAACAAAATGTGTTCATACGGACAGGCGGACAGGCGGACAGGCGGACATGCGGACAGGCGGACAATCCAAAAGACTCTAAGAACTAATACACCAATATTTAATTGCCACTCACATCCATGCCATTGTAGGGGTCGCCCCTGGCCAAGAGCTTGTCAATGTAGGCGCAGAGTTTGACGCAAGTGCGCTGCATATTGCCGTAGGCATTGCGTATACGCCCGCTGGTCAGCAGGGGGGAGAAAATGCCCCGCTGCCGCCGCCACTCGTCCCCGTCGAGCACAAAGGGATTGCAGGCGACAAACGGATCCTTTCGCGTATCGATCATCCGCGATGCGTCGTTGTTCTCAAAGTGCCGGAACGCACTCACGAACACCTCGTTGATCAGCTTGGGCTCCAGCAGCAGCAGCTTGGGGGACCGCACCAGATATGTCCCCACATAGCTGTCCGTCTGCCGGTATTTGCTGCAAAGGGAGCTATTAACTATAGTATCCAAATCACTACCTAGGTTGATGCTCTTCCGAGACTAATTGAATTCTTAAGTCAAATACATACCTTTAATATCCTATTATTCTATCTCGGCTAGTAAGATAGAGTAATAAAATATTAATTAAATATTTAAATTCTTGAGAATTATTTTTGCAAAACAGCTTTTTTTTAATTTTCTAAAAATCATGTGCATTTTTCAACAGATGATTGAGAATGAGAATTAAACTAAAGTTTAAGTCTGTAAAAATAGATTTTTAAACTAGTAAAATTTTTATATATTTTTTTAAAACAAAGTTTATGCCAAAATTAACAAAATTTTAACGTGCAGCATTTTTTAACTCATAAATTTGTAATTCCCATATTTGAATCCGGTTTTTGTATGATATAAAATTTATGTTAATGTTTGTCTACACTTTTTAATTATTCGATCTTTTGATAGTTGCTTAATCTATCTATCTATCATTTATCTTTTTGGAGCTAGTTTTGGATTTTTATTGTCTGTGAAAAATTGAAAAATAAAAAATTTCAAGTGCGTAATTTATCCCCTAACTTGCCTACAAAATTCCAAAATTGAAATTACAAAATTTTGATGTGAAATTTTAACGAACATAATTGAAATAATTTATTTCAATAATTTTAAAAACAAAATAGAATTTTTTAATTTTTTTTTATGTGAATCTGATAGTTCCCGAGTCTGTGTTCTAGCCCAGCAAGCAGTACTCACTCACGTATAAAGATCGCGCATATCGTTTAGGAAATGTCGTCGCGGCCAAACCATGTTCGGGAAGGAGCCGAGCAGCGGCAGGGCGCGAGGCTCCTTAATGCCGCGTCGGCGCCAATGGCCAAAGTTCCATGCCAGGAAGACGTACAGCAGCGAGAGCGTCGCGATGAGGATCATCAACAGGGCCAGAAACATGGCAACACAGCGATTCCGGACGACCGTTCAGCGGCAACTAACTGGAAGCTCCATCAACTGCATTTAGATTGGAATATGGGGAGCATCTGTGGACAGCCCAGTCTACGTTGCGTAATGTAGTTAATGCACGCCAATTGCCACAGTTGAGTGACGTCGGCAAATTAGAGATTTTCATTATCGAATTAGATGCTAAGTGGTTTTCCTGAGGGGTGTGAAATGCGGCGTTTGTTATCGAAAGAGCATGGAGAGCTTGTTTAGATGAGGAATTGCGGGGAAATTGCTTGCATTGGCACGGCACGCCATACTTTGTTTATCGATAACCAAAATAAATATATCGATCACTTGAATTATCGATGAACGATAAATATCTATGTGTGAGAAATCGGTTATTTATGATTTATTATTTATTATGATTTAGTATATCAACACTTTAATCGATTAGTTAATCAATTCTCTTAACAATTTACAAAATGATCTATTTTTCCTCTTATTTATCGATTATTATTTGACAAACTCTTCTTGACTTTTAAGCCCAATTTAAACTGTAACAAAATACCTCAATATTTTCAAGCTTTCTACTCAACAAATTTTAAAAATTGATCTTTTGTTTCTCAAAGTTTCAATCAGCTTTACGTGCATCGATTTGGTTTCGCTTTTTAGGATCAATTAATCACCCAAATCGCTTAAGCGGCAAAAATGATATTTGTTGTGACTGCACGAGTTGATAAACAGCTCTTTTAAGCCGAGATTCGACTACATTAATCACAGCTCTGGCACACACGCAACTTATCAGCTTTGCTGGAGAAGGTCAGCTATGAAAATTCCCATTTCACCTTTGCACCGACGACATTGACATTGTTTTACGGTACGTGACCAATTGACCGTTAACTGTCGACAATACGGAATCTAAATTTAGAGTTGCTATTAAAGACGCTTTCATTTAAGTTTTATTTTATCTGGCTAACGTATGTTGGGAGGACCGTAGGGGGCAGGTATTTTGATACCCGTAACATGCAATCGTTGAATAATACTTGACAGTTAATATTCGTTTTCTAGAGGCTTCTCCCAAATAGAAACTTTAATAAGGGTCATTACATTCATTTGTTTAATCATATACAGTTAGATATCTAGGTATATATGTTCAAGATTTATTATAATAAGAAGTAATTTTTTAGTTATAATTAAAATAAAATATTCTGAGCCCGTTTCTATGCAATACCAGTTTATAATATTTTTTATAATTATTTATTAAAATATTAAAATAATTATTAATTAAAATATATGCTAAATAAATATGTTTTTATTTAAAAATAATATTAAATACTATAAACACAAATTTCTGCAAATTATGTGAATTTTTTATAGGCACTAATTAAATTTGATTTGGCACTTAACGTCATTCAAATATCCGTTAATTGAAATAATTGGCACAGTCTAAAAAATCAGCTTTTCGATATGTTGCTGTGCTTGTGGCTTATCGCACAGAAACTATCGAAACTTGTGCTTCGAAAGCACACACAATATATCGATATTGTGTGAATGCACTTGCCCAGTGCAGGCAATCGATGTGCGATATATTTAAAAATAGCATCAAGAAACTCATAGGGTATATCGCCATTTTTAGGCAGACCGAACGAAGCGCTTCGCAGTTAACTTGCAACTACAAAATTCGTAATGGTAAGCGAATGCGATAAATGTTAATTTGTGCGCACTTCATCAAGCATTCGTCATGCCACAGCCGCGGCTGATAACCAATTGCCTGCCATGGCTGGGCCTGCTGGCGGCGTCGCTGCTCTGGCCGGCGGCCCCCGTCAACGGCTATGACAAAGAGATGACTGTGTATGTGGATGCCGGGAAGAAGGAGTGCCTCTACCACAACGTCAAGGTGGGCGAAATCATTGATTTTGAGTATCAGGTTATCGATGGCGGCCACGGCGATCTGGACATCAGCTTTGCACTGCTCGATCCCATCGGCCTCGTCATTGTCAGCGACTACAAGAAGCCCGAGAATATGCACCAGCACGAGGTGCAGAAGGAGGGCGACTATCGCTTCTGTTTCGACAACAGCTTCAGCATGTTCAATCGGAAGACGGTCTTCTTCGAACTGATCGTGGAGCGCGAGGGTGATCAAAACCATGGCGACGATCAGTGGCGGGAGATTAACGAGCTGACCGGCCTAACGCCGGACGAGTATTACGATATGAAGGTGCAGGACATTATGGACTTCATTGGACGCATCCGCATGCAGCTGACCAAGGCGCGCCAGCTGCAGGACGTGCTGCGCTCGCACGAGGCGCGCGATCGCAATTTGGCCGAGGCCAATTTCCAGAAGGTGAACAACTGGTCCCTCATGCAGATCAGCGCCATGATCGGCGTCGGCCTAATTCAGGTGTTCATGCTGCGCAGCATCTTCGAGACGCACGGCCGTATGCATAATTTCTGGCACAAATTGGGCATTTGATGATGCGGCCGCTGTTCGTCCTCGTTGCGTTCTACCAAAGATGTTTGCATTTTTATCAATTGCAATTGTTTAGATGCGAATTGTTAAATATTAGTCACAAGCTCCTTATCAGTGTCAACAACATAGTTACTAGCTCCAATTAGGTGTGTGCCAGTGTGTGTGTGTGTGTGTGTGTGTTCGCGCGTGTGTGTGTATGTGCATTTATTATACAAAAGCAATTGTTAGTTAAGACCACCATTCAGGTTACTCCAATGATCTGTTGCAAATAAAGCGTTGACTGACAGAATCAACAGAAATTTAAATCCCAGTAAGCTGATCAAGCTTGGAACATTTATATATACATATAAAGCTTCAGGTTCAAGTTATTATGTCTGCTTAAATTTCATGGCTTCGATTCGCCGTTGAGCTTGCCATAAATATTTTTCAAGTTTCTAAGTAATATATTTATTTAATATCTGCCTTTTTCGCAAATTTTAACTGAAATGTGCTTGCAAACTATTTTCGAACTGCTGAAAAATTATAAATTAGATTTCGTCTAAAAAGCTTTTTGTTTCTCCAAGATATTCAGACTAAACTTGCCTCCAAACATATCTAGAGAATATTGTTAGTATCGGACCACTACAATAAATAGCTTCTGTAGGAAAAATCGGTTCAGTAATTTCTTCTTGTGTAAAACTTTTTTGTTTCTTAAGTTATGCGGACCAACCTAGGAAATTAAGAGTATTATCATGCACATATCAATCTCAGACCACTACAGCACATACATAGCTAATACAGCTAATATAGCTAATTGGATCCTAAAATAAATTTTTGTTGAAATCTTTTATGTATATATTTTGCAAACTTAGCAACAATCGATAAATAATCCAGATTCTGTCTGCAGGGGTATTTAATCTTCGCCACCCCGAGGAGGATTATTTTTTCTCGTTGAAGTATACTTGCTAATCTCCTTTATAGCCAATATAATTTTTGGAGTTTCTACCTATTTTTAGCACTTATGTAGTTAACTGAGTATGGAAAAGGTTCGCACTATTTTGTTTATCTTAACAAATCTCAGTTCTTACTTTATATACTTTAAGTTTGAACGGAAATCATATATTATATAGTAGTAGCTGCATTTGAGACCTCTTTATAATATGCCTTAGAGTGTAGCCCATGTCCTGGGTATAAAGATCACCTATATAGCATATACAAACATCAAAATAAATAGTATTAAACACTGTTGCTGCCGAAATACAATTAAATACAAAAGGCTGGTTTGGGGCATTTACAAATGATCAGTTTCCACATTTAACAGTTTTTTTTTCATTTAATTTACTAAAAAAAAAACAGATCCACATAATTACTAGGCATGGTATTTATTGAAATTTTCCGCTTGCGACGGGCAGTGTTTGGGAGTTGGCGTGGAGATCTTTGTTGACTACTCCGCACGCTGATGCCCAATGTGGCTGCCGAACCGAATTGAACTGAAAGGCTTAAGCTGACGCGTGGGCATGCTTGTTGAGACGCTTCTGGCGCTCCAGTAGTCGCCGTTCGCGCTCGAACTCCTTCATGCGCAGCACATAGTCCTCGTATTCGCAAGTGAGATAGTCGTGCTTCTCGTGCGCGCACTGGTAGACGAAGGGGAACTTTTCGGCGCGGCAGCCATGGTACGTGAGCAGTTTGTGGGCGCAATAGTCGCGATCCTCGAGCGGCAGCTTCGCCGACTCCATCTCCTCCGTGGTGGCAATCATGACGCGCTCCTTGCGCGACTTGAAGCCCAACATGGGATCAAAGCTGGGCACCACATCCGGCCCGGGCGTTACGTCTGGCTTTATGTAATGGTTCAGAGCGTTGCCCATGCTGTGCTGGCGACAAAACACACGTTAAAACCATCGCAAAATGCAATCAGGAACAACAAAAAATAAATTACGTAAAATGTTTCTCCTCGATTGTTGCTGCTGCGGCGCTGCTGTCAGTTCAGCTGTTGTTGTTGTAGGCCGTCTGACAGCTGTTGTGCTGCAGGGCTGCAATAAGTTACAAACTCATTCAATTAATATCGATAGCCAAAGTTTGGGTTATTTTTGAATAAAGCGCATAAAAATGGCAAATTTGGCATGTCAAAGAATATATAATAATTTAATAATAATTTTGAAAAAGGACTAGCTGTTTATAGCAACTTGTAAAATATCGATATTATCGTTGGTTACAGGCTGCCATCGCAAGACCCCAGATCCAGACCCGAATGTCCTGTTGCAATTTATCGATAAGTTTTTATGGTGGTGCAATCACACAACAAGAAATATGCATTAAGTGCGCCAGTAGAATAGTTAATTTCTTAGTTATTTTATAAATTTTGTGTGCAATAAATTTTAGCCAAAAGTAAAGCGAACAATTCGCTCGATGTTTTAAGTTACAATTTATTGATTGATAGGCGCGCGCGACTAGCAAATACAAAAAAGTGTTGGTGTCATTTTTTTCTTCATTTTTTTAACGGTATACAGCAATAACGGCACACATATGTACATACATAAATATATGTAAAAAGCGCATACATATAAAATCGATTTGCAAAAAAAAAGCTATGGTTGGATTATTAAATCCAATGAAATATGGCGATCATTTCTATGAATTGTATACGAACAATACACGCAGGTAAATATATCTACTGTAAATAACTGTTCAAATGGCGAAATGCAACGGGCTAGCGGCGACATTGCAGTTGGGGTTGAAAAATCGATCGATTCGCCGTTTTGCAATGTATGTGTATGTAGGTCTTCAACCCCTAGCGACAGGCTGCTGTTTTTATTTTTTTTCTCTTTTTTTTTTTTGTGTGGTTAATTTTTTGGCCGGGGGTTGAAAGTTGGCGCCTGCCGACAAGTGGGCAGCACCACGGCCGAACAGCTGTTCGATAACAGCTGAGCCCCGGGCTGATTAACTGCCAATCGGAGTGCAGCGCGCGCGACCTGCATTAATTTATTTGTTGTTAAATCGATACGAGAGCACCTCATCGATTTTTCCTTTGCATTCCAATATACATATATGTTCGTATATACTCCCACTCACTGTCCCTCTCTCTCTCTCTTTCTCTCTCGTCCTCCCATACTGTTGGCATCGCAGGAGGCTGCAGAATGAGCGCAAGGCTCTCACCAAGCGCAAAAGCCGCAAGGAGAAATCGGCCGCAGCGATGGCAGCGGCCGCTGCGGCTGTCGTGCTGGATGGTGGCGCCGGCGGCGCCGTTGGCGGCATTGTGAATCCATTGGATCCGCCCCTGGTCAAGGATCAGCTGCTCCTTATGCCCGCATTTCCCGTGGCGCAGATTGAGCTCGATCCGAATGCATCGAAATTCGCAGTCTTTTCGGCCATACGCTCCACCGTGCTGGAGGCGGAGACGCGCTTTGCGCTATTTCACGAGGGGAGCGGACATGGCGGCATGTCCGCTGCATCGGCGCTCAAGAAATGGAGCGGCAATATGGGCTCCTCGTGCTGTCTGGTCTGCGCCGGCAGCTGCATGGTCAGCAATCTGGTCGATTGCGTCTGCCATGCACCGTTAGTTGTGGCCGGCGGCGGTGCAGCTGGTGGCGCTGCCATCGCAGCGGTGGCCGCTGGCGCTATTATACCGGCGGACAAGCGGACAACGAACAGCGCGAATAGCGATGCCGACTCGGACACGGAGGAGGTGGAGGAACGCGAACCGGTCTACGCCACAGTGCCGCTCATTGTCGGCGCCGGGATGCGCAGCCTGTTCGAGCTGATTGCGGACGCGCGTCACATCCAGCCGCTGTTGTGCACCAAGGCGCTCAAGGCGCTGCTCGACGTCATCCAGGGCCAGCAGCCGGAATCGTTTAAGCTCGAACCGGAGGAGCTTGTCAATCCGTTCTACGATCTGCTGCTCGATTTGGCCACCATGCCGGCGGCGATCAATTCCACCACGGGCGCCGAGGCCAACTGGTCGGCCATGGCCTGCGCGGCGCTCCTCGGCCTCTGCATTGCACGCGGCGATACGGGCAAGATGCTGAAGGCCATCGCCGCCATGCTCATGTCACCCAGGCAGCTCTCCGGCCAGATTGTCCAGCTGCCCGCCGTCCTGGCCGCCCTGCAGCACACGGTGGTCAGTGCGGCGCTCAACAAACCGACACGTCCCGACTTCCACAGTCACGGTGTACCGCACAATTCCCTGATTGATGAGGTGAGTGCGGGCAAATTGTTGGCAATATTGTCGAATGGAAGATATGTCGTATAACCCTAGGTTCGATTTGTATAGCATTATTTAGCTTTTCGAAATTTAATTAATATTGATTAAGAATCTAAATGAAAATAATATTTCTGGGCTCGACTATTAAACTAAGCTTTCTTAGAGCACAAAATTTAGTGCCAGGGGATGAAAAGGAATTATCAGTTTTTTGTCATTTAATCAAAATTGTATTGATTATAGACAAAAATAGTAGGTAGTAAATTTATATTTGATAAGATATCTAGTTTTAGGCTTGATTTTTCGACTGAGCTGATAACATACGAAAATTAAAAGGATGAAGTTTAATAAAGGAGAATTATTTCCTGAGCAATATAAGAAAGGTAGAAAATAATAATTTAAGTGTAATTTTTAAATAAGGACGTTTACTCATTAAATCTATACAATATCTAAGTTAAAGTGGTAGCTATGTTTGTTTTTATGTCTGTCTTTAATGACAAACTGACTTATTGACTATAAATAAGCGAGAAAGCTGAAAGCGAGAACGAATTTGGAATTGGAAAACTGTAGTATCTAATTTTTGTTTGCAGACAATCCAAAAACCCTAGCTGAAAATAAGAGCTCCAGCTTATAAGGTGAAAAATAGATAAAAGTGAAAACCTTAAATTGAAAACATCATTAGAAGGAATTCAAAGAAATTGTTTCCTTAAGAATAAAGAATTTGTTACTGTAATGTATGGAAAAATGTCTTAAAACAGAATTGGAAAATTTTTGGTAAAAAGAAGTTGGCAAATAAGTTTTATTGAAAAACTTATTGGCTAGCGTAATTACAAAAGCATAATAGGATTAAGATAGATTTGGAATGTAATATGCAACTATATTTGAAGTAAACATTTGGAATTTCTCTAACATTTTCTCCCCCTTCTTGCAGTTTGCTTTGAAGCTATCCACGTTGACGACCTCGCAGCAGCAAACGGCGCCGGCCATGGCCTGCGATGGCGTCTTTGTCTATGTGCTGTACGGCGGTGCGCTGATAAAGATTGGCACCGGCTTCGGCGGCTCCTACAAGGGCCATGTCTATGCACAGAACGAGGAGTTCTGTCGCGAGCGGAGCGCCTGGCTGGGCTTCAGCGGCGGCCAATTGTATTTCCGGCGCAATTGCAAGCGCAGCGCCGATCAGCTCCAGCTGGTGGGCATGGACACGCTGGCGGTCAAGTCAATGAATCCCCTCAACATGCTATCCATGCGCGAGGGCCTCAACTATGTACTCTTCACGGACGACGATTCATTGCATGCCATATGCAGTAATCGCGATGTGAGTACAAGTCTGTGGCTATTATAAGGGTCATATTCGTTGGGACACCTAAATATATATATATTAGTGTTATGTTTTATATAAACTAGATTAGATGGTTTAGAAGTCTTGCAACAGATTGCTATCGTAATAACTCGGTGTAATAGTGAATTTTGATCTTTTACATCAGATTTGAGGAGGTGTCTATTCTAACCGAGAATATTTTAAAATCAAGAAGTGAACCTTTGTCAAAAAAATTATACGAATCAAACCTTTTTATTTTCTAAAGAAAAGTTTTTGTTTAATTTTATATATATATTTATATTGCCGGAAACTGTTTCATTTTCTGATGCTCCTATTTATTTATTTACCTGTTTTGAACTACCATTTTTAAAGCATAATAAATTAAATATTATTTAACTGAGCGTACAATCTGAGAACCTGCATAAACTATAAACTTTATCGATACAGAACTTACGATTCAAAAGGCTCTAGTTCTTATAATCTCTATATAGGTATAAGGTATAAGAATTATGTTTAGGGCTTTCCTAATACGAAATATGCAATTAAAATAAATAAATAAAAGAACTTAGATTCACATTTCAAGCTAAAGCATCTGCTGTAGATGCGAGGAACTGCTCTTGGACTCATCCCATTCCTTTAGCCAGTTCTAATGGGTTTCCCTTTGCTTTTTCCCTTCCAGGACACACTGGTTGTAAAGAAACTGAATCTCTACCACAACAGCTACAGCAGCGAGCCGCCGCCGTTTGAGCTGCCGCTGCAGCTGGCGCGCAAGAAGTTCCGCACCCTCGGCTACGCAGCCTTCGAGGATGAGCTGCTCAATCAGCATCAGATCCAGCGCATACAGTCGGCGCACAATAGCTTCGAGCCAAAGCTGCCGGCGCCGTGCCGCGACGCCGACGTCCTGGGCATGGCGTGCGGCAAGGAGTTTGGCCTGGTGCGCGCCAGCAATGGCCGTGTCTACTACTATGGCAAGTCGGCGGCGCTGGGCTTGAAGTGTGTGGGCCGGACGCCCACGCTGAAGCTAACCGAACTGATTGTGGCGAAGGCGGCGCACATTGTTCACGTCGCCGTTGGGCACGATGGCATCCATGCGCTGCTCGTGAACGATGATGGCACCGTCTTTTTTGCGGGCACCGCGCGACGCGGCGAGGACGGCGACAGCTCCAAGAATCGACGGCAACCGAAGGCGGTCAAACCCAAAAAGATGAACAAAATCGATGGTCATGTGGTCGTCCATGCCGCCTGCAACAATGGCACCTCCGCCTTTGTGACCAAAACCGGCAAACTGATCATGTACGGCAAGGACACGGCCCACTGCGATTCGATGGGCTTCGTCACCGAGCTGCTCGACCAGCATGTGACCAAAGTGGCGCTGGGCAAGGCGCACTGTGTCGCCCTCAGCGCCAAGGGGCAGGTCTTCACCTTTGGCCTGAACAACAAGGGCCAGTGCGGACGGATCTTCAACAAAATGATGCCCGTCCGCGATGTGCCCAGCTGCTCGGCGGCGTACGTGCTGCTCGGCCAGCGGCACAAGGTTGACTTCTCGACGCTCTGCGATTACGATGATCACAATCTGGTGCAGGGCCAGTGTCGCGTCTGCGTCATGTGCCGCGAATGCACCGGCTACAATGTCAGCTGTGTCTCGGCGCTGAATGTGCCGCTCGAGCAGCGTCTGGCCGGCAGCATTTGCCCCTGCGGCCACGGCGATGCCGGCTGTGCCAAGTGCGGCCTCTGCGCCGCCTGCGTTGCCCTGCAGGAGAGCGAGATTGGTAAGTGGACAAATGATCAATACATCCCATTCACTTTCTACAAAATAGAACAATTTCCTATTGGAATTCATTTGAGAAGTTATTTAATTGATTAAATATATTATGCAAAACAAAATATATGTTTTGGAATAAGGAAAATAATATCAGAAATTAATTAGATATTGATGATGAATATCATATAATGCATTTCTGATATTGTTTGTTTTTTTCCCAATATATATCAAATTCATTAAATAAATAAATAAATAAATTCCCAAGTGAGAATTGTTTATTGTATATTTATAAAAAAAAAAAGTAAAGCTAATATAAACATAACAACATTTCAATGATTCCCTGCTCTCACTAGAATTGTTTTGTGTATCATTTTCAGAAATGATTTCACATTTTTCTCTATTTTCCATTGTTCAAAACTCAGAAGTTCTTAGAACGAAATCAGCTATTAAATTAAATATATTATTGTAGTCGACGAATGAGCAAAATGTGATGCGAAATCAAAGCGTAGAATTTGTAAGGTGTAGAAAGAGAAAAAATATGCGTGTAAAAAAGGAATTAGTTATACTAACTCTTTGTTGTTGTCGCTTTTGCAGTTGCAGCCGATAGCAGGGCGGAGCTGAAACCTTTGCCGGGTGAACTGCAGCGCCAGCAGCGCTCGAAGACGTTGATTATGCGGCGCAAGGAGAAGAAACCATTGGAGCTGGAAACGGGCGCCGCTGGCGGCAGCGGCGGCGGCGGCACGCCCACCGATCTGGACAAGGATCCGCCGCGCGTCGCACCGCTGGCACCGCAAATCCTGCAGCTGCCCAGCGGCTCGCCGGTGGTGCAGGTGGCCTGCGGCCTCCATCATACCGTCGTGCTCACACTGGCCGGCGAGGTATTCACCTTTGGCAGCAATCAATACGGCCAGCTGGGCACCGGCGATCTGCAGGCAATCACCGGCCCGGTTCGTGTACAGGTGCAGGGCGCCATTAGCCAGGTGGCGGCGGGCAGCAATCACACCGTGCTGCTGACCCACAAGGGTGTCGTCTACACGTTTGGCAACTACCAGAAGGGCCAGCTGGGCCGTTTGCCCAGCGATTACGGCCAGAAGACGGTGCCCACCAGCGCGATTGCCCAGCAACAGCTGCTGCTGCTCCAGCAGGAGGAGGAAGCTGCCAGCAAGGAGGCCGCCAGCATGTTGCCCGGTGGCTCCAAGGAGTCAATTCTGGTACCGCCCAACACGGCTGCCCTAATAGCGCAACGTCAGAAGTTTCTATGGAATTGTGCGCCCGGCGCCGTCTTGTAAATAAACCGAAACTGTTCACTTTGACGTTCGATTTAAATATGCATTTGTTTTGCAGTGGCCTGGGACCCAGCTATGGCAAGAAGGTTACCTGGATCGGCGCCAATGGCGATCAGACGTTTATCAAAATCGACGAGTCGCTGATCACCGCGCAAATGCTGCCCAAGATGCATGTGGTGGCCAACAAAAAGACCATAAGTAAGTGTCGATGCAGTTGCAGTAAACCCCAAATCGAATTTAACGGTTAGGAAATGCATATATTTGTATAATGTATATATATATATGTGTATTTATTGGGGTTCGGTCTAGCTGTCCGTTCGTATGAACTCTATTTTTCTCCCCGCTGTTAAAAGTATAGGCTTGAAACTTGGAATGTATACTCGTGTATACCTGCGACAAATAAAGTGTTCATATTTTTTGGCTACGCCCACTGGGGGCGTGGCAATTCGATCATGTATATAACTCTCTTTTTTATTTAATTACTTTACTAATTACTGATTAACTTCTCTAAAGATCGCACAGTTTTCTGATCTGATTTTTCTCAAAAGATCAAGATCAAAAATTATAAATTTTTCCAAAACCACAAAGCTAATTAAGACTGTTTTTTTTATCTGTTATATAGTGGGCAAATTTTTGTATTAATTACACTTTGGCATTTATTTTGCATTGCTCTCAATTTGTTTGTGGAACATGATTAATTGATCATTGTTTTTTGCTCCTCCAGTACTTATACCCAGCATACCGCTGTCCTTCCAAACGCTCTCCATCAACCGAAGCGATGGCAGCTGCACTCCGCATTATCGCGGCCAGACGAACTTTGCGCAGCTGCTGCAGACGCTGCAGCTGAATGGCCAGCCGGAGATCAATCGGAATGTGGATGTGGCGACACCGGTGATGGCCGAGATGCCGCTGATCGGCAGCAGTACGGCGGGTGTGCCGATCAATGAGCAAATGTCGCGCAGCATGCACGAGGCGCGCAATCACATCTTCGAGGAGCACCAGCACCTGGAAGCGGCCCAGCCGATATCGGTGCCGGTTACGCCGCGCCAGCAGCGACGCATACGACCCCGTCCGGAGGCGAACCAAGCGAGTCCCGCATCGCCGGAACAGCAGCCGCTGCTGCCGCCGCCGCCGCAAATCGCATTCGCCATGGATCCCAGCTACAACGTCCTGTGGGTCTTCGATGGCGGCGCCCGCAAGCTGCGCTGCCACAATGTCCTCGCCAGCGAAATAGCCGAAAGCGATGTGGTATGTGAAAAGCGCTCTTCATTTACTTGGAAACTTGACTTGATGTTCAATTAACTGCTTGTAGACCTGTAGATAACCATATATCTATATAGCTATAGCTAGAGCAGGTGCATTCGGGTGAGGTCTGGACGTTTGATTTTGGCAACAGGTTCGCTTGAAACGGATCCATTAAAATAATTGAGGTTCTGGGCTAATACCGGCTATCTTGCTGAAGCTTCCATATTTCTGACTAAGCCGACCGCCAAAAATAGACAAACATTTTGATATGTAAAGCTCTCGGATCCATATCTCCCATAACTTTCTCAAAACTAATCCGATTTTCGCGTTTGATGGCATTTTTTTCATGGTTTATCTTCTAGATGGATTCTGCATTTAAAATATATGCGTTATTAAAAATAAATTTTTTTTTCTATTTTTTGGGGAAAAAAGCATGTATCCCCCCCCTTACTCATTTTCGAAAATTTTTTTTTTTCAAAATTTAGAATTTCAAACTTACATTTTTAATCGATTGTGGTTGTAACAATTAGTATTAAAAACAACATTAAAAGTGATTCTGAGGAGATCAAATTTTTTGTCAAAAATCATGCCAAAATTGACAAAAATTTTGACTTGTAAAGCTCTCGGATCCATATCTCCCATATTTCAATCTCCCATAACTTTCTCAAAACTAAACCGATTTTCGCGTTTGATGGCATTTCTTTCATGGTTTGTCCTCTAGATTGCGTCTGCATTTTAAAAATATTCAATATTGAAAATAATTTTTTTTTTGATTTTTCGATTAAATATCATGTACTTCCCCCTTACACATTTCCAAAAAAAATTTTGTTTTCAAAATTTAGAAATCCAAACTTATTTTTTTGATCAATTGTGGTTGTCACAATTAGTATAAGAAACAACATCAAAAGCGGTTCTGAGGGGGTCAAATATGTATATAATTAGTATGGTATATAATAGTATTTTATGGATTTAGAGTGGAATTATGCTAATATGTCTGAAAGATATCAATATAGGACGACTATATCATATAGCTCCCATTGGAACAACTAATCGAAAAATGAGTTTCTATATGAAAAACTGTTTTAAATAGAACATAAGAATTGATTTAGAATGAGTCTAGTTAAATAATAATAATGACAACTTGTTGACCCATTTAACTGAGTTTTAACCGTTTGCAGAACGCGGCCAACTATCGGGCGCTGCTGTCGCCGGAGCTGTCGCTGCCGTGCAAGGCGGAGGCGCGTGTTTCGCGCTCGCAGGCGTCGCTCAATCTGCTGGCCTGCCTGGACATACTGACGTCGGCCCAGGACAACATACCCGGCTGCTTTGAGCAGGCGCTGCCGCAGCAGCCGCACCAGACGGCCGAGGCGCAGAGCGGCGAGTATCAGGTGGTGAATCGGTTCGATAACTTTGGCGGCGGCTGGGGCTATTCGGGGCACAGTGTGGAGGCCGTTCGCTTCTCGGCGGACACGGACATTGTGCTTTGTGGGTTCGGCATGTTCGGCGGACGCGGCGAATACAGCTGCAAGCTGAAGCTGTACGATCTGGGCAGCGATGGCGGCGGCTACGAGAAGGAGGGCGTCCTCATCAGCGAGACCAAGGAGGTGCCGTACGAGTGCGCCGCCCGGAGCAAGCATCACATACTGCTGCCGAAGCCGGTTAGCGCGGCGGCGGGACGCTGGTATTTGGTGTGGGCGCGGATCGCGGGCCCATCATCGGACTGCGGCTCGTGCGGCCAGGGATCGGTGACCACCGAGGATCAGGTGGTGTTCTCCTTCAAGTCCAGCAAGAAGGCCAACAATGGCACCGATGTCAACTCCGGCCAAATACCAGCGATACTCTACCGCCTGGTCACCCAGGACAGCAAACAGGTGCCGCTGCCCCTCGACGCCGATCCCGTGCAGCGCATCTCGCGCGCCTTCGCCAACAGCGTCAGCCGCGAGTGCTTCGAGAGTCTGGTGGTGCTGCTCAGCTGGTCCTGGGACTGCTTCAAGACCCAATTGCGCGAACAACGCGATCGCGCCCGTCCCCTGCAGCTGCAGCAGACGCTGCAGTATCTCGGCTATGTGAACAAGTCCTGTTTGCGCCTCCTGCGCAAATACACCAACGAGATCTATCCGCAGCGCGCAACCAACGGTGCAGCGGCAGCGGCGGCCGCAGCAGCCGCAGCGGCAACCGCCGCCGCCGCCGCAGCGGTGGCAACGGCATCAACGGCAGCCAGCACCTCAGCGGCGGGCAGTGCCGTTGTCGCCGCACTCTCCAAGCTCCAACAAAAGCCAAATGCCAAAGGTGAGCACACACAGCATATTCGGCCCGCCCGTTCAGCTCCTGACCGCCTCTTTCTGTTTTTTTTTTTTCGCCCACGCAGAGAAGCCGTCGGGTCGCGCCGGCAGCGGCACGGCCTCGGCGCTGCCCAACAACGGATCCGGCCTGGGCTCCGGCACGGGAGCGGGACGCAAAACCAATCTGGAGAACATTCAGCTGGCCGAGTGCATTGGCAACGTGCGCGCCCTGCTCATCAGCATCTTCTGCGACGACATCTTCAAGGACATTGCCACCGACGAGGGTGAGTGCCGGCGCACAGTGGGATCAGTTTGGAGTTATTGCCGCAAAAATCACTGACATACGGAGTGACCTTTGTTCATGGGGCTATTTTGCAACCAAACGTGCCACGCTTAGATGGGGATATTTACTAAACGATATAGTATAATGTATATTCGATATCAGTATCCACAGCTATTTCTAATCCAGCTGGAGTCTCCTTAAGTTTTCTATATACTATATTGAAGTCGTTATAAACTAGCGATCAAAAATTTACCTTTTGTAGGAAAAACTTTTGCTACTCATTCAAGAAGCGAACAGAGTATATTGGGTTTGTGAACAGTCGGTTCGTGTGAGACTTGAAATTTTGAATCGTGCCATATAAAATGCTAAGATTTCATGGTTACGCCCACTGGGGGCGTGGCAATTCGATAGAATCTATATATCTGCGACAGTTTTAACGCTAGAGACATAAAGATTTGGCAGACAGATAACTGATGACCTCCTCTAAGAATCACACAAACATTTTTTGGATACTCCCACTGGGGGCGTGGCAAATCGATAGAATCTTTTTATCTCTCTCAGTCTTAAAGCGAAAGACATCAAATTTTGAAGACAGATTACTGATAACTTGTTCTAAAATAAAGAAAAAATTGATTTGGCACGCCCACTTGGGGGCGGGTAACAATTTTAGAGCTAAACTTACCAAATTTTGTTTACTGATGACACAAATTATAAAAATCGATATATTTCCAAAATAACAATAATAATTAAGACCGTTTTCGACTCTTTTAAGCTGTTATTGTATTGTGAAAGAGTATTGTGCAGTCGGTTACACTTGACGAAAAAACGCATATATTTGGTATATTATTTAAAATTTAACCGTGCATTTATTGAAGAATGTTTAAGCTCAGATTGAATGACCTTTTGTGCAAACAACTAATCCTCTGCTGCTTCTTGCAGGCTACGCCTTGGTACTGGAAATCCTGGACGAGTGCCATTTGAGTTTCGTGGCCTGCTTCGATGCATTCTACCCGACATCCTCGCTCAAGTGGAACTGCCTGTGCGATCTGCTGGCCCAAATGGATCGTGGAGCGCTCCACTCCCGCCTGCTGAGCGCAATACTCGCCGGCCTCTGCTCGCCGACGGTGAAGCTGCGCGCGACGTTCTCGCTGCTGAGTGCGTCCGGGAATGAGCGCCAGTCGATAATCAGTCCCAGCGACAACTCGGGCCTGCCGATGCTGTCCTCAACGGAGGCGCATCAGTATCCGATACTCGTCGAGCAGATGATCTATCGGACGCAGCAGGAGAAGAGCGACTTTCTGAGCAACTCGTGGACGTTCAAGGATGTTCTGGTGCGTCTGCTGGACATCATCGCCAGTCCGATACGGGCGCGCATCGAGTCCATTTACAGCCGCTGCCTGGGCGGCAGCTATGCGCTGAAGGAGTGCATCAATCAGGGCCTCATTGACAACTGTTGCCATCTGCTGGCCCGCGTGCTGGCCGAGATTGTCTACCAGACGGCCCTGGGTGAATACGATAAACTGTTTTTGCCGCCGCGCACGCTGCACTCGACGGGATCGCGTTTCGCCCGCTGCGATCTGAGTCGCACCTGGAACACGGGCAACTTTGGGCCGGACGCGATCGCGTTCTCGGTGGACCGGCCGGGCATTGCGATAGCCGGCGCCATGGTCTACTCCGGTTCGGGCAGCTACGATTATCAGCTGGAGCTGCTGTTCGATAATACGGTCGATCTGCAGCCGCAGCACAAATGGGAGACCCTCGAATCGATATCGGGCAGCTACGATCAGGAGGCGGTGCACAACGATCTCGCCGAGATCAAGTTCGAGCATCCGGTGCACATCAAGGAGCACGCACGCTACGCCCTCCGGCTCTGCACGCAGGGCGCACGCACCTGCTCCGGCGACTCCGGCATACCCACCGTGCGCGGTCCGTGCGGCACCAACTTTCATTTCTACGCCTGCGATCTGAGCTTCAACGGCACCACGCCCGCCCGCGGCCAATTGCCCAGCGTGCTCTACTACAGCACGCCCATCAAGCAGCAGCAGCAGCAGCATCAGCAGCAGCAACAGCAGCTGCACCAGCAGCAGCAGCTACTCTTGCAGCAACAGCAACAGGAGGCGGCCGGCTGTTCGACGGATGCGACGCACGGCGGCAACGCCGCGGCCAGCAGCGAGATATCCACACGGGACACGGCGCTCCAAATTGCCGCCGACATAACCAAGAAGTGCACGGAGCTGCTCATCCTCGCGCGCAATGCGATGGCCGCCTCCTGCTCGCCCACGGACAACTCGTCGTCGAATCACACACAGACCATCGACTCGGAGCACAACATAACGCCCATCGAGGAGCACATGGACATCAATTGGGCTAACAATTCGCGCACCGCCGCCCTGCCCGTCGATCCGCAGCTGTCGACGACGGCCCGGGATCTGGGCAAGCGCATCGAGTCCTTCTCCAAGGGCATCATGGAGACGCTCAAGTTCGACAAGCGCTCGACGAACCCCTTCGAAATGGAAATCGAGATCGGCGCCACCGAAATCGGTGTCGAGGAGACGGCCGAATTGAGTTTCTCGAACGTGCAATTGTCCGCCAAGCTCAATGGCAACGAGCGATCCGAATACGAGCTGGCCGCAGAGCAGCCGCTGCCGGCGCAGCAGCAACAGTTGCCGGCACAGCAACAGCAGCAGTCGCAGTCGCAGTCGCAGCTGCAGCTGCAGCAACAGCAAGCGCAGCAGCAGCAGCAGCAGCAGCAGCAGCAGCAGCAGCAACAGTTGCCGACACAGCTGCCGGCACAGCAACAGCAGCAGCAGCAGCAGCCGACGGCGTCACATCAGCAACAACCAACAGCACCGCAGCAACAGCCGACGGCGCCACAGCAACTGTTGCACTCAGACTCGGAGGAGGCGCAACTGGTTGTTGGTGGCGGCGGTGTGGCCGCTTTGCAGCTGCTCGAGGTGTTCAATTTGGCCGCCTCAAACATGTTCCATACGCTGCTGCCGCTGGTCTATGCCCACATCGCCAATCTCGCCTGCAGCGATCCGAAGAGCTCGGTCCAAATACTCGGCCTGATCAAGGAGATATTGCCGCACATCGCGGCACTAAATCAGATGCACGTCTCCAAGGAGCAGCGCACGGAACAGCCACGCCCGGAACCGACACCGGCCAGCAGCACAACCAGCAATCATTATTGCGTTGTCGAGAGCGAGCATCCGTATCGCAGCGCCAGCATCAGTTGCTATCGTGTCGAGTTTCCGCCCTGCGTCCAGTGGCTGACAATTGAGTTCGATCCGCAGTGCGGCACCGCTCAGCTCGAGGATTATCTGCTGCTCTCGATACCCATGCGGCCGGCGGCCGTCACCCAGCCGTGTCAAACGGCCACAACAACAACAACAACGACGACAACATCAGCACCCGCCGGCGACGACTACTACGACATACTCGATAACAACGTGAGCGGACAACGACGCGTCCACAACGCCCAGCTCCAGATGAGCAGCTGCTGCCGCACGCCGGGCTCGGCCTCGGGCTCGGCCCCCATCGGGCGCCACCTGGACGCAGTCGACCACGAATGGATTGTGGTCAAGAAGTTCAATACGTAAGCGTCCAGGCTCTATCTGATATGCATATAGATAATAATTTGATGTAGATAAAAATATCGCGTGAAAGTAGACATAGATAGTGGTAGCCGAGAGATTAGTTTGCATGAATCACGAATATATATGGGTGTGCATATATATTCGTGCAATTCTCTTGGCTTTGAAGCTATCTTATAGAGACTTGGCATAAATCCATATTCCTATATATTTCCTCTTGAAGCTAGAGGATTTTATCTATATATATTTCTCAATTTTAAAGCTAGATACATTTAATTTTTCAGATAGATTACTAAAGGCATCTTCTAAAGAAGATGAGGGCGTTGCAAATTGATCAAATCTATGTAACTTTGGGGCGGTTAAGCCACAATTTTAGAGCCATATAGTTTTTGGCAGATAGTTTTCTGTTTTCCGTTTACAAAAATCTAAATTTTTTCAAAATAACAATTATTTGGATCGTTTTCAACTGTTTTAAGCCAGAATTATACTGTGAACGAGTTTTGAGGAGAAGGTTACAACGGCAACGTTCTTACTGCTTTTAAATTGAGTCCTGTACTTGAGTTTTGTATTTAATAATTTTGAAATTATAAGAAATTGAAATTCGAATTTTGTTCTAAAATCGGCAATTTTGTTCACCTTGGTCGGATTTTCATTGATTTCGTATATGTATGAATGATTAGCAGGTATTATCCGTCTTTAAATGGATCAAGTCTTCTGCTTGTCATTTAATCAAGTACGTTCAGTTCAAAATATAAGCATAGGTATAATAAACAAAAAGAAAATTGTCCTACTAGATGTTTAGATGAGCTTTCACTGTTGAACTTATTGCATTTTTCCTCTCTCTCGCCCTCTCTACCTCACAGCGCCTCCAATTGGCTGCAGAATGTCCTCATTTTGCCTGGGAACTGTGTTGAGTTCTCTCTGGAAACGGCCTCGCTGTATGCCCAGGATCCGCACAACAATCGCTATGGCTTCAAGTGTCTGGTGGTTGGCTACGATAATCCCACGGCGGTAAGCTAAACGCGCTATTTAGTTCCATCTCTGTCTAATCTCTGAACTATTGCCTTCTCGCTCAGATCAATGCCAGCAACTCGTGTCTCATACGACTGGAACAGGAGCTGGCCTATTTGGGCGGCATGTGCAGCGCCAATCTCATGAAAAAGGATCTTAATTTACCAGGTAAATTATTATATATATATATTTGATATTCGTATGTTTTGAATTTGAGGTGAAAAGATAAAAGGCTAGTACTTTAGTAAAATTGTGCTCTTAGTGTTAAGCTGGGAAATAACAGAAATAATAACATTTTCTTAATGCAATTTTTTTTTGTATATAATCTGATATAGTAATATTTTAAATTTATTTAACTTAATTACGTAAATTGTTAAATATGTAACGTAACATATCTTTATACTCGTTCACAAAGTGAAAAGAGTATATTGGGTTTGTACAATGTCCGTCGTGCTGTCCGTCCGGATGAACGCAGGTTTTTTTTGGCGCTATTGAAGAGAGAGACTTGAAACTTTAGATAAATACTTGTTAACTACAAGACAAAATGTTACGATTTCTGTGTCACGCCCACTGGGAGGCTGGCAAATCGATAACATGATGTCGATACCCTCAAAACGCAGATCGATAAAAGGTTCAAACTCTTTTTTGTAAATATTTTGTTCCTGCTTGTTTATAATATACATATATATGTTTATATATATATTCATATTAATTAATTAACGCTTGTTTGTTCAGATGACAAGGATATCGAAGATTTGAGCGGCATTGAGGAGACAATTAGCGCTCACCACGCTCTGCTCTCGAAGGGCTTTGCGCTATCCGAACCACAGCTGACTGTGCACCAGGCATTGGAATCATATCTGCCCATTGGGTAAGTCGTGAATTGTAATAAAATTGGAGCGAATCCCTGCGAACCGGTTCGCGTTTATGTCCTTTTAACAATCGCAATTTCATTCGGGAAGCAAATATAATATAATCGCTGTTATGTTACTGTCACACTGTTAACAAGAGACTGTTGTTTATCTTCCCACCATATTGGCCAATTTTGGCCGGGTTATTTTGAGAAACAGAAAATTTGTTCATACAAAAGCTCAAATTTTTAATGATGGCATTTATTTGCCCTAATGGTCCGATGCAATTTACTTATCAAAGCTTTAAGTTTTTTAACAGCACTTCCGAAGAAATTAATGTTAATCCTTCCTTTGTGCATTATTGGAAAAAGCTATAAACGAAATAAAACGAATCAGTCTGTTATGTTATCATACTTTTTACTAAACATAGACTCTTAAAAAAAGATGTTTATAACATTCCTTACGCCTAAAATTATTTACAGTATAATATTTTAGGATATATACTGATTGTTCAAAACGATAAATGAGGCAAAGTTTTTAAACATTGTCTTAAGCCATAACTCTTTTTTACAGCTTCAATAATTGTAGATTTACGTTAAATGAATTTATGTACACAGATACATACAGATAATACTATGCATGTGGGCATTTCCACGGTGTCGAACGGGAACGTCGTACATTTTTAAAAGGACAAAATTTAAATTAAAAACCATCTTGTTAAGTTGGGAGCACAATATTTAGAGGCAAAGTTGAGAGTAAACGTAATCGGGGGCAGCTATAAAAATGCAAAATTCAGCGACGGAATAATGTCATTTTATTTTTTTATAAGTTTCAGTTTGACTAAGAAAAATGTGTTCTATTTTTTTAAAAGCATTTTCTGATTCTATACGGGACATTCAATCGGAAAATATTTGTCCCACAAAGGAAATGACTCATTTATTTTTGTAATAAAAAAAAAGATTTGCTAATTTTTGTCGAATAAGATTGTGTTCAATTTTAAGAATAAAAATAGGTGTATTTCCAATTTTAATGGAATTTACAAGGAAAGCTATATGATTTTTTTTGCGATTTGGCACGGTATAAACTTTAAATATTTTAAATATATTATTTTGTTTTACTGTACTCGTTGGTTTTTTCATTATAGTTATAAAACTATTATTTATCACGTAATAAGAACAAAATATGTTTTTTGTTTGTTAATCGAGATTTGCTTGATCTCTTGTTGATATAATTTTGTTTCTCTTCAAGAAGGGCAAATTGCAGAGAAAATTCTATGAAAAATGATCAAAACGAGAATTCGCTTTTATGCAGCTTTGCAATCGAGCATCATGGTAAATGAATTCAAGTGTTAATTGTTTAAATTAATAGCATTTTAATATTTTTCTTAGATAATATTAGAAACTAATGTTTCTATTTAATGTTAATTTTTTGGCCATGATGGATCTTTCTGTGGAAATGCCCATATATGTATACATATATACATATATATGTAGGTTCTAGATAGGTCAATGGAATAACGTTAGACAATACAAACTAAACGTAAGCTATGAATTTGGTACAACGAAAGGTCACTCTTGGTGGTTCTTGGTGGTGCTGCTGGTGCGCTGCATCGCTCCGCTTTAGCTAGCGTCTTTCAGCTGTGTGTGTGGCTTGTGTGAGTGTGTGTGTGTGCGTGTGCGTGTGTGCGTGTAGCTTTACAAATCAGTCTTGAGCAGGCCAGCATTCTCGATTTGGTATACAATCTGCGTCTCCTTGTAGGTGCGCGGCTCCGGCTGCACCACGTCCAGTTTGCGTCGCCGCCGCCGCTGTGCGAGGCGCCACCATACCAGCAGCAGGAGCAGCACCAGCAGCAGCGCCAACAGAACGCTGCCTGCCACAATGTACGCCGTATAGCTGCTGCGCTGGCACTGCTCGGCGATTAGCTGACGCAGCGGCACAAATGGCGCCCCAGCGCTGCCGGCGGCCCGGAAGAGCAGCTGTTCGCTGTGCTGGCGAAAGAACTCGGCGCGCGGCTGCGGCGGCATCGCGTCCATGTCCAGCTGCTCACAGCTCCAGGCGTTCTCGTAGCGCAGCTGGCGTACGCTAAGCGCGAAGCGCTCATCGAAGTGCAGCGGCTGCGGTGGCGCCTCCGCGCCCCCCGCCGCCGCACCACTGCCGCCCGCCAGCTGGCTGTGCACCGTGTTGTTGTGGAAGCGCAGCTCCAGCCGCTCGCTCAGCTGATAGTCGCGGTGCACGCCCAGGCTGCGAAAGGCTATCTCGCTGGTGCCGCCAAACTGATTGCCCCGCAACGTCACCGCGTCCCGGATGTGCGCCTCCAGCCACTCGCCCGCGACGGCCGCGAAGCGATTCTCGCTCAGGCTCAGCTTGGAGATGACTGCGGGGAATAGAAAAAATATATATAATTTTATATATTTAAATATATATGTGTGTATGGAGATTATTTGCTAGCTTTGTCCGCGTGAAGTCCGTCTGTTTATATAAGATATACTCGTGTATATCCGCGTCAGATAAAGTGGGGGCGTATCCCCCTCAGTTTTAAAGCTAGATACAAATTTATTTGGGCGCGAAAATCCCTATCTCCCACACTTTTAGAGCTAGATTTACAGCCGACTTGTGATTAAAATCAGTTTTTCACCCGTGTGCGCCCTTAATAATTATTTTGCTTTTTAATTACCTTTAAAGTTAGTTTCGTTTTCACCCTCTTCTCACCTACTTTCCGCAAAATCGATTTTTTAATTAGTGAATTAAATACCTAAGTTTTTTAACTTTGTGGCATTTTTTCCATCTTAAACCCAAGTTTAACTTTCGACCTATATATCTATATATTTTCCAAGAAGTGAATTTCTCGATAAAAGTAATTCAATCGAGCCCCATCTTACTGTGCATTTAACTCCGAGTGCAAATTTCAGCTCTCTAGCTCTTATGGTTTAAACTGTGCGTGGGTCTTCAATCAGTCAATCAGTCAGTCAGTCGTGGTAAAATGTGCGCACTTACGCTTAAAGGAGAAGGCGTGCGAATGCAGCTCCTGGAACTGATTGTTCCGCATCGCCAGCTCATTGGTCACCTCCAGCTCGTAGAAGGCGCGCGTCGGCAGATTTCCGGCAAAATTGCAATTGACAATTATCATCTTCTCCACGGCAAACTTTTTAAATGCCTGCAAGTAGGGGAAGTTGTAAAATATATAGCATTCTATCAAAATGAGTTAGGATGTTGGCTTCTAAATCGAACCAATATTCTTCAGACTTTACTCATATACAAAACAAATCCGTATAAGTTCATGGAGCTCCCAACGAAAACTTGGTAAAATAATTGGAGAGTTTTCTTTGTCTGTCTTTAATAATTTCAACTGTAAAGTTGTCTGTAAAACAAACTGCATCAAAATAATCGAAATGTCAAACAAATGTTAACAAAATTTGATAACAAAAAGAACTTTAGATCTTATGTTAAATAACTGTCAAAGTTGTTGTTAGTCGACAGGAAGTTAAAAAGTATGTCTAAAAACCTTTTATTTGAACAATGTGTAATCAAATTTACAAAACCTTGACTCATATGATACAGAAAACAATGATTCATATGTTTTTTATTTATAAACAGACGGACAGGGCGGCGTCATTTTCAAATATATAACAGGCAGATAAACTTGACTGAAACTGTTTAACATGCACAAGGCAATTTTGAAGAACGCGACCAAAAAGAAATTGCGGTTTAATGGCTTGTCAAAGGGGCTGTTAACTTTGACAGGCACTTCGATTCGTGTTAAACTGTAGGGCTTACCTGACTTTCGATACGCTGTACGGTCACACCGTCCAACTTGAGCAATATGGCACTGTCCTTGATGGTGGTAAAGCCAAATGGATGCATTTGCTCGATGCGTCCACCCGTAAATGAGATCTCCTCGATGTTGCCACTGATGGCATGCGAATCGATCAACTGAAAGTTGACCTCCTCGAATTCGACAATTAGCGCCTTGTTGCTGGCATAACGGGACACACTTAATGCGTTCTGCTGCAGCACCAGGCGATTCACGTGCTTAAAACTGATCTTGCGCAGTCCCTCGGTATTATCCAGCGCATTTGGATTAACGGTCAAATCGCGACAATTGCGTATCTCCACCTGAAAAACGGCTCCATGCAGCTGCGGCAGTAACATGGGCTGGAGAGAGAGAGAAGTTTTGGTTGTTAGCAGAACATATGGTTAAAAGAGTTCACTTCAAAAAACTACAAAAATCAAACTTTCTTAAATTGAGCACTTTTTTATAATGGAATCAAGTGCGTATTTAATTAAGCGGAGAATAATTATAACCAGAATTTGCATATCTGGAATACGATATTTAAGATTTAGAAGGCATTGAAGGGGTTTCTTCTTAGCTTAAATAAAAAAGCTAAGCTGCCTTTAGTTGAAATAACAATTGTATTTGATTTTAGTGCAAAATTCATGTTTTTGTACTTGATTTGAGTTAAAAATGATTTGAGGAGAGTAATAATTTAATGGTTTTTTTTCTCTGAGTGTACGCTTTATTCACCTGTTCATCGTTGTTGCAGTCGCAGGTGATTGTTGTGTCGTGCTCGTTGCAGCTGACCTTTGTCAGCGTTGCTGCCGCTGTGGGGCAGAGCCATAGCAGCCACAGTAGCACCACACAGGTGGGATCTTTCAGATTTTTGATATTACGCATTTTCGTCTATTTTATATGACAATTTTTATTTCTTTCTTATAGTTGTGCTCGACTTTTTTCATATGGCAATGAATTCATAGTAGAGAACTGTATTCCGTTAGCCGTCGATTTGGTTCTGTTTGTGTCTCTGCTTTCGCTATTCTGTTTCGTTGAACACTTCAATTCTCTCCCACTCTCTCTCTCTCTCTCTCTCTCTCTTCCTACAGCGCTCTCTCACTGTTTCAGTAGTAGCCGCTCCGATTCTGTTGTTCCATTAAAATGTTTCGTAAGCGCTGATAAGAAAAAGAGACAGAAAAAATAGATTGTTTTTATCGCTGAAGGTGTTTTTGTACCCTGAATCCAATAAAAATGGGTAAAAAGGGTATAATGGTTTAGTGCAAACGTAGGTAACAGGCAGAAAGTATATATACTCTTGATCTGTCTGTCTGTATGAACGCAGCTTATTCTTTTCTTAGTTTTCGTAGCATACCTCTATAAGAGCTAGAGCCACCAGGTTAAGATTATTTCGAATTTTGAATTTGAAAAACGCAATTCAAATAAGATAGGCTTGCGCTTTGGTTTGTACATAGATTTGAATACTCTTATTACGTACTACAATCTGCATTAAGATTGAAAGAACGATTGAAATGTAGGCTTAGGGTATCCGCTAGTCGGGCGCTCTCTTGATTTTAATTTAGCTTATCAACACTTTTGTGTGTGTCTGTGTGTATTGACATAAGCACGCTCTTTCAATTGTTTGTATATTTAACGTGAATTGGCAACGGTAAGATTACAGTTTAGAGGTGCAATTTCACAGCAAATTGAGTCATGTGCGTATTATAAATATAAAATACGATGTCTCATAACGAGATTAGAGCTCCTTTTTAGCGATTACGGAGGCGGAAGGGGGCGTGGTCGGAAAATTTTTTCTGTGATGTTTGGGGGACCTTACCAGTAATATATATTCAAAGTTGGGTGACTCTAGTTTTAAAACTGTGGGAGATATAGCCATTTCCGATTTTTTAAGGCGGGTGCGCTGGGGGGCGTTCTAGTGGGCGTGGCCGGGAAACCAGGGCCGCATTTTTTGGGGAAGATCACCAGCTATCTACATACCAAATTTGGTGACTCTAACTTTAAGATTGTGGGAAATATTCAAGTTTAATCGATTTGCGATTTGAGGTGTATCGACATGTTATCGATTTACGAGCCTCCCAGTGGGCGTGGCACAAAAATCTTAATTAATCTTACAAAAATATTGCGCTCATACGGACAGACGGACAGACGGACGGACAGCATGACGGACATTGCACAAAACCAATATACTAGTTTCACTTCGTGACGGGGTATAATGAATTGAGAATGCTCGATATGTAGCAGATACAGGCTGGGGGCCGTTCTAGTGGGCGTGCCCGGAATATCAAGGGCGGGAGAGGTCACCAGCAATCTGCATAACAAATTTGGTGACCCCAACTTTAATATTGTTGAGAATATTAACCTTTTATCGATTTGGGATTCTAGGTCTGTCGACTTTTTATCGATTTGGCGTGGCACAAAAATTTTAACACAATCCGAAGCAGATAACTACAAGTATATGTACATATGTCCAAATAGCGTCGAAAAAAATTGCGTTCGTCCGAACAGACGGACGGACATTGCACAAACCCAATATACGCTTATCACTTTGTGAACGGGAAAAAACATTTTGCATATGACATTCGAACCAACAATAATTGCTTGGGCTTCCTGCTGAATGGATTCTCAAATATGGCAAGTTTCCTTAATAGCTGGGTATCTCTAGACCAATCTTAACTGCTAGCTTTTATATACATACATATACTGATAGTATAAATTGTAGGATTATAAATAATAAATGTTTGAGTTCAGTTACTGCTTCAGTTTAGTGAAGTGTTATTCCGTTTCAACTGCCGATAGAGCAGGAAGTCCACTAGAAAGTTTGGTAAGTAAAATGACCAACATTCAAGTTGACAATTGTGAATTTGCCACGAAGTGTAACGGTTTAACTCAAATTAGATTTTTCTTTTTTTTTTTTTTGTTTTTATTACGCCCTTAAGTTAAAATTGGGATCACAACAAACAATAAAAACCTGCAAAAGCTTAAAAACAACAATGCGCGTTAAGGAAGTCGATTATTCCTGATCGGTTTGAAGGTATAGTCAGAAAACTTCGCTTGGCTGCGTCGATATATGCCAGAGTCCGAATGCGATCTACACGATAACTGTTCTTTGTCGTCGTTCTTCATTTTAATAAACCAATGATGATCGATTACACAAATTTCCCCACACAGTTCTGTGCTAAGGCAGAACAAAAAGTGTCGATCATCATAAAGTAAACTATATAAATATATATATATATGTGTGTATATTTAGATTCGTATATTTCTATTGTTACGCATACTGATATTGTTCTAATTGAATCAGTGAAGATATAACCTTCACTAACGACACTTTGCAAGTCTGTTAAAATGGATGATTTTATGATGTTAAATCAGCAGAACCTTCAGCAGTCGAAATTAATGTTGAATCTATTGATGTAGAAACAATCTTGTCACACAATGAACTGACTGTCTATCTGTTTTTTTTTTAGGAAATTTGTTAATTTACACTGGGAAATCTAAATTTAAATAAATAAAATTTAGTTATTTCACTTTAATAGAGAGAGAGAGAGAGAGATAGAGCGAGAGACAGAGACAGAGAGAGAGAGACAGAGACAAAGAGAGACAGAGACAAAGAGAGACAGAGACAGAGACAGAGAGAGAAAGAGAGAGACAGCGACGGAGAATTATCATTTTCTCCAGTAGGGGAATTTGTATAATATATATCATTCTATCAAAATGAGTTAGGATGTTGGCTTCATAAGAATTTCTAAATCGATCCAATATTTGAGTAAATATTCAAAACAAATCCGTAAAAGTTCATGGAGCTGCCAAGGAAAACTTGGTAAAATAATTAAAGAGTGAATCAATATCTGATTTTTTTCTTTGTCAACCTTTAATATTTTCAACTCTAAAGTTGTCTGTAAAATAGGGGTAAAGGGTATTTATTATTAGGGCATTAGAGGGCAAGAGAGATCTCTCGCACTCGGATGATACTTGAGCCCAAGAGAGAGTTACAGTGAAAACTTTCTATTTGCTATTTACTCACATCTGTGCAGCGGATGCGCCGCAGACACACTTGCAACACACATACGCGCAGAATCTGAAGAACCCTTTATTTGTTGAATTCCTTTTGAATCGTACTCACGCATAGGAAATTAAATAAAAGCAAAATTGCATTTCCTGCGTGACACGATTTTCCTGCGCTTGCCATCGAGTCGAGTCCAATTAGACGGCTAATTTGAGCTAATGAACGAATTGAAGGCTTTAAATTGCGAATTCCCAGCGAGGCTCGACTCTCGGCGATTTTTAATAGGGACAGCAAATAGCGTTAAATATTCTCTGTGGTGCTATTTGGTTAATGATTAAGCTACGTTTTTCTATATTCATGCACAAATATATCTTATCGTCGTGATAATCTTATCTAAACCAAAACCTTGCGAAATCTCTAGTTTACGTGGCATGATAACGATCATTTTCAGTTTAATTTTTGACGCGTTTCATAGGGAACGGTGTAATCTAAAACGGACAGTGGAATTGAAATAATGTTGAAAGTGCGTAGAACATGAACTAAGTAAACATTAATGCTGAAAACATTAAACTAATACCATAGTTGAGTGCTAGGAAAAGCCGGAACATGACAATATCCATTTGGAATGTGGAATAGTAAATTTGTGAAAAGGCTTTTGACTTTTAATCACTCTTATCCGCATTTATTAATATCCATATTTAGTATTTCTTTGACTCTGACAACGATCCCCAGATTCACGTAGCACTTGGTTTAGGTTAATGTATATTGTGTATACCCTGTACCCATTAAAAGACGGGGGGTAACTGTGCCTGGTTTATACATACAATTGAAAGTTCCTTTAAAAGAAAAACTATAAAAAAGAGCTGAGAGGAGGAGAGTGTGTGTGTGTGTGATTTTCTGCATGTATGAGTGCAAAGTGGTGGAATGTATGGACACAGGGTATCTGCTAGTAGGGCACTTCCGACTAGATCACTCTCGTTTCATTTTGGCTCTCTCGTTTTTCTGCTGTGCTTTACTGTGATTTATTTATGGGCGCTTTTTTGTTTCCACAAATTTCGCTAAACTTTTCAAAACATTTGACTTTGACTGCTGGCAATATTAGTTTTTTTTATTTATTTTTTTTTTTCTTAGTATTTTGCTGTAAGCGAACTTCAGCTTTTTAGCAATTTTATTGCCCGCCACCAAAAATAAAAAAATAGCAGCAAACTAAAAACAGATTTTGTTCGTCATACTCGTAACCTTGAAATATCGAAGCAATTTGCTTTGAATATGGAAATATGGCAATAAGTATGGAAAGGTGCCATTTGCGACGTTTTGTTTAACAACTTCCAGTGTGTGTGTGTGTGTGTGCGGGAGTGAACCGTATTTACATATTTGTACGTATATAGAAACGTGTATGTATGTGTGTGTGTGTGTGTTTATGTATGCGGATTAGCGTAGAACTGTCATTTAATTTCCATGTCTGCGCCTTTCTTTGCAATTCTTAGCATCGTCACCCCCTCTCGCTCGCACATGCAAATTCCATAAGCGGTTTTAGTTATTTGTGCTTTTGTTTATTTTGTTTTGTTTTGCCTCTGTGCGTGGGCGGCTGATCTCTGCTCACTTACGCAACACACACGCACACACTTACAGCCGAAAGAAGCACAAAAATAAAAAAGCCAGAAAGAGCACATGAGCAGGAGCAAGAGAGCTCGATCCTGTCAAATACAAAATGTGCTTTGCTAAGTTACTGCGCTGTTTGCGTCGCTGCCAGCGCGCTGGCTTGTTTAAGTTTATGCGCTCTTTCGCTCTCTCCCGCTCTCCGCCACTTAGCGTTCACATGTTTCTTGTTACGTTGTGTGTGTGTCGGCAGCAGCATTCGCATGCAAAATAATAAAAAAATTTATGTACATATGTATATGAAAATTTTGTTTTGTGCTGCAGTTTTTATAGCTTTGAACTTTTTTTTTATGCCCATTGGCCGTTGATCGCATTGTGGTTTTTGGGCGACACAGGCCCGCGCAAACACAAAATTATGCACACACACACACACTTGTGTCTCGGTATTGCAGATATGTATATAAACAACAACAAAAATAAAACAGAATATGACAGCAAATAGCGAAACGCAAACATTTGCATTAGCTATGAAATCAGCGCACAAATATATAACACGCGTTCAAGAACACAAACAACGAAAAGAATCAATAACAGCGATAGCACTGAAAACAACAAAATCGAACCTGCGGCCAGGCCTGAGCTTTCGTTTGGGTCGACCGGCGTAAGCGCTAGTAACTGTCAAACTGAGCAAAACATTGCCGAGCCGCAGCAGCGACAGCGACAGCGCAGCGGCAGCAAATTCGGTGAGCTCGCTCTCTCTCCCTCTCTTTAGACTTTGTACTCAATGAAACTGTTTAAACAAGGGTATAATGGTTTCGGCAAATGTATGTAACACGAGGTCATGATGCTTATACATATATATTATATTCTGGAAATTCTCAATTTTACATTTGTTCTGCTATACGCAGAACAAGATTACTATATTTATTATCGATATCATATTCCGTTTTCTTAATATATATCAATTTTAATATATCGTTTTTATATATGAGTAAAACCTAATTTGAGGTGCACAGCCTTGCGCTGTGTGGTTGAATATTTGGGTACAGGGTATCTGCTAGTCGGGCCGACTAGACCAATCTTGCTCGTTCTTTCTGTCTTACGGTTAAACATGCGACAGCGCCAGTGCGGCTGCTGCGACAGCGGCTGCGGCTGCGCAGCTTTGTAAGCTTTAAGAATTTTTGCGTTTTGTTTGTCTTTAGCTTTTTGTTTGTTTTGTTCGTTTGGTGTGTGTGTGTGTGTGTGTGTGTGTGTATTTGTGATTTGCTTGCCCCAATCCCGCACGGTGGTCTTGTTGCCTTTTGCTTTGATTGCTCGCGCCGCGTTTAATTGAATGCGCGTCGGCCTGACACGCATCGCTTGACACTTGCTGTTGCTGCTGCTGCTGCTGATGTTGTTGTTGTTGTTGTAAGTGTGTAACATGCCCCCGCAAAACACAAGTACGCCCCGGGGCCAAGCGGCCACTTAGAGCGCTTGTTAAGAGCCATCATTTGCTGTCAGGTTGCCAGCGGCCTGGGGCAAATATGACAATGTTAAAAACTAAGTAAATAGCACTGCGTTTAACATAACATTAACATGCTAATGTTAGCCGAATTAAGCATGGAAAGCAAAGCTGTTAACTGCTAGTCATAGCACGCCACACCTGTTAAGGTAAGCATTGCTAACAAAATCCCTTTTTTCCCTATTTGTAATTCGGGTTCGTATTCCAAAACATTAAGCTTTAATTGTTTTTAATTTCATAATCAATCCTTAAAATATTTGAAGCCAAAATTTTATTCTCAGGACATGAGACAAAACTGGGACAGAAAAATAAAATTGACATTTTCAAACCATAAAGTTCATTTATTAATTTGATGTTAAATACTTTTGGAAAATAGTATTGCATCTGCCTGAAATTCGTTTGAGAAAAACATGACAAATATTTAAATGTAAAATAAAAAATAGATAACATTATTTTTAAATATATTTAGCAGTCTGTCCACAAAAAAATAAGAAACAAATGCATAAAAATGAGCGCTATAATTCTACTGTAAAATATTCTGCAGTCTCTGTAGATTGCACAAGGGAAGAAATAAGCGCTATATTTGAATATATATTTTTATTTGTACAGAATATTAGCATATTCGACAAGTTATATGCTCTGAGAAGCATTATTTTACACTGAATGTAATTACCATATAAACAAAACAAAACAAAAAAAAACAAAAAATTCCAAAAACAAAAACAAGCTGATTGCTCTTGCAAATCAAGTTATTCAACAATTCAAAATGCAACTTATATTATATACAACGCACCGCACATCGCCCCCACCCCACCCGAGACCCGTTAAATGTTCAACAGACTTTAACAAGACTTGTGTAGAGTGGAAAAATCACCATTAATAAGTATGCCACACGCGAAGCGGCTGTTGTTTATGCAACCGAAGCATTTTCAACTTGATATGCAATCAGTTTGACTGGGGCGATTATGAGTCAGTGTTGAGAGGTTTTACGTATCGGTAAGTCTAGAAGCTCTTCTTTTATACACAGTAAAAAAAAAAGTTTCTTCAATTCGAGTTTCTTTGGCTTCAGATGTGAAAACATTTTTTTTTTTTTTTTTTGGAAATTAAATGTAGTTTACAATTTCATTTACGTTTGAAAAGCTTCACTCACAATTGAAATGCTCTTTCGGTTTAGTTAAGGTGTTAATTATCAATAAATAAAATATAATTACTTAAATTTCTTTAATTTATTACTTAAATATCAATATACATTTTTATATTTTACACATACATATATGTTTGTTTATCTTTGCGAAGAATTGAATACTCCTTCGTAATTCTTACTCATAACATATTTATTCAATGAAAAATTGATTGTGGCCTTTTTTTTTTTTTGTAAACATCAAAGCGTTTTTAAATTTGCATAAAATTGTTGATGTGTGTAAAATATGTAAAAAAAACATGCGAAAATAAATATAAAAAAAAATGTTTGGTCTATTTACATTATAAACAATTTGATTAAACAATAAATAAAGCCTGTAAAGCTTTAGCTAAGAATAGAACCGCGAAGCAGTTGGAATTTGTGACTGTATTGACCACCTGACTGATTGATTAACTGATTGATCGATTGACCGACTGAAGGTGTGGCAAAAAAAAAATTAAATACATTGTATGTTCAGAGACGATCAAAATCCCATTCGAAATTTCTGCACTTTATATTTATTTAATCATAAAATTAATTTAAATTACGAACTAATATGCAGAAGTGTGTGTGTGTGTGTGGGTGTGGGTGTGGGTGTGGGTTGGGTGGTGTTTAAATTTAAATATAAATCACATTGCTGGGATTGCATACTTTTAGGCACGGTAGAGAGATCTTAAGGTTTCGCAAAACGCAGTTCCGTTCTTTGGCGCTAATCTGAACGATTGCGATTTGTGAGAATTCGTTGCCTAACCTCTCAGTCGTGCTCTCAGGCATCGGCATATTTGATATCTTCGATTTTTACAGTCTCATCGCTGCCGCCGGAATGATCCGACCCGGAATCCGGCGGCAGTGCGGTCGCTCCCCGCCTATCCATCAGCTCCATGGCAGCCATCGTTGCGGTCCCATCCAAACACTCGAAGCTGTGTTTCAAGGTGTCGTTGTTGTTGTTCGCATAGCGTCGCGGCACGGCCATTGCACCGGGCTGGGCGGCCACGCTTATGGGCGGGGCATCGGGCGTTGGACGAAAAATGGGCGTGGCATAAATGGGATAGACATTCCCATTGCCGACGTAGGTGTCCCACTGGCTTTGCTGAAGCACATCGGGCATCTCCGGGGAACGCCAGTCGGCGTGGCTCGTGGACGGCAGTTGTTGCTGTTGTTGTTGTGGATGTCGTTGGACTGGCGGTGGTGATGGGGGCGCGGGCGTGGCATACGCTCCACATTCCATATAGGCTGGCAGCATTTCATCCTCATCTGCGAAATGGAGACAAGAAGCCGCTAATTTTAGACAAAGAGGCGGAAAGAGAAAGAGAAGAGAGTTAACGAGTAGGCCGAAAGAAGATTTCTTAATGATTTATGCAAAAGTTATCAGATAATAATTAAATTTCAATATTAATTAAAAGTAAATTTTTTTTTTAAATTTATAAAAAACAAACTATAAGTTTTCTGATAGAAATCGTAACAACGATTTTTTTACGTAACTTTTCAACAAACATTCAAGTTTAATCATTCTGTAGCTTTTGGATAAAACATAAAAAGCGAACTTCTATAAAAAGAAGTAAGAAAGTTGTAGTCGGGTGTTACCTCGTTTACAGCATAATAATAACAACAAAAACATGTACCCTAGCATTGTGTGGACATATACAAAAGCAGATTTAAACCCAAGGACCTTGACCAAAATGGCACAAAACAGTTACAATATGGGAGTTATGGATGCGAGAGCTTTGCGTGTCAAATAACATATCGTTGATGATTTGAAACTTTTGCAAAGAAATGAATTTGTGTGACTTAAAAATAGCAGACTGTGACTTTGGGTAGACAACAACAAGATAGGAAAATTAATTGATAACGAACCGGAAAGTAAAATAGACCATCATACGTTTTGACTACCTCGGGTTCGCTTGGTTTGATTATGGAGTCGTTGTATCGACTTATAATCTGATGTATTTGCTCCTGGTCCCTTCCATACCAAGGTGCTCCGGATATGTCCCTCAGAACGGAATTCTAAAGGACTTGAATATGGTCTTTGCAGGCCGTACGTCCAAAAACAAATTTGACCAACCCTCCCCCCCCTCCCCAATACTAATTGTGACAATTCTGATTAAAAATATAAATTTGTAATTCTGAATTTTGAAAAATTCGAATAAGGGGGGGAGGGGGGGGAGTAGCCGGGCTACATGATTCTTTTTTAGACAAATTAGAAAAACTTAGTTTTAAATAATACATGTATTTTAAGCAAATATAGAATAAGAACAAACTTTAAGTAAAATGTCATCAAGAATATGTGTATTATCATTCTCGATTATATTCGTTTCTGTTTTGAAAATTATTGGAGCTTGAATAATATATATTACATTTTTTTTTATATTTTCCTTTTATTGGACGAAGATGTACTAACGAGCAGTACATTCAAGTGGCCCAACGATACCAAGCACGGACTTGTTAACGCGCGTACCCAGGCAAAATATATATAGATAAGGGAATATAGTATAGGAATATAATAAAGGAATATAATATAGATAAGGAATAGATATATATATATAAAGGAATATTGTTTCAAAGATTAAGTAACTCAAGCTATATAGTTATATTTAATCTTCGGCATCCCTATAGAAAATTAATTTATTAATAATCGCGTTTAACCCTAACCCAAAACTCGTTCACAGTGTAAAAATAACAAAAATGAGTATCCCAATGGTCAACCTATTTGTATTGTCTCTCTTTGCTGTAACCCTAATATTAGCCAAGATAAAACTTACAAAATATTTATCTTGTGGTAAATAATAAATAAATAAACTTTTCAAATCGCGAAAGAGTCTACAAAATAATTTCAGTTGGGGCTTACTCGTTGAGTCGAGGGGCTCCATGTAGAAAATCTCGCCATCATTGTTCAACGGCTGCAGTTCATCGTATGTATTCTCCGGAATGTTGGGCTCGATCGGCGCCGTCGGCTGATGCAGCATGTCGGGTGGCGGTTTCGAGATGTTGTGTTCACTATGCAGATGATCCACGAGTAGCGATTGGAGGACTGCGTCCAGTTGGTTGGGTTTCGGTTGAGTCAGTAGAGCATCGATTGTTGACAAGCATTGTTTCCGCTTCAACTGGCTGCTGGTCAGCTTTTCGATCAAATTGTTAGTTTTGGTATCATGAACAGATAAAGTTACCTCTTTCAATTTACTTCGAATTTCCGGCGACAGAGTGCAGGACGGCTGATAGTACTTGACACAGCAATATAGACATAATACTATTCCCATTACTATTACGAGTGTACTAATCATAACTAGCAGCATGTCTTCAGTTATTGAGAAGCCCTTCTGCCGCTTCTCGTGCTCCTCTCTCGTTAGGAAATTCCCATCGTGCGGGTACAGGGTGCTGTTATCGTAACAGGGCAATGTGGTGCGATTTCTGTCGCACACCTCGTTCTCGAAGCGCCGAAAATTCACCCACTTGGTATTGAAGCACCTGCCCAGTCGATCGTTCAGCTGGCAATTGATGTCCGAGCTTAAATCATGGCTGGTCAGCGTTGGCAGCCAGTGTTTGCTGTCGCCGCATGTGCACTCCCTTTCGACATTATTGTCGTGCATCTTGCAATTGCTGATATTGAGGCTATTCGGCTGGACATTGCCCAGCCGATTGTGATAGAAGGTGCAGTCGGGTCGTTTCCCCAGATCCTGACCATGGTTCAGCTGTATGGCCGCAAAGTTGGCAAAATAATTGTCCTCAATGTTGATCACTTCGCCGTTATTGACGCGCAGCCAGTTTTTGCCCTGGCGATTGATTCTGTTCCCTTCAAAGCACACATAGACGCTGTGCACCATAATTGCATCCTCCTTGATGCTGTCAATGCTGCCAGAGAGAGAGAGAGAGAGAGAAAGGGAAATATAAATAGTTGTTACCAGAGGCGAAACCTTCAGCAATAGCTCAAGATTGTTATACTATTGCGGGATTTTCAATTCCAAATATATAATTTAAATTGAATTAATTAATTGCTTATATGCATTTGGCATTGCTATACTAGTTTTTTTTTTTTAGGCATATGATAAGGATAAAATACATTTCAAAGGAATTTCACTCCCAATTTTAACTATACTTAATTATATTCAGTTTCAGATCATATTTCATTTCCCAATTACTTCATTAATTTCGTTACAAAATTTATATTATCTACGAGGCGAAACAGATTCGTATCTTCCGTGATAAGAAACAATTAAGAACGTTAACAGCTCAAAGATTCTTAACGCTTTTATATTCAAAATTCACGTCTCTAGGTATAGGGTAAATTCCCATATATACACTTACGTATTATTCTTGAGCGTTAGCGTGGAAATGCCGCTGCCCATGATTGCCTTGCTGTCGATGGTCCCGATGGTGGTGCCTATGATGGAGACGTTGTCGCTGTGGAGCTTGGTGGTGAAGGCCTCCGGCTCGATTTTATCGATGTTGCAATTCTCGAAGGCCACCTCATTTATGTTGGTCACATCGAACGCCTGGCTCTGAACGGTCCCGATGTTGCAGTTGACGAACACAATCTTGTTCATCGACATGTCGAATCGGTTGATCTTGTCAATGTGCGAATCCGTAATATCCAGCTGCATATGAACAGGGCAGAGATTAATATGTCCAATGGGGTACACCAAATGCTACTCACTTTCACGCCGGCCTTAACGCTGTGATCTGTGATGGGATTGAAGGACTTCTCATCGATCACCAGCTCGCGAATGCCCACAAAGTGGCACGACATGTTCATGTTAATAAATGCATTCTGGAATGTTATCAGATAATCGCTATTCTGCACACGCAGCTTGATTTCTCCATCTATTAGAAAAGATAAGAACAAAAACAATAATTGTAGATTAGTATTAAGACTTGGTTGGAGTCCCTGTATATACACTATATTTTTTAAAATCACAAACCGAACCTGATCTTTTCATTTAAGTCACTTGTGAACTTATATTCCGCTTTTTTTTATTATTTAAAAAAAAATTGATCTCTGATTTCTTTGACAATTTCTCGCAAAGTTTCTATCAGGCTAAGAACTGGTCGATTTTGTTTTTTATTGTTATCCTGTTAAAGTATCAATTTTTGGGGCATTTCTAAACATGGAGATATTAACACTATTTATTTCAATATATATTTTGTTTTGACTACCATAGATACCATTTTTTTTTTTTTTAACACTTTTTGAACTACAAATATATAATGTTATTATTTTTATTAGTTTATAGATGTCTGACCTGCTCTGTCACGGAATTCGTTTTGATTTTTAAACTGCCCAACACTGTTTTTTTGAATAGCAATTCTAATACATTTTTTCAGAAATCAATTGAATTATTTAAATTTACCTGAATATTGGCAGTTATATTGTATTTTTAATGTTGTATATCTACTTATATTAGTCACTAATATTTTAGTGAACAGTAATTTTATTGGGGCTTAACATCACAAATAATCAGAATCAGGAATTCTCTAGTGTTTCTCTTCTATTGTATATACTCATTTTTTAGCATTTTTAAGTGAGTCGTAAATTGTGGCTATTTTCATGCACACAACTGTAAACTGATAATGACAATGATAATTCATTCAACTCTGGTGCTTCAAAGCTCACTGAGCTTCATGCTAGTTTCTATTGAGTTAATGAAAGTTTTCAAATCGATTGAGCTTTGATGTGCTTTCCAGAGCTTAAACAATCCATATAAAAGTTTAGTGTTTTTCAGCTTTTGCTGAACTACAAATATTATAGAGCTTAAATAGCCGTTCATTTCAAGCATAAGCTTATCAATCACCTGAGAATGCGTTGCCGCGCACGAAGACGGAGCTGACGTTGTGTATCTGGATATCCGGATAGTTGCCTTCGTTGTCGCGAAAGACGTTGTCCCGCAGCTCGACCTGATCATTGCCATTGGACACACTGGGGCCCTTAATCAAAAACCGATTAACACGATTCCGATTCTTGCGATAGACTCCGCCGTGCAGCTGGAAATGCGTCTGTTTCGCCAAGGTGACCTCGATGGCCATTGTGTGCTTCGGCACCGAGAGCTTGCTGTCCCAAGTCTGCGGCAGCTGTGGGTAAAAGATTGAGACGGAAGATATAGAATTAGCTTCAGTTGCAGCATGAATACTTATAAATGTTAAGTAGCTTTTTTTATGAAAATAATTACTTCAAAAAGTAGAAAATAAAAATATCGGCCGTAATTTGTTGACATTTCCTATCAAGCAATCCTATCTTTCAGATGCAATCGCAACTAACTTCACGTTACCCCAAGCGCAACTCCAGCGCTTGATTATATATGATCGGGTTATCTAAATAGTATATATACATTTATTGTGGTGTCATGAGTCATATTATCTAGACCAAGAGTGCACAGATATTACTATATAGCAATTGTTTAATGGAATTTAAATATATTTTAGTTATTTTCGTTTGCTTCATTGCAAGTTCGACTTTTTGTATTGTATCTACGTTTTTTAGTTACTTTTACGTCCTGCTTTGTTGGAGCTGCGACGCTTGACTTACATTTACAGTGCCTGGCACTTGGTATTATTTTTAAATGTCTCTCGTCGCGACAACGAGAGCAACAACAACAACAACAGCAACAATTGCAGCGTTGCCGCAGACAACAAGTTGACCGCAACGTTCATTGCTCCAGCCCCCCAGAGTCGGTGTCTGTGCCAGCCTCTGTGTGTGCGTGTGTGTGTGTGTGTGTGCATGCGCAATTTTCTTATTAAATTAAAGGAAAATAGTTTGACTCCCATGTGCTGGGGTGACAACAACAACAACTGCTTGGTGGCCATTATATGGATTGTGCGATTGTTGGACTCCATCTCAGATAGATGCATATATAGACATATATATATATATATATGTAAGAGCTGGACAGACATCACCTTAAGACGGCAGACCAATATTTCCAGCACATCGTAAATTTTTGCATTTTTTTTGTAAATCGTTTTAACTAAAATTTATTATAAACATACATTGGAGTATGTAAACATAATTTCATTCCATTCTGAATAAAAACAAATAAGAACAATCGATTATAGAATACAAAAATTGCAATTGCTCCCATACACATGAAAGTTTGCCTTTGTTTGAAAAACGGACGCCAATCAAGTTTCTGCCACTCTTAAAAATGGTTGAAACGCGTTTATCTACAGCCAACCAGCACTTATGTCACTTTTATTTTGATAGGTGACCGCGATTTTGCGGTGTGAAAGAAAATATAAATGCACCTCAATCACAACAGCAAGACCTTGCACTTTTGGGAGCACTCTGGTATATATAAAATAAAATATATATTTTCTGGGTTTAAGTCCCTCAGTTCTTGACAAACTGGTAATTTCACCAGTGTGTAAAACGAACCAAATATCAAAACACAACTTTCAATTAAAGGCTTTGAAGAAAGAAAAGTTCCAGTTCATAATTTTAAATCTCTTGTTTCTTTTTTTTTTTTTTTTTGCAGGCCTAAAACATGTATTTTATTATCTTGTCTACCTGCATTTTTATGCAGCCGAAACTTTTGTTTTTTTTTTTTTTTCAATAAAAATTGAATCAAAAAATAAATTATAATATGACAGCAGGAAATTTGTAGCTTATGAAAAAACATGTTTTTTTATTTTTCCCATGTCGTATATAGATTAAAACGCCAGTCGGCGTTAACGTCTTTACAGTTGGGCAACGATAATAGTTATATTCGTTTTACAAAGTTGTGAAGTATAAATACGGTTAGAGTTCAAGTGCTATGATATCACTTCACCACGACACACACACACACACACACACACACACATACATACATATGTACGTTGTGAATTACTTGGGAGAAGGAGGTGTACGTGATGCGGCAAGTGTCTGCTTGGTTTCCGCAGAATTTGATTGGTCGTGAATACGACTGCGAGTCTTCCGCCATATTTGGTTCACAATAGCGGTGGCTGGGCGATGGGCAACTGCCCATTGTGACTGCACTGCCAGCTGGGCTGATCAACAGCCATCAGTCCCGGTTTCGAAATTTGTCGAAACTGTTTTTGATTAGTGTATTTACGTGGTTGCACTAATCATAGCCATTGCCATTGCCATTGCCACAGTATGCACTTTCTATAACCTGAACACATAAAATATGGGTGGCAAATGTAAGAGGCAGAAGGTGGCATCTCCTCAGACCCTATAAAGATAGGACGACGACCTGACTCGCTTCAGCCCTGTCCGTCTCATACTGGGAACCAAGCGCAGCTGATGAGTAAAGTGCAGGGCTGCGTTTGCGTTTAAACCAACAAAGGCATTTTTGGGCACAATAGCTTAAAAAATACATGGGCATCATTTTGTTCAGTTTCTCACACCGGAAAAAAATTTTGCAATGGATCGCTTCTATGACAATTATTCAAAATATTTTCAGACTATTTTCTGCTAGTTTAAGTTGTTATTACGCAGTAAACAGAGAGTATTGTGTATTCGTTAACGCTCGACTGAAACGTTTTTACTTGTATGTAAACCAAATTTCGTTGGCTTACAACAACATTTTTGTTATGTATGAATAACACATCAAGTTATTACAACGAGAGATCACTGTACTTATATATTTTTTTCTTTCCATTCGTGCTTCAGCTTGAAAGGGGGTGGGGCATTTAAATGTTTACTCTGGTCTGCGCCCAGCTGCGACAACTTTTACGACGCACTGTATATATTCTTTAGATCCATGTACCCCTGTTCCCCACTCTTTGCTCTCTGCGCTGCGTTCCCTACAAATTATTCTGCACAGATTTTCAAAAATTTGCTGTTTGTTATTGTATTATGATTCTTGTGCTTGTTGTTGTAGCTGTTTGTGTCTCCCCTCTAAAATGCCCCCCAAACGCAAACTTATGCCACTTGTCTGTTTGTTTGCTTTACGCTAGGCTACAAAGAGAAAAGAGTATATTGGGTGTGGAATATACGTATTATACCCGCGGCAGATAAAATGTTAGGATATTTGTGCCACGCCCACTGGGAGGCCGGAAAATTGTTAACATGTCGATACACCCCAAAGCGATTAAAGGTGAATATTGTTGTAGCTACTGGTCATTTATTGGTATTGAATATATTATATATTAATATTAATATATATATATAATAATAATAATAATAATAATTAATTATATATATTAGGGTTTTCTGGTTACGACCACTTTACAAACGGGGATACCGATTTAAACTATATATCTCCGACTGAGTGCTGAGTAGCTTTCCAAAATTTCACACCAAAAATGTATCTATAAAAATCCATATCTTCCACAATTTTAGAGCTAGATTCACAAATATTGTGAATCCTTCTCTAAAGATCGAGCTAAAAAATGTTGGGCCAAACATTTCCGACTGTTTTAAACTGTTACTGAATGAGTATTACACAGTCGGTTACACCCGACTGCAAAGTTTTTACTTGTTGTTTTCTGTTGTTGCATTCAAACGAACCCCCCCCCCTCCCTCTTCTACCCCCTCCGTTCAATAAACAGCTTGCATTTGGGCCGCAATTTCTTTCAATTGCTCCACTTTTCTGCTGTTTTATTCTACTTCTTTTGTTTACTTTGCTTTGAATAGCCAAACCGGAAATCTCAATTACGTCTGGGTCTGTGTGTTTTTAATTTATTTCATCGTGACGATTATTATCTAAAGTCAAATAAAGTAGAAGAAACAAAGATTTACTATCTGCATATACTATAAATATGTTGAGAGATTTTTTATGAACTTTTAAAGGGAAAAATATCGGGCGATCGACAGAATTAACTGTGAAAACAATAACATTAGTTATAGCTAAAAAATGCATATGTATATATATACATACATACATAGAAACAACAAAAAAAAAGAGGTATTTATGAAGAACAAATTCGAAACGAAATTCTACAATCATTTTGGCATAACAAAATATCCAAATAAACCTTTTAATTTTAGTGTAAACTCTTCTTTCTTCTATTTCTGCCAAGCCCCAAAATGGGGTATACATTTTCAGAGAACCTATATTTTTTAAACATAATTCAATAAACGTTAAATAAAAATCATAACATTCGAACCAACATTAATTTCACAAAAGAAAATTTAAACTTTCCACAAAAAACAAAACAAGACGTTTCCACTAGTTTCTTCCTCACTGTATATGGGCCCACTTGTAAAGCATGATCTATATTTAGAGGGCTTACATAGATGTTTCTGCGTGCTTTTCACTGTTGCCGCCTCGTGTTCTTCTTCTTGATTTCCATTTTCCGGCGCATTTTTGTCGCCGTCGCAAATTATTTATAGAGCGCCAACAACTGGAAAACGCAGCCACGACCCCAAATATATATATATATATATGTATATGTATTTTGGAGTACTGCGGCGAGTCGTAGGCGGAAATAGCAGCTGATATATGATAATACATATATGCATAAATCTATATATCTATGTATGTATATAAAAATAAGCCAAACTGAAAACCAATTTAAAATAAATTATGATGTGCATTTGCGTTGAAGTTTTTCGTTGGTGAGAATGTTTTTCAGTTTCCTTTTTTTGATGTTGTTATTTTTGAGTAACAATACACCCAAACGCACACTCACACACACACACACACACGCACACAAACATATGTATGCCGCATGACGTGCTTGGATTTTCCTTTAGCCAAGCAAGCGGTCCGGCAAACAGTCTTTTTTTTTTTGGCTCACGTGCGTATCTAAGAAATACAATTGTATCTACAAGTCAACGTGACGGCCGCTTAGCACGTTGCATATAAACAGACACACACACACACACACACACACTATTTATCTGTGCAATGTCCAGCAATCCCTCTGTATACCCTAACCGTTCGAAATTGCGATTTTGTCACGATTTTGTCACTGCGCAGCAGGTATATTCTCGATCAGTATCTGTATAAATATACGCACATGCACATAATGAAGTAACTGTAGCATGTCTTATCGACGCCTCTTTCCAGTTGGCTATATTTCGACTTTGTAGTCGAACGATTTGAAACACTATATAACATAAAAACAAATCGCTTGTAAATTGGGTTTATTTATGAAATTTTTAATTTCAAACTCATAAATTGCGAACGTGTGTTTTTTTCTTCAAATTTATTTTCAGTAGGCTGTGTAAATATTTTTTGAACAAATTTTTTACGCACTTTTTAGTACATCCTCTCTCTCACCCCCCACCCCCCACCCCTTCCTGTTTCCCGGGTAAGAACATCTAATTTCAAGGTTCTTTGGGCAAATGTTAAATTTTCGTCGGAATCTGCTTTAAACTCGTTTTTAAAGCATTGCGCTTGAAAAACATTTTACGGATTTTGAGAAAAATCACTGCCCGGTTAAAAAAAAGCCGCAAAAATTTTACAAATCATTTCGCAATGATTTTTTTTCACTAAGGCAATATTTAGTGGTCACGGAATAACTTATCAAAATGCGAGGTTAAGCAGGAAGATAATATTGTAAAATCTTCTTTAAGTCTAAATATCTATGCTGATGTCAGTGGCGTCAAAAAACTTTCAAGTTTTCCTAGAGGAAAAACACAACATGGGGCCAGTAGGGGATTTTGGGAATTCGCTCAGACAGATTAAAATTTGTGTTTTGATTTCATTTATGCCAATCCAATAACTCGCTCAAAAGTGATTAAATTACATATTTTATTTCTCCTCGAAATTGAAATGAAATAGCAATGAGATCGCTTTCTGAAACTTTTTGGACTTATTATATATACCTTTAAAACGATAAAAAACCAGCCCCAGTTTTCAAACCATAGGTTTATTCTATAACTTGGTTGAAAGGTATTATTCTTTATAATTTAGAATTATTTATGGCTTGAATTGAATATTCGTCGTGATGAATCGAGCCGATATTCAAGTCGCCATAAAAGCCATAAAAGCTAGAGTAACCAAATTCAAACTATTCGCGTGAAGCGTACACAGGAAAGGAATATTTTGGATTCGGTACATATATGCAAAAATGATTGATCATTATTCTTTCATTCAAATATATGGAATTCAAACACGCACAAAGTATATGTATTCTTGATCGGTGCGATTCGTATGTTCAAATTTGCGTAGTGTGTGTGTGTATGAATACAAGCAAAGAGCTTTGAATAGGGTACCTTCCAGTCTGGCACTTCTGCCTCTGAAATAATTGAAGTCAAATATAATACACATATTGCAAGACATGAAATATTAGAGCGTCTTAGTCATACTTTATAAACTCCGAGCTTGCCCGATTCATGAGCACGGTATCTACAGCGATATATATATAGTTCGGCACATAGAAGGAATTTGTGTTGCCTTACATCAATTGAAAATTTGTTTATGAACCAAACCAAAACAAGAACATTTCTCGAATTGAGGTTACAATTTTATAAATGGAATTTCTGATATTGAGGTTTTGTTTTATAACGCTTAAAATATCAAATGAAAATAATGTGAAAAGTGATAAATATAGAGGCTGGATAAATGTACATATAGGCAAATCATGGCAATTGTTTATATTACTTAACTATAACTGGACTATAAAGTATATATGTATTTATTGTATAAGCACTTGATATCTATGCAAATGAAACATCTGGAGGCGGCACTTCAAATTATGTGGCCACTTACGAATTTTGTTGCACCTCCTGCCGTGTTGCAGAGAGAGAGAGAGAGGTGGGGGGGGAGACTTGTTTGCCACTTGATGGATTTTAGTAGCTCTCAGGCCCATTTTCATTTTCATTTTCATTTCCACTCGCATTCGCTTCTAAGTAGTTTTAGTAGCCATTTGAATGGCATTTAAACAGTCATTCCTAAAACAAACAGTACACACACTCGCTGTCGCTCTTTCTCCAACTCTCCCTCTCTCTCTCTCCCTCTCTCTCTCTCTCCTTCTGCGTTTTCTGAGTGCGTTGTATGTTTAAAGAATGCGCACGAGGCGCATTCGAAATATGTGAAAATGAAAATGTGGAAAAACTTGTGCTCAATCATTTATACCCATATACCCTGTACATGTGCGTGCCCTGTATATACATTGTATGCTAGCACATGTGGCTGCATTTTCGTTTTGTCTAGTTTGAAATGTAGAGCGATTTTACTTCAGTGTATTATTATTTACTTTTTTCTTAGCTCATTAGTATTCATAATCGTCTAATATACACAGTGCCATCATATTTAGCATGCGATTACTAATATTTATTATCGAATAAATCAATATCAACGATCAATTGAAATCAAGAATTTTAAATTGCCATCAATTGATACGGTATATGGTTTGTCTTAGGCCAGTGCTATTTACAGAAAAAAAAAGCAAGCATTTTAGATTAACATGATATTAGAGTTGGTGCATTTTTTATTCACTTCTTGCTGTTTCTCACTGACAAGATTATTAAATAGGTCTTTAAACTTAACGCCCAATAATAATAAGACGGTGTATTTATTCTATAGCCGTAAGTGGCCGGTGTTTGTGTTAAGATACATTTATAACTATCTGCCGGCACACACACACACACACACACACGCACACACGCACACACGACTGTAGATCGCTTGTCACGTCATCGCGGCGACAGCGACGGCGGCAATTGGCTGCTGGCTCGCCCACATCCGCTGCAGCCGCCCCTAATGTTATCAGCGGCAGCCGCAACAATGCACCCGGAAACATGCGGCAGTGGCAGCAACAATCAAATCTGTTTGAGAAGCGAATCGTTGCCGAAACTTGCCGCAGATAGCAGAGCTGAAGATAGACAACAGAGACACGCACTAACACGCACGCCCAGTGCAAACACACACACACACACACACACGCACGCACACACACTCTGGCAGCGGGCTTTACACCTGATTCATTAGCATAACCAGTTGAACTGGTTGCTCATTGAAGCTGGTTCAAATTGTGTGGCGCGTTTTGTTTACATTTTCTGTATGAACTACGGGCACTCTTCAGTGCTTTCAATGTGTGTACATAATATATACTGGCAAGCCAGTTGCCAAAAGTCTTTGGGCCAAGGAAGCGAGACAATGCCTGCCATTAGAGAGCCAACTGTTCCGAGAATATGCCAACAAACGGCGGCACTCAACAAAGCAACCAAAAGCTGCCAAATAAGCGAGAAAAACAGAATTAAGAGAGATAGCAAAAGAGAAAAATCATACTCTTATATACCATATAAATATCGAGAAAAGTATATTATATCAAGAGAGGGAGAAAGAGAAAAAGTAAAATTGAATAGTAATGGGTGTATATACGCTTATATACCACCTAAATATTTTATATACCATATAAATATCGAGAAAAGTACATTATATTAAGAGATAGAGAAAGAGAAAAAGTAAAATTGAATAGTAATGGGTGTATATTCTATTGTATACCATATAAATATTATATATACCATATAAATATCGAGAAAAGTACATTATATTAAGAGATAGAGAAAGAGAAAAAGTCAAATTGAATAGTAATGGGTGTATATTCTATTATATACCATATAAATATTTTATATACCATATAAATATTTTATATACCATATAAATATCGAGAAAAGTACATTATATCAAGAGATAGAGAAAGAGAAAAAGTCAAATTGAATAGTAATGGGTGTATATACGCTTATATACCATATAAATATCACGAAAAATATATTATATCAAATAGTTATCGTATATTTATATATATATAGATTTATATAAAACAGGTCTTCCTTATGTATTTTTGCTTTTTTGAATACACTTTTTATGTTTTTATATATTTTTGCTTATCGAATTTGTATTTTAATTCTAAAAGCTGACTTGTTTTTATGACTCAGTCTCTTAATCTCGTTTTCGCTGTGTTCACTATTTCGTGTTTGTACTGTATGTGCATCTAAGCATTCATTGTGTTCTGTCTGTGGCGTGTTTCTTATTTTTTTTTTTATAATTTGTTTTGTTTGCCGCAACAAATGAACAATATTTTGTTCATGTGTCGATACAACAGGCTCTACTCTATCTGCACCTCTCTCGTTCTCTTTCTCTCTCTCTCTCTCTCCCTCTCCCTCTCTCTCGCTCACCCTCGCGCTGCTCTTCTCTTTGTCTAGATTTAGCTATGTCAATTAATTTGTCAGTTCAGTAAACGAACTCAACTCGATATGTTATTAGCGTGCATAGATATACTATATGCATAAAGAAAAATTAAATATGGCCTTAAAAATTGCACAACTTTTAGCTATAAATACGCAATGCCTTTAAATATCTAAATACAGTTTAAAAATGACAATAGTTTTGGAATTAAATCGCTTTAACAGCGCCTTGTATGTTTTTCGCAAACAAAGAAAGAAAGAAAGATTTATAATCCGCATTATAATGTAAACATCGTTTCTTCCTTTGATTGTTAATATTTTATAACACAAAAACGAAGAGTGACAAAAAACGCATTTATGCGAATGTTGAAAGTGCATTTTTTATTGGCTTAATTCCTATTGGCACACGGTTTGCTATTGCCAATGAGAACGGTTCAACTTGGGTTCTGGTTGGAAAACGATTTTAGATAGGTGCTGATGGCGAATACTTACAGTGCTGTTCTGGACGAAGTCGCAGAACGCTGTCGGGCCGTGGCAATAGCAATGCTTGCAGATGCTCACGGACTCCAAATCGCCGTTATTATTGTTGGGCGCCCGGGCGGGGTCGGGGTCGGGCGCGGCGGCGCCCTCGACTAGTAAAATAGGCGGTAGCAGACATATAAGCAGACAGCAGTAGAAACAAAGATAAAGCAATTCAGCTAAGACGCTGGGATGCGTTTTCTCGGCTGCTTTTTCGGTTTGCATTTTTGTGTTCTGGTTTTCAGGTGAATTTGTCATGTGGAATTGCGTTCAGAATTTGTGAGTTTTAGTTTTGCTTTTTTTTTTTTTGGGCACTTGTATCTTATTTATTTATTTTTTTTGAATTGCACTTCCGCTGGCTATTGATTCAATTAAAGCTGACAAATTGTCGGATGTCGTCGAAGAATCTGTTTCGAACGTTGAAGAGAGCGTGTGAGTGAGAGATATCTATAAGAATCTGCTCACAGTCGTAGTGGCCTCTGGCACAGCGCACTAATATACATATTAATGTTGTGAGGCGTCATCAACAGAAATATTATGTATTATTATTTTTCTTTTTGGGTAAACACTCAATGAACTTGAACAAAAAAAAATCAAGAATAATTTAATCTAGCTGACGGCACGAACTCCGCTGCACCGAACCTCGCGTAAGCTCGCGTGAAATTATACTAGCCACGAAATGTGACGAAGACGCGAGAGCCGCTCTCAGAGAGCCGATGGCTGTCACGATCGAGCCGTTCGCCTAGTGCTGCAGAGAAAATATCGATGTTTACTCACGATTCCTGCGGTGTAAACCAACACTGTACGGCGATATCGATGATTAGTGTTTCTATTATGCAAAACAATTATGTATGTTGCCGACTTGGGTAGTTTGTTAAATCTCAGTAAATGCTTTATTGTGTCGGCTCTCGAGGCGTAGCCCCTTCAAGGCGGTCTACCCCTGGCAGACGTCACGAAGCACACAACAACAACAACAAAACAACCTCCATCAACTAGCTTTAGGCGCGCATATCAACTTTCAAATTTCAACATTTAATGTTAACACTTAAGTTCTTTTTAAGTGATTCGCTCGTATAGCGGCCAAGCCAACAAAACAAATAGATAAGAGACGTTAGTTTGCGTTTTTACACGACTGAAAAATTAAATTTCATATACACACATAGAATATGTAAGTGGGAACTCATTTTTGGGGGTTTAACGTTCGCTTGATATTAATAAAAAAAAAAAGGTGATTTCGCTGAATTTAGATATGCAAAGTAAAATGTTGACAATTGGCCACGTTTGAGACTTGTTCAGTTTGCTGTTTTATGTTTAATTGGGGTCGGCGATATAAATACAAATTGTATATCCCTTATACCCAAGAAAAATCCTGCTTACGCCACTGAAATATGTATATTTATGCACTTTGGCTGACGAAAAACGTTTTTTTCTTCCGTCGACCTAGCCCAATTTTATATAAAAAAAGTGGAAAGGAAATTATTATTTTCTATTATTTAGAAATCCCAACATTTAAACATAGCCGAAGGCCCTAGCAGCCAGTGCTATATTAAAAATATGTTACACATATATATATGTATATATATATTAATTAATTACTCCCCAATTAAAAAAACACAATATGAGTCAATATGATTTTTGCAAGAAAAGAAAAGCTTTTACAACGCCCATAGATAAGTGGCTATCGTTTTCGTTTTTAATAGTACTGCTGTATTGGATACCCTGCACCCGGACATGGGTATAATGCAAATGTGTATGACCCCATAAATATATATATATTCTTGATCAGGACGACGAGTTGAGTCGATCTAGCTCTGTCCGTCTGTATGAACTCAGCGATCTCGTAAACTACAGAAGCTAGAGACTTAAACTAAACTATAGATTAAACTATAGACTATAGATGCTGTAGTACTATACGCAATACGAGTTTATCATTTTTTGTCGATATTATGCACCGTTTCAATCAAAATCGATTGTCATACTTGATTTTTTTTTTTTAGCTTTCTTAGCATATCTCTTAGTTGGATATGTTCTTATGATAATTGTATACCTCCACTCGTTCCAATTATAAAAAAACAAAGTAATTCATTTACAGCTTCTGATAGGTTGAAATGTATGTGAAGACAGGGTTCAGGGTATCCCCTAGTCGGGCACTCCCGACTAGAGCACCTTATATGTTCTGTGTTGGGCGTTACTCAATATATTTAGCCAATAGTGGACATGGTGAAATATATCAAAATGCGATTGTGCTGGGTTTAATAAGGTGAACAATACTTTGAAGAAATTTGTGACAAGTGCAAATAATTTAGCCATTACTCACAGCTTACCTTTGCCGACTCCAGTGGTTACAATAATTGCAGGGTTTATTCAATAAACCAAGAAAAAGCGTCTGATTAATTTTGTATTTTATCACTCTCTCACTGATTCATTTCTACGATATACAATCTATGTATATTTCATATGTTTGTATATATATATATATATATAGAGAGATATATATATATGTACTAAAACACTTAAAGGTGCCACACACATAATTTGTTTCAGCTGGGGTCTATTTGAAGTTGAAGTACGGCGCATGCCATTAAACGTTTCGGGGTTGGGGGTTGGTTTCAGGCCCTTTTTAATTGGGTGACATGCCCGGCTCTGACTTAATTACCACTATTAGGGGCCAGGGGAGGGGAGCGGGACGCATTGGCAATAACTTTCGTCTGGTAAGTGGAGCGCGGGACTTGGCAATCGTTCTGCGTTCCATTTGATGTGAATGCGGCATGGTGCAGCAACGGATATTGCCCTTCGTTATTGTTGCACCCCTCCCGGTGTCTCCACTTCGCCTCGAAATGCCAATGCGGGCGGAGTACGTTACCCGCACGTACTTCTTAGGGCAGCTCAATTATTATACCGTTGAATCGGTGATTTCTCTTTCACTCGCTGACGAGATGAAGAGGGTATTTTGGGTTTTATACTGAAGCCCCATATCTCGCCGTAGCAATAATTCTAATTGTCTTTCGCTTTCTGAAATATTTTCTCTATCTCTTAGATTAGATTATTAGACTACATTTGACATTTTACATGTATTTTACACAAATAATTTGCTGTGATTATGGGCAAAGTTGGCCAGCTGTGAACGAATATTCTGCAGTTGGTAACAGGGAACTCTGCACTCTGTAATATGTTGAAAAAATTATATATGTAAATACATACATATATTTATTGAATGTGCTTATGACAAAAGACATATTTATCTATTTACTTTTGTTATATTGACTTTGTTCTAGCCCCAGTCGCTGCTACTTAGAAAATGCGTAGATAAGTACATAAATGATAGAGTAATAAGAGTAATAGGGTAATAATAATAATATTAGTCTATGGCCGTTTAATATTGTTATCATGTGGCTCTTTCTAACGGCTGTGGGGCTCAACCCCCGTTTCATTTCCGCACTTTGTGAATGAATTGTGGCAACCTGTTGTTGTTGTTGTTGTTTTTATTGTTCATTCTCGATTTTCTCGACAGCGCACTCTACTTAGAGCTCCGCAACAGGTCTGGGTCGGGGTCGGGGTCGGGTTCTGGCTCCACGCGAGTTGCCTTTAATGGAAATATGTAAACGTGTTTTCCACAGGTAGCATGCACGCACTTGCCACAGTTGGTTGCGGCCCTTTGTTCTGTTTCTGCTTCTTCTTGTTGCACTGTACTATGGGAAAGTTTCATCCATTCGATCATTTTTAAACATTGGTATTTAAAGTATGGGATATAGTTGGCTATTTTACTGCTGATACTGATCAAGAAGGGATTTCATAAAGGTAAGTTAACCAAGTCGTTCCTTCTGTGTGATTAATACCCTGTTGTTGGCACCTTTTTTTAAATTTTTTTCTTTGATAACTGCCACAGTTGCTGGTGACTATTTGTATATACGTACTTACTTACTTATCTTTGTAGCTGTTACTATTAGTTCGCATCCCACAATGTGGTTGTGACGTCACATGTGCCTTTTACAATGAAAAGTCTTATCGGTCAAGTGTCGTTAATAATTCCGCTACGCAATAAAAATATGCTTTGAAGTACTTTATATAGAAATGGACTTTTTCCCGAAAACCGTCCCAATTTCCCATAGTACAGTGCAGTGTTTATGTGTTTATGCTTTGGAGCGCAGCATGCAGAGTGTGTTTGCATGAGTATGTGTGCCTATATATAGACAGATATATATATATATATATATATACATATATACGTACATTGTCATAAAATATAAAAAAAAAGTTAAAACATTTAATATATTTTCTAGTTTAGTTATTATAGCTCTGTATATACATATGTACATACATATCCATCATTATCACGATCAAAATGCAGCGATTGATATGTGTGTGTGTGCGTGTGCGCGCACAAACATGTCCGAGCCGCATTATCCATAAGAAGTTAAAAGATAAGACACCGTACGTGCACACATACACATATACAAACGTGTTAACGTGTTAACCTGCACGTTTTTTACCCTGATACAAAGGAACTTCGACACTCGGTCTTCGGTAACGTAGTCGACCTTGGATGATGCATGCTAATGCATTATTCCAAAAATATAAATAAATAGAAATTTTCTATTTGTATACATACTATATTTTCTTCTTTTTTTTTTGTGCATATTTATTGTTATTTGGTCAAGAGACAGCCGGATAAATAGTTTGACATGAATCCAGTTGGAATGAAGGGAATATATATTTACACACATTTTATGTTTATAGGGAGAGACACGCTTGAAACCGTTCATAAAATCAGTTCTGAACAAAGAATCACCTTATTTACAGTACACACTGCTTATATGCAACAGCGAAGCAGCGTGAATTCATTGCACTTAAGCAATACTATCATTAATGCGTTAATCGTTCTATTGTTATACACATATGTACATATGTATGTACATATGTACATATACAGTGGCTCACAGCTTATGTGAGCTCTCTTTTAAATGCAAAGTTAGTTAATGTTTAAACTTAAGTAAAATTACATAATTTTTTCCTTAATCTAATCGATACAGGCACAACATTATTATTTTGAACTTACGACAAAAAGACATTTGTTGCAATCGTGTATTTACATTTTTATATATTATATTTATATTTATATTATTTATTTATAACCAAGTGGCTCGAAAAATCTGAAGAAAACTAAAACTCATAAATAAATGTTCTTATCAAAATTAATCAAGAACAATGTGAATCATAGGGCAATACTAGATGGGCTGCCAGTGCAGCGCCGCCCAACGGTAACAACACTGAAAATAGGGCGGCGAATACGTCATCAACTGAGAAGTTCAAATGCAACCATGATGAAAATTGTAAAATTGTAAATATCAAATGTGGAAAGTATGGATTCGGGAACTTTACTTGTCTAAATTCTTGTAAATTTTGGCATGATTTTTGACGGAAAAATCGACCCCCTCAGAATCGGTTTTAAAGTTGCGTTTTATACTAATTTAAGTACCCGCAATCGATTAAAAATAAAAATCCGCAATTCTGAAATAAAAAAAAAAATTTTTTTTCAAAATAAGTAAGGGGGGAGTAAAGGCTTTTTTTTGGAAAAAAATTCCAAAAAAATGTATTTTGAGGTATTAATTAAACTTAAATGCAGAATTGATCTAGATGTCAAACCATGATGAAAATGGTAAATATCACGAAAATCGGTTCAGTTTTGACAAAGTTATGGCACTTTGAAATGTGGAAAGTATGGATTCGGGAACTTTACTTGTCTAAATTTTCGTAAATTTTGGCATGATTTTTGACGGAAAAATCGACCCCCTCAGAATCAGTTTTAAAGTTGCGTTTTATACTAATTTAAGTACCCGCAATCGATTAAAAATAAAAATCCGCAATTCTGAAATAAAAAAAAAAATTTTTTTTCAAAATAAGTAAGGGGGGAGTAAAGGATTTTTTTCGGAAAAAAAAAAAAAAAATTATTTTGAAGAATTAATTAAACTTAAATGCAGAATTGAGCTAGACACCAAACCATGATGAAAATGGTAAATATCATGAAAATCGGTTCAGTTTTGACAAAGTTATGGCACTTTGAAATGTGGAAAGTATGGATTCGGGAACTTTACTTGTCTAAATTTTCGTAAATTTTGGCATGATTTTTGACGGAAAAATCGACCCCCTCAGAATCAGTTTTAAAGTTGCGTTTTATACTAATTTAAGTACCCGCAATCGATTAAAAATAAAAATCCGCAATTCTGAAATAAAAAAAAATTTTTTTTTTCAAAATAAGTAAGGGGGGAGTAAAGGATTTTTTTTCGGAAAAAAATCAAAAAAAAATTATTTTGAAGTATTAATTAAACTTAAATGCAGAATTGATCTAGATGTCAAACAATGATGAAAATGGTAAGCATCATGAAAATCGGTTCAGTTTTGACAAAGTTATGGGAATCTTTGAAATGTGGCAAGTATGGATTCGGGAACTTTACTTGCCTAAATTCTTGTAAATTTTGGCATACATTTCTGGGAGATACATATATATACAAAAACCAAAAATCCACTTGTAGACCCGACTAACGCTTCTTCTTCTTCTTCTCGTCTCCTTGCAGCTCGCAGTCGAATGAGCGGCAATTCCTGAAGGACTTCATAAGCGGGGCGCCCGGCTCCTCGGGCGCCCGCCTGGCCGCCTGGCTGCAGCCGGAGTCGCGGCTGGACCCCAACAAGTAAGTGGACGCCAATGCTGGTAGACAGCCGGGCCAAACTGAATGCCGATCCCTTTGCAGATGCGAGCTGAATACCATCACGGAGCCGCTGCGCTACGGGTGGCCCACCCAGGTGACGGTGACCATACGGGACCAGTACGGCGATGCGGTGCTGGTGCCGGAGCTGAAGGTGGAGATCAAGGCCATACCCACCGGGCCGGACCGCAGCGGCGGCCTCGGCGGCAATCTGAAGATGCGGCGCACCTCGTACGCCGATGAGGGCGCCCACGGCGGACACGGCGGCACGGCCGGCGGCCAGCTGGGCGGGGTCGCGCCGCCGCCGCGCGTCAACTACGAGGCGACCACCAAGGAGAAGATGTGCTTCAAGGCAATCACGTTCATGAAGCCGTACACGAACTATTCGTTCGAGGAGCTGCGCTTCAGCAGTCCCGTCCAGACGCGCACCACGGACACGCTGTGCGCCCAGGACATGGAGGACGGCACGTTCAGCGTGCACTGGACGCCGAACTCGGTGGGCGGCTACTGCCTGGCGGTGACCATCGACGGCATTCCGCTCGAGGAGGTCTATCGCGTCGACGTCCAGGAGGGCGTCCTGCCGCCGCCGGCGCAGCGGGCCAACGCCACCCGCCGGCCGCAGGCGCCCAGCAAGCTGCGACGCTTTCAGGCGCGCCACAGCGCCGGCCTCCGGATACGCTCCCATCCGACGCTCCAGTCGGAGCAGGTCGGCGTCGTGCGGCTGGGCGGCATCATAACGTTCATCGATGAGATCGAGAACGACGACGGCATCTGGCTGCGCCTCTCCACGGAGTCCATACGCCAGCACTGCACCATGGGCTGGTATCCGACGGAGGCCTGGTGCCTCCAGTTCAACCAGCACCTGACGCGCACCCTGCTCCAGCCCGTCGCGGACACGCCGAAGGCGTCGCGGCCGCCGAAGGGCGCCGCCGAGGTGACGGCGCCGCTGCCGCCGCCGGCGCCAGGCAGTCCCGGCGGCAGTGCCGCCGGCGACAGTCCCACCAGTCCGGCCAGTCCCGGCAAGTACGGCAAATCGCCGACGGAGCGCAAGATCTTCGAGCTGCCCGCCGCGGCGGCCCCGAGCGCCGTCGCCTGCTCCTCCTCGCACCCGACGAATCCGTTTCTGGTGCCCGCGAAATGCGCCGAGGATGGCGAGAACGCGCTGGCCGCCAGCACGGAGCTGCTGCCCGGCAATCTGGGCTCGGCGATCGCGGGCGTGGTGGGCGGCGGCGCCATCAAGCTGCAGGCGCTGCAAAAGTGGTTCAAGGGCGACGCCATCGAGTCGCCGGGCCAATCCCAATCGCAATCGCAATCGCAATCGCCATCCGGCGTCTCCGTGCGCGAGCTGGTCCGCGTGATGGGCGGCCAGGAGCTGGCCCGGAGCGGCGGCAACGGCAACAGCCGCGAACAGCAGGAGCCCGCCGAGGCCCTCGACTTCGATCTGGCCAGCGTGCGGCGCACGAACTACACGGCCAGCCAGACGGCGGCGCTGCTCTCGACGCCGAAGCACACGCCGAGGCGCGGCGTCGAGGCGGGCGCCGCTGCGCAGCTGGCCCAGCTGGAGGATGATCTCGGCCTGATCCAGATAACCACCACGGGCGCCGGGCCGGGCGAGTGCGAGGCGTCGACCACAGAGATTGGGCTCAGCCCGACGCCGGCGGGCAGCAGCAGCAGCGCCAGCGGCTCCAGCGGCTCCAGCAAGCAGCGCGGCCACGCGATGGGCCCCATCAAGCGGGCGATGCCGCCCTCGTTCGCAGAGAGCATCCGGGCGGTGTTCGCGGCGCTGCTCTGGCACGAGGGCGTCGTCCACGATGCGATGGCCTGCGCCAGCTTCCTGAAGTTCCATCCGGGTCTGCCCAAGGAGGGCGCCACCGTCGTGACGCGCCGCGACGCCGGCGATCCGCGCGTGCAGCTGTCGCGCGAACAGAAAGCCCAGCAGCGGCATTCGGTGGAGGTGGCCAATGCCGGGCACTATCTGAACATCCGGCCGTCGACGCTGGAGACGCTGGCCAAGAGCGGCAACTGCTCGCTGCACAATCGCGGCAAGCATCGCAAGAATCCCGAGGAGCTGGCCCAGCAGCAGAAGCTGCAGGCGCTGCCGGAGCTGGTCAGCGTGCTGCCGCCGGCGCTGCGCTGCCTCGTCTATCTGTGGGAGCAGATCTGCGCCGGCTGCGTTCACATCGTCCAGACGAACGCGCTCGAGCAGCGCGACCAGCGGCTGCTCTCGCCGGGCGGCCGTGACGCCAACGGCGACCACGACGGCAAGGAGGCCAAAAACGGCGCCGGCGATCCCGACAAGGACAAGGAGAATGGCGGCGGCGGCGGCGGCAAGAAGTGCAAGCGCAAGAAAAAGGACGACGGCAGCTGGTGCGAAATCTGTGAGCTCTTCCTGCCGATGCCGGTCACATATCATATGCGCATCGCCCATCCCGGGTGCGGCAAGTCCGCCAAGGGCAAGGGCTACAACTCGGTGGGCATCTTCTGCGAGGGCTGGGCCGGCAACTGCGGCGAGGGCGGCAAGGGCGCCTCCAGCTGGTTCCTCATGTGCGACACCTGCCGCGACAAGTACCTGGCCAGCAGCCGCAGCGCCAACAACATCAACAGCGTCGCCCAACAGGCCGCCCACGCAGGTGAGTCGGCGGCAAGCCTCGGATCCCACCCGAAAAAAAAACGTTTCAATGGGAAGCCGAGCCGTATTTATTACAAATCCGTATATTATATAAGGAATATCTATAAAGCGGCCTTCTTAAATCTAATCCCAACTTGCAGAAACTTCATAATTTTGGCAAAACTGAACCGATTTCCATCATGGTTCCGCTAGTTTGATTCCACATTTAAATTTGCTTCGTATTTGCAAATACATTTCGAATCAATAAAAAAAAATCCTGACCCTTATTTTGAAACATTTTATTTTAAACTTTAGAATTTTTCTTTTAATGATGTTTCCAATTTCCATCCATCCTTCATATTTGGAAACACATTTCTTATCAGTTAAAAAAAAAATACTGAACCTTCCTTAGTTTGGAAATTTATTCCTTTTAATCAATCAATTATATTATTATATTTTTTATATTATATTATGGTTTAAAAATTGTTTAATTTGTTTGTTGATAATGATGTTGATGATGTTTACAATTTCCATCATGGTTAAATCTGCATTGCAATTTACTTTGTATTTGGAGAAATGTATTTCTCATCAGTTAAAAAAAAAATATCTTGACTCTTTTTTTAAGTTTAGAATGAATTTAGAAAAAGTTATGATGATGTTTCTAATTTCCATCACGCTTTAACATTCAGATTGATTCTTCATTTTCGGTTAAAAAAAATAAAATTCTTAGCCTTACTCATTCTGGAAATTTATTATTTTTAAGTTTAGAATCCGCAAATTTTTTTAAAATTGTTTGTGGGTAATGATGATAATTAAAATTTCCATTAATTTAGTTCGTATTTGAAAATACTTTTTTTTTTTCAAAATAAAAAATGTATTACTCCCCCTTATTTATTTTAAAATATTATTTTTAATCAACTTTAATTACTAAAATTAGTATGAAATGCAACTTTAAAATTAAGACGGCTTCCGACAGAGAACGGGCTACTAACTTGGCTAAATTGATTTATTAGTTTATTGATTAAATTAAAACTACAACTGGAATTGTGTTACGGCTTTCAGCTACGGAAATGAACCTGTTCGGCGTGAAGACCACGACGCTGATAGCCAACGCGGAGGTCTACACCACGATGCGCGAGAACGCGACGTTTCTGCTGGAGCTGTGCTCCTCCTCCGCCTCCTCCTCGCACGCGGCGGCTGCGATCGCCGGCGCCGGCGTCGGCCTCGGCGGCGGCCAGAAGCGTTCGCCGCAGCAGCAGGCGATGGCGATGCCGGTGGTTATAGAGCATCAGCACCTGGGCATGCCCGATCTGAATTTGAGCAGCAAGCCGAGCTGCAGCCGGGTCGACTCCGCGCGGAGCAGTCGGATCGGCCGCCTCAGCGGCAAATTCACGCCGTTCCGCAAGAGCTTCGTGGGCGTGGCACCCGCAACACCGGACAACGTCTGGCTGGCGCCCGACAGCTTCGCCTGCCTGGAGTGCCTGGGCACCGCCGGCCACGAGGATCTGCCCTACGAGATGTTCGGCCTCGGCGCCAATTCCAACGAGAACGGCTACGATCGGGTGCGTGTAACCACAAAGCCCATATACTATTATATTGCATATATATATATATATATATATGGTTTACCTTATCTTTGCGCTATCAGTTAGCAGTCCCGATCGGTGTCAACTTTCCTTCTCGACTTCGATCATTTCGATTTCATTTGAATCGCGATAGGAAACATTTCCGATACAATTAGCGCTTCATATATATATACATATATAACATAGATAGCTCGTGTAAACCATAGACGGCATTAGTTTACCTACTTTTTTCTCAATTTTTTCAATTTGAAAAATACTATATACAATATATATACATAACATTTCTTATATCGATTTTAGGACAAGCTTTTCTAAAGATATCTCGGACATTATAAGAGCTAGAGCCGCAAAATTTGGCATATAAATATAGATCATTTAATTAGAAGTCTTTATACATATTTGGGTATTTGGCTCTTAAGAGGGGAATCGACGCTATATACCCCATTTCCTATCACTCTAGTTTTTTCTTTTAATTTGATTTAGATTTAGAAAATCAATTTTAAAAAATCCTTTTAGACTGCACTTGAGAATAAATATACACATTTCAATGCATTAAATATATTAATTTTAAATAATAATTAAATTATAAATATAATTAAATTATAAATTGAATAATGAGCCAAATATAATGTGAAACTACAATGTAAAGTTTCTCAGGAGGGAGAATAAATGAAATTCATAGAGTATTGAAAACAATTTCGTGTAAGAAGCGAATTAGGTTTATCTGCCAGTGGTATTTAAGAAATAGTTAGCTTGAGAGTTAATAACTAATAATAAATGCTCCAATAATAATAAATGTAACCAAAGTATATTCCTCATGCAAACATTTCGAACCGAATTTGGTTGCTCTAGCTCTTATGGTTTCTAAGATGTGCTCAAAAAACGAGTTTTTCAAAAAAACGATAATTATCGAAAACGAGTAATCGATGATTTAAAATACAGTTGAATTAAAATGTCCAAATTGAGCTTGCCAGCTTCTGTAGTCGCCAAAATCGACGTGTTTATATAGACAAACGGACGGACGGACGGGCGGACAGACGGACAGATAGACGGACATGGCTAGCTCGACTCGACTAGTTGCTGATCAAGAATATATATACTTTACACAGTTTCAACGGGTTGAGGGCATAGAAAGAGCTGGCTAATAACTAGATCCCATACTCTAGGGAATGGCAATAAAAACTCCCCATTAACCGATCGATTGTTGTTCGCAGCCGCTGTCGGAGATCTCGTACGAGTCGTGCGATCCGAACAACTACGAGTTGATGTCCGGCTCGGTGGGCAATCCGCCCGCCGCTGGCGGCACGCTGTCCAAATTCCATCGCAGCTACTCGATGGGCCAGGGCTGGGCAGCCGTGGCGCAGCAGCAGCAGCAGCAGCAGCAGCAGCAGCAATTGCCGCAGCACCAGCAACACTTGCAGCAGCAGCAGCAGCAGGCGTCGCAGCCGCCGCAGCCGTCGCTGCCATCGGCGGTGGACGCACAGCCCAAGGTCGTCTATCGCAGGCGGAACAACTCGACGAGCGAGGGCGACGGCTCGCTGCTCATCTGCTATCCGTCGGAGCATCTGCGTCGCCTGGTGCCGGCCAAGCTGCTGGCGAGCGTCGCCGCCGTGCTGCACGCGCCGAACGCCAACGAGGCGGCGCCAAAGTCGGACTTGCAGCAGCAGCAGCAGCAGCTGGTGGCGCCACCGCCGCCGCCGCCGCCGGCGGCCAGCGGCAGCAGCCCCATGCCGGAGCCGAACAGCGCCCTGCTGAACCGGCCCGCGATGGCGTTCATCACCCAGAAACACGAGCTCGACCGGCTGCGCAGCGCGATGCGGCGCAGCCTGAGGATCGCCGCCTGCCGCATCTATGCGCTGCAGGCGCTCAACTGGCTGCTGCGCAGCGTCACCCAAGGCGTCTGCCTGCACGACCTGATGTGGTGGTTCGTCAGCTCGCTGGCGCTGGGCGGCGTCCAGGCGGTCGAGGGCAAGTGCGAGGAGGCCGAGCCGGCGCTGGAGCATCCGGTCGCGTACACGCAGATCAGCGGCCGGTTCGCCCACTTGATCACCCAGTCGCTGCACGTGCTCCTCCAGTCGGTCGCCGATCTGACGCTCCACCTGCCGCTCGGCTCGCCGCTGCAGCGCGTGGCCATCCAGTGCTTCGGCATTCGCTTCCGGCAGGCGGACCATCAGTTCCTCCACAGCTCGCACGTGTTTGGCAACATCTCGAAGATACTGTCCAAGTCCGACGAGCAGAACGACGCGATGGCCCTGTCCACAATGCTGGCGGCCAGCGGCGAGGCCCACTGCGATGCCGAGCAGAACGTGGCCAGCGTTGGCCAGCATCCGGTTGCGGGCAGTGCGCCCGGCGCCAAGGTCATTTGCTACACCGATCTGGCCGGCATGTTCGAGGTGACGGTCTCCTCGCGCCCGGCCATGGCCGAATCCCTCACCGACAACTCGACGGAAACGTTCTGGGAGAGCGACGAAGAGGACCGCAACAAGTGCAAGATCATCGAGCTCTCCATGAGCAAGCTCAGCTACGCCTGCAAGTTTGTGCTCGTCCACATCGACAATAGCCGCGACATTCAGGTGGGTACCGCACTACAAAAGTTGGTAGTCTGAGGCAGTCCAAGCGTCGTTCCTGACGGGACCCTTGGTAGAGTGTAGAGCTCTACCCTTCTCTACTCAATTACTCAACTCAAAAATAGTTTGACTATTCTCCGGTAGAGCCCAAAGATTAGCTGTAAAGCCCGACCAAATGTCAAAAAAATATGAGCTTACTTTGTAGAACACATTTGTAGAGAAAACTACCTTACAGTTGGTAGAGCTTACACTTCCCTACATAGTATTTTCTAGCTCTACCGAGCTCTAAAAAGCTTTGGTATTACAATAATTCGAGCTCTTAAGCCAAGAAAAATTATAGCCTACTAAAGGATGCCAACCAGGAGGTCGCAGTGCACAGAACGCGTGAAACCTAACGGAGCCCGGTAGTGCACGAGGTCGCCATTGTTGCTGTTGTTATATAAAGTTCCTTTTCAATGATATTGTAATGAAACCAACACAGTAACTGCAAATAAATCGCTTTTGTATTACAATAATTCGAGCTCTTAAGCCAAGAAAAATTATAGCCTACTAAAGGATGCCAACCAGGAGGTCGCAGTGCACAGAACGCGTGAAACCTAACAAAGCCCGGTAGTGCACTAGGTCGCCACGGTTGCTGTTGTTGTATAAAGTTCCCTTTCAATGATATTGTAATGAAACCAACACAGTAACTGCAAATAAATCGCTTTTTATTAGAATAATTCGAGCTCTTAAGCCAAGAAAAATTATAGCCTACTAAAGGATGCCAACCAGGAGGTCGCAGTGCACAGAACGCGTGAAACCTAACAGAGCCCGGTAGTGCACGAGGTCGCCATTGTTGCTGTTGTTATATAAAGTTCCTTTTCAATGATATTGTAATGAAACCAACACAGTAACTGCAAATAAATCGCTTTTGTATTACAATAATTCGAGCTCTTAAGCCAAGAAAAATTATAGCCTACTAAAGGATGCCAACCAGGAGGTCGCAGTGCACAGAACGCGTGAAACCTAACAGAGCCCGGTAGTGCACGAGCTCGCCACGGTTGCTGTTGTTATATAAAGTGCCTTTTCAATGATATTGTAATGAGGCCAATACAGTAACTGCAAATAAATCGCTTTGGTATTACAATAATTCGAGCTCTTCAGCGAAGAAAAATTATAGCCTACTAAAGGATGCCAACCAGGAGGTCGCAGTGCACAGAACGCGCGAAACCTAACAGAGCCCGGTAGTGCACGAGGTCGCCACGGTTGCTGTTGTTGCATAAAGTTCCTTTTCAATGATATTGTAATGAGGCCAATACAGTAACTGCAAATAAATCGCTTTGGTATTACAATAATTCGAGATCTTCAGCGAAGAAAAATTATAGCCTACTAAAGGATGCCAACCAGGAGGTCGCAGTGCACAGAACGCGCGAAACCTAACAGAGCCCGGTAGTGCACGAGGTCGCCACGGTTGCTGTTGTTATATAAAGTGCCTTTTCAATGATATTGTAATGAGGCCAATACAGTAACTGCAAATAAATCGCTTTGGTATTACAATAATTCGAGCTCTTCAGCGAAGAAAAATTATAGCCTACTAAAGGATGCCAACCAGGAGGTCGCAGTGCACAGAACGCGCGAAACCTAACAGAGCCCGGTAGTGCACGAGGTCGCCACGGTTGCTGTTGTTATATAAAGTGCCTTTTCAATGATATTGTAATGAGGCCAATACAGTAACTGCAAATAAATCGCAGCAGTACCCACTTTTCCTTAACTCGGTAGTGCACTACTTTATTTAATTTAATTTTATTAAGGTTCACATTAAGCACCAAGCTAATCACATTCCTCTCTCTCTCTTTCTCCTTCTGTGCACAGAACAAGGTGCTGAATGTGGTGTTCTATGCGGGCCAGTCGCTCGGCGACACGAATCTCATCAAGTCCGTGGATGTGGACCAAAAGGCGTGCGTGTGGATTGCGGCCAAGATAAGCGACGAGAGCTGCACGCACTTTCGCCTGGAGCTGCACGGGCCGGAGAACACGCTGCGCGTGCGGCAAATCAAGCTGCTCGGCCTGCCCAGCGGCCAACAGGGTGGCGCCGGCGCCGAGGACCTTCCGCCGCCGGTAGAGCAGCGCGCCAATCTCCGTTTGGCGCACGCCTCGCGCATACAGCAACAAATTTGCGAGGCGGAAACGCTGCGCGTGTTCCGCCTCATTACCGGACAGGTGTTCGGGAAGCTAATCAGCAATGTGAGCGACGCGGTGGCGGCGCCGGGCGCACCCGTCCAGGAGGGCGCCAATGCGCTGCTGGCCGACTCGCTCGATCTGCGCGAGCACATGGTTGGCATTCTGTTCTCGCGCAGCAAACTGTCGCACCTGCAGAAGCAGGTGATCGTGCACATCGTGCACGCGATCAGGAAGGAGGCGCAGCGCGCCAAGGAGGACTGGGAGCTGGCCAATCTGACGCACCTGCTCAAACAGCAGCAGCAGCAGCAGCAGCAGCAGCAGCAGCCGTCGGATGGCGCCAGCTGCTCGACGGCAGTGGCCGCCGCCTCGTCCGGGGAGAGCAGCCTGGAGCGCAGTCGGGCACCGGACACCTACTGCTTCGAGATGCTCAGCATGGTGCTGGCGCTCTCGGGCAGCGTCGTGGGTCGCTCCTATCTGTCGCAGCAGCACGGCCTGCTGCGCGACCTTTTGGGGCTGCTGCACACGGGCAGCGACCGGGTGCAGCGTCAGGTGACGGCGCTGCTGCGCCGCATCCTGCCGGAAATCACGCCGGAGAGCTTCGCCGAGCTGCTCGGCGTACAGCGGCTGCCGCCCGCCGACTACAGCATCGCCCATCAGAGCGCCAGCGACTTCGACATGAGCCGGCTGGGGCTGCTGGACATCTTTCTGGCCGTCATTGCCAAGTCGCTGCAGCTGCAGGTCAAGGTGAAGACGAACACGAACACGGGCACGAACACGAACACGGGCACGAACACGGGCACGAGCACGGCGAGTGCAGCGACAGGCGCCAGTGGAGCAGCCGCCGCCAGCCAGATCAAGTCCGGTCAGCAGGAGAAGACGCCGGCATTTGTGCGGCTCTGCAGCTCCCTGGATCTGTCCGTGCAGCTGCTGCGCTCGCGTCCGAATACGGCGGAACAGCAGCTGCTGTCGGCGTCGCTGCCGGCCCCGGCCACGTCGTCGGTCTCGGCCGGCGATCCGTTCCGCTTCGACCCGGCGCCACCGAAGAAGGAGTCCAAGCGCAATTTGAATCAACGCTGGTTCCTCAACGGCCTCATCTCCACCAAGCAGGCGGAGAGCATTATTGGACTTATACGTGACCTGGCGAGCGTAAGTGCCCCCCCCCCCTCCCCTCCCCGCCCTAATCAATCAATGAATCAAGCTGAGCATTCGCCATGTTCCTTTCAGGGTAAGCTGAGCGAGAAATGGTCACAGATCACCAAGGCGGCGATCGCCGAGTCTGTGCTGAATCTGACACGGCTCGAGGAGATCTATCGCACGCCGGAGCACTGCACAAAGACGGCGACCCTTTGGCTGGCGCTGGCCAGCCTCTGTGTGCTGGAGCGCGATCACGTGGAGAAGCTATCCTCTGGACAGTGGTCCAAGGTCTGTGATACGCGACCCATGTGCACCAATCACGATGATGGCGAAACGGCGGCCATAATTCAATGCGAGACGTGCGGATCGCTCTGCGGCGATTGTGATCGCTTTTTGCATCTCAATCGGAAGACACGCATGCACAAGCGCACAGTAAGTCAATCACTCAGTCAATCTATCAATCAGCCATAAAACATAAAACAAAAATTAATTACATAAAGCAGCAAATTAAAGTCTATCTAATTTATTAAAATACCCATTATTTTACTTTCAATCTATCAATCAATCAGTCATTTCATTAATCTATTAGCCAATCCATAAATTAATTGGGCAATTTATCCATCAATCAGCCAAATAATGTTGATTGTAAATCAATCCTAATCAATCATACTTATTTTTTAACAACTAATTAATTATTAAAATACTCATTATTTTAATCAGCATAAATTAATTCGGCAATTTATCGAACAATCAGCCAAATACTTCAATGCTGATTGTAAATCAATTCTTATCTTATCATTATTTTTAAAAGTCAATAAATTAATCGAACTTTTAAGTGTTCAATTGTGTCTCTAGTCTGTTTGTCAACAAACAATCAGGCAATAATTTTTTTCTTGACCGTCTATAGATAAATTAATCCACAATAAATGAAAAAATAGAGTGATAAAGCCACTGATCAACCATATAGTTGTTGGTGCCATTGCTGTGCTTACTAAATTACCATCAATCAAGTAGTCAAGCCTTCAGTCAATCAGTCTTCTTATATAATATAATATAAATATATTAATGTAATATTTAAATATTATATTAATTTATATTTGATCGGCAAATCAAAACTGCTAATCAGTCAATCAATCAATTGTTAAGTCATATATTTGGTAAAAACGTCAATCAGATAATTAATTTAGCTTTCAATCAGTCAGTCAAACGAGCCTTACTTTTGCCAATCAATCATTGCTGCGTTCATCAATCATTCACTACTTGTCAATCAATGACTTGTCAATCAAACAATAATTCAATCCAACTTCGACAGGTGTGCAAGGAGGAGGAGGAGGCCATACGCGTGGAGCTGCACGAGTCCTGCGGCCGCACCAAACTCTTTTGGCTGCTCGCGCTGGCGGACTCGAAGACACTGAAGGCCATGGTGGAGTTCCGGGATGGCAGCCACACGATCATCTCGGGCCCCCAGGAGGCCGTCGGCCGTTGCCGCTTCTGCGGCCTCACCGGCAACTCGGGCCTGCTGGAGATTGGGAACGTCTGCGCCGACGCCCAGTGCCAGGAGTACGCGGCGAACTCCTGCCTCAAGACGAAGCCCTGCGGCCATGCCTGCGGCGGAGTTGCCGGCGAACGCAAATGCCTGCCCTGTCTGCAGCACGTCTGCCATGCCCGCGAGAATGAGCTGGCCGAGGAGCTGCGCGATCCGAAGCTCACCCAGGACGCCGACGACATGTGCATGATCTGCTTCGTGGAGGCGGTCTCCTGTGCGCCCTCCATACACGTAAGTTGCTCGCCCCAGAGCCCTGCCCATGGCTCCATCTCACTTGTCAATTCCTCGTCCAGCTCGAGTGCGGTCACGTCTTTCACTTCCACTGCTGCAAGGCGGTGCTGGAGAAGCGCTGGAGCGGACCGCGCATCACCTTCGGCTTCTCGCTGTGCCCCATCTGCAAGGCGGACATACAGCATCCGCTGCTGGCCGACATCTTGGAGCCCATCAACGCCCTCAAGCAGGATGTCAAGCGCAAGGCGCTCATGCGGTAAGTCCGGCGGATTTATTCACATTCATCGCAATTTCCACTAACATGGCGGAGGAATGTGTGGGAATGGAAAGTTCGTTTTTGGTTCTTTATTGATTGAAGTCATCCAATATTTTTCTAGACTCTACTTAATTAATATGTTCCAGTGCAAATTGTTGCCGTCAAGTTCCTAGTAATTAGATCATTTAATTCTCCGAAATTGGTATATCGCCAACATTTTTATTCTTTCACTTCTTGCTTTTAAAGTGAATTGTTGTATGAAGTTTTTTTCTCTTCTAAACTTTCTTTCAAAACTCACCAAAGATCTATAGAGAAAAAGAATAAATAGCTCTCAAATTCATCCGTTAAATTTGGGCACCGCTTAAATGATATTTATTTTATTTTATTTTTTATTTTTAGTGCGATCGTTTTAAAAGATATTTCCAATTTCACAGTGTTTTTTCATTCAAAAAAAAAACGAAAATTTTGTTATTTATATTTGCCTTTAAATTTAATTTTGCTATTTTTGTAAATTTTCCAATTGGCTTTTTGATTTCCTGCGTAATGGATGGCGTCTGAAAATGGGTGGAAATCGGATTTAAAAGTGTTGTAGCAATTTTTTCAAATATTTCACTCTTTTCGCTTGAAGGATTAAGTACGAGGGCGTGGTCAAGGACACGGACAGCAAGGATGTCACCCAGCTGGCGATGGATCGCTACGCGTACTACGTGTGCTTCAAGTGCCAGAAGGCCTACTACGGCGGCGAGGCGCGCTGCGATGCGGAAATTGGCGAAAAGTTCGATCCGGAGGAGCTCGTTTGCGGCGGCTGCTCGGATGTGGCACGGGCCCAGATGTGCCCCAAGCACGGCACCGATTTTCTCGAATACAAATGCCGCTACTGCTGCTCGGTGGCGGTGTTCTTTTGCTTTGGCACCACCCACTTTTGCGATACGTGCCACGACGACTTCCAGCGGCTGACGAACATACCCAAGAACAAGCTGCCGCAGTGCCCCGCCGGGCCCAAGGCCAAACAGCTGGTGGGCGACGAGTGCCCCCTGCACGTTATGCATCCCCCCACCGGCGAGGAGTTCGCCCTCGGCTGTGGCGTCTGTCGCAATGCCCAAACATTTTAGCAACCGAATGTGAAAAAGCATCAAATACAGTTGCCGCCGCTGCCGCTGCCGCTGCCGCTGCTGTTGCCACCGCCACCGCCGCTAGAGGATCAGTTGCCGCCGCCATACGATGTTGAGGCGCAGCGGAGCGTCGGGGATGGCGCCGATTGGCAGCGGGACAACTGTTAGACACATTATATACATAATTAAACAAATATATAAAGAGAGAGAGAGCTAACAATTAAGAATATTAAATATATATATATATTAGCAGCATGTCAAGAAGATATTTCGACAAAATGAAAATATTCACCTTTTTGATTTCGTTTGCAAGACAAAATACAGTTTCCAAGTTTTTTTTTTAATTTGTATTTTTATTGTTATGGTTCTTAAAACTAGTTGAATAATAAAAAGCACAAGAACCATTTATTCAAATAGTTAATAATATCAACCAGAGGCAACACTTGAATATGGTATCAAAATGTTTCGACAGTCTTTGAACTTTGAATATAAAAAATTGAACAATTTATTTTAACATTTTGTTTTGTACTTTCTCTAATCTAGTTAAAATAAAAAAGACATAAAAGGGAATTTTTTAAAAACATGTTCTCCTTAATTATGATGTGACAGAAATGTTTCGAGAAAAGCGCTTTAGACAATTGTAAGAAAAGAATAATTTAATTAATTAATTTTAAAAAAAATTGATTGATTGAATTGGTGTCAAAAAAAGTATATATGTTTTGACAAGAATTCTTAAGACTTATAATATGAAAAGGTTAATTAAAAAACTTTTTTTATACAATTATTTTTGTACTTCCGAAAACGGTTCTCAATGGCACATACTGTTTCCCACAGCTAATGAGATTTTCCACACCATTAGTTTTAGTTAACTTCTCCGTGCTCCTTTTTGCCACAAATCGTAAAAGAATATACAAAATAAATTAAAATATAAATATATGTAAATGTATAAAAGCTAGAAAAAGTATTTGTTTTGCAAAAGAAATTGAGAAAAATTACAATTTTCCTTTTGTCAAAATAGTTACCTGACATACTGTATGCATGTAAATTCCCTTTTTTTTTAAATAAAATTATAAATGTAATTCAAAAGTTGAAATTTTTAGCTATATGTGTATTTAACTAATTTATTTATTGATTGTAATTGTAATCGTAATCAGCATTTGTTTTTTATTTAACTCAATTGTACACAGACGCATAGCTAACACACACACATAATTATAAATGCGCATGCACATACACACACGCATACTCAAAAGTACTCACACACTCACCCGCACACCCATACTTTTAAGTAGGTTTGAATGAAATGTTTATGGAAATTGGTCGCGTTCTTTATAGATGTGTAATGATTGATAAAAAAAAGATAACGAATATGAATGAGAAAATGGAATAAATGCAATGAGACAAATATTTACATATATGCAATATTATTTGTAATACTCACGAAACAGGCTCATTTATTATTTTTGATTCAATGTGAATGAAATGAAATTCAAAGATATATATGGAAATTATTGAAATAAAATTATATTTATTATAAATGTGAAAAAGAAACAAAAATAAAGAATGCATATGTATGTAATTAAATAAAAATAAAAATGAAATTATACAAATCAATGAAGTTTTTTCTCAAAGTATCTCTAAAGCATACAAAATTCCTTACCTTCATATTTGTACACAGACTAAAACCTTTTGGAAGTTTCTTGAACCAAATGCGGGGACTTTCTAGGAGAGAAAATTCTGTTCTTTTGTTTTTTTTTCTTAGCACTTGCATTCGCATTCGCAACGAACGTGTTTGTTTTCTTGCGCCTCGAAATAGTTGATTTGTGAAACTCATAGTTTTGACTATAATTAGCAGTATATAATCTCTTCTAAATTGAGTTTTAATACAACAACAAACTGCAGCACACGCATACTGGTTGACTTGTGCAGTTGTTTGGCTTTGTTTTTGTATTTTTGCTCTCTGCAAACTTCGGTTATGTTTTCGCGCTCTGAAACGTTACAATTACTCTCCCTAATCTCTATGCGCCGCGCTCACATTAATATTGTTGTTGGTGTTCGTCGGTTTTGTTTTTTCCTATTTGCTTTTTGTTTTGATTCCCTTGTGCTTATTTCGGTCGTCGCGCCCGCGCCGTTTCATATTTGTCCAACGTTCCTGTTGTAAGTAAGAACAAATCAGCTTCAATTTGATTTAACCCTTGAGTGTTCATATTTTGAATACATTGCTTTTACATGCAGATATTTTTATTTGTGTTTTCTTTCTTTATTTTAAATCATCGACTTGATTGAGTCCAGATCACGCTTAAAGTGGACTTGTGCATCCTTTAGGGATGTTGAAAGGGATATGTTGGGATTCATGAGGCAGAATATGAAAGGCTTTGGAGATATTTTCGGCCAGTTTAAAAAAACTCCGGACAAGCAATTTTTCTTCCCCTTCTCCCCAAATCAAAAAAAAAAGATTCTGAAGATATTACCTCTTTTGACACTGATCAGCATTTTAGTGCCAATAAACCAGGGCTATTGCTCAATTGGAAGCTACTGCGCCCCTCGGTCGCTTGGGCGGGAGTTATCTTGGTATTTTTTGACAACTTTTAAAAAATGCTCGACACACCCAGATATTCCGAATATTTTAGAATAAAAAAAATCCGCTTGTTTTTAAAAACATGTATGTATTTTGTTTCCTTTTATTTTGTTATTGTATTCATCTTCTTCTTTATCATTTCATTTGCATCATTTTTGACTTATTTTGCATATTTTTTTTTTTGCCGTGTACATAAGTGTATTAAGTTCTTGTTTTTTCTTTAAATATTTCTCATTATGAATGCATACGAGTAGTATTTATATTTTGTTTGTTTTTTAATTATGCGTTTCTCCTCAACATACTCAAAGATTTATTAATATAAATGTGTTGTTGTGTATGTATGTGTCAATATCAATGTTAATGTCATAATAATTAATTTACTATACACATTAATTACAGCAATAATTAATTGTTTTTTTGTTTTGTTTTTTTTTTTTCAAATAAGTTGTAGAACTATGTTTTACAAAGGTTTTTCTTTCATTTTAGTTGTTGGTATCTTTTGTTTGTTTGGTATTTTTAATCAGTTGTTCATAAGTTCAGCTTTGTTCTGTTCAAGCATTTTGCGGTATATCGTACTACCTAAATATGTAGTTGTAAATATGCATGTCTCTAAGTTTTCGGGGGCAATTGAACGAAAAAACACAATTTAGTATATAAACGAACTATTTTTGGAATGTATATTTTTTTTTGTTTGGTTTTATTTTATTTTTTGTTTTTGTTTATTTACTTGTTAATTGTCTGTTAATTAGTTTGTAAATATATAAATAGGCAGCTTTTTCATGTTCAAAATTAAGGGGCGCGTGTACGAAATCATTTTCATTACTCAATTATTCAAATTGTTGTATATAGTACATATATCGCAATTATGCTCCTCAAATTGGTGGAAAATGTTAAACGTTGCTTTTTTTAAAAATCTTTTTTTTTTTTTTTTGGGTTTTGTAAAATTTTGGTTCTTTTTCGTCTAGAGACTAGAAACTAGTGTCTAGAGCATAACGCTTGGTATCTTGTTTTGCTATTTTTTTTTTTAATTTGTCTTTTTGCATGTACGAGTATTTTCTTATTATTTTTATTTGTATTCGCTTTGCTTGCCAAAAATGTTTTTGAAGTGGGTTTTCCAAAAAATGAGGCGTGTGTTTGGTATTTTGGTATTTAAGTGTTTAAGGCTTTGGTATTTTGTATATGTGTATAATTTAATTACAATTCATTTCGTTTTGTATACATAATTAATAATTAAGTGGCATGTTTTTGCTGTATGGTTTAGTACTTGTTAATTGGTAGTTTTTTTTTTTTTTTTTGGTTTTTTGTATTGTTTATCATACTAATATCGTCTTGTATTATTTTTACTTTTTTTATGAGTTTGCTTAGAAAAAAATTCTGGCGTACAAAAGCTTTTAAAGTTTTTCTTTTCGGTTTCTGTAATTTTTTTTTTTATTTTTTTTTTGTTTTTTACTCGTAATATCTGTTTAAGCTTTAAAGTGTTCGTATGTATGCGGTATATTAAGTATTATTTATTCAGTTTGGCGCTTCGAAGCGTTTGAAGCAGCAATATCTATGTGTATACATAAATATATATGTATATATAGTATTGACATGTATATACATTCGATCTCTGGCATAAATTCATCATAGCCTTGTAATATTTTTTGGATGTATTTGGTATTTATGAGTATTTAGTTGCATGAGCCAGCTGGCAATGAGTTTGACTTTGAGTTATTGGTTTTTTTTTTTCTATGTGTGAAATTCGCAATTCCTCGTATGTCTGGTGTATATATACATGTATATGTATGTACATAGTATATTGGTATATATAAATATCTGCTCTTTCTTCATACATTTTTTTTTTCAATATAAATTTTGACTAATTATCGCTGTCAATTAGCTTGACGTATATAAATGTAATTGCACCTTTTATTATTTGGTTTTTTTTCAGTTTTTTTTCAAGTATATTTTGTATGTAGGTAATAAATTAGTTGGTTTTGCTGTATTTGGTTAGTTTATTAATTCATAAATGTATAAGGCTCTGTGTAGTCAGCATTAAAAACTACAAAAAGATGATAACAAACAATTCAAAAAAATTCTCAAAAAGATACTAAATATGGTATTTAAAAGTATTTTTTCCGCTGCGAGCTATGAGCTGGAACCGGAAGCGTGGGGGGGGGGCGGGGAAAGGCTGTTAATTATGTAATGTATTTTTGTTAGCATTAATTTGTTTTTTTTTTTTGTATTTTTTTAAGTTTTTAAATTTCTTGTATGCAAAAGGTCAGTTGAACAAAGTTTTGAAAACTAATATACAGTTAACACTAGTACCGCTAGTCGTATGAGACATACATATATAATATATATATGCATATGTATATAGGTAAATACGCTTTCCATACTCTATATCCCGTGGTATTTATCGCATATGCATTGTATATGCAAAATACTCTATAGTGTAAACTAATTTTTAATGCTTTATAGCTAGTTGAGTCGTTTAATTTGCCGTTCGACTAGTGCGTCTTAAGCCAATCGATTAGTTTTTTTTGTTTGATTTTTTTTTTGTATTTTCTGTACCTACTAGGAAAAAAAAGTACTATATAGCTATAACTCTTAACGATTACACTATGTATATACAATGAGCCCACTGTTAGTATGTTTATATATATTTAAATATATATATATACACATATATTTAAATTTAATTTTAAAAATTTGTCTAAACATATGCAACAAATTTTCGTAAACATTTCGTTATTATATCATTATTATCAAAAAGTTTTCGAATGAATATAACATTATGTATAATTGAAAACTATGCGTGAGTATTATGTACATTTAATTATTATAAGTTTTTAATGTAAGTCATGTTTTAATACCACTTGAATTGCTTTTCTGTTGGCTGGCAAACAAAACATTCTTGGTGCTTGAGATGGATCTGTTTGAAGGATCTTAACAAGGATTTGCGCTATGTATGAATAGTACTTTGTTTAAATTTTTGTTTGTTTTTTTTTTTTTTTTTTTTTTTTTTTGTAAGCCAGACTAAATACAACTAAGTAAAATTAACTCTCTACAGTCCCACGCGCCGAGTAAGAAGTTCGTTTCGGGAAGACAATAGTTCGTATTGCTTTATATGTATGTGTTGTTAAGGAGGGGAGGGGAGGGGAGTGGGGTGTTAAAAAAAAAACAAACTAAAAACTAGAAAGAAGGGATACCTAAACATTTGTTTTATGCATAATAAATACTAAGTGAGTATTGTGAATCATTCAAGTGGGCAAAAAAATATATTTCGCAGGCGACTTAAATATAATGAAACCTTTGCGATATATATTTTACATATATACACATATACATATATATATATAAATATATATATATATGTACATATATGTAATCTTTACATTATGGTTATTTATTAGAAAAAAAATTGTGTTTTTTACCTGGCTTCAATATGAGTTTTATCATTTCATTTAACTATTTTAACTGTAGCCTTTTTTATAATTTTTATAAACTATATGCAAGTGCAAGCCTTTTCATTGATGCAAGCCTAAACAATATAATAATTAAATTTTTAATAAATTAATTCAAGTATTTTTCCTTTTATCACAAAGTATGTTTGTTAGTGTGTATGTATGTGTGTTAAACAATTCAAATTTTAATTAACATTTGCGGTTTTGACTCGTACTTCATTTGCCTGCGTTATTTAAATTTCGTTAAAATATTTATATAAATAAATATTTTAAACACATAAACGTTTGGTATATCTCCATTTTTACAGCGCAGCATATTTTTGTTATGTACATATTATTTTTTTGTATAAATATGTACATGTGTATATAAGTACTTTTGTTTTAAATATACAAATTTTTGTTGTCTTGTTTTTAATTAACTGCTTTCATCTCGGTTTTTTTTTTAATAATTTCTTTTATAATATTTTTAGGTTTGTCGATTGTCGTTTCGTTTTTGCGGCAACAGTTTTGTGTCTTTGTCTCGTATTTTGTTGTGGCTGGGATTTTCGTATATAGTATATATGTTTATTTAGTTACTTTTGCTGCTGTTTCTATGTGTGTTTACTTAAGGTATAGCGAGTGCTCAAGCCGTTAAATGTCAGGACGGGTATTATGAATATACACATTATACACCAGCGTTTTAGGCCCCTTTGCCAACTAACTGGGCCCCAAGCAGACACTACTCAGTGGGTCGGCGTTTGATCTAACTGAATGCGACTGCGATGAGTACATCTACAAGAAAGTACTCGATATTTTTAATTGGTTGAGTATGCGTGTGTTGTCTTTTAAAATTGCCCAGCAGATTTTCTAAACACGATTTGTCTTTTAAAGCGAGCTTTAACGGCTTGAAAACCGTTACCCACATTGCTTTTTCAGTGCAAGGTAAGGCAACAAATCAGCGATTCATTTCTGCTGAGCCTGAGCTGAACTATGGACATTGAAAAGTTTTGATTTCTATTCTGAACTTTACTTTTGAATCAATTGTACAGAAATATATATAGAGCATATTTTTTTAAGCAGTTGGTGAAAAACAATATTGTTTTTTTGTTTCTAGAATTGATGCATGAAATAACTTTCAAAGCAGTAACCAATTTTTTATTTTCATAATTTAAAAAACAGCCTAAAAATTGTATTTAATCCTTAAACAAACTAAATTTGTTTTTGCTCTAAATTTAATTTTGAAATTGAAAACAAAATATTTAACTTACTCATAGAATGATATTTGAGTAAAATAAACGGTTGGTTAGAGCCGAGTTATTAAATGGCCATTAAATTAAAGGCGGGCTCGAATCTATTCGCTAACTGGAATCAAATCGCTATTTTACTAATTCAAAAAAGTATGCTATGCAATATATATTTCTGTATAATTAAAGGGTTTACAAAAAAAAAAAGAGATTGTTCCATTGATTCTAAATGTTTCGCATACCTAATATAAGTTTTGTTGGAATCGTGTCTAAGTAACGATTCATAAGTAGAGCTGATTTTTGGGCTCTCCTTAGTTGTTGTATTCGGTTTGTTTATTTGTTTTATTTTTTTTTTTTTTAGCACTTTCTACCATATAGTATGTACAATTCACTGGCATTATTCGCGTCTGCTTCTTAGCTGCTTGCCTGTTTTAGCGTTTATCACAAAAATATTAATTTACATCATGTATAGATACGTGTGAGTGTGTATGTGTGTTGTATATAGTATAACTAGTTAGTTCGTCTCTGATCTGATCTATAATATTGTTCGTATATAAAGGTAAATAATTGCAGTAAATGTAGCAAATTCGTAAGCAATATGCTTTATGCTTTAACATGCCTTAATTGTAGTTATAAACGAGCATCCCGTGATTGAGCTCCTGCATACATCATCAGATACATCAGAGTGAGTGCTTTTTAAAAATTTGTACCGCTAGCAAATGTTGCCTGGGAATCAGGGTTAGAGCGAGAGAGAGAGAGAGCATAAGTGCACGCGTTCAATGTGAGTACAACGAGAGAGAGAGAGAGAGAGGCAGATGATCGATCAATCAATCAAAGTGACTGATGTAAGTGAGCAAATTAAGCTTGGGAGTCTTGGTTAGCGCGCGCGAGAGAGAGAGAGAGAAAGAGAGAGAGAGAGAGTTAGAGCACAATAATATAAGAAGAACGAGGGTCAGTCAATCAATCAATGAGACTGAAAGATGTAATAGAGCTGTTGCTTAGCGCGCGTGCTTGAAGAGAGTAGTATACAGGGAGAGACATCGAGGAACAGTTGGAGTGTGTGTGTGTGTGTGTGTGTGTGAGGAATATAGAGAGCGCGTTTGTATGTGTATCTAAAATTAGCTACAGCTGCATGTACATCGTGTATATAGTATATAGTATACACATATATAGTTATACACATAGATAGATATATATATAAGTTCTTAGGCATAGACACATCTATGGACTATATGTAGACTAGCTAAGCGTATGCGTAGGCAAACTCTGAATGGCCGTGGCCCGGGCTCAGTCCGCGCGCATTTTTGTCGAGCATTATTGCTCGAAGCTGCTGCTATCCGCCGACTGATGGCGCACCAAGATTTTTGGCTAGAGGAACTCGCGCTTGACGCTCCGGCCGCTGCCCGTCGGCGTTGTTGTTGCGCTTGTCGTTGTTGGCGTTGCGGCGCCACCTGGCGGCGTGCCCGCCGTCGCTGTTGGCGTGCCGGCAACGCTGCCCGGCGACAACTGTGCGGCACTGAAGTCCTCCTCGAGCAGTCGCAGATGCAGCAGCTCAACGGCGCCCGTCGGACTCGTCGCTCCCGCTCCCGCTCCCGCTCCCGACGCCGTCGCCGTCGCCGCTCCCGTCGCTGACGCTGTCACGCTCGTCGTACCAGATCCAGTTGCTGTGCCAACGGCTGCCGTTAGCGTTGTCTGCTTAGGAGGCGCCGGTGCTTTCCTGCTCTTCGAGCGTCGCTTTTTGAGCATCAGCGGCCCCAGGCCGTTGCCTCCCGCGCTCGACACAACGTGGACACTTGGATTTAGTAGACCGCTGCCAGCGCCAGCGCTCGCTGATGTTCCACTTGTTGTTGTTGTTGTTGCTGCTGCTGTTGCTGTTGCTCCTGCTCCTGCTGCTGCTGCTGCCGCTGTTCCGGCTGATGTTGTCGGCGTGCCCGGCACTGTTGCTGTCGGCGATGAGATGGTTATCACAGTGTCCACGGGCGTGGTGGCCGCTGCCGCTGCCGCTGCCGTTGTGGGCGTGCCGCAGCCGGCACAGATCTCGTCGCCCGGCGTCGTCTGGCCGCTGCTGTCCACCTGCGGCGCCAGCCGCTTGACCAGCTCACCGAGCAGATCCTCGATGCGTCCGATACGCTGCTGCATGCGCTGCAGCTCCAGCCGCACGTCCACCTTCATGTCCAGCACGGTGGCAATCAGATCCCGCTGCGCCAGCGTCGGCGGCGTCTCGCGCAGCCCCGTATCGTACGTGTCCGATGTGGTTGCCCGCGAGCTGGCCATCTCGATCTGGCGTTCGCGCTCCAGCGCCAGATTGCGCTCCTTGCCGGCGACGCCGCCGCCGCCGCCGCCGCCGGCGGCCGTCCCGCCGCTGGCACTGGCCGCTGGGACGGCTGCGGGCGGCGCCGTTGCGATCGTTGTCGTTGTGGTGGTGGTGTTGTTGTTGTTCGTGGTGGCGGCGCCGCCATCGATGATCACGCGGCTGTCCCGGCTGGGCGGCGAGGAGTCAACCTCGCCGCCCTCGTCGATGGTGTCCTGGCGGGCGAGGGTCGCCTGGCTAGCCTGCAGCTTGGGCGCCTTCGGGAATACCTGCAGGATGACGTTTGGCATGAAGGCATAGCGGGAATGCAGAAACGGTGGGCAGGTTGGCGGGTTGATAGTTTGACAGATTGACGGGTTGATAGATTGACAGGTGGAAACAGTTCGATCGATGGCAATTAATGGCGGGGGTTTTTTGGAGTTTGCATTCGTTAAGTTTGGTTTTTGGTTCAATTTTCAGTTTAGTTTAAGGGACAGGAGAGAAGTGAAGAAAACGTTTTTAGGTTGTGATTTTGCAAATTAGGTTAGGTTGAGTTAATTGAATTTGTTTGTTTTTTTTTTGTTGTTGTTGTTGTTGTTGTTGCGCATTCATTCATTAATTGCATTTGTTGTTGTTGTAGATTGCAAAAGGTTATTAAAGGTGTTTCGAAACGTGCAGTTTGTTTTTTTTTCCCCAATTGGTTTTTGGTTTTGTTTTTGTTTTTCGCATCCAATTGAAAAATCGAATTCAAGTTGTTGTTTGTTGTTGTTGTTGTTGGTAGCAAGGCAAGCAATGTTTTTTTGTTTATAGTCGTAGTTTTTTTTTTTTTTTTTTTTTTTGCAAGAAAGTTGGTGAGCAATAAACGAAAAATAGAAACATATCAATCGATTTTATAGTCATCGCAAAAAATTCTAAAATGGCGGCATTTGCTATCGTGTTCAGTGCGAACACAAGCACACACATTTGTGTGCGTGTGTGTGCGTGTGTACGTGTGTGAGGGAGCAGAGCAGCGCGCTAGCCTAAAAGTTCAACTAGGTGGCAGCACGGCGACGCATCGCTTGCACGAGCAGAATATCGATAGACGCATGCAGACTACAGTTACACAGAACAACAATCGCATAGCTGCGATCGGCACTAGAGATGGGCGCGAGCCGTGCTTTCGAATTGGGACGCGACATCACGACTTAACATACAAATATAATCTGAATATATCAAAAAGAAGACTGCATTTCTTTATTTAAAGAAAATTTTAAATTAAATTAAATTAACAGAAAAAACTAAAAAAAAGATTAAAAATAATAGTATTATAACATATATTAATTATAATTATACTTAGAAAAATATTGTTTTGTAAAATTGTTGATACTAAACAATTTCAAAATGTACTAAATTACTTACTTTCCAGCAAATGCCCAACAAGATTACAATTGAATTGAACGTTAAAAAAACCAAAAATAAAATGCTTTGTCTACATTTGTGATCTTTATGTCAGTGCATGTTGCTGAATCGTGCTTTGATTCGTCCTTTTCTTTCTGAAAAGCTTTCGCCACACGCCCATCTCTAAGCTGTACAATATCGGTTCGTCAAATGCGTCGCTGTGCCGGCTAATACATAAAATATACTGTTTACATATCGATAAACGGCTACCGATAGCGATAAATGTGGTGAGCTTTATTTTTTTATTTTGTTTTGTTTTAGTGAAATGTAAGGCAACTAAATAGCGAATTTATTTGTTGTGTTAGCAGTTAAACAACAAATGATCGGTAAAACTTACTTTGCTTAATTGTAAATGCTTTTGATTATCGAACGCAAAAGTCGACAAGAAACCGAAATAACGAAATGAAAGCAAAAATGGCGAAGAGTTTGGCATCGAGAAGAAAGAACAACAAAACGAAAAACAGGTGAGCGTTAAATAATTCACTGCTAAAGTAAATATGTATGTAAATATATATAGTATATATGTTAATAGAATAATTGAAATAAATCGTGTGACAAAAATCGTTACAAGAACTCTCAAACAAATCGAATTTCGTATTCTGATTGCATTTGTTTGATTCTCTTTTTTTCTTTTAGCTTTTCTTTTTGACGAGTTTCTTGTATGGGTTTTTGCTAGTTTGCTGAACGTAATCGTTGTCGATATTGAGATTGTTTGTATTGTATTGCATTTGTATTTGATTGGTTAACGGTAATTACTTTATTGCCTTGTCCACCATTGCTACTCGAAGTACTACTCTGCCTCGCTTGGGCAGTGCTCTCACGCAGACTTTCGCGGGCGCTCAAACTTCTCGAGACGGCTACCTTGGCGCTAGTATCGCTAGCTGAATCGACACTTGAACTGCCCAGAAGGCGTCCCCATTTGCTAGCACGGGTACTACGTGCAGATGGTGGACCCGATGAGGGCGAGGGTGATGGCGATGGTGAGGGTACGGCGGCGGTTGTTAGGATGCGTGAGTCCTCGGTTAATGTTAGTTTAGCAGGTAGCTTCTTGGATGGGTATTGGTATGTTTTTGCCGTATATATGTATATATATATATATATATTTTTTTTTTTGCAATTTTTTTTTATCAACGAGCAATTGGAAATTTTATCAATTAAGTTTGGCGAGCACAAGACAGCAGTTATTGAGGAGAGAGAGAGAGAGAGAGAGATAGAAAGAAAGGGAGAGAGAGAGAGAGACAAAGTTGGAAAGAAAAAAAGGTACGTGTTTTTTTTTTTTTTTTTTTGGAGAAGGGAGCGGATACGGATAGTTGTACAGTTTCGGAATCGGAATTGGTAACGGGAGCATTTGAGCAAGGCAAGTATTCATGTGGGAGGCAGTATTGGAAAAGTGTTAGTTTGTTTTTGAGAGGATTGTAGTGTGGCAAAACGTGTATATGTCAACATGGAAGTGGTTGGGGGGGAAAAATAATTTACAAAAATTTTCGTTAGTAATTTTGTTTGAGTCAGTTTTTCAATTCAGCCAAATTGATAACAAATTTTGTACAGTGGCAATGCGAAACAGAACAGTTAGACAATGAAAGCAGGTGAAAGAGATGTACAAAGAGAGGGAGATAGAGGATGTGGTGAATTGGGTGTAGTTTTCAAAGTTAAGCGAATTGGAAATAAAACAACATTGATATCGATAACGTGCGTGAATGCGAGAGAGTGAGACGAGCATATGTGTGTGATTGTGTGAGAGCGCGAGAACGATACAGATAGAGAGAGAGAGAGAGAGAGAGAGAGAGAGTTATGCAGTATATGTTGTCAGTTAGAGCGTAAGCATGTTAATGGGAGACAAAGAAAGATATACAACGAGCATAAGTATCACTTGTATGCATTGAATATAATAATACGATACATATATAATTTTTCGTTTCATGTTTAACAGTAAACAGTTAATAGTCTAACGGTAAACAGTAAACGGTTAACGGTTAACGCTTAACGGTGCCAGCTTGGCCACATGGCCCAACAAACCTGAGCTGTGGCTGTGGCTGAGCTGTGGCTGTGATTGGATTAGTAACGATAATGCTTCAAAAAATTAATAACGTTAGTTTAATTACTTTGTTAACAATAAATGTGGCAGTAAAACACACACACATACAACATATTCAAGTACGAATACACAGTTATTAAGTAGTTTAATGGAATCGAACAGAAAATGTCGTGGAATTAAAGTGAAAAACTAAGAACAGCACATTTCGATATCGAATTTAAGCTCGAAATATATAAATTCGCATCGAAACGCAGTCACACACAAAAGCAACGACAGAAAGAGAGAGAAAGTCACAGCGCCAAGTAAAAGAGAGCGTGACAAAACTCCCTCTCTCCATGCGCTGAAGTTTTATGTCTCGTCAGATAAATATTAAATGAATTCAAAGAAAACAATAAGGATAACACGACTAAAGTAACGGTATGAAACAAAAACGAACACACAAAAGCATTGCACGATAATTAACGGAATCGGAACACGGAACGCATGGTATTTGGAACAAGCATATTAACTCATTTGAACACATTTGAACTAACCTTGGTGCGCTCCACCTCGCCATCGCCTTTCTCGACATCGCTTTGGCCGGAGCCAACGAGCTCCTTGCTGCCCGCCTGAACCTGTGGTGTCCGCCGGAATTTGGAAAATATTTTACGCACTAGATGATCCTGATTTTGGGGCAATTGCGGCTCGTTCTTACGCCGTTCGGCCAATTCTTTTTCGCGCTTCACATCGGCCACCTTGCGAAAAATCAGTCGATGTCTGAGATTGTAGGTGAGCACCAGATTGCGTGCAAAGCTATTCGCAAATGCCGAATAGAAATCGAGGACTTCGAGCAATTTATCACGTTTGATGGCATGCAAATCACAATAGGTCAGTGCCCGCACATTGGCGGCACTCTGGCCAACGGCCGAGTCCTTCCAGAATTGATCGCCGAAGACGTCGCCTTTGCCTGCGATTTGAAAAGCAATACAAATTGTGTTATCGCTCAAATGAATCAATTTGAGTAGATTGTTATCGATATTCATTGAATATAATTATCGATTGTAATCGATTATTGTAATCGATTTTCATTGATTTCTTAAAAAACACTGATCGAATATAAGTGTTTATTTTATTAACAAAATTAAATCAATTGTTGTGATCCATATTTATCGAATGTGTTATATGCTGTTAATTATTAATTTCATATATCTATGTTATCGATAATTGTTATCGCTAATTAGTGCGATCGATTTTAATCGGTTAGTATTATCGATTCTATTTGATTGTTACGATCGATTTTAATCGAATAATTCGATCTTATTTATTGATATTAATATTATGATTATGATTATGAATTAATTTGTCAGATTTGAATCGATTATCATTATCGGTTTATACATACCCAATATTGCCACAACCTCATCATCCTGAATGACCTCCAAGCTGCCAGTCACAATAAAACACAGACTATCGATACTCTCACCGGTATGATAGAGCAGATCCCCCGGCGCCGAGTGTGACATCATGAAGTGCATCGCTAATGCGCGCAGACAACCATCCGAGGCCAGACGAAATGCTGGATGCTCGTTAAATACTTTGCGATTTAGATGAACACATATGTCAGCCTTCATATCTTTCGGACAATAGTTTAGTACCTGCGAATTGTGAATGAGTTGCCAGTTGCGTTGTGTGCTCTGCTACTCTTTATCGTAACCAGTAACCCGCAACCCCCTAACCAGAATTGCAATACAGCCCAATATCCCTAGTTGCCAGGTTGTTTTTTTTTTTTTTTTTTTTTTTTTTGGATGGGGATGGGATTGGGGAAACGACGGGAGGTTCTTTGGATTTCTATGGACAAGTACGGACATTGCCTGCGGGCTCTGGATGATAATTAGTTAAGTAGTACACAATATAGAGAGACACACACACACACACACACGCACACATACACTAATACACATATACAACATTGAACAGTGTACAAAAGACCTGTCTGGTTTTGTCTGTGTGTTGTGTTTTGACTGGGTGTGCGTGTGCGGGAGTGTGTGTGTGTGTGTGTGAATGTTGGTTGTGTGTGTGTTTGTTTTTTACTGTTATTTAAGGCACCAAGTAGCACCAAACCTTTACAGACGCATATCAGCCAGTTTTCTTGTAGGGTATTAATAGTATTGAAAATAAAGCTAACTGGAACTTTTGTGGGTTCTCAACTTGAGCTGGCCCTGATTTCTCTTATACCCTTGCAGAGAATAGTATTTTTAACATAATTTAAACATTTTCACTTATTACCCCAAAATATGAACATGGCCAAAATGGGTTTATTTTAGCTACTCAATCATTATACTCGTTCACAAAGTGAAAAGGGGTATATTGGTTTTATACAATGTTCGTCTTGAACTGGGAGGCTGGCAAATCGATAAAATATCGATCGCGAATCGATTAAAGATGATTATTTCGAATAAACTTGTTTGATGTGAAAGAGAACACGAAACTGAACATTTGATAAAAATTTAACTATATTAGACTTATGCATACATTTTGCTTTACCAAATAAGCTTCATAATCATTACTATATCTGATAGTTTATTTACAATTTATATAAATTTTTGATTAAAATATTGATAAAGCATCCAATAATACGTCTGCAAGGGTATTCAAACTTCGATTGGCCGAAGTTGGCAGTACTTTCTTATGGTTTTTAATTTGTTGTTGTTTTTTGTATAATTTTTTTTTAAGCTTTCTCGAATTGCGGCACAAACTACAGTCAACGAAATAGGTATAAAGGTCACTTGATTTGCTTCGGCCTTAGCGCGGGCAATTTGTAAAATTTGTTACGTAAAATTTAAATACTTTTACTTCATTTTTAAACCAAACATTTTAAGTTTACATATATGTGTATATATATATCGTTTGGTTTAAGTTCATCTAAAGGCATGAATTTGACGGACGCTTTTCGTTTTGGCACGGATTTAGCTCACGCGCATCGAATAAAGAGAAGAATGGTACAAATTTCAAAAAACAATGGATAACACATGGAAAACAGAGAAGAAAGTTTTTGTTTTTAAATACATTTTTTTTTTTTAAATTGAAAATGTTTAAGATCTGGCATAGAGGGAGAGAGAAAGAGAGTAAAAGAGACAGAAAGAGAGAGAGAAGAGAGAGAGCTTACCTCGACCTCGACTTGGACCTGCAGGTGTGGCTGGACCTCTAGCTGGATATGTACCTGTACCTTTCGCTTGAGCCTTGAGCTTTTACTTTTATATTCACATAGCTCTCGGCTCACTTAATTTTAAACTTTGTTTTTCATTTCGTGGAAAATTCTTAACTACTTCTATGTTTGGCAACAAAATGAAAACGTGCCATTGGCAAATTTCATTCTTGTCGCACATTTTTGTTGTTGTTGTTGTTGTTTTTTTTTTATGTTGCATTTTCTTTTGGAAAAGCGTTTGATTCAAATTTTAATGTTTTGCTTAGAGCGTTTGCTGTAGATGCGAAAAGCGATTTCAACATACTAGCAGGAAAAACAAAGCAGACAGCAGCGAGCAGCGGTAAATGGCAAAAGCAGTTTTGCCATTTTCATTTTGAAAGTACTTGAGAAATGTGAAGAACTTTTCTGTAAGTTCGTTTGTGTGTGTGTGTGTGTGTGTGTGTGTGTGTACGTGCGAGTCGGTGTGTGGGTGTGTCTGTCTGTCTGTCTGTCTGCGTGTGTTTGTGTGTTGTGTGCATATGCATGTGAAAGCCTTGGTCTTTAAGTACAACAAATTGTGAGCCAGAGCCGGCTACATTTTGCGCTTGTTAGTGGCAAGAAAAGCGAGTGGGTTATGCGAGCAGCGAGAGAACAGACAAACATGTTGTTTAGCGCTTAAATGTAAGCCTGAGCATGAAGCTAGCTAATGTTTAGATAGCTAAAAGTATTGAAATTAAATGGTGTAGTATATGAATGGCTATACTAACGAGCTGCGACTAGCGAGTACCGTGTGGGCCTAGTAGCGAGTAAACCGCCTTAGTTGCTATTTAGATAAAACTTAACGCAATTACAGAAATTACTTGTATAAATTGAAAGTATCTAACAAGTATTGCGAATTAACGAATAAAAAAAAGGGATTAACGAGTGGCGAGTTGAAAGTTACGAGTGGGTTTAAGGGTTTATTTGTTGTAATAACCTCATTTTAGCATTTAAGTGTGTTTAGGGGTAAATTTAACCAATGCTTTAAATACTTATACTTGGGCAGTGAACATGTAATGAATAAACCGTTCTCGTTAATATTAAGATATGACCAAGCATCACTTTAGATAATGACAATAGCCTCAAACGAGTAAATCACCCGAAGTGACTGATAGTAACTAAAAAGTAAGAAAAGTTAGTAGCGAGTGGCGAGTTGCGAGTAACGAGTAAACTTAGAGGTTTTCTCGAAGTAAAGAAATTCTTTTCTTATTTTTGTATAGATGAGTTTACAATTTGAAATATCTTAAAGTAGTGAGCTATAAACTAGTAGCGAGTTGGCCCAGCAACGAGTAGAATATTTTAATAAGCATTTAAATGAAAATACAATCGCGAGTTTATATACAAGTATATAGCGAGTGGTGAGTAATGTTGGCACTCGTAACGATATATCGTTACATTTAAGTACCAATATTAAACGCCCAGAACCCGGAAATGTTAATAAATAGTTAGTGATGATGATGATGATTGTATGGATCTATTGTTCAAATTCTTGGCGTAAGCTTGGCGCAAAGTACTACAAGCTCGCTGGCAAAGTAAAAGCCAAAGCGTAAAATGCATATGCGAAATTCACTACAAAAAACTAACGAACTGCGAACTACTCGTTGGTTTTATTTTATATTAGGGACCAGTCTTTGGCCCAGTACCCAAATCCCTTTGCACATAATTGCGGTTACGTAGATAAACACAGATGGGATAGTTATTGGGGGCAACTGCTGGTCGGACTTACCTTCTCGGTATCGAGGCCTTTAGTCATGGCCCAAGTGGAGACGACATAGTCCATAACGCGCTCGCTGAGCGCCTTGGGCACCTCGTGCAGCTTCATAAACTCGCGCACGTTGTTGAGCATATCGTGGTACTTGGCGGTGGCCGAGGTCATTTGTTGTATGATGGTTGTCACATGACCAAAGATCGTTGCGTACAGCAGAGCTATAGTAGTTAGTTAAGAGAGAGAGAGAGAGAGAGAATTGGGGATAGAGAGATGTAGATATGAACAAACGAGTAAACGGACGAGTTGAGGCACACGATTCGTTACATCAAGATACGCAGAAGTAGCGAGACAGGTCTACTCGTTATGTTTCTTTGTGCCTGTCTGTGTGGTTTTGTGTACATGTGTGTGTGAGCAACAGTGACGAGTACAAAATGCCAGTAAGAGATAGTTGCTATGATGTAGTGTTTAAAGAGAAAGTGGCCAAGTTTTCTACTCGCTGAAGATGAAACGCGCAAATGCGCAGCTAGAACGGTAATAAATGCGAAGAATTGGACGAGCGACACACGAAGAGGGAGATAGAGAGAGTAAACAAAACAGTGTGTGAAAGAGAGAGAGAGAGAGAGAGAGAGAGAGAGGGAGAGACAACGTATGCATATTACCCAAACGCACCAGGGGCGTGGCTGTTGAGGCCACAGCCCTGCTTTGAGTTTTAAAGGCGCGTATGCGTAATATGCGTTAGACATGCCTCTCTTTAGCTGGGATCATGATGTATATATAGATTTCTAGTTTATGATATTGTCCGTTATGCTTGACACAAAAACAACATCCATAACAAAACGTAACGAGACGTAAAGTAACGAGAACTCACACATGGCGGCGAATGTGCAACTAGTTGTGTTTTTTTTTTTTTTTTTTTTTTTTTTGCTTGATTATACGAAAATAGAACATGTGTTAACTATCAAAAATTGTTTCACTTTTGAGTGTAGGAAATGGGGTTCAGCTCTCTGGGATTGGCACTACCATAGATGAGATGGCCATATGGCTAATGACAAAGGCTTAATGACTTGATGGCTTTGTTTTGGGCTACACCAATTCCGGCAGTTATTAGTTCTAGCGGCGCTATATTTGTGTCTAGCTTTTGCAATGACAGAGTATTCAAAAGCGTTGCGGGTTTAGGTAGCGGGTGTATATATTTTTTTTCATAGAAATTTTGACGCGGCAACGGAATGTGTTTGGACACAGCACCTGCAATGATCATCATGCAGATGGTGAACACCTTCTCGTTGTCTGTCTCCGCTGCAACATTGCCGAAGCCCACCTGTGAGAAACGAGAGCAAACGGTTTTTTAACAATAAATGCGGAACTTGCATTAACTGGGAGACGTTCTCCAATAGCTGGCCAAAAACTTACCGAAGTCATACAGGTCATGGTGAAATATAGGGCCGTCACATACATGCTCTTTCTGGAAGGCCCATTGACTAGCTCGGGTCCCGTATCATTGCTCCATATATACGAATACGGCGACTGTGTCACATTCGCCAGCTTCCACAGCCAACTGTATTGGATCTGTAAGGGCAGGTGGCATAGGCTGAGAAAAGAAACGAAAAAAAAAAACAGGAAATCGTAGGAGTTTTCGCTTACCCCATTATCCGCATCGCTGCGCCCAATGGAATACCAAATGCAGGCCAGCCAGTGTGCGACGAGCATATAGAAGCACAGCAAGAGTATCAGCATAGCCGCACCATATTCCAGATAGCGATCCAGCTTGCGCACGACACGACCCAGACGGAGCAGGCGGACCACCTTGAGGGCGCTGAAGAGCGAACCGATGCCGTCCTCGTCGCGATCGAAGGCGTTGAAGACATCGTAGGGCAGACAGCTGAGCAGATCGATGATGAACCACGACTTGAGATAGTTCATGCGTATGACCTTCGGATCGCTGACCACCTCGCCGCCAGGGCCCACAAAGGTGGTGTGAAAGTTTAACACTAATCGAGAGGGAGCACGATTTTTAGCTGTTGCAACCAAAGCACCTAACTTACCAATATCTATAAAGAAGATAACATCAACTATTGAATCCACAACGAGCAGAGAAACATCCTCTGAGGTTTTATTTTTAAACGCTACATTGTATGGCACCTGTCAAAGCGAGAAATAACAATTAGCATTAGTCTATGGACAGACGTGCCTGGGCACTCGGCTAGGCCGTAAGTCAATCAGTGGGCAACAACAGTAAGCGGCTTAGTTAGTTATTGTCTGTGCAACAGTTGGGCCAACATTTTGTTGCTATTGTGTTATCTTTAATCCTTAACTTTGCTGGCATCCGGCAAACACTGCTCAAGTGGCCTGTTACAAGCCTCTTAGCCAGGTCTCTGGCCTCTGCTGTCTGTGTCTCCATCTCCATCTTCATCTCTTCGAGAATATTAATTTAAGCACATAAAACATATACCCCGCCGCATCGCAGACAGACGCAAACATAGACGTGCAGACACAACCCCTGGACCCCAGAGCTTAGACGCTTCGCGAAGACCCTTCGCAAAGACCCGCCGCCTAGGCACTTGGCCATGCAAATGTCTGCACTTGTAGCAGGTTGTGTAAGTGTCAGAGCGACGAGACTATTATCTGATTTCTTGACTTGTACTTGCTTTTATCTAGCGAATGGGTGAAGAGCACTTAATGCAATCCCCCACCCGCTCGCTCTCTCTCTCTCTCTCTCCCTCTCTCTCTCTCTTTGCACGCTACGCAACGTCCGCCTTTAACATAACGAAACGGCGGCTTGTTAGGGCTTGTTATGGCTGGGGCATGTGGCAGCAACAAGTACGACAGAAGTGCCTTAACGAGGCCAATTCGGTAGATTGCCACACAAATGATACAAACATTTAAATATTTACTGCAATTCTTTTTGCAGCTTTCTTTTATTTTTCTTCATGTCGCTCTGGGAACTGGCATAAAACTCTCAGCTGAACATTGAAAGTGAAAAGTGAAAACTGACGATGCATTTACAGAAGGATTTCACTGCAAAAATGGCTTTCAACTTTAATTCTCGCCTATTCAGAATGTGCGAAAATACTTTAGGTTAGAGAGTTAGGCTGAAAGAGCTAGAAAGGAGTTCAGCTGACAAGAAAATATTTGTGAAGTCCCTAAAGAACTTAGGATTCCATCTTAATTGTCTCTTTTTGGTCTAAGCGCAAGTTCATTCGAAAGATTAATTTATTTTGGAACAGAGTATTCAAACTAATAATGCATATTTGCATATTCCCAGGAATACTATGACAAGCATTAAGAAATTAATAACTTAGTACTTAACAAGCAGCTTGGCACAAAACTTTCGAGAGTTTGGATGGAACTCAAAGGCTCAAACCACACGCCCAATACTCCTAAACGTCTTGAGCGTAGTCTCCGCAATCAAAGCCAATTTATTTGAAGATTTGGATTTGGCCAACTTTAAAATGTATCTCAAAGTCGTCTCCTGCCCGCCTGCCAGGTTTGTTTGGCTTAAAAGTTGTCGGGCCGGCAGGGGTTAAGCCGAGGCGAGAAACCGCATTTGATGCTAAACTTGGTAACAGCAACCAAATGCGATGCCAAATTGCATTAAACAATAACTGAACAAGCGAAAATGTGGTGCTGAAGTGTGCTCGACTGCGAAATACCCTATAAGATGAGCTCTTTTTCTATTTCAGTTCAATCCATTAAAACTTTTATAGTTGATATTCCCTTTTCTAGAACATAGAGATGGCAGTGAAATATTTGCATATGTCTCTAGGATACATCCAAAAAGATATAGGCATTTTTTTTTCTTTATTTAAAGCTCGAAAGATTCAGATTATAATTTTCACACCTTTTTGTATATAGAGAGGCTTTTTTCTCTGAGTGTACATTCTTCGAGATATGCTCAAAAAGGCAGTCTAAGCGGGATATTTATATGTTTTGGGGAAATAGGCGGAGGCATATACATTATACCCATTATACATAACTTTAATGGGTATAAAAACAATGTTGAAGCGATTGCGAAAGCAACAGCAACTGCAACAACAACAATAATAACAAATTGCAAACTAAAAGAGCAACAAAGCAACTTTCGACCCAAACTCTCTGGAGGATGCTTACGCCCGTTACACACACATGTGTGCGCGGATGTGTGTGTAGCGGGTGTGCGTGTGTGTGTGAGTCAAGTTGTGTTGAGCGCAATTTAAGCGAAAATGTTAACATCTTGTTGACGGAAATAGGCACAATTTGAGTAGACAAGCGACGAGACAACAGCTGCCCCGCTTTGTGGCATGTGGCATGTGGCGTGCGGCGTGGGGCGTGTGGCGTGTGGGTGTGGTTACGCCTAAGTAGCTAGACCCTATAGCGGCGTGCCAGAAAAACAAATGAGTCAGCTGTGTAGGATTACAGCCAGGCCAAAATGGCGAAACGGTAAACCGAAAAATGTCGCTGATGAAAGGATTATTTTTTTATTTTATTTTATTTTTGCCATATCTTGAACGGGGTATTTAACATTTGTAGTGATTTTGGAGAGTATGTGTATAGCCTGTGCCCGGAGAAAGGAGAAAGGAGAAAGGGACTTACCATGATGGCGGTATAAAATGTTAAACACAATATCACCCAGTCCCAAATTGCTTTAAATGCACAATAATGCAGGAGTATGTGTGGCGGCGTCTTTGGCGCTTCCTGTCTGTACTGTGGCATAATATCCGCGCTCAGTGACATCATCTGCAACGTGTGGATATACGGTTAGCAATTGAGAAAGATATATGCATGCCGAATGTATCGATTAATCGATCTTACATGCGCCAGATTCGACTGCTTCGTTGGATCCTTGAGCGTTGGCAAATGCGCGCTGAACTGGCGACTGCGTGTCACGGATCGCGCCAGTTTGGCGAATTTGGAGAGACCTAAAACTGGAAGGAATAGATTAACTGCTACGATATGGACAGACACGCACGGACCCAACGACAACAATGAGACGAGCAAAGAAAGAGAGAGTGAGATAAAAAACGACAAGGATTTGGCAAACGAAAAAGTAAAGAAAAGAGAGAAACGTCAAGCGATAAATCAAATGATGAGAAGGCGATCAATCGATAAAGCAGTAAATCGATAAAGCGATAAATCATTAAATCGATCAGTTATCAATAAAACGAAAAGTCGATTAATATAAATTCGATAAAGCGTTTAGGAAACGAAAAATAAAACGAGTAAAAAAATGTATATACAGACATTATTAGATATATACGTATAGTACATATTGGTAAGATCGGTTCAGTTATTTATGCATACAAATATATATATATATACACACACATATATATATGTATATATATACATATATATACGATTATAATACAATGCGTAAGCGTGTGCGTGTGCAGTTTTTGGATAACGTGATTAATGTTGGGAGAAATAGAGACAAAAGAGAAAGAGAGAATAAAACAGTAGAGTGATGTAGAGTTTGGTAAAAGTTTAAGAGAGACAAAAAGGGGGAGGCAGAATGCAAACTGTAACAAGGGGGTGCATGCGGGCGCGAGAGTAAAAAAGAGGGGGAGGGCGGAGCAAACGTGTATTGTGTAGTGCAGTGTATTGCCAATTCGTTGGAATGATTTTAGAATATTTGGCAAAATTTTAAGCTCATGTCTGGCAGGTAGGTTGCTTGAGTGCTTTACGATCGTTGCTATATATACACAGACACATATATATATATATATTGAGAGAGAGAGAGAGAGAGAGAGAGAGAGAGTGAGAGAGAGGGGGGAGGGGGGGAGGGTAAGGAGTTGTGGGGGTTGTGTTTGGAGGGGGTGGGGTGGGGTTGGGTTGGGGGTACTGAGAGCGCTGAGCTGAACGTACTTACCACCTTTGGTATCCTCGCTGTCGATGGGCTGTTTCAGTGCAGTTATATCCCGAAACGTCAACAGAAATAACACAACCAAATCCCTTTCGTTGCGTATGGGCGCCACCTGAAGCAGCAGCCATAGCGGCGTTTCTATGGGAGAGCGAGAGAGAGAGAGAGATAAAAGTGTATTTAGATAGAGTGTGGATACATATGCAACTCAGGAGCCCTCAACAATGTGCATTTTATTTGGAAAATATATTGACAACCCCAAGAAATTGCCATATCTTGATTAAATTTGATTCTTATTATTATTTAGAGCTGCGATCTTCTGTTCATCCTGCACAACAAAGAAAACTTCATATCCATTTGAAGATGATAAGCATTTACATATAGATCGTACAGCGCCTTTTTAACGCCTTCTTAACTGCCCCTCAGCTATATTTGACAATGTTTACTTTAACAGCAGCTGCCAAATATTGACATATCTAAAGCGCTTGTTAAACATTTATTTAATCTTTTTTATTGTTATCGGTCACAATTGGTTGCCTTTACGGAATTTCAGGGTAAGCGTGGTGTCTGGCAAATAAAACAAGTGCGAGAATTTCTGTAGATAATAGAGAACTCTCTTATCTTTTAAAATAAATAAGCAAACAGGCATATCATATTCTTGTCGCTTCTTATATTCTATATGTCGTAAGGGGTTGCCTTTTTGCCTTTTCGCTTATGGACATATCAATTTCTTATTGCTTTCTGTGGTGGCTTTGGCAACACTTTTTGGGGCAAAAGTAAAGCGTTGGGTTTTGGCAGCACGGAATCCCTATTGCTGGGAGCATAAAAAAAGCAAAAAATTATTCTGAAACTTTGTTTGAAACTTTATACTAATGTAAAAGCAAATGCTTTGCATTGCTTCTGATGAATAAATGTTGTGTTCCGCATCAGTGTTTGTTTGGGCATTTTTCAGGGTTTTCAGTAGTAGTATTTAAGTTGAAGCAGGTTCAATTAACTACATCTTCTTCCAGTTGCTCTAAGATAATTCGTTTCATTGTTATTTAGTGAAAGACATTATCGAAAACCTGTGAATTAATGTGGAATGTGAGCTCTTATTTAGGGCAAGTGCTCGTTCAGCGTTGCAATTTAAACGACTATAATCGAATCGTAGTGCAGGCAGCTGCAATGAATTGAGGTCATGACATACGCACCCACAGACAGACAGGGAGAGGTAGAGACAGAGAGAGAGAGAGAGAGAGAGAGAGAGAGAGAGGGAGACACGCACGAGTACAGTTTGGCATTGCAATTACGGATATTACGCGCGTGAGGCTCAAAGAACGGTTAAAACGGTGCCCGTTGCAAAGTGTGCGATGGTAAATTGAACGCTCACACACACACACACACACTGCAACAAGGTGTGCGTGTGTGTGTTTCTGTCCAATCAACAATAATTGCAATTCAATTTGCATTCGCAGCGCTGACCTACGCGGCGTATACGTAATTGTTCTGCTGTCATTGAATATATAGCGATGAAAGGCGTGGATGGGGGGTGGGGGCTGGCATGTTCAAACCATAATTATAGGCTAATTTTATGCGCAGTTAGCTATTAACATATCCGCTGCCACTTCCGTTTCCGCTCGCCTTTGCCTAATAATAAATACAACTGCTAATTAAGCGCGCATCAAATACAATCTACTTATCTATCTCTATGCCATGTTCCATATATATACATATTTCTATGTATATATATTTATATATATATATTTTGGGCAGCTGTCAGCTAAAAACAACAATCAACTTATGCACGGCGCCCCAGAGACACCTGTCAGCCAATTCAATTTGTTCTCATATCGAATTGCCGCCACATGACGCGCCTCACTTTGTGGCAACTTTCCTCTTAACGTGCCCCTCTCCCCGCCTTCGCCACTCGCAGTTGCTTCTTCGATTGTCCTGGCAATAGCTCAAACAAAATAAGAAAATAAGAAAACGTGGAAAAATAGAAAAACGTAAACGAAAAAATCGCATTGCTTATAGAAATGAAAAACGAGCAACTGCATCAGCGCCAAAAGAAGTGCCGAAAACATGACTCAGCTGGAGTGAAAAGCAGTCCATTTGGGAGCCGCATCTAGTATGCCACGTTGTAAGAATAATACTTGATTTTGGCATTCTCACTGTTAAAAGTGTTCAGTCAGTTATAGTAGCCAGCATAAGACTCTGAAACTGGGACTTTAAGTTGTATTTGTAGAATGCTTTATTTTATTTTATTTCGTTTTCAAGAAAAAAAGCAAAGTACACTGAGCTAAGAAGATTTAAATACGCAACTAAATTTCTTTATTTATCAATTTACACAAAACTGTTGAAGGTATTGATTTTCATGTAAATAATAAAATCTTGTAATAAAAAATGTGCGAATGATAAATAAAATAAAAAAATAGTTATTAATAGAATTAATATAAATTTAAACAAGAACTTTGCTGAATAAAATTTAATTAATGATGTCCAAGAAATATCTGATCAATTTGTTTCATGGGAATATATTTTAACAATTATCGAGCGACTACTGTATTTATTATTATTTGTTAAATTACCAATATAATAATTCTAAAAATTTTTCCTTGCAGACACAAAGGCTATTTCCTTTTCAATTTCCACCACTTAAATAAGGGAACTTCTGAAACTTTTATAGGGTGGGAAACATGTTCGGAGTGTCGCGTTTGGACGGACAACAAAAATGCACTTAACAATAATTGCATTTCGTGCTCTTCACTGCTTTTCCCAACTTTATGTAACTAAATTTCATACTTAGTTCCACATTGAGGCCATGCGGAAACTATAAAATATTCATTTTTCGACAAGCCCATAATAGTGGTATTAAATATGCATGCGATTTACACGAACTGAAAATTAAAAACAAAAAGGAACAGTTGTTTTTGGATGTGCCGTACGTACAATACCCTTTCTGACATGTTGCAGGTGTGTGATATATTTCGCTACTTAAAAACTCTATTTTCTATTCTCTATTTTCTATTTTCTATAGTAGTCCAATGTAAATTTTATATTGTTCAAATTAAAGCATAGTAAGGCTTGTAGAGGGTATAAATATACTGTGGCTTTTTATATCCGGTTGCGCTGAAAAGTAGACTACTTAAAATTAATGTTGTATTGCTTTCAGTAAGCGACTTAAAATTTTGTATTTTTCCCCCAAATAATGTTTTAATATTTTTTGTGTTTTATTGCTACATTTTGCTCAGTGTATGCTTTATATGTAGTAAAAATCAATTTGATTAGCTAAAACAGTTTAGTTAATCGAAAATTGAGATTCTTTTGATTTGGCTCATGTAAAATGCATGAACAGCGATTGTTGTGTGAATACACACGCACACGGACACAGTCGTGCGTGTGTGTATGTATGTCTTGCAATTGATTTATGCATATTTGATGATGTTATCCGCCAGTTGGCCGGTCTTAACTTTTGGCAACAAATGCAAACAGTGGGCAAATAAAGATGCGACAACTTTAGTTTTCCATATGCACACACTCATGGTCAAAGTTCGGTCAGGAACAGTTTCATAACTTTCAATTTCCCTCAAATATCTTAAATTTATTGTCTATGCGATACTCGATAAACGATCGATTTGGAAGTGAGCGTATTGTTGTACCTTGGGTTTGTGCCTTGCCAAACTGCGATAGGGCGCAGCCACATTGTACATCTGTAAATTGATGCCCGAAGGCGTTAATCCATTATAATTGTGAGTTTTCAATTGCGAGAATGGAGCGAGTTTCCACTAGCAACAGTTGCAACATAAATCAGGTGGCTTTGATGGGTTTTTTCGGTGGGAGTTCGGTTGGGCTTGGGTCTGCTTGATTGATGGGCGCCACTCAAAAATTGTTGCGCCACTTCAATTTGTTTCCATTAAACAACAAGAGGCACGAGCAGCAGCAGCAGCAGCTGCCTGGATAACAGACGGGGGCAACAAATTAAAAGCAGGTAACGAATACAAAGTAACGAGTAGCGAGTAGCGAGTGGCGAGTGGGGAGTCGGGAGTCGAGACAGTTAAGGGAAATTTTTTGCTAAAGGTGTGAGTAGGATTAGACTGGCATGAATAATATGTTTTAAGAATAGGAGGGGGGTGGAGGGGGTGGGGGGTGCGACCGCCAACAAAGTGCAACAATTTATTATGAAGCAAGGGACGTAGCATAAATCCTAATCTACACCCAAAGTCCAGAGGAGCAGCAGGTGTCTAACCCACGACACCCGACTGATTAAACATAGTCAAGCTGGAACAGGCTAATACTTGGGGTCTACATAGATATCATGTGGAAATAAATAGTAATAAAATAGTTATAGATGCAGCTTTGGGGTTAGAGGTGTGCACACTCAGAGAAAACTGAGAAAACCAAGAATGTGTGTGCTTAAATCAAGTACAAAAGTTGTCACCATGCACATATTGCACTTGTTTAAGTTAAGTTAAAAAAACTTATCTAATGAGTATTATTTATGGTCTAATAAAAGTCGTTTGAGAAATCAGGAATGATTTATACGAACTATTTATGTTTTATATTTTACGTTATTTTATAAAATATTTTACAACTACAATATTTATTTATTTATTATTCTTAGCAGAAGCAATCGTTATTTAAGAATTAAGAACAGCTTCTTCTCTGAGTGTATCTGTATCTAAGTAATAGTAAATAAAATTCGTACTGTTTTGTCCTAAGATTTGGGAATCTTATGTTCTTGAATATTTGAATAAAAGGAATACTTCATAACCGATCCTAAACATTGCATAAATAAGTTTTGTTCTTATTTATGCTACGTTTAGGATTGGTTAAGGTTAAGTAAATAAAAAATAATTAATAAAAGTACAACGTTTAAGTACTGTATTTAATTCTTATATTTATTTATATATATGGATTTTGTTCGTAAGTTAGCGCTTGTACTTGATTTAAGCACAACACTCTTGGTTTTTTCTCTGAGTGTATGGTATACGAAGCATATGTACTCACTGTTCTTTTTGTAGAGCAATATTTCGAATTGATCCTGCTGCTGATTCTCCAGCGTATACTCCAGCCGTCCCACCGTCTCCTTGTCTGTCAGCTCGCCGTACATGAAGCCGCATCTGTATTCATTTTATTGCATTGTTTTGAGTGTGGAATATACAAGAGCAGAATATCGCACATATACGAGGTATTATTCTTGATTAGTTTCGAGCTGCAGACAGCAGCGTATAAAGTACACATACATATATATATACACACACACACACAGAGAAATACATATATATATTTATATTTATATAATTAGAACCATTAATATAATTTGAGCATGCGAAGAAGAAGAAAACACAGTAACATTTTTTTAGGGGTTGCGAGTTGCAGACGCAGCAGCAGACGCCTTACCTGAGGGCTAACTGGGGCTTGGTTAAATAAGAATCTGAGTTGCTCTTGAATTTGCAAACGGAATAAATTCGATAAAGCCATCTGTAGTATTTATCTAACATATATTATTTTAAAAAAATTTATTCTAGCAGAACATATTTCGGAAAAACTGGATATGGCTAATTACGTTTCAAAATATATATCTCTTTTTATTTTACGTGAGATTATAGAAATTTTATTTTCCTTCTTCTTGGGATTCAGATAAGATAAGATAAGTTTGGTAAATATTACTAAGAAAACTTGAAACCTAGAACAGGACTAGCTTTCAATTCTAGGAGAAAAAACATATAAGCTTGTAGCTGTGATTAATAAATCATGTTGACGGATTAACACAGATAAACGCTTTTAATATTAAGTCATTTCCAAAATACTTTTACTTACTAAATGTATTTAAGGATTATTATTTGGGACTCTGTTGAGTTAAGGAATCATTGAAAACTACTGGCAAAATATTTTGCTAGATTCTAATTCTTAATATTTAATTTCTTAAATTGGAAAATATTTGAAATATGTTGTTGTATATTTTTTTTTTCTAATTTGTTAAGATCTTTTACAATTGAGTAAAATTATTGTTCAGGCTGCTTTTTAATTTGTTAAGGGCATGCACGACTAAATGAAATGAAATAAAATTCTTGGAAATCTCATTCCAATCTAATAATTGAGTTTACATAAGGTGCACAGCCTGTGCAATTTCTGACCAGATATATTCTCATGGCCATGGCACTCCTGCGCTGGGTCAGGTAATATGGTAAATTTGCCTGCCTCGGGGCTTGTTGGTAGCCATTAATTTTGGCCACGTTGACACCGAATGGTTGGCAAGCACGAGTGATGATGGAAATTACCATATCATGTGGCACATCTTTTAGCTATTGCCTACTGGCTATCGCCTGGCTCTCTTAGCTGCAGATGCTATCGCATGCAAAAAATATCACAAAAAAATAAAACAACTCGAAAAAGTAGTAGACGAAAACGAGAAATATAAAGTGAAATGGAAAATAGACGCGTTGCCAAGGCAGCGCACGTGCTGAACCCAAAAAAAAGTGTTGCATGCTTTTAGGGCGCGCGCGAAAATATGCAAAAATGGCGCTTAGCGTGCGAGCGAGCTAGTGAGGGTGCCCGCTAAATGGCAGAGCGAGCGAGCGAGCGAGCGAGCGAGCGAGTGCAGTTGAGTGTGCCAGAGCGGGAGAGCGGCGCGCAAATTGCAATGACGTCAGCAGTCAACATTGGGTGAAGGCGAATTCGTTTGCGAATGCAAGAGGAGACACAATACAAAAAAAAAAGAAGAAAAAAACTGTTAATTTCTGTTTGGCGCTCGCTGCTGTTTTTGTTGTTGCTGCTGCCATTGCAGTTAGACGAATGCTATGTGTGTGTGTGTGCTTGTATTTATTTATGCCATGACAAAGGTTCAACAAACTGCGACGCCGACGTCACGAGTAAAAACGCAAAGCGACTCATTTCCGTTACGCCGGCCATTTTGTGCAATGAACTGTTTTGCCGCACAGTGCATATCTATTTTCGTGCCCTTGCAGAGGGTATTACTATTCCGTCACGACATCTCCGACCTTATAAGGCATATATATTCTTGATCTGTACTAACAACCGGGTCTGTCTGTTTCTATGTAAACTTAAAGCTTCTTGTTGCATGTAGCAAATATGTCGCAATCTGTCGAATCGGATCAATTTTTTAACCTAGGAATGATATCCTTTTTGTTGATAATGATAATTGATAATGTTCATAATTAAATTATTATTGGTGTTCAAACAATTTTACTTTCAATTAAAATAGATAAAATACCTAGAAAAGAACTGATCGAAAATGAAGTCTTTGCGTGTAAACACAGTTAATTCTTGGTGTATGGCGCATATCTTCGAAATGTCTGCAAGGGTATTTAATCTTCGGCACCTCGAAGTTAATTGTTCTTTGTCGTTTTATGTAAATGTGTGAGTGTGTGTGTGTGTGTGTGTTTGGGTACAGAGACAGGCACAAAATTAGGTTACAAGCCTGGCAGCACAAAGGCCCCAACCGTTTAGGGGGAGGCGCTGGCAAAGGCTCCACTCAATATACTCTAAACTAACAGTGTAGCAGGGCAGTTAGCAGAGGCGTGGCAAGGGGAGGGGAAGCTAAAAGGTGCCACAAACTGCCGTAATGGCAAATTGAAAGAAAGTGCGCGCAGTTAAGCAAACAGCAGCAACAACAACAAGAGCCAGCAAAGCGAGAAAGAGCTGCATGGAGAGAAGGCGAGCGATATAAAGATGGAGAGAGCGCAAAAAATAACAGAGATTTTCTTTTTTGGTCAACCTTTTGCTTGGGTTTTCTTTTAGCGCGCGACCACACACACACACACACATACACAGCAACAAAGTAGGTCAAAGCGCAACAATAAATAACACACACACACACACACACAGCAAAGGGGGAGAAGCAGAGTGAGAGAGAAGCAGCGCAGTCAGCTAAGCGCTAGATTGGCATTACAAAAGTTTGGCTTGTCCAAAAAAAAAAACACATAAAAAAATAAAACAAAGTAGTCAACCAGCAGGTCGCCAGGGACAGAAAAATACGCTTTCGCTTGCATACGCTTTTGTTTTCCGTTTTTTTTTTGTTTTTCGTTCTTTCTTGTTTTATTTGGCCAACCGCTGTGGCAATTGTTGTTCACAAATTACAAACAATTCGCTGGAGAATGCCACTGTGCGCACTGTGTTGACCACTGTTACAGTTTGACAGGCACTTGAGCCGTGCAACAGTCGCGCGTCGTGTGTTTAGCGAGCTGGCAAAACAAATTGTCACAAGCTAATTTGCCAGCCAATATGCATATTTAAGTACGAAACAAGAAATAAATTGTTGGAAAATCTCGTTCGCCACAATTTCGTCTGCTTCTGTTTTTGTTGCATACTTTGTGGCGTCCGCGTTAAATCCTTTATTTGCCATTACACAACAATTTGGCAAAAGCCAGCAAAAGCACATTAAACGCTGACCACATGGTTTCCTTATTCTACTTTTTGATTTTTATTTATTTTTTTTTTCTTTTTGTGTTTCAGTGTTTTTTTTTTTTTTTTTTTTTTTTTTTTTTTGTAATGACTCCGCATTCTCGCATGCAGCAACCAGTGAATTTCGCCCAGCGGAAGAGCAGAGTTAGCCGGAACTGCGGCGGTTTGGCTTTAATGCCTGCTTAATGCCTTGATAAATGGACTCGGCCACAGCAGACTGGCCCTGAACGAGCGAGAGTCTAGTGACTTTTGGCCGAAATCCCTTTGGCTTTCGCAGTGCTCTGTCATTGGCAAATCGCTGGCAATCCGCTTACTTGTCGAACATAAAGTGAGCGGAGGTCCGCTAACAGTTTGAACGGCACAGCCAGTGGCATTTACGAGCCAGTGTTGAATAGCTACGAAAAAGAGTTGAGTGAACATGCGGAAATGAATTAAAATAAATCTCTGCGTGGGCGAAAATACTCTTGACGTAAATCTTTTGAAATTTGTGACTTATGGCATTCTCATTCCGATCAAGCAAGTGTTCTTTAGGGGATTTGAGAGAACTCGTTTAAAGGTAAGGTAAGGTAAGACAGATGGAAGAGTTTTTCTAAGAATTTCTAGATATCTAGGAATAATAAGTCCGATCAATGAGAAATCTTTTTAAATTTTGCAGTATAGGATATAGTAATAGTCTAGCAATAAATAAAATTTGTGCTAGAAGAAGAATTTGTAAAGCAACTTCCTTAACAAGTTTTATTTCTGTCCTTCTTTATCAATGCAAACAAAAAAAAAACATATTTTATTTTTTTCAATTTAAGAATATATAGATATGATAAGTATATGCAAATATGTTAATGTGAATATAAAAATGAAAGTGCAGAAGTAAAGTAAAACTCACACATGCAATCTAAATACTATATAGAAATGGACACACGAATAAAAGCTACAACACCTAATGGAATAGATAGTTAGAGTAAACTATCATATGGGCAACACTCAGATTAGCTGTGAATGCGAAAAAGATATAGATACAGATATATAGATGTAGATGGATAGAGCGCGCGCTGGGCAGCTGCGGAGCGCAAGAACGGCATGTATTGCAATACTTAGGCAAGGTTAATACATAACGTATATATATATATAGTAAACAGAGAGAAACAAACAGAGAGAGAGAGAGAGAGACAGAGAGCGCAACAGAGCGAGTGAATATAAATCGGCAATACGTACACATACCTGCACGACTTCTGCATGACCTCGGCTCGGTTGTAGCCGCTAATCTTGCAGAAGGACTCATTGCAGTAGACGATCGGAAAATCGACGATTTGTGCGTTGGCCAATAGAAACGAGCTGTCCGCTGCAAGAGAGAGTAAACGAGGAAAAGAGAGAGAGCATGTTAAAGCTTAGTTAACTAAGAGTTATGCAATACAAATTAGTGTACTTTAAACCAAGACAAGTGCTTGTTTGCAGTCAAAAAGATTTTGTTTTCATGTCAACAATCAGCAACATGTATTATTATATTACTAGATTTAACTTTATGATTTCTGAATCATAATAGACAGTCCTTGTTAGCGTAAAATCGAGTTAGAATTCTCATAGTTAAAGACCAATGCATATATAAGGTAAAAATATTAATATTCAGTATAGCATTATGATAGAGATCTTTCATCTTAATCTTTGGAACTGCCCTTCTATATATTTTACGTATATATTTACCTACAAATATTGTCATACATTTATTTACTACTTTTATTATTATATGGTTTTAAATATTTAACCTAACTTTGACAAATAAATGGCTCTATTGACCCTTGACAGAGACAATGCTAAGTGACCGAAGCACTTTGAGTCCATAAATAACCAGATGTGCTTAAATATAAAAAGTGTAGATAGTGTTTTTCTAGAGCTATTATGCCTTTTGTATTATGTCAGATGCAGATACAGATAAATGATAGAATATAAAGAATGTTTTTTTTTTGAATTGTTTCTTGTTATATAGTGTATAGGCCCTATTTAGAACTATTTTACTTGGACCAATTTCGATAATTATCAACGATTATCGATAACTGTCGCAGGCAGAGCTGCAATATTGTTGATTTGCTCGTGTTGACATTACAGCAACGCTTAGTCAACCAGTTTATCGGTTTGTCAGTCTGTCAGTCTGTCAGTTTGTCAGCCTGTCAGTTGGTTGGTAAAGCAACGCGCATCTATCAAAATATTTGCGCGTAATTGGAACATTTCAAATGTTGTCATTCATAATAAAATGCCATTTGATAGTGCAGAGGCCCCCAAACCATCCACTCGGCTAATGGCGGTTGCTATTGGCCCTGCTTTGCTGTTGGCCACGTTGGGTGCAGGTCACATGGAACACCGAATACGAAACACGGAAAATGGTACATGGAACATGTGTAGGGGCAAACCACGCGCTGGCATCGCATGGCTTCCAAAAATGCCATTGCCTGACTTCTTGTTTGCCATTGCCGAGGTACGTTCTGGGTGCTGCTGTTATTGCAAGTAATTGTTGTGGCACACGCACACACACACACACACGTACACACAGTCACTTTGGCACTCTAAATAGTTGCTACACACTGTTTACTTACTGGAACTAGTTGGAATCAGTTCGGTTACAGCTGCCTTTAAATGAGGAACTATCTAAGTATCTTTACCCTAATACCTGAATAAATATTTGCCTAAACTGATTGGTAGTTTTTTAGCTAATCAAGCTGGAATAACTATTGATTTAAGGCGAGCAGCTAACGATTTTAATTGCTTTTCAAACTAAACTAAAAAATGTAGAAAATGGTTCAATTTTAGTTTTAATCGATGTTGTGCAGAACTAGTTATCAATATTTCTTATTCAGCCTTTGCGTCGTAAAATGAGACCAACATTTATAAAATACCCTGTTATTTAAAGAATATTTCGCAGCAGTTTTTTTTTATTATTATTTTAAGAAATAGTAATGCCAAATTGCAAAAGCCCATAACCTTTAAATCAATGGCAGGTAATGTGTCTCTGGAACTGGTTCTTTGGAACCAGCGCCTAATAATATGATCAGCCATATCGACGGCAGTAAATGCGATATTTCGACATGCGACAGTTGAAAATAAGTTGACGTTGAATATCTACTCTATATTTACATACACAATATGTTGAGGGGGCACAGAGAGATATAGAGGAGGAGAAGGGGGGGGGAGGGGCAGGGAGAAAGGCAGTAGGTGCCGTGTGCGGTGACATGCACAACGCCAAGGAGCCAGAGCAGCAACACACTAACCCACATCCAAACACATTCGAATTCACGTGGCCAGCCAATGAATACGAATAAGCATGGGTGTGTGAGTGTGAGTGCGCGTGTGGGTATAAAAATATGCACATGCAATCGCTGGCAGTCCGTAAATGGGCAAATGCATATTTATGCGATACACACGCGCACAAACACACACACACACACCCACATACACACCGACACACACACCCACACACACACACACACACACACACACACACACACACACACACACACACACACACACCCTTTTGACGATAACAATAAGGACTACGACAATAACAACAACAATATTTGCTACTTTGTAGTGTCAACAGTTGCCGCGCTGCCTGCAACGGCACCGTGACGCCACCCCCCTCGCTCCGCCCCTTGCCACGCCCAACGCCACTTTAACTTTGACTGGGTCTGGGTCCGAGAGCGTGGCTTGTATCGTGGTATCTATCCAAATACTAGAGATGAGCGCGTGCTTATCAATAGGCCAGTGTGACTGACAGGCTGATACCCTGTACCCCGCTCAAAGCTGCCATGACACGCATCAAATATCCTTCAGTGTTTAGTGATGTTAATGAAGTTCGAATATGAGTAAGGGGGGAGTACATGCTTTTTTCCCAAAAATGTGGAGCTTGTTTTTCGAAGAAATTCAAAAAAAATTTATTTTTAATAATGCATTTATTTTGAATGCAGAATCAATCTAGAGGCCAAACCATGAAAAAAATGCCATCAAACGTGAAAATCGGTTCAGTTTTGACAAAGCTATGGGCGTTTTAAATAGGGGAGCTATGGATCCGAGAGTTTTACATGTCCAAATTTTAGTCAATATTTGCATGATTTTTGACAAAAAATTGATATCCTCAAAATCGGTTTTAATGTTGTTTTTTATACTAATTGTGACAGCCACAATCGATTAAAAATATAAATTTGGAATTCTAAATTTAGAAAAAAAAATTTTTTCGGAAATGAGTAAGGGGGGAGTACATGCTTTTTTCCCCAAAAAATTAAAAAAAAATTTATTTTCAATAATGAATATAATTGAAATGCAGAATCAATTTAGAGGTCAAACCAAGAAATAAAAGCCATCAGACGTGAAAATCGGCTCAGTTTTGGCAAAGTTATGGGCGCTTGAAATATGGGAATTATGGATCTGCGACGCAAGGGTAAATCTCTGTCGGCCCGTCTCGACTCAAGGAGTTGGAATTTGCCTATGGAGCGCGTGTCACGAGTTGAGGTCCTGCTGTCGAGCACGCGGCCATCTCGAAGCGAGTGTATTTGTTATTGGGGTGGCACTCACTCACTTAAGTCTGTAGGTGCGCTCGTGTGTAAGAGTGTGTGGGTGTGTGTGTGTGTGCGTGTGTGTTTGATTTTGCCATTATGTCAACGTCAGTACGTTTTACTGTATCAACTGCCACTCGCAGAGTGGACAAGAGAGCTGCCACGGCCGGGTGGCAGGGTGGCAGGGTGGCAGGGTGGCGGGCAGGGGGGCGGCGAGGCAGGGGCGTGGCTGCACTACAGAACACTAGACTGCACTACAGAACACTTAATGGCATTCAAAGCTGATGGCTGGCAAAGTTTTGCAATTTGTTTGGGTCATTTGACAGACGCGATTTCATTTTAAGCCCGATGAGGCGGCAGGTGCCATCACATTGATCCACGGTGCGGGGGAGGGCAGCGAGCGATACGTGGGCCAGGTGCTAAATGAGCCAAAGTGCCCTACATATCGGGCTGGATGAGGCTATAGGTTGAGGAAAGCAAGCGCTTTCTATATAGATATATGTACTTGTGGTAAGGAGGGAGCGAACCTGAAATCCCTTTAAATTTAATGGCGAATGTTTTCCTTGTATTATTGTGGTCAAGTAGAATATATACAATTAAAAATATTTGCGATTAAAAAAATATTTTACTTGATTTTAAATGATTCTAATTTTGCTAATATTATAGTAGACAAGACAGTTTTAAAGAATTTCCCAGCGAAAGAGTTCCAGAAACCTCAAGTCAAGTTTTAGTCATGGCAATGGAAAATAAATGAATATAGATACAATAAATATGAATATAAAATTTGTATAATTTAAATGGAAATATATAGAGAAGTCACATATGCCAATTTGTAGACCACGCGATCTCAGTAACTTTGTCTGCTACATTTGGCAAATTTGATATGTGGGCTAACAAGTAAAAGAAAAAGTAAACAAAAAAAAAAAGAAACCACCTCGTTTTTGTTGCATACTCGTGTCAGCTATGTTTGACACAGCACGAACATGAGTTGAATGTTGTATAAATGTCAGAAATAAGTCCAAGTCAAAGGTCAGCTGCAGTCAGTGTAATTAATGTGATTTTGATTCCACAAAAAAGAAACCAAAAACAAATTAAAAGCAGAGCAACAGCAAACGCGAACCGCAAGCATTTTAATTATAATAAATTCATCATTAATTTAAGAACTCCTGACTGCAGGAGTTGGCTAGGCAAATGGGCGGTTGGTCTGCGGGGGGGGGGAGGGGGGATTTGGTGGTAGGTGCAACATGTGACAGCTCAGTTGAAATGTCAGCCTCGAGCCGCCGTCGCATGATTGATGAGCTGCCCGAGTGCGTTCGCTCTCCGGTTACCCGGGTGATGATTCCGGCCCTGCCCCCCCCCACCTTACCCTGCGGCCATACTTAAACGCGGGGTGGGGGTGTTGATTGATTTGGCATTGATTTTGGTTTCGGATTTGGATTCGGATTCGGATTTGTATTTGGATTTTGGTTAGCTGGTCGTAAGTGCTGCTGTTGTGGTTGCCTCTCGGCAGGAGATGCATAACAAAACTAGTCCATTAACTAACTAACTACTACACACACACACACACACACACACACACACACACACACTTGTGTTTTTTTTTTTGCAAGCACGAAAAAAATACTTTCATTTCCGCTTGGCCGCTGCTCGCTTGGATCTGCCTGACAGCCTCACCATGCATAGCCTGTGCAGGAGCTACGCTCTCCACACACTCCCCCTCCCCCCCTCCCCCCTTTTACCCCTGCTGCCACAACAGCTGCCTGTTGAAGCCATTTTGTGTCATTATTTTCTGTGGTTTTGCATTTTCCATCTTGTCGTCGTTTGCCTTTTGTTTCGTGCCTGCCACACACACACACACACACACACACACTCGCACACACACACTTGCACACAGACAAAAGCTGATTTTAATGACATTAGCGGTCGCTTGCCGCTTGTTGCCTTCTCTTTCTTGCCCGTGCAGCGCGTGCCTTGCAATTATCCTTTATGCATACACACACACACACACTCACTCACATGCTCAACACACAAGTGGGCAGTGACAATAGCCGGCTCCTGTTGTGCCCCAGAACACCCCCACCCCCGCCCCCTGCCCACTTTTGGCTTTCGTCCGCACGGCTGGCGATTAGGCCACAGATTGCCAGCTGGGCATGTCATTTAGTTGCGCCTCCCACCCCTATTACCCTACCCCCCCGAGGCCCGCAGCTCCCTTCTCCCTTACGGTAGTTCTAATACACCTACACTCGCTTTAGATCTGGATTTAGTGTGCACAGTCGAGTGCATAAATTTTATTGTCCGAAATGTACGAAAAAAAAATTAAATAAAAAGAGAAACCAGAAAGCGTTGCTATCAGCGGAATGCCGAATAGTTGATGCTCTTACAGTAGACAAGCTTTTGGATAGATTTTGTGTTATCTTAGCTAAATTTTTTTACAAGAGAATGGTACGAATTTTATCCCCCCCCTAACTGATCAAAATATAGGATCGTAGATCTCTCCTTTTATGCGTTGCACATTTCGTGACAAAACTGAAACACCCGCAGAAGGGCATACTCTTTATGCCAGAGACAGAGAAGAATGGCGAAGACCTAACCCCATTTAGCAATGCGATTTAATTACATTACTGCCTGGGCAGGTGGGTGGGTTACGTGGGGTGTGAGGGGTACAGATACAAGAGTGCAGTCGGCTAGGGGGTCGAAGATAGCTGGCGATGGTGGTAGGGGGTCGGGGGTAGGGGGTAAGGGGTTAGGGGATGCGGGCACTGAGGGCACAAGGTAATATGGTTTAGTTGAGGGCACAACAATTCCTTGGGGCATGCTTCAAACGAATTGCAACAGCAGTCCCCGAAATGTGCCCCCCCCCTCCCTTCCTCGCTAATTCACACACCTAAAGGACAAACTACGCTGGCTCAATTCCGCAACCCCTATTCTGTTCCCCTCCCCTCTTGTGGTACCGTTGTGAAACTTTTTTTTACGCGCTTGGCAATGGCATTTATAATAAACTTCAAACACGCTCTGTGTGCCTGTGTGCGTGTGTGTATGCGGGTGTGTGTGTGTGTGTGTGTGTGGCACTTGGCATTGTTATTAAATTTGCATAATTAAGTGCAAACCTGCCCAGAGATGCGTCGCGCTGCCGCCGAGCGACTCTTTTTTTTTTTTTTTTTTTTGGCTTTTGTTTTATAATTAGAAAGTGCGAATGGCGGGGGAGTGGTGGGGGGGGGGGGGGAATAGGTGCAGATAAGAGATGTTTAAAAAAAACATTGAAACATTAATGCACCAATTTTTACATTTTCTTTTTGTTTTGCAATTGACTTTTGACACATATACGGGATTATACTGAGAATAAATAAATAAATATATTTTTAACAAAAATGTGTTCAATTTAAATGAAGAGTTCATTTGTACCTACAAAGCTATTTCGCATGAAAGTCTGTTGAGTTTGTTGAGAAAGGTTTGGACGCGGCAAATTTGAATATGAAAATATACGAAATTCTTAGATATATTTTCGGAAAAATGTTAATATTTAAAATAAATGCAGTATCAATCAGGAAGGCAAAAGCTGCCCAAAAAACCATCACCAAAATAGGTTGAGTTTTATCAAAGTAATTGAAATAGGAAATATTGACATGCTTATTTGGGATAATTTGGTCAATCAGCCAACAAGTTTTTTTTAATCAATTTAGCAATGCAGAATAAATATAGAAAATATTCACCGAACATTTTACTTTAATATGATGCTATCGGTAAAAAACTGTAAGTTGTATTTATATGTAAAGCATAGACAAAATACTTTCGTTAAATAATTTACAAACTTGTATAACATTTTTGATTTCGATATCGTTCAGGGAGTCTTACAACTTGATTATTTTAATTTCTGATTAATTGTAGCTGGTAATACTAATCTGAATTCTCTATAAACGGATCCAATTAATAGAAGAAAGGCTCTGTGTGAAATACACTGTGAGTGAAAAAGAATTCCTACCGATTTGTACCTAAAATTCGAATACTTTGTGATTCTTATATTTACGTTCTTTAAATTAGAATTTAGTTCTCAAGTTCAGAAATGTTCATCTATTCCGATAAAATTGATTTATTTTTAAATCAATATATAAAAATACATATATAATATATTTTTATAATATATTTTATATATAGAGAGAAGAAATGACAATTTTTGCTTAAAATAACTTAAATATTTTGAAAATGGTAAACATAATAATGAATATTTTTGCTTTCCGTATTTTTTAAGTGCTTTCTGCACTTAAATCCATATTCATAAGTTCCTTAAAGTTACAAATGTAATTACGAGGCCTTTGTAAACATTGCTGCTGCAGGTGGTGTTATTTTTTTCCCAGCTGTATATATATATATATATCTCACAAGAATGATTTATCTTTGGCTTAAAATCAATTTATTTTTGCAGCTATAAATTTGAGAAATAGGCCAAGTTTTTGTTTTGTGGACTGTTTTGCTGCTTATTTGGCGATGTGGCCAATTCGGGCATTGGTTATTGTTGTTATTATTGTTGTTGTTATTGTTGTTGTTGCAGTTGCCATTACGAATTCAAGGTCAATTGTGTTTTCGTGCAGCCACTGTCACGCCCAGTCATCATCCGGCGCTAAGAGGGTTGGGCTGCAGGGCGCTGGCGGGGCAGGAGAGGGAAAGGGAAAGGGAGAGCGAGAGCGAGAGGGAGCGGGAGAGCGTGGGGATGGGCTGGGGTGGGGTCGTCAGGTCACATCAGAGAGTCATCATTTACATTTGGTAACCAGAAACTGAAATTATTGCCATTTCGCCAGAGCTGTGTGTGTGTGTGTGTGTGTTTGTGTTTGTGTGTGGGTGAAAGTTTATGTGTAATTGGTCACATATATACACATACACACACACTAATACACACGCACACATACGGCGCCATTGGTTTTCATGCTTCGGAGCTCTTGCTGAAGTTTTGTCCTCGTTTCATTTGCCTCATTATCATTTGCGTGTGTGTGTGTGTGTGTGTGTGGGTGCCTGCCTGGATCTGTGGCTCCATATTTTTGCCAAGCCCGCCCCGGGGCCCGACCCCGCCGCTGGCTCAAAAATAGTTGATTGCGTAAACTTTTTGGCTAAAAGCGGCAACAGCAAAATTCAAGCAGCAACTTTTCCAGTGGCAGCTGCAAGCGTCAGTTGTGCGTGTGTGCGTGTGTGTGTGTTGTGTGTTTGTGTTTGAATTGTTGTTGCTTTGCATTTTTGGCAACTATGGCGCGTTGCGTGCAGCGAGCGCTCCTAAAAGTCTGCAATACTTTAACCAAATTAGGCAACACACACACACACGGACAAGCTGACACGCATGTCCCTCTATGTGTGCGTGTGTGTGTGTGTGTGTGACTTGTGCGTGTACTTGCTCTTTCTCTGCGTGTCCTTTTTCTATTTTTGCGTTCTCTTTTTGTTTTCTTTGGGCAGCGACAACTAAGAAAATACGCTTAACACGCCATTTGCGACGTCACAAAATTGTGAGTGCACGGAACGAATGTGTGAATCAGCTTGTGAATACCAAGTCCCTATGCCCTAGTTAGATTCTTAAGATCCTTGTACTTAGTTCAATTAAATTAAATTAAATTAATTCATAGTTCTTATAATATTATTTACGATATCAACTTCAGATCCACCTGAGAACTAAAGCAGGTGAATGCACGTTGCCTGAAACCGATGCATTTATTCATGAGCTACTCAAACGCCAGTTGGGCACTTGTGCGGTGCACCGAGCTTATCTTCAGTCGGAGCAAGACCTTAAGTGAATAGTTATGAGTGTATTCATGAGTGCCAGGCACTTGGCCTGCGTTCGGTCTTTGGCTTTTATGTGGCCTCATCGTGGGCCGCAGGCCGCCACTTACGCATCGCTAGCTGATTGAAGAGCACATCGCACACTTCTAGCTGACGCCTCTGGCCCCGCACCTGGCTAATGCATTCGCAACACCTGACAGCACACACATGCGCCTCCCCTCCCCCCACCCCCTTTCGCCCCTTAGCCCACACATTTGCTGGCATAAACCAAACAAAACAAAAGCGGCAGCAACAACTTAATCCAATTTGATTGGCCTCTCGAACAGGTGGAGAACGTACGGTCACAGTCACAGCCAGTGCCAAAGGCCCCTCCCCCGCACTACTCCCCCCCCCACCCGCACCCCCACCCCCTCCTTTAGTTGGTGCAGCTCTTGCTGTTAATATTTGATGAGCGTACCCGGCAACTGTCTCGCCCGCCGCCTAACCTCATAATCATGTTGACCAACAGTCTGGGGGCAGGTCTTAAATGGCATTTTATTTAATGCTAAGTGCCGCTTGCCAAGCCCCCATCCCCAGAACCCCGCCGCGCCCGCTGTCGTCTAATTAAAGCCCCAATGCATGTCGATAAAACTGCGAAATCCTGTTATGATCCATTGCAATATGTTGTGCCCGAGACTTGACTTTAAATCAAATGCTTGTAAATTATGAGCGGGCTTGGGGTTAGGGTAGAGTTGGGATTGGAGGCGAAGAACGGGCAGGTGTTGAATTGCAAAAGAGGTAGAGCTGGAGTTAATGAATGAATACGATGTGTGTAAGGTCGGCTAATAAGTAGAGGGGTAGCTTGAAGTGGAGTCTAGGTAGATAGAGGCAGAGCTACCGACAGACCGATATCAAACGTGTTGCAGCTGAGGTAGGATCAGGGGCAAAGTATGGAGGGTAGGGACAGACAGTAAGGAGAGAATACAAGGGTAAAGCGAATTCTGTGCCTGGCCTTGACTCAGCTTGACTGAGGCGAGATCCCATCAGAAGGTCCCAGCTAGAAAATTCCATGACGAACGGCCCTTGGCGCTGGTGCTAAACACCGCGGACACTTTGGCCCACATGGCGTATGAATTAGGGGGCAGTAACCAACTCATTAGCCATGTTTTCATGCTTGCTTTTGACGCAAAGCGAACTCTACTTGCGGGTTAACTTGACACTCAGACGAGTTTGCGTTATTTTTACCGCTTCGGCAACGGCGACGTTTGACCTTCTTAGCCCAAGAGTGGAGCGGGACGGGGCCAGGCTGCCGCAGTCGCGCATTTCCGGACACCAAAAAAAAAAAAAAAAAAAAAGGAGAAGAAAGAAGAAAGGAATGAAACCAACAGAAAAACGGGTCAAAGACGCAACCACGTCAAAAGTTAAGTGTCACAAAGCAAAGTAAAGCAAAGCAACGCTAAGGTTACAAATGGCACAGCAACAACAATAAACAAGCAGCCACAACAGCAACAGCAACAGCAACAGCAACAACAATAACAACAACAACAACAACAACAACAACAACAACAACAACAACAACATGCAAATGGCACAGTCAAAAGGGGCAACCCAGCAAAAATCGATACACGTAATGGCAAAACTTGAAGGCAGCCGCTGCCCAAACCCGTATCCGGCAGAGGCCCGCGCCCGGCCCCGTTCCGCCATGGCCCCAGCATTCGTGTAGTCAACGTTAATTTACACGGCGACAGCGAAACAGCAACAACAACAACAACAACAACAGCAACAACAATAATAAACAACACAACAAGCTGAGGAAAATCAATAGCTCGCTTGGCCGAGGGCTCCACTGGGCCCCTCTGGGTCGTTCGGCCTGGTCAGGGGGTCAGCGGTTCAGTGGGTTGATGCCGTGACGTGTCGTGTCGTGCCGTAATTGCAATTGTTAACTGCTGCTGCGTTTACATTTGGGAAAGCCCTCTCCTGGCCCCTCCGCCTCCCCTCCCGGCAACGGAGACGCTCAGTTTCTCGGGCTTGCTGATTGCTGGCTCCGGATACGGGCAGCGTTACGGGCTCGACGGTGGCGTAAAGGTGCACCGTTAGGGTGCTGACCGTTTGGGGGTTGTCCAGAAATGTACGCATTGAAATATTTATGAACAAACGGCGCCGAAGACTCTGCAAATGTTTGGCCAATCAAAATTACTGCAACCTTGCCGTTGCATGCAACGGCAAGGGGCATGAGTTCGCTGCCGGTTAATTGAAGTCTGCAGTCGCTGCTTGCTGGGCGCTTTATTCGACTCTCATTCAGGGAGCATTTTGTGGCCATTAGGCTCTAATTCAGTTATCGTTCGGAGCCAATTCACTTGTCATTCAGTTCAAGTTGAATGAGTTCTCCAGCTGCTCACTTTCGAGTGGGGCTTATTTAATTATTTTACATTCGATTCTCATTTGATTCTCATTAAGCTATCGTTCAGATCAATTTCAGTTGTCATTCAAAATGACTTATACTCTGATCATTTGCTGTTGATTGTTTATTCAGTGTGTGTTCAACATTCAATTTAGTGTTTTTTTTTTGTTTACAGTGTTTATTCAACATTCAACTGCTCTTCCTGCTTATATTAGTTTCCATTGGAATTGTCATTCTCAGTCATTCACTGTTACAATATAATCTAAGTTCAGATTGATCGTAGCCTAATCACAATAAAACCACCTTTAAATCAGTGTTAAAACCTTTTGGCAGACTAAAAATCTAATTGACCAAAGCCAAACACTTACAAACCACCTTTCAACTTAAAAATTATGTTGAAACCACCTTTAAACGTCTTGTAAAACACTGTTGATACGCTAGCTGAGATTTAAAAGCTATTTTCTATGCATGGAAACAGCATCCACTTGTGAAAAATTACATTTTCCTACATCTAATCTAATCAGTAATCCTCTAACAGCTTTTAACCACTTTGGCGCCATGTTTAAACCACTTGTGAAACACTTAAGCCGCTTCGCATACTTTAAATCGGAAATGTGCATCTTGTCGGCTTTTTTAATTGGCCCAACCCTAATCATCGACACTTGAACACTTTCGAACCATATTGATCTATATTTAAACCACCCTTCAAGCACTTGTTAAACACTGTTCGCTGAGGCTTTGAGGCTGGCCTTTGGCTTAGTAAGCGCCGTTCAAACATGAAATTGACCTTTTATAATTGGCCTAAGCCTAATCACTGGCCACACACACACACACACACACAAACTATGCCCAATAACAACAACAACATATCTCGAGCAAACATTTTGCAGCGCAGCAAAATTCACAAAAGCGCAAAATTAGCAAAAAAAAAAAAAACTGTGAAAAACAGCTGTGTGAGTGAAAAAACTTCAAAGCCAACAAGTCAAACGAGTGGCTGACACTTTTGGCCACATTGTTGTTGGTTTTGCTGCTGCTGCTGTTTGTTGTGGCCGTTGTTGTTGTTGTTGTTGTTGTTTGCCACTGGCTGCTGACGAAGATCAAACAGCGCGTGGCCGAGGCGAGATAAACGTGCGAGGCGCACCGCAAAGGCGACAACACAAATTTTCAAACATTGCCAATGTTTAGCTAGCTGATGGGGGGAGAGGAGAATAAAAAAGGGAAGGCGCCGCCGCCGCTTCTTGTGTGTGTGTGTGTGTGGCCAGGGGGCGACGCCTGAACTCAGCACTTGGGCTGTGTTCGTTGCTCGAGTTCAGCGTGTGAACAACTTTTGGCCTCAATTTCGACTTTAATGAGTTTGCACTAAAAAGAACAACAACAAACACAACAACTAGTGTGTGTGCGAGCGATTGGCAGCAAATCGAAAAACGCATAGTTCAGGCAAACACTGGCGCCCAACTCAACATTAATGCCAGCAAATTTTAATTTAAGTTCTTTTCAGTTGAAAACAGCAACCAAAAATCTTGAAACAAGCACTCCGACTGACAAAATTAACAAAATTTGCTAGCTTGCTTTTTACGATGTGCGGAAACTGAGTTCTGGGGGAGTGCAAGGCAAAATGCACTGCCGAACAAGCTGGAGGCGAGAGTGTCCGACTGTCAGTTACCCTATAGCACGCTTTGAGTTAAGACAAAAAGTTCTATATACCAAATTTGATTTGCGAGAAATTGCCAACAATTTAAGGATAATAAGTATTTGAGCGCCTTACAACCGAGTCTAGGGTAAGTGCTCGTCGAGTAGTTTTAACGGTCAAACTGGGACAGAGTTCAGGCAAACCCCTAAGGAAATTACAGAATAGCTGTCATAAAAAGAGTGGATACAAAAACTTTTAAAGTGTTCTTTTCTTTGTTTATAATTCGCAAGTGGTTTAAGCACAGATGGGGACGAGAAAGCTGTTGGGGGGATCAGATATACGCGAGCTAATTTAAAATGAAAAGGTTTTTCCGAGAGCTACAATTGCATTTGTATCTTTAAAATGTATTTCAATTCCCAAATATTAAGTAAGAAATATTCAATTTTTGCAGATATTAAAATAAGCGTACTCTAGTCAAGTCTTATATTAAGGCAGGAAAGTTAAGAAATTTCCACCTCGCTTTACTCCAAGCGTAATTGTATGCCTCAAATAGTTAATACGCTTGTGGCCAATACACGTGGCTGTCAGGCTTCGCTTGGCTTGAGCTGATAAGGCCCTGGCCCAGTGGCTATCGCTGTGGCTGAGTGGCTCGTTAATAAGTTTGCTATTACAATATATTATCGTATTAAAGATGTTGTGAACATTTTCGCTGTGCTGCTCAGTTTTGCGGGGATTGCGGGGGGGGATCTTAATCATGGACGCCTGCGAGGCCTTTGTTTATGGCTTCAACGATTTGTTAACGTGGTACGAAAGAACGCCTCCACAAAACCAATCGACCCAAACAAACAGCAGTTGGGGCTGGCAGGGGGGACGGTGGCGGGGCTGCGGCATGATTGAAAAACCCATCGAAACGCAACGGTCGGGTAGTCCGAGCCGGCTCCGGCTGCGTATACGTAATGTGCCAACTCCGGCGACTCGCGATTGGATATGCAAATGTTTGGGCCAGGGCCCCACATATTCCCTCCCAAAAAAAAAAACAAAAAAACAAAAAATAAATAACACACGCAAGGGAGCGAACAGAGGGAGAGGGAATGTTGACGCAAGGATACGGACATTTGTTTATCCTCCATTGAATTACAAGCTGAAAACTGTGAAGTGGCCGAAAGCAATGCGAATGAAGGCAACTCAAAAATTGTGGCATTTCTTTTGCCTGCTGCCTGTGGCATGTGGCATGTGCCACACATGTGGGCTGGGCAAAAGAATTGGTGGACAGTGCAGAAAAACGCCCTGAGGAGGACGTCCTGCGGGCCTATCCAAACTTAATTCTTATATAAAACCTGGCATTGCTTTTAATTGTTGTTGTTACTGCCGATGAATGAATATATCCTGCTGTCTTGGAGCTAGCGCAGCATCTTTAAATTGGATACCTCGGCTATATGCTATTACCCAATCAACGTCATTCCACTATCTCGGCCATATATACAATCAATCGACAAATTTATTGTGTAGGTAGCTTCGAATTACATGCGGTATATTTCTATACGCTCTCCTTCCTGTTAGTTCCATCTTTGGCGACTACGTTTCAAATCGCTCAGCCTAAATATGTTCTTCTTCTCTTTTAGTTTTTATGGCATAAGAAACACATTAAAAGCGAAGGCTCTTCCCAGCCCGCATCGTGGAGCGAACGCAATTTACTTGCCAAAATACGCGACACTTCCTTATTTGGCAGAGTCTGTGCCACAGCATCATCCCACATCCTCATCCTCATCCTCATCCTCATCCTTATCCGTATCTTTATCCACTAGCATTTGTGCTATCCTCCATTTTCCTCTGCGTCTGTGTGCATTTCCTTTATGGCATTTTCATTTTACGCTCTCGGGCAAAAAAAAAAAAAAAAAAAAAAAGGGAAGAAAAAATGAAGAAAACTGAAAATAATGTGAGGTAGTCACATTTTCTTCTTCTTTTTTCAGTTCCCTTGACTACATTCGCTAGTTGTGGACATTAACTAGATTCCTCTTTCGCGCTGTCTCTGTCTCCCTCTTTTATTGCGCAAATCCTTTTGGAAAAGGCTTAATGTCTGATTCGGCTGCTCGGTAATCCGCTTTCGACTTGCTTCCCTGTCTCTCTAAGCATATATATATATATACTTGTATATGTGTATATATAGAAAAAATCTATGCTTATTAGTCAATCAACCACCTGATTGACATGCATTGGCCTTGAAAAGGTTTCTCCTTGGCTTGCGAAAAACTTAAGTAGACAATCTCAATGAATGTCATAAAAAAATCCAAATGAAAAGTGGCTTAAAATTCTGAAAATACATTGGGCAATTGTAGTGCGCCCTCACTAGCAATTAAATGTTATGCTGAGCGTGTGTGCGTATTAACATGGCCAATTAGGGGGACAATCTCTATATAATTGGATACTCACTCTTTCCTACAAAAATGCATATCAAAAGTGGCTTAAAATTCGACATTGAGCAGTTGTTGTGCGCCCTCACTAGCAACAACAAATTTCAATCCACTTTTTCATAGAAAAATGCATATCAAAAGTGGCTCAAAATAATGCAAGTGCCGTGTGCGTATCAATATGGCAAATTAGGGAGACAATCTCTATATAATTGGATACTCACTCTTTCCTACAAAAATGCATATCAAAAGTGGCTTAAAATACTAAATACTAGCAATTGTTGTGCGCCCTCGCTAGCAACAACAAATTTCAAGCCACTTTTTCATAGAAAAATGCATACCAAAAGTGGCTCAAAATAATGCGAGTGGCGAGTGCGTATCAATATGGCAAATTAGGGAGACAATCTCTATATAATTGGATACTCACTCTTTCCTACAAAAATGCATATCAAAAGTGGCTTAAAATACTAAATACTAGCAGTTGTTGTACGCCCTCACTAGCAACAACAAATTTCAAGCCACTTTTTCATAGAAAAATGCATACCAAAAGTGGCTCAAAATCAAAATCAATATCAATATGGCAAATTAGGGAGACAATCTCTATATAATTGGATACTCACTCTTTCCTAGAAAAATGCATATCAAAAGTGGCTTAAAATTCTAAAATTTCCAGTAGCCCGTGCGTATTAACGGGGCCAATTAGGGAGACAATGTGAACATAACTGAATAGTCACTTTTTCATAGAAAAATGCATGTGAAAAGTGGCTTAAAATTCTATATTTAGCATTTTGAATGGGCTCTCACTGGCAATAAAATATTACAAGTGGCGTGTGCGTATTAACAGGGCAATTATATAATTAGATAATTACTTTTTCATAGAAAAATGCATATGAAAAGTGGCTTAAAATTATATTTGTAGCGTGTGCGTATTAACAGGACAAATAAAGGAAGCAAGCTCTACATAATTAATTCGCATGATAAGTGGCTTAAAACGCTCTCACTGGCAATAAAATATTATGTTAGGCTTATGATCGTATCAACAGCAGAATCTTAAGAGTTTTTACGATATTTTTATGATTGTGGATGCTGGGCTTATATATTTTCTGTATAATTTATTGCAACTAAAAAGGTACTTGAAAACCATAAATTCAAATTTTATATACCTAGAAAAGATGGAACAAACAAGAGTAGCAGTTTCAAGGTTGTCGTGAGAAATTTAAAAATTCACTATACGGGGTAATTAAAATGAAGCTCTCCCAAATCAAGTTCTACTGTCAAAATTTGTAGACCAAATAGTGCGCAGAGCTTTGCTGGTTTAAGAGTGGAAGTTGTTTTGGACAGCTTCTAGTTTTCAGTCTCGCTTTAAGCTGATCTCATAAGCCAAGTCGACGACACACATCGTTTGGAGCATATTGTGCACAGTCCATGGTTATTTAGCAGCCATTAGAGGCGAGAGCACCACAGCAAATTCAACTGAAGCAACCGCACGCCCAACCACCAGGCGACCAACTGAACAGACAGCCAGTCGTGTTGTTCGCGCCATGATTTGACAGACAAGTGCAACGGCAACAGCAACAGCAACAACAACAACAGCAACAACAACAACTGCCAGCTGTTTGGCAATGTGGTTAAATGGCGGTTCGCTAGAATTGCATTGGGTTGGCTTTTGGGTGGTTTGCGAGCCATCTGCTTGTTAATTATCTGCTTGTTGCTGTCGTGTTATTCTCTCTCTTGTGGTTGCCCGTGTTGTGCACAACTGTGTGCTGCTGATCAAAATTGTGGCATGTAATTGCTGTATTTAGGAACATTCCACCATTCTGGCAGATGTACGTCTATGTGTCTCTGGCACCAGCGAAACCATATGTTGCCCTTCATTTCTTACCTTTTTCTCCCCGGTTGTCAAAGAAAACTGCCAGTTAAGATTTATCCCTGGCCTACTAATATAATAATAATTCTACTATGCTGTATCTTATTTATTTATCAAACCATTTATTTATCAGATCAAATCTTTATTCTTGTGCTTGCTTAAATTTAAATAGTCCCTTAGTTTGTTCTTTAGATACATTTGTTTTTATCCTAAGCTCATCCTTCATTTTTATTTGAATTTACAAAAATTATGAGAGATCTCCTTTTTTCTTATTTAATTTTAAAAGTCCTATTCATCTATTCATGTTTGTTTTCAAAAGGAAAATTTCAATTTCGTTTCTATTCAGCTGCTTATCTATTTTCTGTTTTAACTCTCACTCTCTTTTCTACCTTTGTCAGTTTTAATTCTGCCCCATGCTTTTTTGCATTTCAGTTTAGTATTTTTGAATTTTGTTTGTTCCCACTTCTGTTCGTCCATCCCACTTCTTTTTGCCATCTGCCGCATCTTGCATCCCATCTATACCTAGTCATAAATACCTCAGGTTTCCCTGTTCCGTTTCCTAATCCCATGCCCATTGCCATTCTCACTGCCTTTTCAATTCACAATCCTATTACTATTCCTATTTCTAACCCTATTCCTGTTTTCACACCTAGTGTTCTCATTCTCATTCTCATTTCCATTTCCATTTCCATTTCCCTTTTTCAGCTGGTCAACAGGTGGCTGCCGCCGTTTTAATTGGCCCACGGGCGACGTCAGTGTGCGTGTGTGTGTGTTGGTGGGCGTGTGGGGGCGCGTCTATTTATAGAGTTTAACGGTTGCCAGTGGCATGCGTGTGTGCTCACTAGCCTGGCCTACGCAGCAGCCCCCGTGCCAGGCAGGTGTCAGACTGCGGCTGCGGCTGCGACCGTTGACAACTTAACGGAAAATCATTTCACATTCTGCTGGCGTTCTCTTTGGCAGCGCCAACCCCAACCCCCACCCCCACCCCCAACCCCATTGCGAGCGGCCGTCCAGTCGGGAGCACCGCAGAACTTGTGCCCACAGCTGACCGCAAATGAAATGCCAGTCCCAAGTTGTTCGATGTTGGACATAAAACCTTCACCTGGGCCTCCTACAGACCGCAGCCCCTGAAGTGGTTGCGTCGTTAGAGCTTGGCAAATATGGGAGCCGACTGTGGTTCGCCACGGGCGATACGAAAGTGATTCAAGAACTAGTTCCGTTTTACAGTCGATTGAGATTTGTTATCGAAATGAGTATTAAAATAAGTCGCTTGCTTCAATAATTATCGAGATGAATATACAAATCTCGACATCATATATTTATGAACTAGTTCCGTTTTACAGTCAACTCAATTAGCTGAGAAGTTCAGCCAAGAGTATATCGATTGAGAATTTTTATCGAAATGAGTATTAAATCTGTCAGCACTTGAATTTAGTGTAATCGATAAATATCGAAATGAATATACAAATCTCGACATCATATATTTATGATCAATTGAAAGTGTTTCAAGAACTAGTTCTGTTTTACAGTCAACCCAATTAGCTGAGGAGAAGTTTAGCTAAAGATATATCGATTGAGAATTGTTATCGAAATGAGTATTAAATCTGTCAGCACTTGAATTCAGTGTAATCGATAAATATCGAAATGAATATACAAATCTCGACATCATATATTTCTGGTCAATTGAAAGTATTTCAAGAACTAGTTCTGTTTTACAGTCAACCCAATTAGCTGTTATCGAAATGAGAACTAAATCTGCTAGTGCCTGAATTCAGTGTAATCGATAGTCGGTTGCTTTAATAAATACCGAGATGAATATAAAAATCTCGACTTCAATATTTATGATCAATTGAAAGTGTTTCAAGAACTAGTTCTGTTTTACAGTCAACCCAATTAGCTGAGGAGAAGTTTAGCTAAAGATATATCGATTGAGAATTGTTATCGAAATGTGTATTAAATCTGTCAGCACTTGAATTCAGTGTAATCGATAAATATCGAAATGAATATAAAAATCTCGACATCATATATTTCTGGTCAATTGAAAGTATTTCAAGAACTAGTTCTATTTTACAGTCAACCCAATTAGCTGTTATCGAAATGAGAACTAAATCTGCTAGTGCCTGAATTCGGTGTAATCGATAGTCGGTTGCTTTAATAAATATCGAGATGAATATAAAAATCTCGACTTCATATATTTATGGTCAATTGAAAGTGTTTCGAGAATTAGTTCAGTTTTACAGTCAACCCAATTAGCTGAGGAGAAGTTCAGCTAAAGTTATATCGATAGCCGATATCGATCTGTATATGTAATGTCAGATGATTTGATGCCATTGATAAGCATATCTCTAATTATGATTATTAATGCTGGGCAGGGAATATTTGTTAGACTCGCTACTATCGATAGTTGATCGATAACCGATTGTTGAGTAATGACAAGAGGTATGTTATTCATCTACTCACGCTGCGAGTTGGAGCGCCGTATGATGTTCTCGAGGAATGTGTTCTGCGGCGCAACCAGTCCACGTCGTCCGCCAGGCATTTTGGTGCCTAATCGCCTTCGCCGCGTTCCCGCTCCGCGCTGACTGCAATTGGCAGCTGGACCCTGGTTCGCCCGCGCCTGCCCCTGGACCAGTTGATGGATGGATGCGGTTGCGGATGGATGCCCGGTTGCCTTCAGCACCGGCGATCTCTGACTCGCTCTGCTGCGTGCTCTCCGTGTGCTATGGGACGCTGCTCCGCTCGATCTTCGGGCATTCGCTTAGAGCTGCATCGCGGCGGCTGCGGCAGCGACGGCGTTGATAAGCAGCGCTGCATTCTGACTGCGCTGGCCGTCCGCCATTTTGTTAGGAGCAGCAACAACACGCAGACTCTCTCTCACACACACACACACCACACACACACACACACACACACACTCACACGCGACGCGACGCAACGCAACGCAACGCGGCGACGAAAAGTTCTTCCTTTGTTGTTGCTGCTGCTTCAGTTGTTCTTGTTGTTGTTTATTGTTGTTTGCTGCTGCCGCTTGTTGTTGACCTTTTCACACAGTCTTATCGGTTGCATATGGCACTGCAAGTAGAGAAGCGAACGCAGCACAAATAAATAAACGTAGCATACTTATATAATTATATAATTGCGTTATACAGAAATATGGGGAGAAAGAGAGACAGGTAGAGTGGTTTGGTTATAAAACAAAGATGGAGTTTTGTATCCCCACTACCACAAGCCTCAAAACTGTCTCTAAAACACTCTAAAACTGAAGAATGAAAATAATCAATTATTGGAAATATTTTAGGAAATAATTAAGAGTAATTATGAAAAATAAATGTAGTTGACTAATTATTAGAAAAAATAATAAAAATAAAAAATGTAAATAGTCATAGTTATAAGTCATAGTCTTAAGTATAGTCATAATTTTAAAGGCGGTTCGCCAACCAACTGCGAAGGTTTTAGTTAAAAATGCGCTAGAGAGTTTTGGAGAATATGATGCAATAAAAAGAATCAAATTGAAAAAAAAAGAAAAAAAAAGCAAATTATGAAAAATAAATGTAGTTGACTAATTATTTGAAATATTTTACGAACTAATTAATAGTAATTATGAAAAATAAATTTAGTTGACTAATCCATTCCAAAAGAAGCCGCATTAACATTCCCAAGCAATCACGCAAGATGCTTTCTGTGGCTGTTTGCAATTGAAATTGCGGGCTGTGTCATGAATGCAATTGATGTACTTCACCGTCAGATTCCCCCCCTCCCCTCCCCCCCTCTCCACCCACCACTTAATCACATTGATTTGCGTGTGCGTTTAAGCAGAAATTGTGCAAATTGTGGGCATGTTTTGCAATTAATTATGAAAGCGGTTGTCATTGCCGTTGACGTTTTCACTGGGCGTATACGCAATCTGTTTCTGTGCATTTCAAATATGTGTATATTGTGTTTTCGGTTATGTATACTAAGATGAATGGCATATTTGGATATGTGCGGTCGATGCGGCTTCAATTTACTGACAACAGCACTCAGCTGCGGCTTAGTGTCGAATTAACCAAATGCAGCAGCTAAATATACACACATCTGTGTGTATACACTGCGAGAATTTCGCCATGACATTCGTAATTTTTAAAATAACAATTGTTTCCTGTTTGGATACCCGAAAATTTCTAAATAAAAGAAGTAAAGTTTTATTTGCACAAATGGATTTAATTTTATATAAATAGTATGCTAGTACGAAATACTCTTGGATTTCCAAAGGTAAAATTACACGGCAATTATCTCTCGACTAATTGCATTTAGCACACGGCTGTGCTCTGAGTGCATCTATTTATAGATCACTAGGCTGCATATGACGTATTGCCGAGGTGCTTAGTTCTCAGTATTTACTTATTTGTTGTTTGTTATTTTTCGAATGTTATCCGCTCTAATTGGACCAATTGTGCTCTTTGGGCAAAATGATGTTAAAACTCGATTATCTTATGGCCGAATGAGTTAACGAATGATTTTCTGTTAAGCTCTCAAGTACACAAACAAATAATGTTTGCCTTTTGACATTCATACACAAAGGTATTTGTGCACTTTGTCCCTTTCGTTTATTCTTTTATGCCAATTATCCCTCATTTCTATATTTTCAGAACATTCCTCGACAAGTTTCATAGCAATAAAGAAAACTGAAAATAACATAGTTCAAAGGAACACCTTATTTTTCAACAAGAGTGCTCGACTCGAGAGTGCTCGACGGGCGAGTGCTAAGTGGGCGTGGCATAAACAGCACTGCTTAACGTTTCTATCAACATTTGTCAATAGGAACAATGTGCGACTGAGTTAAACGGCGATGGGTTCAACCGCATCTAAAGGACTCTAAGGATGCCCAAAATTCTGGTAAATTCTTTATATAAATCATATTAATATATATTTTAGATAAGAAGAGGAAACTAAGAAACTAAACGACATTAGGAATGTTGAAACAACTTGTTGACTTATCGACAAAAAAAAAAAAAAAAGAAGGAAAGTTGAGAGGTCTCTCAATTTCCTGCGGGGTCGAAGATAACCGTTTTCACATTACATTCATTTGCGTCCAATTAAATAAATTTATAATGAGCTGGATAATGAGTTTAGAGAATGGACACGGCCAATAAATGGTTTCAGGTGACGCGATGGCGAAAGCCCTAATTGTGCCCGATATTAAGCTGTTTAATTGGAAGGCGTTTAATTAAGAGGCTCTTGTTACAGGAAACCTATTTATAATTACCTATTAGTTATCAAAATGCCGTCCGGTGTGTGGGAGCGACAGCGAAGCAAGGAAAAGAAAAGAAAGGAAAAGTGAAGACTTGACGGCAAATCAACTGAAAGAGAATGTTCTCTAGTTGTTTAAAATAATATATCTAATATATAAGCAAAGCTCGAACGTTGCTGACTGGTGTAGCCGACCGCGCAATACTCTGTACACAGTAGAAAATATATTTATATTTTCTTTTAATTATTGCCAGTAGATAGATTCAGCCGGACGGACGGATATTGCTCGTTTGCGCTTCGCGAACAGGGTATTAAACTAGCTGTTGGTTAACTTTTCTGAAATGTGATGCCCGCCGAGCAGCAAGTTGGCTCGTTATAAAATATTCCTCCACGTTTCCTAGCCGGCGTGGAAAGCGCGCGGCGCCAACGCGGTGCAGCGCCCTCTGTTGGTGTTTTCTTTACTTATGATGATGATGTTGCCTCTGCTGGTTGTTTGTTGTTGCTGCTTGTTTGTTGTTGTTGAGCTCAGTAATCTTTAATTTCATTAAAATTCAAGCTACACCGGCGACAGGTCCTTTTGTGCCAGGCTCATTTGAATACGCTTACGACGGGTCCTCTAATTATGGCAAGCAGCGTGTAACGCATCTAACCTATAAATTATATATATCACATATATTTTAAAACAGTATCGGGAGCTGAATCGAATTTTCCGAGTTGTCCAAACCCACTAATTAATATTTTACATTTTATCAAAATCGAAGTACCTCCTTTGTTCTTCGGAATACTTATTATGCTCTCGAACAACTATATCGTATAGCTGCCGTAGGAAGGCTCACTTTTTGGATAAAACAAACGCTTGTCTGGCTCAGCAATATATCGCACATATATTTGTTAGGGGATTCAAGCTGCGGCTATGCCGAAAAAAAAGCTCGCCTCCACCTTGCTGTTGTTTTGTTGTTGTTGTTGTTGTGTTGTTGTTGTAGTTAGTGCCTTATTAGTAGACGCGCACTTCGGCCAACAAAACGCTCTCAGGCATTCATGAATTTCGGGCTTTAGTGCGTTTGCCAACGCGAATTAGCTCTGCATGAAGTTGGCCAGTGGCTGTCGGGGAAGGGGAGGTTAGCTGTGAATGGGGGGGGGGGGGTTTGTGGGGTTGGGGGTTTGGTTAGCCAGCTACCGGCTTAGCCAAAGTGCAGTGCGAATAGTGCACGATAAGGCAGCCACAACTGACCCAGTTTAGAACTTCGCCCAAGATTCAGCTTATTATGAACTTAATTAAGGAGCCAAAGCAGCAGCAGAGTTCGACGCCAGCATGACGGATAGCCAAATGCCCTGTAGCCAGCTTCAATTTGTCCCTATCTACTGGGCTACTGTGCTCAGCTGGCATTTGAAACTAACTGAATACCCTGGCTGCCGGCGACTGCAGGCCGGGTCGCTTGGCACAGGCCGTGACGTCACAGCCGGCCAGAAGGCTGCTCTCGTGGCAAGTAGCCTCAGCCCGCGGCTGTCAACGGCAAATGCATTTTAAATGAGAACCGCAAAGCTGCGGCCAACTCCCACTGGGGACAGAGGGGAGGGGGGAGGGGGTTGGGGCGCTCAACTACTTTTAGCCTTAGCTTCAGCTTCGGCTCCGGCCCGTTAACGGGCTGACGTCGTTTGGCGACCCATTGACCGACCGCGCTGTCAATGGCTCCGTTGCCCCATTCACCTTGCCCCGACCACAGTGGCCACAGCTGCCACAGCTGGCCAGCTTTTGTTGGCCTCAATGGGTTGTTCGTACATTTTAATTTGTTGCTGCGATAAGCCAACTGGACCCGCCCCGAGGCGTCTGTCGCGCTTTTTTCCCCAACCTCCCTCATTTTATGGCTCACTTTAAGCACGTCATAAAAATTAACACGAGTGGCAAGGCCGAGTGGCATACAAATTGCCGTGCAACGCCGCATTGCAATATGCCAGGTGAGAAAGTCGAAGATTTGCTTAGCCCATTTTCTTTTTATTTCAAGTTAATTTTACTGTCCAATTGTTATTTCCCGTTCTCCCCCTTTTTTAGAGGACTCAAGTTGCTTTACGACTGTTCGATTTAATATTGTCACCGCTTAAAAAATCGCTGTTACTTAATTATCTACCTTGACGTGGAAAGGAACCCTTTCTGTTAACGATTAAACTGGCACTGATCGGTCGTGCTCCCTATATAATAGTTGCCCTAACCCCTTTTCCAGTTCAACGCTCCTTTTGCAGCTCTCGCACTCATTCAATTTCCGTTGGGCCTCAAATATTAATAGAGCACCCGCATTATTTATGAGACTTTGTCATCAAGTAAATGAAGCAGCCAACAGGCTGGCAGCTGACTCAGCTCCGCTCCATTGAATCCACCCGGCCCCACCCAGCCGAGCTCCCATTTTCAACTTGTGCCGCTCGCATCTCACATCTTCGACTGTCTCACCTTTGGCCACTTCTGATGTTCTCGGCTATTTAAAAATTTATAAACTTTTGCCTCGTTGCGCTTTGCTAGCTGTTGGTGGCCCAACTTTAAAGTCGTCTATTGAAGTAAGAAGCTGGCAAAGTTAAGAGCTGTTTATTTTTTCTGCTGAGCATAAAACCCAACTGAAATCGGTGCCAAGGCTGAGGCTCTGCTGGCTTCTCTTTGCCTGCTTTTTATGTGGCATAGACTCGCTAGCTGGAGTTGTCATTAAGTTGAATAATTTCTGTTGCTTCGGCTGATTTGTGATATAACTGTGACAGCTCCTGACAGCGTGATTACGTAGGAGTTTTCCTCTTTGCAGCTTATGCCTCGAACAGGTCTTGCCAGAAATTTCTCAAGCACTTGACGCCCTTGACACAGGACTTCCTATTTAGCTCTGCAGAGTTTGCCTTCTCCCAGGTTAATTAAGGTCTGCTCGGACTTAACTCGGCTTTCCTTGCACTTTACTAATTACTTGATTATCCCTGGCAATCTACAAGCTATCAACTTTCTGCACTTGGACAGCCAGCAGCTTTCTCCTCCCTCCTCCCTCCTCCCCGGGCAAATATGGGCTATGGGCAGTCAGTCACTTCGGTTGCTTGTGACACTTTAATACCCTACTAACACTGGTATGTTTGTTAAAAAAACAAAGAAAGAAATGGGGCAGCTATGCAAATGTGTGCGCCAGACAGAGAGGGAGGCATCTCTCCATAGGTCATGTTTATTTTTGGTCAGCCATATCCGTCTCAATCGGTCCGTCCGCCTGTGCAAACAAAGCCAACAGACTTGAACTTTCAATTATCAGTTCTCGTACAGTTTGAAATTAAATTGCAATTTTCTTCCAGCACACAGCTCGGTGACAATAAAAGCTTGCGCCAGCAAAATATTCCATGTTGTCTGTATTCAGGTTTACCTTGATATTTGTATATGGATATCTGGCCGTGTATACACGCGTCAGTTAGTGTTGGCAAACCCCACGGGGGGCAAGGTACATCAAATTTTGCAGATAGATTACTGATGACCTCGTCTAAAGATCAAGCTCAAATTTGTTTGGTGGCCAAAATCCATATTAGAGCTTCTAACTGGATTATATAGTATGTGAAAGACTATTGCGACAAGTCGAAGCTGGTTGCAGGGTAGCTTCCCGTCGGGCACTCAACTTGGCTTACATGCGTTCTTTTTGATTGTTATACGGGGACCCCGTCCATGCACTGGCGGCTGTTGCATGTGAAACAAAATGCAACAACTACATGGCCATAACGGCACCCTCCGCCCCCCACCCCCTCCGTCTTGCATTTACTTAGTCGCAGCCCCGCGCAATTTCCCGTTTCCATATTGAAGCATTTTTACGCTAACCAGGCAACAATTGTTGTTACTGTTGTTGTTGCCGCTGATGTGGCATAGCTAGCAGCATCGTGCTACATAATATGTTTTGCTTATTTGTTTTGGCTTTGCCCCTTTGACCCCTGCCGGCCGCCCCCCGCTCGCTCGGCATCTGCCACATACACAATTGTTGCAACAATTACACAAAACACAACTCAGAAAACAAAGAGCTCACAAAGACAATGCTTTTACTGCATGTGTGTGTGTGTGTGTGTGTGTGTGTGGGTAGCATAACTAACAGAATGAATGCCGGCTAGGGAGCACGGCTGAGGGAGGACGGGGGCAATACAATCCATCGCAGATTGGATTGCCAGCGAGGGAAGCTGAATCGAAATACATATGCATATGTTTATGTGCCTGGGATTTGTATCGCTCCGGCCTAAGACATTCGCGAGATGGGGGAAAAGTCGGCGGTAGGAAGCTCTGAGCGGTGAGGAAATTGCAGAATCGCTTGTGAAAGGGTTAGGACAAGCTTAAAAAAAGAGACGCTCTAAGGCTGAACGTTAAAGAGTAAATAATTTGTGGATAGCTTTGGGAAGTGTAAGGGCATCCTTCAAAAAAGAGAATATAATTAGAGAATCCTTTGAAAAAGATAAGTGGTCTTAAGGCTGGCAAAGAAGGGAATGGAAATATAAGTGTGGAATATCGGAGCTGATATTAAAAACATAAAATATTTATATGAATAGAGAACTAGCAATAAAGGAAAGATAAATCTCATTGCACAATGCTAAATTTCTATTGTCTATCATGCAAGAGAAAGGATGCACTTGAAATTCAGAGGAATATCCTAAAGGTTCCTAAGAAAGGATTTAGTTTTGCGGAATGAAATGCAAATGCAAGAGCGGGACCTAACTTAGAACCGTAAAGGATTCGAAACAGATTAAGACTAAAAAATAAGATTATTTCAGTTTTTAATTGCAGTATCTTATGGATGGAACTGAAGAAAAGAGCTCTGTTGTTTAATTCTAAAGCAAGGCTTTCCAATTTGCCGCTTGCAGCTTGGCTGTTGGCTCTGCTGTTCATAGACCAGGCCTCAAACGCTCGCAGTCGGTCGAAGCCCAATGGCCGCCCTGGGCCTGGCCCAGTTAATTGATTGACATTTCCTGTAGCTACCACGAGCAAAGCAAAAGCCCAAACTAACAAACCGTCTCTATATATAATGTATATATAGCGGCTGTTTATATATGCGCATAACTGTGTGCATATGCATATTCTTAACCTTGATTGTGGCAAGACCCAGGCCTGGGGTCAGGATTGGGCAACAGTATCGACCCTCTGCGTGCCGGTTGCCAGCCGAGCAGGTTACTCGCTTCAACTGCCTTGGGCTTTCATCTAAGTAGGCCAGGCATTTGATTAACCAGCAGCGATGAAAGACAACCGAGCGAAGCCTAACCGAAGCTGGCATACACTACAAAACTATTAAAAGACGTGCAGAGAGAGCTTGAGAATTTATCACGTTGGAATGGTAGGACTTCACTTCAGCATCAAGTAACCTCGCGGAATCCTATGTTATTAGGGAAACTTAATAAAGTTCTTTGGAATGATTCCAAAAGGGAAATGCTTTTCATAAACAGAGTGCAGAGAACGGTGACGAAAAACTCGTGGTGTGAAGGAAACATGTGATGGAAACAGCTCCCACTGGGAAACAGAGGAATCCTCTCGCTTAAGGCGTAAAGGGAACACAGTGGGATAAAGTGAGCCGAGGAAATATAAAATAATTTCTGGGAACTAGCAGATAGCAGAACTTCTACGAAATGGGGGCGTGATTTACGTCCCATTGCAGAAATTGCTGAAATTCCAACGAAACTCCTCGGCACAGATGGAATTCGTAAGAACACTTAGGTTTCAGTAAGTGTGCCCAAGGCATATCTGACATTTGTATTTAACCAACTAGTTATCGATTTGAAGTTAATTTGCGTCATGGGACCTGCCACAAGTTGCATTCTCCCCGCCCGGCGCCGCTTAATTTGCTAACTGATTCGTTCAGTTGGCCACATTCCCGTTTGTCACATGCGGGCACGCACAATGGAATCAATCGCATGCTCGTTTATTTCATCTACAGCTCTATAAGCGACTCATAAATCAATCAACTTTCTGGCCTTTTTCGTCCGTTTCTTTCTGCTCTATTTTGTGTGTGCGGGGGAACTGGACAGCAGCCACGTGGAACGGACCATCCAGCGTGCTGGGCGGCGGTTTGAGGGCTGGGTCTGGAAACGTGATTTGACTTGATTTGACTTGATTTGATTTGATTTGATTGTTGCGGCGGCTTATCAGCTTTTTAGTGTCCGTTCGCTTGGCTGCACCCGGCGATGTTGCAGCTAATTCAATGCGTTGCTTTGCATTGCAACTAGCCGTGTCGCCCCGCCCCGCCCCGCACCGCCCCGTGCCGCCCTTCGTGCCTTCTTATCGATTCGCGTTTCGGCCTAGGGCCCGGCGAGCAGCGTCTCCCTATCCAATTAGAACTGTGCCCAAAACGTGCAGAGCAATAAAACACACACACACACACATGCAGCACGTACACCTGGCCAAGTCTTTACACCTTGCAAGCGATCCCGCCCCCTTGCCCCCCGCCCTTCTCGACTGCAGCGCACGCAAGGTCAGTGCGGCGCACGTAAGTATGCAACACATAATTTTCTCTTGAGTTCTTTTTCTTTTTTTTTTTTTTTTTCATTGCTTTTGCGCGAAATTGCAAAACGTCGTTTCGTTTCACTGTCTAACACTGGCGACCCCCCTTGCCCCGCTGGGCCCTCCCCCGGTCGCTGACACGGTATTTCATTGCATGCAACTTCTTTGCATTGGCCCCAGCGACACATTTCGTATCCTTGTGCCGCTTCTCGCTAGCTTGCCGGCCACGCCCACACTCGACGCCCCAGTTTTGACGCCCCAGCGTCGGCTAAATATAGCAGCCGTACAGCAGCCACGGGGCGGGCCAAGTCCCCCATATCGCCAGGGGTTTGGGGCTTGGCGCTTGGCGGGCAATGGCTTTGAAGTTCGAGCGCGTTTTGTGAGTCAGGCAGCTAGACGCTGTGTGCGGCAACCCTAAACCCTAGAAGCTAAAAACCGAATCCCAAATCGAAAATCGAAAGTGTGCCAAGCAGAAGAAGAAGAAGCAGCAGCAGCAGCAAGGCAAATGACAATAGAAAATTGTGTCATAAAAACTTTTTCGATTGCGCGACGCGACAACAAAATAAAAGCAAAGGAGAATGATAGCGAAGAAGGAAGAGATGAAGCAACAACAACAGCTATCTTCGGTTTACCACAAAGCAAATACCCTAGTGCTAGGCAAAATATTCAAATGCAGATAGTTTCTATGGCAGCTATGTGATTTGGTCGCTCGATATTGAAACTCTTTATTTATTAAATACATTTCAGTTAGTTTGAAATGTATTTATTACTTCAGGCGAAAAAGTGTTTCAAAACTAATTTAAAAAAAAATTATATTTTCTCTCAAACAAAATAAATTGAAAACATCCTTTGTGAACATTTTAAATTGTTAAATAATATTTTTGTTGTAGTGGGAAATGTATTGTCGATATATATACATTCAGAGAATCTGCTTCTTCTTAAACTTTGCACAAAATTCTAGGTTCTGGAAGATATTTTGGTTTTTAGTTCGCTTAAAAACAGCGCCTTTTCTCTAAGTGCACAATCTTTCTCTTTCTCTTCTGTGCGTTACACAGTTCGTGAGAATATTTGAAAAACCCTTTGTAAGTGTATTTAACAAAAAGGCAGCAGCTCTCACTTGGAAACTTGGAAAAACTTCAGCACTTTGTCTTGCAGCAGAAGCAGAAGCTGGGCGGGGGCGGGGATGGGCATGGGGGCGGGGGCGCAAACGGGGGCGAACACATCGACAACGACTTCGACTGCGACTGGGCAATTTGCGCTTTGTTTTTGGTCGAGCTGCCATATTTACTTGTCATGTGGCTAAAAGCAAAGGCTCACGCCAAAAAATATTGACACAGTAAGCAAACAAACACACACACACACATATATATATACAAAGCAAACAATAGGCCAAAGCAAGGCAAATACGAAGCACGACAAATCGCAGGCAGCCCAAGCCTCCCCCCAACCCCCAAACAATAGCAACAATGGGTGTAATAGTTTTACAACGCCAGCCAAAAAGTATGCTGCGACTTTCGGGCAGACGACAGGCTGGCGTCTACAGTTTGGCAGGCACTGGGCCGCCGTCGCCGCCGCCGCGGCGAGTGCTTTAATTTTTAATTATACGCTGCGCAGAGCGTTTGCTGAGTCTGTTAAAAGCTTTGCATGCCTACACACAGTCCAACCCCACTCCCCTACAAACACACACACACACACACACTCCCACACCACTCCACTCCACAGCAGCGGGCAAAGTCATAAATTAATGCGTGGCGTGTTGTTGGCTATTAAAAGCAATGAGCAAGCGAGCGCATGTGAGCGTACAAGCTGCTTAGGCAGCAGCACACCAACACACACACACACACACACACACACGCACACACACACACATTTACATAAAGCCAACATCAAGCAGCAGAAAAAAAAGAAGAAGAGCAAAAAAGAAAGCAGCAAAAGCAAAAGAGCAAAAAGCGAAGCCCCAAATACAAAATTTACATATTGCGCACGTGCTTGACCGAGCGGCGCTGAAAAGTATGCTACACAAATAGGCGACTTGGCGGCGAAGGCGACGCCTGCGCACTATGGGCACTTCTATCCGTTTTTCGGCCAAAAATGTCCTTAAAAACGCTTAAAATAAATCACTTTCGGTTTTAACAAATTAAGATTACATCAGGTTCGTTAAGATTCGCGCTGTTAGACACAGCTGTTGATAACAGAAAAACAGCCTTGCTTTGGGTGAATTCTTTATAAAGCAAAAAAAATATATAAATTTTATTAAAAAATAGTAGTAATTACACAATATTTTAAGAGCTTAAATTTCAAAATTGAAATTTAATTTCGTGACATTGAGTCTTGTACTTGAAAACTTCTCTCAAAGACAGTTTTCGTGGGAAAACTTCGTCTGGAGCTATAAAGTTTCCAATTCATTAAATAACATCAAGTAACAAAAAATATAAATGTCTGAAAAACTGCACAAATTATGTTACAACAACAACGTAACTTTTATTCATAATTGTATTATTTATTTTTATTTTATACCTTTCATTATATTATTTTCGTCAGGTTTTTATTATTAAGATGAGATAGTAAGATGAGTTAACAGTTAACAGAAACAGTGATCTGTGATCTACAAACGGCGAATGGTGACTGTCAAGCCGTGATTTTTAAACTGTGACTCGAATGAAATGAAAAGTAACATTTTTGATGTCTTTAAAAGTGTTCTATGTCAACTCTAATGAGCCTCTGAAATTGTGACTTGAACTTGGAACTTGGAACTTGAATTGACGACAGTGACTCCCAAATTATCACTCTAAAACTGTGACTAATTTATTTAATTAAATTTGACACTATTAAATTGAAGATTTGTGACTCTGATAGTGTGACTTGGAAATCATGACTTAAGAAGTGTAACTAGAAAAATTTGCACTCTAAAACATTGAATTAAAGATTAAAAACTTAAAAATATAAACTATATTCGTATATTACTATGAAAACTGGTGAAAGACGAGGGTTACAGGTATATAGGGATACAGCCAAATGTGGTTGACTTTTTGCTACCATTCACTTTTGAGCAATTCATATTCTTTCAAAATATATCACAACAAAATAACTTACAAATGTTCTTTCCTTCATCTAAGTCAAAAAAAAAACGAATTTTTCCCAAAATACATACGAAAAAGCTGTGTGCAAATAGAATTAGCACTTTCAATTCCAAGCTATTACTTTTAAGCAACAAATTTGCCAATTTCTGCCATAGTGCGGCGTCGCGCGGGCCCGGGGCAGCGCTGTTCAAACTGTCGCCGCGGGGTTTGACAGCCGCTGTCGATCTATACACATGTGTGTTCGTGCCGCTGGGGGGGCTATAAAATTCCGCCATTGGTTATGGGGAGGGGGTGGGGGAGGGTGGGGCGTATGGACTGTTAATAAACTTGTTTTGATACGGCGGCAGCAGCCTCGAACGATATCTGTGGGCCAAGCACTTGACACAAGGTCAACGAGGACAAGGACAGGACATGCCCGAAAAAATACAACGGAGGCCAGCAGGTGGTCAGGTCGCCAGCCCCCCTTTCGAGCCCCTCTCTCCGATGCAACACAAATAATCTTGTTTGCAGCGAAATGCACTCAATAAAAAAATATGAGAGAAAAACAATAATTCCAAGATGATGAAGGAAGGGGGGGGGGGAGCAGCGGCCGACTGGAAGCAGGAAGTAGCCGGCGCAGCCGGTTAACAGTTGACCGTTGCGGAAACGGAAGCCAACACGGCCCTTCAATATGGCCAACGGATATGGCAAACCTGCAACATTTGTGCGCCACAAACAATGCACGCTGGGGCAGGGACAGTGACAGGGACAGGGACAGTGACAGAGGCACCAGGGGGGGAGGGGCCAATTGATTTGTTTGCGGTCTGTTCGCTTAAAGATGTGCCACACCAGCCGGCGACACGTGACAATTGTGTTGGCCCAAAAAAAAAAAAAGAAAAAGAAAGAATAAAGAGAAATTTTATAAGGCTCGTTCTCCTTTTTTCCCTCAAATCAATTTCTGGCCATAAATAAAATATATATACTAGTATATACATATGTGGCATACATTTTGGGGCATAATAAATTGCCGGAATTATGAAGCTCTGTGCTGCCCACAATGTGACTTTAGAACGTACAGCAGCTGATATTCGATGGGCGCACATAAATACATATTTTTCTAACAACTCATATTTTCGGTGCTCTCCATTTCATTTTCGATTCCAATTCGCCCAAAAAAAAAAATAACATGCAGATATGTTTTGTAAAGTTCATTCGGGAATTTCCGAAAATTGCGACTGACGTGTTCTCAATTTCATAATCATAATTATTTCGTTAGAGTCATTTTATATATATAGTACCAGCTACGTTCTTGTTTGTAATAAATGAAAAACATTTTTAAAAAAACATTTTGTAGCATACTTTTTGGTGCACTTTTTTAGTGTTGTATTGCTATCAATTTCAGTTGGCTGTTGTTTTGGGTTAGAGCCCCATTTCCCCATTGCCAAAAAAATATATGTATTAAGCATACATTTTTAATTATATTTTGCTAAATCCCCACAATTAAACAAAAAAATGTTTGGGTTTGCATATCAAATGATAAAAAGATTGAATTATATATGGACTTTGTCCATATGTATATTAAGTCTGCAAAATATATAAACGGTATAATTTATTTTTAATGAAATCAGCGAAATGTAATTTTAAGGTTTTATATTAAAACAATAGCGGCAAAAATATCGATTTTATCAGACTTCGTGCGAAGTCAACGTGTGCCTAAAATTCGAAAACAGTTTAAACGCTAAAAATGTAGCTCGGTAATTGTGAAAGTCATGGTGAAAGTTATTTATAACTGTTTGGCTTGTGCTGGTTTAAATCATGCATTGAAATTGAGACAACCCTCTGGCCATTTCTCGCATCTCTCCCATTTCTCCGACAAGCAGCAACTCAATTTGGGCAAGAGGCGTGCGTAGATTTCTCGCAGTCATCGTAGATGAATGCACAACAGGGATTTCGCAGAGATTTCATTGGCACCTCCATGCAGCTGCTGCCAATTGGACAGGCCTAAATACGCACCCCCCAACCCCCTCCTCAGCGTCCCCTGTCACGCTGATTGATTGGCTTTGGGCTTTGGCTTTGGCTTTGGCTTTGGCTTTTGATGGAGCCTCAACTGTGAGCAAATCTAGGAGACCTACGAACGGGCCTTAGACTCTCGGTTATGCAATAAGTAAACATGTGCCCGCACATACCAAAGAGTCTGGGTCTGGATGCTGCCAGCTGGATGAGGGGCTTTGGCTTAGGTTCTGGTCGAACCGTTCAAGCAATAAGCGTGGTCCACACTTCATTAGGCACAACAACTGTCGCACACACACGCACAAATCGCATTTACGATTTGTCATATTAAATATGCAAAAAGCAGCGAGCACGAATCGCCTTTGCACTAGACCAGCAGTTACCCTGTAATGTCTCGCATTTATATTATATATACAACAAAAAAAGGATAATCGATTTTTATCGATTTGAGAGCGGTGAAAAAATTTATTGAAAATCTAAACTTTTCTTTATATACGATATACGAGAACTTGCATTTCAAATTCTTTAGCAGCTTAAGATCTAGTGAAAAGTAGATGTTTCTGAATCGATTTTTATCGATTCAAATTAACGAAAACTAAAAAAATATTCAATCTATCTAAGTGAGAATCTTTTTACGATGTGAGGTGCCCTTAATTTATATAATTTCAAAAAATGTAGCGCATCGATTTCTATCGATTTGATAGCAAACAAGATACATTCAAAGAATTTCTGATTAAGTGGGAGGTGCCTAGCTTCAATAAAAGACTTTTTAAGTATTTTTATCGATTCTTGGCTAGATATACTGCCAAGCTATACTTTAAAAAAATGTATACGCATGTATATACAATATTTCAATAAATTAGGAAATTGAAAAGCTAGCAAAAAGCTTTATTAAACATGACAACAAAGAATACAATCAAAATTTTGCAGACTTTGGAAATTTGCAGCGAGATCGGCATTTATCAATTTTAAGAACATCGGCAATTTCAATGATAAATCTCGACCACAAATACTCAAATTGTGTTAAAAGCACCAAGATCTACTCCAAAAAGGCCAGTTTAGATATCGATTTTAATCGCTTTTGTGCTAGCGATAAAAGTATCGAGAAAATGAAATAAGAACCTATATTACATTGGCAAAGTCTAGGGGATCAGAGACAATACCCTCTGTAGTAGCTACAGGGTATACGAATGCCAGAATTATCGAATTTCGAGCTGCGCCCGAAAGCAGGCAACATGAAGGAAAATATACAACAAGAAAGCAGAGAAAACAACGAATTTCCATGCTGTTGCTGTCACAATTTTTTTCTCTTTTTTTTTGTATTTATTTATTTTATGTTAACAGCAAAATAACCAATACAAAAAACACACACACACACACACCTACACCCGTCTCCTGGCTCGCTTCTTGTTGTTTTTGTTGCCAATAGATTTGCCTGTCATTTGGCTTTTGCTTTCGTTTTTTTTTTTTTGCCAATTTTATTTTTATTTTTTATTATATTTTCTTTGTCATTGTGTTTGTCACACATTTTAACACACACAAACACACACAGACGCACGCACACAGGCGCCCCTTTTTTGCAATTGCTTTAAATATTTAAGTAGTTTTCAGTTTCAGTTTCCTGTTTTATTATTCTCTCATTTCGCTAACCGCACACACATTCAAGCCGTCTGTGCTTGTGTGTGTGTGTGTCACGTTGCCTTTAGCCCGACAGCGCTGCCAGCGTCAGCGTCAGCGCTAGCGCCAGCGCCGCTGTCACTTATTTGCCCGCTTTGCGCTGCTCTGCTCTGTTTGTTGCTCTGCTTCTATTTGCTCTGCTTCTTCTTCGCTTCTTGCCTGTTAACCCTTTGGCAAGTTGAAGCAACGCAACATTGGCGCACTTCATTCAGCAGCGGCAGCGGCAGCGGCAGCGGCAGCGCCTGTCAAACTGTTGACACTTATGCAACCGCAGCAGAGCTAAAGCAGCGCACGGCGGCAGCGGCGGCGGCGGCGGCGGCGGCAGCGGCCACGCTCTCTTTGGTGCTTGGCGCTTATTGTTTTTTGCTCTTGCTGTTGCATACTTTTCGGCTGCACTTGAAAAAGCAGGCGACCAATTGTTGTTGTTGCGCTTTGCCTTTTCGCTGACATAATTGTGCAAAGAGCAAGGAAACAAGGGGTGCTGTGTGTGTGCGTGTGTGTGTGTGTGTGTGTTAGCCATTCTTATGCCATGCCTTAACAACTGACACACATTTCGGCTCCCAACAACAACGGCAACAATAACTACAAGTAGTCGAAGTTTTTGCTTTGTTGCCGTTCGAACTTTTTGCCCAGCGACGCTCTCAGGCGGGCAACAACAGAAAAAACAGCAACAACAACAACAACAACAACAACTCTGCAAGACAACAATTACCAGTGTGTGTTTATGCCGCGTGCTCTTGTTCTCTCCCCGCACACACGCACACGCACACGCACACTAGTTCACTGAAACACACGCTATGCGTAACTTTTGCACATTTCATTTGGCGTCGACTTTGCCGTTAGCCGCGGATCTGCCAAAAAAAAAAGCGAAGAAATGTAGAAGAAGCAGCAGCGAAACCCAAACTCGACTTCATTACACAATACATGAAGTGCTGGGAAGAGAGCGAGCAGGATAGCTGTGCCGAGTGGAGTGGAGTGGAGTGGAGTGGAGTGAGGTGGAGTGGAGTGGAGTGGAATGTGGGGGGTCGCTTGTTTGAGTGTAAGTTAGCGGCAATGGCTCTTTAGTGATTACCTTTTGTTGCTGTTGTTTTTTGATAGCTTTTATGTGGATAATAATAATGTATTCCGTTTCTTTCAATATTTTTTTCTTTCTTGCTTTGCGCTGTTGTTGTGTTCTCGTTGTCTTCCACTTTTCTTTTTTTCTTTTTTTTTTTTGTGTTTTGTATTTATTTATTATTTTATTTTTAATTTTTGTTGTACGTATTTTGATTACTTTGAACGCGTTTTTCGCCTTTCACTTTGCTTTTCTTTTTTCTTTATATGCACTGCAGTTGTTGTGGTTTGAGGTATAAAGAATTTAAAAAAAAAAACACACACATATATATATTCATTTACTTATATATAGAATAGATATATGTATGTGTGTACTTTGTTGCCACAGCAAAAAAAAAAACAACTGAAGAGAACTAGAAGGAAAAACGTTGTGGCGAAGCAGACAGAACATGTAACGGGAATTAGCCAAAGGCTTCGCTATATGCAACAATTGCCGACTTGGACACGGACTTGGCCATGTTGGAAGCTTGAAGTCCGCGCCGCGCTCTATGCCACACTTTTTGCTTTGCTTTTTATTGTTTTTTTTTTTTTGTATTTTCTCTTTTTATCAAAAAATTTGGTCAAGCAATATTTGTGTTAAAAAATTACAAAAAAAAAAAAAAAAAAAACAAAACCACACCAGATTTTTTTATATTATTTTTTGTGGCCAAACGCTTTTAGTATGGGTTTTGGCTTGAAATTTTCTCAGCAGACGTGTGTTGCGCGCGGCTACGCACCTAAAAGTAGACTACGAACTCGCCACGAACTCGAGCGGCGTCGAGCCAAACACTCGCGCTGTGGCACCCACTCACGCTCGCTCTCTCCCTCTCTCTCTCTCTGTCTGTCTCTCAGTTCGATTGCCGACTTTGGTTGAACAGCTGTGCCAGTCAAAGCTCTAACCTAAGCTCGAGCTCAAGTTCAAGTCGAGCTTTTGCGTGCTTTTAACTGCAGCTTGTTGAGGCTCACAACCCGACGAAAAGCACAGCTGGAGCTTTTGCGGGCAGCGCCATCTGGCGCTTGTTTGTTTAGGCTTGCGCCTGCGCCACTTGCCCGCATCGTGGGGTGGTTTTTTATCCTCTCGTTTTTCGTTTAACGGTATTTCAACCCCCTGCCCCAGCAAAACTAACCCCAAACCAGGTCCAAATACGCAGCAGTCCCACGACGCACGCAGGCCAAAACAGGCGCGCATCTAAGAGCCCCGAAACCGATTAAAGATTTATTAATTAACGATTAGGCGCCAAGCAAATATATGTATGTAGAAGAAAAAGAGAAAAATAATAGAAATTCAAGTGAAATTTGCTAATTGAATTGATCGCTAAACAGTTAACAGCGTCTGTAAAAAGATAACATCAATTGATCAACAGCTAACAGTAAACAGTGTGCAGTAAAAGTAAAAGCGAAAACAAAAACAAAAGCAAGAAAAATCAAAGTAAACAGCTGCAGCAAACAGGTAAAACACACGCCTCAAGCCAACCAGCAGCAACAACAACAACAACAGGAGGCAGCAGCAGCAGCAACAACTACAAACGGTAAACTGGTTTGCTTCGTCTTGCTATTTGTTATCGTGGCGCTGCTGCTGCTGCGACGCACTGAAAGCGGAGACAATAACAAATTCAACGACGTTGACGCTGTGCGCCGTGCGCTGAGTCCAAAGTTCACAAGACAGTTGAGCGCAACAAGAAAGTAAACAAGTGTCTGGGCAAATGCAACAACACGAACTGCGTGTGCACTCACCAACAGCGCGAGAGGGAGAGCGAGGGAGAGGGAGAGCTTGCTAAGCAAGCCGTGAGAGAGTGTGGAGTGGATTAAGTCGACGCAGCTGCATTAGCATTGAGCGCAGATTGATCCTGCGGCCCGCTTGAGTTTTTATTTTGCATTTAAATAGCTCAAATGAATTTGCTGTCGCTTATGTTCACATAAACTACTCTAATTTAATACAAATATTGCCTAAATTTACAACAATGTCAACCAATTTGTGCGCGCCTTCAGGCGTTATCATATCTATTAAAAAAAAAACAAAAATTATGAAATTTAGATTTTATTAGTCAGATTTTTATTGTTAGCCCCATAAATACGCCCATTTACCTTTACTCATATGTAGTGTATTTTTGTTTAAACAAAAACGATAAACGATAACGCCTCACGAGTCAAATTCCCACTTATCAATTTATCAATGGGTTTTTTTTGTGCAGCGACAAAGCCGATGACTAACCGCAAATACACTCACTAAAATAGTGCATTAAAACGAGCTCAGCGTTGAGCAAAGAAAAATAAGAAAAGAAAAACAAAGCAAAACCATAACAAATGCAAATCGAGCGATTTACAGAGGAATTTAAATACATTTGTGTGTGCGCATTTGTATAAGACTCAATTGGCCTTGAGCTACAAATACCTACATATACACACACATGTACATGTATTTGAGCGCAGTGCTCCAAGTGTGCATATGAATTGACATTTAAATGATGCTGGTAAATCCATGCGATCCATTTTCCATTTAATTCCTGCCCGAGAAAGTTGAATGCCCTCTGGCTGGGGGATGGGCGCCCAGGCACAAACAGAAACCCAAAGCCGAAAGTCAAGCCCAAACTGAAGATGAGCGCGTGTCGAGTATTTTTTAGCACGACGCGATCACGAACACTGCCGCAAATATGACACGCAAGCAACGATATATTTTTTAAATACCATTTCGTAACACCTGCGGATTGCATTTTAGATTAATCGTTTTTAAATCTTTTTAATTAAATACATTTGTATATTTTATTGTAATTTGTACATTTATTTCTTAACAATTAAGCTTAAATTAATAAGAATAGTAAAAATAATTCCAATTTAAAAAATGTTCCACATAATTTAAAGACTATTTAGTAATTATTTTAAATTTTTATGTCTGGATTTTATCGATTTCATGAATTTTAATTGCTAGTATCGAAAATGCGTGTTAAATTCATTTCAAAAATTATAAAATATTTGTTCCCTTTTTTCGTGTTCGTGTCACGAAAGAAACCACAAAATACGCCCAGCTCCAAGCCAGGCTCAAACCCAAGCCCAGCCACAGGCGCAGCTCGATTTCAGGTTTCCAATTTCGATTTGCTTAAATGTGAGGCTCTTCTTTGAGACTTTGTACTGGCCGGATAATCGAAATTTCAGTCGGCCTGGGTAGTATCTGGCAGCCAGCAAATACTTTCTAGCCTCTAAATGCAATTATCACAATAATTCCCATACGCCAGCTGATAAGCCCCACATGCAAGTCATGCCCACAAGGCCGAAATGGGAGACGGGGACTAGAAGACAATAGAAGGTGATGGAAGGCGACGAGGAGCGCTTATCAAGGGGAGGTTCTAAATATAACAAATATATACATATAAATATATAATGAATTCATGTAATTGTTAATACATTTGTTGTTCACATTCTTTCGACTGTCGTGATATAGGGGGGGAGTTAGTGGGAAGCTTTAAAGGGAGCGTCCCAGATTTTTTCGATTTGGACACATTTAATCGCCGGCTAGTTTCTAGTTCCTGGGAAATCGGTGGAGAATGCGAGCACTGCGAAAGGTGTTCAGAGGAAAAGTAATTTAATAGATGTTGTACAGCAAACTTTGAATAACTACATGTATTGGAAGACATATTGTATTTATTTTTATTTATAATTTGTATTATGTGTGACATTTAATTTTACTTTACAGGCTTACTGTTCTTTATAAAGAACATGACAATATATTCCTTTATATACTTGATATTATAACTGCTTCCAATCTATATTAATTGCATCTATTTTAATTAATGCATATTTATAGTTCATATAGCTATAATATATACTCAAGAAATACTAGTATTCCAATTTAAATTTTCTATGAACTTCGAGAGTATTTAAAACAGTATCTGTTTTCAGTTTAAGTGCTATAACAGATAAGCTTTTAATATATAAAAATATAAACCAGATTGACAACAGGTTTTATCTTAAAGCAATTACAACAGATTCTAATGTTTTAAACAATAAAAAAGACTTATATAGTATATTTTTAGAGAAATGTTAAAAGATGCTAGTTGTTTTTTTTTACTGTGTATTCATGTTCGTCAGATTTTAGTAGATTTTATCGCTTCAATCTACAAATATATAATTAAAGGCATGGTTTAATTTAACCACACATATAATCAATAAATATACGTTTATCAATTATTATAGATTATGGCTTTGTTTATCTATAAGAATATTGTTTAAACAGTAGACAAATTTCAACAGATCTTTTGTTTTAAATCTATATTAGTTGTATATATGTATGTACCTACATTATAATAAATGCTAATCACGCATTTACTTTTACATATTTTTTTATCTTCTATTTAAAAATACTCGCATTAAATATATATTATATATGTATATCTCTAGATGACTAATGAAAAGTTCAAGTCATATAAACCTACAAGAAATGTTTGTGTCGATAGGAAACAAGTTCTTAAGTCCATATTGTTATAGTAAGACTCAAGAGCTTTTCCATTTAATAAAACGAGATATAGGGTATTACATTGATTCTATATAGTATTTATGTACGTACAAAGAAGTTATATGAATGTAAAAAATAACTAAAAATTAGAATCATAAAAGTTTCATTTGCATTAATCAGAAATTTCAGATCTGCATATGTATGTACATACATATACATATGTCTCTTTCATTTGTCTCTTTCAAGAATTTTAATCACAAATATATGTATATGTATATGTATTTGTATATCGAAAAGCATTTGAGTGAAAATTGTGTTTGTTTCTGTTTGCAGTAACTGCATCAAAAGAGAAAGAGAGACATGCACACATACTTATACATATTTACATACGAAAATGCTAGACTGGAGCATTCTGCTGCGATGCCAATAAAATTACTAATTTTATAAACACACACACACACACACACACTCATGTGCATATGCAGGCGAAGACAGACGTCAGCATAAAATTGCATCACTCACTAATAATTTACAGTTTCAGATGTGCGCAGGCAGAACGGAGAGCGCAGGGCTCAACGCAAAGAGAGCGCAAGCGTGAGAGCGCAGTTTTGGGCGCTGATCATGCAGCCACCGCAGTCGCAGTCGTAGTCGCAGTCGCAGCAGTAACAGGTTGCATTACAAAACCAAAGCGTAGGCGCGGATGAGCACAGCGTAAGACAAAACAAAAAGAGAAGCGACAACAACGACAAGCGCAGCGTACGCCCATTTTCGACGCCAACGCGATCTGTTTGTGTGCGTGTGTATTGGTGAGCCGGCAGCGAGCCGGCAACGTTGCGTCTGCGACGCCAACAGGCAGTCGTGCCTCAGCACTCCAAGAAAACAGACGTGTGTGTAGCCAGCAGCAGCAGCCGAAACGAAACTCGCACCAGCAGCAAACTGAAAACCAACCCAAAAACCCAACTCAAACCGATTCCAAACAGTCATCAAGTTCGCGAGCGAGAGAGTGCGTGTGTCTTAGAGTGAGGCCCAAAAAAAAAAAAAAAAAAAAAAAAAGAGGAAAGAAGAAATAAAATAAGAGAGAGACATAACGAGAGCTCATCCCGAGTTAATCGATAAAAATGTACCCCGTTGCTGCCGCTGCCCAGATGCTGCGCCTGCGCAGCGCCGCCCTCGGTGGCGCCGCCGCACGCACAATCACCACGAACCGGAGGCAACGCAACACGGCGAGCGTCGAGCGCGCCCAGAGCATCAGCGAGCGGGACAAGTTCCTGCACTACAACGCCGACGATGGCTACTACAAGACCTCGCCCTATGACCCCATCAAGGTGCCCAACGTGCCGCTGCACGAGTACGTCTGGCGCGACTTCAAGAAGTGGGAGAACTCCACCGCAGCGGTAAGTGCCACAAATTTCCGTGTGATGACGACACAAAGGTGCTGAAAAAAAAAACAGTGTGATATAACGATATAAAAAAATGCGTATGATTTAGGAACCGGTGTAAATCGTATTATATAGAAATTGTGTTCCACTGAATTTTTAACCTGTTTTGTGTTTTAAAAAACTTAAAAAAGTGGAGTATATGAAATGATATATCCTTGAACTTGACATTGCTTCGTCGTACATGATTCAATTTAACCTATAATCAATTCGCAATATTATCGAAATTTCGAAATTACCTATGTGTTTTTATTTCTCTTTTGTGCAAAGGATGTAAGCTGATTGATCAATTTTATTTTGGTACTTTTTCGTTATATTTCCAGTGTTATAAAACTAACAAAAATAATTTTAAAAAAAATTTAATTTTCTGTGCAAATTCCTACAAAAGTATACAAAAATACAAAACAATTAATTCGAAAAGTGAAATGATTTTGATTAAGGTGTTTTATAACGTAAAGAAATAAATTTTGTTTTTAAAATATCATCCTATATTGGTTGAAAATTTAAAATTCCTATTCAAATGGAATTAATTTTCTTCGAATTCTCAAATTCTGCCCTGGTCATTTGGAATTAGTATAACAAAATTCCTCCAATCTCTACAAACCTCATAATAATTATTATTTTTTATCAAGACTTCAGAATTGGGATTTTATATAAGAAAGTCTACACTTATCTTCACAGTCTCCAATTATTTTCTTTAAATTTTCCACAAATTTCCCATAGAATGTTTCGTTTCTTTCGAGTGTCTCGCGGCTACCAAGTGCTTGAACTGAAGTATTGACTGTACTATATATAAAGAAACCAATTTTTAGATAGAACGAATCGAAGAACAATAGAAAAGTCGGCAGCCTACTTTAGCACACTCTAAAGTCTCAACTGATTAGCTGGTTCTTCAAAATCCGTTGGAATTTGTTCACTAGTTCAGCTGACACCGATAATTTCGAAACGCGTAAAGCCCACATAATTCTCTTAACATTGCCTTATCTCGAGTTTTGCATTTTTAAATTTAATTTGTTTTGTTTATGCCAGTTTATTGAACCTGAACCTATGCCAATAGCTGTGTGCGAGTGTGTTTATATACATACGTCTGGCACTGTTCGCTGACCTTCTTTCTGGTCTATAAATCGTGTGTATATATACATATGTCGGAGTACGAATTTAATCATGACTGCAATCACGAGTGCACTGTCAATCGCACAAAGAAATTTGGCATTGCAGGTCTATCGGTAATTTCAGACATCTTGCGTGTTGGACATATGTATATGGGTCATTTGTTTGTTCGGGGGGTGTACAACGATAGCCTATCATTTAATTGATAAGACCGCAACAAATATATGAAGAAAAAAAACTTGCGAAAAAATTCTAGATAAGTGCGAAAGTCAGATATTGTTATCTCACAGAAAAAAAACTACCACTTACAACTTGAAAGTGCTGTTCACTACTGGAATCGTGGAATACTGGAGTGCTGGAATAATGGAGTTTTGATATGCAGGAATGCTGGATTATTGGAATACTGATATGCATAAAATATAACTTTACTACTTGAAAAAGCTGATTACTACTGAAATAATGGAAGATTGGAATACTGGAATAATAGAATATTGGAATACTGGAATAATGTAGAATTTTTAATATTAGAATACATAAAATACTAGTACTTACCTACAACGTAGAAGTGCTGCTAACTACTGGAACAATGGAATATTGGAATACTGGAACATTGGAAATGTAGAATAGTGGATAACTGAAATTCTTACGACTTCCAACTTCTCAGTATTGGCATAATGGAACAAAAGTACGAGAATGGATAACTGGAATGCTTGCATACTGAAATAATCGCAAGTGAGGAAAGAAAACAAATGTAAACCTCCCTCCCCCCACCCTGAGGGGGGCCCCTGGAGGCCCCGACCATTTCCGATCAAGTTCAACTCAAGTGTGAATTGGCATCAAATTGCTTTACAAGCCCTGATAAGAATGTGAAGACGAAAGGGACTGGAGGAGGGGCAACTGGAAGTGGCTCAGCTGAAAGTGGGTAAACAATTGGGGCTTTCCAGTCAAGTGGAATGCGTTGAGAAGGGCAATGGAAAATGCAAAGGTAAAATGCAAACGCAATCAAAATGCAAGCCACGAGCGAGGCAACAGAGCGTGCCCGAGAATGAGAGAGAGAGAGAGAGAGAGAGAGAGAGGGAGAGCTGTAGAATGCTGTAGATTCTAAAAATAGACACTTGGGGCTGCGGTCTGGGGCAACTGACAATTGCATAAGCACACCCACACAAATCCCAAAGCCTAGACAAACTATCGCGGGGAGAGAAAGAGAGGGAGAGATCTATCTACCTACCGCAAAGTCCTCTTCTCGTCACCCGCTTTTCCACCCCACCCAAATTGCTGACACAGTTCACTTTTGTGTTCCCGCAAAATCAAAGTGCAAATGCTTTTCATTGAAATTTATTAGTCTAGGCTGTGCGCTGAGGGTCGGGCAGTATCTAGTTTTTTTCCTCTATTTTCTCCTCGTTTTTTGTTTTTGTTTCTCCTAACCAAGTGTGTAAAACGTGAATGGGTCTATATATGGCAAATGCTTGAATTAAATGCAATTAAATGTCAGGCTCGTACACTCAGAGAAAATAAAGAACTTTGGAATCACATTGAAAAAAACAAACAAATTTAAAAAAAAAAGAAAAAAAACATTAACTTTTTTAAAACTTATTTAATTTATTTTTCCGGTCAGAATTTAAGAGTTGGTTTTTCTCTGTAGTTATCTTTCAATTTCTGATATTTGCCATGCAAGATTACCATCCGAAAATGTTTTAAAAATAATATACATATATATATATTTTTTTGGTAACAATATTCAAGAGCAATATATTTGGAATGCTTGAAATAATTCACCTTGGCTTTTCTCTCAGTGTAGGTGCAGTCGGTGCAAAGTGCAACTTGCCAATTGATTGTCGATTTCCAGCAAAAGCACAAAACAGGCCAAACAAATATGCACATACATATTGCAAAACGTGCATTCTGGTTTACCATGCAAAGCCCATGATATACCCTACATACACAGCTATATAGCCATATATGCAGTATATACACATATTTACTGTTTCCCAGCGACTTGAAACTTTGAAACTACAGCCATTAAATTTGATCAAAACGTGCACACTTGTTTATACTGCAGATAATTACATATATGTACGTATATATAGGTGTGTACACATACATATGGCCATTATAGTACCCCCCCCCCCCCCAATGGAGCCTTCTCAGTTTGTAAATTGGCAAACTTATCAGCAACAGTTGGCAGTGGGCGCAAGTTTTGAGTAAATTATACGAGAATTCCTGATAATACGAGTTAAACGTGTTGATTCGCTTTACAATCGACTATTTGGCTGAATTTTAATTAGGCAGATAGTAGTACTCGACTATACAAAGTTCAAAGGCTTGTCTACAACAAATAGCTTAGTTTCATTTTAGATGCTTGTTTATCAGTTTGCGTCAGTCTGCCTAGTCATAATTTTTATAGTATATACTTTTACAATAAAAAACAACAAATATATTATATTTTAATCTTTTTTATCGTTTTGGTGCGCTGTGCTTTAGGTTTAAATTTGAAGTCAGAGATATGAATATATGTATACTGTATATTGCTTGTTGGTACACCGTAAATGAGTATTGTTCTGTGGGTTACACCCGACTGTGGCGTTTTTACTTGTGTATTTTTAAATAAATATTGTATTAAGAAATTTTCATTTTTGGTTTTTTTTTAAAACATAGTTTGGTTTGAAGCCTTATAGTAAAAGTGTTAAAATAAAATTTCGGGTCTATTAGGATTCGAACACTAACCAAATAATTATTTATTAGCTTGCATCGTTCGATCAAGGCTTTAACTGCAAAGCTTTATTTAGTGAATTCGCTATATAAAAAAACAAAAAACAGTTTTAATCCTGACTTTATCTGTAAAGGGCATCAAACTGTTCATAATTGGCTGCTGCGAGCGATCGACACAAATCGAAAAAAATTTTAATATGATTTTAATTGCCAAATAATATGTGTAGAGACGGGCAATCAAAAACACATGCAAACACACACAAACAAGCACACGTACACATGCTAATTGCGATTGTTTTGCGTTTGCTGTTCAGCTCAAAACGAGTGCCGGCAAAGCATCTTCTTCTCTTCCCTTTAATTGTTGTTGTTGTTCTTTTTGCTTTGTGTGCGTTTGTTTTTGGTTTTGTGGGCCTGGCCTCGAGCACGGCCTCTGTTTGAGCGTGACAGTGGCAGTGGGAGTTTGAGTCTGAGTGTGAGTGTGAGCGAATGCGGGTGTGTGAGCGAGAGCGGGAGCGGGAGGGAGGGAGGCAGCTCGCTCACGTCACTCGACTGCCTTTGAAATTCGCTGTTCTTTTTTGTTGAGTCGTTTGGCAACGAAAAAAGTCAACAAACGTCGCGCAACAAGAGACAATATGCAGACACACACACACACATACACACACACACACATGCAGCGGAGAGCGCGAGAGCGTGAGAGCGCGAGAGCAGCTCACAGGCAATTGGCTCTCTGTCGTTTCAGTATTTTGCAGACTTTGTACTTTGCCCCACTGAACTTTGATCAGTGGCCGCGGCGACGCTCAAGCGGAACGCAGAAGCACGTCAAATGCTCGAAATCATTTCTCTGCGTTGTTGCCTATTTTTCAATTTTTGTATGTTTTATTTTATTTTTATATTTTTTTTTTTTGTGTAATTTAGTTGATTCTTTAAATTCGACAAGTTGAACATTTTATGCGCTCGTTTGCCTCCCTCTCTCGCTTTATAACTGCGCGTTTTATTTATAATTCGCAAATTTATATTAATGCCAATTTGAACTGCGCAAATAATAATATCGCATATAGACTCTGCCTCCCGGATCGCAGCAACCACTTTAAAGGGGTAGAAGAACTGACCTTTAACTTGGCCTTGATCAAGGTCAATTTGGTTCTCAACTTGCTGCAGGGGCCTTTCTAAGGCCAACGACCGATTTATCAAAGGCAAAAAACTGAATTTGACGCATACAGATCGCATTTATGGGGCTCTCAGATTCAATTTGTGGATCAGTTTTCATTTAAAAAGTCAACAAAATTGGGGAAACGTCTCATTATCTATAATAATATTTGTTTATCCAATCAAATTTTAATAAATTATTTATATTTATCAATATGTTTACGCGATTTAGCACTATATTATATTATATTCAAGATATTCTCCAATTGAGTATAAATTACTTGTTACCTAAAATTATATGAATTAAATTCGGAAATTTTACGAATTAGAAAACCCTCATAAAATTAGAATTTTACTATCAAATTAAGAAAACGCCACCTTAGTCGAATATTCTATGTTTCTTTTCTAAGTGTATATTCTAGTATTCAAAGAGGGAAATTTTTTATTTCCTCTCTTTGCTTCCTTTTTTTTATTTTAAGTATTAAGGTTCCGTATTATGGTTCTCAAGCTAGGTCATGGTTGCAGTTGGCATATATTAATTCTATATAAAGCCCATTGCTCACATACTTTGGGGAGAAAGAAGTAAATGGAAGATGTGAATTCTGAAAGATAAGACTTAAGACTTTGCTATTTACAACATGTCTGAATTAATGTGGCTGACAACATAAACTTAATATAGGAGCTTGTTTTATTTTGGGAACAATAAAAAAGAAATTAAATTAAATGTTCGTATTCTTATGCTGCTGAAAAAGTATGCTATATGAATTTAAGAATTTAAGTACTCACAAAAGCAGTTAATTGCACGAATATATTCAAAATGTCTGCAAGGGTGTTTGACCTTTGTTTGAATTGAATCTCATGATATTTATGATCTTTCTACAATCCCTTATCAGATTCTAAATAAGTTTATTTTCTAATTTTTCCCAATTTTCCACATCTCTAATCTATATCTCTCTCTCTCTATATATTTTGCATTCCCTTTGGACAGGTGTGCGTTATCACGGATCGGCAATATACGTACGCGCAGTTGCGGGACGCGAGCGCCGCGTTTGCGGTGCGTCTGCAGACCAAGTTCAAGCTGTTCAAGCCGGACGTTTTGGCCATTTGCCTGCCAAATATGCCAGAGTATCCGATCGCGGCGCTGGGCGCCATCGAGGCTGGGCTGGCGGTGACCACCATCAATCCCATCTATACGCCAGGTGAGTGCGCCATGGGATCATGATTCTGATTCGAGCACGTGTGCTGCGAGTCGCGACATCTGGACGTCGGCACTTGCGATAAGGTGACACAATTCAACGTTAAATCTCGCACAATTAGCTCTTATCACAACGAGCAGTGTAAACTTTATGGCCGAGCGGAGTCCAAGTCGCAAGATCAGTGTTAAAGACAGGCCCCGGCGCCCAATTAGAATTATGCGTGGCTAAGAGCCCAAATAAAACCGGCACAGATTCGTTTGAGCGCAAACGTTTACGAATGTGTCAGCAAAGAAGATAACCAACAGCAGTTGAGCGCTTAAACGGAAAAGCGAAAGAGGGAAATGTAGCTAGATAAATTGAAGTCAAATTTGGATAAACCAAGGCTCAAACTAAAACGATTACGAATGAGTAGCAAAGAGAATAATAATATAACTAACTAATGTTTGTAAAACATTTCCATAGCTGGTCAGCAGAAAAGTTTACGTAAGACGGTAATTAAAATCAATTTAACAAAAAACTTTTGACGCGAGAGAATGATTGCCTTAGTCACAATTGTAGAAATGCCTATTTCTCATTTATAATATATATTTATATACAAGTGTTTAGAACGTTGACGAATATGGAAGGCAGAGCAATGGGTAATTATTGGTATGTTTTAGATAAAAAAAAAAAATGGTTCGATATACAAACTATTTGTTTGTTTATTATTAGATAAGTAAGAAAGAAAACCAATACAATTTTATGGTTATAGTGTCGATTGTATCATAAAAAACGTATTAAACAGTTAAAAAAAAATCCAATGTTAAAAGATAAACGAAACCGAAGTTTACTTCAAGGAGAGCTCAAAATAAAACAGAAAAGTTTAGTTAGAAATATAGAAATAATAGGATAGAAGCTAATAACAGCATTAGCATTGAAGTGAAAACGTTTACGAATGTCGCACAAAGCAGAAAACAAAACTGGCCGAATCGAAATAATGCCGAAGAATAGATGTGAAATAAATTGAACGCCCCTCCCATTCCAGACGAGATCGCGCGCCAGCTGACGTTCAGCGAGGCCAAGTTCCTGGTGGGCAGTGCCCAGGGCTACGGAACGCTGCGCGAGGCGTGCCAGCTGGCGGGCAAGCAGCTGCCCATCGCCGTGGTCCGCGGCACGGCGGACGAGGCGCTGCCGGCGGGCGCCATCGATTTCTTTGAGGTGATGAGCACGGAGAATGTGCGCTACGATGAGCTGCGCGCGCCGAAGGATGCCAGCCCCGACGACCTCGTCTTCCTGCCCTTCTCCTCGGGCACCACCGGCCTGCCGAAGGGCGTCGTCCTCTCGCACAACAACATCACCAGCAACTGCGAACAGATCGTCGACGCGCTGCCGATCAACTCGCTGGAGTTCCAGGACACGCTGCCCGCCGTGCTGCCCTTCTTCCACATCTACGGCCTCACCGTCGTCATGCTCTCGAAGCTGGGCGGCGGCTGTCGCCTGGCCACGCTGCCCGCCTTCAAGCCCGACGACTTCATCAAGGCCCTGGACACGTACAAGGGCAGCATTCTGAACCTCGTGCCGCCCATTGGTGAGCAGCAAGAACCCTCCTCCGAAGCCCCAAGCTCACCTCCCCCTCTCCCCCTCTGCAGCGCTCTTCATGATCAACCATCCGAAGCTGACGCAGGAGACGGCCAGCTCGCTGCGCGTCGTCATGTCCGGCGCGGCGCCCATTGGCCAGCACGATGTCGAGCGCTTCATGAAGAAGTGAGTGAAACCACCTAGCCACCTAGCCTGCGACCAACCTAGGAAATAAGGCATAATGGACGACCTTCTGTTATGTGTTAGATAGACGAACTCCTGGCAAACTATTCTGCGCCTTTTGATAACCTCATAACCTTGATAACCTTATTTTATCCTGTTGCTAAACACCCGATAAACCCTTGAACTTATCTGTTATTAGGATAACTCCTGGTAACTTCAAGATAAACTCCTGGCACACTATTCTGCACCTGGTCTTAATCTTTTGATAACCTCCGAGTATCAGCTTAATAACTTTCTGTCAACCTCCTGATAACCTTCTGTTATCCCGATAATCCCTTAAACTTATCTTCTTTGCTACAGATGTTAACCTCCTGATAACCGACTGCCAATCTTTCATAGCCTCCTGTTAAGTTTCGGTTTACTAGCTAAAGACCTGCTCTGAACTTTCTGATAATCTGAAGATAAACTCCTGATGTCACCCTAACAGCCTGATAACCTTCTTACTATATCTATAGACTTCCTGATAAACTCCTACTTCAGATTGTCCGTAAATCGCCTGATAATAACCTTCTGTTAACCACTTGCCAACTTCGTTGTAAGCTTCTGTTAACAGGCTTGAAACTTGGCATATATACTCTTGTATACCCGCGTCAGATAAAGTTTGAAGACTTCGTGGACCTATCTACTTAGTTTAGTATACATTTTCCTCAGCAGACAGATTACTATTGCGATAAGTCAGTTTTCCAGACTGCAAACTTGTTCCTCATTTATAAAAGTTGTACATAATTAAAAGAAGAAACTGAACTGTCTGATGTGCTCCCGCAGGTTCCCGAAGGCGCGCTTCATGCAGGGCTACGGCATGACGGAGGCCTCGCCCGTGGTGCTGATGACGCCCGTGGGCAACACGCGGTACGCCTCGACGGGCATGCTGCCGGGCAGCACGGAGGCGAAGATCGTGCCGCTGGACGGGGCCGATACGAAGGGCGTGGCGGCGCGCACCACCGGCGAGCTGTGCGTGCGCGGGCCGCAGGTGATGTCCGGCTATTTGAACAACCCGGAGGCGAACGAGGTGACCTTCTATCCGGGCAACTGGCTGCGCACCGGCGATGTGGCGTTCTACGATGAGGACGGCTACTTTTACATCACCGACCGCATGAAGGAGCTGATCAAGGTGAAGGGCTTCCAGGTGCCGCCCGCCGAACTGGAGGCGGTGCTCCGCGACCATCCCAAGATCCTGGAGGCCGCCGTCTTTGGCATACCGCACGAGCTGAACGGCGAGGCGCCCCGCGCGATCGTCGTCCTGCGCCAGAACGAGACGGCGACCGCCGAGGAGATCGCCGCCTACGTCGCGGAGCGCGTGGCCCACTACAAGAAGCTCGAGGGCGGCGTCGTCTTCGTCGATGAGGTGCCCAAGAATCCCACCGGCAAGATACTGCGCAAGGATCTCAAAGCAAAGTATTCGGACTGAGCCAGCGAAGCGCCCCCATCCCCCAACTAAATTGCCTAGAACTATATCATTTTACTAATTTTACAAATTTTGTTATTATTTTGTATTTTTTTTTTTTTTGCTTTTTTTTTAGAGAGATATATGATATAGATATATATATAATAGTATATATAAAATTGTGTAAGACCGCCAATGTGGTCTTTTTGCGAGCCTTGTGAGCATTGCATTTAGACGAGTGGCCCCCAGGGTGGCTGCGACAATAGCGAGTAGCGAGTAGCGAGTAACGAGTAACGAGTAGCGTGTAACGAGTAGCGAGTAACGAGTCTTAGTCACTGGATTGGTCCACAATAGTTTGTAAGTGCCGTAGGGCCATTTAGAGCTCCTGTATGCACAGAGTCTCAGGTTTGTGTGTACCTAAATTGCAACAGAATCAACTATATAGCTATATAATAATAGATATACTCGTGCGATACGCTGGACCTGCATAAACTATATCTACATACACACACACATATACATATATATGTATAACATTTATATTTTTTTTTTTTTGTTATCTATATATAGTGCGTAAGCTAGTTACCTGTATATTTAGTATAACGCAACGATATTTTATATATTTAATCTATGCATACCACATATGTCTACATACTACTATACTGTTGTGTAAAATGACGTTTTGTAATAAAGATTCGATTGACCAACATAAGGACATCCGTTCGTAAAGCCTAATAGCTCCCATTTGTGGCCAGGAAAAAGGCAATTTTGTATTTCTTTATTTTTGTTTTTTCAATTTATTTATTTACGACAAAATACACAAAATTTTAGATTCGATTTATTTAGTTATTCTCTTGCACTTAATATACAATAGAAAAAAAATATATATACTATATATATATTCTTTTATTACATATATATTTGTTATTTTCAATTTTGTTTAAATGCTTTTACGGTGCTATTTTCTTCGGTTCAACTAGTTTTGTTTGTTTTCGTTTTCGTTTTCCTCTTTTCTTATAGACGAATGCACTGCGCAACATTTCGTGTATTCGCATTTGGGTTATATGTTTTTACAGAGCTGCGTGAACTGTGCTTATCCATTTCGATCTGCTTGGCAGTAAAATTAAAGTATTCCCAGATGAACTCTACGAAATTGTTTTCAATAATATTTTTGACTTTAAATGCAGCTATCTCGGCTAAAGAAAGTCGGATTCTGGTAAGATATATCTTGTTCGACTCGCATAACTCTATATAATCAAACGACATTACAAAGTCTTAATTTGAATATTTTCGCGATCTTGGAAAAATTGTAATTTTTGCTTAAAATCGATCGGATCAAAATGATTGAGTTTGTTTTGAACTATCAATATAGTTGTTTCAAAATGTTTTCTATATGCGTGCGAGTTCCATGGAAAATACTTTATTACTGCGACGCGGATGATGGATTTGTATCCCCGTCTAATTATACTAGAAAAAAACAATAAGGGATGTAAACAAAATCAATGATCAAACAAAACCTATATATTTCGTACAAAATATCATATTCTGAATAGCTCTATACATAGAGGTATGTGTATATATATTACGGGTTAAGGGGGACAATGACAGTGTAGATGTACAAAATTGCTTTAACTAAATTGTATAAATTGATTTTTTGTAGCATGATTTAGTATTATTTTTACATATATATATATATATATATATATATATATATATATATTTTTTTTTTTTTTTTTTTTACTAAAAATTAAAAAACAAATCGAAAAATGCGCAAAACAATTGTAAAAATGTTAAAAATTAGTTAGCAAATGAAAAAAATTTCTTTATGTCCATATAATTATAATAATCATTTAATAGAGATTAATAATAATAAGAAAAAATTCGAACGCATATCGTTTGAGTGTGTGAGTGCCTATGTGAGTGTGGAAGAGCGGCGGCGGCTGTGGCGTCTAGTATATTAGTGTTGTAAAGTGTGCACTGAACTAAGTGTCGGATTTGTGTGCGTGTGTCTGTGTGTGTGTGTGTGAGGGGTGCCCGTTAGTTCCGTTTGGCACAGTGGGACGTTGTCTCTGTCTTCAGGCAGTTTTTTGTAGTTTGAACTTAATGAAAGGTCAGAAATTTGTTGCTGTTCAGTGTTGACAGTGTTGCAAAACAACACTGAGATTTCGTTACAACAACGGACAAAATATATTTGGATTGGTTTTTGTGCGACTGTTTGTTAAACTTATGGTCTAAAACGACGGCGGTTACGAATATATTGACAAATACAAATACAAGAACATTAAATACATATACATATGCTTATGTATGTGTGTGGTATATATGTGTGTAAATATATATGTGTAGGCAACTCGAACACATTGCACAATTAATATCTTCACTTTTTTTTTTGTTTTTTGTTTTAGCAAGTTTTACATATTTTTTAAAACTCTTGTTTTTTTTTATTACATATATATATATATATATTATATTTTTTTTTTGGTATTTCTTTGCATAATATCTGCTTATTAATCGAGAAAAGGCCACAAAATGCGTTTGCGAATGCGTGCGAAATGCATAATTTTTTTTTGTTTTTAAGATTTAGCTTTAGCTTTAGCTCGATCTGATTCGACGACTGATTAATCAAACTCGATGCCCGGGCAGGCACACACACATACACCCTGACACACATAATATCGGAGTACATTTTGCTACATATATATGCAGATTATACGCGGATATATCTATACTTTTGTAAGATTATCGTTCGATTCGATTGATTTCTCTCATAGCGCTCGCCAGCTCGCTCTAACAAATGCGTTCTCTCCCTCCCTCTCTCTCTCTCTCTCTAACTCTGATTCGTTCTCTTGCTCGTTTTTGGTTTCATCTGCTCGCCTCCTCCGCCTCCTTCTCGCTCGATCTCCCGTTTCCGTTTGCGTTTCCTTTTGGGGGTTACGTCGTCATCGCCATTTGCTGCACATCCCACTCCATTAGATTTCACGCCTTGGCGCCGGGTATCTTGGCCAGCACCTTGGACAGATCCACCCCGGTCAGGGCGTTGATCGAGGGCGGCAGCTGGGCCACAAGGCGTGTCACATCGTTGGTCACGTTATCATTGCCACCGATCAGCACGATCTCGTCCGTTTTGGCCAAAGGTGCGGCCACCTCGGCGGCAATCTGAAACAATCGCAATAGTTGAAAGTTTCTCTCTCTCCCTCTCCGCTCTCTCTCTCTCTTACCTTGGGCAACGACTCGAGCACAATGTTCATGATGGCCGCATCTCCGTACTGCTTGTAAACATTCGCCTTAATCCGCATCCGCTCCGCCTCCGCCTTGCCCACCAGCTCAATGGCGTGCGCCTCCGCCGAACCGATCTTCCGGATGCGCTCCGCCTCGGCGCGTGCGCTCTCAATGGTCTGGCATCTGTGGTAGAGGGGGGGGGGAGAGGGGAAGAGGGGTTATTAATGCTACATACTATCAAGTATACGAAAGGTATTCAAATATCACGCATACGTCGCACACAAATTACTTTTTATTTGCAACCAAATCGAACCGATTGATTGATCGACTGATTAAAAAGGCATTAGGGAGGCGACAAACTCAAGATTAGTGCCACATGTTATCATGTTTATGAAATGTATGCAAATATTATTCATACAACGCGTTGTCCAAATACAAATAGAAATCTGAGCGTTAAGACTACTTCCAAGTATATATGTACATATGTTTAATATGAATGCGGAAAATGGTTGAAATTTGAGGATTAGAAAGGTAGTCGCCTGGCACTTACTGCTTGCCCTGGGCGATTGTTTGCACGCGATAGGACTCGGCCTCGGCGGGCAGCTTGACGGTGCCGATCAGCTCGCGATCCTTGCGCTGCACCTCCTGGGACTCGATCTCGATCTGCTTGCGTCGCTCGACGACCTCGATCTGGATCTCCTCGTTGCGGATGCGCTGGCGGATCTTGGCCGCCTGGAGCTCGTACGCCAGCTGCGACTCGGCCTTGGCCGTGTTGATCTCCTGATCGAAGTTGGCCTTCTGCAGCTTGTACATGCGCGTATTGTCCTCGATCTTCGTGTCCGTCGAGTACTTTACGTCCATGGCGCTCTTCTCGCACTCGGCCTCCCGGATGCCCGCGTCGCGGTTCGCCTCGGCGACGCCGGCGTCGGCGTCCCGCTTAACGACCGCGGTCTGCGCCTTGCCCAGCGAGGCCAGGTACTGCACATCGTCGTAGACATCCTTGATGGTGAACGACAGTATCTCGATGCCCATCCGGCCGACATCAGGCGCGGCCACCTCGCGCACCAGCGCCGCGAACTGGTCGCGGTCTTTGTACACCTCTTCGACTGTAAGCGTTCCTATTGACGGCAGATGGGTAAGAAGGTTAGGCAATCGCTTTAGTATTCAGAGTGAGGGGGGGCAGGGGAGGCTGGTCACCGTGTCGCCTTACCGTCTGACCACCAGCCAGGTGCCGCCCACAATCATCGCCACCTTGAAGGCGCCCATCCACACCACAGACATCGGCCGTGTCCCAAGCGGGCCCCGTTAGGCTCCCGGTTCAGGCCCCACTGACTGCAGCGCACACAGTTGCTGACCGCTTTTATCTAGCCCTCTTCTGCTCGGTGTTTGGTTTTGTTTTCCTTTGCGTCTGTTATTCTATTACTATTGACGTCATTGGCGCAGTCTTATCGGCCGGGTCTTGAGCTAGTCTGCTTATCAGCAGCACACGTCACTCTTCAGTTCTGTGAGTATGGAAAGCTTGTGAAAGCTCGTCGGCGAGAGCTTAAAGCTGCGCCGTCGACAACCTGCTGGCACCCACTGTCGGTTAGAGTCGGGCTGAGCTTTGACTTTATTTAAAAAGCTTCTCACTTGGATTAATTGCTTTTGGCAATTTTTAGAGTCATTTCTCAAGCTAAGCAATCAGATATATATCTTTTTTTTATGAATTACAAAATATGCCTAAATCAGCTGGGCTTTTTATAAATTTAAATTTTTAAAAATATAAAAACAATTTATAAATTCAGCAGTATTTTTGTTTCTTTTGCGAACGGAAAAATTATGTCTTTTGCAGTATTTTATATATATATATTTTTAAGGCTTAATATAATTTAAGGAAGTAAGAAAATGTATATATAATTGCATAAGACATAAGACTTTTTAATAGAATAGAATTGATTAACAGACACAGCCTAAGATTCAAAACTTTAGTTATGACGTTAAGTCTACAGAACTTGGATACTAGTATAGATTTAAGATTTAATCCTGATTAAACTTAGTTATCTATAGAGGTAAGATATAGTTTTATAGATCGATATTTGTTGTTAATGGTTCTGGAAATCATATTCAACGTCGGAAATAATTCCACTTTAAGTTATATGGAGCTCAATTTGAAGGTCAAGATCAGACACGCCCTCGACTGGTAACTAGATGCCCCGTAAATAATAAACCGCACACACACACTCGCACACACTCATAGCACAGCTGTGGCGTTCACACGCGATTCAATTAAAGAAAAACTACACGACCTAGGGGGGTTGGGGGGTGAGTTGGGGCCTGGGCCTGGGCTTTAGTTGGCTTTACGTATTGCCTATATATGTATGTACGAGACCCGCTCGGAGACGATGCGACCGGAGCGTCGCTCGACGCGCTTATAACTGACACAAGAAAAGCAAAAAAAAAAGAAGAAAAAAGCACACAAAAAAGCCGAGAGAGAACGGCCTCCGTGCCGAATAAACGGCAAAAACTCAATTTGTAAACGTTGCACAAATGGAAATCGCCTTGAGAATGAGCTATGTTCAGACTATAGCAAACCTATAAAAGACCTATAACAGTGCCTGGGGGCCCTTGCACGACAAGTTCACGAATCCCACTGCGGGCATTCACGAGTGCCAAGTGCTTGTTCGACCAACACTCACTCGCTCCCAGTTCAATGCACTCGTCAAACCGTTTTCAAGACTAGTTTGATTAGTGTAATCAATTGTCATCCAAGGTTACCTCGAGCTTTATAGTCTAGAACTCGATTAGAATCGGGTTTTGTGTGCGGCTAGAAAAACACACTTCGCACTTGAGAGCCGACGGACTTAATGAATATATAATTTCTTAATCGTTTTTTTTACTACTTGAAACAACTCAAGCAAATGGAGCTGTTTAGTTAACAATTGAATTCTGTAGTTCTCTCGGTTGAAGTGTTGTTCAAGGCAACTAAATAAAAAAGAGCTCCGGGCTCGAATCCCAATCTAGCCGATAGTTGTGGTGTTCTCTTTGGAGCTAGCCAAACAGTTTCTAATATTATCACAGACGGATAATGATAATAAAGAGAAGAAACAACTATCTTCGTTTAAAGCTAACTGCGTTATCATACAAAGACTTTTAAGTTTAATAAGGATATCTTGAAAACCAAAAAATAGTTTTATTTACATTTTACGACCCTGGTTCCTATGGCAGCTATATGATATAGTGGTCTTATAATTATACGATTTTTGTGTTAGGAGCAATATTGAAACTTTCAATTGCCAAAATTGATCCGGATATCTTGAAAACCATAAAATTTTCCATGCCAAAGCTAACTTTTAACTATATAGCAGCTATATGTTATAGTGCTACGATATTGTTGATACTATGCACATATCTAAAAATCCAGTAAGCTTTGATTGATCATTCCATATGGTAGCTATATGATATTGTGGTTCGATGTTGAAAGGATTTCTCTAATATGGTAAGGCTCACAACTCTTAAGGATAGGACAACTTGGAGAACATAGTTCGCATAGAAGGGACTCGGCTGTTGCTAGAGATCAATAATATAGATATGCATTATATCGCGAGGTTTTTTCTTCTATTTGCGATTTTCTCCGTTAGATTCATATTTTGGGAATTTCGCTCTTAATTTTAAAAAGCTCTTAAGTCTGTATATTACTTGATATATCCCCACAGGTCTATGTTGTAGCTTACCCAATATGGCGCGCAGGTGTCCCTCCAGAGTCTGCAGAATGGTCTGCTTGATCTCCTTGACGCTCTTGCCCAGAAACTGCTCGCTGGCCGTGCCCAGGAGCTCGTCGGCCTGATGGTGAAAATAATAAACATTCATCATCTTTGTGTGAGTGCGTGTGTTCATGTGGGTGTTTGTGGGTGTGTGTGTGTGTGTGCGAATGATGGGTTGTATGTATTTGGATGTCAGTGTTAGTTATTGATTCGTATTTGTTGATCAACACGGCACAGAAATAGGGGGGGGGGAATACAGAGACAGAGAGTTCAGCCACAGCAGAAGTTGACAATCCAAAGCCACAGCCAAATACATGAGTAGTTGTTAAATAGTTGTTGAGTAGTTATGGGTATTAATGAGTAGTTGTGATTGATTGGAACCCACACACACACGCACACACGCGCGTACACACACGCACACACACACACACACACAGTACATATTGAGCAACAGTAACCGCAACAGTAACAGTAACATTAGCAGTAACATTAACATTAACAGTAACAGTAACATTAGCAGACGTTTAGCAGATGATGTTGATTATTAATAAGTATTACATTTGTTGTTCATTTTGGTTTTTTTTTCAATTTAAGCGATTTGTTAATTTTGATTTGTTATCATTTACAGTTTGTATTTTTTTTTTCGGATTCGTTTGATGAGTTGAGTTGATTCAAGTTGTTACGAGTTGAGTCGAGTTGATTGGAGTTTGATTCGAACGATTCGAGCGCAGGGTAAGTGGTTGTTAAAAGAAAGTAGAGAAAAAGGTAAAGAGAACACAAATGTCAACAAATTTCGACTGTTTATATATATATATATATATACGTTTATATATATATAGACTCCATTGAATAAAGCTAGGCACGAGTATGCTCGTTTTATATGATTTTTTAAATACTCTAAAATGAATGAGTACTACGCTAAGCAATATAAAATTCAACATACATGCAGCAAATCAAAAGGCAGAAAAGAAAACAAAATCAAAAAAAAAAAAAAAAAAAAATAGGACAATCTCTACGAATGTTACGAGTTTAAATTTCTGATTCAATTCTGGTGTCTATGTGTGTGTGTGTGTGTGTGCATGTGAATGAGTGTGTCGATGAGTGGGTGTCTGACAGACAATTTGTTACACATTTGTTATCACCTGAGAACCAAATAGAGTTGATCAACCAAAGCGAATCGTAAAGGAAAAGAAATTATATTTACGCAATAAACATACCTCGTTGTTATATTCATTATTTTTATACGAAGATGACTGTAACAATGAAATGAAACAATTTAGTAAAAAAAACATAATTTTGAATCATTCAATGGCGTAGATCCAAATAGATTACACTGGGCGAAATCAAATCATATGGTAAACGAAAACGGTAAACAAATAGCTGATAAACTAGAGCGAGTGTGATTCGGCTGGGAATCACAGCTACTGTAATTGAATAATGTGGTGAATACTGTGTGAATATACAATAATTGTATTACTCTGAATATTCTAAATCATTCAAAAACTAAATGACTGTGCAGAGTGCGATATGAATCACAGTTACTGTGATATTAAGCTACAAGAAATGTTGAATTAAATAGAGGCTTCATTAACGAGTGCACAAATGACTCGAATTAGTTACTGTGATTAAATGAATCATTTTTAGGTACTATAAGTTAAGACTCAATTTATTTATTTACATATATACCATACACTATTGAATACTTTTTTACGAATCACAGTTACTGTAAAGAATTGAATCATTTTCATTTGCGTCAGAAATACTCAATAAATAATGATTAGAATCGCTTGTACAGTGATTAAGTTTATCTTTAGGTAACGCTGTGAATGATGTTTCAAATGAGTTACGCTCCAGTTCTAAAATTTTATTCAATTACATACAATAAGAAATTTAACTGATAACGCAAAAAATGATTTGAATTAAAATTGATATAAATAATTGAATCATTTTCAGGTGCAGTGATGAGTCAATCTAAGCTAATTTGAGAATCCTAGGTACATATAAGTTTAGACGATTCACATTATTGACTACTCGGTTAAATGTTGTTCAAATTGTGTTTGTTTTTTAGATACTGTGCAAAAAGTGCTTGCGATCACAGCTACTGTGAATGAGTGAATGCTGTGAATGCGAAATCATGTCAGCTGTGTCGACTGAGTTTTGTACTTGAAACTAAAAAACGTTGACAAATTTACGATTCGATCTACACTTACTTTTGATGGATCAGATCTAAGGCGCTTGCAAGGCTAAATACAATTTATATGAATTGAATTGGTTTTTTTTTTTGGGAAATTGAAAAGTTAGGAAGGTACATAAATAAAAAAAAAAAAAAAAATACCAAAATGGGATTAAAAATATACGATAGTTCATATAGTTGATAGGGTAATTTTAAGCCAAATTTCGGACGCGTTTCTACGTTGCTACCAAAATGCATGCCAAATATAAAGGTTAATTGAAATATTTATATATAGGTATTTAGAGATATATCTGTTGGTAAGGGAGAGCTAAGCTAAGGAACTTGCATTACGAAACTCAAAAGTGGCAAATACTTCTCCCACGTGGAGAGTTGCTACGGTACTCGATGAAGGTGGTTAACGGGGATTGGGAGCTCGAGTCCGCGCCCGCCCGCCCACATACCTTCATGATCTTGCACTGGGCCACGCCCGTCACCGTCAGCGGTACGCCCTGCGCGGTCTCCACGTTCTCGCACATCGGGTTCAGCGTCATCACGTTCAGCGAGAGCCGCTGCACGTCCGTCACCAGCCACCAGGCCCAGGCCCAGCCGCCGACGATCGTCCGCTTCTTCGTTGAGCCGCAGCAGCCGCCTGCAGGGACGAGACAGAAAGAGAGGGAATTGAGTGAGTGAGAGAGTCATTGCTCGTCAGTGCTGCCAATTTGGCCTTTTTTGTGGCTGCATAATGAAATAATAATGAGAAATTATTTATGATTAAGAAATAAATTAATTAAATAAGCAAACTAAATAAAAATTAAATAATTATTGGAAATTAAATACAACGGGACAGAAAGAGAAAGAGCAATTGAATCAGTGAGTGAGAGAGTCATTGCTCGTCAGTGCTGCCAATTTGGCTTTTTTTGTGGCTGCATAATGAAATAATAATGAGAAATTATGTATAATAATTTATAGTTAACGTTTTAAATGTAACCTTTTTAGCTAAGTTTTTCGATGCTCCTCTCAAGTTACCTCTAAATTATTGGCAATTAATAATAATTAATTACGAGTAATTAAGAAATAATTATTGGAAATTAAATACAATGGGACCAAGTTAGTAAGTGAGTGGCTTATGTCGGTTTAGCATTTTTTGTGGCTAGATGTGCATATGCACTGCTAAAGTCCACTTTATTAATATTAAATAATAATGATAAATTAAAAATTAATAATTGCAATTCGGTTTTTAAATGTGGCCGTAGCTTTCGATGCAGACTTAAAAAGTTACATCTTACTTTTTAACAATTAATATTATTTATTTATGGGTAATTGAGAAATAATTATTGGAAATTAAAGATGAATGGGTAATTAATTAATATTGCTTTAAGTATAACCATCTTATACACTACACCCATTGAAAATGGATAAGAAGGGTATGATGGTTTTGTGCAAATGTATGAAACAGGCAGAAGGAGGCATTTCCGATAGTATATTTGATAGGGTTCAGGGTATTTCGCAGTCGGGTCGACTGGAGTATAGGGAATAATTATAATTAACGCACTAATTTAGCTATTATTAAGTACTATCAATGTAGCCTATTTTTAATTTTAATTACTTTTAAATAAATATTTAATTTCTAATTACACTATAGTTAATGATTTTAAATCATATGCAAGATTACAGGGTATTTTAGGCGCGCTGCGCTCCAGCTGTCTTCTAACTGTTTTTTTCGCAGCCAAGCGCTGCTGACGTCATTGGGGCAGGCCAGGTCTGTGCCGAGCTGCAGCTGACCCACAAATGTCGTCGGCTGTGGCACACGCACTTTTTTCTACTTTGTTGTTGTTGTATATTTTTTGGCAGGGGCGCAGCTTCGTAATGGCCAGTGGCTTATATAGTAAGAGTGAAAGCATTTCGCTGTCGCCAAAGCTCTGCGTGTGTGTGTGTGTGTGCGTGTGTGCTGTCTACGTGCCGGCAAACACGTCACAAAGCGTCAAAGAGTTGAGCCAAGAGCGTCGACAAGTGAAGCCAAACAGGAAGCAATTGGCCATTTGCGGTGACAGCTAACGGGTCAATTCGGCAGCTGCACAATGCAGGCCCCCCTTCCCTCCTTTAGCCATGCGACGCCAAAGGGCATTGCGCAGCCGCAAAGGCGCACAAGAGCACTGTGTGTGTGTGTGTGTGTGTGTGTGTGCGAGAAAGAGAGCGCTCTGGAGTGGCCATTTCTAGCCGCGGCTGCTTTGGCTCCGTTGTAATGCCTCAGTGCCTCAGTTGGCCAGCGAACGTCGCAGCACGCGGCCGCAGTAAGCGCACGCAGAAAGAAAGTGTTAAAGAAAGCGCCAAGCAACGCACCGAGAGCCTCAAGCCGAACTCAAGCTAAATAAACGTGAGCAGCAGCAGCAGCAGCAGCAAAGGCAAAAGCAGAAGCTTTTTTGCTCCTTAGCTCAAGTGAGTAAATTAAAGTCGAAGGAAAAAGGGCATTGAAGAGCAAAAACAATTCAACGCATTTGCCATGCCATGCATGTGTGCGTGCGTGCGTGTGTGTGTGTGTGTAACAAAAACACAATGCAAAAGTGTGCCAACGGCGAAAAGAAATCAAAGTCAACAAGCGACGACAGCAGCGACAGCAGCAATATAACAACAACAAGGCTCGTTAAGAACGCGCACGAAAGAAGAAGAACAACAACAAATTCTAAGCCGTCGCGACGCGTCGACGCACGCGCAGCGGTGACAGCGGACAGCGAACAGCGGACAGCGACGCCTACGCCGCAGAAGCTTTCTCAACGAAAGTGATTCATCGCCGCTTCGTTAAGTGTTCGTTGTGATAACTGTTGCTGCCAGCCGTTGTTGTTGCTGGCTGCCCTGCGCTGTTATGCATTTCTCTTTAACGCTGTTTGCCCACCTACTTAGCGCCCATTCGCATCGCGCTGCTGCTGCCAGCGTCGCTGTCGCTGTCGCTGTCGCAGTCGCTGTCGCTGTTTGCAGTGCCTTGCCATTTGTTTTTTTTGTGTTCAGTTATTATATTTTTGTTTTTGCTGGTACCTTGAACTTGAGCAGCGCTGCGCACATTCAACTCGGCGCAGTGGCAACCAGTTTGCAACAACAGCAACAACAACAACAACAACAAAGCACAGCAACAAGTTTGTAATTGCGACTACAACAACAACTGCTGGCGCGGCCGTTGTTAGCCGTTAGTTTAGCTCGCTGCTAGCCAAAGATTATGCAAAGTCAGCGGGAAATCAGGAAACGTTTTTGGCCTTTGCTGCATTTACGGCTGGTGCAGCGTCTAGCGTTAGGGCGGCCGTGCCACGCCCCCTTGCAGGCTAGCACAAACCGGTTGCACACACGCACACTCACACTCACACACACATGTACTTGCAACAATTGCTGCCTGGCATTTTTGACCAGAAATAATGAGTGAAAAGCGGCGTTCGTTAGTTTTTTTTTTCTTTCGGCTTTTTTTTTTTGTTATTTTTTCTCCTCTTTAGTTTGGGGTTTTATAATAGCCGCCAGAGATTTCACTTTTATGCGGGAGGCCTTTTACCCCGGCTCTTCTCTCAGTGCACACAAACACACACGTGCTCACTTTGCCGTGCGGGAAAAGTTGGCCAAAGCCGAAGCCCAGATGCGCTCACAGCAGCCACTCGCATCGCTTCTTCTAGAAGAACGTTATCGTAAAAGTATCTCCCGGGCGACATCTCTGTTACCTTTTTTATACTTTTTTTGCTTTAGGAAAACTCTTTCCGCTTTTCATAGGATTAGATAGCGAATACTAGAATACTCTAGAACCAATTAATTCGAGCGCAATACGAATGCTCATTTAGCCCGAAACCCCATTCCGATCGCATAGATCTGATAAGCGGGGCGGGCGTGCCGTAATGCCCGCTTGGGTAAACGGACCCTAGGGTATGCATAATAAATGGCAGCTGCAGCCAAGTTACGAAATGGCCGAAATGCCGGAGATCGTGATCGCAATGTTGAGGCGCGTGAAAAGCGCGTTCGATTCGCCTAGCCCGATTACATATATTTCAGCCGACGTGACTTTTCATGGCGTATTCACCGATTATTTCGATTGCAGACACGTCGCGCTTTGGAAGATCGCCATCGCCCCACCTGGACACACCGCTTGAAGGGGGCACGCAGCGATGAGCTCGGCTATTGTGGGCGCCGCCTCGGCAATCGGGGGCGCGGTGACGGCGGCGACCAGCAACAGCTGGTTCATACCGATGCTGATGGCAGCCGTGGCCTATTTCCAGTACGAGGAGATCATGGATCCCGAATCGAAGCCCAGCGACGTCAGCAGCGATGACATATTGGACCACTACGATTTCATAGTGATAGGCGCCGGTTCCGCCGGCGCCGTGGTGGCCAATCGCCTCACCGAGGTGGAGAACTGGAACGTCCTCCTGCTGGAGGCGGGCGGGGACGAGACCGAACTGACGGATGTGCCGCTGATGGCCGGCTACCTGCAGCTCTCCAAAATTGACTGGCAGTACAAGACGGAGCCATCGGGCACATCTTGCTTGGGTAAGACCATCTCAAGGATTCCCAGGTTTTAGTTCTAACAAGGAAAAGCTTCTTATGGGTTTCTCTCTTGGGTTAACCTCATAAAGTATTTTGTGAAATGAGATTCCTTAAGATCCCTTCTTTCTATGGAATCACAAACACTTTATTGTATCATATCTTCTAGGTTTCTCCCTTAGGCTAATCTTATCAAGTATTTGCTCAGTTTTGCCTAAAAGGGATTCCTCTGGGGTAAAAGTATCAATAAGTGATTATTTATCTTCTGAACGTTTCCTCCTTCAAAATAAAGCATTTCCTCTCAGAGGTTGAAAGCAATTGGGGTACGCATCCCAACGGAATGGACTTTAGGGATTACCCTACTAAGGAAGTTCCTGCCGACAGTTTAGGTGCTTCTCCCTTTGCCACACATCTAACGACCTCTCTCTTACAGCTATGCAGGGCGGTCGCTGCAACTGGCCCAGGGGCAAGGTGCTCGGCGGCAGCTCCGTGCTGAATTACATGCTCTACTTGCGCGGCTCGAAGCACGACTACGACAACTGGGAGGCGCTGGGCAACCCGAGCTGGTCGTACCGCGACGCGCTCTACTATTTCAAGAAGTCGGAGGACAATACCAATCCGTATTTGGCCAGCACGCCGTACCACGCCACCGGCGGCTACCTGACGGTGGGCGAGGCGCCGTACCACACGCCCCTCGCGGCCAGCTTCGTGGAGGCGGGCGTCGAGATGGGCTACGACAATCGCGACTTGAATGGCGAGAAGATGACGGGCTTCATGATCGCCCAGGGCACCACGCGTCGCGGCTCGCGCTGCTCCACCTCGAAGGCGTTCCTGCGGCCGGCCCGGCTGCGTCCCAATCTGCACATCTCGATGAACTCGCACGTGACGCGGATCATGATCGATCCGGTCAGCAAGCTGGCCTTCGGCGTCGAGTTTGTCAAGGAGCAGAAGCTCTACCACGTGCGCGCCACCAAGGAGGTGGTCCTCTCCGGCGGCTCGGTGAACAGTCCCCAGCTGCTGATGCTCAGCGGCGTGGGACCGCGCAAGCAGCTGGCCAAGCACCGCATACCGCTGATCAAGGAGCTGAGCGTCGGCGAGAATCTCCAGGATCACATCGGGCTGGGCGGGCTGACGTTCCTCGTCAACCAGCCGGTTTCCATAGTCGAGAACCGGTTTCACACCATGTCGACGGTGCTGCAGTACGCGGTCTTCGGCCAGGGTCCGCTCACCATTCTGGGCGGCGTCGAGGGCCTCGCGTATGTGAACACCAAGTACGCGAATAGCTCGTTGGACTGGCCGGACATTGAGTTCCACTTCGTCTCAGGGTCGACGAACTCCGACGGCGGCTCCCAACTGCGCAAGGCGCACGGCCTGACGGACGCCTTTTACCGTTCGGTCTTCGAGCCGATCAACAATCGGGACGCGTGGAGCATTATCCCGATGCTGTTGCGGCCGCGCAGCGTGGGCAGCATCCGGCTGCGCAGCGGCAATCCGTTCGACTATCCGTACATCTTTCCCAACTATCTGACGGACGAGCTCGACCTGAAGACCCTCATCGAGGGCGTCAAGGTCGCCGTCGCGCTCTCCCGCACCAAGGCCATGCAGCGGTTCGGGTCGCGGCTCTCCAGCATCCGCTGGCCGGGCTGCGAGCAGCTGATGCCCTTCACCGACGCCTACTGGGAGTGCATGGTGCGGCGGTATACGTCGACCATCTACCACCCGGTCGGCACCTGCAAAATGGGCCCCTACTGGGACAAGGACGCGGTCGTCGACGCCAAGCTCCGTGTCTACGGCATCCGCGGCCTGCGCGTCATCGACGCCAGCATCATGCCCAAGCTGGTCTCGGCCAACACGAATGCGCCGGTGATCATGATCGCCGAGAAGGGCAGCGACATGATCAAGGAGTTCTGGATCAAGAACACAATAGTCTAATAAGCTCGTCTATGTGCCTGTGTGTGTGTGTGTGTGTGTTGGGTGTGTGTGTGTGAGTGTTGGGTGTGAATCGACTTGTGAATGTGCCGCTTTTTTCTGCTCCTTAAATTTACATTTAAATATATTTAGTTTCTTTTTTTTTTGTTATCTCTAAGTGAATCTTATGTATTTATTGTAACCTGATGACAGATCGAGCCAGTGACCCAATTATCCCAATGAGTATATCCCCTAAATAAAATAAGAGTATTCAACGTAAACTCGGGTTGAGTCATTCAAATTGGATCCGATCGGTAATTACTAATCTCTATTAGACCATGTTAAGGTGGGTAAGATCGATATCTTAAACTGATGTTGATCATATTATTTTATTTGATTAGATATATTTTCTATTAGATATTGGTATTATCAGGTCGTTTTTAGTAATATTTTGCTGAATATAGATTGTATTTGGGTTGGGTATTGAATATATTATGTTCAATATGCGAATCTGATCGAACATTATTATTTTCTATTAGATATTGGTATTATCAGGAATATAGTAATATGGATACAGGTTTTATCGGATCCAAGATATATCATATCGAAAATAATTGTTTTTTTCTCAACATATAGATGCTGTTGAGTTGGATATTGGATATATAATGCTTAGATATGGCTATTTTATATAACATATAGAAATATATTTGCTGAGGGCGCTATTTCAGATCGTATATATGTTAAGATAGGCATTTATCGACATTTTAATCTGATGTGGATTATATTATTTTATTTGATTAGATATATTTTCTGTTAGATGTAGGTATTATCAGGAATATGGTAATATGTTGCTGGATACAGGTATTATCGGATCCAATATAGATGCTGTTGGGTTGCATATTGGATATATAATGCTTAGATATGGCTATTTTATATAACATATGGAAATATGTTTGCTGAGGGCGCTGTCGGCTGGGGCTACCGAGAACTCTTTGGTTGAGCTGCCTGCGGTGGGACTCAGAGTGGGATGTCGTTGGTTTCCTCCGGCTGATCCGCCTCCGGCTGGATCTCGTTGGGCAGCTGGTTCAGCGCCGGCTGCAGCGTCCGCTGGAGATCCTCGCGGATCATGCGCGCCGCCTGCTCGGCGATCATCATCGTGGGCGCGTTCGTGTTGCCCGCCGTGATCTCGGGCATCACGCTGGCGTCGGCGACGCGCAGGCCGCTGACGCCGCGGACGCGCAGCCGCTCGTCGACGACGCCGAGGGGATCCGTGGCGGCCGCCATGCGGCAGGTGCCGACCGCGTGCCACGCGCCGAGGAACATGTGCCGGATGTGGCACTGCCAGTAGGCGTCCGAGTCCGGGGCGAGGCCGTCGCAGGCGGGCAGCGGCGGCAGCCAGAGCTCGAGGCCGCAGCGGCGGAACGCGCGCGTCTCCAGCAGCCGCTGCACGTAGCGCACGAAGCGCACCAGCGTGGCGCGGTCGTCCGCATGCGCCGCATAGCGGTGCTCCACCAGCGGCCGCTGGCCCGGATCGCCGCTGCGCAGCCGGACGCTGCCCCGCGACTTGGGCAGCAGCAGCGAGCCCATCACCTGCAGCAGGTCCGTCTCCAGCAGCGCCGCCCGCTGCGCGGCGACCAGCTCCGGCCGCAGGCCCAGATACCCAAAGCTGCCGGCGCCGCCGCGCGCCAGCAGCGTGTGCGCGACGACGTGCACGTCCGGCTGCCCGTCGCGGCTCGCCGGCGCGCTCGAGTTGATGAACCCCATCAGCGAGAAGCCGGCGGCCAGCGGCCCGCGCTGCTCCCCCAGCAGGTACTCGGCCACCGCGGCCGGCGCGAAGGCGTCGCGCCCGCCGGCGTCGTTAACCGCGCAGCTGCGCGTGAAGCGCAGGAAGAGCGGCAGCATGCCGTGATCCTGCAGGTTGCGCCCGACGCCCGGCAGCTGGACGCGCGGCTCGACGCCCGCCGCGCGCAACTCGCGCGCCCCGCCGATGCCCGAGAGCAGCAGCAGCTGCGGCGAGTTGAGCGCGCCGGCGCTCACCACCAGCTCCCGGCGCGCCCACGCGCTCAGCGCGCCGCCGCGGCCCGTCTCGAGCGCGTAGCGGACGCCGCGCGCGCGCCGCCCGTCCGCGCTGAGCAGCAGCCGCTGGGCGCGCGCGCCGCGCACCACGCGCAGGTTCGGCCGCCGGGCGAGGTACTGGCGGGCGCTGCTCGCGCGCCGGCCGCGCCGCACGGTGGCGGGCACCAGGTGCGTGTAGCCGAAGTCGCTGCCGGCGAGGAGGGGCCCGCGCATGCGCGGCACGCCCAGCTCGCGGGCGCCGCCGTAGACGAGCTCGGCGAGGCGCAGGCTCTGCGGCTCCGCCGGGAAGTAGCCGGGCCGCAGCTGCGCCTGGAGCCGCCGGTAGGCGGCCTGCACCTGCGGCCAGTCCCAGCCGGCGAGCCCCAGCCGCTGGCCCCAGCCGCGGAAGTTCTCGGCGCTGCCGGGCACATAGATGTTCCCGTTGAGGGCGCCGGTGCCGCCCAGCATGCGGCCGTGCCACCAGCAGCAGCCGCGCGGCGGCTCCATCGCCAGACAGCTGTCGGCGTCCGGCTCGGCCCAGTCCAGCCACATGTAGCGGGCGTCGTGGTGCAGCGAGCCGCTCAGCGCGTAGATCTCCGACTCCAGGGGCGGATTCTCGCCGGCCTCGAGCAGCAGGACGGTCGCGTTGGGCAGCTCGGCCAGCCGGCTGGCGACGATGGCGCCGGCGCTGCCCGCGCCGATCACAATGTAGTCGTAGGTGGCCAGCTCCGGTTCGGGGCGCGGCTCGAAGGCGGCCGGCCACTGGCTGGCGTTGGCCAGAGCCCAGCTGGAGGCGTTCAGGGCCGCGGCGACGGCGTCGATCAGGGCGGGGCCGACGCCGTTGCTGGCGAGCTGGCCGGACGCCGTCGGCGGGAGGAGCAGCAGCAGCCAGGACAGGGCGGCCATTTGGTTGCCCGAAAGCGTTCTGTGCACGCGTTCGCGTCTCATCTTCAACTGGTCGTGGCCGGGTCCGGGCCAAGTCAAATTTAAGTCCAGCTGCTTTATTTCGGCCATTAAAGCATTATCTTTATCTGACACTCGCTCTTGTTTGCATTCCGGCTGACAATAAGTATTTAATGCGGGCCGGGCTAAAGCTTTAATCCAGCCAAACGAGGCCCCCCCCTCGCCCCTTGCAAAGCTTGCGCTGTTAATTAACATAACAGCCCACAGCTGTTCAATTAAACGCTTAACAGCCGATCGGACCCCTGCCGCGAGGGGTTCTCCGCCGTTTGTCGAGCACCTGGGCACACTCAACATTGTTTGTGCTGGCCTTTCTTGGTCTTAATTGTCGTAAATAATTTTTAAAAAATATTTAAAAAAATTGCAAAATAAATAAAGTCATGTTATTTTAATATACATATTTTGTTTGGTATCAATATATCAAACAAATGCAATAAAAATAAATGTCGCTTAAACTGTACAATTAATGGAGGTTTCTTTTTCAAAGAGGGTATTAACTATTTGTGCAATTGAAAAAGTTAATTGAAATGTGACGTAAGCTTAATTTGAAAAATTGGCTTGCGAATTTGGGTGTAGAGTCAAATGTCGACATATTTCTGCGAGTTCTGTATATACATATAAACATATATATATATAAGCAGAATATCATCTTCTTTATTGACTCTATTTCAACATATTCTGTTTACCAAGCCAAACACAAAAGCGAGCCGAGTACACAGTATCCCCTAGTCGAGCACCCATATCTTGCTGCTGTTCTGTAACATAAGCCCTTCAGCCACTCCGTGAAAGGGGTCGCTTCGGCATACCCTGCAATTGAAGTTCTCCTCTTTCGCGTGGCGCGTGTTGCTTGCAATCACAGATAAGATAAGCGCGAGCTTCTTATAGACCCATAAAGTGCACATAAAACGTATACATATGCAATATAAAGCCATATGTGAAGTCAAGTTTTGGTGTGGGCAGCTTTTGGGGATCATGCGAATTCAGCGCCAAATTGCAAACGAGGTGGCCGAAACAACAGTCGACACAAAAGTGCACAAACGTAAGACTAATCAGCCAAAGGGTGCTCCAGCTGGGGCTGCCCGACTAGTCAATACTCTGTACGCAGAAGTGCAAAGTAAAGAATATTCTTGATAACTGCCATGCTGAAAATCGATAAATATCGCATTGTTCTGCAGTTGTTGTGCAATTAGCGTTTTTTTTTTACAAATCTCTAGCTAACTTCGAGGCACAGTGGAACACATGGACATGCTGAAAATCGATAACTATCGACTATAACTGCAGCTGATCGATAACACGAGGTAGCAAAATTAAATATTTTTTTTACATTTTTCGATAGGGAAAACTATTATATTTTCTCATCCCCCTTTGAATAATAAATTAAAATGATACAGTTGAAAATCATTCGCTAAAAAAAAATAATATCAATATTTTCTATTATAACACTTGTTTTTTAAGTCTGGTATTTTTTTCAGTTTTTTTTTTTTGCAATTTTGATCTTTACTTGAGAATTTGCATCGATTCCTGACAGCTAATGATCATGAACTATTTGATCGGGGCTTTACAGCCACTTGTGTTAATAATCGCGCATAGCCGGCCACATTCGCCATGTTTACAGGGTATGCCGAAAACGAGAGCCCGCCGTGGACAGCACCTGGTCATTGCACCCGCTGGCCAGGTCAGCAGTTTTCGGCCCGGTCGGCGGCCGCTGCTTTCGGCTTGTGGCCAGTGCCGACAGATCGAGGCAGCGACGCGCACGCGAAGATGACGGCGATGAACACGTTGGTGACCATGTGGCGATTTCTGCTGACGCTGGGCCCCTCGGCGCTGGTGATCCTGCTGCTGAACCAGGGCATCAAGGAGCAGCGACCGGACATTGTCGACGAGCTGGGGCGCGTCCGCACCATCCGGATCGAGCAGCTGCGTCCGCGCTACGATTTCATAGTCGTCGGCGGCGGCTCCGCGGGCTGTGTGCTGGCGTCGCGCCTCTCCGAGAATCCGGCGTGGAGCGTGCTCCTGCTGGAGGCCGGCGGCGACGAGCCGCTGCTGATGGACCTGCCCCAAATGTACCCGGTGTTCCAGCGCAGCCCCTGGGACTGGAAGTACCTCACCGAGCGCTCCGACCGCTACTGCCTGGCCATGGAGGGGCAGCAGTGCTTCTGGCCCCGGGGCAAGGTGCTCGGCGGCTGCAGCTCGATCAACGCGATGATGTACGTGCGCGGCAATCGGCGCGACTACGACCACTGGGCCGAGCTGGGCAACCCCGGCTGGGACTACGCCAGCGTGCTGCACTACTTCCGCAAGGCGGAGGACATGCGCGTGCCCGGCTACGAGCGCAGTCCCTACCACGGCCGCGGCGGCCCGATCAGCGTCGAGCGTTACCGTTCCGCCTCGCCGCTGCTGGCGCTGTTCATGCAGGCCGCCGGCGAGCTGGGCCTGACGCATCCCGACGGCGACTTCAACGGCCGGACGCAGTCCGGCTTCGCCCCGCCCCACGGCACGCTCCGCGACGGCCTGCGCTGCAGCGCCAACAAGGGCTACATGCGGCGCAGCTGGCAGCGGCCCAACCTGGACGTCGTCCTGAAGGCGTTCGTCCAGCGGCTGGACATCGAGCCGGGCAGCCGGCGTGTGCACGGCGTCCGCTTCGAGCACGGGCTCGTCCAGCACCGGGCGCTCGCCGGCAGGGAGGTGCTGCTGGCGGCGGGCGCCATCGCCAGTCCCCAGCTGCTGATGGTGAGCGGCGTGGGACCCGCCGACCAGCTGCGGCCGCTGGGCATCGAGATCGTCCAGCACCTGGCCGGCGTCGGCGGCAATCTGCAGGATCACATCTCCACCTCGGGCGCCATCTACACGTTCAGCGGCCCGCCGGCGGGCGGGCACCTGTCGCACATCGTGCCCGAGCAGCTGAACGAGCGGTCGGTGCGCGAGTTTCTCGAGGGGCACGGCGGCTTCTTCTACGCGATGCCCGTCAGCGAGGTGATGGGCTTCGCCAGCACGCGCCACCAGCCGCCCGGGCTCGACTGGCCGGACGTGCAGCTGTTCATGGGCAGCTACGGCTACGGCGCCGACGGGGGCATGGTGGGGCGTCGCGGCGCCGCCATCACGCTGGCCAACTACGCGAACAGCTTCGAGCCGGTGCTGTACGAGGACTCGTTCGTGATCGCTCCGCTGGTGATGCGGCCGCGATCGCGCGGCTTCGTCCAGCTGCGGTCGGCGGACGCGCGCGTCCATCCGCGCATACACGCCAACTACTACGACGATCCGCTCGACATGGCCGTCATGGTCGAGGGCCTCAAGCTGGCCCACCGGCTGACGCAGACGTCGGCGCTGCGGCGCCTCAACGCCACGCTGAACATCTACGAGTGGCGCAACTGCCCGGAGGTGGAGTACCTCAGCGACGCGTTCTGGGAGTGCCTCGCCCGGTTCTACTCGCAGACCATCTACCATCCCGTCGGCACCTGCAAAATGGCCCCCGCCAGCGATCCCGACGGCGTCGTCGATCCCCGGCTGCGCGTCCGCGGCCTGCGCGGCCTGCGCGTGATCGACGCCAGCATCATGCCCACGATCACCACCGGGAACACGAACGCGCCCACCCTGATGATCGCCGAGCGCGGGGCGGACATGATCAAGGAGGACTGGCACCACTATCCCCACGGCGGCTGGCTCTGATTGCCCCCCCCCCCCCCTCACTACTCCATAAGTCTTAGCTGTAATCTAAACTCATCATTTTCGCACTGGTTTTGTAACCTTCAAACGTATCTATAAATAAAACGAATGAAAGCGCAAAAATACTAAATACCAAAGGTCCTCTATTCAGAGGAGAGAGAGAGTTTATCTCATGTCAAAATTTGTCAAAAATATTGTCAAATTTGACCCCCTCGGAATTGATTATAAGGTTGTTTTTTATACTAATTGTGATCATCGCCATTCGATTAAAAATATAAATTTGACATTCTAGATTTTGAAAAAAACAAACTTTAAAAAAAATGCATCTATTTTATATGCAGAATCAATCTAGAGCGCAAACTTGAAAATCGGTTCAGTTTTGACAAAATTATGGGCATTTGAAATATGGGAGCTATGGATCCGAGAGCTTTACGTGTCAAAATTTTGTAAATTTTTGCATGATTTTTGACAGAAAATGTTGGCCCCTCAGAATCACTTTTAATGTTGTTTTTTTTTTAGTAATTTTAGTAATTGATTGAAAATACGAATTTGGAATTCTAAATTATGAAAAAAAATATATTCGAAAAAGCCCCTTACGCTTGATTTCATTATCAAATTTGATGTCAATTTTAATTTTTAAAAAACAAACATGTTGTTTTAAAATCAGACACACGAAAAAGAAGAATTCTTGTCAAATAAGTCAAGAATCAAGTCTAAGCGTTATCGAAGTTCAGATAGGATGCAAATTTCTTAACTTAACAAAGTTCTTAAAGCAAGAAGATTTTCTATTTGCTGAAAATTAGAGCATATTTTGGTGCTTAACTTAATTGTTGGTCTGATAAAAAATAAGAGTATTCAAAGACAAAACTGTAGTTCAATAATTTAGAACGGAAGTTTTCCTTTAGGATACATACGCCAGTTTTTGGCAAAAGAAATGATATATTGGTCCAATTCGGCCGACTTCGTCAAAAATAAAGACTTACCCAAAATTGCATTAAACTCTAAAGCTGAGGGAGTATTTTGTGTGGAAAGAGACAGCTTTATTAACTCAGCTAATCAGCCTCATGAGGAGTACATATAGTTCCTTACAATGCCCATTCTTTTATAGCCTGGCCGTGTAAAAGAGACCAAGCGAAACGCGAAGGTCGAAAGCTGCGCTTTAACCGGGCCAAAAGCAAACGTTAACTGTGCTCGTGCAGAGCGAGAAGGGTCAATGCTGAAAGGTCAAGCGGGCTTAAGCATTGCAGCCTTGTGCCATTCAAAAGCCAATTGTTCGGCCACTCACAGTTGGCGCCGCAAAGCGGAGCCAGCCGCAAAGATGGACGTGCGAAACCTACAGAAAACCACATGCCTGAGGCAGTACAACAAATTATGAAAGTAGAGATATTCCCATTTTAGCATAATTATTTTTGCACAACTAATTCCCAAAAATTCCATAAGAAAATATTTTAAGTAAGGTTGAATAATCGAAAAAAGCCCAAATCACAGCAAAGAACAATTTTAAATATATGAGCAAAAATGGTAATTTAAATGGAATTTCGTGAATACGAAACCAGATTTAAGTGCAAACATTTGTGGCTAGGCTATGGTTTGGGTAACTGTACCTAGGCCAGAGCGTAAAGTGGGGCGCGGGGGCGTGCAAAATTAAAGATTGATTAGCGCATTTGTGCCGAATTGCGTCTGAAGTGCCAGCCAGCAGCCACAGTTGCTGCCGCTGCAGCTGTTGTTGTTAGTTTTAGGTTGCAGCTGCAGTGGCAATTGTTGCTGCTGCTGTTTTTACTGATGTTGTTGCATTTGCAATTGCTGTTGTTGCTGTCATTGTTGTTGTTAGTTCTAAGCTGCTGCTGTTTTTGTTGGTGTAGTTATTGTTGCTGATGTTGCTGTTGTGCATCGTTGCTGCTGCTGTTTTTACTGATGTTGCAGCTGCTGTTGTTGCTGTTGTAATTGCTTCTGTTGTATGTCTAACTGCTGTTGCTCTTGATAATGTTGCTGCATTAGCAACTGTTGTTGTTCCAGTTGATGTTGTTGCTGATGCGTCTTTTGCTGTTGCTGTTCTTGTTGTTATTGATAGCAATTGTTGCCGTTGTTGACGCTGTTATTGTTGCTGCTGCTGTTGTCCCTGCAGCTCTTGTTGTTACCGCTGCAGTTGCTGTTGCTGCTGCTGCTGTTGTTGTTGTTGTTGTTGTTGTTGCTGCCGTTAGTGCAATCAAGTCGAAACATTTCCCAGCACATTCTGGCGGCATTGACAGCAGGCGCCTTCAATTTGATGCCTGTTGCTGTTGTTCTTGCTGCTGTTGCTGTTGTTGTTGCTGCTGTTGTTGTAGCTGTTGCCGTTTTGGCGTATTTGTTGTAATTTATGAGCGGGCGCTGAACCAAATGGCAAACGCGACAAGTTTTACCAGTTTGCCGACTAACCGAGCACACACCACGCACACACACACACACACACACACACACACACACACACAGTCGTCGCTGTGCTCTAAAGTTTTCAAAAAGGTTTTCGAGATTTTCATACGGGCCAGTCCACGACGTCCACTGCTAACAAAATGACGCAAACCAAGCAGCTCCAGCAACAGCAACAGAACCAACAGCAGCAGCAGCAGCAGCAGCAGCAGCAGCAACAGCGACACCAGCAACATCGCCGCCAGCTGCAGTTGCAGCTGTTGCTGCTGCTGTTGTTTGCCCTGTTGCAGCTGTTGCCCGCAGCTGTGGCACGGCCGCAGCAGCAACAGTTGCTGCTGGAGGCGAGCACAGTCGAGCAACCAGCAACCGCAGCAGCAGCAGCAGCAGCAACAGCAACGGGAACGGGAACAACAGCAGGAAGTGCGCCAGCGCTCAACGATCCTTCGGGTGAGTTTTTCCGCCCGATCGCTAGTCTGAAAGTTGCCCTCCCCCTCCCCCTGTTCCCGCCCAGCATCGTCCATTGATCCCCCCAGTTATATCTGCTGATTATTTTGCAGATCTCAGCGCTGGCCTCAATCTGTTGCCCGTGAGCAATTGGATTGCCGCTGCCGCCAATGCGGAGCCGCCGGCGCCCGTTCAATTCGTGCGCATCGCCATGAACAGCGGACTGTGAGTTGCGGCCGACGGCCGACAGATGGCGCCCGCCTACTATGCAATACTCATTTCGTATTTAGTTTAACTTAATTTTCACAATTATTTTATTTTTTTTTTGGTTCTTACACTCGTTTTAATATGTAAATATGTATATTTTCCAAATACCCTGTAATCAGGATATAATAAAATTGTGTCGAAAATTGAGTGCGAATCTTTGAAATCCGCTTTAAGTGCGAAATAATCCGCTCACCGCGAAAGAAAAACCACAAACAAGTGAAAAAGTGCCTTTTTTGTGGGGTTGTTGACTCTTGAACTTTGGCTCAATTTCAGTGCCCCCCAATTTATGGGTTTATTTACGTATTTGTTTTATTTTCGAGTATCTAACCTCAATAGCGTGCAGTAAAAATGGTTTTTAAGTTGGAATTAAGTATTTCGACGGTCAACAAAAATAATCTTTATCACTTTGTGAACAGAGTATAATCAGCCATGAGTTTATTTTTTTGAGATATGCTATCTTATTACACTAAATGTTTTCAAATAAGAATTCGTGCTCTTTAGGTAATTAAGAAAGCGAGTATATTGAGCCTATTTATAATATAATGCAAACATCTAGAATAATTGTGTAGAATAAATTAAAAGAAAGCTCTAAAGAAGCTTAGAGCGAATGTATTTTGGATTATATACAGGGTATATCAAAAAGCTTTACTATTAAAAATTACCCTGTACTCCATAAAAAGCTTTGGGTATGTCCAAGACTTATAATAGATATTTATATTATTTTTTTTATTATTATTACTATATTAATTCTTCAACTAAGAACAGAATTCTAATTTGAAGATTGTTTTTCGGCGCGAAATTAGAAATGTAGGAAAACTCTACTAATTTTCTATCCCACTTGTACGACAATTTAGAACGTTGTTTCTCTCCGCGTCTACTCGATTTGAAATACCCTAATAATGAATTCAGTTGGCTTTTGATCAACAGCATTGTCTCTAGCACTTACTACTTGAAAAATGCGGTTCTATTGTGACGCTTGTTGAATTAATGCGCCTTTTAAGGCAATTATCAGACAAAAACTTTAATCGGTCAGAAAAAAAAAAAAAAATGGCAATATTGTTGTTGACGTGTTTGTGTTTGTTATTGCTGCCGTTTACAGAGCGTCTGTCCTTGATCGACATTGGCTAGGTCTGGGTCTGCGTCTAGGTTACACCTGTTACCTAACTATTTACGACCAGAACTTGAATGGTTGATAATACTATAAAGAAATTTAAATTAGTTTAGTGGAGCACAACAAATAAAAAAAGTGAGATAAGTATGTAAATAATCTGATGGGTGATTGCAGCTATAAGCTTGTTAAAATAGGTCAGTTCTGGCGCCCTTAAAATTAATTAAATTATTATTATAAATAACTACATGAATTTAGCACTACGTGGTAAGGCAAAGATGCAGGTGCCTAGCAATAAAGGATAAATAGTGTAAACCTATTTAAAGAATGCTAAAATTATTATTATTTATTTATTTTTTCTTTATTTAAACTCTGCTCGCATTATCTGATATCAACATAAAGAAGTTTCATTCCCCCTTAATTGAATAACTCTCAGGAGCACTTGTAAGTGTTAATGCACGACAAAAAGTATTTCTAAAAATACTCAGAAGTACGTGCAATGACAAAAACAAAATAAATAAAAACACTGTGCACCCGTTGCAATAAACAAGTACGTACTTATATAGTGCTATATAAATGCACATACTTAAAATTGAATATTGTTTTGAACGAGCTCATTAAAGGCTTAAGTTATTCAGATTTTGTTTGAATTAAGATTTGTGAAGTTTGCACTTATGGAAAATATCTATTATAAATCGGAGATAATAAGACTCTAATAAATAGAAACCAATGGCATAAATGTTAGTCACAATCTAGAGACTGATATGCGATAGTTAAGAGATTGGAAATATCGCAAAGCCTTTCGCAAAAAAAAGCACAAACCTTGACCTATATTAAAAGACTGAGAGTTGACCAAAGGCTTTCTATAATCAATCCATAAGTTGACAACTTGTTTCTGGCCTAACTGGATTAATTGTATTTGTGTTTGAATGAGGTTCAATTACGGCATGAAAAAGTCGCTGCAAAAGCACGTGTGCTGCATGCATTCCAATGGAGTGAATAAAGCGCAATTAACGAGGAAGCTTTAATTATGCGAAATTAACAGGAACTTGCAAAGTAACGTGAAATCTGAATTATTGATATTTTATCAAAATAAAGACTTTCTGGGGTTATCAAAAAGTGAATGACGAATTATCCCAAAGTGAGGACGTCAACTGATAAGCAAATGAATAATTGCAGATCATTTGAACAGCTCAGAGCAGTTGTAAAGAATTGAAGGCAACTCTTATACACTTACAAAGTAAAATAAAAACGTACGTTTCTTTATTATTTTATAGCCTGAAAAATATTTTATTGTGGAAACTTTTTAGGCATTATTGTTGATTTCCAGCTAACAAAAACTAGAGAGGAAACGATAAGCTTCAACAGCGACAAAATATATATATATAGTATATTCCTTTTCAATATGCCATGTAAAAGTCAACAGTGGTACACTTAGAGAAAAGGGCTATTCCAAATTCCAAAAGTTCAAGCGATTTAATATCAACTTCATATCGACTTTAAAAAATACAATTTACGAATTAAGTGCGAAATATTTGTTCTGCAAATGTTCTGAAAAGATGTCTCAGATTAAGAATTAAGTTGGCTTAAAAAGACTTCCAACTGCTTGGCTTGCGTGCAACATTTTGGGCTCCTGCTTTTTTTGCGAGTGTAGCTGGGCACGTGCTGGGTCGCTGAGCAGGCGACTTGGCACACATGGCTGTAAATTCAACAGGTTGTTGTCGCAATTGTTCGCGCTGCCTTTCAGCCAGCGGCCATAAAGTGAAGAGCCGAGGACGGCGAGAGGCGGAACGACGACGACCAGTCGGACGGGCGAGAACGGTTCGTCAGTCAGGCAACCGAGCGGTCGCTTATCGCATCTATAAAAGCGAATCGCGAGCGCTGGCGTCGACTCAAAGCGGCCGCGTTCCAAATGCTCGCAACAAGTGGCAACCAGAGCCTCCGTTTCAGTCCCGGCGATGCGCAGTGCACGTCGCCCGGCGTCGGCGTCTGGAGCGGATTGGTGCAGCTGCTGCTGCAGTCGCTGCTCGCGGCCCAATGCAATGTGGCGCCCAGCAGTTTCTGGCCGCCGGACTACGGCGATCTTGGCGCCACTCGCGGCTTCGACGAGCCGTACGATTTTGTGGTAATTGGCGCCGGCTCGGCGGGCTCGGTGGTCGCCAGTCGCCTCAGCGAGAATCCCAACTGGCGTGTGCTCGTCCTGGAGGCGGGCGGCGATCCGCCCGTGGAGTCCGAGGTGAGTCCCAGGTCCATCCAACGCAATTACACTTGCACTCAGCCAACTGGGTGTGTGAATTTGGCATGCGCCCAATGCCAACTTGTCAATGCGAAAGCAGCCTCAATCAGGCTTGCGATCGGCGCGTGATCTGTACGTATCTAAAGTATCTACACTCAGAGAAAAACCAGCAATTTGTGCATAAGTCGAGTTGAAATCCTTTGCTTGACCGCAAAATTCTTAAAACTCCTTTGCATTTTATTTAAATATTTTTAAATTCAATATAAATTAAATTTCAAGACTTTAATTGTTTTACGTCGATTTTTTTGTAAGTGTACGCATATAGAAATAACAAATGTGTATTTTCTGCTATACTCTATTCCCAAAGAGGAGTTGTAACATATTTGCCTTGCTCTCGACCAAGCAATAAAAGCTATTAAGTTATTGATCCCCGGAGATCACAAATCAAAACGTTCTCAAGTCACAATTTGGCAGTCACTGCGTTGGGGTAACAGTTTAAGGGCTACTGTCCATATTTGCACAGTTAACAGCGTATTGTGTAATAAGTAACACCCGACTACAACGTATCTACATGTTTACATTTATATGGGACAAATAATAGAATCTCTCGGGTACTTCGACACTTGGACTTTGTTGTAAGCAAGGTTAAAGCTATAACTTGATGTACCTGAGATTTGTCACGTTTGCTGATGCCCCATTTTGAAAAATGATATATGTATCTGTTTGTATGCAATTGTATTTGTTAACATGGTGTTAACAGAACTGAGATAAGACGGGAGCAATGTATTTTAAAGTAAATTAAGATTGGAGTCCGCTTATCATTAAAAAAAAAAAAAACAAGCTCAATCTTAAGAATTCTGGGTTTAAATGAAATCATTTAAATAATTAAAATACAAAGTGGATGATTTGCAAAATGAACGCTTTCACTGATCTTAAGATATTCAGCAGTTATCTTATTTTTCAGATAGCTGGCGAGGTTATCGAAATGAATGCTCCAGAGTTCATTTAGCTTAAATCGGTATCTTCGGTGACTTACGGTAAACATAGTGTTTCAGAACTATTTAAGAAAAATAGCACTTAAAAAAAGAGAAAGAAATTTGTATTTTAAGAACCATTCGAACAAACATCTCTTGTGAATATCTTGATAGAGCCCAAAAATATATATATATAAGATGTAGAAATAAATGCGAATTACCTAACTCTTTAATATCAGATATAGGGATATAAGATACGAACTTTACAAGTTTGAACTAATAAAGTGTTTCCTCTCTCTCTCTCTCTCTCTCTCTCTCTCGCAGGTGCCCGCGCTGTTCTTCGGCCTGGAGTTCACGGAGTTCATGTGGAACTACTACACGGAGAACAGCGGCACGGCGTGCCAGGCACAGCGGGACGGACGCTGCTACTGGCCGCGCGGCCGGATGCTCGGGGGCACCGGGGCCGCCAATGCGATGCTTTACGTGCGCGGCAATCGGCAGGACTTTGACGGCTGGGCGGCGCTGGGCAACGCGGGCTGGAGCTACGACGAGGTCCTGCCGTACTTTGAGCGCTCGGTGCGGCCCGTGGGCAATGCGACCCATCCGCAGGGCTATGCGACGCTGAGCGAGTTCGAGCCGCAGGACGTCGACGTGCAGGAGATGATCCGCGCCGGCGGCCACGAGCTGGGCGTGCCCAGCGTGCCGGCCTTTGCCGAGGGCAGCTTCGTCGGCTACGCCTCGGTGCCGGGCACCGTCCAGCGCGGCCAGCGCGCCTCCCCGGCCAAGGGCCACCTGGGCCGCGTGGCGGCGCGGCCCAATCTGCACGTGGTGAAGCGGGCGGAGGTCACCCGGCTGCACTTCGATGCGGCCGGCGAGCGCCTGGAGGCCGTCAGCTTCGTGCGCGGCGAGCGGCAGCATCGCGTGGCGGTCGCCAAGGAGGCGGTGCTCTCGGCGGGCGCCATCGACTCGCCGGCGCTGCTGCTGCGCTCGGGGATCGGGCCGCGCGAGCAGCTGGAGTCGCTGCAGCTGCCCGTGCGGCGGCCGCTGGCGGGCGTGGGCGGCAATCTGCAGGATCATGTGCTGGTGCCGCTGTTCATGCAGCTGGACCGGCACGTCGCCGAGCCGGCCAGCCCGCAGCAGCTGCTGGACAGCGTCTACGAGTATCTGATGCATCGCACCGGGCCGCTGGCCGCCCACGGCACCGCCTCCCTGGTGGGCTTCGTCAACACGGACAACGGGACCAGCAGCGACGGCCGGTATCCGGACGTGGAGTTCCACCACCTGTACTTCCAGCGCGGCCGGCACGACTCCCTGCAGATGTTCCTCAACAGCCTCTCCATCCAGGAGCGCTACGTGACCCACCTGCAGCGCCACCTCTCGGATGGCCATCTGCTGTGCATCTTCGTGCTGCTCTCGCACCCGCAGTCGGCGGGCGAACTGCGGCTGCAGAGCGCCGATCCCAAGCAGCCGCCGCGGCTGTTCAGCAACTATCTGGCCCAGCCGGCGGACGTGGCGACGCTGCTGCGCGGCATCCGGCACCAGGAGGCCATGGAGCGCACCGACGCCTACAGGCGGCGCCACGCCCACCTGCTGCGCATACCCATCGAGGAGTGCGATGCGGCGGCGCACGAGTTCCGCAGCGACGCCTACTGGCGCTGCTACGCCAAGCACTTCACCCTGACCTGCTACCACCAGACGGGCACGCTCAAGATGGGCCCCGCCAGCGACCCGGCGGCCTGCGTCAGTCCCCGGCTCCAGCTGCACGGCGTGCCCAATCTGCGGGTGGCCGACGCCAGCGTCATGCCCGCCATCGTCAGCGCCAACACGAACGCCGCCACGGTGATGATCGGCGAACGGGCCGCCGAGTTCATTGTCCAGGACTGGGCCGGAGAGCAACCGAAGGGGCACGTCCACGACGACGCCTTGTAGTGCGGGGATGTTGTCCCCGCACTGGATATCGCATTTAATACAATTTTGTTGCCCGTTTCTATTTTGTTAATTTAGTTAACACACAACTTAATTTAATTCGATTTAATTTCTTATGGAAGCGAAATTCTATTGTGTAGTAAAATCTCCATTCAAGAAATTAAATTTTAAAAAATATGTTCTATAACAAATAACAAACAGAAAAGTATACATTTAGCAAAGTTATATATATCATATAAAAACAATTTATTGACACATTGATTCTTATTTAAATGTATAAATAATTTAGAGGCCAAAAAATCTGTTCACTTCTAACAAATTTATGGGATTTCTAAATTGCGAAAGACGATTGTCACAGGGATCCCAACTGTAAATTAAATTTCCACATTTTAATTGTTTTAATTAGGTTTTTTTTGTAAGTGTAAGCATATATAAATAACAAATGTGTATTTTCCGCTATACTCTTTTCCCAAAAGGAGGAGAAATTCAATTAAAAATTAAATTAAAAAAAAAAGTGTTCCCTGGATACAAAAAATATAAATTCTGATTGAAATGCAGAATGAAACTTTAGGTGGAGTAACGAACAGAAAAGTATACATAAGGCAAAGTTATATATATATATATATATAAACAATTTATTGACACATTGATTCTTATTTAAATGTATAAATAATTTAGAGGCCAAAAAATCTGTTCACTTCTAACAAATTTATGGGAATTTTAAATTGCGAAAGACGATTTTTAATTTTTTTATTTAGATTTTTTTGTAAGTGTAAGCATATATAAATAACAAATGTGTATTTTCTGCTATACTCTTTTCCCAAAAGGAGGAGAAATTCGTTTAAAAATTAAATTTAAAAATGTGTTCCCTGGATACAAAAAAGATAAATTCTGATTGAAATGCAGAATGAAACGTTAGGTCGAGTAACGAACAAAAAAAGTATACATATAGCAAAGTTATATATATATAAACAAACACGAATTTCGACAAAAAAAAAGAAGATATTCCTTGATTCTGATTTAAATGTATAAATAATTTGGAGGGATTTCTGAATTATAAATTGTTATTCAACATTCAAATGCAGAATACATCTAGAGGTCAAATAGTGGATAAAAAAAGGCCACTTTTGACAAAGTTATGGACTCATGCTTAAATGCGCGTATTTAAGGAAAATATATATTATGAATTATAATCAAATTGAGTGTATTTCACACATCTCATAGCTTCTCTTTGTATGTCGTATATAGTTCGGAGGGTGTTTCTCAGTTTTCCCCACTTGCCACATCAATAAGTGCTCCCATTCTGTAGAATAGCAAGTATTTGTTTGCCTATTGAATTATTGAAATCGTTTGCAAGAATGCATTCGGGGCAGAGTTCACGAGCCCTTGAACCTTTGCAATCGATTATTGCGTCTTATGTTTTGCCCAGTGGACTGAAATACAAATGCAGAAACTTAAACAAGTCAAACTTACGTTAATCATGGCAATTGAATGGGACTTAAGAATATTATCTATAGAATATTAGTAGAGCATTAGTATTTGCTAGTCGAGCAGTTACAGGGTATGTGCTAGTCGGCTTAGGAAATTTGATCATCTCGAGAACTTAGGTTAACTTGGGTTCAACAATGAATGGAACGTTAATAACAAGTTGAGAATCGCATCATGAGCAGACTACCTAAATACCCTGTATATTCAGATCTTTGGGCAGGGTATCCCATGGTTCGTTCTAACGGAATGCGATCGCAAACTTTTGTTCCTCCTATTGCCAGATGTGGACAACAATGTTTAGGTGCTGTTCATGCCTCGCCCACAGGTTGCACCCCTCCCCCCCCCCTCCTCCCCTCATGACTAAAGATACCGAATTGCCCGGCAGCTTGTTTGCTGGGCTTATCGACGGCAACGACTCGCCGGCGACTTATCGGAGAGCGCTGGCTGGATGAATTTCCATGTGAAGTGCGATCATAAAAAACAATTTGAGGCCCATAATTGAATGGGGCACCCGGGTCTTATCAGGGGCCCCTAGGTAGCGCCGCTGCCGGCCGTTTAGTAGTTTGCAGTCGTGCTGGCGGCTTCGCCTTAGCTTCTGGCTGCACCCGCTCTTGAATGTCACATCTAATCTCTGCGTGGCAGTGATAAAGGCGCGTCCGGCAGAGCACGCTCCCGCCTCAAAATGCTATTTTCGTGCGCCTACACTGCGAACAAAAAACGCTGCCTTCCATTCTCATTGCAATTTTCATTTTACGCAATTCCAATACTTAGATCTTTATGGGTTTCAATTTAAATTGGATACAAAAATTAACATTTCTTGGCTAGGCATTAAGCATTTCATTTTTTTCTCGCTGCTTTTTTTGCAGTGCATTTATTAAATTACAATTAACAAACATCAGATTATATTGTTTCCATTTTCCCTGCATTTATCATAAGTGGTAAATGTAATTTAGAAAATATTTACTTGCTTTAAACTGTTTTATTTTTTAATTTGGCACAATAGGGCTACTTTTTTCTATTTTATTATTATAATTATAGGAGAGGATATGCAGTAAACATAATAAGCTTACAAGCCAAACAAACCATATATTTTAACATGTAATTAGCTAGGGCTACTGTGGACAAAATATATCCAAACAAATTGTAGTTATTTATATTTATATATATTCGTGTATACGGATGTCGGGAATAATGGTCAACTCATAGGAAATGGCAAAGAGAGAAGAAATCGCAAATTTTCGAATTTCCCCGAATTTTGCCGAATTTAATTTAATTTTGGAAAAACTAAAAAGGTCTCCTTCTGATTTCATCAGATCTGATTTGGGTATTTGGAATAGTTGCCCCGATTATGCGCAGTGTAGGCTATTTGCAATGCAAATGGCGCAGGTGATTTACGGCGACGCGTGCGGCATGCGAATGCCGTCCGAGTACGGCCGGAGTACGGTACAAATGCCGGCCGCCGGCCACGGCCGGCGAACAGTTGCGTACGGACAGTGCCAGTGGCCACAACGGGGCTAAACGCAGCGCTTTGAAACGATACCAAGATGGAGTTCCTGACCGCTGAGTGCGCGGCCAGATCGGCGGGTCCGGCGAATACGCTGATGTCGCTGCTGCTGCACACGCTGATATCCAAGTTCTGCGACCTGAGCGGCCAGCAGCAGTGGCCGGCGGACCAGGGCGACTGGCTGGACCAGGCCGGCGGCTTCAAGGAGCCGTACGATTTCGTCGTCGTCGGTGCGGGGAGCGCGGGCGCCGTGGTCGCCGGCCGCCTGGCGGAGCAGGCCAACTGGCGGATACTGCTGCTGGAGGCGGGCGGCGACCCGCCGATCGAAACCGAATTCGTCGCCTGGCACATGGCCACACAGTTCTCCGAGTGGGACTGGCAGTACCACACGCAGCCAAATGGACGCGCCTGCATGGCGATGCGGGGCCAGAGCTGCCACTGGCCGCGCGGCAAGATGCTCGGCGGCACGAACGGCATGAACGCGATGATCTATGCGCGGGGCACGCGCGCCGACTTCGACGATTGGGCGGAGCGGGGCAATCCGGGCTGGGGCTACGACGATGTGCTCGAGCATTTCCGGAAGGCGGAGGACCTGCGCTCGACCCGGCCGGACTATGCGCCGGGCGATCACGGCGTCGGCGGCCCGATGGCCCTCAACAATTACGTGTCGGACAATGAGTTCCGCACGACAATACGGGCCGGCATGCTGGAGATGGGCTACGGCAGTGCGCCGGACTTCACCGAGGGCTCCTTTATCGGCCAGATGGACATACTGGGCACCCAGGACGGCGGCCGTCGGATCACCACCGCCCGCTCCCATCTGCGCAAGGATACGCCCAACTTGCACATTGTGCGCCACGCCCACGTCAAGCGCGTCAACCTGAACGGACAACAGCGCGCCGAGAGCGTCACATTCGTCCATCGCGGCGACAAGGAGTACACGGTGCGCGCCAGCAAGGAAATCATCCTCGCCGCCGGCGCCATTGGCACTCCGCAGATCCTGATGCTCTCAGGTAGGTCACAGCGACAGCAACAACAACAACACGAACAGCCGCCAAGGTTTGCCAATGTCAAACGGGGGCCGTCAGCTAATCGTTAAGGCCCGATAAGATAGCCCCCCCCCCCCCAAAAAAAAAAAGGCATTTGAATGAATTGTTAGAGACTTTTATGGCCGAGATAATGTTATCCGAGTCTTAGAAAGGCCGCGGAAAACAACCTGAAGAGCCAACGATTACCGAAATAGATAAACCTCCTACGACTTCCAGTTGCCAATTGAAAGGAAAAAGAGCGAGAGAGAGAGAGAGAGACAAAAGACTAGAATCGTCCCACATCGTCTATATCTTTATAATTCCCACTTATTTTTCCCCCTCCCCCTTTAGGCATCGGACCCGCCGACCATCTGAGGAGCGTGGGCGTGCCCGTCAAGCTGGACCTGGCCGTGGGCCGCAACTTGAAGGACCACGCCAGCCTGCCGGTGATCTTCCAGATAGACAAGTCGACGGCACGCAAGCCCACCGAGGAGGAGCTGGTGGACGCCATGTACAACCTGCTGATGGGTCGCCACAGCAAGCTGCTGCACCACGAGGCGACCGCCTTGACGGGCTTCATCAACACGACCTCGCTGCACGGCCCCAATCCGGACATTCAGACGACCAACTTCTTCAGTCTGATGCAGAGTCCGGAGCTGCGTGGCTATGTGAAGGCCACCGGGTTCAACGACCGCGTCGCCAAGAGCATCCTCTCCGCCAACGAGCTCTCGAACACGTACATCACCTACCTGCTCCACCTGAAGCCCTTCTCGGCCGGCCGCCTGGAGCTGCAGAGCGACGACTTCTTGGACGCGCCCCTCATCGATCCCGGCTACATGACCGACGACCGCGACGTGGACACCTACATACGCGCCCTGAACATCTACAAGCGGCTGCCCGAGACGCGCGCCTTCGGCGACCGCGAGGCGCAGCTGCACCAGATCGATCTGGAGGCCTGCAACGGGCTGACCTATCAGTCGGACGACTATTGGCGCTGCTATATACGGCACATGACGACCACCGTCTACCATCCGGTGGGCACCGCCCGCATGGGACCCGCCAGCGATCCCACCGCCGTTGTGGACGCCCGCCTGCGCGTCCATGGCGCCCAGGGACTGCGCGTCATCGATGCCAGCATTATGCCCGACATTGTCGGGGCGAACACGAATGCCGCCTGCATTATGATCGGCGAGAAGGGCGCCGATATGATCAAGGAGGACTATCTGGGTGCCGGCCAGCACACGGAGCTTTAATCGAACGGCACAAGAAACCTGATCAACTTTTTGCGAGTTCTGTTTAGCTAAGCACATACTCCATCCATGTATAAAAAACTATATATTTACGTTTACATAGATCACTATGTTATCTTCTTTTTTTTTTGTATATTTTAATTAGAGATTAAACTGCATGTGCCGCACGATTTCAAGTTGTCTTTTATTATTTGTTAAATTTAAATTGCAATTATTTATTGGCTCACACGCAGTGCGTGGTTGGAAACTGCGCTAAGCGCCAATGTCTCTGCTTAGCTTTGACGCTCATTGCTCACTCTTTGCACAATGGCTCTCAAACCGCACAGATCGCTGTTTGCACAGCGAATCTCAAACCTAAAACACATTGCTGCTGTGTCCATTCAACGCTAGTGTGGTTTGAAACCGCGCTAAATTTGGAGAGCCATTGCCTGGTTACTTTCCACAGTGGCTCTCAAAGCGTTGAAGCCCATGCGCGTGGCTTCCAAAATGCGCACAGTGGCTCTCAAAGCTGCTAAAACAAACTTCTGCTCAAATATGAAATGCCTAAAGAAATTTCGCTATTGAGATTAATATTTTTTGCCGTTTGTCGTTAAATTCAAAATTGGTTCATTGAGTTTTAAAGGATTTATATTGAATATATTTGTAGCCTTTTCGTTTAAAATGTTCACTGAATAAAAATATAAATTAAAATTAAATGACAATAAAACTCTTTTTGTGCTTCTTCTGTGCTGTGATTTCTCCAGTACGATTGACATCAGAACAGGCATTTCGGCAACAAAGTGAACTAATTTTGATGCATCAAAGTCGGCGGCGAAACGGAAATTGACAGAACCAAATTCTGGTGCCCAGCACAAAATTGTTAGCAGCTCATTCGTCTTCTGAGTTTTGTAGTGCTTACATCTCTATACAGATTTTAAAATTCAGTCCAAATTTGTTGTGTTCAAAAATAATAAAGTGTAAAATGGATAAAGATATTGAAAATGTTACGAAAAATTTAATAATATTTGTCTATGAAAAAGTATCCGTTGAAGGTCCATAGTTCAACACAATTTTCGTAATTATTTTATATTTTTTTTACATTTGGCTTGACAAAAGAAACTCGTGTGACAAAACACACAAATGAGGCAATTTTACCCTGGCCTTGCAAGTTCGAAATTCAAGTGTAAAATTCTTAACTGGATAAAGACAAATATGGTGACTATTATTTTGGTAAGTTGTAGCATATGGAAACGGTAGATTGAAAGAAAGTTGAATTTGTTTACAGTTTGAAACGCATTTCTGGACAATTCTGGCATAATTTGAATATGTACGGATTTGTCCTATTCGAAAACAAGCCAACGCTTCAGGATAATTTCATTTAACTTTGTGTTCGGAGCAAGGTCCGAGGAGAAAATTCCTTGTGTTTGCTTCGAAAGAGTTCACAACATGGATTACAAAAAAATGTATTTGTGTTATATAAACTGCAACAACTTGCATCGACCTAAGCCTACAAATGCTCTGCATATTTCTTGATATTAACCTTTATATATATATATATATGTGTATTAATATATATATATTTATATATATATATATATATATATATATATATATATATGCTGATCATGCTGAACATTTAATATACCAGGCCAGGAGGCTGCCGATATATAGATATATATAGTTTATTCGTTGATTTTAATACAACTCTGGCCCAAAAACAACGGATACACTGAATTAGTAAGTTCAGTAATATGATTAACTAACACGATACAAAACTTTTTCTGTTTCTGTTTCATATACAAGATTGGAGCACGGTCCGAGCCTCTGGACTTGCGTGTGCTCCGATTCCAACAAGAAAAACATAAAATAAAAAAAAAAACATTGCTGCGTTTTTTATCCCTCAAAACGGAGAAACCACTATTTACCCAAGAAAAGAAATCCTTGGGTTAAGAACACTATGTAAACAATTGCTGCTTTTTTTCCTCAATAGATTATTGCTGCGTTATTTCCTCAAATAGAAGAATCAAATACATAAATGCAAGGTCCGAGGAGTAAATCCTTGTGTTTGCTCTGTTTCCTACAAGTTACATATATATGTGTATATATTCATATATATATATTTTCAACGATAGATATTTATATATCTATATATGAACATATCACGTTGTTTTGAGACTGGTTACAGCAACGACAGCCTCTGCAACGTAATCAAGACAATCGAATAAGAACAACGAACAATATTAGAAAACAAACTATATACAACCAAGAAAATAAACTCGCTTCTCAATACTCGCCGAATCTCGAATTACACCCCAGAATACCACACCCCAAACCCTACCAAGTAAAGTGTGTACTTGGTCATATAGGAGCCAAATAGGTGAGTATTTCCAGTATGCACAAATACAAGTGTGAACTGATTTTTCGTTTCCATATAGCTATCAGGATACATTACATTACAATTACATTTAAAATCCCTGTCTTAAGGACGGGCTCCCAAAGCTTGGGTACGCTGGTAAGTCTAAATATCTATATATAAATGTGTATAAGTTATACATAAATTCTTAATTTCAGTGCCATTTCTCATACCTTCTTAACTGCACATATATGTATATATGGATTTGTACATTTGTAGATATATTCCACTTGACGCGCTGCAACGTGCCACAAGCAGCAGGACCACGCGAAAACGGCTACGCTCCTCCGACGTTTGGCATCAACTGCAACCAGCTGTCGTCCTACACGGGTTTATATTTTTGCTATTGATCATTGAAAATAAAGCTGTTTCTGCCACACTAATCTTGGGGTGTCTGGGTCTGGGTCTGGGACATTGCCGTTTGCCAATTGATTAATAGCTTTCACTTTTTTTTTCCCCGATTAGCCTGCAGAAATGTTGGCTCATTGTTATGCCGCTAGCCACTTGGCGCCGCTAAACGGGGTGCTCGTCCAACTGTTTGGCATGCATACAAACCGATGGTAATTAATCGGTGGGCCGCACAAGTGGCCCCAATGGGGCGCTTCGCAAAAATATCCCACGCAGCGCAGAGGTTGCGATTGCTTTATTCGTTAATTGTTTATAGGGTAATTGGTTATTGGTTGCGAACGAAATGCTAAGGCGTCTGGCAAGCGAACGCCCACATACCAAACATTACAAGGCTAGCTCTCGCAGTTCCATATGATATATATATATAATTTTGAAGTTACTATTGTCCTTATGTCAAGGATTTGTGGCAAACTAACGCTAATTATTGATATTCGAGTATCGTGGAGATAGTATCTACCCATAGCTATCCTATGATAGTTATTCCGACATTATCTTTCGAAAGTATCTAACGACATATCTCAATAGATCAATTCCATGATACCAATCGAAATATATATTCAAATGATATATTATATTACGTATTTCATTACAACCCGCTACTGGAATAGTTCCCAGTGATTCACACGGAGGACAGAGCAAAGGTTGGGCAATTAGCCCGCACGTAACGGCCAGAGATGGCGGGGACAGGTAGATGAGTACGAAATCCCGTCGGGGTAATACGCAATTGAGATCCATCAGAGATGCGTTACGCAGATTTGACGGTGAATTACGAGCGAACGGGGCAACGATGACGCGCCAAAATTCATTTGCCAGCATTTAGGCAACAGATTAGACGAGAGATGTCAGCCAAGAGCTACCTGTTGCCACAACAACAACAACAGCAACTGTCTGACTATCTGTGTTATGGTAACCCACATGCGAGCACATACATACATACGTATGTATCTGTGTCTGCATGTGGGGAAGTAACATCCGAATGTGGTTGCTATTGTGCTTGTAAGTTTTGGGAATAGGTCACGTAGTGCTCGTGCAATATGCCACGCTCCGTTTGGCTTTGTGGTTGGCCTCAGATGCCTGCACTTACATATATATATATATATAACTTATTATATATTGACAGATACAAATGCAAGATACAAGTTACAGCGACAGCAAATTGCTTGCCTTTTGCTTTTGTCTTCAAGTAAAGTTCATTTCCAATCCTCTCATTTCCCCATTCCAGCCAATAGATATATGTCCATATGTGTATCGATTATGTCACCCGGATTACCCACCAGCTGCTGCTTCTTCTTCTTTATCTTGAACAGACCACTCGCCTGAGTACGCGCTTTGAGTGTTTTTGCATTTCACTTTTAATTGCTTTTAAGTACATTTCGCTGTTGATTGGGAAAGTGACAAAGAGCTAAATAGAAAACGAGCCGCAAGTACCGGAAACTTGTGTGCGCTTTATTATGTGCCGCCCGTAATTGTAGCGGAAGTGGTTTATAGTGGGTCACTTAGCCACCCATAACTCCACTCCACACAATTGTTATCACTTTATGAAAATGCGTTAAAGTGTTAAGTCAAACATTAGCTAATTGAAAAACTCTTGTAAATATGAAAGGATGATCACGGATTGCCAAAAAAAAAAAAAAAAAAAACAGTAGAACGAAATTTGTCGTTAAAAATGTCGAAATAAATAAAGCTAAACAAATAACCCTTAGCTTACAAAAATGATAAAGCATATTGGAATATCTATTGAATGAATCACGTCTAACATTTTTCAAAAGTAGGTCTAAATCACTAGCATTAAGAAAGGAAATTTCCTTAAAATGTATTTAATAACAATTCAAAGTAATATATAATTTGTATTTTAATTTAAACAACTTTATATTAAATTAAATAAAAGCAAAGAATATTTTAATTGGCATAGAATTTAAGAGACCATTAATAAAAATTCTCATCAAATTCAAATCAAACAGAATAAAAGTGCCACAAATGTTCAAATTGAACTACCTCATTTATTATACGCCTAATGGTCATGAAATTGAAGAGATTGTTAGATAAACAATTTGAAATAGTCGCATACCAAATTTCATAAGTCGCACTGTAATAGATTCGGTTTTATGAGAGCATGTTGAGGGGCTTGTTGCACAACCTGAGATTGCCCCCGCTGCATTCCCCCAATGACAACAAGTAAATGCCCCACTTCTCAGCCCTTGACCATTCTTGGATGGCAATAAACGACTTCACATCTCATTGAAGGGCCTCTCGGCGAACATGGCCGCGTTGTACAAGTTGGTCAACTTTATTTGGTTAGTGACGTTTCAAGTTTTTATATTTATTTACTTTTTTAGCGTTAACGGGGGACTGGGCATGGCGTTTTTCCACCAGCGGAACTGACAAATTTTCGCATGGAAAAGTCACGCAGTGCCACGAAAACGTCAAAAGGAGAAGACAAAAAAAAAACGGATTGTTTGTCTGACCTTGTGACATTAGCCATATCAACAATAACAACAAATACTAGGAAAATAATCGCATCGCATATCGACTTGGCGTCGCTCTTAATTTTATTGTCGCACTGTTAATTTGCGGTCATTACATTTTGTTTTGTATCTTCTTTGGCCGGCGTCTCTTTGAGGGCAAACACGATGGAGCCTACTTCATGGAGACAACAGCCAATCCCTCCGGCCTCCCCCACACGGCCCCTTTTGCGGTTTGTTTGCGTAATTGAGTTTGATGCGATTGAGCACTTGATTGAGACATGTGTCTGCGTTTAGACCCCGGACAGGTGGGCGAGTACCGTTTGTGATGTGGATTTGCGGTACTTTTTCGTATGTTCATTCCAGAACTGAGTGGAATGCGCAATTTGAAGGCAACTGAATGCGATTCTAATTGAGGGCGCACGCTTCTGTTATGTTAATGTTACGCATAACAGCCGTGCGATGCGCTGTTAGCTTAACAGTAACATTATCAGCTAAACATAGTTCAATTATGAAAAAAAATTATCAATACTCAACTCGACTGCTTTACGTAATATATAGGAGCCTAAGCGCTTAACAGATCGGCGTAATTGTTGCTCTGCTATGCTGAGCTTTAGCATCAGCAGCGTCACTTTAACAGCAACACTTGAGTGCACGCTCTGTTAATCAGCAGTTAGACGTGCTGGCAATATTTGAACGCCAGGAAATCTATATCATTAAATATTATTAAACATCATTCAATGCAATTCAATTAGATTCAATTCGTTGCCAACGTTGGCCAAAAAATGATTGTTTTCCTGCGATTTTTCCAATCATTTTGGCAATTGAGCTGAAATTTTCCAAACCGGTTTTTACATTAATTTTAAGTATTTCACATATTTTGTTGTTGGTTGTTTTTCTGCAATTCTTTTGATTCAGTTTTGCATCCGCTTCCTGAGAGAAGATGACGATATTTACTTAAATTCCTTATCTTTTGCTGCAGTGGCATACGTGAGCGCACACACACAGCCCACACACACACACGCACACACACACACACACCCGCCAGATATAGCCAGCTAAGTGCACATAAGTGTTAAGCGAGCATGAAGGTCGTTTGGCTAAGTGAAATAAAAAGCCAAGTTGATAAAGTAAAGTAAAAGATCCACGAAAAAAGAAACCACAAACGAAATATAAAAACAGAAATGCCCAGCGGCAGGCTGGAGCGGGAGAGCGTCGCAGCAGGAGCGCCAAACGGTTGCCAATCGGTTATGCGCTCGCCACGCCAAACGGGTACGAGTGCGCATGCGAGTACGACTACAAATACGAGTACTCAACCGTTTCGCAACAGCAGCAGCCGAAAAGGAGCCACCAAGCTGGAACGCGCTGCTCCACTCCACTCTCCAACGTGTATGTGTGTGTGTGTGTGTATATTTGATGATTAGAGATGAGCGCGTGTTCAATTGTTTTGCACTACATTTCTACCCATATTTCTATAGCAAGTTAGCGAGAACTAAAACCGTTTTATGCATACTCAAATTTAAAGTTCTTTTTAATTATATATTAACTGCTATATTAACTGATAATCGATTAAAAATATAAATTTGGATTTCTAAATTTTAAAAAAAAAATTTCGAAAATGAGTAAGGGGTATGCTTATGCTTTCTTCCCAAAAATTCAAAAAAAAAAAAAATATTTTCAAAAATGAATATATTTGAAATTCAGCATCAATTTAGAGGACAAACCATGAAAAAATTGCCATCAAACATGAAAATCTGTTCAGTTTTGACAAAGTTATGGGCGTTTGAAATATGGGAGCTATGGATCCGAGAGCTTTACATGTCGAAATTTTAGTAAATTTTTGTATGATATTTGACAAAAAATTTGACCGCCTTAGAATCGGTTTTAATGTTGTTTTTTATACTAATTGTGGGCATTGGAATTCTAAATTAAAAAAAAAAAAATTTTTCGGAAATGAGTAAGGGGGGGGTACATGCTTTTTTTCCCAAAAAATAAAAAAAAAAATTATTTTCAAAAATGAATATATTTGAAATGCAAAATTAATCAAGAGAACAAACCATGAACAAATTGCCATCAAACAGGAAAATCGGTTCAGTTTTGACAAAGTTATGGGCATTTGAAATATGGGAGCTATGGATCCGAGAGCTTTACATGTCGAAATTTTAGTACATTTTTGTGTGATTTTTGACAAAAAATTTGACCTCCTTAGAATCGGTTTTAATGTTATTTTGTATACTAATTGTGGTCATCACAATCCCTTAAATATAAATCTAAATTTATATTATTTATTTGTTTTACAAATGTATGGGCGTTTTTAATATGCGTATAACTAACGTGTACTGTGAACGAGTATTACGCAGTCGGCAACGATCTTGTTTAATCTGTAAGACTTAAAACTCCTTTTGAAAGCATTGAATTTATTGTTTCATTTGGGCAACTGAACAACGAGCATTCGGATGCGAATACCAGGCTAGTGAATGGATAAGTTAAGAATTTAGATAATAATAATAATTGTATAATAATAAATGTAAATGATGGAGGCAGCTGCCCAGGAAGGCAATGGAAGGCCTTCCTGCGCCAGCTAATAATCGTCATAAAACGTGTTCCCAAACGAGTCGTGTCACGCGCTCATCGCGAGCTCGGCGTGTGCAGAGGTCGCTCCGAGGCAGCTCCTCGGCCGACGAGCGGCGCAGGGCGAGCGCATGCGCAACCGCTTCTCAGCGGCGGCCGCTTCGACGCGCTTGCAACAAGAAATGCGAAGCAGACAAAACGTCGCACACGAGCTGCTTTTGTGGCTCAGAAACGCAGCGGCTGCCAAACGAGTCGGTTGCCTTTTTTTCCAAAAAAAAAAAAAAAAATAAAACACTTTTTTTTTTTAATAATTGTTGCCCCTCGAATGCGAAGACTCGACGCGGCTCGCACTTCTTTTCATTTATTTTAATATTTTTTTTTTTTTTTCAAAGAAGAAAAAAAAAGGAAAATTTGTATTGTTGTATTTTCTGTCGATGCCCAAATGAAAGTGCAGAATAACAACAACAGCAATTGTTGTTGTGATCGTAAACGCGATTGGTGAACGTGATACGCGATACCCGCTACGTGATTAGTGATTTGTGAATGTGAATGAAAGTGTTTCAGGCGAATTCTGAAAAAGTCAAATTAACGAGAAGCAAATAAAGCGAAAAACATGTGCTGAGTGCAACAGCGACTCGAAGGAGAGAAGCGCAGCGACAGCTTTAAGGATTGAAGAGATCGCCAGTTGACATAGAGAAAGAGAGAGAGAGACCCCCCTTCAACATGGTTGTTGTGCCTGCTCTGGGCGCCGCCGCCGTTTCGGTGGGCGGTCTGCTGTTTAAGGCGAGCGCCGCCTCCAAAGCGGCTGCCGCAGCGGGCGTGGCCGCGGTGGGCGCCTCCAAATTGGGCCTGGGCATTGCCACCGCCATTAAGCTAACAACCGCAGTTGTCGGCGTCGGCAAACTGACAATATTGCCCTTTCTGATCGCCGCGATCGCGTACTATAATTACGATCTCTTCGATCCCGAGAATCGACCCTTCAACGTGCAACAGGTGGAGTTGGCCTATGATTTTATCATCATTGGGGGCGGCTCCGCGGGCACGGTGCTGGCCTCGCGGCTCTCGGAGGTGCCACACTGGAAGGTGCTGCTGCTGGAGGCCGGCGGCCAGGAGACGGAAATATCGGATGTGCCGCTGTTGTCGCTCTACTTGCACAAAAGCAAAATGGACTGGAAGTATCGGTAAGTGGAGTCGGGGGGAAAAATATGAGGCGAGGCCTTCACAGTGACCCACTTCGGCTGAGGGACAGTCAAACAACTAAATAGTAATAATAACAATTATGAGTGAGCATGCTGGCGAGTGTACGACGATCAGATACCCTGTGACCATTGCACACAAACAAGAAGCTGCGCTTATTATATAAACAACTATTACATTTTTAAACATCCTGTATTTATTTTGCCATCGTTGATCATTCTAAGGCCTTAATGAGGGGAATCAAAGTGCCTTCTAAAAAGTGAAATATTCTGGATTAGCGCTTTACTCGCAGTTAATAATAATAAATTAATACATTCCAAAATTGAGTTACCTACATTTTCACAAAAGGATTGAGCCTCACTTGCCACCCATTTCACCCATTTGAAATGAGTGCAGGGTATCAAGTAGTAATAAAAGCAGACGACAACTAGCCAAGTACAAACAATTGGCATTCAGTTTGCCACCTTTCGGTCAAGTCAAACAAAACACGCCCCGGACTGGGCCTCGAGTCTGCGGCTGGGCTCCGGGTCTGAGTCTGTTGATGCGTCACATTGGTGACTTGCCATTTCCATTACCATATTCAACTCCATTTCAGATAGGTTTTTTTTTTTTTTTTTGGCCAATCTCTTGGCTATTGACTGTGAAATGCAAATGACCAAGAGCTGCGCATCGCTCAATGCTTTAGACCCAGTTTTTAATAGGTGCGTCACCAAGTAAAACAAATTGAGTTACGAATGAATGAATGCAATAACTTTGTGTAATTTCTTGACAGCTAAAAAGCTAATGGATTTCAGGAAAAATACTCAAGTAACGCCCACACTAACCTACGCATAAAGAACTTCTACAAATTCTACAATTATAGAACTTAAAATAAACTCAAAAAAGTATCTTAAAGTATCTATATTTAGAAAATCAAAGCCTTGGCTTTAGCAGAATATAAATGTATTTAATGTTTACAAGTCAAAAAACTTTTAATTCAATACATTTATGCATTTAGCAGAAATTATAATCAATTTTAAAGGAGACCTACTTTTTGCGAATGCATAATATGACCATAACAATGCGTATGTATGTATAATCGAATGATTTATTTTTATTGTCAGCCTATATATTCATTAATTAAATTCATAATATTAATTAAAATTTAAATTACTGTTATGGAAATGTTTGGCTAACAATTTACATATTTTAGTATACAAGCAAGTGTCAACTATGATGTTACCTAATCATATTTATCATTTGCGTGCAATAAATAACAGATTGTTATTTAGGTTGAGCTCGAATCGAAAACAACATTTGGTTTGATTTAGCCAAGTTAGAGGTTGCGTACCAAATTCGCACAGGCCTTTTGAAGAGGCCTCCGTGGGACCTACATTTGATTGTGTTTATCTGGCCAAAATCTGATGGCAGCTCTTTCAATTGGCAGCAATCTGTTAAAGTGTTTGGTTATTTGCGATCTCTTTTCACACACAAATGGCAAATGGATTTTTATGGGGAAAGACTTTGCCTATGGACTGTTTTAATTTGCTGCAAAACCGCATTGGACAATGGAGATTTTTGCTTTGAATAATGCATTCATAATGAACAACAACAAAGATTTAAGAAAAAAATGAAAAAGAAAAGAGATTGCACTGTACAGTGTGCACATTGTGTAATGTACAGGCAACTGCCTGTCGTGTATTGTATTCAAAATAATAAATATGGATCACAGAGTATAAAAGAGTTCAGCAAAGAGCAGATATCTGATACTCTATAAACTATATACTTATTATAAGGTAATTTTATTTGGGCTGACAATAAGTAGATACGAACAGGGGGAGAATGTAAATATAATTACGAAAAATCACACCAAAAAAGGCGCAAAAACAAATTGTCTTTAATTAAATATAATACAAAATATTTGTTAATAGATTAGTAGGGAAATACCCTACGAACAATTCAAATAATTTCGCACTCTCAAATTTGCTTATAGGGCATCTACTAGTCGCGCTCTTCCATCAGATACATTTCTTAATTTTCTTGTATTTATATTTGAAAGTCAAAACTCCTGAGTATTTCGCTCGCGCTGCCTACGTGACTTGCAGCTTGTGTTGCGATTGGAAGTAGAACGAAGAGTCGCCGCCTTCCCACATAAAAATAAATCAAGTTTGCAATTAAATCAAATGATCTACCTCTCAGTCACTCTCTCTCTCTCTCTCTCTCTCTCTTTCTCTTCAATGGAAACTCTCATAAAATTAGAACACGCTACAGTTAGGAACAGTTGGTTTCTTATCTCGACATTTTTTGGCCATTAAATCGAACTCTTTAGCTGCTGATCACCTGTTGCTAGCCACCTGTCTGCTGCTTAATATTCATGAGTTGACGTTTATTTATTTTTTTTTTTTTTTTCGAACGCTTTTCAATACCGTAATCCATTTAACTGTTTCGGTAGGGCCGGGCTGGGCTTTGGACCCTGCCCTAGCGGCCACAAAAATTTCACTTTTTTTTATTTCTGGTTTGAGTTTATTTCGTAGTTTTTTTTTTTTGGCTGGTCAGAATTCCATTGGCATTAGCATGCGACCATAAACTATTACCAGAGTCGCACACGCACACACACACACACACACCAAATTCCAATTGGAACTCGCGCAAAGCATTTCCATTTCTCATTTCATTCGGTTCGCTTCGTTTTTGCTTGTTATTGAATGCAACAGAGCGGGGAGCTGCCACATTCCCCACATCCCCCCCCCCTCCTCCCTGTTGCCTGTCGCCTTGCGGCTAAATGCATACGAAATAGACACTCACACTCGTGCACCCAAATTGAATAGAGTGTGTGGCAATCAGCGCCTGTTTTCCGCGCCATTGCATCACATTCGCGTGGCAGGGGCAAGCTCCGGCCAATCGACAACAACAACAGACAGCAACTCGCAGCAACTCGCTGCAACCCGCAGCAACGCTTGCATGCGACGTCATCTAAGGCCAGAGCCCTGTCCCCCATGGGCGCCAATTTAATCCCTGGCCAGCATTGTCTACCATTTTTTTTTATTTTTGGTATTTAACGAATATTCGGCTCAAAGCCGAAGCTCAAATACTCTGCTTGCAACATATTTATTTATTTATGGTTGCACTTCAATGATTTGCATGTGGCAAATGTATTTAGAAATATTAAAAACAGATACCTCTTAAGAAATATATAAAGGAAAAACTATTTAAAAATTATTTTGATTGCTTAACGAACTTTTAGAATTCATGCCATAAGGCAACATTATGTTGTTGTGATTGGTACAGCTTTTCTTCTATTCAGTAAGTTGTTGATTTGTTGTTAAAAAACTTTTTCCAACAAATAACTTTGAGCTCTTTTCTTCAGCAAGTTAAGCTAGCAAGGTGCTAAAATGTATTTTGTTTTCTTTGTCAAGCACATGTTAAAACTGTACGCCATATGGCAACGCCATGTCAACATTTTGTTGGCAGCGCGAAGCTGTGTTTTAATATTTTTTATATTTGACTATCATCTCCAAAAAGTTAACAGTTAGCAGTTAACAGTTAACAACCACTGTTTGTTGTTGCCAAATGTGGTAATTAATGCCAGATGGCAACACAGCAATTCTTAAAAGCATTCAAAACGTATCCAAAAATGAATACTAAGTTTAAGTTTTGTGTGCACAGTGGCAACACCATGTTTTTAACTTGACATCCACCTGTCAACTGATAGATTAAGTAACAGTCAAAATTCATAATTAACTGTGAATTGCAAATGGCTAACTGTGTATAGAAAACATTTGGCGTTGCCACATAATACACTGTCAGATGGCAGCGCTGCTGCTTCAAAAACACAATTTGTTGAAAAGTGCTTGGTAACTTTGACAGCAATCAAAGTAACTGCGAGCTAAAGTAAACAAAAGCTTTCGCAAACACTCGTTAAATTATTTCCATTAGCATGAGGTTAACTAGGGTTAGCTATACTTTCCAATTACCAAATGTTGATTATTAGGGCGGTGTTAAACAACATTAGACTGTAATGTTATATAGATTAATATACCAAAACGGTACACTTGGCCCTTTTCCTACAAAAATGGTACAATTTTTGCATGGATTTCTTTATACAATTTAGTTACATTTTATTTTGTTTTAATTTAATTTAGGTAATTAAAAATTGTATACTATTTAATCCTCTGCAGTAATTGTTTTAAACTAATCTAATATATATAAACGGACTTCCCACGCTACTATATTTTTTCTTCTTTCCATATTTTTTTAAAAATAATTAATGAAAATAAAAACCTGGATAAAACCATTAAAAAAATGTAATCATCATACTTTTATTAAAAGGTACTTATTTTATAGAATTTGGTACATTTTGTTGTACCTAACAGAGAGCTATTAAAAATGCTGTTAAATAAATTAAGCTACTTTAACGGCATTTAATATTTATTTTGAGAACGAGTTGTTGGGCAATGCAGAAGAAGGTGTTTTTATAATGTACATTAGGCAACACACACACACACACACACACACACACATACACGCCAGACGCCCATCAGATTAAAGCATGAAAACATTTTAAAGACCAACAATTTCCACAAAGTCGCTGCAAAGCCTCGCGTTGACTTCTTCAGCCGCAACAACAAAGGTCACTCCATTGCAGATTTAGTGTTTTGGCTTATGTAACGCCCCTACGAGCCCAACAAATCGACATCGTTTAGGCCGTGCAGTCATTAATGTCATCGCCGATTGTTAGCGCCCAAAAGTGAGTACTCGGCTCGCTGACATCGAACACCCGAAGCGAATGCACTCGGATGTTGCACATATTTCACAAATCTTTTAGCCAAAATAGTTGTTTAGTTACCGAAAAGGCCGGGGTATAGGCCTGCCCGAACCGGCATATCCTACAGCAATTTCTCAATCTAAATGCGACGAATGCCAAACGGCAAAAACCGGATCGTGGTACATAAAGTGGGTTAATCGGTTACAGGCTGGAAATGGCATGAAATGAAATGAAACACAACACCAGCTCAGATCGGGGAAACAGCAGCAACAACAAATGCGGCAACTGCAGCAGCAGCAGTGGCGCTGAAAGTTGAAGCAAGCTGCCTGGCTGCCTGGCTGCTTGGCTGGCCAATTGCAATGAGCACAATTGCCAATCAAAAATGCACGATACGCAAGCCAGAAATAGCCAACAACAACAACATGTAAGAATGTTGGGTGCCAGCGGCTGCGCAATACTCTGTTCATAGCGCAAAATAGCAGCTAAGAAGAATGAACGTGCCGTAGATTAAAGGTCCGAGTATACAGATGAAAAATGGGTGCCAATTTTCTATACATAAATGTACATACTCGGCAGATTTATGCTTCATTATATAGTAGGCCAATTTCTGTGTTTGTGAATATTTTGATAAAATTGTTATATATTCAGTTTTAGCTCGATTTTTCATATTGGGCTTAAAAAAATGGAGTAGAAATATCGAGTTTTCTTATATGAGTCTCAGTTTCAAACTGTACAAGCAAAGCAAAGTTTCAAAGCTCTGATTGTAGATTGTTGTTTTTCTTTTTTGAATCGATTCATTATTTTATTCCGTTTCGAAGATCTTGCTTCAATGGGAAATGGGAAATAAATTGGCAGGAGCCCGAATATACCCTTTTGCGCTCTGTAAACAGTGTATTAGCAACAACAGCAACAACAGTTAATGTTAGCTAGTGCGTCTCTGTACGTGAGCGCTGTCTCACGCGCGACAGGCTTCACTGGGCAGCTGACGACAAAATACGCTCAAGAGATTGCTAAGGCAGAGACATGCTAACTAACTAACACACCCACACACATACACACGCACACCTGTCACTGATATGTCAAAAGCGTCATCAACAATAAACGCGACAAGCGCAAAAACATTTCACAATTTTCATTCTTCTTCTTCTGTTGTATTTTGGGCCAGTGTAAATCAAAAGACTTAGGACACGAACTGGCTCATAACAACCAAATCTGACGCAAAAACCAAAAACTTGTCAAAGCAAATGTTTTTGATTGAATGGGATTATTATACAAATAGCGACCTTCACATTAGCTTGCGACCTATACCAGCTTGTCAATTGAATTAACATTTAAATTCGCAATAATCGCGCACAAATGGAAGCCAGAAATTAGTTCAACAAATAAACAGCATATTGGTAAATTGCCAAAACTTGGCCTAAATTGGATGTTTTGCTGCAATCCAGTCGGATCAAACCGATATAGAAACATTAAAAACACTTTTTATATGAAAAGCTTTACTTTCTAGGCATCGGGCCACTATATTAAAATGCTGTCATAGAAGAAGAGAGAAAAAAACATATTTTTATTTTCCCAGATACTTTAAGCCACCAGCTCACCAATTACGAGCTGCAGTTGCCTGGTTAAGTTTTGTTCGAGGCTGCGAAACTGCACTTTGGCACCCTCTTAAATAGGCGGCTTTATGGCATTCATTTATATGGTAATATCTGACCTGGCGACTAATTTAATGGCGAACAGATACAGTTCATCGTATAACATGGCATTTCGGAGCAGACCCCACTCAACTCGGGCGTTGCGTGTGTCTCCACTTAGACACAGTTGAAATTTTGAACGCTTCGAAATGAAAAAGAGAAGAAACTAAAAGAGGGGAACAAAAAACTCCGAAGCGTCCGCCCATAAGTGTGTAATGTGCAAAATAATTGCCCTCAAAGAGGGCCACAAAAAATTAGCTAACAATAATTGGTAACATTTATGTGCGCTAACTGTTAAATGGCTAATAAAATAAACACACACACAAACACACACACACACACACATATTGCGTCACTTGCAAATGGGAAGAGCAGAGGGAAAGTTCGATATTTTATGACAGACTCCGGGCCAACTGACTCAATGACAAAATGAACAAATGATTTATTGAGTCAAGGCGCATACTGCCTCATGGGCCGAACTACGCCCAACAATGCGGCACAGTGGTGTAAACGCTAATGGCTGGTGGCACAAAAATAAATGCCAGCATATTAATCAGGTTCGGGCCAACAGAGGCGTGAAGAAGCGCTAACAATCAAAGCAAATGGATAATAAATAAATAAAGATTAGCAGCAGCGAATGAACATGAATCTATAAGCCAAAACAACAGCGGCAACAACAACAACACCGCAACAGAGAAACAACATTGAAACACTTTCATATCAGAAAAACTCTTACTCTTCAATTTACCAGCCGCAATCTGCAGTCTTCAATCCTAATCTTTCTCTGTCATTACACGTCTTGTTTGCAGTTTGCTTGACCAAGTTTTCCGCAACTGACATTTCGTTTCCTTTTTCACAAAAATACCCTGTACATATTTAAAGGTGTTCGTTGGGCATGATATCGAGCGTGTGTGTGTGAAATTAGCATACACAGCAAAATTTTAAAAATTATTCTGAGGCGGGTTAATTTTTCTGTTATAAATCCGGCCAAAATGAACAAGAAGATTGCCGGATCCTTAGTAAATACGCTTCTTATATTTCAAATTTCAGCTTTACAGGCCATCTGGCTAGTCGAGCACGCTTGTTTGGAGCACTCTTAATTGTTTTGTCATGTATTAAAGTTGCCTGCAGTGTTGCTGGACTTACTCAGCTCATTGTTGGTTTTGGTTGTTGGTATTTTTATATGCTGTCATTTAATTTGCAGTTCGTGTCGCCGCCAGCTGCAGTTTCCTGTATGTTTAACAAATGCGTAACGGGACAATGGATCCAACTAATTAGTGCAGCGGGAGCAAATTAGAGAGCGAATGTGCGGGAGGGATGTGGACTAAAAAGTTGTAGGCGTTTTGTACATAATTTGTAGTCCAGCGTTTGGGGTTAATATGCGAGTGCAGCCGGTAGAAAGCGAAAAACAAAATACCAGAGCTGGCGGTGAGAGTGCTGTGTGCCCAGGAAATTCCTGGATTCAATTTTGTTCACTTTCCAAACTTGGCCGGGTAAACAATAAGACAAAAAAAAATGGTCAGCACTTATTTATTATACCATTTGACATAAAGGGCTCATCTGATCAAGACTATAGATTATTATATGCCCAACTATATATGGTCAATTTAATCGAGTTAAAATACATGAATATTTTGAAAGCAAGTTTATTTTAAACTGGGGCTTTAACTAAGCGCAGACACAGACACTTCCCCCAAAATGGCCTAAAATATGTCTAAAAAAAAAATGCTACTCAAGAGTTTTAAAATTGGCTTTAAGTTATTAAACATAGCTGTAAAACTGAAAAACTTTAAAGACATATTCATTAAACACAAGAAACTTGTTATTAGTTTTAGGCAACACTCTAGCTCAAGGCAGAAGAACCCCTAGCAACTACTCATAGCTACTCATAAAAATGACTTTGAGTACTTTGAGTACTTTGATATTCGTGCCCCAAGGCAAACAAGTTAAGTGGCAAAAAAAGAAAAAATCTCTCCGCAGATCATGTACATTTTGAGGGCTGAGTTTTGATTTGAGTTGGAGCTGCTGTGGCTTTTACCTAATGAACAGCACTGAAGGCAGTTGTTGTTGTTGTTGATGCTGTAATAAAGTTGCCCAGTGACCAACAATTGTTGACCGTTCGCGTTTTGCTGCCAGCTTCTGTTTTGTATTTGCTTTTCATTTTTATATTTATTTTTATTTTCCTGCCACAGACGGTCAATATCGCGTACAAAGCGTCGGCCGCTGGGCGCTTGGGTGGGCGTGGCCCTTGAATAGCGCAGCTAATGCGATTTTATTGTCATACGGTGTTTACCTGTTGATTAATGATGAAAGCGCTGCCAACACATTCGCAAATTGTTTACGTTTTCTCCATCGACACCTTTTGCTCAAACTCTCTCTCTCACTCGCTCTTTCTCTTTCTCTTTATTTTGCTTTAGCACGCAGCCACAGGCGACTGCCTGCCAGGCGATGAAGGACAAACGCTGCTGCTGGACACGTGGCAAGGTCATCGGGGGCAGCTCCGTGCTGAACACAATGCTCTACATACGCGGCAACCGGCGCGACTTTGATCAGTGGGCGGCGTTCGGCAATCCCGGCTGGTCGTACGAGGAGATTCTGCCCTACTTCCGCAAGTCGGAGGATCAGCGCAATCCCTACTTGGCGCGCAACAAGCGCTACCACGGCACAGGTGAGCAGTAACCATCCGTAAAACCAAAATTTGCTGCTTTACAATACTCTCAGGCTTTAGTGTGCTTTCAAAGATTTGCATGTTTTACTCAAAATGCGTTTTAGAAGAGCTTTAGCCTTTACGCAAGCTTCATTTAATATACGTCTTTGAGACATTTAGGTACTATATATGTTTTCCCCTTCTATTATGTAAGCCCTGAGGGGTCAACATCTCCCGTTGACACTCTTCCCTTTAGACCCTCTTCAATAAACCCTTTCGTTGAAACCCACTGCAATCCTCCTCTCTGAAACCCCTTTTTAAAAATGTTTCTGTTAAAACCCCAGCCGTACTTTCATTTTGAGACAGTTTTCAAAAATTCCCGACTAAATCGCATTTATTGCAGGTGGCCTCTGGACTGTCCAGGATTCGCCATACAACACGCCCATGGGCCCGGCCTTTCTGCAGGCCGGCGAGGAAATGGGCTACGACATTGTCGACGTGAATGGCGCCCAGCAGACGGGCTTCGGGTTCTACCAGTTCAACATGCGTCGCGGGTCGCGCAGCTCCACGGCCAAGTCGTTCCTGCGCCCGGCGCGTCTCCGGCCCAATCTGCATGTGGCGCTCTTCTCGCACGTGACGAAGGTGCTGACCGATCCGCAGACGAAGCGCGCCACCGGGGTGCAGTTCATCAGGGACGGACGCCTGCAGAATGTGTACGCGACGCGGGAGGTGGTGATGGCTGCGGGCGCCATTGGCAGTCCGCATCTGATGATGCTGTCCGGCATCGGGCATGGCGAGGAGCTGGCCAGGTTCGGTATACCGCTGGTCCAGCATCTGCCCGGCGTCGGTCAGAATCTACAGGATCACATTGCCGTCGGCGGCATTGCCTTCCTGATCGACTATCCCATCTCGATTGTGATGAAGCGCATGGTGAACATCAATACGGCGCTGCGCTATGCGATCACCGAGGATGGGCCGCTGACCTCCAGCATTGGCCTGGAGGCGGTGGCCTTTATCAATACCAAATATGCGAATGCCAGCGACGACTGGCCGGACATGAACTTCATGATGACCTCCGCCTCGGTCATGTCCGACGGCGGGTCCCAGGTGAAGACCGCCCACGGACTGACCGATGAGTTCTACCAGGAGGTCTTCGGCGAGGTGAACAACCGCGATGTCTTTGGCATCTTTCCGATGATGCTGCGGCCCAAGAGTCGCGGCCACATCAAGCTGGCCTCGAAGAATCCGCTGCGCTACCCGCTGCTCTACCACAACTACCTCACGCATCCGGACGACGTGAACGTGCTGCGCGAGGGCGTCAAGGCGGCAATCGCCGTCGGCGAGACGCAGGCGATGAAGCGATTCGGGGCACGCTTCTGGAGCAAGCCGCTGCCCAACTGCAAGCACCTGACGCTGTTCACCGACGAGTACTGGAACTGCTTTATCAGGCAGTACACGATGACCATATACCATATGAGCGGCACGGCCAAAATGGGCCCGCCCAGCGATCCCTGGGCCGTCGTCGATCCGCAGCTGAGGGTGTATGGTGTGCCCGGATTGCGTGTCATCGACGCGAGCATTATGCCGACCATCACCAATGGCAATATACACGCACCCGTTATCATGATCGCCGAGAAGGGCGCCGATCTCATCAAGCAGCTGTGGCTGACGCCCACCTCGAAGCCGGCGCAACCGGGCCAACAGTGGCGCACGCGGCGCTCGCTGAGCGCCGCCAATGGAACGCAGGCGGAAACGGTGCAGCAATGGCCGTTGCCAAGCTCGTAGCGCGTGGGGGGCAGGGGGAGAGCAGCTCAGTCACAATTGCTTAAAGTAAACACTTTAATCTAAAACCAATCTTGTAGCCGCGGGAGACATCTAGGAGCGCCGAGTGCAACGTTTTAAACGCTTTCAGTGAGCTTAATTGCGCCCAGTCAATGCAATTAAGCTTGCGCGAAGCTTTCATGTGCTTTTCAACTCATTCGCCCGAATTCACTTGTCACTTATTTTTAAACCTTACAACCTTAAGCCCATTTTGAGTTTTCATTTGATTTTGCAAACATTTTCCTAAGCTCAGTATTGACGCCTGATTGTTGGTTAAGTTTATACAACTTGACTACAACTTTCATTAGAAGCTCTATTTATGTTGTTTTTTTTTTCTAACTTTTGGAAGGAGATTACCACAGCAAATTTTTTGTGCTTTTCTTGAAACTGCCTTTTTCTAAGTTTGCTCGTGCCAAGTCAGCAAAACAAATGCGATCTTTAACCATTTAAGCTCATTTTTTTACGCATTTTATGTCTTATTTGTTTTTCAAGTTTTCTTATATGCTTACGCATGTTTTAAATTCTAGATAGGGTATCCAATTCAGGTTTTATTTAAGTCAGCAAATGTTAAAGTTATATTAAAACGCACTTCTTGAAACTCTCTATTAAGCCAAAGCTTTGATATGCTTTTTAAAATATTTGTTAAAACATTTCAGAATTTCCTAACGATTTTCTATAGAAATTTACAAAAGCTTTATAGCTGATTCTACACGTTGTCACAAGATTAATGTCAAGTTAAAGCTTTACTTTAAGCTCGTGTCGTTGAACTTAGCTCGTCAGCCGGGTTAGCTTTTAGTTAGTTAATTGTCGGCGCGTGTGCGCAAATCGCATGTTTAATTTATTAAGCTCTAGTTCGCTTTGCTGATCCTATTCCTGTGCGTTGTCCTTAGTCAATTAAGCGCTTCTTGTAAATATCGAGTCATTTATGCTAATGCGATTGTTTGTTTTATACATATATATATACACATGATATTTTTTTTTGTGCGAGTGTCTGATAATAATAACATATATATACCTTTTTTAATACTTCGCCGCGTACACTTTGAGTACCTCAATTAGCAGTTAAGTTGGAAACGAAGTAATCAATGTTTGAATTTGAATAGTTGTTATATCATAACGAAAAAATAAATGAATAAATAAATAAACAAACAAAGAAAGTAACACAAAATATTTTTTATAAGTATTTTACTTTAGCGAGCACACAAACCCCTTTCACAGATCAGCCAGTGCACAAACCTTAAGCTTCGCTTAATTTTACAGTTTGAGCTGATTTACAAAAAACTGTAGTCGACTTTAAGGCTTACCTGAAAAGAGAGAAATTGTAAAAGTTGCATTTAGGTTTTGATAAAACTCAGGCAATTTATTTAAAGCTGAACACGATAAAATGTAAAATTTGTAAGTTGTCAATGAGACGCCTAAAAGCAGGTTGAGTTTATCGCAATTATAATTGGTAAAAGATTTTACATATAGTAAAATCCCCGAAAAACCCTCTTGAAATTTTTAAACTAATTTGAGTCGCTCCAATTTAAATTTTGAGTGGATTCTACGTCTATAAAGTTCTGTGGCCCTTGGCTAAAACAATAATACAGTCACTCACAACTGTGGGATTTAAACACTATTTTAATATATACTTTTAATATATAAGTAATTTGAAATTAAAATATAGTTTAACATAACTTTAGCAAAACTGAACCGCTAATCGCTAGATTGATTTATGCTGATAATTTATTTAAAAAAAAACTTATCACCCCATCATTTCCAATACCCACTTATAGCTCCATATCTTATGAAGCAGATGAACTATCAAATGTCTTAGAATATACATTTTTTAAGCCAAAAGTGGATTTTCAATTCTTCCTTTACACATACACACATCGTAATTACTTTGGCTTTATTCGAAAGGCTTTTAGATAAAGGAACTTAGGCAAGAATGTCAATACACAAAAATATATTCATAATAAAACTCAACTATATAAAGTGTATTATGTATAACGTATAACAATATTTCAACTATGCTGGCATTATATGAAATGCAGTTGATGTTAATATTGCTCATAAAATTGAAGATATTTGCTGTTATTTCCAGCTGTTATTTGGAGGTATTCATTAATCATTTATATACCTATATACACACTTTGAAATCTATCCAACTGTCAGCGAATACGAGTCACGTCTTTGCCATAAGATACACGTTTTGAGGATTCGCACGGAACGTGCAACACCTGACAATTATGTAATTAAAACAAAAAACAGTTGCTGTTGAAAATTAGCGTTAAAAGCTAACGAATTATCGGTTGACAACCACAAGTATCGACAAGGCACGGCTAAATTTATGTTTATCGTGAGGCACCGGCAACTTAACACCCACATAAAATTAGTTGATGTTGCCAAATCGTTTTATTATATGATTTATGGTAGTGGCAATTCATATTTATATTGATCATTAATGAATTTTTAAGGCGCAGCCAACTTAACGAGTCCATCAACTTAATCAATGCTGCCAGATCGCTTAAATAGTGTTTATTATTGAAAATCATGTTGCATATCAACGTTTTGATCATGGGATAGATATCAGATCACCTTACTAGATTTTTCTAGCATAAAATACATTTTCCACTGATATTGGAAAAGCGGAAAAGGCATAAATTTCCGAATGCCTTTTTAAGTAACGTTAAAATCAGATGTTATGCAATATATATAGCTATTAATACATAGAGTTTTCCTTATTGTACAAACAATGGGTGCGTAAATTAGCTAAACAAAAAAAAAAATAATAAAATTAAATTTACAAAGAGAGTTAGCTCAGTGCGTTAGCCAATTAGATGCGCCGGGGAAGCGTTAAATGGAATTCCGAAGCAATTGCGATAACCATTCCAATTACAAGCTTTGTTTTCAAAGATGATTGCAATTAGGCTTTACGCAGGAGGTTTTTTCTGTTTCTTTTTTTTTTTTTTTTTTGGAGACGGGGGCGTACCGTTAGGCTGCTAGGGGCTGGGACCATAAAAAAAAAAAACTTAACGATGCATATAGCTTGAACAATGATATATGTATTGAATAATGCATTTTCTTTCTGATAGAGGTGATGGCCACTCGTCGAGGCCTGGCGAATGATTTTGTTAACAAAATGAATTATAATTACATAGCTCAGCTGTGAAGTGCTTTTTGGTATACTCTACTTGCAGTAGGGAAAAGGAGCATATTGGCCTTAAGTCTACTACTAAAAAAAACTATGTAGTTCTTAGGAAACGAAGTAAGACCCCTCCGAAGTTAAAAATATCTTAGGTTAAGAGTTAAACGTTCTTGAAAATGTATAACTGATTTTGACAGAATTTGTACTTGATTTCAGTACATTAAAATCTATATTTTTTCTGTATATTTTTATATTTATAGTAACTTATAATAATTATTTACATATTTTTATCCCATATTTTGTAAGCCATAATTGATTGATAAAGTTGCCACTTGACCCTACTCCCAACTATTGTCAAGCTAAAAACAGAGTATCGGACAGTCGAGCTCCACCTACGTTCTAATTTATATTTTGATTTGCCAATTCCGACTCCGACTCCTGCTTCGACTGGGACCGACGTCTCAGGTCGCGGAAAATAGCCGTAAATTCAATGCGAGAGGTGTGCCAGGTGTGTGGGAGAGCCGGAGGGAGTCAGTGGCGAGGGATTGCTAGGAATGCTCTCAAGTGCAACGCATAAATATTTATACCCCCCTCCACTCTGGCCGTCCAGGTGTCTAGCTGCGTGGCTGGCTGGGTTTTTGGCCAGCGCATTGACCGCCCAAAAACCGAGCGAAACGAAAGTAAGCAACTCCAAAGAAAGAGACGGCTGCAATGTCAACCCGATGGCCAAGCAGCGGAGCCGCTGCTGTTGTTACCATATGGCCACCATATGGCCAGGCCCGAACCTCCGCCGGTTGCGAATTGCCGGAAACGCGAAGACATATGCGTTTGTCTTGCGCGCAAAATTTATTTGACTCTACTTAACTGGCTAAAATGTTGGCCATGTGTGTGTTTCACCTTCCTGTATACCCTATAATCATGGAAAATGATTATAGTGAGGATTTTAATTTTTGCTTAAGTCGAGTGGAAGACCTGTCAAAAAATGTTATTTCTTACACTTCTTTTAGGTAAGAAATTTCTATAATAAGCAAGCTCAAAAATATTTCAAAAAAGCATTTTCCATAGCCTGGGCACAGACAATAAAAATAATAGGAATTTTATTTTCTTTGGTTAATGGAAAAAGAAGAAGAATCAGAAGTCTGTATGCATTCACAGATAAAAATTCAAGTCTGTGTCCAGGCTTCTCAACGCTCAATGGGTATCTCCAAGTCGCACACGCTCGCCGAAACTGTGGAGTTCAATATTGCTGCAGTGGTTTACGCATGCAGCAAATGCCCTGAGAGTGAGTGCCCCCCCCCCCCTCCACTGCTCCGCCCGCAGCAACATTAAACAGAGTTTACAAAAAAAAGAAATAAAAAAGAAAAAAAAAATGTTTCAAGCCACTTGAATGACTTAATGAATGAACAAATGAATGAATGAAGATGCCAGCGGTGTTGACAGTTAGAGGAGCAACTGTGGGCAGCGGTGCAAAGTGGGTTTACCACGCACAAGCCTCGTGTGGGTTTCCCTTGGGGTCGTTCAACGTTTCAGCTGGAAGACATTGCACTCTGAAAGTGAACCCAGCAACCAATGATAAAGGTGGAGCTTTTGGGGCTAACAGGAAGCGTGGGAAAGGCGGTTAGAGAAAATGGATGGAAAATTGAAAATAGGGAGAGAGATGAAGAGAGGCTGCCACAGGGAGATCAATACCCTTACATGGCCCAAGTTTATATATATATAGCCTTGCAGATATGTAAGTAGAAAATGTGCAACATATTTTTACACATAATATAAGAACTCAATTTTGACCTATGATTTATATTATGCCTATATGATACAGTAATTAGCGATTGCTAAGTTTTTGTAAAGGTAGCTTGAAAACCGAAAACATTTTGATATGAGCATTTTATTTTCAACGGATTGTTTCTATAAGAGATATTTTGTAGATATTTATAAGGTTTGGAAACATATGCGGTCATTAAATAAATTTGCACAAACTCAATTTTCGACAGGCGGCTATAAAAATATAAAAATAAAAATCAAGTATACATTGTCTATTAAAAAACATTTTAAAAAACACTCGGCAAGGGTACAAAAAATGTACATCATAAACAAAATAAATTTTTGAAATTCCAGTTAAGCCCCGCAAACAGTTGTCTTGAATAGCCTAGGGTATAAACCCGTTCCAAAATAATCGCAAACAGGCTTAAGCCCTGCTTAAAGGGTACAAAAGTGATTCAGCTAAATAAAGTCTTGTGAAATGCGTTGGCAATGGAATTTTATATATCGCCCATCAGCATGACATAGATAATTGATATATGTATAAAATATATATGTACCCCGTTTTTGATTGTGTGGATATTGCAGTGTTTGCAATGCGATCAGTGTTTAGGTAATAAAATCAACAAGTGATCTAGAGTTGCAGACATAAAATCAATAATAAGCCGATAAGCAAACCTGTAAGTCGTTCACGATCAGTGTCAAGTGGAGCTGGGAAAGCTTTTGGCAAAAGCTTCGAGCGGCAAGAGAAGACAGCAAAAATAAAAAAGAAGCCAGTGAGAGTGCTCCGATCGTGAGTGCACGATTACGAGATACCCTGTAGGCAGCTGCGAGCTGACGTAACATGATTTAACTTATTTTTCTTGATTTACTTCTTTACATTTACGTAAATTTAAGTATACGTACCATTTAAGTATACCAAAAATCAAGATCTTGAAGGAGTATAATTTATATATATATATATATATCATTGTATAATTGTCGAAAATGAAAATGTTCGATCTACTTTAATAATAATATCGCAGATATGCTCAAGAAACTGCGACTGACAATCGATACATATCGGTTTGAACTAAGTAAGACGTAATTGTCAAAAAAAAAAAAATTAAACTTGATTATATTTATTCTTTATATGCCTTATGCGAAGCTAAAACTCAGATCGATATTTATATTATTATCTTATAGTCACCGAAATCGATGCGGCTCATTGGCCGGGTCAAAAGTTTGCACAACTGCAATATACCCTATCTGAAACATTGTCAATGACTGCAGGGTCCAAGAAAACTAAACAAAAACCAGCTCAAACGTTGGACAGCGCACGTAGACGCAGACCAAGACAAAGCCGTAGACGAAGGAGCAGCAGAGAAGGCAGACGCCAATAAAGACGCAGACGAATGAAAACGAAAGTGCAGCCGCCGTGGTCATGGGGCAGCTTTTGCTTTCGGCGTGCCATCGGCTTCAGCTTGGGCGAAGAGCTTTTTTTGGGGCTTGTGTGGCGGCTGCGCTGAGGCGATTTGTTCATTGAACAAGTCGAGCCCGTGGCGTGCGTATCGTACAGTCAGCGCCCGCTGTCTACGACTGTCTACAATTATATAAAAACAAAAAAAAAACACCAAATAAATAATAGCAAAGAAGAAGATCGCTATAAACTAACTGTAGGCCACGCGTGTTGTACATAAAATCAAATCAAGTGAACTTTGCGACGTATACCTTTTAGGTGTACCCAAAACTTTTTAACTATTTTTATTTTTTTTTTTTTTAATTTTTTGTTGAAACGTTGCAAGCAAGAAAAAACAGTGAAGAGATATATATGTATATGTGTAAAATGTGCAAAACAAAGGAAAGTGGCAAGCGGTTGCGTTTGTGGTAACTGCAGGCGAGGCAACGCTTGCAGCGGCAGACAACAGCAGCGGCAGCGGCAGCGGCAGCGGCAGCGGCAGCAACTGCAGCAACAACTGCAGCCGTAGCAGCAGCAACAGCACAGACAGCGACAACAAGCGGAGGCAAGTTGACAAAGTGTCTTGTACTAAACACAGACACACACACGTAGCTTAAGCTATCCACGCACTTGATTTACTTGTCCTAATTTTCACTTTTTGGAAAGCGCGCAACGCTTGCAATTCGCTTATGTAATCTTAACATCAACTTCAGCTTGATATCCGATCGCGTTTTCATTACCAATACACATTTCGAGTCCATACTAGTTCAAGATTATTTTTTAATCATTTGATTAGCGCTTAAACACAATCTCTATACCATTTTTTGATTCCCATTCAATGGCGTTTGTGTAATTTTTAAAATATTTTGCATAATATTTTAACACTATTTTGATACAAATTGCATTTCCTTGTAACACGACTTCATTTATATTTCAATACTCTTTCATTCATTTCATTTTAATTTTATATTAATTTCATTTCAATTCGATTTCATTTCCTTTGTATGCTATTTAGTCAGGCTTTCAAAATCTGTTTGCATACCTTATCAGTTCCAATTTTATTTTCATTCCATTTAATTTATTTTTCATAGTCATTTCTCTACCATTACAATTGTATATTCATTTTTCAGTTTCAAAAATTTTAAAACCATATTTATATATGGTTTTCTAAGCCATTTCAATTCTTTCGCATTAACATTTTAATACTTCAATACAATTTGTATAAGAATAATTGCATAATAATAATTTAATTGTGTACTATTTCATTACTATTTAATTCCAATTCCTTTCGTTTCCATTCCATTCCATTTTAATATTTCATTTTATTTTATTTTTTTAATTTTATTTATCTATTTAAAATTTCTATATGATTTCCATTACTCGCATAATTTGAATCATTTCAAATTCATTTCCACATCGTTCCCATTTCCACGTCCATTTCATTAGCATTTCTCCGCACATATTGCCACCCATTTGAATTCCGTGCCAGTTGCGCGTTCTTATGCAATTGCAACTTCGGGCAACAACGCGAGTGTTCGCGCTCGCCCGGCGCACGCCGCCACTCGAAGGCAACATCATTTCCCTTTAGGCCACCGAACGTGCTCGCAGCTCACACTTTCTACCTTTCGGCTGTGCCGCCGTCGCCGTCGCCGTCGCCGTCGCCGCCGACTCGCACCTGCGCGCGCAAATTATTATCAATTTGTGCACGTCGAGGCTATAAATAGCCGATCATGCGGCTACTGCTGCATAAAACGATTAAGCGGAAAACCAGCCGAAAGGAAAGTAAGCGCCGATAAACAACAAAAAAAAACACAATAAACAAAAAAAGAAAAACAGTAACACAAAATGTCCCTGCTTGGGCGCCTTGATCACTTGATTGGCATTGGCAGAAAATCAAGTTCATAGCCAAGCTAGCGGATATAGACCAAAGCGTAGCTGGAAAACTGGAAAAACAAAAGGAGACAACAACTTGTCACATGTCCGCAGCAAATGTGGACAATGGGCAAAAAGACAAGCAGCAAATAAGACATGTTATGGCGTGGATGTTATCGATAACATGTACTTCATGACCAAAATATTTGTTCAACTTGCTGTTTACTAAAGTAAACATTGCCAAAGAAAGTTTTGCTGTGCATGTTATCGATAACAATTATTGCAAAAGGTTTACAGAAGCTGTTATCGAAAACTTTGCGGCAGACAGTATCTATTATCTTGATATGATTGTGAGATACAAAGTGCGCTTCACGAAACGGGCATTAAGTCAGCATTGTCGCTGTTGTTATCGATAACATATACATTTCGACTGCAACGAACAAAAGTTCGCTAATGGTTATTATGAGCAAGAGTCGGAAAACCGAAACTTTTGTCACAAATGTTATCGATAAGCTCTGGCTGTCGGCTTAGCGACTTGGCTAATGTGCCGTAACTTTGGCCGGAAATATGAATGGGACTTGGCGCCAGCAACTAAGCGACTAACTAAGTAATAAACCAACCCGGCCAACTGACTGGCTGACTAATTAGTCGCGCATATCTATTTTTTATACTATTTTGTTGTTGTTGTTTTTGGTATACCAAACGCAACGAGCGTGACTCAGGTGAGAAAGTGTCAAGACCTGCAGATGGGCTTTATGGCAACGCTGAGTGACCCACTAAAACCGCTAAGCTGAGCAAACAAAAGTGTAAGAAAAATATGAAAAACAAAACAACGACAAACAATAAAGTGCCTGCACCGAAAATGAGCAGGCAATGTCATCAATTATAAGCCGTAAACTAAGCCCAGCCGTAATTAAAAGCTGTCAAATCATAATTGACAGACAGAAGGACAGATAGACGGAGAGGCCGAACCGAACTGTGGAGCTCTATGTGAGCGGCTTTTCTAACAATGTGTAAATTGCATAAGAAAGCAACAACAGCAACAACAATACCAACCTATAGCCAAGCAATCGACAACAACGACAGCCGCTCATCAGGGAACTGGAGCTAAGGCCATAGCTGTAGTTGCCAGTTCAGTTAGGAGAGGGGGCCGCGAGGGGGCTCCACATATATACATATGATGTAAAGCCACAAACACACACAGAAATTCAATGAATGAAGAAAAGCCCGAAAAAAGTCGAAATGCTATTGCATCACTTCAGGCAGAGCGGAGCGCTGCATTTGTGGCGATTGAGCTGGAGATGAAGATGGGATCGAGATGAAGATGAAACCGGCGCTGGCCCAAATCACAAATGGGGTCTGTCCCAAGGGCGTTGCATAAATTAACGTGTTGCACTGCAAACGCGTTCGACGTTTGCTGTTTTTGCTTCTTCTTTTTCATCATCTCTTTTTTTAACGGTGCTTTTTGATTTGCTACATTTTGTGTAGATGTTCGCAGTTGGTTTATGGCTCAGTTATAAGCCAACCGCGAAGACGGCCAAAACGCGACGGCTCTAAGCGAGACATTGAAACTCTCCGCACTTGTTGTCAATTACATTTTTTACGTTTTTATTTCGGGTAAAGTGCAAAAAACAAATAGTATTATTACATAAATCTTCAACTATAAAATTTAATAGTGCAAATAAACATACTTAAAGAAACAAGTTTAAGCAACTAAGCAAATAATATACCTAAAAATATTACAAATTAGTTACTTTTAAACTTTAAAAAAATATATAATAAAAAATAATATATATATACGCATTCAACAACAATAAATATTGCAAAAAGAAAATACATTTTATACAAGTACATATAAAAATTATATTTTTAAATAATCTACAGATAAAATAGTCAAACAGTTAAAGCTTTAAACTTGCCCAAGCAGTAGGAAGCTATGAAAAAAAAACCCACATTGCACTTCAAGTGCAATTCCAGCTGCAACTCTCCCACAATTCCCTCCCTCCCTCCCTCCCTCCCTCCCTCTCCCTCTCTATCTATCTTCCCACCACTATCGCTTGCTCTTCCTATCTCTGACTGGGGATTGCTTTCACTGGTATCGTTTAAATCGACCACGACAACATTTTGTTGCATAGACTGGAAAAACCACAGCAGCGTCTACCGGACAGCGGGCAATTAAAGCTGACACTCGGACGGACGGCGGGTAGCCGGGACAGGCAATAAATGACATTCAAGCAAACAAACCAAATAACGAAATTGCATTTTACAATAACTAAAACACAAACACAAAAAAATAAAATAGAAAAAGAAAACCAAGAAAACTTGAGTATTGCGCTTTTCCGCCTGGCGGCATTGAACTTGAAAAACTTGAACCGCATCGCATAATCGTAGCTTAACAAACAACAGTTAGACCAAAAGCGAGCGACAGAGAAGGCGCGAGAGAGACAGGGAGGGAGAGTGCGAGGGGGTGACAGAGATGTTCGGCGAGTGCAATCGCGCATGTCTATAATGAGATGCCGTTTTGACATCATTTGAATTTTGATTTTCAATCTGCGATTTGATAACATTTTTTTTCTTTCTTTTTCTCTTTAATTTTATTTTATTTTATTTTTTTTTTTTTTGTTGGTGCTTGCGAAAAATGTAAACAAGTTCGTTGCCTAAGTCTTTTGTTTGCCACCGCATGTTGTGGCAGCTGCGTGCGTGAGCGTGTGTGTGTGTGTGCGTGTGTTTGCGTGTGCTGTTCATGCAAATGAACGTCAACAATTGGCCAATTGGATTGCTAAATCAACGTCAACGCTTCCGCGCTGAGGCCATCCATAATTATGTAGTTCAGAGAGCTCGTAAATACGATGTGACATCGGATGATATAAGAAGTTTGAGATTGTGAGAATTAGTGAGAATATGTGTGAGAAAGATCGGGTGAAATATGCACACGAAAAGGGGGCAAATGTGATGTGAAGCAAAACAACAACAGCTAAAACTATCTAGTTAATTGCGTTCAGATTGGATTAGATAAGATTGGACTGGCTCAAATTATATATATTAGCTTTATGAGGCATTGAGATTTGCAGTTGAGCTCAAAACCAACAGAGCGTGATATAATGACTTGTAACTGTGGGTTATCTCTGTGATTAAGATACAACGAGGAGCTCCATTTTCCGGACAGACAATTGTATGGCAAGATTAACTATAAAATAAATCAGTTGTCAGGTTAGGACAACTCAGGTAGCTTAACTTAACAGCTCTTATAAATTCATTCTCGATCGGCATTAATGGTTTTTCTTTGTCAATAATAAATAATAAAATAAATTAAAATTAATTATATAGCTGTATATATCTTCTGTTCTTAATTAATCTTCGGACACCACAGATAACTGTTCCAGCTTGTTTCCATTCATATTTAAATCACCTATTAAGTGTGTTCTTTTCCATAAATCCCATTCAAAACGAACTCAATAGAATTTTGTGGCAGTTCGCCAGATAACAACAATTTCAATTTATGCTTTTCAGCTTTTGTTAAAAAATTCATTTAAAACTAATAACTTTTAAATAAAATAAAATAATATATGTAAAGAATTAATTATTAGATTGAAATTTGTATGGTTATGGTTAACCATTTATCGGAGACCAATTTATTCTCTAATATTCTCTAATTGTTCACTGCCACTTCTTCAACTTCCCATTGCAGTTCTGTCCATATTGCGGTTGAAATATGGGCCAAGAGATATCGCAACAGCAGCAGCAACACCACAACCACAACCACAACCAAAACCACAACCAGAACCAGAACCTGAACCACAACCTGAACCTCAACCACAAGCGCGGACAGCCGCATCGCAGGAGCTACAAGGATCCCATCTATACGCCCGCCAGCCACCTGTCCAGCAGCTCCAGCTCGAACAGCACCGACGACTACGACGCCAACTATCGACTGCGCCACAAATACAACCTGACCAAGCAGACGTACGAGCGCACCAAGATCCTCGCCGGGAACGCGACAAATCGCAGCAGCCTCCCGTCGCACGGTGATTCGCACTACGCGAAGCTGAACGGCAAGTATCTGCAGCGCAGCAGCTCGCAGAGCTCGGACAGCGGCATTTACAACTCCTCGTGCCACTGCTCGTCGCTGTCCTCGCTGTCGGCGGTGAGCAGCAGCTCGGCCAGCTCCAGCAGCGGCTGTCCCAGTTCGCTGCTGTCCAGCAAGTCCAGTCGCTCGCTGGACAAGCAGAAGCACTATCTGAGCCATCATCTGTATATCAAGTCGTATCTGGACATTTTGGAGGAGGACGAGCGCGCACGCGCCCACTTCAAATCGGCGCGACCGGGCGGCATTCGCAACTATACGCCCAAAATACTTGGCGGCGGCGATTCGGGCAGCTCAACGCTGTCGGCCAGTGCACCCGCCGCCAGCTTCGGTTATCCCAGCGCCAGTCAGGCGGCCAAGCAGCGGGCGAGCGTCGGCCCCAGCTCCGGTTCGGCGGCCGCCGTCGTAACCGCCAGAAACTGTCAGGAGGATCCCTGGATTTGACAATTACTGAAACATGGCGTTTGGCACAATGACGTCTTTGCTTGGCATGATCCCGCTACTGGCGATCGGCATGAATTTCTATCGCTATCAAAGCGTCGATCCCGAGAACAAGGTCCAGGAGCCATCAATCGTAAGTAACGAACGCAGGACAGGTCCGAAACGGGCAGCTTAGGGGCAGGGTCCTACTGGAAGAGTCTTTAGACCATGAGTTCATCATCATTCTTGACCAAACAGGAATTTTCCCTTAAAGGACTTTTTATTGGCGCTTCAACTCCCAGGGTTAGCTACAATTCTTTAAAAAACAACGTACAAGGAAGTCCCAAAGAAGGAGGAATACCTAAAAGGGGCAATTGTAAAAGGGACATTTATAGTTCCGAAAAGAGATTTCGCAGTGGACACTCAGTAATAATAAGAGGACATCATAAACCTGAACAAACGCAGGAAGAGACTTTGGCTCATAAAGAGAGAAACTCCTAGGGAATCGGAAAGTTCAGATGCAATTTTGGTAAATGAATAAATAACCGGGTAGTGAAAACAATCTCAATCTTGACTTTGACAATCGATTGGTGACTTAAGTACAGAAATTCTTTATTGAAAATATGATTTGCAAGTCCAGACATTTATATTCTGATAGTTCGAAAGAAAGTTAAATAGCCAGAAAAGTTTCTAAAGCAAAAAAAACTAAGAAATTCGAGAGGAAGTCCGGTAGACTACAAGCAAAAAAAGTTGTACAACTCGTAAAGACGAAATAACCAGATAGTTAAATACTGGAGGAGGTCTACCCCAATCTGATCTCTCGATTAGCACCACTCACACTTTGAATCTTTACAGATACGGCGCCAGTATGACTTTGTGGTGATTGGGGGCGGCTCCGCTGGCGCTGTGGTGGCCAATCGTTTGAGTGAGGTGCGCAACTGGACGGTGCTGCTGCTGGAGGCGGGCGGCGATGAGACGGAGATCTCGGATGTGCCCGCGCTGGCGGGCTACCTGCAGCTGACCGAACTGGACTGGAAATACCAGACGTCGCCCTCGTCGACGCGTCAGTATTGTCAGGCGATGAAGGGCGATCGTTGCTTCTGGCCGCGCGGCAAGGTCCTCGGCGGCAGCTCCGTGCTGAATGCGATGGTCTACGTGCGTGGATCGCGTAACGACTACGATCACTGGGCCTCGCTGGGCAACACCGGCTGGGGCTACGATCAGATGCTCAAGTACTTTTTGAAGTCGGAGGACGTGCGCAATCCGTATTTGGCGGCGACGCCCTACCACGAGACGGGCGGCTACTTGACCGTACAGGAGGCACCCTGGCGCACGCCGCTCTCCATAGCCTTCCTGCAGGCGGGCATGGAGATGGGCTACGAGAACCGGGACATCAATGGCGCCAAACAGACGGGCTTCATGCTCACCCAGAGCACCATACGCCGCGGCGCCCGCTGCAGCACTGGCAAGGCATTCATCCGACCCGTCCGGCTGCGCAAGAACCTGGACGTGCTCCTCCACGCGGAGGCCACACGGCTGCTGCTCGACAAACAGAAGCGCACCGTCGGAGTGGAGTACATGAAGGCGGGCCGCAAGCAGGTGGTCTTCGTGCGGCGTGAGGTCATCCTCAGTGCCGGTGCGCTCAACTCCCCGAAGCTGCTGATGCTGAGCGGCATCGGTCCAGGGGAGCACCTGCAGGAGCACAATATACCCGTCGTATCCGATTTGCCGGTGGGCAACAATATGCAGGATCATGTCGGTCTGGGTGGACTCACATTTGTCGTGGACGCACCGCTGACGGTGACAAGGAATCGCTTTCAGACCATACCCGTTTCCATGGAGTACATACTGAGGGAGCGCGGCCCGATGACCTTTTCGGGCGTTGAGGGCGTCGCCTTTTTAAATACCAAATATCAAGATCCGGGCGTCGACTGGCCGGACGTACAGTTTCACTTTCTGCCCAGCTCGATCAACTCGGACGGCGGCGAACAGATACGCAAGATCTTGAATCTACGGGACGGCTTCTACAACACGGTCTACAAGCCGCTGCAGCACAGCGAAACCTGGTCGATATTGCCGCTGCTGTTGCGGCCGAAGAGCAGCGGCTGGGTGCGATTGAACTCACGGAATCCGCTGCAGCCGCCAAAGCTGATACCCAATTATTTTGCACACCAGCAGGATATCGATGTGCTCGTCGAGGGCATCAAGCTGGCCATCAATGTGTCCAATACGCAGGCCTTCCAGCGCTTTGGATCGCGCCTGCACAATATACCGCTGCCCGGTTGCCGGCACCTGGCGTTCCAGTCGGACGCCTACTGGGCGTGCTGCATCAAGCAATTCACGTTTACCATCTACCATCCGGCTGGGACCTGTCGCATGGGTCCCAGCTGGGATGTGACGGCCGTCGTCGATCCGCGACTGCGCGTCTATGGCGTCTCGGGGTTGCGTGTTGTGGACGCCAGCATTATGCCCACCATAGTCAATGGTAATCCGAATGCGCCGGTCATAGCCATTGGCGAAAAGGCGTCGGATATGATAAAGGAGGATTGGGGCGCACGAAGGCCACCACCACCACCACCACCACCACCAGCACAACCAGCAGCAGCAGCACCACCACCACTAGCACCACCAGCAGCAGCCACTGGCTAGCTGCTTTGTTATGTCTATTGTTAATTTCATCAACTAGTCAAATGTGTGTGTAATTAATATTATTTAAAAACATTTTTTTTTTTATGTCTTCTTGTTGCAACAACATCTTGTTTTAGTTTAAGTTTTCGATTATGTAACTTTATTTTATCCTATTTTATTTTATTTTATTTTGCCTGTTAAATATTTATACAACTATCTTTATTTATTGCTGATATCTGATATTATTTTATTTTATATCTGTTTAGTTGCCTAACGATTAAAAACATGAACTTTTAAAATATTTTCATAGTGTGTTTTAAATTTTGACTGGTTTTTACATAAATGCCTTGGTTCAAAACATGTTTCTTGAATTTGTTTCGATTATTAAAATCAAAAATTCATTTTATAAGAAATATGGTTCGGTGAAGATTTAGGTTCGGTTCACGATACTAACGATATAAACTAAACTATCTTCCTGATCAAAAATAAAAATGTACTATTTGTATATATGTGTATTACTATATTTTAAAAATATTTGATTTCTTAAAGCATTAAGAAATTAATGTTCGATTTGTCACCATTTAAAACCGGTTTGTAACTAAGCTAAAAACACAGCAGAAAATTTGAATGAGCTCCCCGCAGGTATGCTACAGTTTTTTGAACGCAGCGAGTGCACAAACCCAATCGCTATTTGCACCGAGCATAGACACGCACCGTAGCGCGAACAGTCAACAGCTTTTGTTTCGGCTGTCACGTATACGTGATGTTGGCCATTTAAACGTTTTGGGGTTTTGGCTTCCTGCTTTTTGGTAAAAATTAAAAGCCTGGCCAAATGTCAAATTACCGAAAACTTGACTGGCAATCAAATAAAATCATAATACAATTTCCGTGACTAACCGAGCGACTGCGAGGGGCGTTGCACATAAGTATTTCCTGCTTGAAAGAGCTGCAGCGAAGCCCACTTTATGTGCTCCCCCGTCACCCCCTCTCTTCCATTGCTGCTCAAGTGTGCCAAGGTTAGACATTAAAAGTTACGCATTGGCGACATTTTTTATGTTTTTTTTTTTTTGTTATTGACAGCGCTCACGTTTTATTTCGTAGGTGTCAGCCGGGGAACGGCCCAGACAAACAGTTAAAACAGGCAGTTAAATCGGTTAGTTGAGTTAGCCGAGTTAGCGGCGCGCAGCTAATGCGCTCGATCAATACTCTGCGGCATGGCCCAATTGGTTGACCATTTCAATTGTTAGTCGCAGCGGCAATTTTTTTGTTTTGCTTTGTTTTTTTTTTTTTTTTGTGGGCCATTTCCCAATAAACAATTCACAATCTGCATTTCGCGCATGGCCATAAAAAGAATGTTGAGTTGGAGTGGAAGGCAGACTCTAAGATACCCTGTGGTCGCTTGGGCATTTTTATCAGCCAAATTGACAAACTCAAAAAATTAGGTCTGTGGTTTGATTTACGGTTCAATGAACCTGCCTCGGAGGCCAAACAATTTATATTTTTGCGTTCAAAATGTACTGTCGTATTAAAGTTTAACCCAGTCATTTCTCAAAACGAAGAATAATAAAAGATTAAAAATAAAATAATACAAATTAATATTTTGTGGGTGAATATATAATATATGCTTAAAACAGCCAAGTCGCGCCATCATTAAGTTACCCTAAATCCACAGCGTATTCAAAATCACTTGCAAAAGTGCTGAGCTGAGAGCTGGTCATAAACCACCCAAGGCGTTTCTTATATAAGGCCCTTTAGACAGCCGCCCAAGACTCAAAGTAAATATTTGATTTGAATTAAACGAAATGCCAAGTCATAGCCGCAAACTGTTGGTGTACAAAGGGCGGGCCGGGGCGATGGGGGGCGGGGCAGAGCCTGGTTAATGTGGCATACGTGCGTCCAAAATGTAATGGAAAGTGTTATGCGAAAGACGTTGGCCAAAAGCAGAAGCGAAATAGTAAACATTAAAAAAAGGTAAGCAGCAAAAGAGCTGATCATAATGACGAAGAGCCAGATGATCATGACGATCATGATGATGACACACAGCAAACTGTTCAAAGTGTCTGTGGTCAGTGCGGCTACGAATTTGGGTCATTAATCGGCTGAGAGGCTGCCAAGGGGCAAAAACAATGCAACAGACAAACTGGGAACGAAATAGCAATTGGCACATTTTGTTGTTGCATTTGCTGTTGTTGTTGTCGAAGATGTTGTCTGGCCAGTTGTTGTGTGCGTCGCTAATGTGTGTGTTGCAAGTTGAGCTGGGCGTGGACTTGTCGTTTATTTCTTTTTTGAGGATCAGCTCGTACCTATCTCAACACAATTGCAGAAGACATGTGAAAAGGTGTTACAGCATCGGGTTTTAACAGATATTGAAAGTCCGTTAACCCGTTTCTAGCCGATTTCAAAGCGGGATTTATCTAAAGGCCAAGCTAAAGAAAAAATGGATTATTAAATGCATTATTTAGGATGCAAGTGTAGCCTAATTTTCACACAGATTCCAGATTCAAATACAGAATTATTATAATAGAGAAATTCAAAATCCATCTACAGTTCAATTGTTAAAGTTTAAAGACGAACAATTAAATACGAAAATAACAACAATCTGCTTTATAATAGGTTTTCAAGTAAATTTACATATAACTTTTATTGCTAAGAGAAGAATGCTAAATTTAAATGTGGGCCTATAGGAAAAAATGTTAAGACAATGACAGCTGACAGTAAAAGAGAGAGAGAGAGAGAGATCAGTAACCAATGGTAATCAAATCTCAAGTCGAGTTGAAAATGAGCCCCCAATCGAAAAGACGCGTACAATCAAAGCTTAAAGGGGGTACTCGAATTATGGCTGTGGAATGCATTGGCAAATACACTATCTAAAAATTCCGCCCCATGACTATCCCATAAATGCCGCAACAGACGGCAGCGAGTCGAGTTTATGTGTCGACGTGATGTCGAACACATTTGACGAAAAAAGTGAAGAAAAAAAGAAGAGGGAAAAACAACAAAATATAAAACGAAGCCGGCAAAAGCAGCTGTCTTCAGATACGGCACCAAATTGAATAATATCTGCTTAATTTCGGTCAATTATGCCGCCCGAATCCAACCAAAACGAACCGAACCAAACCGAACCCGAAGCCAAAGCGAAGTCACGGCAAGGCCGGGTGGGGCCGGGTCGGGCGGTGCGGAACGTGGCGGGGCCAGCCCCACCAAATGCCGGAGACATGTAATTTCGTTTGCAATTCAGTTATTGGGGGGCTGCTGGGGGGGGTGTTGGCCAGGAATCTGGGAAACGCTCGGCAGCATTGTCAAAAAAAAACTACACTTTTTTCGGTTTTTTTTTTTTTTTTTTTTTGAGCAGTTCGATGGAAATGCTTACGTCATGAGCCAAGTGGAAGGTGTCTGTCCCGGCACTTGATTGGGCTCACGTAGGCCGCAGCCGCTGCTTGGAAATTTCGTTTTTTTTTTGTCTTTGTACCTGCCCTTAGCCAGAGCAAAAGTCTTTAACTGGTCATTAATTGGATGCGGTTGCAGCAATGCCAGATCAGAGACAGAGCGGATCCGAGCAGAGCTCAGCACAGAGTAGCCAGCAGCTCAGAGCTGAGAAAGGTTCATTTGCTTCCTGGCGCTCAAAGCGAAAGTAATTTTTCCGAACTTTTTTTTCTTTTTTGAAATACCCTGTAGGTTAAATATGGGCTAAAAAGGGTTTCTTAAGTATTTGCGAGCGTTTGTTAGGAGAACTAACTGTCCAAAATACATACTATATTTGTACCCTTTTTCACCTCAAGCTAGAGATGAGCGAAAGCTGCTTTTTTTAACGTTTAAAAAATAAATATATTTTTCAAAGATTGATTTAATTTTTTTATTTTATTATTATAAAATTTTTTAGGACTCTTTGTTTTTAAATAAATTTTGTATCTTAATATTCACTTTATTAACACAATTGAAATGTCAAAAGTTGATGGAAAATAAGCAGAAAATTTAGAAAGGAGCCAAAGCTCACAACAGAGAGTATCTTCTAGTCATGCCCACTCGTACAGTGCACTTTTACCTGTTGGCTTTTGGCCATATTTAGAGGGCGGCCGCATTTCATTTTTGCCAACATCAGCGAAATGAATTTTGGCAATTTCGGCGCTTGGAACTGCCAGCCGTCTACCCCCAGTCAAAAATAAAAAGAAATGTAAAAGAAGGCGCGCTAATTGCACATTAACACCCAGCCACTACAACAACAACAGCAACAACAACAACAACAACAACAAGTTGCAAAAACATTTCAACATGAGCCACTAAATCTTCAGTTGTTTTTAAATTTCAGTTTCAGCTTTTCTCTCTTTTAATTTTTCCTTTTTTGCTCAAGATTACATAAATTATAGCCGCAAGTTGGGTAGTTGACACAAAATAAAAATCAACGTGGCAAATGGAGCAAAAACATTTGCAGCAGCCTGTCCGCCCGCCTGTCAAATGCTTGCCACTGCTTTAAGGCTCAATCATTGCTCTGTCAAAAGTTAATTAGAGCCAACTTTATTTACCATTTTGAACTTGCAATTTCTACGCACTTTTCTACTTGTATCCATCTGCTGCCTGGGGGAATACAAGGTATGTAATTTGCGGAATGCGGTCACACAAGCAACAACAGGCAACAACATCAAATTAAGCGGCAGCAACAAGTGTGTTAACCACAATTTTGGGGGCAACACTAATTAACCAAGTTAGGCTTGCCATACACAAAATTCTTGCCGCTTTTCTTAATGATTCACCCGGAGCCAGATTCCACGGGCATATTCGAGTTGAATCGCATTCCTGTTGCCTGCTCATTTGCTATTGGTGAATGTGTCTCTCTGAATAAATGGAGTTGAATCAAGTGCTAAAGTATAATTCAAGACTTGTTTTCGATTTCAGGAATACAAGTGTTTACGATTCTGTAAAAAATGGCGGCCTAAGACTGCAAGATAAATTAAAACTATACTCTTAATATCGAGTGTTCGATAAATTATCGATATTCTATCGATCAATTCATTCATATTGATGCTTGACAATAACTTATCGATAAATTTGCCATTATTGTCAATATTGCGATTAACTTATCGATAACTAATCAATATATATTTGCCAAAAGCTTAGTGACATCTTTTCGATACCTTATCGAAAATTAAGTAGTTTTAAAGCTTTAATTAATGGACTTCAAATTCATGTTTTATCTCTATCCCATCCTGTTTAAGCTATCCTGTTCAACATTATCCAATTTATTTAAATCATCAAACTTTTTAATACCATTGCTTTTTTATCTCAGCTTAGTAAGATTTAATACTCTGTTTCCTAACAAGTTGCCAGAGTTTATTCACCTTTCTCTATATACTGCTCATTAGTATCTTCTTTTCATAGTTTTGTTCAGTTCGTTATGCTAAGAGTGTAGGGAGACTTTGTTAGGCAGATATAATTATAACTATTTTAATTATCTGTGCCATCATTACACTAATTATAAGCATTCTTATTAACTTGATCATGATCATAAAACCTCTACACATTAAGTTCAAAACTATTCAAGCTTATATTCTGCATCTATTGTTAGTCATAATCCTAACTGCCTCATTTATCATTATTATTTCTATTATTATTTTCATCATTGTGACTTTTTCAAATTTGGTTTTTAATTTATGATTTTTGAGGCTCATATTCTTGAGCAAGTTTTCGCAATGTATCTCTCTTTCTCTGTGTCATCGTTGTCATGAACTATCTTCACTGTCATCATCATCGTCATTATTATAGTCACGTTCATTTGCTTGTCTTATCAGCGCATCGAACATGTTTGATCTGCAACAAGTTTGATGCCGATGTGCCAATAATATGCAACAGCTGCGCGCTTGCTAACCATTTGCCTTAGTTGTTGTTGTTGACATCGCAATTGTTGTCGTTGTCGTTGTCGTTGCCGTTGCCGTTGCCGCTGTTGCCAAACAGTTGCCGATGCTGCCGACGCTGCTGACGTCGTCGTCGTCGTCGCCGTTGCCGTTTGGCTCGTTTGCACGGATTTCGCGTTAAAGTTTGCGTTCAGTTGAAAGCGTGCAACGCAGCCGCACGGACGCAGAGCTCCACACAGAGCGATTAACGATAAACGATATACGATATTTATATATACCACATTATTTTTTTTTTTTTCGTTTCTTGTCTCGTCGCGCGCGCAGGATACGCCCCATCTGTCCAACCCACGGAGGCAAACGAATTTTTGTGTTTTGTGCGCGTAGAATATCAAGTAAGCAACGATTTCTACCGATCAACGCGTGTGTGTGTGTGTGTGTGTGTGTGTGTATGTGTGTGCATGTGTGTGTGTGTGCTTGTGTGAAAGGAAATGCAGTTAAGGTGAAACCCTGGCTAAAGCCCAAGCTGATTATTTCCGCTGCAGGGACAGGTGCAACAGCAACAACAACATCAACTTTTGCCGGACTTGTTGACATTGTTGTTGGCAGAAAAAAGTCCAGTCAACTTGAGAGTACCCTTCACAAAACTAGAAACCCATATGGTCTGCGTTTTTGGGCGAATGCAAAAGGCACTCAAGTGCGACTACAAAAACATCAACAGCAGCAGCAACAATTGCAAGCGGCAACATTTTGCAATCGCCCACAACAACAACAGCAACAACACCGACACACACGAGTGCGAGATACATTTGAAAAGATATATGGGATACTTGGGTAAAAGGAAAAGCAAGAAAAACATTGACGCAGCGCTTTCATAGATAAGTAGGCTACAACAGCAACAACAGCAACAACAACAACAACAATCGCAGCAACGGCAACAATCGTAACAACAACAACGATGACTTCTTTTTTTTTTTGCAAGCATGAGCAAGCAATGCAAATACCCTTTACTCTAAAACAAACAACGCCCACGCTTCGAAGCTAAGTGAATGTAGCTTAGCATGCGCTTAAACTGCTTGAGAATTACAAGCAAAGAACGCTTAAAATCAACTTTAGTTCGTGTTAATTGCCTAACAGTTTAATTGCAAGGAAGTTAAACTAAATGTAATATTACTAAATATTCATTGACTTAAGGTTAAAGTGCACATTAAAGTATTCCATAGTTAACAAAATGTTTAAATATGTTTATATATTAGCCCACTATGAGTGTATTAACGCTAGGTTTATTCAGCTTCTTACAAAGAACATGTGAATAAATGTTTGTAAATTCTTAAAAATGTATATGAAAGTGGCAACATCCGCGTTGTTAAATTGAAAGCAAGTTTATTGTTTAGCAATTCCACTCACGTGCTAAAATCGTACTATCGGCTTAAAGAACCAGAACAAACGTACAAATTATTTAATGTTTTCAAATATTCAAGCGGATGTTAACTTTGACAGCAACATGCGGCTACTTCCCCTTAATGCAAAGATAGTTTTTCAACAGCCGGCAGTTTTAGCATTTCCCCAGAAAAAATACATTTTTCGCTCTGCTGCAGAAAAACTAAACAAAAGACTTAGGACACAAACGCGTGAATGTTGCTGCATATTTGCTAATGAAGAGCCAACACGCAGCAGCAGCAGCAACAACTGCAACAGCAACTGCAGCAACATCAATTAATCATTGCAATTTAGTGGGGTGTTGTTGCAGTTAAATAAATAACAACAGCATTTGTTGTTGTTTCAGCAAATTTGCCGCTACGCATTCAACTGTTAATTTAATTATTAAAAGCAACAATTGCTGTTTGTAGCTGCAACTAAATAAAGTTGTTGGTTGTTCGCTGTTGTTCGCTGTTGTCGCTGTTGTTGCTGTTGTTCGCTGCTGCTGCTGCTGCTGCCTTTGGCACATTGACCCACCTGACACGAGCTGCCAACGCAGCCCGAACTGATTGCCCCGACTTTGTGCTTTTGACGCCTGTCAAGGTGACTGACACCAACAACCCCGCAGCAACAACCCAACCTAGAGCTCATGTTTGTCGTTGTTGTCGTTGTTGTTGTTGGCCATTGACTTTGGCCTTTTGGCCAAGCAGCGCTTTAAGTGTCTTTTTTTTGTTGAAGCTTACGCCAAATTAACGCACAAAATCATTTTAATTGTGCGAACTTTTTCTTATACCCTAGCTATGGGTATTCGAACTTTCTCACAAAATATGCTACACATTAACTTTATTAAAATCATATTTCAATCGAACTATATCAATTAGCTGTCATATAAACTATCGGTCGAGAATAGAGTTTCTGTATGAAAAAACACGTTTGTTTCATATATATAAGTGAAATCATATCAATAAAAGTTCACAATGATTTATACTCATAGCAGCAATCGGTCAAAAATTATGATTTTTTATATAACATATAAGTAGAATTTTATCAACAGTTGATTATTATGATATATAACCGACTATTATACTGCTGCTTTTTACAAAGTTAACAATGTTCCTATTTAAATAAAAGCTCATTAAGATCGGACGAATATAACATAAAGCGGTCATATGAATAAACGGTCAGAAATTTGTGGCTTTATAAATAGATATATATAACAAATATTTCTATAAATGTCGGAAAGGGCATTTATTCTTCGAATCTGCCAAGATAACTGTTTCTTGTTGTTGTTGTTAATTGCTGTCTAGTGCTCGCTCATCCGTCAGATACAAGATACGATATACAAGCCACACTCGTAGATACATAGATACATGCGTGGCCGCGTAGGCGTGCCAAACTTGACATTTGCGGTGCGTTTGGCCTTCGATAGTTGGGCCCAGGAAGTGCCACAAGCTAATTGAGCGAACGAACGAATACACACACACACACACACATACACGCACACACACAGCGCTCATTTGGCAAGCGCAAACGTTTAACAATAGCAGCCGCTCTTTGTCGCGATGCCCAACTGGTTTACCTGGCCTACCTGGTGGCACAGGCACAAGCCCATATCAAAAGCAGCCAAACCCCCTACCCTCCCCTTCCCCTTCCCCTCTACCCGGCCCCCTTATTTCTGACTCCTCCGGCGCCAAGTTGGACTGTCTCAGTAAACTCGTTTGTCGCTGACCCAATTTCTGGCAACGTTTTTTTTTTCGACATTTTTACAAATATTTTATTTAGTTTTGTTTTTCGCACAACAACTATAACAGTGACAACAACAGCTGAAATTGTCTGAAATGCGTGCGCTATGTTCGCCGGTTTTCAGTTTTCAGTTTCAATTTCAACTTCAGCTTCGGCTTCAGTTTCCATAAAAAATACTGTGGCAAATGCTGCTTTTGGGAGCACCTGTTTTGCCTGAGTTCAGGCGGCGCTGGAGGAGCAGCTGGAGCTGGAGCTGCAGGAGGAGCAGTTGGAGCTGTCGCTGTTGCTGTCTTTGGCTGAGTAACTGTTTAGGCTCAGCTTGGCGCAGCCTTTGGCCTTTCACTGGGGCGCAGTCAAGCGGCAAAAAAGCAAACACAACAGAGCTGCACAGTGTGCCGCAATGTGGCACAGTGTGACGCCAATCCAATTGGCAAAAACTTTTATTTCTTTTTTTTCAATTTACTTTGGGGGTTTATTTGCTTATTTAACTGTATAAACTATACTATACTATATACACATGCCAAATTTAATATCCCTAGTTCTTAAATTTATTCGATATTTATTGATTCTTAGTGAGAAACTTTAAGCCGCAAAGCATGCAAAAACAATTAGGAATTTTTTGATATAGCTCTCATATTCCGACAGTCATTCTAACAGTCACCTAACTCTTATCATTCAATATTATTCCTTAAAAGTATAACATTTTTATTAGAGCATATCTTTAAAGTGCAAAGAATTTGTTTGTTGTGCATATAGACCATGACTGTTCATATATATACAGATATATATTCATTTAAAGCCACTTAATCACTTCCTGCCCGATCAAACATTTATATATTTAAATGTATTACGCCAAAGTAAACAATGAGGCTCAGTCCGTAACTGAAAAAAGGTAGTTTCTCATATGTTTACTGTTATTTATGGCGGGCAACAAATGAATCAGCTGGTGGGAAACTAATTGTTTATGTATCTGATGTTTATTTTAGTTGTGCATTTTTGGTGTTGTTATTGCCCACTGTGCGTAGCCGGTTAAAACGCGTCCAACTGTTAACGGGACAGACGAACAACGCAACGCAGCACGTTTCAACACCCGCACGATAACAAGGCAACAACTAACAACAACAACAAGAAGCTGTTGTTGATGTTGTTGTTGCTCGGCTTTAACGGCTGATCGAGTGACAAGGCAAATGAATTGTGTTTAGTTCGATAAGTAAATGAACAACAAAAAGATATTTCGTATGTAGATTTGTAAAATTTACCAATCGGGCGCGCAAGCGAGCGCCAATTATAACAGCAGAAAACAGCAGCAGCAGCAGCAGCAACAACAACAACAACAACAACAACAACACACAATTTGGCTAGCTATTACATCAGAGCTTGTAGATATTGTAATAAAAACGAATGGCCCACGATTTGAAAGACAAACAGCAGCAGCAGCAACAACAAAAGATACTTTTGTATCTGCGCCATTGTTGCTGCTGTTGTTGTTGTTGCTGTTGTTGCTGCACTTTTGAACGGCATTTTGCGTGGTTTACATTCATTATAAGCCGCATTTGCTGTGGTTGCGTTTGTTTTCTTTTCTTTTTTTTTTTTGCTTTTTCAACACTTTAACGATATTGGCCGCAATAGACGTCAAGGTCGCAGCCGCAAGTGCCAGCAGCCCTTTTCAGTGGCGGGCAGGGGGCTGACTTTGGGGCCTATCGCAACAAAAACTTTGAATGCAATCGTGCACTGGCATCCAACTGTATATCACAACAAATGCTTCACTGATTGAGCACGGGCAGTGCAACGATTTTTGACCGCAGCCGTACCGGTAGGGCAACTTCTTGGTGGCTTTAAGATTGCGCAGTCACGATTAAATGCTTGAAAATTGGTGTTCAAGTGAATAAACTTAAAAAAAAAAACAAGTTGTTAAGTTTAATGTTATTTCATTGGTATTGCTGCTACATTATCTTGACATTAGGACCTTGCGACAGAAGGCGAAGTTGATAGATTGCACAGACAGTTGGGAACTGTGGCAGGTTACTAAACTAGCCATAGACACCTTGCTTAGGACAAGCACCCTAGCTAAAGCTATTTAAGCCAGCACGAATGTTAAAGATTTAATACCCTACATACAGCAAATGTGCGGGCTTTCATATAAAAGCACAATTTCCGTTAGTTAGACTCTTGAATATATATAATAATTTTTGAGGTACAGCTTGTGGATCTTTTAATAAATAATTAAGAGAAACAACGATTTACATTAAAAGCAGTTTTAAAAGTAAAACCATTTTGGAATAATGGGCAGACTCGTTTGGGGGTTGAACTATTAAATGCTTCTGAGAATATACCCTAAGTTTAAGGCGATACCATGTGCACTGCATTAATACCCTATCCAACAAAACCTGATCAAGTTCTTTTCTCTTACAGCTTGCAACAACAACAGCTCGAGTGGGGAGTAAACAGCGCCACCTAGCGGTTTGGATGGTCGCAGACGCCACGCCATGCACAAGAGAAAGAAACCCTAGAGAGAGAGCCCGCGAGAGAGAGAGATTACTAAATCGAAACCCGAATCAAACAGAAAATACACAATCCAAAAAAAGTACCCAATAATTGCCATAATTATTCTCGAGGAAGCCAAGGAACATGGTGCTCAACCTGCTCTTCATCACGACGGTCATCAAGTCGACGTTCGGAGTGGTCACGACCGGACTGTGGCTGATACCTCTGCTCCTGGCGGCAATAACCTATTATCGCTATGATGCAGTTGATCCCGAATCGCGACCGCTCGACCAGCTCAACCTGTGGCCCGAATATGATTTCATAGTGGTGGGCAGTGGCTCCGCGGGGGCGGTGGTGGCCAATCGGTTGAGCGAGGTGCGCAAATGGAAGGTCCTGCTGATCGAGGCCGGGCCGGATGAGAACGAGATCTCGGATGTGCCCTCGCTGGCTGCCTATCTGCAGCTGAGCAAACTGGATTGGGCCTACAAGACGGAGCCCTCGACCAAGGCGTGCCTGGGCATGCAGAACAATCGGTGCAATTGGCCGCGTGGACGTGTCCTCGGCGGCTCGTCGGTTCTCAATTATATGCTTTATGTGCGTGGCAATCGGCACGACTACGATCATTGGGCCTCGCTGGGCAACCCGGGCTGGGATTACGATCAGGTGCTGCACTATTTCAAGAAGTCCGAGGATAATCGCAATCCCTATCTCGCCAAGAGCGCCTATCACGGCCGTGGCGGACTGTTGACCGTCCAGGAGTCGCCCTGGCACACACCGCTGGTCGCCGCCTTCGTGGAGGCGGGCACACAGCTCGGCTACGACAATCGCGATATTAATGGCGCCCAGCAGGCGGGCTTCATGATTGCCCAGGGCACCATTCGACGCGGCTCGCGCTGCTCGACGGCGAAGGCGTTTCTGCGTCCGATACGGCAGCGTGCCAACTTTCATCTGTCGATGAACTCGCACGTGACCAGGGTCATCATCGAGCCGGGCACCATGCGCGCCCAGGCCGTCGAGTTCGTCAAGCACGGCAAGGTCTATCGGATTGCGGCGCGTCGGGAGATCATTCTGTCGGCGGGCGCCATCAACACACCCCAGCTGATGATGCTCTCGGGCCTGGGGCCACGCAAACATCTCGAGCACCATGGCATACGTGTACTCCAGGATCTGCCCGTGGGCGAAAACATGCAGGATCACGTCGGCATGGGCGGACTCACATTTCTGGTGGACAAGCCCGTGGCCATTGTCCAGGATCGTTTCAATCCGACGGCCGTCACATTTCAGTACGTGCTGCGCGAACGCGGTCCGATGACCACATTGGGCGGCGTCGAGGGTCTGGCCTTCGTGCACACGCCCTACTCGAATCGCAGCGTCGACTGGCCGGACATACAGTTCCACATGGCGCCCGCCTCGATAAACTCGGACAATGGCGCCCGCGTCAAGAAGGTGATGGGCCTGAAGGAGTCGGTCTATCAGGAGGTCTACCATCCCATTGCGAACAAGGATAGCTGGACAATAATGCCGCTGCTGTTGCGTCCACGTTCGAGGGGCAGCGTTCGCCTGCGCTCCGCGAATCCCTTTCAGTATCCCCTAATCAATGCCAATTATTTTGACGATCCCCTGGACGCGAAGACGCTGGTCGAGGGCGCCAAGATCGCGCTGCGCGTGGCCGAGGCGGAGGTGTTCAAGCAGTTTGGCAGCCGGCTGTGGCGGAAGCCGTTGCCCAACTGCAAGCAGCATAAGTTTCTATCGGACGCGTATTTGGAGTGCCAGGTGCGCACCATATCGATGACCATCTATCATCCCTGCGGCACGGCCAAAATGGGCCCCAGCTGGGATGCGGAGGCTGTCGTCGATCCACGTCTGCGGGTCTACGGCGTCCGTGGACTGAGGGTCATCGATGCCAGCATTATGCCGACCATTAGCAGCGGCAATACGAATGCGCCCGTCATAATGATAGCCGAGAAGGGCGCTGATCTCATCAAGGAGGATTGGCTCAAGAATCCCGAGTACAAGATCAAGCGGCAGGATGGCTACAGCGATAGCGAGGCGGCAGCCAGCAGCAGCAGCAACAACAGCAGCAGCAGCAGCAACAACTTGACGTTGACAGCAACAGCTGCTGACAGCCTGACAAGCAGTTAGCTGTGCTTGCCATGGGACGGGGCCAGCGTTGTGCGCTCAGGGGTCAACTAGCTTTACGACAACAAAAAAAAAAAAACAAAAACACAAGAAAAAAAACAACCAAGGGACAATCGTGTCTATAGACAACGTCTTGCTGTTCGTTTTTTATGAAGTCCCAGACAAAAGTTTGCCATTGTTTCAATTTAGGCTTAAGACAAAGAGCAGAAAGAAAAATTCGAAAAACCACAGTCACATAACGCCCAACAACAATAAGGCACATTTTCCCTTTCCAACGTAATTCCCAAAAATTATATAATGGCAAAATGCATGCAATCGAGTCATAGTTATGTACTATATATATGTAAATATATATATATCTTCTAGACTCTAGTTAAGCTTAACATAATTATTATTTGAAATTTTTTAAATATTCTCTTTTTTTTATATTTAATTTATAATTTAATATTTGTATAGATATTTTTTGACTATTTATAAGCAAACATATTATTTATAAAAACGTTTTAATAAAATTATATTTAAATTTAGTCAATTGTAAAGAAATTAAATATAACTTGGACTTAAAACGCATCACAGGCAGTTACCCTAGAGACAGCTTATAAAAAGCTGTTGTAAATTCGAATATTACTGGCTTAGAATTTGCATCTTAAATATTACTATATTTTTTTACACAAGAATCTACATATTTAAAAAATGCATAATACATTCTTAATTCCACTATAATATTTTTTAGACTGAGTTCTGTATTTGTATCATATATTTAGGAATTTTTGATTGGGTAAAAAGTTATTGATATAAGTATTTTGTTCAAAAGTTAAGAAGTTTCTTGGTTCTTCCTGTGTGTGCATTTAACAGGTTAAAAGCATTCTGTTTTTGATTTATTTTGTCAATGAATATTTACATAATTTAAAGTAATTTTTTTTTTTATGGTTTATAAAAGAAAAGTCAAAGTTTGTAGCTATAGAATTGTAATATAACTATTCATATTATTAAATTAACTAAATTACCTTAGCTTCAATGATCAATGATTTTACATTGGCAGCACAGCGCTTTAAATTTTCACTCTGATTATATACTTAAAACTTTATAGGGTAACAAAATGCCATCATGGCTGCAATTGACATTATTATATTATTTTTGTATGTTTTTTTGATACATACACAGAGTTTAATAACACTCAGCAACAACAACAAACATTGTTGGCTGAACTAACTCAACAATTTATGTTAACTGCCTAAAAGCAGGCAACACAAAATGTGTCAACAGCAAATAACTGGGGCGTGTCCATAGAGATGACACTGAAAGTGAAGCTAACATTGAATAGCTGCCTCAGTCGATAAAAGAAGGATATGAAAAATGAAATTAAAATTAAACGGAACAGTGGGACTCGATTAAAGAAAATATCATAATATTATATAGCCATAGCCAGAACATAATAAAATATATAATTAATTGACATAAGTGCATATTTTATAAAAAATGCGATATGATGTCTAACAATCTAACTTTTTTTTAACTATAACATGAAAGGTACTGAATTTCTTATTTTAAAAAAATTGCAGTCATTATTTGAAATCCTTATAAACGATTAACTTTTAATTGGTTTAAATTTTCCTGCAGGATTTCTATATATTATAGTTGGTCAGATCGATCAGATCAGTATATTATTTAGTTGCCGGTAAAAGCCACAAAAATGTTGGCTGTTTCCAAAACAATTTACCTAGATAAATAATTTTTGAAGTTGAAAAAGTTCCTTTTATATTATTTAATTAGTTAATGAAATTTGTAATCAACAATATACCAAATATTTATATGCAATCAAATGGGGATTTATCGCTTTCCTTTTCAATATATCGTTTTCGTTTTCGTTTTCGCAAACCTCGATGAACATTCATTAAAATGTACACTTTATGGCTCTCTCTCTCATTCACCGATAGTTGCGCTCATATCTAAGGGTATAGTAATTTTGTTTAGCCTAACAAACGGGCGCAGCCATTGAATGACAAACCACAAAACGACACGCGAATGCAAATTAGATAAAATTAGTAAAATTTATGACTCGCTGCTACAGTGAAACCGAACAAAAACAAAAGCAACAAAAAGCGTCACAAATCAACAAGCGAACAGAGAGTCAGAGAGATAAATGTATATGCCAGCGATTGGTATCGATTTTAAATGTAGTTTTTCTTTTTCTTTTCTGACGAAGGGCGCATCAACGATAAATTCAACTTTGAACTTGGCCACAACACAAGCCAGTCGTGAACAACGCCCAACAACACGATCATAAATCATCTTAAGAGCTTACGATTTGATGACCTTGTAGAGCAATTTTCATGTCCATAAGATCGGAAGCCGGAAACTCTATAGATTCGACGTGACTGACTAATCAATGCAAATTGCATTGAGTATTTTTCCGGCAAAAAAAAAAAACCACAAAAAACGGAAATGCTTCGTGTTAAAAGCTTAGACCCTGCCCAAAAGCCCCAGAAATGGAACAAGAAAACATTCCAATTTATAAGAAATACATGAATAAAAACAAAAAATAGGTAAGAAATAACGAAAAACTGGCTCAGCGATAAAATGTTAATTTTGTTCAACAATTAATAAGGCTAAACTAAAGAAAACGTTAAGAGTTGACTCTTGACCATTTTACAGCTACATTTTACACTTGGTTAACGGTCTGCAGTCGGTTCAAGACGCAGTTGAAGGTCGTCGCCGCTGGCGCGAGCAAATTGTTAGACCTGTTTATACCCTGAACTCAGGCCCGCCAAAGGGTGGCATTAAAAGTATAAGCAAAGGTAGCTTAAATATTAGAATAGCATTAACTAGCCTATATGAATCGAGAGCTTATAAGAATTTTAATGGGCACATTTGGTAGCCATTTAAATACATAACAAATATTAACAGGGTATCTAACGCATAAAGTACTCTCCTCTTCAAAATCATAGATATAGCATATAATATATGGTATAGTATATTAGCTCTACTGCGTTTGTGTTCACTAAATCACCATTCCTCACTAAAGTATTTTCCGACTGTCGATGATTGTCAACTCAATTTATTGACTGCTTACTAATTAATCTCTCATCTATCGGTAATACCCTATCTGAACTCAGAAACTGTAAGGCTTAGGCGGCGCATATTTGGTATGTGGGCTTGAACTGTGAGTGTAAATACCACATAAATGAGTTCAGGGTATCTAGCAGGCATATATTATTTATAGCACTTATATGCAATTCAGTATTGCGTATACGCATCACAATTTGGACAAAACTTGACTAGCTCGATAAAGCAATCATCATTTGAGCAAGAGCTTAGAATAAATATATATAATAATATAGCATATGTATAGCATATTTAAATAATTAATTGGAGAATTACGTATACGCAGCGTTGCAGGCACACGTGCCCCCATAGACAAGACGCGACTGCAAATGCTCTCCATTTGTGCGACTGCTACTTCTACTTATACGTGTCCCCAAGTTGCCCTTCGCTGATCTAAAACAATATTGATATATTTATATATACATGCACGTATATAAATACATAAAAATTTGGCAATGCAAAGCTTCAGATAATGCGAACCATCAACTGGGTCAATGGCTGACGGAAGTAATATCATCCAAATCTAAGGCGACAGCTGCTGCTGTTGTCGACGGCTTCGACTTGTTATTGTTTTAAGCATTCGTATGCAACGAACTTCCTTTTTTCAAAATCGCGTCGTTACGTTCCACTTAGAGGTTAATAAACTTGTTATCGTTGTGATATGATTTTCAATTAACATTTGCATGCGAATCCGTTAGACAACAGCCAACTCACGCTGCCCACCCAGTTGACCCAGACCTAGTGAACTTGATCTCCAGCTAAAAAAAAAAATATAAAAAAAAAAACTGACAAAAACAAAAACTTTAAGCAAAGTATTAAGAATCTCAGGGCTAAGAAGTTTTTACCCCGCACGCTTCGCACCGAACTCGACTTTCTGTTTGAGGCTCACCTGTAAATAAAAGATAGAAAGAGCGAGCATTAGCGTTGGTTATAGATTAATTATATAAGCAGTTTTGTTTTTTCAATAATTACAACATCACATTCAAAATTGTTATTAATGATAGTGAGATAGACGGAAATGTTCGCGAGTCTCTGTAGAACACTCAACGCTCAACCGGTCCCCTTAAGATTTGACCCTGTATTTAAGTAGTTAAAGTCGTTACATTAAGGCTTACAACAACAGCATCATTATCAGTGTTGGGTTTTAGTTTTCCGAGACTGGTTTGTTAGAGTTCTAGGCGCTGACCTTGACTTAATTAACGTTACACTTTGATGGGCTGGGCGTTAGTTAATGCCCGGAAATAGGCTAATAGAGTGGGCAATAAAAAAAAATATATATATATATGTCACAGATATAAAGTACACATACATGTTTATATATATATACTCAAGGCAAAAAGACATTCTAAATGCTAAAATAGTTTATACAGTTTTGTTCTAAAAATTTCAAAAATTATTTTTATTATTTCATTTTATGCCGCAAATCGAGCTTTTACCAAACCGGTTCGAACCAATATTTTTTGGTTCATGACTTTAGTAGTATTTTTCCTTCAAGTGTATATATTTAGAGAAATATCAAACAGCTCGATAATTTGATTTAAGAACCGTTGATTTTTTTTAAATTCCTCAATTATAATTACGTAGCCGCTGTGACTCAATTGCCAAAGGTCTGTTTATAATCGGTAATTGTTCGATTGTTCATTAATCAATTAACTGCTCAAAGCAAGCATGGTAATCGCAGCATAGCATAGCAAATCGGACAATCGGCTTATCGATTGTCCGTCCGATGACTGCCGTGACGCAGCATGTTCAGTTCACTAGCCTGACGATTGCGGTTGAATAACATTCAGATTTCAAATTCGAACCTTTTATTTCTACTCATTTTTTTTGTTAAAACGCATAATTACTAAGCATTTGAACAGTGCTCAATGTTTGAATCGGATCTTAACTCTGGCATTCATCGATTGTCAGTCAATTGTCATTCAATTGACTAGACTCGCAATTATTTTGGTAGCACTTTTGTTTGTGCTCGGCTTTAAAGCACTTTAAAGTGTGCAATTATTTGATATTTTTTGATGTATCTAACAATAACTGGAAGTGACGTCAACTGCCTGAATGATCTCCCAAATTAAAAAGATAAATATTTATAAATATTTTTGAGTGGCGGCTGCTTTTAAGAGTTCAAGCACTTGCAGAAGAACGGAAGAACAAGTAGGAAGTGCACGGTGTGTTGACAGCTGTCAAAGTACTTGTCACAATAAAGATAAAAATAATGTCGCTTAATTTGAAATAATGTGAACAATCAACCATTTTATTTAAAACCCATTTCAAAATAAAATACAAGAAAACAAAAAAGATTCCAATATTATGCGTTACTAAATTGGGACAGTGCGTATAGATGATAGGTTGTTTTCTAGCTGTATCACAATGACACGCATAAATTGGTTAAACTGGTAAGAAAAGAAACTGGTCTTGGGTTGACTTCGAGCTATCCATTAAAAACAGAAAAAGGGGAACAAGACGTTATCAAATATTCAGACAAGCCTGGCCTTTATTTCCTGATATTTTGAAATTTAAACAAAGTAATAAAAAAAAAAAAAAAAAAAACAGCCGCAATCAAATTGTTTGCTCCTGAATTAGCTCATTCATTCTAGAAAGCGGCGCTATATATCTATCGCAGGCGCCCAGAAAAGTAACGCCGCGAGGATGGGGCTCGGGATTATCCCAGCAGTGCTTGTACCAGGACGTCTGCTGGCGAGTCAGCCCAAAGCCGGCGGCAACGCGATCGATGCAGTAGACCAGGAAGCGGCTCATGGTGCGCATGATACGGCCCAAGCGTGTGTCCACCTCCTGGTCCTGGTCCTGGTCCTGCTCCGGCGCCTGCCCCAAGCTAAACGAGTCCTCGGCTGTGGCAGTGATCGCTGCCTGTTGCACCTGCGGATAGCTTTTCAGGTGCAACTCCCCAGACAAACCATCGACCGCTGGCCCTGGCTTGGCGTGCAGCGCCCGTTCCACCTGCTCCGGTGTGCCGTTGCCATCGACATCCTCTTCATTGCTGCTCTTGTTCAGTATATCCTCCTGCTGCTGCCGCTGCCGCTGCTGCTGCTGCTGCTGCTGCTGCTGCTGATGCTGTTTACTGGAGCTGGGCATTTGGCTGCTTTTAGTTGATTATTTTGGACTATTTAGTAGCTAGGAACTAAGGCGCACAGTTTGATTGCCATTCAGATTTGGAATACCTCAACAATTTTAGACAACTGAACGTAAGCTTCCTTTAGTTTATGAAAATCAAATAATAGTAGACCCCACACTGCTCCAAAGTCTACCCAATTTGTACCCTATGTACCTTGCTGAACCCAAATTTTCCACTATCAATTACGTTGAAGATGAATTCTGCATAATTATGAGCGCAGAATATCTCAACATTGTACTCAAAAATATACCATTAACATACGACAAAGCTGATCTCAGAGACTTCAAAAGGCAAGAGTTGGAAAATTCGGTATACAGGTGGTTTACAATTTTCAATTGTTTTTAATTTTTTATTAATTAACATGAATTATGTTTGGTCGCAACTGCTTGTGTTACCTTCATTTTTTTTTTTTTTTTTTTTTTTTGGTTAGCAAATTTTCCTTTGCCTTAAAAATGCGAGCGAAGGGAAATAAAATCTTTGATCATTTTTTATGCATATTTGTTACACAATTCCGTTCACGCGATCCATTACGGCACTTCATAACTGGTTTATTACTTTTTACTACCAATTCTAACGTTCTCTCTTGCAATCCGCGTTAATTTGGATTTTTGTTCTCTTTTATTTTAATTTTTAGTTTCTTTGCGCGTTTATTTGTGTGTTTGTCTGTCAACCTTGAAGATTTGTTAGTATGATAGAAGATTTGTGTGTCGGCTCGTTACCGCTGCAAAAAAACGATTTTTATGTTTGGGTTTTTTTTATGGATATTTTGTGTTTAGTCATTTAACTTCTCTTAGCTTCTCTCTGCTTAAAATTGTGCATAGATTCTGCTTACTTTTCGACTGTTTGCAAATCAAATATTTACAAGAGTCTACAAATCGATGCCATAAATGTAGCAAAACAGTTCAAGCGCCATTGAACACAACGAATATTCAATACACTCATTAGCTACAGTCGTTACATATATGATATGGCAATTTTATAATGATTAGGCACTCGTAACTCCACAGGCATTAATTGAAATTTTACATTCAATAACAATTAAGTGTACATTTTTTCTATATACATGTGTTTTCATTAAATCCATGAGAGTGAGAAGCGCACGTGTATCATAGTCGAGAGTGCTCTGTTTTTAGTAATTAAAAATAATAAATACTTTAAAAATACTTGTATATCTGAAAAATACCTAGTTTTATATTTAAAAAAATACAATTTTTTTATTCTTAAAAAGACAGCTTGAGTGCCATCATAGCAGTCTATATGCTTATATCCGCTCGTTCAACACGCTTAGACAACTAATCTACACCCCATTTCAAGACTAACAGGGTATACAAAAAACCCCAACAATGCGTAGCTGCGTTTAGTATACGTATGTAAATTGTATTCAATAAAAAAATGCCGCATCAACCTGAAAACGAGTCGAGCACTGGGCGTGCCCAATCAAGAATGCCGTCGATTGTCGCCAAAAGAACAATTTATTGGCGACAGATTAATGCCAGGTGGTGGCGATGTCGGCGGGTGCTTGCGGATGCCACCAAAAAACTGTCCAGTCATCCACAGACTAGACAAGACAATCGAATCGTTGCCGCTAAAGCTCTCGATATATACTCCAACCGCAGCTGTGTCAACATGGACGCAAATGTTTGATTGAACCCGAAAAAAAAAAAAACATTGCAACAGGCGCAAAGTTCAAGCCAAATCTTCCTCTTATATCATCGACTGCCACGCCCACACAGACCAATGTTATAGTCGTGTCCCCCAAAAAAAAAAAAAAAAAACAGTGGCCATTTAAAGCCATCAAAGAAGAAGAAGAAAATCAGCCGTAAAATGCATTTGGCCGCAGTTGCGCCGGCTAAAAAAAAAGTCGGTCAAAGACAACGGCTAACAAAATTCTTGACTACTTCGCAGCAAATTGGCAAAAACAACAACAGCTAAAATTTCAACTAACTATCGATTGTGCCGAAAACCAAGACTTTAATTGCCGTTAGACGCGCTTTGGCGTTGCCAACGTCTATTGCGAAATTCCACCACAGTTGGCAACCGACGCTACCTTGACTCGATTTGCCGCCCCGCTTGAATGTCAGCGATTCTTGTCTGTCAAGCCTTGGTCGCCAACGGGCCAGCCGAGAACTTTGCCGGCAAGGTTCCCTCTGCACAGCTTTGGCCTCAGCATACCCTGTATGCCAAACAAACCAAAAATATGGCAAAAAAAAAAACATATAATTCAAGTAAATCTGGTTCTTGACAACAGCTCAAATTTGTGGCTTTTGATATGTGATATACAGCGTTGTTAGGCCATATGAGAAACCGACTTGGAAACAAAGTTCTAATCCAACATAAAATGGTTTTTTTAGTTATAATTTTATTTAAACACGTTAACTGCCAAAGTTCGTTTAGTTGATTTACAACTTGTGATATTTACCACTTTACTAGCTAGATATTTATTTGACTATTTCTTGCTATATTTTTGTCTTCCGATTCTTATAACTATTCAAATACCCGAGCAGTGGGATTTTATAGCTGTGTCACAAAGTGTGTAACACATACTTGAGTTATATGTATTTGTTTAACGGAAATGGTATTTAATTGTCGGCACAAGGAAATTTATTCAACACCAGATAGGATAAGATATAAAAAAAAATATAGAAAACAAATAAGTTTGTCAAAAACATGATAAATCTCTGTCTTTTGATGCTCATTACTTTTATTCTTGTTGTAAATTTAATATGAAATTTTATCCTTATAGTCAAAGCGCACTTATTTACTGTAAAAGTTGTCCTCTTAGTTTACAATTTCATTTAATAAATAAATACAAAATATTAAATTAGGCAACATATTTCCTTCTCATAAGCAATATTCAAAAAGTAAATTGTAATGAGTTGCAAAAAAAAGTAATTACAATAAATATAATTACATAATTACAGGGTTTGCATTACTATAATTTATTACTGCTACTACTACCACCATTAATACCCTGGGTTATTTATTTCCAATTAATCTTACTTAATCAATGGAAATTTTACATACTACTAGTATATGCAAGCCAATAACAACGTGGGATGTTTTTAAGAAAAACATATCTCTATTTAAGAATGCAACCATTTGGTTAATAGCATAAAAGGCCATACACTGTAAATCTTCTCTTCTTTTTTGTTGGCCGTTTAGATTCGTCAAGACAAATTCTACGATTTAATGTTGCGACTTCTGACGACGACGATCAGTGGGCATTGTTTTTGGGTCTCGCATTCAAAGCTATTCTGTTGTTTAATAATTCACATGCAAACGGAAATAATTATAAAATTTACATTAAGTGCGCACAATGGGGAAAATTGGGTGCGGTGGGGAGTTCTACAGCATGTACAAAAATGGCAATTCATTAAATCAAGCAACTGATTGCAGACAAGTCGTCACGGGTCACGATCGAACTGCATATTCAGATTTTACCGAGAGACTTATAGCTACAGAGTTTCCTACGATATTACCATATGACGATCTTACGATCATAGCAATCCGGAAATTGTTCTCTGATTTTGTAATTTTTAGATACAAATTAAACCACACACCACAATTTCTAATATTTATAAATTTATTTATAAAATTATTTAACTTAGAAAAAATTTTATTTTTCTTTATTTTTCTTTCATTAATGGTGATCGTGCTCCCCAATCTTTGGCTCTTGCCTTTTTGATCCATATAAACTTGCTTCTTGATTATCAATCTTCTGTCGAACTGTTTGACTAATTTTATATAAACTATGAAACTTTTGCACTGATCATGCTCGCTAATCCTAAGTCCCTGATTCAATGTTCTTACCCATTTCAGTCAGACTTTTGTAAAGTATTGAAATGTATATATTTTTTTGACTGCAATTTTACTCAGCATTTTCTATGATCGTACAGTGATTTTTTTGTACTAATCATGATCTCTAATCCTTGGCTGTTGATCTAAATTAATGTGTCTTGACTTTTCGATCCGTTTACCTATAATTAAATCGCATTCTTTAGTCGCGCATTTATTTCCTCCACCGATCATGCTCTCCGGTCTAAAGTTTCTATAATATTTGTCAATTATAACTAGTTGCATTTGACCAGTTTGTTACTACTTGCTGTTTACCATAATCGATCGCGTCACTGATCATATTCTTTTAATTGATCATGTGCCTGCACATATACTCTATCATTTATTTTTCATTGAGATTGTCGAGTAACTTTCTAGATGAAAAATCAATTCCCTTGGCTGATTTGATATGCTTTAATTTGTCAGGTGTCACAGATTGATTTGGGACCTTCCAACAAGATCAATATCCAGTTTTCGTTAGTTACTTGGCCTAGAAGCTACACATAGAAATACGTCTCATTCTTACTCTGACTCTGAGCCGTATTTTGATCATCAGCCTGAGCAATAGTTTTGTGGTGCCATAGTCCAGAGTGTATTCTCCATATTAATGATGTTCTCTAAGCTCAGGTTTAGCAATAGTTAATACACTCTTAAATAATTGTAGACCTACGGTTGTATTATAAGACTCCAACTTTGTTAAATACGTCCCTCTTCTTGTTTACACACTGAGAGAAGAATTTTAATTAAGTACGTTGAACAATTCCGATTGTTAAGAAGTACCTATTTATGTCTTATATTTATACATTTTTCGGATAAAAAAAATGTTTGTAAAATTAAAAATTATGCTGCCAATTTAAAAAATTTTTTATGTCGGCCGCATTTTAATAACGCTACTAAAAATTCTTGAATTTCTTTTAAAAATACTCGCTCTCTTCTCTGAGTGTAGTTTTTAAGTGTAATTAAAAATGTGATTAACAATTATTCAATTTCCTTAACTCAACTGGATTCTATTTCCATTCTATTCAGTTGCTCGCTGTCAACGCTCGAGTCTGGATGTGCCCGCGATTCCTCTTGCTGTGGCCACTGTGCCTGGGCGCTGCTCTTGCCCAGAGCTACTCCGAGAACGCCTTGACCGACGTCCTCGAGCTGCTGCGTCGCGGCCAGCGCCAAATGAACCTCGAGGCACTCGACGAGGGCAATCAGCTGCTCAGCGAGTACGACTTTATTGTGGTGGGCGCCGGCACCGCGGGCTGTGCGCTGGCCGCCCGTCTCTCCGAGAATCCCGCCTGGAAGGTGCTGCTGCTGGAGGCCGGCGGGCCGGAGAGCTATGCCATGGACATGCCCATTGTGGCGCACTATCTGCAGCTGGGCGAGATGAACTGGAAATATCGCACGCAGCCCTCCAACAGCTACTGCCTGGCCATGAACAACAACCGCTGCAACTGGCCGAGGGGCAAGGTGATTGGCGGCAGTTCGGTCCTCAATTATATGATGTACACGCGCGGCAATCGCCGGGACTACGATCGCTGGGCGGCGCTCGGCAATCCCGGCTGGAGCTACGACGAGATGCTGCCCTATTTTCGCAAATACGAGGGCTCCTTCATACCCGACGCGGACACGGGCCGGGCGCGACCCGGCCGCCAGGGCCCGGTCAAGATAAGCTACACGGAGTTTCGCTCGCCGGTCGCCGACGCCTTCGTCGCGGCCTCGCAGCAGGCGGGCCTGCCGCGCGGCGACTACAACGGGGCATCCCAGCTGACCGTCTCCTATCTGCAGGCCACCGTCCACAACGACACGCGCTGGAGCTCGAACCGCGCCTACCTCTACCCGCTGAAGGGCAGGCGCCGCAACCTGCACGTGAAGAAGAACGCGATGGTCACCAAGGTGCTCATCGATCCGCAGACGAAGACCGCCTATGGCATCATGGTGCAGATCAATGGCCGCGTCCACAAGGTGCTGGCACGCATGGAGGTGATCGTCTCGGCGGGCGCGATCAACACGCCGCAGCTGCTGATGCTCTCGGGCGTGGGTCCCGCCAAGCACCTGCGCGAGATGGGCATCAAGCCCGTTGCGGATCTCGCCGTCGGCTACAATCTGCAGGATCACGTCGCGCCGGGCGTGGCGTTCACAACGAATGTCAGCTCGATAAATATGCGCACGTTCCTGAACGTCGATTCGGTGGGCAGCTTTCTGCGCGGCCAGGGGCCCTTGCGTAGTCCGGGCGGCGTGGAGGCCATCTCCTTCTATGCGTTGGATGAGGCGGCGCGCGAGCAGGCCTGGGCGGACATGGAGCTGTTTCTGACGGGCGGCGTGCATGTGAATCTGGCGCTGCGTCTGGCGCTCGGCATCCGAGCGGACATCGATGAGCTGTTCTTTGGCGACCTGGAGCGCCGCAATGCGAATGCATTCATGATCTTTCCGATGATATTGCGGGCCAAGAGCCGGGGTCGGATCAGGCTGAAGAGCCGCAATCCTCTCGAACATCCGCTGATCGATGCCAATTATTTCGCGCATCCGTATGACCTGAACATAACCGTGCGCGGCATCGAGCAGGCGATCGGGCTGATCGATCAGCCCGCCTTTCGGGCGATCAACGCACGCGTGCTGCAGAAACAGCTGCCCGCGTGCCGACATCTCGGCCACCAGACCAGCGCCTACTGGGCGTGCCATGCGCGCCACTTCACCTTCACGATCTATCACTACTCGGGCACGGCCAAGATGGGTCCGCGCAGCGATCCCAGCGCCGTCGTCGATGCTCGCCTGCGCGTCCACGGGATTCGCCAGCTGCGCGTGGTGGATGCCAGCATAATGCCCTACCTAGTTGCGGGTCATCCCAACGGGCCAGTTTACTTAATAGCCGAAAAGGCCGCCGACATGATCAAGCAGGATCACAACTATGGCTGACGAGTGAGAGAAGGGGCGCCGAGAAGAGGGAGAGAGAGAAATATTTAAATAAATACCAAAGTCTTGCTGTGCAATCACTGGCCATTATTTCATAAACTTTTCCCTGTGATCTTTGCCCTGCACGATCGTTGATCATTCATAGCTTATTTTTATCAATTTTTATGTGCTTTCTGTGGGACTGTGAACGAAATGCATCCATTTGAGTGATCTTGTCTGCGATCTTGTGCGTTGATCGTTTAAAAAAATTAATTAATTGTATATTGATCGATCACTGTAAATATTTGCTATTCTATTCCTAAACAATGACAATCACAAAACTAAGACATTTATATTGCCTCTAAGGAATCCTGTATGAGTGTTCTTGTCAGTGATCCTAACGATCATTTATTGATTCTACAGAATGGGACAGCAAAATATTCCAGTTGTAAATAATAACCAAAATCTTGCATAAGCAATAGATAATAATAGTTAAGATACTGAACCACCTATAATTGTGGCAGTGATCTTGTCGTTACCGAAACGACAAACAAAATATCCTTAAAGTGATCTTGTCTGTGATAGAAGGAGCTTAAGAAGCGATCTTGGCTGTGATCTTCTCGATCAACCCGGAATCGTTGTGGAAATTCTAGAAGGCCAAGAATGAAATAAATGAATAGCAAAAACTCTTGCATAGACAAAAAGAATTGTTTAAGCGATCTTGACCAAGTGATGACGTCGATCAGCCAACATCGTTGGGAAAATTCCACGTGCGGCCAACCACAAGAACGAACTAAATGAATACCAAAAGGCTCCTGCACAGGCAAAAATATTGTACGAGCGATCTTGACAGTGATCTTGTCGATCAGCCAACCGATCGTTGCAGACAATTTATGGGTTGCTCCCGAATGGGTTGACATATTGTTGCTAATAAAAATGAGTTGCGCGCGTGTTTCACGCCCTTCCGCATCGAACGCAGAGGCAATCGATCTTTGATCAGTTCGATCGACGATCGTTGTTTAAGTGCTTGTCCAGTATATTGATTTTTGGTTTTCTTTTTTTTTTTTTTTGCCCTATTTTGCCCTGCAAGCTGCACAGTTTTGCGTAGCTTCCGCAATTTGGTCAATGGTCGGAGCTCTGTGTGAGTGTGTGCGTGTGTGATCGTGTGAACGATCAGCTCAAGTCAATGTCAGAGCATTCGCTCAAAGCTCGCTTTCAATTTGGCTTTGTGAACGTGTCCACAGTCATGCCAGAGCCGCTCTGAAGATTCTTGGCGAGTAATCGTTAACGTTAACGTTAACAACGATCGCGCCGCCGATCGCAGCCAGCGGCTGCTGCCGACAAAGATTCGCAAACACGATTCGGCCGAGACGTCGGCGCTTATATTTAATATTAAATTGAACTTGGCCAGACCGATTGTCAGCATTACCAGTTACGAGTCCGATTGGGCAACACGGCAAACTAACGGCACGGGCCACGCATGCGCGCACAATCCGCACTCTAAAAGGCGACCACGTCTTAGAACATTGAGAAACTAAAACAAACAAAACAAAAAAAAAAACAAATTGATTTGTTCAAATTTTCTTTGGTTTTTTTTTTTTTTGGAAAAGTGCAAACAGAAGTGAAGTGTGCCCCAACATGTCCAAAAGATTTCTATGCCAACTTACGCTATGGCTGGGCGCCTTGGCTCTGGTCGCCGCCCAGAGCGAGAACGTGCTCTTCGAGACGATCAATTTTCTGCGACGCGGCCAATCGGATGTGGACCTGGAGGACCATGACAACGCCATACAAATGGGCAGCGAGTACGACTTTATTGTGGTGGGCGCCGGCACCGCGGGCTGTGCGCTGGCCGCCCGTCTCTCCGAGAATCCCGACTGGAAGGTGCTGCTGCTGGAGGCCGGCGGACCGGAGCGCCTGGTCATGGATATCCCGATCGTGGCGCATTTCCTGCAGCTGGGCGAGATGAACTGGAAGTATCGGACACAGCCCTCGGATCACGCCTGCCTGGCCATGAACAACAATCGCTGCAACTGGCCGAGGGGCAAGGTAATGGGCGGCAGTTCGGTCCTCAATTATATGATGTACACGCGCGGCAATCGCCGGGACTACGATCGCTGGGAGGCGCTGGGCAATCCCGGCTGGAGCTGGAAGGATGTGCTGCCGTACTTCAAAAAATACGAGGGCAGCAGCGTGCCCGATGCCGAGGAGGATTTGGTGGGCCGCGACGGTCCGGTCAAGATTAGCTATGTGAACTGGCGCTCCAAGATATCGGAGGCGTTCGTCGAATCGGCCCAACAGGATGGCCTCAAGTATCGCGACTACAACGGACGCATCCAGAATGGCGTCGCCTTTCTGCACACCACCACACGGAACTCAACGCGCTGGAGCTCGAACCGCGCCTACCTCTACCCGCTGAAGGGCAAGCGCCGCAACCTGCACGTGAAGAAGAACGCGATGGTCACCAAGGTGCTCATCGATCCGCAGACGAAGACCGCCTATGGCATCATGGTGCAGATCAATGGCCGCGTCCACAAGGTGCTGGCACGCATGGAGGTGATCGTCTCGGCGGGCGCGATCAACACGCCGCAGCTGCTGATGCTCTCGGGCGTGGGTCCCGCCAAGCACCTGCGCGAGATGGGCATCAAGCCCGTTGCGGATCTCGCCGTCGGCTACAATCTGCAGGACCATACGGCGCCGGCGGTGACCTTCACGACGAACGCGACTTCGCTGAAATTCGAGAACTTTGCGGATCCAACGTGGCTGACCCGATTCAATCGCAGGGAGGGTCCGTATGGCTCGCCCGGCGGCTGCGAGGCGATTGCCTTCTGGGACTTGGATCATGAGCGCGACGAGGATGGCTGGCCGGACATTGAGCTGTTCCTTGTCGGCGGCTCCATGTCCTCCAATCCAGCGATTTCGCGCGCCTTCGGCCTGAAGAAGACCATCTACGATTCGCTGTTCGCCGAGATCGAGGACAAGTCGCTGAATGCCTTCATGATCTTCCCGATGATCTTGCGCCCGAAGAGCCGCGGCCGCATCATGCTCAAGAGCACCGATCCCTTCAAGTACCCGCTGATACATGCCAACTACTTCGCCCATCCGTACGACGTGGACATCTCGGTGCGCGGCCTGCTGAAGGCCATCAGCCTGATGGAGCAGCGCGGCATGAAGGCCATCGACGCCAAGCTGTGGGAGCGCAAGATACCCACCTGCAAGCAGCATCCGTACAAGAGCTGGGCCTACTGGGCCTGCTATGTGCGCCACTTCACCTTCACCATTTACCACTACTCGGGCACCGCCAAAATGGGCCCCAAATCGGATCGGGCTGCTGTTGTGGACGCCCGCCTGCGTGTCCATGGCATACGGAATCTCCGTGTGGCTGATGCCAGCATCATGCCGGAGATCATGTCCGGACATCCCAACGGACCGGTCTTCATGATCGCCGAGAAGGCCGCCGATATGATCAAGCAAGATTATGGCTATATCAAATAGAGACGAGTTCCCGACGTCTTGCTTTCGATTAGCTTTAGTTTCACATCAGGTTTTTGGGCTGCCAACGGCTCCACCCTTAGATTTCGCCAGCATTCTGTCTCTGTCTCGCCTACATATTGAACTGATTTTAATTTAAGCTATTTCCTAAGACAATAATAAATATTCTAAGAAACTTTTATTTTAATTCTCAACTGGTTATTAGACTTTTTTCCCCCTGACTCAGCTACGGGGCGCGACTTGTTCCGGCCAAGATTTGTGCATGATAATAAACATTTTAGCTTTGGGTCTTCGGTACAGGCCGGCACGGGCTCTTGACATTGACATTGAAATACATTTCATTTCTATCTTTTGTTTTGCTGTATTCTTTATCTCCAGTTGTACCTGAATGTTTATACTTGTATGTATCCGTAAGTATTTACATTTACATTAGAAGTGTCAACATCTGTATTTTGTATACAAAATAATTCTAAATCTACTTCATTATCTGTAAGTATATTTCTGTATATCTCTATCGATATCAAGTATGTATTAGTATCTATGACTTCACATGTGTATCTTTAACGGTATGAATCTGTATCTTCAACATCATTTGTACTTATATGTGAATATGTATTTATATAATATATAATGTATATTCGTATATTCATATATTTTATTCTTTCATGGCATTTATCTTTTTTATACACCTTTTCTAATTTGTATCTAAATCTGCCTCTATATGTGTGTATCTTTTATATTTATTTTGTTGAATATTTGTTTCTGCTACAGCTCAATTGTCCAATTCGTTCTCATTGTTTTCGTTGTTTCTCACCTGCCTTTTTGCCAATCTTCATGCTAATCAACAACGACAGCAACAACAACGAAAAGAGTAGGAACAACAACTGCTAACAAAATCATCAAATTGAAAGCCATGAAGTCTGCGACTTCGCCCAATTCAAAAGCCGCCTTTTTGTTTATTGTTGATTTCGGTTAAAACTTTGCTTGTTTTTTTTTCTAATTTATTAAATGCTGTTCCCTCGACTTTTATTGTTGCGGAAACGATATGCGAACAGCATTCAAATAATTGGGCTCCATTTTAAATACCCTGTACGCATATAAAAATGTCCGAAAAAAGAGGGTGTCATAAAATGTGGGAGATTTTCGTAAGCATAAAGCATAGCTAATCTTTTTGAACTTGGAGGCCATTAAAGCTAAAAATATCAAATTAACTTTGTGTGCCAATAATATATAAAAATACGTATCTATGTGTATAACATATAATATATAAAATATATTTTAGTTTTTCTATAGGGTATTTGTTATTCGGTTACTTACATTTTTGTTTCGAATTTGTGGTTTTATTTAAGTTTGTTTCAACTAGGTGTGCTGAGGGTATTTTAAATTCTGTCTTCGTACTGAATATTAATAATTTAAATCTACACACAAAATTATTTATTATGAAATTAAAGCCACAGAAAGTTTACGCATTGAAGCCTTAAAGTATGCAATAAGATTCCACTTTGAGTGAAAAAAGCTTTGACTGCGATGAGCTTTCGAATCTCATTTTAAAGCTCTGCACATGCTCAAAATAAATGTATATAAGTTAGGTATATATAGATAAAGTAGATATGTATTTATATAAATATATTCCTGATCAGTATCAACCGGTGAGGCGATATAACCCTTCTTCTATGCAAACTAATCTCTCACAAAGTTTGCAATAGTATTTAGTTTTCGGCAGCCACCATTATATATTTTTCAATTTAACTTTTCAAGCTTTTTCCTTGTTGTTGATTTTATAGAATGTCAAGTTTCTATTAAACAAATTGAAAAGGCTTTAACTATACACATTCTCAATTGCTGAAATGCATTCGCAATTCCGTCAACTGTCATTTCGAGCCTCATTTCACTTACTCAATTGGAGTTTGAGTGGGTATTTCAGCTGTGGTTATCTTGGCCGGCTTCACCCCCACCCCAAAAATCCAGCACTTTCATTATCAAAGCATCAAATATTCATGAATTCAGAGTGGGCGTTGTCAGGCGGCTGAAGCGGGCATACAGGTGCTTCAAAATACAGACAGCCTGACCAAAAACAACTTTGCAGTCAGGTGTAACAGACAGCACTATACTCGTTCACAGTGTAAAAACAATGCAAACAAATTTGATGGAAAATGAGTAAATAATTTTTTTCACCGAAAATTGATAATGCATATATTTGAAATGCAGAATCAATCTAGAGGACAAACCATGAAAAAATTGCCATCAAACATGAAAATCGGTTCAGTTTTGCCAAAGTTATGGGCGTTTGAAATATGGGAGCTATGGATCTGAGAGCTTTACTTGTCAAAATTTTTGTCAATTTTCGCATGATTTTTGACAATAAATTTGACCACCTCAGAATTCGTTTTAATGTGGTTTTTTATACTATTTATGACAACCACAATCAAATAAAAATAAAAATTCGCATTTCTAAATGTTGAAAAAAAAAAAATTTCGAAAATGAGTAAGGGGGGAGTACATGATTTTTCCCAAAACAATTCAAAAAAATGTATTTTCAATAATGCATGAAACATGAAAAAAATGCCATCAAACATGAAATTCGGTTTAGTTTTGACAAAGTTATGGGAGTTTGAAATATGGGAGCTATGGATCCGAGAGCTTTACATGTCAAAATTTTAGTCAATTTTTGCATGATTTTTGACAAAAAATTTGACCCCCTCAGAATCGGTTTTAATGTTTTTTTTTCTACTAATTGTGACCACCCCAATCGATTAAAAATATAAATTTAGATTTCTAAATTTAAAAAAAAAAATTTTTTCGAAAATGAGTAAGGGGGGAGTACATGCTTTTTTTCCCAAAAAATTCAAAAAAAATTTTTTTTTCAGAAATGAATATATTTGAAATGCAGCATCAATCTAGAGGACAAACCATGAAAAAAATGCCATCAAACTTGAAAATCGGTTCAGTTTTGTCAAAGTTATGGGCGATTGAGAGCTATGGATCCGAGAGCTTTACATGTTAAAATTTTGGTCAATTTTAATCTGTCAATAAAAATCTTAATCTTATCTGACGTATACCCGAATATATTTTTCAAGTACATTGCTTAAACCCAATATACTCTTTTCACGTCGTGAACGAGTATGGCCGTTGCCAGATTTTCAGATTTACAAGTGGTTGTCAGGGACTGGGGGCTATTGCAGACTTATTTTCAATATGTTGGACAGATCGCGTTGTCTGGCGCCAGCGGGTGAGGGGGCGTACGATGTCTGCGCCCTAGGCAGAGCTATTGTGGGGTTGTTTATAGCCGCTGCACTGCAGCTAAACAAAGGCCGGGGGGTAGAAGGCAGGGGCGGGGAGCGCTGGATGCGACAGGGTGGCTGTCGGTCTGAAGCCCGTTTAATCTGCCCTGATTGCGCATGATGCGTTCCCGGCTTGTAATTATGTTTTCTTTCAACTTTTGTCATGGGAAAAAAGAAATAAAGTATACAAAAAAATTAAGTTAGAGTATTCTAGCTGACGGTGTCCGACTAGACGATACCCTAGGAGAGATATATACAAATTTAAGAAATCTTGAAATGTTTATGGCTACTCTAGAAGCAAATTTGGTAATTCTAGCTCATATAATTCTCGAGATATGCTCAAAAAACATTATTTGGAAATCAATATTCAGGAAACAGGTTAGCTATCGGAAATTCTATTGTAGATACAATACAATAGACAGTCGACTTTGGTACCTGTTGTTCTCGTGGTCGATTTAGAAAAAAAATGAGCTAAACTTATTTAAAATTTATATATTAGTATAAATTCTGGTCTGTGTTTGCTATACAATAAGCAATATACCCTTTTGTTATTTCTTGCTTTTATTATCTTCAATGAAATTATTGAATTCGAAGAAATCGGAAAACTTTCGCAATGATGAATTAAATAAAACTGCTGGCAAATGTACTAGCTTCAGCTCTTAAAATATTTTATTTGTAATTATTTTAAGCATTTGAGTAATTATTAGTCAAATAATTAAGTAATTATTTTTTAATTTGTTATTATTATTATTTTTTATTTTAATGCCGGGCATATCGACTCAATTGCTGATGCATATATACGTAATGGAGCTGAGGATATTATCTTCGGCAAGCTATAAACAGTTGCCCACGTATATTATACTCTTTGCACTCATTAGGAATGACTACAGGGTATAATAAATATAAAACGCGACCAGCTAATGGGGTTGCTCATGGGGTTGCCTGCTGCTGAATCCCCTGGCAAGAAGCCAGCCAAAGAGTCAAAAGCAGCATCAAAGTCACAGTTGGAGTCACAGAGTCCGTCGCACTCGAGTTGTTAGCTAACAAGTGTTTATAGTTTCCGCAATGCTGGCGATTGTCGTCAACCCGATGCGAAAAGCGACAAAGAAACAAATCAGAACCAGAACCACAACAGAAACTGGGCAAGAAGTAGGCAAATGAAGCCATCAAAATGCCTAAAAGGCGACGCACGGGAAAGATACAAAGATACAGAAAGAAGCAAATAAACAGTGCGAGAGAGAGAGAGAGAGAGAGGGGTAGAGGGCAAGATAGACACAAGAAGCGCTAATAGATAGCTGGTAAAAAACTGCGTAGACCCCCAATGAAAACACAAATGAGACGAGATGAGCTGAGATGAGCACAGCACCCAGCTAAAAGAAGCCATGAAGAAGCCAGCGCTGCACAGTGGTGCGAACAAAATGTCTTAAATATATGCAGAAAAGTTGTCAAACAATAATCAGCACGCATAGAAAATGTAAGCATGAATGTCAGTTAAAGGGAACTATTTCAGTTTGTAAATTCAAAGATATATTTTAGGAAGAGCTCAGACAATTAATAGACAATATTACAATAAATATAAAAATAAATACAATGGATTTAATAAATTTTGGTAAATATATGCATACAGATGGGATGCTCCGAATAGAAATAAGTCAAATTTTTTATTTGTATAAATTGTATAAATTTCAACGAAAATATTTATGTATTAAGTTAAAAACCTCCACACGAGGTAACAATCTAGGGTATTCAATTTACCTAGTGCCTAAAAGGAACTTTGTGTTGACGCAAATCGCCCCACTGTGCGCAGCCAGCATTGAAATGGACCAGAGAACAAATTTCACTGGCACAGTCGCCGGCGCATTGGCCAAGCGAACGGTTCTTCAGCGATGATCAGGCAGCTGCTTCCACTGGCCTTGGCCACGATGGTGGCAATGGCAACAACAGCCGGAAGACGCACAACAAACACACAGCAAGTAGCCAATCTCGAGCAGCTGCGTCAACTGGGCCTGGGCAATGTGGTCAGCCTGCCGCTCTATAGCGATCGTGAGTGTCTGCCGCCATATTGTCTAAAGTCGTAACAAACCCCACTTCCTCCTCCCCGCTGCGGACAGTGCCCCGCGGCAGCTACGATTTCATTGTGGTGGGCGCCGGCGCCGCCGGCTGCACGCTCGCCGCGCGCCTCTCCGAGAATCCCGCCTGGAACGTCTATCTGATCGAGGCGGGCGGCGTGGAGAACCTGATGCACTTGGTGCCGCTGATGGCGCCCATGCTGCAGCTGACCGCCTCCAACTGGAACTATCTGTCGCAGCCGCAGCGCCTCGCCTGCCACGGCATGCCCGGCAACCGATGCGCCCTGCCGCGCGGCAAGGTCCTCGGCGGCACCAGCTCGATGAACTTCATGATCTACAACCGCGGCAACCGCCGGGACTTCGACGGCTGGGCCGAGCGCGGCAACCACGGCTGGGGCTACGACCAGGTGCTGCCCTACTTCCTGCGCAGCGAGTCCGCCCAGCTGCAGGGCCTGGAGCAGTCGCCGTACCACAACCACAGCGGTCCGCTCAGCGTCGAGGACGTGCGCTACCGCAGCGGCCTGGCGCACGCGTACGTCCGTGCCGCGCAGGAGGCGGGCCACCCGCGCACCGACTACAACGGCGAGTCCCAGCTGGGCGTCTCCTACGTCCAGGCCAATACGCTGAAGGGTCGCCGGCACAGCGCCTTTCGCGCCTACATTGAGCCGGTGCGTCCGCGGCGCAAGAACCTGCACATCCTGACGATGGCGCGGGTCTGTCGTGTGCTCATCGACGAGGCGACCAAGTCCGCCTATGGCGTGGAGCTGCTGCACGCCGGCCGCCGCTTCGAGGTGCGCGCCCGCAAGGAGGTCATCCTGTCGGCGGGCGCCTTCAACTCGCCGCAGCTGCTGATGCTCTCGGGCATCGGGCCGGAGGACAACCTGCGGGCCATCGGGGTGCCAGTGGTGCAGGCGCTGCCGGTGGGTAAGCTCCTCTACGACCACATGTGCCACTTCGGACCCACCTTTGTGACCAACACCACGGGTCAGACGCTGTTCAGCTCGCGCCTGTCGTTGCCCAACCTGAAGGACTTTGCGCTGGGCCGCGCGGACACGCCGTTGTCGAGCATTGGCGGCGTGGAGACGCTCACCTTCATCAAGGTGCCGACGGCGCGGTCGCCCGCGTCCCAGCCGGACATTGAGCTCATCCAGGTGGACGGCAGCCTGGCCAGCGACGAGGGCACGGCGCTGGCGCGCGGCGCCAACTTCAAGCCGGAGATCTACAACCAGATGTACCGGGATCTGGCCTGGCGCCAGCAGGACCACTTCACCTTCCTGGTCATGCAGTTCAAGCCCCAGTCCGTGGGTCGCCTCTGGCTGCACAATCGCAACCCACTCGAATGGCCGCGCATCGATCCCAAGTACTTCTCCGCCGAGCAGGATGTGGAGCAGCTGCTCGATGGCATCAAGGAGGCCATACGCATCGCGGAGATGCCAGCTCTGCGGGCGATCGGGACTCGGCTGTTGGACCGGCCCGTGCCGGGGTGCGAGGACAGGGCCTTCGGGTCGGACGATTACTGGCGCTGCTCGATTCGCACCATGTCCTACACGCTGCACCACCAGGTGGCCACCTGCCGCATGGGACCCGCCGGCGACGCCAGCGCCGTGGTCAGCCCCCAGCTGAAGGTGCACGGCATGCGCAAGCTGCGGGTGGTGGACACCAGCGTCATCCCCCTGCCGCCCACCGCCCACACGAACGCGGCGGCCTTCATGATCGGCGAGAAGGCCGCCGACCTGATAAGGGCCGATTGGCTTTAATCTGAAGCGTCGGCTGGCATGGAATGCTGCGTTAAATTTATATGGGTCAATAAAATGCGAGGCGAATGCTTTGAAAATGAATTTGAGGCACGAGAACGAGAACGAGAACGAGAACGAGAACGCGAAAGGGAATGAGAACGCGAACAAGTCTAACGGGTTTTCAGCACGACTGAAAGTGTACGAAATCGATAGACGGTCGCAAATTATAGATATATATATTTTTTGTTGCTTTCGGGGAGTGCTTTGAAAAGTTAAATGAACCCATGGAAAGTGTCAAGATAATTTAATTATTAGCGCTCGGCTCAGATAATTTAATTATTATGCTCATTAAGAATACCCTATACAAACACTCCATGGAGAAACTTATGACTCATTAGTTTAAGTCGTAGTCAGTAAGACTTTTATTAGTGGTATTCCCACATACATTTTCTGTACGGAAACACTAGGATGCGACTTTAAATCCTTGGCCTAGGTTCAATATGAATTAAAACAATAAAATTACAATTTTTTTAATGTTTACTTTAATATCTTCCTTTACTATGCTCTTCACATTTGGTTCTTTAATTTAATTCCACTCTCGTTGTCCACAATTACAATTACAAACTCTAATCTTCTATATACTCCTTTTATGCACTTACCTAATCAAATCTAATAGAAATATTAGACACAAACATTTTTATCTTTAGCAATCTTTCTACTACTTTTCAAATGAATCTTAAGAAAACTTTTTTTTAAGACAAACTCCTATATAAAAATATGAATTCAGAGAAGTAGTGACCGTTCTTTATACATATCTTAAATCGTTTCTCTAAGTATTCTTTTTTCTTTTCCTTGTAATCCTTTAAATCTTATCCCATATAGATAAACTTTCAACTTCTTCTTTACATTTATATTCATTTCCCTTAAAAGTGTTTAAGGGATTTTGTACATCCCATAGGAATCCCTTTAGCCATTTCCTTTCACTTATATTCTTGAGGCTTATTCCACACATTTGCTCTTTATACATATACGCCCTTAACTCTTAACTCATCTATGTTTGTTTTCAATAGGGTGAAGAAAACTTCATAGGAATTCCTTCGACCATTTCCTACACATTCTTCTTTACTCTTTCCTTTGTATATGTATACCTATACTACATACTTCCTTTAGAAATCTTCTTACCTTTTTCTTTTAAACGGGATCTCGCCTTACACTTTCTTATACAATCCACACATCCCTATAAAAAGAATCTATATATGTATTCCGCTTTAATGATATTCTCACTAAACAGCCCTTGAATAGGGATATCGTTTAACCCTTTCTGCTATAGATCTCCTATAGATACATTTTACATTTTATTACAACTGTTTCACTAAAAAGTCTATACATTTTTCTTCATTTTCTTCCTTTACGGTCCATCATTTCACTTTACAGTTCATTAATCGATAAGACCTTACCTATAGGAATCCTCTAGGAATATATTCTGCATGCTTCTGTACGGAAATAGTCTGTTTATATATCCTTCAAGTACTTCCTTTAATTTCCTTTAACAGATGCTTGTGCTCATAATATTTATTTAATAAGGATTTTTACATACAATTCCTTGAATATCCTAGCGGAATTCCTTTAAACTTTTTTATTGAGGAATTCTTACAGAGGAATTCTTCTACACACCCCCTAACTAAATAGGGTATTTAAGTATGCAAGCAGGCGTTTAGCTTTTATGCGCACTTGAATTCAACAAACAAGAAAAAGAAACGAGTCAGAGTTCACACTTGAGGAGCGCCGAGTGCTGGACAGATTTATAAGCGCTAGTCGCGTGTGGTTCAGATCAGTGAAATGTTTCTTTTGTCGCTGCTCACAACGCTCTTTGCGGCTAGCTCCGCGGATCAGCGACTGCTGGAGCAGCTGCAGCAGCTGGGCCTGGTCAATCTGCTGGAGCAGACGGTGCGTCCGAACGGTAGGTCAACGGAAAGATCGTTCTGAATAGCTTCATTGAGCTTGTGCCCCTTGGCAGTGCCCCAGAATTTGGCCAGCTATGACTTCATTGTGGTCGGAGCCGGTGCCGCCGGCTGCACGCTCGCCGCGCGCCTCTCCGAGAACCCCGGCTGGCGGGTGGCGCTCATCGAGGCCGGCGGCGTCGAGAACATTGCCCACCTGACGCCGCTGCTGGCCGGCCACCTGCAGCTGACCGCCTCCAACTGGAACTACCGCTCGGTGCCGCAGGCGCGCGCCTGCCGCGGCATGCACAACCAGGAGTGCGCCCTGCCGCGCGGCAAGGTCCTCGGCGGCACCAGCTCGATGAACTTCATGATCTACAACCGCGGCAACCGGCGCGACTTCGACGGCTGGGCCGAGCGCGGCAACCACGGCTGGGGCTACGACCAGGTGCTGCCCTACTTCCTGCGCAGCGAGTCCGCCCAGCTGCAGGGCCTGGAGCAGTCGCCGTACCACAACCACAGCGGTCCGCTCAGCGTCGAGGACGTGCGCTACCGCAGCGGCCTGGCGCACGCCTTTGTCGCCGCCTCGGTGCAGGCGGGCCACCCGCGCACCGACTACAACGGCCAGTCGCAGCTGGGCGTCTCCTACGTCCAGGCCACCACGCTCAACGGGCGCCGGCACAGCGCCTACTCCGCCTACATACAGCCCGTGCGCGCCCTGCGGCCCAACCTGCACATCTTCCCCTTCGCACGGGCGACCCGCGTGCTCGTCGACGCGGCCACCAAGGCCGCGCAGGGCGTCGAGCTGGTTTACAAGCAGCAGGTGTACCGGTTTAGGGCGCGCAAGGAGGTCATCCTGTCGGCGGGCGCCTTCAACTCGCCGCAGCTGCTGATGCTCTCGGGCATCGGGCCGGAGGACAACCTGCGGGCCATCGGGGTGCCAGTGGTGCAGGCGCTGCCGGTGGGTAAGCTCCTCTACGACCACATGTCCCACTTCGGACCCACCTTTGTGACCAACACCACGGGCCAGACGCTGTTTCCCACGCGCGTCACCTTGCCGGACATCTTGTCCTTCTACCTGGCCGGCAATCCGGGAACGCGTCTCAGCTCCATTGGCGGCGTGGAGGCCTTGGCCTTTCTGAAGTCGCCCCGCTCGACGCTGCCCCCGGATTGGCCAGACTTGGAGTTCATTCTGGTGGCCGGCAGCCTGGCCAGCGACGAGGGCACGGCTCTCAAGCTGGGCGCCAACTTCAAGGACGAGATCTACGACAGACTCTACAGGCCACTGCAGCAGGCGCAGCAGGACCATTTCACGCTGCTCGTGATGCAGTTCCATCCCAAGTCCGTGGGTCGCCTCTGGCTGGGCAATCGCGATCCGTTCAGCTGGCCCAAGATCGATCCCAAGTATTTCCTAGACGAGGAGGATGTCGAGTACCTGCTCGATGGCATCAAGGAGGCCATACGCATCGCGGAGATGCCAGCTCTGCGGGCGATCGGGACTCGGCTGTTGGACCGGCCCGTGCCGGGGTGCGAGGACAGGGCCTTCGGGTCGGACGATTACTGGCGCTGCTCGATTCGCACCATGTCCTACACGCTGCACCACCAGGTGGCCACCTGCCGCATGGGACCCGCCGGCGACGCCAGCGCCGTGGTCAGCCCCCAGCTGAAGGTGCACGGCATGCGCAAGCTGCGGGTGGTGGACACCAGCGTCATCCCCCTGCCGCCCACCGCCCACACGAACGCGGCGGCCTTCATGATCGGCGAGAAGGCCGCCGACCTGATAAGGGCCGATTGGCTGTGAGCAGCAACGGAAAGCAACCGACCTGGGTGGAGCTTGGGTAACCGATAGGGTAGCGAGAAGTGCGCCGAGTCTGTTGTTTGGCTCGGTAAGTTAATTAAATGAAATTGCCTAACGAGCGCCGAGCGCGGCGCGTTGGGAGACGTTTGAGCCTGGAGCCCCCGACCCCCCCCCCCGCCCCCCTCCCGGGCCACGTTGCCCCGTTTCGCATTTGGACCGCGTTGGGGGTTGGCCGGCCGCAGAGTGCATTCACCCAGTCCCAAGTGACGAGGGTTGAAAAACTTTCGACTAGGCACAGCCGCAATATCTAACGGGGTGGTTTCACGCCGCCAGGCATAAAATAGTCAAAACACGAAAACTGAAAACTTTGCCAGCGGATGCTGGTTTGGCTGTACCCCAGGCAGACGAAGGGGGTCTCAGGGAGGGGGGTTGCGCGCTTAGATGCAATGCCCTCCAGCCTCGAAGGGGGCAGGGTGGGGTGTGTGCATACAAGTGGTTATCAGTGGGCAAAGGCTGAGGGACTGAGGCGCCCGTTCCGATTGTTGTTCTTTATTCTGCTGATGTTGTTGTCAGCCCGGTTTTCGTTTCAAGGAAAATTCAATATGCATCAGCGAGGGATTTCTTTTGTGCACAACAAAAACAAGAGCTTTAAATTCCATAAAGCCAACTCTAACCACGAATATCCAATACCCTCTGTTTTATTTGGGCTTAACTATATTTTATTCATTATTTGTTAACGCTTAATTTTTTAATATAAATCAATTTAGACTCATATATCCTATATATTTATATATTAAATTCAATTTTAGAAATTAATTTAATTAACTTTGCTGAAACAAAAAATAACACCAAATACTATTTTATTTTAATATATATTAGTAAATATTAAACTTTAAAAAGCGGTGTTCTAAAGCCAAGTACGAGCGGCATCCTAATCTAAATATATAATGTCGAAATGAAACGAAACAATCTGATATAATTTTAGAGGCCACCTCTGAATTTTTCGATAGTTTTCTAGTTTGGTGTGTTTGAAAAAGCTCTTTCATTTCTCGCTTTTATGGTTATATAAAAAAATAATGAGAAACTTTCAAGAAAAAAAATATATGTGTATGTACATATATATATACAGTTGCGAAAAAAAAAATAGCACCACTATGACATTTTTTCTTATTGATCAAAAAAATAACAATTAGTATTGCGATATTTTAAAAATTTGATATTTAATATATTGCTTAGTATTCCCCCTAAACGAAAAGGTAGTACTTCGCTTGTAATGGTAATAGATTTTTTTTTTTTTTTAATTTTAAGGGAAAAGGTCGAAAAAATGGCGGCAAAAATAATAGCACCACTTATGCTTTTTCATGAAAAACGTTAAATTTCGTACAGTTTCTTCGACAAAAAGCACGTACTCAAGAGATTTAACTTCGATTTCATTATTTTAAGCATTATGTTTAAAAAAAATCCAAAATTATTGATACAATGGGCCTTGGAATACGGAAAAGTGCAAAATCATCAGAAAATTGATATTGTATGGAAAATCAAAGAGATAACTTGGTCGATTGATTGGCTTTTCAATTAAAAATATACTAAATGACATAAACTATAAAGAAAACGATGAAACACGTAGATAAAAAGGAGCTATACGACAGATTTACGTCAAAGTGTTGATCCTCGAGAGCACACAGTATCCTTTCAAGGCTGCAACTGACATAAAAAAAGGAGCTTAATACAACTGTGACACTGAAAACAGTTCACACATGTGTCAAACAAGAAAATTTAAATGCTTACAGCCCAAGAAAGGTCGGTCTCCTTAACCACGAAACATATTGCCAAGCGCATGAAGTTAGCAAAGAATCGTCAAAATTGGCCAACCCAAAAATATAGTAATATTTTATGAACAGATGAGAGTAAAGTTGTTATGTTTGGTGGAAAAGACTCTCGTTCGAACGTCTAGTACCCTTAAAACTCAAAATACAATCCAAAATTCACTACAAAGACTTTTAAACATGGAGGGCTAAGCTTACTGGTATGGGCTTGTTTTTGTTATTAGGAGTAGGTCCAATACATTGAGCCAAACTCATAATGAACCAACACGGTTGCGTCAATATGTTAGATGCAGTAATGCTACTCTAAGTAGAGTATAAAATGGCGCTATTATGGGTCTTCCAAGAAGGCTATGACCCCAAACACGCCACCAGGAAAGCAAAGGAATGGTTCAAAAGAAAACCAGTGAACGTTTTGGAGTGCGCTGTGCAGCCAGCAGATCGAAAATCTATAGGCTAATGTCAAAAAGGCAGTTGCTAGTATTAAACCAACTAGCAACGGATCACTTTGGCAAGCAATTTACGAGTCCTGGTGGAAAATTCCTCTGAAACGATACCAGGACTTGGTTGAATCGATGCCAAGTCGTTAAGCAGCCTTTATTTCCAATAAAGGTATCGCAACTATATATTAAATTGATAAAATATTCTTAGTTTTGACACACAATTATCTTTAAGTAATGAAAGTCTTAAATATTTCTCATTTTTAGAATTTTAAGTGAATATTTGAAAAGTGGTGCTATTATTTTTGCCGCCATTTTTTCGACCTTTTCCCTTAAAATTAAAAAAAAAAAAAATCTATTACCATTACAAGCGAAGTACTACCTTTTCGTTTAGGGGGAATACTAAGCAATATATTAAATATAAAATTTTTAAAATATCGCAATACTAATTGTTATTTTTTTGATCAATAAGAAAAAATGTCATAGTGGTGCTATTTTTTTTTTCGCAGTTGTATATATATAATTAACTTAATATATTTGTAGCTTTCACTCATATTAAAATGTTATCAAGTTTGTTAGTCATTTTAATCTTTATTGCCTTGAAACAATTACAGAAAGCATTTGTTAAAAAAAGCTGATATAATTACAGAATTTTTAGGTTGCCAAATACTTTTCAATAGGTCTCTTAATAACATAACACACAAAATTGCGAGCTCAAGGCTATATATAGCCTATTTTAACAATGTTTACAATTCTCCACTAGAAACCAACAATGACTGGAAGTACCCTGAATTCCCACGGGGCAAGAACAAAGTACTTATAAAATGTACTCAAATGTACGCGTATGTACAGCCTTGATAAGAATGTCCATTATCACGATTGTGATTGTGTTTTTTTCTTTAAATACACATGACTGTTTAAACAAAAATATGTTGGAAATTGAGCTTTTATCAAGCTCTAATCGTGTTTTTTGGTATGTGTGTTGTGATTTCCATAAAGTGCTTCAGAACTCCAACAACAAATCAATAAAAGTACGGGCTAGTTTTGTCCAGATTAAGGTTATATTTTATGCACGAAAAAAAGGTTCAAAAAAGATTATATTTATGCAAAACAACATAAAAACGTACTTAACTTATTTTGTAAGGTATTTCAATGTGTTTTAAACCAATTTACTTCTTTTCATTTGAACCAACTTCAAGCCGAAGATGAGAATTAAACTAAATCAAATTTATTTATTTCCAAAGAAGACTTAAGAAGAATATGTTATATATAGGATCTGCCTTTGAGCCAGCTTTCTTTGTTCTTCTTTTCATAGCTTCCCTACAGATTCAATATTCAACCAGTCTGGCATGGCCACGATTACAGCTTCGCAGCAAATATACCCCACATCTCAAGTGTCTAATACTGAGCATGTCGGGCGATTCAGGCTGGGTGCCGTAAAGTATACAGCACAAAATGTGGCAGCTGCCATTTGTCAACAATGCGGTTGCTTTGCCTTAATTGCTGCATTTGAAAATGGCCAAAAGGGCAGAGCAGAGAACAGGTGAGAGAGAGAGAGAGAGAGAGAATGAGATAGCGAGGTGAGAAGTACAGTGTTAATACGCTTGAGCGAATACCAACAATTCTAGTAAATTGTATGCTACCAGGGGATATGTACGATTATAACAGAAATAGAGATAGCTTAAATATTTACAAAAAAATTAAGAAATCTTAAATTTCTTTTAATATTTATGATTTTTTTTTTATAATTAAATTCATTAATTTTTGTTCATTAGCAGAGCGTTCACTATATCTACAAGCATATATGTATGTGTGGGTAGGACTGTGCAAACAGTGAAACATAATGAACGTGAAACTCACCTGAAACAATTAACGCCTCATTTGGGCCCGTTGTGTGTATATTGCCCATGCTGGAAGACGCTGCCGGGTATGTCCTCCTTTTCGTATATTTCGGTTAATGATAGACGGCTTGCGTAGATTTGCTGTAGATTGCAACGGCGTTTCTCTAATCGCGGAGAGCAAAAACACCAATAAAATAAGTAAACAAAGCTCGATACAAATGAAGAGAACTTCAGCAGCCTGAATGCGTGCAGCACTTTTTGCGCCACGAGTGTTTCCTGCGCTGCCGGAAAGTATGCTACACTTTTTGTAATATTCTTCAAGCACGCTTCTGTTTTTGTTTCTGTTTTGTTTTGTGTATTTCTTTTGCTTTTGCTTTGGGGCGGCGTCAACAACAACTTGTTCTCAGTTATTTATGTGGATATCAAATAGAAAAACACACAAACACTCACTCACACATGTTTAAAGTAATTTTATCGATATTCTAATGTAAAAAACCCGCATAAGAAAACAGCTAAGAAAAAAAAAAAAGGCCCAACGATAATTGAATTATTTTATATATATTTTATTTGAAAGCTTGATACCCTAAGAAAAAAACGAAACATGCGTTGCTACGCTAAATAAAATTAGAACAACAACAACAACAGCAGCAACAATATGTAATGGCGTCCCAAAAAATGGGTCGGGTGGCGGCCGAATGACGCAAACATTGAAGCATTAAAGCTCAGTGGCTGCGACGCGACGTCACTTCTGGAACGAGGATATTTGACATGTGTGTGTGTGCGAGTGTGGTATTAAATAATCAAAAAACAAACAACAGCGTAAATATTGAGAGCAGACAACGCCGTCTTATCATGAGCTCATCATCAGCTCTTCACACATACATAATACATACATATATGCATATATATAGACAAAGTAAATGCAACAATAGAAACACAATATATACACACACACGCGCGCACGCACGCACACGCATACATAGCAAAAACAAAAAATAACCCCTAGTGGCCTTTACGTTCTGGTTGGGGTTGTTGCTGCTGCTGTGCCAAATTCTTATTGGAAGTAAACAAAATTCTGTCTCGTTTAGTCGTTTTCCCACTTCAACTGTTTTGTTGTTGTTGACGCCGCCTAAGCGTACTCAATTCAACTAAACTAAATTCAGACTAGATGCCGGCATTAACTGATTAAAAAAATAATAACAAAAAAAAAAAAAAACAACGAAAAAAACAACAGCGAACCGCGCGAAAAACTTGCGCGCACCTTCACAAAACTCAGTTTCAGTTTTCAGTATCACCCACAATTTCCACTTCAAAAAAAATAGAACAACAAAAAGCAAAACGCAATAAAATGCCGTTTAAATGCGACAACAAGTAGCACGCACCAGTGAACACGCTTGCAAGAAATTAATTCACTTTTATTAATGAATGAATTCAACTGGAATTCGTCAATAAACGCAATTTACTCCGGCACTTTACCGCAGAACTCCGCAATCGAATTAGCAATGCTAGAATTCTGCTTTGGCTTATCGATATGCCTCATTATGGTCTATCGCACAGGGTGACCAGACGAGAAATATGTTTTTGAAATTTTGGTATTTTTAGTACCACTTAATTTTGGGCAACTTATCGATTCTTTCAAAATATTAAGGGACCAGTATTATTATTAAAACCGCGTTTATACGCCTAAACCAAAGATAATATTATCAATATACTAATATTAAAAACACTATTGAACTTATTAATATTTAATTTTATGATATTTTGTATTTCAATGGGCGGCAAACTTGAAAAAATTTAACCTACAAATTAAATCGATAACTTGCGAACACATCAACTGGCCTACTTTTTCAAATTATATGCATTTTTAAATAATTGCAACACATTTTAAAATCAATTTGGGATAAGTCGCCCAATGCAGTGCAAATAACACATGCATACATACACACACAAGCCGAGCTGAGAGCTAATGTGTTTTTATAATTTTACGCTCTTTAAATTGAGAGACCGCAAGGGCACCGATTTCGTTTTAGTTCTCAATGTTGTGAATATCAAGAATTTAGTATATATATTGTCTTTGCCTGTTCTCCATATTTTGCTTCGATTTTCAAATTAGCGCCCAACTATTTTGCCCGCCTATCGACTATCGATAAATAGTTGCGGCAACGCAAAATTTGCGAATTTAGCGAAAAATGAACTTAAGGCAGCTAAAGTGGAAAATTGACAAGGCGAAAACCATTGGGCATTGCTATCTCTGCAGCTGCAACTTTGAGGACCGGAAGGTGTACGAACAGTTATTCGAGCAGCGCTTCAATGAGCACGGCACCGAGCAGCAAACGCTGGCCCACATTTTGGCCGCGGTGCTGGGCCGGCAGCTGCAGGAGGAGCAGCTGCACTCGACGGTGAGTGTGTGGCGCAACCCTTGACCCGTCCGCTAATTCGCATCTTGTGGCAGTTGGTGTGCAGCACCTGCAAGGTCAGTCTGCTCAACTACGAGGCATTGGAACGGCAATTGTACTCGATACGGCGTGAAATAACGCGCCGGCACGCGCAAACGCTGCAGCTATACGGGGCGCAGCTGATGCAGGAGAGCGCTGAGGAGTTGCCTGACGTGGACGAGCTGATTGAGGAGTGCGCGGAGAGCGCTGTGTCCTCGGCGCCCAGGGAGCTGGAAGAGGCCTGTGCCGAGGAAACGGCGCTCACAGATCATTGCTCCGAGTATATGGACCTCATAGAGGAGTGTTCTGACACGGACTACGAAGAGGACGCCGCCGCGCAGCAGCCCCTAAACACTAGCTCAGGTGGCCAATCAGATGCGCACTCGTTTAACAAAAAAAAGAAGGAAATAAAACCGTTTTAATAAAACTCTTCCTTTGCAGTTGCCAGCCAAGTGGATGCCGGCGCTCCGGCCGCCAGCCTGGCCTGCACGTACTGCGGCAAGGTATTCGCGCGTCGTCAGTGGCTGGAGGAGCACGAGCATGTGCACACCGGCGAGCGGCCGTTCAAATGTGGCCTGTGCGCGGCGAGCTTCGCGCAGCGCGCCAATTGGCGCACTCACATCCTGTCGACACACCAGAATCGGTCCAATTTCAAGTGCGGCGAGTGCGGACGCGCCTTCAAGCGCAAGCGGCTCCTCGACAACCACGTCAAGTCGCAGCACACCAAGCAGCGCGACCTCAAGTGCCAGCACTGTGAGGCCACGTTCACCAATGAGGTCAATCTGCTAAAGCATCTGCTGTGCCACAGCGGCGCGAAGAACTACAGCTGCCAGATCTGTGGCAAGCGGTTCAGTCGCGCCGAGAATCGCAATGTCCATCATTTTGTGCACAGCATACGCAAGCCATATGCCTGCGCCGTCTGCGATGAGGACTTCATGCGCAAACAGCAGCTCCAGCTGCACATCAAGGCCACCAAGCATCCGAATCCGCGCATCGTGCGCCGCCAGCCGCAGTTCAGTGCGGCCAACAGTGATAAGCTGCAGCTGCAGCAGCATCCCTTGCCGGCGGCCAACAAATGAAGCCCATGCGAGTGCCGCCTGCTGCAGCCGCAATCGAAACTTAATCAGCACGCAACTGAAAAACATCTCATTTACCGAATAGTATTTATACACGATATGTCATGCTTATAGGATTTATATACTCTGTTTTCAAGATTGGCAAAAATAAATTGGGTGGTGTGCCATGATTTATCCGGCTGCCCATGTACAACATATCAATCAGCCTAAATGGAGTGAAAATTGACAAAACTATACCTATTACATTAATTCGACATTTAAAATTATTGCAATTTTGTAGTTTTAGTATCTTCCAGGGTATCTCTCAGTCGGCTGCGCCCAACTGCAACTATGTTGTACACTATCTGTCTGTCTGTTTACATTTTGCTCATGCTTGCCATCTCTTTTTAACTCGTGTTGGGCTGTTAGCCAACTTGTCTGCCTGTTAACAATTTAGTGGGCCCATGTTTAACATAAATAGGCTATACTAAATTATAGTGCACCCTACTTAGCATAAAAGCAGACTTTACACTAAAGAACTGCATTCTATTCTTATCCCCAAGCAATTTTAGAAAATATAATACATACCTACATATATACAAGCAGCGAGCGGTGCGAGTGAGACAGCACAACTATAGTGCTGCACAACGTGCCAACAGGCGCCGTCCAACCAAACAGCTGTTGTACTTACCAAACAGCTGTTTGAATCGGCAAACTATAAACATGCCGCACAATTTCACAGTTGTGAGAATAATTGCCACATTTCTGCAAGCAACTAAAAACGTCATTGAGAACAATATCAACCGCTACCAAATAATTTGCTATTAGAGCAACACTGGTCAGGTAAATGCGATTTGAAGCAAAACCGTATTTTTGACCGGGATGCCGAAGCTTAAATACCCTTGCATCTTTGCTATATATTTTAATATTCGGTCGTACAACGGCGTTTTCACATCAAATGTTTCTGTGGCAGGTATATGATATAGTGATCCAACACATGTATCTTCTACCGTCTTCATAGGGTTTTCAAAGAAGCAAATATACAGACTAAAATGCAGAATCGTCTCGGTTCAATACACTTAAAAGTGTATATGTAAACTTTATAGTCGGAGAATTCCTTTTAAGCGAAACACATTTCATGTCAAATTTAAAGCGCCCTACACAAAATAAGCTCGTCCCACTGAAGTACGAACATAACTGTATTATTTAGAATACAAAACAGTGAAATCGAGGAATCATCTCTGTATAGCAAGTTTTCCATTAGTTGATCTGTCAATTCTCCACTGGAGCCTCGCGCGTGTTTTTGCCTTCTTAAATATACACACACGACACACACTTTGGAACTGTAAAATTATGTTTGTATTGTTTAAAAAAAAAAAAAGATGACGTTTGTTTCAGTTTGTTTTCAACACCGGCCTGGGCGGCTGGCGGCGTGGACGGCCGCCAGTGCCCCCGTTCCAGAACACATTTTATTCAGAACGCAACATCTTCTCCTTTTGACGCTGCAGCTTCTTCTTGGAGAGCTTCTTCTTTGTGGGCTCATCATCGGCTGCCTTGGCGACGACCTCCTCCTTCTCGGACAGAATGACCTCGACGTGGCATGGCGACGACATGTAGGGATTGATGCGACCATGGGCACGATACGTACGACGACGCAGGCACTGGGCGCGGTTCACCTGAATGTGATCGACGACCAGGCGGTCGGCATCGAGTCCCTTATAGTCAGCATTGGCCTCAGCGTTGCGCAGCAGCTGCAGCAGGAACTCGGCCGATTTCTTGGGCCAGCGACCCTGTGTGGTCTTCCACTGCTTGGCCTGGGCGCAGCGGCCGACGCCGCCATTGAAACGGCGGAAGGGCACGCACTCCTTCTGATCGATAACGGCCTTCAGGAAACGCTGGGCACGACGCAGTGGCATGCGCTTAATGGCCTGTGCGGTCTCGTGGGTGTTCTGTGAAAGCAACAAAAAAGTAAAACTAGTTAGCAAATATATTAAGGAGTGAGCGTGTGGGGTGTGCATATGTTTGTTGTCATTGTTGTCACTGTTGTCGCTTTGTGCCTCGCTACAGGTAGAGACGAGCGCATTGAGAACTGCTCGCCGCTGTTTTAACAAGGCTGGAATTTCGCTATGGGCACAAATATTTGTAATAATCGCATGGCATATGAACGATCATCAAACTTATTATTTTGCGCCCTTTAAAAGGTCGAGTGCGAAAAAGAGTTATCGAGCTGTGTAACTCAAATCTAGGATTTAGGCAACTGTGCTATGCTACAGGTAGAGACGGCCACATTGAACGCTGCTCGCCGCTGTTTTAACATAACAAATTTGCTTTGGGCACACCGGAACTGCATGTACGCTTTTGATACGCGCATTACACATATTAAGTGTGTCCGTCTTTTGATTAACACAATGTGGATAAAGCTTTAGAAGAGCGCGTCGTGATTAAACATTATTTTCGCCGCGTTCAGCTGATGAACTTATCCCCAAACTTGGATGATCTAGCAACAATGCAAAAGTGAAAACCTGCATAGAATTTGGCAGTCGGTTCACTGATTTATGTTGCGCACAAACACATTAAACATAACCACACTTTAAGCGACGTCAACAACAACGCTTTGGCGTCCGTACGCGTCTCAAAGGAATCGCTGGCAACAAAACTTACCTTGAAGTGAACACGTAGATTGGGTCCGCGCGCCTTGCACGACTTGGTGGCGTTATCTGGCTCACGTGAGTAACGGCCCATTGTTTAATATCTACAAAATGTATTAAGGAAATATGCTTTAGTCACAAGTAAGAAGAAAACAAACTTATGTTTGTATGCACACAGAAAAAAAAAATAACACAATTCTTGCAGTCAATTTGCGAGTTTATATTTGCTTTATCTCTGCAAGTTCATGCACAAGGCATATGTCACTTTATAAACATTGATATTTTGCGCGTTTTGTATGTGTATACACATATTGTATAGCGATGTTTCAAAATTTATTTGTGGCTTTATCAATTCAGCGTACCTCCTTCGTCGTGTACGAAACCGGAAAAGAACCTTTGACAGACAGTTGGCGGCCATGTTTGTATCGTTATCGATAAGCACAACACAGTGTTGCCCAGCGCGAGTGTGCGCGCGTCTATCGTACACACTGTTGCACATTCGATTATTTGTGGCGAACACCATAGCAGCCAGCTTTCTGTTGTGAAATTAACGCATAAGCGCGCGCTTCTGAACTTAATTTGAATATTAAATGGCATAGCCTTAAATAATGTTGCTTTCATTTCCTTCCGCTGCGTCATTGGCCAGCGCACGAGTAATGCGCGCTTTGTGCGCATTCACAACCTGCCTGCAAATTGCCTGTGAGTGGTACTTGCCACAGCCATAAAACGTTATTCATTTAAGCTCACTCGTTTAGTTAGTTGCTTCCCCACAATTTCTTTATTACAATTCTGCCATTTTGATATGTACTTACAATGCAAATTAATTGAATTAATTCAATTTGCTCGTTGATTTTTTCTTTCATTTTCGTCTTTTGCGCTCGCTTTTACTAGGCGCTGTGTTGTTGTTGTTGTTGTTGCTGTTGCTGTTCATATAATCAGGGAACATGCTTATTCATATTTAAATTTTGCATACATTTCTGCTGTTTATACGCATATATGTGCATATATATTGCTATATACTGAACACTTGAGTGTACGTTTATTTCTAAATATTCTTGAAATCCCATACACGCCCACAGCACTGATTACTCTACGTACTTAGTTACCCAGTGCGCATACTTGATATAATTTCTATTGCCGCTGCCGCTGCTTTTACTTCATCAAATTCACGAAAAAAAATATTCGAATCAGCAGCCGCAGCAGCGACGGGGAGCACTTGAACAAAATAATGCAATAAATGTTGTAGCAAATAAAAGTACAGTGAAAGCTCGACTCAACGGACACCTGCCTTGGATGATCATCTCAGCAAATCAAATTTTTTTATTAAGCTACACTTCATCGGTTCAACTTGAACACAAAAGTTTTCTAAAATTATTTTAAATATTCTATATGTAAAATAAAAGCTTCTTAAATTTTTGAAATTCAAAAATTACAGGTAAGAAGTCACGAGATTTAGACAAAATATTTTTTTTAATTCAAAAAATAGTACTAAGTAACTTTTGTCGAACTTTGCATTTATTTTTAAGTGTCATCAATTTTAAATTTTTTTACTTTTCCTTAAATCAGAAATTTGTACTTTCAAAACAACGAAAAGTGTTGTTTGAAATTTACAAATAATTTTATTTAGAATTTAAGACTGTTTATATAAAACAAAAGAATATATTTATGTATATAAAAATGATAAAAAAAAAAACCAATAAATATTATTTTATATTTTTGATAGTATTTTATTTGGGCTTCCATCTGGAAGCGGAAGCGAGCTTTGACTGTATTTGTGGCGTCTCTTTTGTTTTTGTTGTTGCCTCGCCGTCGCTGCTTGGAAAGCCTGAGATTTGAGCTCGACCCGGCTCGGCTTGATTCGGCTCAGCTCGGCTCGGCTCAGCTCGGCTCGGCTCGGCTCAAAACATCATCATCATCGCCGTCGCCGTCGTCGACGACAACTGAGACAAATCTAATTTACATGATCGCTCGCATTATCGTCCATTGTATTATAATCATTTCAGCCAGCGACGACGACGACGGCGACGGCGACGGCGACGGCGCCGCCGGCAGCGACGGCGACAGCGAGCCGCGTCCGTGCCTGCGCCTGCGCAGCTAACCCCGCCCTCAAGCCATTGTTGTTGCTCTTGTTGTTGTTGGGGCTGTGGCGAGTTCAGTGGTTGGCGCTTCCTAAGTGGATGACACTCAAGCTCATTGAGCGCTTCAATGTGGCGAATCGGTGGCGAATTCGATGGCGAATTCGGAGGCAGAACGGTGGCAAACGGGGCGGCAGCGCTGCTGCACCTAAGCTGTATACAGAAGCTATAGAAGCCTACGGCAGCGGCGGCGGCAGCAGCAAATTATAATACGAGTAAACATAATACAACAACAGCAAATACAACGGGCTATAGCAGCAGCAACAACAACAACAACAACAACAGCCACTCGAGTGCCGCTCGCACAGCGCACTAAACAATGCGAAACATCTGAATTCTGAATTTTTTTTTCGTTTTCAATTTTTGTGCCCAGTTTTAAAGTTCAAGCCGCGACATTAACACACGAAATCTGCGATTATCCGTGCAGCGTTAACACACAAATCGAAGCTATAGCTAAATACATACATATATATATATACACACACACACACACACACACACACACACACAGACACACACGTGCCCTCCCTTTTCCAGTATGCGCCTGCTATAGAAATTTGAATTCGCCTTTTTTTGTTTATCGTTGGCGAAGAGCGTTTTTAGAGCGTGAAAAACAGCGCGAAAAATTCAAATAAAAATAATTAAATACAAAAATAAAGCATTTGTTTAAAAAAAAGCGCAAAAACAGCGCCAAATGAAAATACATCAAGCCAACGCAGCAAATAGTTAAATAACCAGACGAAAAATAAATAAAAAATCCGCACAAATAAACAACAACAACAACACACAAAAAATCGAAAAACAAGCATTTATCGATAAACATAAATTGCCTTAATTGCGCTGAGGAAAATTTTACCGAACCACAATTCTTGTAAATACCAGCAAAAACAATAAATATTAAAAAAAAATAAATAAATAAATAACAACAAAAACAACGAGCAGCCGATATAAACAAATTCCAATGTGGAAAGTTATCAAATCTATATAAACAAAGAAAAAACAGCACATAGGCAATTTATTATAAAAATTATAATATAAGCAGAGCGCTATCAACAAAAATACATTTATAAAGCAACAAAAAACAGAATAATAAAACATCAGAAATCTATAGGTATATGGTATATATAATTATATTTATGTGTATGGGCAATGGCTTGATTTAATAAGATATCGGAGGCCAACTTCGGCTGAACGAAGAGTTTATGCCCTTGCAGATATATCAATATATAACCTCTGGTATATATTACAGAGCGCATTTAGATCAAATTCAGCTGACCATAAAACTAAAAATATTATTTTTCGTATATAATTTTTTTGCTTACAATTGCAATATCTTTCATTCAAAAATCAAATTTGCAAACGATTGTTCCTATGACAGCGACATGATATAGTCAACAGAGCGGTGAATTTCAACATATGCACCCAACTACAGCAATAATATAGCTTAAGCCAAAGTCGAGTTCAGATAGATAAGTGGCATAAATCCACTCTATACGAAATAAATTTGATGACTAAATTACAATACCCTCTTCAAGGGCAATAAATTTAACTCGTATATAGATATTTCCTCCCATATCTCATAAAAACAAATCAGTTTAAGGCCCAAGGAAAAATAGGAATGAAAAAAGTGTTTACGAATGGGTCGATTTGGCGATATAGTGAGTGTATAGTCAGGAATCACTATTGAATAAATTTTTCCGATTTTCTTTTATTTTCTGTGGTTCAATGGCCCTTGGCAGCCTTAGCGACAGATTTAACTTGGCCTTAGCTCAGGGCTAGATCTTTTGCGCACAAATTGTACAAAATGGAAGCATTAAAATATGATTATTATATATGTGAATTAATGGATCAGTTGCAAAATTGCTGTGGCTTGTTTAATTTTATTGTTTTCAGTATATTCAAATTGATTTGTTTATTTGCAATTTGCATTCAAATGTTGGGAAAGTTTCAGCGCAATTGTTGTTATACTGGATAGATTTAAATTGTAACGAGTTATATGTGCTATGGGAAGTGCTGCTGGCATATAAATCAGACCCGATTCCGATACGACTACAAGGGCCGTCGACCGTGACAGGCAACAACAGACGCGGGCAAAAGATTTTTAACCGGTTGCACTATTTGTTCTACAGAGAGATACAAATATCGCCACCTTCGCAGCCCCTCCCCCCCTCCCCCTCCCCCCTCCCCCTCCTTCGGCCATTAGACGTCAGATCGAAGCCTTAAGACATCATCAACAAATAGATCTGCATAAGCTATATATGCAAATATTTCGATGCGGTTCGCTGGCGCTTACTCATATCTGGCCGAGATCGGCTGTCTGAGGCTACTGTGACGGCGTCATCAATGTCAACATTGAAGCACCCGAAAAAAAGCCAAAAAGAACATTTCTCAAAAATTTCAAAAGAAATATATGCAAAGAAAACAAACAAATTTGCTTTCACATTCCGGTCCATTCCGCCCGTTTCCAGAGCGTACAGGTCGCAGCGGCTGTTGCAAGCACATGTGCGTCAAACAAGTGCAGACTGTACTGTGTGCCAGGTACACTCAGAGAAAAGCGTTCGTCAAATGGCAACGCTTATTGCTACGTTTAAAATATTGAAAGATTCGTACTTGGTTCAAATAAATATGATAAATTCAATTTGAGGAATAAGTTTTTCTCCCAGTGCAGATTTATGTATATACCTGCGCGTACTCAACTAGCGAACGTGTCGCACGCTCTCCTTCTCTCTCTTTTTCCCTCTGTGATCGTACTTAATCGGCCCTGGGGCAGAGCGACCCCCAACCATAGACAACATCGACATCCACATCGAATGACCTCCACCTGAGGCATAAATCTCCTCAGGCAGAGGCTGTGTGTGGCAGTGAAAGAATGAGAGAGAGAGGGGGAGAAAGAGAGAGCACGAGAGCGAGAGAGAGAGAGAGAGAGAGAGAGAGAGCGCGCGAGAGCAGACAAGTTCTTGATAATCAGGCGTCAATTTCCGCGAAACGTGAAAGCCAAAAAAAAAAGAAAAGAAAAGCAACAAAAAAACAAAAAAAAAACAAAATAGCCGCGTCACGTCACATTCGCACAATTTTTACTAGTCTGCGAAAAATTTACAAATTTTGTTATTTTTATTTATTTTCTTTTTTGCCATTTTATTTTTAACAATACGCACGAGCAAACAAATTGGTTGTAATTCCAAGTTATCGAACGAATATTTAATACGCTTACATTTTCGGCTGTTTTCGAAAATGTGAAAATAAACACTATTTAAAATAAAAATAAAAAAATATATAAAAATAAGAGAAATGCGTTAAAAAAATTAATAGCCTATTTAAAAAAGGTTAACAATCTTTGAGCACATTTTATGTGTTCCATTTTCATTGTTTCATATTAATGAATATAAATAATAAGGATATTAAATTCATTTTTCAACTGAAGTATATATTAAAATATGTTTCGTGTAAACTTCAAATTGAGTCTGGGTTAGGTCAGGTCTTTGTTGTGTTCCAATTCCATTGTTTCAGCGGCAAATCTAGCATAATCTTAAGCCATAAAACAGATCTCAGATCGCGGCTTTACCCCCCTTATTTTTATACCAACTAAACGAAACTTCTGACAAAGTTCAAATACCCTTCGGTTAGGGTATCAAAAGCGTTTGATAAAAGTCGACACTGCGACTGGGGAACTGGGAACTGGGGACTGGGCCACTTGTCATCTGTGGACAACCTCTAGTATATTTATGAATACAAACATGTTCTCTAAATGTGCGAGGAACTTTGTTGTTTTTGTTGCCGTTTGTTTCGTTTTTAATAGAATTAATGGTTCGATATGTGATCTATTTTTGGATGGCAATACGGTTTGCCGATCTCGCTCGCTGTGACGCAGTTGGACGGACTCGGCCACGAACTCGGACTCTTCCTGCGGAAACTGGTTAAACCGGTTCAAACGGGTGCCACATAGCCTAGACCAATAGATAACACACAGAACAAAGCTGCTTAAGTGTGGTTGGAGCATATTCCGGGATTTCTGTAGCACCTGAGAGATAGAATCTATGGTAAAGTGAACCGGTTCGAAACCGGAAATCACATTCGTTATTTACTTCAAACCAAACCCTCATACTTTCAACAAGATCCGGTTTTAACATTATTTAAATTTACTATTTTAAATTGTTCTTTAAAAAAAAATTGCAAAACAGCAATGAACCAAGGTTATAGAAAACCGGTTTCACAAACCGAACCGAAAGAATATTGGATTTTACGGTACATAAACCAACTGAATAGCCTATAAGTAAATCATATTTGATTAAAAATAAATAACGAATCGATACGCAGCGACCTTCGTGCTCTGGCCCGTGTAGGGTATGCATAAATATTTCAAGTTAAGAGCCAATAAAAATCCACAACAATCTTCGTACACAGCCGAAATATAGGAGAACAGCAGCAAATACGCATAAAAATAAAAGCCAAACAAACAAAACATGTGTATAACAAGTAAGCGTGCTCTAGTAGGGGTTGATCGACTTGGAGATACCCTGCACTTGGCTCTCAATTGCCGTTGAATACTTATAATTCGGTAAAAAAAAGCAAGTGTCCAGCTCTTGTAGATATTATAGACTCGTTTCTTGACTTGGATAATTAACATACGATATGCCTCCTTCTCTCTTTTAAATAAATGTACCCCACTTCATTCACTTCCAATGGGTATAGAGCATAAAAATCAAATGAGCCTACATTTCAAATTGGAAAACATTTCAAATAAATATTTTGGCTCTCACTAGCGCTTGCTCTCTCGCACACTCGTTGCTGCTCTTTCGCTCCCACTCTTTTTCTCTCTTTCTACTATGCGTCTCTAGTGTTTATTTTGCCTTTTCTTTATTCAATTTGTTTACGTGTCTTTTGTTTTTTATGCTCGTTTCCAATGGAAAATTACCACTCTGCACCCGAGAAGCCCCAAAGGAAATTCGTTCGTTCCGGCACTCGTTCGTTCCTTCGCAGAGTCGTTCCGCCGATCGTTCCTTCGCTGGTTCGTTTTATTTGCCAGCGATCACTCAAAGTGCAAGTTTCGTGTCAGGCGCAACAAGTTTTTGGTTTTGGCGCAAAATATCCTCACGTGCTGCCACATTGTTTACACTTGGTATACTATCGACAGCACTATATACTCTATATATTCAGATACATATCGGTGGAACACCAGAACGCATGCACAGAGAAACATCACGAATAGCAAAGAGAACGTTTGAAGTGCGTGCGCAAAGTGTTTGATTTTGTTTTTGTTTTCTTCTTAATAAAAAATAAAAAAAAAAAAATCATTATTTTTTTTTTTATGTTTTCGCAACAACAACAAAAGTCGAACGAATTCTGTTTACACACAATTTGAGGCATTGTGTTTATAAATCATTCGCCACGTTCCACAATAGATTCAATCAAGTAAGTAGACGCCGTCTGGGTGGAAGGAGAACAAGAAAAAACTACAATGTGTTTATTATGATTGCTCGATAAATTGTTTGAGATCGCAATTGCACCAATTAGTCAATGGGCTTTGCTTTTAAGTGTGTTTACTAAATTCCTAATAACTGCTAGAAACTGCGTTATGGCCACATTTTTCATATTGGATGCCCCCAGACTTTGGCCCTACGTTTTCTCCACATCGACTAGAGATTCTCTTAGTGTTTTTTACTTAACTATAAATTCTGAATACCACAGTTGTTATCATTCGATTTTTGTTAAAAATACAGTTAACTATCGTTATATAGCGCACAAATGCCATATGTCTGCAAGGGTATTTATGCGTCGTTAGCCCAAACATATTTGTTTTTATTAAAATGTTTATTAAACACCTCATTTTATTAATTATTTTAAGTCATATTTTATTTATATATATTTATTTATTTTCATTTTTTATTTTATCTTTTATTTTATTTATTTTTATTTCGTTTTATTGCTTGCCAAATTTACTTAATTTTAATAAAGAGTACGTTAACTATATTTCCTTTTTTTTGAATACTACTTTTTACCATGTCTTTAAACTGTAATCCAGTTCCCTGGTTCCCTTTTCATATATATATATAAAGGTACCTGGTATTCAGATACCGACTAGGAAATCTTTAACGATTCCCCTTTCTTCTCACTAAAAATTCCTAAAATAAATTCTTGCCCAATCAAAGCGTATCTCAAAGCGCTTCGAGAAGGACTTCATCCTGCAACTAAAATCCATTACAACATTTGAATGGAAGCAACATTGAAGCACAATTACAATAACAAAGCACAGCAACAAAAAAGCTGCTATAAAAACAATAACAACGCTAACGACAACCAAAACAACAACAATAAAAAACAGCAAACGCGAAATTGGCAGTGCCAACAATATTGCAGGTAAGCTTAACTTAAGAGATACAACAAAAATAATAAATAAATAGAAATTACAAAACAAAACAAAAACACGCTCAACAACATTTTCTTGACCAGAATAACCATAAAATATAATTACAGTGTAATATATATCAGTTTCGATTCAAACACAAAGCAATATCTCTTCGAAGACCTAATTTAGCATTTAAATGTATTAATTTAAGATGTAGAGGTCTATATATGTTCGCGAATATGCAATCGATCATCAATTATAATGCATTATTGTTATTATAATGATTTCCGCAAAATTCGTAATTTAGTCTAGTTACAGGCTTCTCGTTCATTCCGAAGTTTTCCCGTGCTTCTGGAAAACCGCAACACGAGGCAAAAGACACGTGTCTTGCATTGGGGATTACCCTTTTTAATATGCAACGTTATTCAGCACAATTTCCCGTTTGCTGTCACAATCAATGCACCCCCTGTGAAATCAGTAGAGGGTATCTTGAGAAAATCATGGCTTCTATTCTGAAAGAAATCAAACAAATTTTTCAAAAATAAAACCATTTTCTTTTTATGTGAAAACATTTTAAAATATATGCCACATAAAAACAAATTTTTTATATAATGTAAAACATTTTATTCTACACTCATTTCATTTAAATAAACTTAAACTGTTGTCTAAACCATGAACTTTTTAAATTTTTTTTTATTTTGTATATTTTCTGAAAGTGAGTTTGAATTTATTTAATTTGTCGTTATTGTTCTCTAGGTGATTTTCTAGTCAAATTTCTATGCTCCCCAATCGATTCCTGTGTACATAATTAACCGCGAAAAGCCTACAAGCACACGTAAAATATTTTTCAACTCTACAGGGTATGTCGTGGCCGAGCTCTTGCTTAGTGCCATCGATATGATGATGCATCGAATTCAATAATATGCGAAGCAATTTCAACGTGCACTAATCGCACTGATCGAGTTACTTTACATAAAAATGCATAGAATAGCACCACAACCACGCCCCCTCCGCCAGGCACCAGCCACTAACCGCCCCCTTAGCCGGCCCCTCCCATGGGGATGGAATTAAATCAGTTTAGTGCGCATTTGAGAACGATAAATTAATTGTTCATAAATTCAGTTGTTTTGATTCAAAATATTTGCTTACTACTGGGCGAGGGGAAGGTGCCTGATGAGAGGAGGGGGAGGGGGGGGGAGGTTGAGGGGGAGTGCTTATGGAATTGTGGCCTTGCTCAATTCAGTACCTAAATAGTTCATTTTTTATTAAAACTGAGACTTAAATGAACTGATAAACTGCTATCACTTAAATGAACGAACGTGGTTTATTCAGTTTGGGGACAGCAGCGAAATCGAAAGAGAATCCGAGCTATTGAAATGTCCTTCACATGGCAGCGACAACTAATTTTTGTTCTTTCGAAATCTGTTCGCACTTTCACAACATATTTCGAATTCTGTCAAGTTCAATGCTGTTGGCCACTTTCCTTAGCATCGGCTTGGCCATTTGAATTTGAATTTGAATTTATGCCAGCTGATGATATTTGTTGCTTTGCCGAGCTTTTACTCGATATTTAGCGTAGGCGCCTTTCTGAACAAATGCCCTGTTGCGTTTTATTGGCAACACGTATACGCACCGTTGTCGTCATACCTATTTTCTAGCCCATTTCAATGCGGTTCGAACTGCTTCGCATCGGCTCGCGTTGGTTCAGCCAAACGGAACCAGACGAACGATAGACCGAAGAAGAAGGCACTCTCAGTGGTTCCTCTGCATTTCATTCGCTTCGCGCTCACATTCGTTGCAACAAATGCCCTTCGGCATTGACTGTGCCTACCCACACATACATATGCACATATGTAGCATTCTTTTATGGCTGCCCCGCCCGCCCATGCCCTGCTGTGTTAATTGTAGTACAATTGGCTGCATAATTGCATTACAAGAGACGACCCAGGTCCATAAGCGTATTCATTTTTTTGGCACATCGTAAAAACTGAGCAGCTCGCTATCAAATTAGCTGTGCTGTTAATTTTATTTTAAATTTCTTTGTTTACGCCGCATTTAAATTTGATTTGGCTTAATGAGCTTTGAATGAGCCATTGATGAAGTGGCCGAAATAAATGCCAGTAAATACCTATGTGTATGTATTTCTATATAGTATGTTAGTTTACTCGAAAAGCTAATCTGGGCGTATACGTAATATCACCTTATGTTAGTTCTAAACTTGATTAATTCCCTTATAAATTAGTTCGCAATACTGTTTCAGGCTTTCTGTGAGCCATTTACAAACGGGTTAACATACAGATAACATAACCCATGACTTTAATGATAATTCAAGAACAAAGAACGTACGTAGTTAATGCTTTTATTTTGGTTCATACGAAAACAAGCAAATTAAGATATAAATAGATTTTGCGGACTTTAAGCACAGTCTTTAATAACGATCAAAACGGCATTTAAATGCAGCGAAAATCCCCTGCAAATATGCGAACGTTAAGCATGTAAATTAACAGGAACTAAATCCTGAATTAACAGAGGCGTGACCAAAGCAGCTGATGCAATCAATAAGAGCAAATTGTGAGAAACGCAGCATTGCTGTTAAAAATAACAGTAATCATTTAGCAGAGCAGAGTTCTGAACTGCTTGCCCGACGATCGACGTCAGGAGCAGCCGGCTGCACTGCTTGCTCGTGCAGCCAATTAGATGACGTAGCACAGAAATTGCGCAATAGAAAGTGAGTTGCGAACTGCTTTGCCCGATGATGTTTGCACTGCTTGCTGTCCATTAGAATGCTTTAAGGTTTACAGAAACCAGGTCCCGAACAATTTGGCTGAGACGCCATTGCTGCAGCTGGCCCTGCATTGCGATATAAGTAGAGTAAACGTCATAAAGAGCGTATATTAAATGCAAAACAAAACAAAACAAAAACAAAAAACCCATCACTCGTGGCTTACTGCATTTGCAATCACGTTACAACCTCTCGCTCACTCTTCTGCATACCCGTCGAGTGCGGCGGCGTTCAAGGTTCGCCTCATTGCCGGGCCAGGCACTGTCATAATTTTAATATGGATCTTTATGGGGCCCTACGGCTCGTGTCTGGGTCTTGTTTAACCAGTAGCCGACTTTATAAAACGTACTTTGGTTGGTGTAGCTCACAATGTCAACTGCGTGTAACTGTCGGCTATTACGGCACAATTTGTATCAGATGCAAGATATAGATACGGAATTAGTAGCGCCCCGGCAGATAAACAAAACGAGCTGTAAACACTTTAAATCAAATCGCTAAGCTGGAGAAAAATATAAAAAAGAAATATGCTAAATCTTATTTGCATAAAACGAAAACAAAGCAAAACACACATATACACGCATACATACGCATATATAACTGTTTACATATACACAAACAAACTATATGCATGGAGAAAAAATAAGCTGCAGCACATGTGACAATTGTGATTTTTTCTCTCTTGTTGTTGTTGTTGTTGGCTTTTGTTGATGCCCCAGGTTATACTGCGGCCTACAATTCAATTTGGAGTATATTGAACGTTAACTAGTTCCGATTTGTTATTGCAATTTATACCCGATATATCTGGTTACAATATCTCTTCATTTATCTAGAGGCTGTAGGAATTGATAGCACCTATTCCACCGATCGTAATTTACAAAATTCAAATGAAATAAAAGTTGAACGCGCTTTTTATCACTTTTGCAACTGTTTATATTCGCATACCTGTTTCGGATAAACAACAGTTTTCCTTAGAAAGCTTAAAAACTGCCGCATCTATGTAATATAGTGTATGAATAAAACACCACTGCCAAGATCCATCAAGATAGCTGAGAGATGTTCAGATGAAGCTAGTTCATATATGGGTCGGTCAAAAGCAGTTAAGTTAAGTTATATTATATTATACTATATTATTATATTTATGGTATAATATATAATAATGTTAAAATCTTGACTGCAAGCCCCCCTCTTTTAAATATATTCTAGAAAATTCTCCTAAATGTTGCCTAAATGGCTTAATGCCTTTCGAAAATATTGTAGTTCCGAGTTCGAACCCAGTTGGTTCACAAATAAAAATCAATGTCATGTTTGCTATGAATTATGTACTTTATTTTAACTTAAGTTCTGTTATATTAATGGGCAACTGCTAGTCGTGTTTACCAATCTGAGTTATTTCTGGGCTGTGCCCCAAACCTGTTACGCACACAATTTATGTTTCTGCAATGCCAAACGGCGCTCAAACGATCGACAGTTGTCTGGAGTTCCAGTCCCTCAGTCGGTCAGTCAATCGAACGTGCACATATATATATATATATATATATATATATACATATGTATTGTATTTGTATCAATGTTTTTATACGAGGCCCTATACGAGGGGCCAATTGATGCATAACAACGCCCAGTTTGCCGTCACCGTTCCAGCTGATGATGTTGCCGGAGGGTTCGTGGTTTGATTGACGTCGGTTCGAACCAGTTGGCGCCACATTGCGCGACTTTTGCGACATTCCTTGGGTTGAAAAGAAAGGGGGGGGGGGGGGGCGGGCTAACTGGGGGACTGTGGGCTGCGAGACGCTCTGCGAATTGATTTCTGCTTAAGCCCAGATGAATTAGTCATCGTTTTCCAGCCTCTAAATGTTGCCCAAGCCGAAAAAAAATGAAAGAAAAAAAAAACAATAACAAAGACAACATCACGAATTGAATCACAAATTGCCTGGCTCACGCTTACTGCATTGAGTGTAACTTGCAGATACATATTCACAGCTATTCGAATACGTATTCGCATTCATATTCGTTTGCCTTGTCTTAATTGATATTGAGCATGCACGATTAATAACACAGTCTCAGTTTGATTGAGTTCATTTAAGAAAAACCCTCAGTTGTCAGTTCCCCTTTGTCGGTTCCAGTTCGAGTTCCAGTTCCAGTTCCAGTTCGCCACTTCCCCATTGACATATTCACTCTCACCTTGTGTTCATTAATATTTGAAGATTGATGGATTTTATTGAAGAAACGGAACAATTCGGGGAACCAGTTCCGGTTCTAACTCAGTACATTCCCCAATACCGGTATCACTGGAAATTAAACCTTGACCTTAAATCAACTTTAATGTCAGTTTTAGGCTGTTTGTTGCCCTTTTTCCCTTGCCAAAATAACTGGTTCAAAGTTAGGTACCAGTTCCAGTTCCATTTCACTATTTTCAAATACAGCGTTTAAATTTAATCTGTGTTTATCAATAATAAACTCTAGTTAAAATTCAAATACCAGTTTATTTTATTTTATTAAAATATTTATTAAGTCTATTAATTTATTATAGTTGTGTACTAGTTCCAATTCAAGTGCCAATTTCAGTTTACAGCTTTTTCTAAGAAAAAATGACTTAGCATTTAATTAACCCCAATTAACTTAAGGGAAATCACAGTTCGATAGAAATCATTTAATAAGAGCTTAAGGCCCATTTTGCAAGTCTTCTTCTCAAGTTCCCAGTACTAGTTCACAAAACAAAAAAAAAAAAAAAACAAATGACTAAGCAATTTAAGTTCACGTGACGCCTTTGCGTCAACGCGCAACCAAATAAGCATAAAAAGCTTTGTTTAACAAGTGGATTTTGGGTTGTTTTTTATTCATGATGATCTTACGATCATTAAATGACAGATCATAAAATAGCAGAAATACCATTGCTCTGGCCTTGCTTTCGGCAATAACCGTGAACCGTGTTGTAAATCCCCCCAGCTGGGGTAATCAGAAAAAATTGAATTGAAATTTTGGTCAAGATCGATAGCCGATCAGTTGTGATCAGCTGACCGGCTGGGCTCAAGGTATTCGCTGCCTACTTTTAAGCTGGCTGCGCAGTCGCAAAAATCAGCGCACGTGGCTCGCCGATCTGAACTCGAAACATCCATTTTGATGCGGTCCAGATAAACAGTTTCCAGTTATAATCGCGTCTAGGCCATAACTCATCAGTGGCACAAGCCACAAAACAACATCAACAAAATTATAAGCCGCAGCGTCATAAAACATTGTGTGTATTGGACTGACGTCAGTCCGAATGAGATCCGCTGGATCCGTGGCCAAATAATCGTATAAAGTATACTACCCAGTATATACAAGAATCTCACAATATCTTGAGCTGCGCAAACAGATTGTACAACTTGTTCAAAGATGACAACAACAGCAAATGAGATACCAAGTATTTGGGAAACTTTTGGGGCTGGTGGTTATCTGGAGTTGCGCCGGGGTGTGCGCGTCTGTCAAAGGACACGATTACAGTTACGGATGTGGCCGGTCACGCGGGCGGAGGGCTGACAGCCCCACTGTCAGCTGCCCGACATTGTTTGCCCCGGCGTTGACGGCTGACAGTGGATAAACATAAACAACTCTTTGCTGTTCACATTTTTGTTCATTTTTGTTGTTCGCCCGCCTGAACTTGAGAAAATTTCGTACAGATTGTTGTTGTTGTAATGCCTTTCATTCGGTTGCAAGTGCAACAGAAATCACGTTGGGCTTCTTTGTTGTAGATTTCCCGCTTTACGATTTTCAGCATTTACTTTAAGTAAACAACGAATAGTTTTCTAAAGTATCTTAAGTTTTATTTGCCCAATGGGAAACGAATTCGCATTTAAATATTAACAATATTAACAATTACAATTTAAGCTTTTACCTTATCATCATTTTGTTCAGATTTCTTTTTGTGTTGACAAATTTGAATTTGAATACTATATATAAAATAATATACTATAGAACTTTTATAGAGGTTCGAATCCATATTTCTTTACTATGAGAACTTCGGTACAAATTTATATATGAACGATTTTTATCATTTCTACTATTTTGTATTCTAAAATTTCCACCTATTCTGAATACTCTTCTGCACGAGATGCCGTGAATATTATATTCGTCATCTACCTAGAGCGAAATAATTACGTCAAATTTTACACATTATGTTATTTTTGTTAGTATACATATAGTATATGAGATTATTATATAAGATATATTCAGCTTTATTGAATTGCACTTTAATCGCACTGCTCAAAAAGCGCCCAATTTCAGGCCCCGCCCCCCAGCAGACCCCACTTGTGCGCCACGGAAAAAAACTATACACGAAAAAAACCAAAAAAAAGTAAGGAAAATTTGTGAAACAAGACAATTACGCAGATCTTTTGCCGCCGCTGTTGGCAGGGGCAGGGGCAGGGGCAGGGGCAGGTTGGGGGCAGGCAGGCAGTGGCTGTTGCATGGTCATGAACAGCTATCAGCACGCAAATATCGTCCGAGACAGAGCCGTGTGTGTGGAATCAGAACATATATAGATGTACAAATATATAGTCTCGCTTGTATATTATATTAGTTAATATATATATATATATATATGGAGCAGAGCTATTTCTGTTCTCTGCCTGGACATTGTTGTTGCCGCCGCCCCCCCGGCAGCCACCTCGCAAACACCCACCCACCCACTCCCTTCCATTTGACTTTTCGCTTGTGGCTTTTGTTTTTTCGCTACACTTTTTACCACTTTGCGCTACATCTGACTGAGAGTCTTGGCCCCGTCGTGGAGATAAGCACGAGTGATAAGCATCGGTCGGAGATGCCGAGCGTCAGCGCCGACGCCGCTGGGCCCGATCCGCAGATAGCGGCCAAAGGCCGGGCAAGAACAAGCGCAAGAAAGAGCGCCAGAGAGCGAGCCAGAGGCTGTCAGAATAATAGAGCGAGACACAGAGAGAGAGAGAGGCAGAGAGAGAGAGAGAGCCTGAGCAAAACAATGCGACGGAGGCTGCGACGAGCGTGCGAAGGAAATGAGCGCGGGCGGGGGGCGGGCGGCGGGGCGTGGTCAAGGGAGGCGGCCAGCGATTATAAAAACGTTGCCCAGGCGCCAAACTGAACGCATTGTCCAATCGCTTTTGGAGCTGCGTGGAGCTCTCCATTTAGTGATATTTACCGAGGTACCGTTAATTCGCTGAATACCGTTCACGTGCAACGTATCCAGAAACCAGGTCCGGAAGGCAGAACTAGCCGTCAATTTGCGAAATCGACGACAACAACAAAAAGCAACAACAACATCAGGCAGTAGGTGCGTACCCAAAAAAGAAAAAACAAAAAAAGCCCCGTCAGGATAAGCAGGATGAAAAACCTTGCGCTAACCAGATTCGAGAAACCGGAGAAACCAGCCCGGCCTCTAATATAGTTTCCGACTGACTTACCGTTAAAATTGTTCAGTCACACACAATCGCAACTAAAGAAAACAGAATCAAATTCTCCCTAGCTTTTGAGCCGGTATTCTATAGAGAAAACTTAAGTTGCTTTTTATTTTCACTGCAAGCTGAGGAGCTAAGAACGCAAATGCATTACAATTAATTATGCAAAATAAATTGTCGATTAATTTGACATTTGACTGAAGTGAAAACGAAAGCGAAGAGACTGAAAAAAAGCAAAACAAATGATTTGTTGAACTTTGCGAAAGAACAACAAAATTACAGAGTGATCGCCGAAAATATATATATAGAATGTTTAATTATGGCTGGATTGTGTCCATATTCGCAAGTCTTTTGAATTAAATGTGAACAGTGATCAGTGAAAATCCCAAAAGGATCTCACTAGCTTATATGGCTTACATATAGTGTGATCAGTGATCCGGCAATGGCTAAGGATCAGTTCCAAATGGAATTCCCATGCAGAAGAATTATGACGGTCGTGTAATCGACTTAAGTTTAATAGAGTATAAAGATTGCTGATCAGGCGATCCCAAATTCTGCTTGGATCGTGCGATCAGCGATCACTTCATCGAAAATTAACCGTCAAAAATATACCTAAAATTTGTTATATTTGTTTTTAAATTGAGTATCAGCGACAAGTCGAAAAACGATGTTCTAAGTTCCACACGGTAGTCTTTATAGCTATAATACAATCACTGATCAGTGATCATTTCAGCCCAATATATAGAAATCCTGTAAAGTAAATATATAGCACGTTAGGTACTTAATATAATTCATCCAAATTCCAAATTCCTTCGAAATTCACAATTTCTTTAATGCAGAACCAATTTCATGTTTTATGAATACCCAAAATTCTTCAAAATAACTCTCAAATAGCAAACTTGGAAATGTTGCATTTCGATTAAGAACTGCTTTCCACTTAATTCAAGAATTTTCTTCTTACTTGGGTCAAGTACAAAATATAATTCACTTAAGAATATTCAAGATCAAAATGTTCTTGAATTTTCAGAAACGTGACGATTTCAATGCCACACGTACGTGGATATGGAACTCCCGTTTTTTGCCGAGTGTGTGTATTTTGTCTATAGTTATCATAGCGATCACATGATCAGTGATTGATGCTGCCAAGGACTGCTGAGTTTTGTTTTGATGATTAATAATTTTGTTGCTATATGCCGCTCTCTATCGCTCTCTCTCCCACTAAGATTCTTCCGCCTAGGCTGAGTCAGCTAGGGACTCGTCTCGATCGGCGATCTGGAGGTCTTTTGGGCCTTAACATTTCACCATCCGGCGATCATTAGTCACGATTTTATTTACTTAGAACTTTGGAGCATAAGATATCAGCGTTGCCCAATCAATGAAAATATTTTTGTTGTTTACCCAATTCCCAATTGCCCATGCCACATTTCAAATTCAATTTCGATTCGGTTTCTTTTTTTTTTTTTGTATTTATTTTCTTTATTTTTCTTTTCTTTTTTTTTGTACTTTTGCCGCGTTTTGTTTCGCACATTGTTTTCAATTAAATGAACAATTAATTGAAATGTTTGCGCAGAAAAACGAAACGAAAATTGAAAGAAAAATACGTTGGAGAACAAAATAAAAGAAAGAAAAACAATAAGCAAACGGCCAAAGGGCGTTGCGGGGCGTGGCCCAATTGAGAGGCGGCGTTCGGAAAACAAACGAAAACCGATTTAAACAAGTTTTGGGCGCACGCAGTTGAATTATTCAGCAGCAGCAACAGAATATACAAATATACAGCTGCAGAGATACAGCTTCAGATACACATACAGATACACTTGCACACATACAGACACAAATGCAGAGCGCTCGCCCACTGTTGCTATTGTTTACGGATTATCTTCTTTTATATTTCTTGCCGCTTTCTGATGTGCATTAAAAACGCCCCAAATATAAAAAAAAAAAAAAAATTTTTTTTTGATAATTCTTTGCGAATTTTTATTAAAAATTATTAATTATTAATATTTAATTTTCCTATATTAAATACAATAAATATCAATCAAGAGAAAACTCAAAAAAATACTATAACAAAAAAAAAGCGGGAATAATTATAAAAATGTTGAACTGTGGTGACAGGCGCCAAACAATTGTAATACAACGATTTTCTAGCCATTTCAAATGCTAATTAACTTAATTATGGCAACACAAAACAATTGCAAATGCCACAACAATAAACAAAAATAAATGAACTAGAAGAATGTCTTCTTCTAACAATAACAAAAAGTTAAATAGTGAAAAAACACGTATTTCAATCGATAAAACACGTGCTTGGGCTTATGTAAAAGCCAGCAAACGTTATGGACTCTGGTTACCTTAATCAAAATTAAAAGGAGAACAATAAGAAAGAAAAATTTAAAAAAAAAAACATACAAAGCTTGTGCAAGAGTTTAGCTTGTTTTATATCTTAAATTCTTTGTTTTGTATACGTCAGGCACGTTTTCATAGATATTTTCTTCTACACATATCTTAAAAACGTTGCGAAAAGTTCCATTTTCATTTTCATTTCCACTGCCAGCTTGCACTACATAAATCTTTTGACATAAAAAAATATTCAAAATTAAGAAAAAAAAAGAAGAAGCACGCGTGGCTATTAAACACTAAGCTTTTTTTTTTATTTTGGACCCCATTCTTTGGCCATTGACGTCACAAAGTAGACACATTTAGTAAAAAAAAAAAACCATAAAAAAATACATTGTTTATGTATTAAAACTTTTTTTTTTTGATACAAAAAAATATTCAAAATAAAAAATAAATAAAAAAGAAGAAGGAGCACGCGTGGCTATTAAACACTACACTTTTTTTTATACCAAAAAAAATACATTTTTTTTGTATTAAAACTTTTTAACATTCAAAATATCGACGACACAGCTGTTCTCTGAGTCATATATGCATATTAGTATATATGTATATAATTTTCCAAATTTCTTTTCGGGTATGGAATTTTAAATACCCTATATGCTTTTTATTTATCTGCATTCTCACACAAAAACCAATTGTTGAACCGAGCGATATGATAAGTTGATTCCGACATATGTCTATTGACACCGATCGGCAATATATATATATACTAAATAGGTTCAAAGATGGCTCTTTCCGGGCGTTACACAGTTGGTGACAAAGTTATACACCCCCTGCAGAAGTATACAAATATGAAATATTCAAATTATTACATATTTAATTATGCAGTCAAAAATCGTTTGGCCTGAAACATGTAATTACATTTATTTTGTATTTTTTTCTGGAAGCATTTCGACTTGACAATCAGCTGCAAATCTTTCAGTTCTGAAGCTCTGGCAAAAAACAAAAAAAAAACAAAAAAAAAACAAAACACTGAGTCACATGGTTGGCGCACACGAGCTCAATATATGTGGCATCGATTAAAGTGTATCAATAATCGCTATACTTAATCATATGTATGTGCATATATTTATATATGTGTAGGCTATACGTATTAAAAATGTCGTTTATACGTAAATATTATTCTTTGATCAGTTAAGCCGCTGCCAGTTGTCGTTAATTGTTTCATGTACTTAATTCCCTTGCATACAGTATGCGGGTTCTCTCTCTCTCTCTATGTTTCTCTCTGTCTCTCATCATACACAACATTCAGCTTTCTATCATCTCTCATTCGTCATTCTCGCTCTCCGGCATCACCAAGTGTGGGTTCATGGTTCAAGTGCATTCGGCGACTGCGCACTTCCACTAAACAATAGTTATTAAGTTCTTAGGCTGAACATTAAGAAGCGCCCAAGAACCGTTATATAAAAATATAATCAAAAGCCATTGTGTTTCTCTGAGCTGTGCTTATCAGCTGCCCGTTGGCTTGTCTCTAGGTCCAACCCGGAAAGAACACAGCCCCCACCAGCCCCCACCAGCAGCCTGCAGGGCCCATCTGCATCCCACTCCGGACAATACTATCATTAAATATAAAATATATAAACAAAAAGAATGCAAAAAATGTGGTACAGTTGCGTCGACATTTCGATTTGTTGTTATCTACTTGAAAAAGTAAAAATAATTTACTTATTTGCATCACAAATCTCATTTGCGTTCACATTTTGAATATTGATTGAGTCGCAGCAAGGCGCATTTGCTGCGTTCATGCGTTGTGTATTTACATGATATCGATAAACCGTGTTATCAAAATTAGTGATAACGTATCGATAACTCACAAGTGACATTGCCCAACTCTATACATACATAATTATGTCTCGAGCTTAGCACAGATTGATAGTAGGGACTTTTTTTGTGGTAATTATTTCGTCACTTGCTTGTGATCAAGTTTAACTACTAGAAACCTAATTGCGGTTAATTTGCGGCTAGCCCAAGAAACTGTAGAAAACCCCAAATTAAATATAGATTACAAGGACTTAACGTCCGCTCAAATGCACTCAATGAAGACCTTCATCATCGTTTCCAGTTTCCATCGTTTCTTGTTGAGAATTCTGAAGAGTCCCGTAATAAAACAAATATAAGCTCATAGTCGATTTGACAAAGGATTATATTCAATGGTTAGCAAAATCGATATTCTGAGAACGTGCCTCGCATAACTAGGCAACACTAAATGTCACTAACACTAGCTAAAATGCAGAAAAAGCTAAACAAGAAGGTAGCTTAAATACTCTAACCACAAATACTTAAATACTCTAAGCACAATTGCCAAATTTGGTCGAACTATCTGTGAAAACCAAAGAGTTGTTTATATAAAAACTTCTTTTCCGACCTATACTCCCTATGGGAGCTATATGATATAGTGTGTTGATTCGGCCAAGTATAAAACAACAAACAAGACACAAGAATAATAATAATAATAGAATGTATAACATTTTCTTATCCTAAACGTCTTCTTCTATGCTTTAAACATTTCCTGGGCATATTACCTGCCTCAATCGGCGATCGATTCGCTTAACAGCGGCGCAGACGCGTCTCGGCGCTGTTAAGTGCGCGCTGTTAAGCTGCACTGTTAAGTGCGGGCGCTGTTATTGCAGCTGTTACGGCTACGGTTGGTGCGTAATGCGCGCTCACACGCTCCCGGCTCAGATTTGTTTTTGTTGTGGCCTGGTGTAAGTATTTAAAAGCGCGCGCGTAACGCGTCTCAGATACTTTTCACCGTTTGGCGCGTTCGAACGTTCAGCGAGATCTTGCTCCCGTTAACCAAACTGAAATTATAGTAAAACGTAAACAAAACATACAAAAATATCAACAACAACAACAACAACAAAGAATAGAGTAAAAATCAAAATCAAGATTTCCAAGCGCGTTTTGAGTTTATTAATTTGTTGGCTTTATTGTGACTGAGTTGGAGTGTGCGTGTGTGCGTGTGAGTGTATTCGTTTAGCCAAATGCGATTTGTTAATTTGTCGCTGAGCCGACGGTATCAAATTTACAGTTATTAATGTTGTCGCTAGCTAAACTCAACCTGTTAGCCAAAACGAAAACAAGAACAAGAACTATAAAAAAGACCAAAATTCAATACAAGCAAAACAAAAAAACGCTGCATAGCTGACACAGAACTAATAAAAAAAAAAAAACAAAAAAAAAACACAGGAGAAAATATATAAGAACAAATTACATTAATTTAAATTAAGTAAAATAATTCAAACAACAATTAAGTGACAAGTGCAGCGCACAGCTGAACGGAATCCCCCGCAAACAGAACTTTCCACTTTAACATTTGAAAAAAAGTCAAATAAAAATTAAGAAGAAAACAACATAAGCACAGAGAGAAAAATATAAATAAATAAAATAGCTGAGCTAAAACGAAAGCGGAAAATAAAACGCGTGAATTCAACAACTGCAACGCGAACTTGAGAATTGAGAATTGAGAATTGCAACAGCAGGTAACACAAAACAACAACAACAACAACAACAACAAATACCAACAGAAAACTAATAACAAATCAAAAACTGTAAATGTACGCCTGGTTGAGAGTATAAAGCAGTGAATTAACAACGTTTTTCCATTCACAAAGCCGACGCCATAACGAACCCGATAATTCCGAGAACTTATACGTCAGACATTACGTTCATATAAGGAAAGCCAAGATCTTGACGGATTTATCTCTGGCAGCTATTCAATTTAAATTTTCCTCAAATTTTGACACGGTTTCAAAGTTGTTGACCACAAACCTTATCCAGTTGCTTATGAACCCTTAAAAATCGATGTATGTGACCTAAGGTCAGCTCATTTCATCCTCGCTAAACCATCCTAATCGATAGACCCCACAGTTTTAGAGCTTAGGTCAGCGATGTTTTTAGCAGCTAGGCTATTGCTAATACTCTCCAAAGATCAAGCTTAAATTATCACCGTTTCGCACCTACAGAAAAGTCACAAATATATATATATATATTTATATACTTTTTATTTCCATTATCTTGAGTATATACTTAGCTGTAGTTTATCAACCCAACTTCTTTTTAAAAATCAGCAAAAAAAAAAAACTTTTCTGCTATAACAAATATGCTAATAAACTACAGCCCGATCGACCCGAGATTAAGACCGCAATTTCTATGGCATATATACGACATCGAGATTTTACACTAAACTCACGATGTTGGCTTTACGTTAGGAATTCAAGAACATAAACAATAAAAAATGGAATTTCTAAAGCAAACGCAAGTGTTAATTAGATATGCAAAAATGCAAAAGGAAGGAATGAAAAACAATAATAATGACAAGAAACATGCTGCGCCATATAAAGAATGAACGCCCCCCCCCCTCTCCCTCCCCTCCCCCCCCCCTTTCTCTGCTTGTCTAATTAAGCTAGAGTTGACATTGAGGCCAATTCCAGTTCGCTTCTCGCCGGCTATTCCATTCAGCTAAGCTGCATTTAAAGCAAAAAAAAAAAAGGCAGATTTTATAATGCGCGATCATAAATAAATAAACTGGAACCTCATATTATTTCCATAATTTCTTCCTCTTGTTCTCTCCCCGTTCGCATGGCGACCGATGTTGCTTGAGATCTTGATATCTAGACCAAAGCACGCACTCCCTAGGCTGTTAGACCCGATCAGCCCGGTACGAAGACTGATTGGCATGCAAAACCTGGTGAAGGGCCCGCATTTTGCGGAAGCGTAGGCGGAGGTTAAAGCGATTAAAGATTAAAGTTATACGAGCTGCGCCACATTACGGACCAATTGCATTGGCATTAGCATTAGCAGATGCTTTTCCATTTTATATACGCTTATTGTTTGGCTAATTAGCGAAGGAGAACGTGTTGGAATTGAAACATGTTTATTGTGCTCGATTGGCATGAAATTAAACAAATTAAAATTGAATTGTATATAAAATACATAATTAATTTAGATTATTTGCACACCTCGCTACACTCCTCTATCCCCCTCTCTCTCTCTCTCTCTACACGTCGCAAGCTTTGCGAAAGCTCGTTTTGGTTTTCGGTTTCGGTTCCTGTTCTCCTTCATTCCACATGCGAGAGTTTGTTGTTATCTTGGCAGGTTCAATGTAAAACGATTTGATGTACATAATTGTCGCCGTTGTTGTTGTCTTTTAATAAATATAAGTAAAGTGAAAGATTGCTGGAGTGCGCGCAATAAATCATAAATTAAAACAACAACAGCAACAATGGCTGCTATCGGCAACAACAAAGACAGCCAAATGACAAGTCACGCAACTGTCACTGTCACTGTCACTGTCACCGGTCACCAGTCACCGGTCACCGGTCACCGGTCGCTGTTCACTGTCACACGATCAGCGGAAATGAATATGCATTGAAATAGCTGCCCTTTAACATTGAAATTGCATTAACATTCATTTAACAGCAGGCTAAGCGGAGGATTATTGAACCTATATATAGCATATTCATATATGTTTTATTTTTAAGACAAATGACACCAATCAAAATGTAATATTTATGACCATCATTTTTTTTTAACTATTCAGAAAAATGGAAAAAACACAGTTGAATTAATCAAGTACCATTGATCGACAGCGTCTGCTGTAAATTAACAGCAGGCTGACAAATTGCAACAATTGCACAATTTTAAATTGCAGACTCTGTTAATTGACAGTGGTCGCCATCAAGCAGTTGCCCAATTGGAAGCGTAAATAGAGTGTAAACAAAAATGGCATCGGCAGTCAGCGAGAAAGAATTGAGCTTTTTAATTTATATTATTATTATTATTATTACATATTATTATTATGTTCACACAAATGTGCAATTAACTAATAGCAGCCAGGCTTTTGTTTTTGCCTTTAATAAACAAACAAGTTTCACCGTTCGCCTTGAGTTCGCCTTGTTGCCTTAACAGCCGCCTAACAGAGCGCTGTTAACGCGCTGCTGTTAACAGCACATTTTCGCGCTTATTAATATTATGCGCCGGCAATTACCCATTAATTGAATGCTGTCGCAGTGGGTGGCTGAATTTCTTGATCGTTTTCATTTATTTATTTATTTGCTAATATAATTTATTTATTCGTATATGTGCGAGTTTTGTTTTTTTTTTTTTTTTTTTTTTGCACGCCTTTCGGTACACTCGTCTCTCTATTTTTGGGCATAATTTTTTATTAAACAATTAGGGCGTTATGTGACTTGTTTGTGCCGTCAATTAGACGAAACACGCGTCGATCATCATTGCCACATGCATGCACACATATACATATGTACTATATATGTATATTTGGTGTTTGCATTTGTATTTGTATACCATTTATTCATTTTCTTCAATTACACTTTAATGGGCTATTAATTTAGACGCCCAATTGAGGCGATCGGGCGATCGGGCGATCGGGCGATCGAGTTTGGGGTCGATTGATATTGGTCGCTATTGAAAACCATTTGAATGCGAATGCACATACAGTCCAGAATTTGAGTGCATCCATTCGAAGCGAGTTGGCAGCGCGCCGCTAATTGAATGCATGTTAAATTGAATGAAGGCGGCAAATAAGCTATTAAACAACAGTTGGTGTTTGTCGATCGTAAAACTGACCAGCCGAATATAATAATTTTTGCACTGGCCTTAACACAAATCTTTTCGTTTTTTTCTCTTTTGTTCTTTGCAGATCACTGAAGGATCACAGCAAACTCCTTATATAACCGTACTTTACTGAGCATCAACGCTTGGCAAAGTCGCCGATCTAGTGAATAGCCGGATCGAAGAAAATAAACAAACAAACAACAACAAACACAAAGTCTATCGTATTTCCTTTTTTTTTTGCTACGCGCACAAAAACCAAACAAAAACTTGAACTATAGAATGGTAGAAGGTGATTCTGCAAAAAATAAAAGCGAATGTAAGTAGAGGCTGGAACGACACCGCAATTGTCCCCAAAATAAACACTTTTGATAACTGAAGAGTTAATGGTTTTGTTTTTTTTTTTTTTTTGGTTTTTTTTTTCTTTCATTTTTGTGCCGTTCTGCTCTGCTCTGCCATTAGCCTACAATGTAGAAGCTGGCCTACAACCGAACTACAATCAGAACAACGCAACCAGCGCCGCTGGCAATCCAAGCAACTCACCAAGCCTAACCGGTTCGAATAGCATTAGCAACAGCAGCGCGACAACGCATATTGATAACCGTGCGATCATCCAACCGTATTCACTGGGCACGGGCGCCAAACAGCCGGAATATCAATTTGCTGTTGATAATCGCGGCTACGAGCCGGAATCAAACACCAATGGCAAGCAGCAGGACGTAGAGCGAGTCGCTGCTGGCGGTGCCGGCGATAATTCCGATGAGGATGTAAAGCGTAAAACGCCGTTACCGCCGCCGACCCGCCCAATTTGCGCGAACTTCGAGCGGGCGATCGAACTGTGCGGATATGGCAAATTCCATTATATACTGCTGGCCATTTGCGGCCTGGTCAGCACATCGGAGGAAATGGACGTCATCTCCATGTCGTTCATACTGCCATCGGCCCAATGCGATTTGGATTTGAATACCGCAACGAAGGGATGGCTCAATTCAATCATATTCATCGGGATGATGGTCGGCGCCTATTTCTGGGGCAGCATCGCCGACAGTTTCGGACGCAAGAAGATTCTCATTGTCATCTCGTTCATGAATGCCATCTGCATTGTTGCCTCGTCCTTTTCGCAAAGTTATGGCTACTTCATGCTCTTTCGCTTTCTCAATGGCGCAGCGTAAGTAAAATCCGATCATAGTTAGCCTTAAGTTCAATTCCACTTCAAGCTGACTAAATTTACCACCTAGATTCAACTAGCTGTTAAATGTTTCTCTGTTCAACATTTAACATGAGCCTTAACATAAACACGAGATAAGCAAACAGCATACGCATAACGAATATATATATATATATATATATATATATAGTATAATCCATTGTCCGTCGGTCCGACTGTGGATCTAGTGACACATGGCCAGCATGGCCGGGGGTATTCGGGTGTCGAGGTGTTAATTCAATTAACTATGTTATAAATAACAACAAAATATTTGAGCCGCAATATCGTGACTGTTTATGCTAATTAAGACTCCGGCCAGTTGTGCGGCTCCGTACAAACATATATCATACATTTCTCGTGGATATTATCATACATTACAGACCCAAAAAAAAAAGAAAAAAAGAAAGAAAGAAGAATTAATAATAATAAAAATAATAAATTGGGGAAAAATCACATTCGCCTTGGCCAGTCTCTCCCTCTGAGTCAGTCGCAGTCGCCCCCTACCCCCCAGCCCCTTTGATATCGTCTCTATTTGCAGACTGCGGACTGTTCATGTTCACTAGTTTTTTGCCAATCGTTTGCTAATTGTTTATGCGAATTGGAACTGGGCACCGATTTTACACAATAACATTAATCGGCCATGACTCGTCACGTTTCGCTCTCGCTGGCTGCTTGCTATGAAACTGCATGTTAAGTGTTTTCATTTGGGCCGTAAACATTTGCATGCACCATTTAGCACATTCTAATCGAACGTAATTAATTAGCTTGCCTAGATTTAATGACATTTTTATGAGTTTTAATGAATTGGGAATGCATTTTCAAAATGTGATTTTATTCTATTTTGTATAATTTACAGGCTGGGCGGCAGCGGTCCTGTCATCTGGTCGTATTTCGCCGAATTCCAACCGAAAGCGAAACGCGGCTCCATGCTTAGCTTCATGGCTGCCTTCTGGACCTTTGGTAATCTATTTGTCGCTGGGCTCGCCTGGCTGATCATTCCGACGAAAATTGGTGTCACATCACAATATTTCACCTACAATTCATGGCGCATCTTTCTGCTGGTCTGCTCGATCCCATCGTTCCTTGTCGGTTTCCTGCTCTTCTATCTGCCCGAATCGCCCAAGTTTCTGCTGACCCGCGGCAAAAAGGACAAGGCGCTGGCCATTTTCCGGGGCATCTTTGTGACGAACACCCGGAAGAAGCCCGAAGAGTATATGGTCTACGATCTGGAGGTCGACGAGAAGCTCGGCCAGGAGAGCGCCGTCGGTTTCAAGGGCAAATATCATCGGATGATCACCGGCATGGTCAGCCACAGTCGGGATCTGTTTAGATCGCCAATATTGAAGTTCACCATCGTCTCGATCACCATCAATTATACATTCCACATTGGCTACTACGGCCTGATGATGTGGTTCCCGGAGGTGTTCAATCGCTACGAGGAATACGAGAAGAGCCATCCACAGCAGCAGGCGGACATATGCACCGTCACCGATTATGTGGTCAAACAGAGTCTGGCCAATAGCAACAACGGCACCTGCAATTCGGATATACCATCATCGGTGTTCATGGAGTCGCTGATAACGCTCGCCTCGGCGCTGCCGGCGAACCTGTTCGCCATCCTCGGCATGGACATGCTGGGCAGGCGTTTCTTTTTGATCGCCGGCACGATGACCGCCGGCATCTGTTCGGCGCTCATGTATTTGGTGCGCAGCTCCCTTCAGAATCTGCTCGTTTCGGCCGTTTTCAGTGGCGCCATATCGGCGGCGAATGCGGCCCTCGATTGCCTCATCACCGAAGTATTCCCCACCAAGTTGCGCGCCACCGGCGTTGCCATATCGATGGTGGCAGCCCGACTTGGCGGCATCATTGGCAACATTGTGATTGCCCAGCTGCTCGATAATTTCTGCCCGGTGCCGACGTTCATTGTCTCCGGCCTGCTAATTGGCGGCGGCCTGATGTGCCTGCTGTTGCCCAATACGACGCGAAAGGAGCTCAATTAATCGAAAGTGAAACCCCCCACCCACTTAGCCCCCTACCCCCCCCCCACCAACATCCAAATAAGCACGTTTACTAAATGATCAATACCAAATGAGCTGAAACCATATTACAATAGCCACGCCCGCAGCCCCAACTCTCTCCCCCCACTCCACCAACAAGGCACTTACACCACGCCCAATCCCCGCCCCGTATTTGTACGTATGTATTTACATATATGTGTATAGTATATACATTCTACGTTTTACATTTACGATTTTTGCGCATTGTCAGTAATTACGATTAATGATAACGATAACGATAACGATTGTTTTTTTTTTGTGTCTAGCTTTTAAGTAAAGTTTACATACACTTTTTTTGTTGTTTTTGTTTGTCCAACTGAATTTCAAAAAAAAAAAAAACAGAAAATGCCCTAAAGCCAACGAGAAGATATATAGCCACTATATAGGTACATACATACCCATAATTATATGTAAACATTTATAAATATATTTATCGATAAATGTTTTCTTATCGATGTGTATGTATTCTGTAGCAGTTGGTAGTAAGTAAAGAAAAAAGTTTATAAAAAATAATACAAAAAAAAAACTAACTAATTTGGCAAGCGCCGGCGCCGGCTAAAAGCAGCAAGAGAAAGAGAGAGAGGGATAGCAAGAGAGAGAGATTGTGTGAGCGATAGAGAGAGAGGATCGGCTGGATGGCAGTTAAAAACCGAAGAAAATGTAGTCGACGAAGGATCAAGCAGGGATCAATGCGTGAGCAGCAACGCCTGCTGGCAGTTATTGTTGTTATTATTATTATAATTATTATTATTGCTATTATTAATGCATGTTACATAATACACGTACATACATATATATATACCTATACATACAAAAAACATATATATATATATAAACAAAAGATTAAAACAAAAAACCAATATAAAAAAACCAACAAAATACAGAACAACAAAAAGAACAAGAACATATAATGTTTTTATGTAACAATATACTACTATTATGATTATTATTATCGTTATTATTATTTTTTTTTTTTTTTGTAATCGTTATTTAGGGCAGAGCACAGGAAGAAATTTTAATATTTGTAAATTTTAGTTACATATGTTATATAAAAGTAAAAACAAAAAATCAAAGTTATTCTATTACATAAACCAATGAAAATCATATTAACAAAAAACCCCCCAAATACAAAATAAACACCATGAAAAACGCAACAACAAAATATGAATTGTGTTTTCTTCCTTGAACTTATATATATTTCCTTCTATAAGTCGAATTAAGCTAAGGGAGTTTCGTGGGGCTTAATGAAGATATCACGCCAGTAAGCGTGAAAAATGGCTGATCCAATGAAAATTGGGTTTATCTTCGTTTTTAACTCGTTTTCGACTGCTTTTCATAACAGTATTTACACTCTGTTCACAAAGTCAAAAGGAGCATATTGGTTTCGTGCAATGCCCGTCCAGCATTTCTTCGTTTTCCATTTATGTTTATCAGCTGGTTTTTTCAAGAGACAACAAGAAAAGCAAATTTTAAAAAGTGATCGATGATGCTGTATTAAAAATCTTCTATGCTAAAAATTGAAATTCAATAATAGATGAAAAATTAAAGGTAAGTATAAGGTGCGACATATAAGGAAAAATTAAAGGTAAATATAAGGTTTTTAAGCTGCTTTAAGTCTTTAGCGTGTAGAATACCCGAGGGCAATTTAAATGAAGAATTTAAAAGAATTAAACCATGATGAAAATGGTAAACATTATGAAAATTGGTTCAGTTTCGACAGTTTTGTAAAGGATTTTTTTCGGAAAAAATCCAAAAAAATTTATTTTCAAATGGGAATTTAATTTAAATACGGAATTGATCTAGATATCAAACCATGATGAAAATGGTAAACATCATGCAAATCGGTTCAGTTTTGACAAAGTTATGGGACCTTTAAATCTAGCAAGTATTGATTGGGAACTTGTCTAAATTTTTGTAAATTTTGGCATGATTTTTGACAGAAAAATTGACCCCCCCAGAATCACTTTTAAAGTTGCGTTTTATACTAATAAAGGTTCCCGCAATCGATTAAAAATAATAATCCGCGATTCTGAACAACAACAAAAAATTTTTCGAAAAAAGTAAGGGGGGAGTAAAGGGTTTTTTTCGGAAAAAATCCAAAAAAAATTTATTTTCAAATAGGAATTTAATTTAAATACGGAATTAATCTAGATATCAAACCATGATGAAAATGGTAAACATCATGTAAATCGGTTAAGTTTTGACAAAGTTATGGTACTTTTAAATCTAGCAAGTATTGATTTGGGAACTTTACTTGTCTAAATTTTTGTAAATTTTGGCATGATTTTTGACAGAAAAATTGACCCCCCCAGAATCACTTTTAAAGTTGCGTTTTATACTAATAAAGGTACCCGCAATCGATTAAAAATAATAATCCGCGATTCTGAACTAAAAAAAAAAAAATTTTTCAAAAAATGTAAGGGGGGAGTAAAGGGTTTTTTTCGGAAAAAATCCAAAAAAAATTTATTTTCAAATAGGAATTTAATTTAAATACGGAATTAATCTAGATATCAAACCATGATGAAAATGGTAAACATCATGTAAATCGGTTAAGTTTTGACAAAGTTATGGTACTTTTAAATCTAGCAAGTATTGATTTGGGAACTTTACTTGTCTAAATTTTTGTAAATTTTGGCATGATTTTTGACAGAAAAATTGACCCCCCCAGAATCACTTTTAAAGTTGCGTTTTATACTAATAAAGGTACCCGCAATCGATTAAAAATAATAATCCGCGATTCTGAACTAAAAAAAAAATTTTTTTTTCAAAAAATGTAAGGGGGGAGTAAAGGATTTTTTTCGGAAAAAATCCAAAAAAAATTTATTTTCAAATAGGAATTTAATTTAAATACGGAATTAATCTAGATATCAAACCATGATGAAAATGGTAAACATCATGAAAATCGGTTCAGTTTTGACAAAGTTATGGGACTTTTAAATCTAGCAAGTATTGATTTGGGAACTTTACTTGTCTAAATTTTTGTAAATTTTGGCATGATTTTTGACAGAAAAATTGACCCCCCCAGAATCACTTTTAAAAATGCGTTTTATACTAATAAAGGTACCCGCAATCGATTAAAAATAAAAATCCGCGATTCTGAACAAAAAAAAATTTTTTTTTCGAAAAAAGTAAGGGGGGAGTAAAGGATTTTTTTCGGAAAAAATCCAAAAAAATTTATTTTCAAATAGGAATTTAATTTAAATACGGAATTAATCTAGATATCAAACCATGATGAAAATGGTAAACATCATGAAAATCGGTTCAGTTTTGACAAAGTTATGGGACTTTTAAATCTAGCAAGTATTGATTTGGGAACTTTACTTGTCTAAATTTTTGTAAATTTTGGCATGATTTTTGACAGAAAAATTGACCCCCCCAGAATCACTTTTAAAGTTGCGTTTTATACTAATAAAGGTTCCCGCAATCGATTAAAAATAATAATCCGCGATTCTGAACTAAAAAAAAATTTTTTTTTTCAAAAAATGTAAGGGGGGAGTAAAGGATTTTTTTCGGAAAAAATCCAAAAAAAATTTATTTTCAAATAGGAATTTAATTTAAATACGGAATTAATCTAGATATCAAACCATGATGAAAATGGTAAACATCATGAAAATCGGTTCAGTTTTGACAAAGTTATGGGACTTTTAAATCTAGCAAGTATTGATTTGGGAACTTTACTTGTCTAAATTTTTGTAAATTTTGGCATGATTTTTGACAGAAAAATTGACCCCCCCAGAATCACTTTTAAAAATGCGTTTTATACTAATAAAGGTACCCGCAATCGATTAAAAATAAAAGTTCGCGATTCTGAAATAAAAAAAAAAATTTTTTTTCAAAATAAGTAAGGGGGGAGTAAAGGCTTTTTTTTGGAAAAAAATTCCAAAAAAATGTATTTTGAAGTATTAATTAAACTTAAATGCAGACTTAATCTAGATGTCAAACCATGATGAAAATGGTAAATATCACGAAAATCGGTTCAGTTTTGACAAAGTTATGGGACTTTGAAATCTAACAAATATGGATTTGGGAACTTTACTTGTCTAAATTTTTGTATATATAGTACAATATATCTTACTGGTTACAAATAAAATATAATTAAATGACGAAAAAGACATTCTCAATATCCCCTACATAATTAACTTATTTAAAAATTGTCAAATTCGATTTAACCTCAGGAACTACTTTAACCTCAATTAAAACAAAATTGATGCATTAAAAATATCATGTAAGTATCTTAATTAAGCGTGTGCAGCGGCCACACATATGTGTATATCTAACTGATTAGGGCGGAGATCAATGGATCAACAAATGTCTAGCCACAATTTTGCCCACATGCAACTAGATAGACAAGATAATCGAAGGTATTTTCGATATTTTCGACGCGCGAAATATACAATAAGCTAAATATATATGCTAAATGTGTATCTGTATCTGTATCTGTAATCACATGTGTATCTATATCTGCATTTGTTGTATGTGGGATGCGTATACACGCGACTTACCTCATATTTATTTGCTCAATGAATTTTGCAGCGTCAGCCAAATATTGAAAAAGTTAGCTAAAAACCAGAATTAACGTTAATTAAATAAATATACAGCAAGAGTCAAATAGACACATTCAGCAATAGTATATAGATATATCGATTAGATCTGTTTGCTCCCTCCGGGGAAATAGTTGGAGAAAACAGCATCTAGAGAAAGCTGTATATCTGACTAATCTTTCTCACAGCCAGAAATTATTGGCAATTAAGGCAAAGTAATTAACAGAATTAAAAGACGCGATATATACTTAAATACTAGCAAACTTTGCCGAACCAAGTGTTTTTCTTATTAAAATAAAAATAAATGTTAGCTTTTATAAGGATCTTTTGAAAAGAAGCGTTTAGTTGATGTGTAATGGATCTTTGCTCACCTGTTAATTAATTATATATTTAACTTAATCGATTTTGACAAAGGACTTTTTGTTAATAGCTTGACTGGCTTAATTTTACATTCAAAATGAAACACGGCCAATAGATTATAAAAAATTCTTTACAAATGGTAGAGTTCGTTGGCCAAACTCCTAAAAAAAAAGCAGGCGTATTTTTAATTTTATTTTTTATTTTTATTTTCACTAATTTTTTGCAACATTTCTTCATTAATTAATTATACATACATAGTTTCTCATAATTTTTACAGCGTTTTTGTCTTTTTTTTTCTTTTTTTTTTTGCTTTTTCATTCTTTTTCGACTTGAACTTTAAACTTTTTACAGCACTTCAATGAGTTTTGCTTTTGTTATACATATTATTGGTAGCACATACATACACACATAGTGGTACATGTATATTTGTATATATATATGTGTATATATCTATATATTTATAGGTATTTCTATAGAATTAAGAATGCCAAACGGAGAAAAGGGCGCGACATGGCGAACGCCTCAAAGCGGCACGCAGGAGCCTAAGGAGAAACCATGAACAATTTCAATTTTAACTATATGTACAACGATTTACGACTCGGTTCTCGGATCTCGGCGCTTGGATCAGCAGCTGGAGCTCTCCAGCGTACAGTACTTCAGAAGTATTATAATTACCGTTTCTTTATTTTTGTGATTTGTTGTGCAGCGAGAATCGCGAGAGAGAGAGAGAGAGAGAGCGAGAGTGGAAGAGGAGAAAGTTGCGTGAGAGAGCGCTAAACGGAATGGGGGCGGCGTTGATTTTGATGACGGATAGGCGGAGGTGTGAGGAGTAGTGGAGGTGGAATGTGCATGACTACCAGATGAATATTAACATGTACAACTTGAATTCTGTTTATTACATAATTTGCATTTACATAATAATAATTATATATTGCTTTTATCCTGCAATTTGCACCGCCCACAAATGTTAATTGATTAGCTTACGGCTTAGGGATCTGCACGCATACAATCGGGTTTGGCTTAAATAAATAATGATGGGACAAACATACTCGTGCAGTTTGTGATAAATATATATGTATATAATAATAATAAAAGTTTGCAATTTTCTGCGTTGCATTATCTATTCGAAACAAAACAAAAAAAAAAAACCAAAAAAAAAATATATTAAATTTTTGCAAAATGATTCAGACAAATAATATGCTAAGCACATTTGTTCAAAAACAAAAGCCAGCGGTTTGACAAACGAACAAAAATGATAAAATGTAATCATGCAAGAAAATAAATTGATGTGCTTTACAAATAGCTAAATCGTACACTAGAACTACATACATAGCACATACATATACAACGGGCGAAAGTCGGGCAATGCCTTACAAACTCGGGATATTACAATTTTCTTTGCTTGCTATTTTAACAGTGTGTTTAGATGTGTGCGAGTGTGTTCAGTTTGTTTCGTGTTAGTTATGTTTAATGTTTTTAAATGTTAAGTGGGTATGTTACTATTATTTTTTTTTCTTTTCTTTTTTTTTTTCTTCAACTGGAACAGCCAGGCGGAAATTGTTGTTAACACGAAGTTTCGAGCGTTTCGAATTAATTCAAGATGCATTTTGTATCTATGAGCAGCAACTCTGAATGTGTGTGTGTTTGTATACGTTTGATCAGTCGAGTTGCTTGCTTAACACGACGAGAAAAAAAATGTATATATGCATATATATTTTATATAGTATGGGGTTTAATATAACTTTTTCGCTTATTCTGTATTTAATCTGGCGCAACTGCATTTCGGTTTGACGATTTTTGTATTTTCTTCTTTTTTTTTTTTGGTTTTTTTTTTTTTTGTTTTGTTTTGTTTTCGTTTTTTTGTATTTGTTTGTTTTTTCTTTTACTACATTTACTCTGTTTACGGTTTTAATCAATTCTCATATACTCCTTGCCATACTCCATTTCCACGTGCCTCTTTCATGTGTTGTTTTTGTTGTTACATGTTTTTGTTGTTTGTTTATATGTCTGTTACATTTGTTGCTTGCACTGCTGTTGCTGTTGCTGTTTAATGTTGCTGTTGTTACGACTGTTAATGCTTACTGCTAGCTGCTACTGCTACTGTTAACGCCAAATTGCTAGTTACACTCGACTCTCGCATCACCTTAGTTATCCAGCCAGGACTCGCGTCATTCTGTATAATCCCACCAATCCTTTTCATAACCTTCGTGCACATGATTGAGCAGAACTGTGCAGCGCTTCTCACAATATCTGCAAATTGTGAGCAATATAAATAATTATAATAGCCATATACTCGAGTGTATATATGAAGTCTACCTATATTTATCCTGCACTTTCTGCTTAATATCAGCCAGATTCTCGGATGTAATATCACGTTCCAAGTACTCGGACAGCGTTTCCGTTGCCGACTCCAGATCCTTCTGATTATCCTCAAATATCATGGATTGATTGTTCTTTTTCAAATAATACGCAAATACGTATGTGTACATTAAGGTCTGACGACATTGGCAGAGTATGTCGACAGCCTTTTTCAGGAATTGAACCTGTCGCGACAAATGCAAGAAAGCGTATAAGTTTTGGCGTCGAATTTTGTTGCTTTGTTGTGTTGTGTACCCACCTCAATCCAGGACATATTGTGCTGTTGCATTTCCTCCATTTTCTGCTTGACAGATGCATACAATTTGTTCTCAAACTTCATCGATTGCATGTGGTTCATGTAACGATTGTAATAATGTAAATATCTATGGAGAAACAGAAAAAAATCACGTTAGTTTTCATGTAAGCCACATTCTAAAAATATGTGTCCTGATTGATTTATCGATTTTTTTCACTCGCAAGTGTGGAAAATTTGAGCAATTGGCTTGAATGTAACTATTTTGTTTTTTATTCAATTGTCTTCAGCCTCATATTATATAACTGAATTATATTTCCAATAATCCAACCACAAAGTTGAAAAATGAAAGTAAACTTTATGCGTCTTATTAATTTTAACAACAACTTTTACACTTTTCGGTAAATGCATATCTGTTGTTGGTCCAAAATTGTGTGGACAACAAATTAACAAAAGACAAAAAATTAACAAAAAAGAAAAGCAGTGGAAATGACGGATAGAGCTTGTATAGCAAGTACAAATTTGTGCCAATTGGATTCTAACTCTACATAAAAAATCAAATTGATAAAATCATATAAATATAAATATGGTAATTGAGGGGGCGGGCGCTCACCTGGCCAATGAGGAGCGCAGCTTTTCCTGTGCATCGCGGGCCGCCTTTGCCTCGTCCTCGTCATAGCGATTGCAATTGTACCAGGACGAGCCGTGCGGCTCCCAGGAGCCAAGGCAGACCCAGCAGAAGTCATGCTTGCAGTTTTGATTCTTGCAAACCATGTGATTGCAGCCGCCATCCTTTTCGATGGTGACACTGCATCTGGGACACTCTTTGGTATTGGCCGCAATCCAGTTGGACGTCTCCGAGTCGTCGTCGCACTTCTTGATCCATTTCTTCAGCCAGCGGCACTGGACCGGATCGTGCCAGTTTTCGCCGCAGGCAAAGCAAAAAACATGGCCACATTTGCAATGGACGCGACGGGACTCCGCATAGGGCACCTTAACCGCATAGGTGCAATCGACGGACGGACACCAGCGCAACAGCTGATTGCATTCGACAAAGCTATTGGTGATCAGCTGCTGATATTTAACCTTCACCCTGGCATCGGGCACCAGTTTGGTAACAGTCACATCATCGACCAATATATCACAGCCGTGCGCGGCGCACGATATCGTCTGGCCGAGGCACTCTGTAACGATTTTCGTTGTCAGATACTCGCGCCAGCAGTTCAGGCAAAAACGATGGCCGCACTCCAATCCAGTCATCGACTGAAAAAGCAAAACAAACAAATTGCAACGAACACGGCCTGGAATTCTTCTACTCGCAACTTCACTTACATCTGCCGGCAACAATGAGAAGCAAATCTCGCACTCTTCACACTGGCTCCGTGTTGTCTGCTGTGAGAGGGAAGGGCGAGAGAGAGAGAGGGGGAGAGTGTTAGAGTAAGCTAGCGCTATGCTTTTGTATATGCACATACACGCACCTTTTGCTGCACCGTCTCGGCTGGCTTGTTGAACGGATTGATGACGTGTGCGCATTTAAAGAACTCTTCCGTATTATCATCGCTGCCATCAAAATATTTCTCCAGCAGCTTCTCCTTGTCCCACTTGAAGTGGTTCAGCAGTATTCGTGTTATAGGCGTGAAGAGCTGCGACAACAAAAAGAGAGAGCGAGAGGGAGACAAGCATAAGAAACCAGAGTCAATATAATACACATAATAAATATATCTTTATAGCTAGTATATGATGATTGTGTCGACTGACTGATTGAACCAGAAGCAAACATAGTTTATATACTATACTCGACTACGACTATACTCTTGTCACTAATATATAAATCTAAAATTCTGCACGAATAATATTAAAAATTTGAACCGTGCTCCGAACCACTGGCAACTTTGGTTCGGGTTTGCTGCTACGCTTTAAACTAATTTTAAGAAATTTATTCAAAAATAATATTTTGTTTTTTGGGGTGAAAACTGCAAAAATTTGCCTTACTTTTAAAAGAATTTGTGAACTTGTAACAATAATCCAGGCTGCAAACTGGAACTGAACCGCTTTGAACGCGCAACTCAAATATTTTTTTATTTATTTTAGCCGAACCTAAACCTCAACTGAATAGTATTTTTAATTTAGAAGATATTTTGAAAAAAAAAAAATTAAAATAAAAAAATTGAAATGCATTTTTTTTTTTTTTTTAATAAAAGAATATTATTCAAGGCTCGAACCAAAAGCAGTGTTCATTGATATGGAAAACCAAGTTCAGGAATCGAACCTAACGGCAAGACAATTCTTCGAACCGTGAACCGAACCAGCGACAATTTCTTGTTGGGTTTGCAGACATACCAGCGATAACATTTTAGATAAGTCTTTATAGCGTAGATGTGCGCTAAATAGTACAAGAAAAGAAAAACAGCGCTAGCTTTTAGTATATACACACACATATGTACAAATGTATGTGTGTGTATAATATGAGCGTTTGTTTTGTTGTTTGAGAGTCAATGCCTCTCATAGAAATCTACAAAGTCTGCAATTGCAGTTCGTGCATAAATGTCAACAAACTGAGCTGACCTTCAATTTGGCTAAGATTAAGCACAGAACACACGCACACACACACACACGTGCTCTGACATATTTGTCAATTAGCAGGCTCTCTCTTTCTATCTGGACATACTTTCCTTGCTTATCAGTCAAACGATAAACGAAATAAAAATATGTGTATAATTATTTGTGTGCGTGTGAGTGTGTGTGAGTGTGTATTTACTTAGCCACATGACTCACCTTTAGCACACGATTAACCTCATCGATTATCTCGCGCTGAAACTGCACTATCTCTTCTGTGGTTAGCACCTTGTATTGATAATCATCGGTATCCAGTTGACGTTCCGTCGAACTGGGCATGTCCACCTCCATGGCAAAATCATCGTCGCCATCGTCGCCGGACGACACATTGCCGGAATCGACGTTGTCCAAGAAATCGTTATCGTTATCCGAGTCCATGGCTGTGCTTGGGGCTGGGGCTGGGGCTTCGACTTGGGCTTGGTCTCGATTTGAACTGTGCTGTGCTTATTGGCGTTGTTTTTTTTTTTGGCCCTTTTATTATTATTGAAAAAAAAAAATGTTTGTTTTGTTTTGATTTGCTTAGATTTAGCTTGGGGTTGGGGTGCGAGTGCTGTCTTTGATTGATTGCCTGCCTGCCTTGCCTTGCCTTCCTGGCCTGGCCGCCCGCCTGCTGTGATTGTTAGCTGAGGCTGTTGCTTACTTTGTTTTTGTTTTTGTTGTTGTTGTTGTTGTTGTTGTTGCTCTAGTTCTGCTTCTTATTGCTGTTTCAAATTACGCGCGCTGCCCCCCACTGTTGTCGTCTTTTTGTTCTCTCGTATTGCGCCAGTTACTGCGTATTTTGCACTAGTTGAAAGCAAACAAATGTAAAATGCGTTATTTATAGGGTATACATAAGCAGCAGCTACGACACACACACACACACGCACGCACGCACACACTCTCACACACATGCACTCGTACAACATAATTTTAACATAGACGTCACTTCGTGACCTTCGCTGCTGTTGCTGGGCGCCAGAGGCAGAGCAGCAAACAAACACTGCGCCTAAAAAATATGTACACATATATGTTTACAACATTTTGTTGTTATTGTTACACACGCACACAATGTTGCAATTTGTTTAATTTTATGTAATTTTTATGGGCACACACACGCGCGCGCGCTTCAATGTGTTGTGAGTCGCCAAAACAGCTGTGCAAATAATGCAATTACAGCTGTTAATGCAAATTTTCGTGTACGCAATAACAGCGCGCTGTTAACTAACAGTAGCGTTCCAATTAGATCGAACTAGTTCAGCGCTCTTGTTTATGCACCTGCTAGCTTCAATGTTGTTGTTGTTGTTGTTGTTGTTATTGTCTTTGTCTTTGTTGTTGTTGTTGTTCTTATGCAGCGCAATTGAAACACATTTTACCAATTCTTTTTCTTTTTGTACTTTTCTTAACTGTAACTTTTTACTGCGTCGTCCTTTCGTAATTTATTTTGTTGTGCGCATTGCGTTTTATTCGCCTTTGTTTTTGCTCGCTTGTAATTTCATTTATTTACTTTTCTTTCGTTTAAGACGCCATAAAAAAAAAACAGCAACAAAAAGCAAAGAGTCCAATAAGACTACAGCGCTGCACAGAAGCAAAGGCCACAATGGACACAACACACACTTATTGAGAGCCTAACAAAACACGTCTATGCATGTGTGTGTGTGTGTGTGTGTATGTACTTGTGTGTATGTGTATGTACTTGCACACACTTATGCATACATGTGTATGTACGTATGTATGTTTCTGTCTTGCTGTTCCAATTGGACCAAAATGTTGCATGCCTCTTTGAGTTTTTCTTTTTCTTTCTCACTGTTGTTTTTAGTTTAAATAACACACACACAAATACATCGCACTTGAATATACAATTACAAGAATTATATACAATTATGCGCACATACATATGTATGTATGTAGTTTATACACACGTATGACACAAAATCAAGGCAACACACGTACACATAGGCACATAAGTATACATATATACACACACACACATTCACAGCACATACAACAGCTGCAGCAGCAGTAGCTCACTTTTCATTTGGCATTTGCACGCTAACCCGGAGCCCGTTGTTCGTGAAACTTTATAACAATACTTTAGCTTGATTTTTTCATACTTTTATTTACTTTTTATGTTAATTGCAACAATATTGCGACGCGACGCGATTTCCACGCAAAAGCAACATCTGGCAGCTCTACACGACACGAAATATCGATAGTGGATAGCTTATATCGATATCGAGGCTGTCTATCGTTTGACCACCATGTTGCCTATTTTGCGCTAATGGTGCTAACTCTGCGCATTGTGGTCGGTGTCTTGGCTCAGTTAGGACACAACGCACAGTGGAGTCACACACCGCGAGTGAGTCAGCAATAATGTGCAGCCAACTTCAAGCGTGTGCAGATGTCACGCGCGTTCAACTTAGCGCTTAATCCACTTTTAACGCAGCCAACTTCACGCAAATTTAAAAATGGTCGGTTTCAAAATGGCGGCCAGCAACAGTCCACAAAGCTTACTATAAGGAAATATGAAACCAGGCTCTCAACAAATAAAACGATTGTACCCCATATACACATTTACGCAATTGCCGCCATTTTGCATCGTACTTGCTTCACTTCATGTATTTTCATGGCGATCACTCTCTTTCGTCGCCCTTCATGAAAGGAAGCGAGACAGCAACATATCGTTCTCTCTTGCATCAAACGGAAAGAGTGAACATGCCAGCTGATGCAGCCCTCTCTTTTCCGCCACACACATTCCTTGACTAGCCCTTTAAGTAAAAATAAGTATAGGCATTTTTCAGTTTCAGCTTAAAGCAATATATTTTTGAGGAGTTTGTGAAGGCGCGTAAAACGTTACCATTTTTTTCTTATCAGTTACTTGATCGGCTCGTAAAACGTTATCATATTTTTTTTTTAGTGCAACATTTTACATGCCTTTAATATAATGTTGGATTTTTTTTTTCTTTATCAATTCGGCTTGTAAAACGTTACTCCAACATTCCTGCTCTTCCTTGTGTTACTACACGGATAACATATCCGAATAGAACTAATCCGCTTTTATAACAATCATTTTTGAAAACATCTTTTAACACATTTTAGATCATTTAAAACTCGGATTCTATGCCAAAATTGCTAATTTACTTCGGAAATCGGTTCGCACACGATTCAACGCGTGCTTAAACCTATTTCTAAATTTAAAGTTCCAATGTTGATTTTACCCTTTTGTTGTCCACACGCAGTTATCTGCAATAAAGAACAAAACATAAACAAAAATTCATAAATTATTTATCAAGTGCAACGTGTCACGCAGCGTTTTCTACAGAGAAAACTTTCGGAAATCTTCCGTCTCACATAAACACACACACTCGCGTCTTCTTTAGCCAGCCATTTGTTGAGTTTCGTCATATATTTATTCTGAAATTGATCCTTGTGACTCAGCACTTACAGGCAGTTAACTGCAACGAGTGCTTTTTATTGAACGTAACTGAAATTTAAAGAGGTAAAACTTATTAATAGGCCGCCTCCATTTTGTATTCACACACACGCACATATGCGATGCACGCGCGCGTGTGTGTATGCATTGCGACTTACCACTCGATTGTGACTGTACCGCCAAAAAGAACACTTCAACATAAATATACAAATATTTACGAAATTCCCTATTTCTGACTTTTGTGAGCATTAATTTCTTTGATTCGAATTGAAGCAAATAATAAAAAAACACAAATTTGTATGACAAAAACTGAAAACTAAATTGACTTTGTGCTAAATGTGACTCAGTGTGTGTGTGTGTGTGAGCGTGTGTATGTATAACAGAACGTATAAAAAAAAAAGTTTAAAAAAAAGTATGTCTGCTCTTGCCTTATTCTCCTAACTATCTGATGCACGAACATGACGGCTGCTGCTAGTTATTGTCTTGAAAATAGTATTTTGTTGCACAAAAACATCGATACATCGATTGTAACGATCGTTGGCATCGATGTTGCATCATCCCGATGTGTCGGAAAATATATTTTAAAATTCTACAACTCCACAATAAGCTGAATTGATTAAATAAAACAAAAAGTTTCAACGCTAAACGCTAAAGCTAATTAATATTGATTTTTAAAAAATATTATTTTATTAAATTTTTAATTTTGTATAACGTATAAATATATTGGTGCGGCTACAAGCTCGCTGTACTTGTGCAGAACAAATTTCAGTTAAAATTGTTCACGTAATAAATAAACGGTGCACACATTTGCATATTTAAGTTTAATATTTAGTCTTTTTCAAATTTAAATACTTACTAAAGCTGCCAACTGGCTGCATTCGCGTTTCGATTACAAGTTACAAGTAACAGCAGCATAACATTTTGCTGTGCAATGCACCACTTAACAGTATGTTAAATTAGCACTTAACAGAGGTTGTGCCTCAGGCATGTGCAAATATCGATGCCGCAACAAAAAAGGTTGTCGAACTGAAAAAAAAAACAAAAAAAAAAAAAAAGAACAATCGATAATGTCATCGATGGCAGGCCACCGCTATTACTCTGCCATACACAAGTAAACAAGAGCAAAGCCGAAAGGTTACAAACAAAATAAGCAATAATACACTCAGGAATAAAAGATGACCGTTTCAAACACAGTCGACCAGTACACAATAATGTCGGGCGATCGGTCGAAAATCAAAGACTTGCTCTGCAACCGGCTCACCGAGTGCGGCTGGCGGGACGAGGTCCGGCTGCTGTGCCGGAACATACTGCTGGAGAAGAGCGGCACCAACGGCATCAGCGTGGACCAGCTCATAGCGGAGGTGACACCAAAGGCGCGGACTCTGGTGCCGGATGCGGTCAAAAAGGAGATGCTGATGAAAATACGCACCATTCTGGCCGAAAACGAGGCGGACAATTAGTGCCTTAAAGCCTGCTAGCCTTAAAAACATCAAGCAAATATTTATCAATTAGATCTAAACGCTTGTTTTTTAATCTACAACAATTAAGTTATAGTCTACGATCGCTTGCATATTGAATAAACTAAATACATATGTACATCTGGGCATCCCAGTGCCCATTCAGAGCGGACACACTGCGCTGCCATTGGCCAAATACTCGAAGCCACCGTCAGCCGCAGCCCCAGCCCCAGCCCCAGCCTCTGCCTCTGCCGTTGGCTCCTGTGCTTCGTCGACCTCGACCAGCTGCTTGTCCGCCTCCTCAGTGGCGGCGCCATTTGGCGGGCCACCACTGGGCTGGGTATACTTGCGCACCCACTCGTTGGGATGCATCTTCTTCTTGTGATTGTGCATATTCGCGTGGGACTTGAAGGTGCGCGCGCAGAACTGGCACGAATACAGATCGATGCCCGTGTGTGTGGCCATGTGCTCCTGGTCAACCCAATAAAAGAATGTGTAAGTAAGGCGAGCCAATGTGCCCCATTCCCCGCCTGCTACTCACAGCTAGCGCGCGCGGCAGCTTGAACTCCTTGCCGCACAGCGTGCAGCCGTGCCGCTTGGTCGAGTGGTGGTACCGCATGTGGCTGCTGAGGGCGACGCGGGACGCCTTCTCGGCGCTGCAGAGAACACAGCGGTATTTGCTGTCGCCATCGCGATCGTCGTGCCGGGCCAGATGCTTGCGCAAGCTGCGCTCGTCGCGCAGCCAGCGGCTGCACAGATTGCACTGCACCTCGGCGACGGGGCCCTCCGGATGGAGCGCCTTCTTGTGTATCAGAAAGTTCGCCTTGGACCGGAAGTTCACGCCGCAAATGTCACAGATGACCGGCGTAAAGTCCGCGGTGTGCATGCGCTTCACGTGCGCCGTCAGCTCCAGTTTGGTGCGGAAACTAACGGGGAGAGATCAATGGAATTGAGCTGTACACAATATGGGATTTATGATTGACTGACTGATCGCTTACCAATTGATTAAATCATTGATCAGTCGTATTGATTGAAACAGATGAATATCTGTATATTCTTATGATATATAGTCCATATAAATGGCTAATTGATTGATCGTAGAAGTCATATATAATTAATTGACCAACTGACTGTTCAGTTGATATTATAAGCAATATTTAACAATGTTACATTTTCTATTGATTGACTGATTGACTGACTGAGAGACTGCCTGATTGTTCAGATATGATAAGACTGCCATGTTAGTCGTGCTACTTTACAATTTGAATCATTTAGATAAATGTTTGGAAGTTTTCGGGTACAATTTTAATTGAATTTTAAAATTAAATTTATGCCACGCTTATTTTGTCAAAGTTAAGGCAACTATCTATATATATATAACTTAGCTTAGTTTCGCTATTGTCGCAAATAAAAAAACCTAGACCGGTTTTATGGTTGGAAAGTCTTTCTGTCCTAAACTGACGGATTTACAACGAAACGAGACAAGGATTTGGCAAACCACAATTACGGGTGGAAAATAAGTGAAAGCAGAGAAAAGGCACGCCAATTGATATTCATGTTAAATGAGTGGCACGGAACTCACCTCTTGCCGCACGTCTCGCAGATTTCGGTGCGCTCGGTGCCCTTGTGACCTTTGATGTGCATCGTGAGCAGAAACTTTTTGGCGAAACGGGCCTCGCAGATGCCGCACTGATGGACCAGCTGCTGCTGATCGGAGTGGAAGCGCAGCATGTGCATGTCCTGGCTGTTGCGATTGAGGAAGCTCTTGCGGCACGGCTGGCAGCTGAAGTACTGCGGATCCTTGTGGTAGTGCAGATGGTCCACGTACAGGGTGCGCTTCTTGTACCGATTGTTGCAGCACTCCATGTACCCGGTGCAATTGTGCTCGGCGCGAAAGTGCCGCTTCAGCTCGATGAAGTTCTCCAGCGGCGCCGCGCAGAGGCAACAGTCCAGCTTGACGTTGGCCGCAATGTAGTCGTCCATCTGCTTGATGCTGCTGCGCTTCGCCTGCAGCTCGGCGGCGTCCGGCTTGACGGACTTGGGCTTGGCTGCCTTCGGCTGGGGCTTGGCATTGCTGCCTCTGGGTCGGCCGCGTGGCTTGCCCATTTTGCTGGACTTGGCCGACGGCTCGGGCGTGCTCGCTGCGGCGGCAACGCGTCTCAGCTCTCGCGTACGCAAACGAGACTCGCGCTGGGTGGCGCCGGTGGAGGAGGCGGCGGCGGCGGCGGCGGCAATCGCTTTAGCTGCCTTGGCGGGCGTCTGTTGCGTTCGGCCACGGATTTGCCGGGGCCTGGGCATGGTCACTGCCTGCGCAAACTCGCGCTCAGCTGCGTTCTCGCTGCTGCCACTCTGGCTTCTCCCTCCGCTCCTGCTGCTGCTGCTGCTGCTGCCGCCGCCGCTGTTGCTGTTGTTGTCATTGCCGTAGGATTGCGTGCCGTCGTGCACATCAATCTCGGGCTCACACAGTATGTGATCCTTGACATCTTCGTCGAAGGCCAGCTTCGTTTCGATGGGCGACTCCGTGTTCCAAACGACGACAGCTGGCTCAGGCGGCGGCTCCGGTTCCGTTTTTAGCTGCAGCGCCTGCTGCTTATCGGCGACCATCGCGTAGAATTGCGCGAAATCGCTCAGCTGGCGCCAACACACTGTGCACAGACGCGTGGAGATGCTGTCGCCGGTCGTCAACTGTTTGTGGAAAATATGCAACATTTAAGTATGAACCCTTTTGTTCGCATTCAATTCCCAACTGCACCTCGAGCTGCAAATGTTTGGCAATGGCCTGGGCCAGGTCGTGGGCACTGCCATCGCTGAATATGCAAACGGACTCCGAGTTGTCCAAATCGGACAGGCACAAGCGGCAGATCATTGTGAAAAGCGCAGTGTAACAAAAACAAAAGGAAAACAACACCTAAATTTCGGCTGCCAGCGGTATCAGAGTTGCAACAAATCGTTCGCAATAGGTTCGATGGAACTACTCGCTTTGCTGAACGAACAAACGAACGAACTACGTTCCAGATGCTTCTATATACATATTTGTATTACCATATTATCATGTTGACCAAATTGTTTATTACTCATTGTTAACCAATAAGCGCTGTTGCCTTACATGGCGCCAGTTTTAAATATGAAATTCAAACGGTATTAACAAAATGAATCCAAATTTGGTTTAAAAAATAAAGTGATTCTTTTGATTGCTTTAATTGATAAATAAATGATGTAATATGTGTAATTTAACCGTATTGAACGATATTCAGGAGCCCATGAACGATTCGTTTGTTCATTAAACATTGAACGACTGAACTGATTCCCTTGATTGAACGACGATGTTCAGCTCTAGCCAGCTGTAAACAAATATATGTGCACAGAACGATAAGCTCTGTTATCGGGGAGATGTGAGAATGCTTTCATGTAAGTTGGCAGCAACGGCAAACTTTCGAACAGAACAATCGAAAATATCGAGCACAGTAAATTTCGATGTTTCATTTATTTTTCACATCACTAAAAACCAAAGAGTATTGTTGTATTTAAAGTGAGGTAATATTGGAGGCAGAAAGGAAACGTAAAAACACACACAAACGATGCAAAAGAAGCCGCTGAACTCGAGCTCGCTGCTGGATAAGCTACATCGCGGCGCTGTCTACGCCTGCATCGGGGTGACCCTATACGGCACCTACATGATCGGCATGCGCTATTATCACTACTACACCGTTATCCGGCCGGAGAAGCAGCAGGCGGAGCTGAAGCTGCTCGACGAGGGCGCCCACGACAAGGCCAAGGAGCTGAAATACTAGAAACAAGTCGTCCTTTGACTACCTTCTAATTTGTAATGTTTTTTTAAGCGTAATAAATAGTTGACACAATTGTTATCCGCTCGCCGCATAAGAAACTCAACTCGCTTCGTGCTGTTGTGTAATATTCGCCAGCTGAGCTTCCAGCCAAGACCTTCAGCGGTCGCTGCTGCGGCTGCGAACAATGCGCCCATAAATCAGTCGGATTGGGCCAAAAGGCATTATTCCGATCCGTTGGGGCAATCGTCAATCGCTGTCATCGGCGTTCTGATTGGCATCGTGACCAGACAGCCGCCAGCCCAGCTGTGCGGCGGCTAGAGATGGGCGCGTGTCTGCATTTTATTCCAAGCACGACTCGAAATGCGCACGATCCAAGGCACTATGGAGGTCTGTACAGGAAAAATATAGATTCTGCTACTAGTTGTTTTATTTATTGTTTTAGATATTTGTTTACGTGCTATAGTAATAGGTAGCAAACAATTTAAAATATTGGGGCCAAAATAGGTAAGCGATTAACGTATTCTCAAATACGAATTAAATCTAGAGGTTATCAAATTATAAAAATCGGTTCAGTTATGGCAAAGTAATGCTAGATTTGACATGATTTTTGACGAAGAAATCGAGCCTCTTAAGATCGCCTTTAAAGTTGCGTTTTTCACTTAATTTGATATCCATAATCTATTGATAATAAAATTTTACGAATCAAAATTTAAGAAATAAAATATATATTTTCGAAAATAAGTAAGGGATAGTAGAGGATTTAAAAAAAAAAAAACATTTATTTTTAAATACGAACTAAGTGCAGAATCAGTCAGGAGGTAATCACAAAACCAAAAAAATATTTCAAGTTTCAAGCCTCTACACTTAATAAAAAAAATAAAACCAATAATAATATTAAACTTTTCACTTTGTAAACAAGCAGAGTTTTTCTTAAATGATAAAATATGTTTTTAAGTATAAATTAAACACAACATAAAAATTAATAATTTTGTAGGAAAATGCAAATTGTATTTGACTTAAATTTAAAATGTTTACATTTTGTTGAATTTTCGTGCGTGTCGTCTAATTGTCGTTCGTGTGCGTGTCCGAAAAGTGCGCCCATCTCTAGTGGAAGCGAACTGGTCAGCTTCCGCTTGCCACAGCCCGGCGGGGCGCGCATCGCTGCGTGCATTAACCTCAGCGTGGGGCAACTGCATTTTTATTAAAATTAAATTAAGAAATTTATATATATATATATATATGTGCATGAAAAACCATAAACAAAGCGCAGACAATGGCGGTGCCCACCCACTTTTGGGCCAGGCAGCTTGTGAAAAACGTTGCCAATTCTCTATGCTTCATTCAACAATGTTGCAGTTGTTGCAGCTGCCGTTGTTGTTGTTGTTGTTGTTGCTGCTGCTGCTTTAGTCCCATTCATTAGACAAAAGCAATTATTATGCAGCAGCTCCCACTCGGGCCAGCTCCCTCCCACCCACTGGGTCGCCAGCTATTGCATTTGATGCGGTCAAGGTCGTCCTTCCTTTATTCCCCCGGCCCCTACCCCCTGGCTGAGCTTTGGCTGAAGTCGTGCAGTTCGGATTATTTCGATAAGAGTTTCGTTTTTTTTCTCCTTCTAATTATCTTTTATTTTCCTTATTGCATTTGCAAATGAACTGACAGCAAATCTGTTTGAAAATCGTTTTAAAGCCGCGGGTAATGCGAACTTGCCAGATACCCTGTAGCTGTGCAGCCCAATCAAGGGTTCCTACGACTGTGTGTTTCAGTCTTCTATAACAATCTGATCTTCTCCTAGAAATAACTATGACTGTCATGATTGACTGATTGACTGATTGACCGACCAGCTCAAACCTATCCTCTCTAACATTTTGCTAGAACTAAATATGACTGTCATGATTGACTGATTGAGCGATTGATGATCAAAGCATAGCTCAAACCTGTCCTCTCTATACTATTTAACATTTTCCTAGAACTAAATATGACTGTCATGATTGACTGATTGACTGATTGACCGATTGATGATCAACGCACAGCTCAAACCTGTCCTCTCTATACTATCTAACATTTTCCTAGAGCTAAATATGACTGTCATGATTGACTGATTGACTGATTGACCGATTGATGATCAACGCACAGCTCCAACATATCCTATCTATGCTATCTGATCTTCTCCTAGAACTAATTATGACTGTCATGATTGATTGATTGACGGACTGACGTGCATCTCAGTTTTAAAGCTATTGTCGCGTAATTTTGAAGAGGTCTGTATTCTTGATGCAGATATCACATATGCGGCAATCGACCGAATCTGGCCACTATAGCATATAGCTGCCATTGGAACAATTGGTCAAAAATTGAGTTTTTGTATAAAAAAAAAGATCAGTTAATCCCCGAGTAAATTAGACAGATATCGGCCCTCTGTATCATATAGGGCACTATTGGAACAAACTGTCAAAAACTATAGATATATATCATATATTTATGCCAGGGTATTTCATCTTTGCCATGCCAGAAATAACTTCTCTGTTTAGTCTTATTATGAAAAGAGGGAGGATAAAGTGTTAGGGCTGGGGGCGTGGCAGTGCGATTAAATCTATATATTTCCCTCAGTTTAGAAGCTACATACATCAAATTTTTTAAACAGATTACTGATGAGCTCGTCTAAAGGGAGCACAAACATTTTTGTTATATGCCCAGTGGGGGCGTGGCAAATTGATCAAATATATATACATATATCTTGGGGGTGTGTAAGAGTGTTTTGATTACTTCTTCTTCGAAATGTCGAGCTGAAAAATATATATAGAAAAATATTTTTCCAAAAATAACAATAATAACTAAGAGCGTTTTTGCTGCGTTATTATGCTGAACGGGTATTGCGCAGTCGGTTACACCCGACTGCCACGTTAATGCTAGTTTTTCTTTTGGTATCTTCGGGTCGTGCTTGGTTTATTGACTGTTTTGCGATGCTTTGTTGTAATTGACTGTTGCTGCTGACTTAATTAAAAACTCAGCCAAATTCAAATGCGGCTAATTTGCAATTGTTTACTGAACAATTTCTACAATTGAGAATCGTTTTTCCCACGGGGTTTCTGGCATTTGACTTGGCAGGCGGCCACGCCCCCAAGTCGATTGTAATCCATATTGGCAGTTTGTCAACATGTTGCATATTGCGTGTTGCACGTTGCAGCAGCCAATGTATCGCATTGCAAGTGAAAGCGACACTCGATAGGTGGCAACTGCTGCAGCAACTATTGCTGCTGCTGCTGCTGCTGCAGCTGCTGCTGTGGAACGCATTAAGTGTGCCACCGCATGTGGAACGTGTGGCAGCCACAGTTTTGACCAGCTTCCGTCTTGCCAATTGCCCAATAGGGTTTTTTGTCTTTTTTTTTCGAATTTTTTTTTTGCGCAAGTTTTTTGACGTCGCTTTCGACGAGCGTTCTAGACTAGCAGGAAAACGTTATTTGCAACGCCCACTTGGCCCAAAGCGGCTCTGGCTCTGTCTCTGCCCCTAGCTCCGGCTGACCTTTTTGCGCCGGCCCGGCGATGCGCTGTAGACGATACAGTGAACGCTGCCTTCAACGGATTTAAAGGAAAAAGAACGTTGCAGTCGGGTGTAACCGACTGGATAATACTCGTTCATTGTACAAGAACAGCTCAAAACCGTCCAAACGACTCGTAATTGTTTTTGTTATTTGGGAAAGGAAAAAGGAATTGGTAACTGTAGCTGTAAAATTGTGAGAGATATGGATTTTCCAAGGCCCCAGTGGGCGTAGCCAAAAAATGTTAGCACGTTATCTAACGCGAGTACATATTCAAAAGGTTAAGTCCAAGGTTATAATAATTCAAAATCAAGAATTTTGTTCTTAAATCAAGATATTTCAAACTTGGTCAGATTTTTATAGCACAATATTCGTTGTTATTTTCCTTTTCTTGGTTATTTTTTTCTGAGTGTATATGATTTAAGTATAAAATTGGCGTTTCCTCTGTACTTGATTTAAGCAAACAAATCTCAGTATTTTCCTTGACTGTCCTTGATTTTAGCGCCAAGTTCTTGGTTAATTACTTTGAGTGTCGTTGATTATAGTATAAAATTCTTGGTTATTTTTCTTTAAGTGTGCTTGACTTTGGTAAAAAAATTCTTGGCTATTTTTCTCTGAGTGTATGTCCTTTGTGTAGTGCACTTGATTAAGGTGCAAAGTTCTTGGTTTTCTCTAAGTGTATATAACTTTTATACAATTGTTGACAAATTTAGAAAACATTTTTTTAAATTGTTATAAAAATGTTTGCACCAAAGTGGATTTTTGGGCTTGCCGACTGAAGGGGACTCCGAGCCGAGAGCTGTTCGTTTAGTGCAGTTTTCACTGTATTTGGATACAGCAGCTGAGGCCGTCATGCATTCAATGCGGCAACTGCAACAATCGCTGCCGCTGCTTGGGCTTTTCGTTATTGTTATTGTTATTATTGTTTTTTCTTTGTATTATTATTTTTCTTCTTCTTTTTTTTTTTGCATAATTGCAAACTGTAGCACAACTATAAAAACGCTGTGTCGCTTGCCAACAATCAACAAATCAGCTTGTGCCAGCAGCTCAACAGCAGCAGCAGCAGCAGCAGCAGCAGCAGAAAACGCAGAAATCGCATCATCTTTTTAAAGAACAAACAACAGCAGCAAAGCCCTTCAACATGAAATATCTGGTAAGCAGGAGCAGGATAACAGCAGCAGCGACTGTATAAAAGAGGACTGATCTCCACTCAATTCTTGCAGTGCGTGTTCCTCATTCTGGCCATGTGCCTGGTCAGCTGCCTGGCGGCCGTTGCGGAGCCCGCTGCAGCCGCTGATCTGGACGCCGCCGTGGACGAGAAGAAGACGGAGAAGCGAGGCATCTATGGGCTCGGTTATGGCCATTATGGCCATGGCTATGGCGGCTATGGGCATGGACATGCTCATTATGGCGGCTATGGCTTAGCCAGTCCCTACTACGGCGGCTATGAGTACGTGCATCATGCTGCGCCCTATTATGGCGGCCATCATGGCTACTATCCGTATCATCATGGTCACTTTGGTTTCTATTGATAGAGTACCTGGTTCACGTAAATCATTTTATATACAACGCTCATCGCTGCACAATCATGCATAAATAATGTCTTTTTTTTATTTTTTTTTTTCATGCGCTACGAATAAATGTTCTTTCAAAGCTTACAAATTCAGATCGTTTCAATTTTCAAATTTAATTGTTTGCGCGCATCAATGTAAATGCAACACTGTGTGCAGTGTTTAAAAACGATTGCTTGGTCCAGCAACAGCACTGATTGACGCATTATCGTTTGCCGATTATTTGGTATCGCTGGTGCAGCGATAAGTATCGATAGCCATTGCTCTCACATTTTTGTTGTTCATTTTTACGCTCTTCTTTGTCGGAGACGGTTGTTTCTTGCATTTGCTTCGTCAAGCAAAAGAGCTCAACAAATAAATTGACACACAATTTGAGCTAGAGGAGTCGTTCGAGCTAACATAAAAAAAACTGGTGTGAACAGCTGTTGTTGCACTAGTGTTGGGTAATTTTTTGTTGTCTTTTTTGTTGTTGTTTTTTTTTTATGTTCTAACTTACGAATTACGCGTGCAGTAAAGTGGCAGCAGTATCAACAACAACAACTGTCGCAGTGGTGAAAAGCAAGTGCGAAAAAATATATGCCAAAAGTTGAGCAAATTGTGGGCGAAACAACAACAGAAAGAAGCAGTAAAAAAATATAAGTAAATAAGCAGCAGATGTACATACATACACATATGTATGTACATACGTGTGTACATTTACAGTTGTGTTGGTACTAAAACTAGTACTAAATAAATTTCAAAAAAATGCGAATCTGCTTGTGAATATATGTGAAGTGACAAAAAAAAATAAAGTAAAGTAAAAAAAAAACAACAAAAAAAACACGCACACGCATACAAAAAGTCGTGAGTTCGTCGTTGTCGTCGACACACACACACACACACGCTCGCATACGACTCGTGCATGTGTGTGCTGCTGCTCGTCTAGTGGCGAGCGTGTAAGTGAGCCAGCACGAGCGGGAGAGTGTAAAAGAGCGAGCAATCTTTGTCTTTAGTTTCTGCGTTTAAATATTTTTTTTTGTTGTATTTGTTTTTTTTTTTATAATCATTTTCGCATTGTGAAAAGTTATTTGGGTTTTTTTTTGGAAAAGTTTGCGTCGCGCGCGCGTTGGCAGCTCCAACAACAAAAACAACAGGAGCAGCAGCAAGACAAGAGGAAGAATAACAACAAAAATAAAAATCAACAACATTTTTATAGGCCCGAGTCGAGCAGTTCGCGCCACTTTGAAGAGGTATGTATGCATGTGTGTGCGTGTGTTTTAGTCCAATTCAAAAATTCAAAAATTCTTATTAGATCACAGGCACGCGTGTGTGCGTGTGCGCACGCTGAGCAGCCGTCGTTTCTCAGGTTCAGCATGACGACGTCGACGACGACTTCTTTTTCGTCTTGTCTTGTTTTCTTTTCTTTTTTTTTTTGCGCGCTACTCACACTCATTTCGCCGTTATTTATGTAACAAGTGTGTGCGTGCTAAATGAAGTGCCGTTGTTGTGTTCGCTGTGTATGTATTTGGCAGTTTTTCGCCTCTTGCTATTTGTTGTTTGTAATGAAGTTGGCAGCGCTGCGACGCACACACGCAAAAAAAAAAAAAAAAAAAAGGAAGCTCCCTGCAGCATTTACCAATGCTGGAGCAATGTTAAGCGCATTGAACTGGTTAGGTTCACTTTGCCATTTAGTGTTATCAACACTGACAATGGCGGCAGCGACGCCGGCGGCAACGACGGCAGCGCATCGTTTAAGCTTTGACGTCGGCAGCATTGCTTCAATTGACATCCGTATGTGTTGTAGCTGTTGTTGTAAATTAACAGCTAGCATAACAGCAGCGGCAGCAGCAACGCACAACAACAACAGCAAGTAGAGCAACGAAGAAGGAAGAGCAAGAGAAGCGCAAACGTCATTTGATTTTTATTGTCATTTCATTACGCTGACGCCGACGTCGCTGCCGCTTGTTGCGCTTTGTTATTATTTTGACTATTTGATCACACAACATCAGAAGAGCGTCGGAGAGAGCGAAAGAGCGCCCGCGTGAGAGCGGAATTTGTGTAATTATTGTAAAAGGAGAATACGATTTTGCGTTTCTCGCACGCAAAATTTTAGAAATTCAAAATGCAAAAACGCAAAAGCCAATTACCTACATGTGAACTTATATATATATGTATATGTGCGTATAGGCATGTCTGTGTAATTGCTTTTCCCGCGAGCCTGCCTCGAATTAATTTCTACGCTTTACATTTTCAACAAGCAACAAAACCTCAACAAATTAAACTTACAGCAAATTCCAATAGGCGATACCCTATGTTTATACATACAAATATCATTGCTGGTTCGGTTCGTGAACTTGGGTTTGATACGAACCTTGATTCGGAAAGGAAAATATCTAATTATTAGTTATACAAAAAAATAAATAAACATTAACATTTTTATTTTCCTTATTTTTAACAAAGATATGAAATATCTTTTAGCAAATTCTCATTAGAGCTGCTTGTCAGCTGGGGCAATATTAATTTTTTATCTTAACTGCTATCTATTTTTTTTTTAATTATGGACATTTAATTCTAAATTTAATAAAAATTTGGTTTAATTCGGGCTTAGGTACAGCTGATGTTTTGGGTAACTAGTTAGTTGTTACTGATTTTAAAAATATTGTAGGTGCGGGGTTTGACCCGATGGAAACCGTGGAGGTTTGCTTGAATTAGCACTGCATAAAGTAACGAATAACGAGTGAATAGTAACGAGTAGCGAGTAACCCGCTTGCCCCATTGACCTTCACCAAAATGAAAGCGCAATAGAAACCCAATCGGAAAATCAGCCCAACTTAACTTTGGCTTCATATACCACCCACTAAAGCACCTACGCACACACACACACACACACACACACACACAATTTCCGCTTACTAATTACACAAACAAACAGGAGAAGAAGCAGCAGCAAGTGAATAAAGCGTATAAAGAACAAACAATATATGTATATATGTGTGTGTGTGCCTGTGTGTGTATAGAATACACAACAATCAACAGAAACGAAAACTGATGCCCAAAATGCCAGCCAAAAATGAAAAATGTTAACCAATATCCACTTGGAATTTGTCATTTCCCTTAGTTTCTCTTCTGCTTCTACAGTATTTTTATGGGGATGCGTGCAATGGAAAAAACACAGTTCCCTAGAATCCAATTGGAATTGAAAATACAACAAATACCAATCAAATTTTTGTATCAATAATTGATGCAATTAAATCAAGCAACAACACCAACTAAAATGCACTCTATATGCTATTAATTTAACAAACATGCAATAGCAGGGTATGCCCAGCCACTAGATGGCCTGTATTGTGACTTGGCTTATATATATATACATATTTTTGTAAAGAATATTTATCGAACAAAATATAGAAATCAGAGCACACAAAATACCCTGTAAATTGTTTATGAGTATATTTTTATTATTGATAAATAACTGTTCGTTAGATGCAATTTTTGCTGTATTTGTGAATTTCATGCACCTGGGACTCATTTAATTATTTGCCACCTGCTACACAAAATTAACCCCCCCCCCCTCCACCCATGCGCTACTAAGTTATTTATTAGCAGAATTGGTTTTTGTTTTGGCAATTTGCATGTTCTCAACATATTCCATTCACAGCTGGAAGTTTGGTGAGTTGAGATGTGGTGTGGTGAGGTGAGGTGAGGTGAGGTGAGGTGAGGTGAGGTGTGGGGGCTTATAATCATTTAGCTGGCATTTCGGCAGCAAATTAGCAGCAAAATGAACGATTATCACAAATTCAGAAATTTTTCCGAAATCCGAGCATTGAAGAAAATTAAGAAGCAGAGCAACAAAGCAAAAAGGAAAGAAGAGAAGTAGAAGGCGAAAAAAAGCAGTAACTATCATTAATGTGTGCTCTCTATCTCTCTCTCTCTGTCTCGCTTGCGCGCAGATCGTTGTTGCTCACTTATCAGAATGTGACGTCTGCTATTCTCATTCGCCTGCTTCTTCTTGTTATTCTTGTTGTTGTTGTCCATTGTTGTGCCTGCGCTAATCTGTCTTACAGTTTATATATATGTATATGTATATATATATATATATATATGTATATATGTGTGTGTGTGTGTGTGTGTGTGTGTTTTTCAATGAATTTGTAAGCAACTGCAAATGGAACAGATTTTCCAATTCGCCGCATCAATGACGAATTCTGATTGGCATTGTGCTTGCCTCATTTGGGTTTGCATTTGTCACAAAAAAACAACAAAACAAAGAAGAAAATATACGAATGAAGACAAGTTCTCAATCAAATGATTCAGTTGGCTTTTGTAACAGTCTCATAAGAAACGCATGCCAATTGCAACTGTCAGACATGCAACAAAATGCCAATTGGCTTGTGCGGCTGCCATACAAGAAAACCCAATTAGATTTAAGTTCTTTCTTCTTTTTTGTTTTTTTGATTACCAACTAAACGTTTCTGTTTCTGTTTTCTTCTTGTGTCTTGCAGATCCCATGCAAAATGTCTAGTCCGGACGATAGAATACCCATTCGTGGTAAGTAAAGCCATTGTCTATGGAATGTTAGGGGTGGTGGGCGTGTGTGGGTGGGAGGGTGGTAGGGCGGGTGCGGGGGCTATTATGCGTAATAACAATCGAATACATAACTCAAAAAGTACACAGAGCGAGAGAGAGAGAGAGTAAATGAGTGTGCGTGTGTCTTCCAAAAATAACTGTTAATAAGCACACAAAAGCAAACACAGCGCAGCTTTTACTGGCTTTGCCTTTGCAGCAGCGCAGCGACAGCGGCCAAACAACAAGAACATTGTCCATGGTCGGGTGACAACAGCAGCAGCAGAGGCAGAGGCAGCAGCAGCGACAGCGACAGCGGCAGCGGCAGCACAAGACGCGAGCCAAGACCAGCAAGTGGTTGTGGCTGCGTTTTTCTGACTGCGAATGTCACTCAAGAGAGGGAGAGAGCATGTGAGAGCATACATATGTGTGTGTATGTGTGTGCCTGCTTAGAAGGAAGTTGCTAGTTAGCGCTGCTTTAGCTAAGGGCTGCTGCTTTCAGCTTCAGTCAATGCCAAAGCACGTGCAATAGCCATTTGCCTAGCGCTCTCTCGCTCTCTTTTAATATAAACATATAGGTGTGTTTCTTTTTTTCTTTTTTGGAGCAAGCTCTTTAGCCGGCGCTTACAACTGCTGGCGCTGCCGTTGCCGCTGCCTTTGTGTCTGTTTGTTTGTATGCGCAACAATAACAACACAACACAAACAACAACATTCGTTTATCGATTTTGTTCTATTTTTAGCACAACAAAAATTTACTTGGCTTTGAAAATGTGTAACGACGACGGCGTCAGCCCTGCGGCCCTTTCCTTTACACATCCTTTTTGTGTTCTCCTCTTCTTACGGTCATTTTGGGTCGTCTTCTTTTATTTTTATTTTTTCAACTGTGATTACAATTGCCACGTGCAATTCTGCAGACGCGACCTCCCACATTGACCAATTGACCACCCAACCACCCACCCACCCACCCACTCTCTCTTTCTCTCTCCCACGCCGCGCCCACTCACGCAGGTGTTTATGTGTGCAAGAAATGATAATTAAATAACATTATGCATAGTTCATTGCATCACGTGCAATTGAAAGCAATTATATTTTGTAATGTTAGGCGCGCGTGTTTGAAAACCTTCTAAATTAACTAACAAATGTATTGAATTAGAAACCCAAATATTTATTTGAATTGCATTTCTGCAGAAAATAAGAAAACTGAAAAGAACGCATTTCGTAATTATGAAGCACATTTATTAATTTAAATGTGTTCTAAAACAGATAATTAAAGTCAAATCTATAATCAACCCAAAAAAATGTATTTTGCGAAATAGATATTTAAGCATAAAAAAAAGGACTAAAGAAACTCTATTTTAGATTAACTAGTTTATTCAATCCAAGTAAGCATTTTGTATGCAGGGTATGAAAACAACAGTTATTTAATTACTGTGCAATTCTAACATCCGCAAGTACCTATTATAGAGCGACTACTGTATTACACTTTAGCAAATAATTCAAGTAATTTCCGAGTGTGTGTGTGGCTTTTAATGACTTGTACGCGAGGTCGTCGCTGCTTGTAATAACAATATATATTATTAATTTTTTAACGACTTCCACGCAATGTGCCTAAGGCGAAATGTGGGCGCGGGCAGAGGGAGGGGTCGCTGCATAGTTATTGACAAGAGTCGTATACGAAAGTCATTAAGTTGGTCCAACGATATACGCACCGGCCAAAGGTCACTTTACCTTGAATCTTTTGCCCTTTACGCCCACCCCCACCCCCACAGCACACCTTCAACATGTCAGTTATTGTATTGGCATTTCAGGAATAAAAGCCCAACAGCATGTGTGTGTGTGTGTCGATACGAAATAAAGTACATACATATATCGTTATATAAAGTCGTTATCCATTTGCAATACACAAAAGCCAACGAAAACTAAATTCCCATTCTAGCCCAAAAGCTTCCAATTTCCAATTCGAATTCGCAGCATTTACCACAGCTACTTTTCCTTAAACAGTTGTTTTATGCGTGTGTGTGTGTGTGTGTGTGTAATCATTTCTAAACTGCGCTGCGTGTTGTTGCTGTTGCTTTTTGGCTTTGCATTTGTCAAGGTGAAACACACGCACAAGGCGAGAGCGGGACTACACACACACACACACACACACACAGACGTAGGGCTCTCAGCTAAAACTTCGAAATAAGCCAAAAACTGAAAGAGCCACGCCTACATATTATATATGGCCCGCCCCTTCAGGGGCACCCAAATTGCTGTTGCCCGCAAAGTGTGTCTATTTTTAGACGAGCGGGCTGGAAATTTTTTCCGACACACACACACACACACACACAATCACGCGCACACGCACACGCACATGTACACTGGCGCACGCATACAAGTGTCGCTCTGCTATCACTCAAAACAAAGTAAGCATCGAACTGGGTCGATTTATTATTATTGTTAATGTTTTTTTGTTATAAATATTATTGCTGTTATTGTTTTTGACTATTGCGCGCTTAAAACTCCCACCTAACCATACATACATACACATACACATGTAAATCACATAGACACATATTGTTGTTATGGATTGCATGCCAATTGGTTTTGACATTTCAGTTTCCAATTGGATGCCAATCTCAATGTCGAGTGGGCGTGTGCTGTGCCGCTCTCATTACGTTTTGTAACGGTCGTTGTGAACACGTGCTGTTTTGTTGTTGCATTTGTTGGTTTCTATGTCAACACAGAATTGACCTTGGCGACGGCGACGACGACGTCTTTTTCGAACTTCTTGCAAACAGCTGACTGCACTCACAGCAGCAACAGCGCAGCAGCAGCAGCGCAGCAGCAGCAGCGGCAGCGGCAGCAACATCAGCAGAATATGCGCGCTCTCGCTTGCACGCGCATCATACATACTAACATATGTATGTTGGCAAGAGACTTTTAGCATGCACCTGCAGCGCACGGGCAGCGCAGCCAGTGTATTGCTTACAAGTGTCACACAACTACCACACACACACACACACACACACACACACAGGCAAATCCAATCATCAGCTGCAGCTGTTGCTCGCTCTCTCTTATTGACACACTCTCTCGCATGTGCGCTCTCTGTAACTGTCCCTCTCGCTCGCTCACAGGCCGTGTGCATGTTGCTGCTGTCTTTGGTTATGTAGTTTTCTATACCCTTTTGTAAGCGCGGGTGGGGCATTCGATTATTGTGTTTGTGTGTGAATGGTGTGTACGTGTTTGTAACTGCATTTAATTATATGTATGATGATAGGTAGATTAATTATATAATCACAAGCTTTAACATTCTTGATAGCAAAATTGCAACTCTACAGGGTAGCCTGAGACCGACTACCGCACGTGTTCGCTTTGGATACGATTTTATTTTTGGTTAAGTTTTTGTGCAATGTGCGCTGCGAGCTCTCTGTGTTGAGTTTCTGTTGTTTTTGTTTTTGCTGATTCGGACGATGTTGCTGCTTCTAAATTTATACTCCCATAGCTATGCACGATTTATAATAGCTGCTAAATATAGAACAACAGGTCATGGCCTATTCGGTCAGCCTTTTGCATAGATACACATACAAGCTTAGGCACTTATTTATATATATACACACACACACACATATATACATATATATATATATATGTATATATAGATGAATAGCGATGCATTTGAGTCGTCGCAACGTCGACGCAGCAGCAGCAGGAACAGAAATATATACATATACATACATATGTATTTCGCTATTGTTGCTATTGGTTTTGCCTTTTGCTATTGTTTCTATATATAGCCAACACAGCTCTCAGCTACCCAAAACTAGACTTTGCCTTACTGGCTGATTTATTTATTTTTCATTTTGTTGCGTCGCGCTGTCGCCGCTCGCGAGAGTCAGCGTTTTAATGAGAGCAAAAAGACACATACATATTTGAGAGCTTTGTTGTTGTCTTTCAAGCAGCAAACCAATTGGATATTTTGCTTAGTCATAAATATGCGCGCAATTAGTCCAGCTGAATGTCTAATTGCTGATCAACTAACAGAGAGAGAGAGAGAGAGAGAGAGCGAGCGCATGTTGGCAAGAATCAGCAAAAGAGCGTGCGTGCGTGGGAGAGAGAGAGCAACAGATTGACTCGTTGCCAGTTTATCAATGAACATTTTATGGCGTTTTTTTTTTTTTTTTACTGCACTTTGCGTCGTGTCCATTTTTGTTGTTCTCATTTTTGGCATTTGTTTGTGCGCCACAAAAGCAAAGCAAATTAGTTGCTCCGTGCTAAAACGTGTAGCAGGAGATGAAGATGGAGGCAGCAGCAGCAGGCGAAGGGAGGGGGAGGGGGGGGGGGTGGGAGGTTGCCTAAAGATGAAACGAAAACAACGACAAACGGAACTGGTTGCTTGCTCTGTGCTCTGTGGCCTTTGTTGTTGTTGTTGATGTTGACTTCAGCATAGGCGTCGGCGTCGGCGTCGACGTCGTCACGTGCGCGATGTGCCCAAGCAGCGCAGCGGCGCAGCACAGAGAGCGGTTATCTAAAAAAGCGCTCGGGCCGGGTCCATGTAATCGCTGTAAACTTGTACAAGGTTACTAAAAATAGCCACAGACACACACACCAATGCAAATACACACACACACACACGCACACACAGGCCTCGGCTCGCATCGGTATTTGGCCTCGGCGTGCTTGGAGCCAATGCGCTGTTGGAAGCGCGGGTGGAGCGCGGGGCGTAACAGCCAAAGACAGAGTGCGAGCGAGACGGAGGCAGCGCTCTTTCCCGGAGCGAGCGAGAGAGCGCATACGGAGCACATGTTAAAATACGTTTCAGATGTATTTTTGTAAATGTTGTCTGATAAGCGCAGCCTTATCTATATAATCAACTAATAGGCACAACACACATACACTCGCTCTCTCTCCCTCTCTCTCTCTCTCTCTCTCTCTCTCTCTCTCTCTTATACGCACAAACTTACAAAGCGTCGTCTTTTTGTTGTTTGGTTTAGTTTGCTGTTGTTTGGTTTGCTTTGCTTTGCTTTGGTTTTATCTGCGCTTTGTTTGGCATCGCTGACATTTATATCGATACATTTTTATCGATAATTAATTGAGACTGGTTGCGTGCACTACGATTTCTGTACTAAAGCTAACTTGCCAAGACGTGAGAACGTTGCAATAATACAACTTGATCAATTACCTTACCAATATCAAAGAAGATGTACGCAATTGTTAATAACTAAAAAATTCGAGGTAGACCCAAAAAAAAAAAAAAAAAATGGGTAAATCAAAGCGCGTTTTAGAGAGCAGTACACACTTAATAAAAGTATGTTATCCAATAAGAATTATTATTATGTAAACTGAATATATTGTGCTTACAGCATTGATGTTGGAAAATATATAGATTTTTGCAGATCGTGGGGGCGGGATGGGGCGCGATCTTTAGGCCTTAGATCTACTGTAATCCGTCTGTGTATCTAGCTTCGAAAATAAGCGAAATATTTAGATTTCTGTATAAAAATTCAAAAGTGAATTAAAAAGAAAAAATGTAATATAAAACTAATATATACATATGTAAATTACAAGTATATATAAAATATGTATAGCTGTATGTAGATATGTATATAACAGTTATAATTTTCTTCCCTCTCAACTTTGTTCCCTTTTACAGATCTGCCGCCCGAAGCCGGAAACGATGAGCGACTGCTGCGCATAGCGCCGGCCTCTTTATCGCTGGACTTTAAGCCGCATCAAGTTGACATTGATCAGCAGATTCTGGAGGTAAATATCTTAAGCATATACACAACAGATGGCAAAAGCTTACGAGCCAGACCATTTTGCGTTCAAATGATGCTCCAGCAAAGCCAAGAATTCATTAGAAACAATCAAAACGTCCAATCATTGATTTTAATAATGATCATATTAATGTTATTTTATCGTCTGTTTCGATTGCCAAAATAGAGCAAATTCTACCCAAATATAAATGTGAATAAGCGCTCTAACATTTTAGGTTTACTCACTTTTGAGAGAGCGCTATTCATATGTATTTCCTCTTTGTGTCACATCCTTAAACGTAGCGAAAAAATCTTATTCTTACCCTCTCAAGAGAACATTCTCACTGCGTTGTTTTTTTTTTGTCTCTCTTCCTCAGACAAAGCATTTGTTTTGGCAATTCCTCTTTGATTTGTGTCCTTAAACTATTTTTTGTGCTCTTTGTAGAAGTCATATAAGATGTATTACAAAATTATATAGATTATCGATGCTTTTTCTCACTTTACTAACTTCGTTCTCTCTCTTTATTTTATTCTGCCGGAACGCTTAATTTGTCAATTTCTCTTTGCATCGCATCCTTAAACGTTGCATTTATAGTTTAGCTATGCATTTTTCTTTTCTGTAAATCGATGGTAAAAATAAAATATATTACAAAAAAAAAAAAAAAAAAAAAATGCCACACAGCATTTACAGAACGCAGCTGTTCCAATCGACTCGAATCTCGACACACACACACAAACACACACGAGTAGATTATTCCTACTGCGTAGACTGATTTCTAGTGCCTTTCAATCAGCTCGTACAGCTGTGTTTTTTCCCCTTTTTTTTCGCATCTATTCAATTTTGCCCGGCAGGCAAACCACCTGAGCCATTTCTTTGTCCCGATTCCTGTTCTGGCTGTCTGTCTGCCTGATTGTCAATCGTTCTGCTGCCATTGTTAGCGCCTGTTGACCACGGCCTGAATAACGAATAACGAATGGCGAATAGCGAATAGCGAATAACGAATAACGCATAACGAGTAGCAAATCGAATCTTGATCATTATTCGATTTGCTTGTCGCCAGCTTCTTCAGTTGTGCGACTGATCATTATGATCGGTATCATCGGCAAAATCATTAGCATTCATGTCCGCGTCGTCGTGTGCCGCATTTTCCTTATTATACCCCGTAATCACTGGAAATGGGTATACAAAACGCTGGTATACTGGTTTAATTGCTATAGATTCAAGAGCTGATGTAACTTTTATTTTTAATCAAGTTGATCGTATTTAACAAATTTAGTAATTTTTTTTTTCGATATTTATCGATGTTTATCATGTAAGTAAGTGGGATTTCACTGGAAATGGGTATACAAAACGCTGGTATACTGGTTTAATTGCTATAGATTCAAGAGCTGATGTAACTTTTATTTTTAATCAAGTTGATCGTATTTAACAAATTTAGCATTTTTTTTTTTCGATATTTATCGATGTTTATCATGTAAGTAAGTGGGATTTCTATATTAGGAACTTTTATAAGGGAACGAAGGAAAAGAGCCAGAGAGTGTAAAATTCAAATCGAATGTAACTTTCGCCACCCCAAGCCAGTGTGTAGGGTATCTACTATTCGGTCACTCGCGCCTAGCGCACTCTTGTTTTCCTTGTTCCATCTCTGTCTTGCGAATTTTGCTTTATTTATACGCATTCAGAGTTTCACTTGCCAGCAGAGCGCTGCGTTTCCTTCCTTCATCTAAAGCGTATACCCTAACAGACAGCAGACATGTTAACGTTGTCAGCCAGTTCGATGTGTTATTGGGGTTGATTAGTTCAGCAATCCGGCCTTCAATTCGTTAAGCTTAAAATAGCCGCTTATCAAAATTCTTTTTATACCCATTTGAAAGGCAAACATGAGCTTACATTAGGGCATTCTTGAAATATATGTGACACATGATTTGAATAATCGTAGAGCTAATTATGGCGTCCCCTAACGTTCTTACCCCTATAACAAACAACCAATTCTACTACTTCTTCAATTCAAATCAGATTAGCTTTCAAACTTACATTTGCACGCAATTTGTACACATTGTGCACAGTTTCCCTATAATTTTTCCAGAATTAATTTATGTTCATTTTTTGTACTATTTTCGCAATTTTCTTCTTTAATCTTAAATTCTTAAATTAAATTAAAATCATCTTGATTTCATAATACAAATTGCTTGAATTATATACAAAATATTCACTATAAGAATTTTCCTACTTGAGAAAAGCGTCAAAGATTATCAATTAAAGTACATCCTTTCCTAGTATTAAGTACTGTATATTTTTAGTCTTTAATTGAGAACAAATTTGGATAAGCGTTTAAGTACAAAACTTTTAGTTTTTTCTTGGGGTGCATTAAATTTATAATAATATAAATGAAAAAATTCTTGTTTTTCCAAACGATTACGGAAATTTGTGTGACGGAAAATACAAATGGTTTTAGCGTAAGTTTCGAAAAATGCGACTAAGCTTAAGTTATTTCGTTTTTATATTATCTGAAATAATTACAAATTGTTTCGTAATGTTTTCTCTAGTTTTAATTTACAGAAGAAGGAAGTTTATTTGAAATTGAATTTATTCCGCAATGCATAAAATAACTATATATAATACATAGAAATATGATGTATTTATTGATATATCATCAATTTAATTCACTCTTTTGCTTTTGTTCAATGTAGTGCAGTTAGGGTCTTCACAATTCGTTGCGTTGGAGATTATTTTTTGGCAGTGGATTGGGCTGCCTGTTTTCTTCTGGTTCTAAATTTAAACGCGTGTACAACTTAATGATTCTATATTTATTGTTTTCTCTACGAAAATATGTATGAGTATTTTGCGCATTCTTTTTTCTCTCTTCTTCTTCTGTTTTTTTTTTTTTATTTCTTTTTTAAATAAAACGGCGATTGTGCTAAAAATATAAAACCAATGCGAGCCAAGAGAGAAAGGAGAGCAGAGCACGAGCGAGGGCAGAGAGCGAAAGCGTCAGAAAGTGTTGCCTGGCTAGAAATAAAATTAAACAGATGAGAGCATTGCAGTTGAATGCAACCGACTGTGTAATACTCTGTTCAAAATTGGAAAGCAGCTAAAATTATGTTGAAAAATATCTGCTTAAATTCGGAGTCACGAACTTAAACTGATGTAGATTTAATACAATTTGACTGAAATTATTTTTAAATTAACTTTTGAACTATGCGAATTTTATAATTACATTATTATTCGCGCCGAATTAAAATGAAAAATGTTGATTTTAAATTAGATACAGTCAGAGAAAACAAAGAATGTTATACTTAAATACCGTACACTAAAAAAATTCCATAAAAATCCAAATCCTCTTTACTTAAATCAAGCACAAACGTAATTAAAATAAAAATGTATTAACTTGAGCACAAAGTTTTTAATTGAAGAATTTTTCATTAAAAACACAAAATTTCTAAATATAAGACTAACAGATTTAGGATCCGAAACTAACATATTTCAAGTGCAAAAATTCTTCTACTGAATAGTATTTAATTTATTTCTGGAATTTGGTGCAAATTCTATTTCACTCGAATTTGGATTTCGAGCAGTGTAGAATTTTGAAACTGTGGGAGGTATAGAATTCAGCTTTCCCTAGCTTGCGTGCTCAACAGTATCCCAATACCTAATTGGGTATATTCAAAACTAGATAAAACCAATATGCTCCGATATTGAAAACGTTGTAAATAGAGTATGTCGAAAAACACATGCAACAAGTCCCAGTGTCGGTCGCTGCGAGTGCTTACTGTAGCCGCTACGGCGCGGCGGGGGGGAGGGGGAGGGTATAACTTTGTTGTCTGAGCTGAGCGCAGCCGACCTCTTGGCCCAAGCAGCAACATGTGCAGCCCCCACCTGCCACAGCCTCGAACCCCCTCGGCACCTCCCCACCCGCCCCCTCTGTTTTCACCCCTGCCTTGTTGCATACAATTTATAGCCAGATTTTATTTTTGGGCTTTTGGGTTTTTAACTTTGTGCATTGCGGCCAGTGTGTGTGCGTGTGTTTTGTTTTGTTTTCTTTTGAATTTTCGTATTTTTGGCTCAAGTGCTCTTCTTCTTCATCTTGTTCTTATTCTTGTTGTAGTTGCTAAAGTGTTGCCGCCGCTTCACCCCTTACATCACCCTCCCCTCCCCCCCCCCATCCCTCCCTCCCCCTTCGGTCGCCCGCGCCAATGCGTTTGCCTTTTTGCCTCAGCGCTTGCCGTTTTTGTTATTTTTACTTTTCCTTTGAATTTATTTTTATTTTTGTGTGTTTTATAAACTCTGTGGGTTTTATTTTTAACAAAAAAAAAAAAAAAAAAAATTGTTTTATATATATATACATTTATATATAAAAATATATATACACACAAGCCGCGCACAAATAGAAAAGTGCGAAAGGGATGGCGAGTGCAAAAACTATAACTATAAAAAAGAATTGTATATATACACACACACATACACATGCATATATGTACGTATGTAAAAAAACGAACTAGAATAACTAATCACAGCTCTTTCTAGCTAGCTGCTCTTTGTGTTGTTGTTTTTTATTTATAAAAATCTGTGGCACGAGCAAATTGTAAATTAGCTACAATGGGTTTGCGGTGGAGGATGGGGGATGGGGGATGGGGGATGGGGGAATGGTGGTTGGGGGTGGAGAGGCTGTGGGAGCTGTTTAATAATTGTCCGGCAGTTAAAACTGAAAGAACTTTAAATAGATACTCATAAATACATTAAAACTATCTGACTTTTATTCAGCTTGTAGTCAAACATACCCGCAAACACTCATCGTGTACTCATGAGTACTTAAAGATAGTCCTTACATATTAAATTCATGTTGTACCCAAATGCCTATTACAGACTCATTACCGAATTGTACTCAAGCATACTCATAAGTGTCCATTACACATTCGTAAATACTCATTTATATTGATTGTGAGTATGTTATTACCATTATGTAGTCATGAATACTTGAAGATTGTCATTGCTTACTTACTTAAATTCATTTTGTACTCAGCATATACTCATGAATACCCAACGCATATTCAAAATTATTCAAATTACTACTACTCAAAAATACTCAGTACTTGCTTACACAGCATACTCACATCATATTTATAGATACTCATTACATGCGCTTATTTGGCATATTCATCATACTCATAACCTACTCATAACATATTCAACAAATCTACTCAAACTTATTCAATTGAAAAGTGCATTCACTGCAGGTACTCACTGCATTAATTTTGATTCGAAATTATGGCAATTGCCGTATAAACCCAAACTATTATCAACAGATATTTTATTGCCATTTTTCCCAATTTGAAATAATTTGAGTGCGAGTAATTCACTTGATTCGGATATGTTCAGAAAGTTGCTTTATAAATTACAACAAAGCTATATGTGTATATCCATTGTTATTGTTATTTACTGTGCATTATGCGAAAGGCAAGTTTTTCTATTTATATGGGCGTGTCTGTGTGTTGTCTTTGGCCCCCGTTATAATTATAGCACAGGCCTTTTATAATTATAGCATCTGCTGCAGCCAGCAAAATGTTGAACAAAAAAAGTTGTGCAAGGCAAATGTCGTGGGCGTGGGGTGGGATGGGGAAGGGGCTGCCGTTGGGTCGGCAGGCACAGTGGCTGTGTGTGTGTGTGTGTGTGGGGGGGGGGGGGTAATCAGGTGCAACTGCCGTTTCTAGGAATTCTAGTATATATGTATATATATATACATATATATGTGTGTATATGGCATATGGCCTGTTGCTGCTGCACTGAGCGAACGCTTGAAAAACAAACGCCCGTTTGTCTGCCGCCGCCGCAACTGACCACGCGAGAGAGAGAGAGCATTTGAAAAAGAAGAGAGCTTATGCATCCAGAGTAGCACGTTCATTTGGCTCTCTCGCTCGCCTGTTCGTTCGCTCGTGCGCTCGCTCGCTCGCTCGCTCGCTCGTTCGCTCGTTCGCTCGTTCGCTCGCTGGCTTCGTGCGCGCTTTGGCTAGCGGAATAACTGTATCTAAATTTGTGTTTATATTTGATTTTTGCGCCAGTTCGCCAGTCGCTTGAGTGAAACTGAAATGAAAGCGCGTTCGACGAATGCCAAAGCCAAACGAAAACAGAAGCAACAGCAGCAGCAGAAGCAGCAGCAGCAGCAACAACAGCAGCGGCAGCAGCAGCGACCGCGCAGTCAATAGCAATTCGAATTGGAACAACGAACAACCAATTGGATTCGACACATACCAATTGGAACTAACAATTCTAAACGCGCCGCGTTCGTTGTGAGAAAAAAACCAACTAAAAGAATACAGTTTATAATAAATAAATAAATAATAACAACAACAAAAAAACAAATAGCAGCAACAAAAGAGAATTATAGACATAAGAAAACATAATAAAAATCAGAAAATGAAAAACAAAAACTAAAAAAAAAAATAAATAAATAAATAAAGCCCAGCGGCGGCGCATATTTCTACAGATTATTTATTAGCGTGGTTCTGAGCAGTCTTTTTTTAAATTATTTTTTTTATACTTTTTTTTTGCCCAAAAGCTGTGAACACAAAAAGCTTACGAAAAGTGTCTAACAATAAAAACAACAACAACAACAACAACAGCAGAAGCAAGCAACATACAAACCAAAAATAATAAAAAAAAAAAACCAATTAGCAAACAAAAACCAACAACACACAGAGTTTTTCAGTCTCCCTCTCTCGCTCGCCTGCTCATTCGCGCCCAGTGAGTGCGCGTGCTTGTGTTTGTGTGCGTCCAATTGGACTAAGCGTCGCGTTAAGGTCATGGAAACATATCAGCAGCATGTACGTAATGATGAGAGCGCGCTCTGCCTGTTGGCGCCAGCAGTAAAAATAACAGAATAAAAAAAGAGAGCAAGAGCGCCAGCCCAATCATCAATTTATGATCTCTTTTGATGAATTGTGACGCGCGATTTGCTTAGCTAATTCATTTGTGCGATCCCTAGTTGTGTGTGTGTGTGTGCGTGTGTCACAGTGAATCACAGTGCATTCATCCAAGCCATTCATCACAGCTGTGATTCATTGCCAGCGTCCAATTGCACTAATTATCTAATTGATCCGCTTTTCCAATCAGATTTGTTTGTTGGCACCTTTCTGTTTTTTTTTTGTGTGCGTGTGTGATTTTATCACGTTATTTATATTTATTTATTATAATTTAATTTATTTATATTCAATTGGTCAACAACAAACATGAATTAGCTTTTTAACTTGTCTACAATTCTTTGGAATTCAATTTTAAAGGGCATATTCTAACATATGAAATGCCTGTGTTTATATTGGTTAGGTTAGCAGGGTATACCTGTTTTTATTTTAAAGGTTCTAAAGCTGAGTGTACTTTTTTAGCATTGGTTTACTTGAAAAACAATAACTTAACTACCCTTGGAAACAAGGGAACAAAATAGTTGGCCATAATAAAATTCGTAACTGCCACATTTGAGCCAAATACCTTAAAAACATGAAAGGTGTTTTATATAAAAATTTAATTTTAAATGCCACATTCTTATGGAATATCAAACTTTGCTAATAAAAAATTTAAACTAAATATCTTTACAAAAGAAAAAAAATAATTTTTCGACCGATATATCGTCTATATAAACTCGGCTTGTCTGCTGTATAGAAATATATCTACACTATATGCATATATATATTAAGTACAATGCAATACATATAGCTCGAGAAAATGTGAAACCTCCACTTTTCAGGGTATAGGAACAGGAACTGGTTCAAGAATTGTTTTGCATATGTATGTAGGATGACCGACATTAAGTGTCTGGAATAGGGGAACTGCGCAATGAATATACAAGTTCTAAGTAAATTAGAAAATCCCCGACTAAAGATTTGATCGCCATCATAAGGGAATTCTCTTGTCCCTATTCAAGCAGCACTTGACAGAAGTCGACAAGAACAAAAAGAAGACTAAACATCTTGTGTGAATCCCCCCAACAACAAGTACTTCAAGTATTTTTTTTTTGCGACAATAGAATATAATATATGGGTTATTATGTTGTACGATTGATTTAAAAATGTTTGTTATGTTGCCAATGTTTTCAACTTGTGGCCAAAAACTTATCAACATCGGTCAACCATTATTAATATATGGATATATATTTTTTTTATTCTTATACTATATACATCATTTCTATATTATTATATATTCATAAAAAGCAATTGTTAAATAGCTGGTGTTTAAAGTTTTTCTGTATTTCTCAGTCTTTTCGCTAATAACTTCTGTTTTTGATTTATATCGAATAAATCTTTAGGAGGATTCTTATGTCTATTGTTTTATCATCGCAGTTCTTAGTCTCAAAATCAAATTCGACATTAAAACGATTTAGCTGATCAGCTAATGTATATCCCCCTTTAAGTGAGCTATGCGTCATATTTTTTCTTTTGGCTATTTGCAAAGATCTTGGAGGCAATTACTCATAGCCATTTGATGATCTACCCACGACATTTACAACAACATCACGATCAATTCCCCATCCCTCTCTCGCTTATCTCTGGCTGATTTTCTCTCTCTCTCTCGCTTTGCTTGCAGCTAAAGAAGAGCCAGGAACTGCAGAAGCAGCGTCTGTACCACTCGTATCAGGAGCAGACGAAGCAAATGGAACTGGAGCATAAAATGCAATTGGAGCACAAATATCATGTGAGTAGCTAGAAAAAACGACAAGAGACAACAAAACAAATATAAACTGAAACGCGATGCGCAATCTTGGGAAGCTGATCGCATCGACATCGCACATACAGCCCGTCGATTAACCTGGCGGCGGCATCTAATATACCCTATACTCATACAGTAAGGGGTATCATCAAGTTTACCAAATTTTTGTACACACTAGCAATCGTATTGAGTACCTAAAAAGATCTATAAATGCTCTGGCTGACACATGCGGATAGCTTTCGTTTTAACAAATTCGATAAATATCGATTTTGAGGTTTTTTTTTACGATTTTATGAACTGCCATTTTGGTAATGTAGATTTCAAAGATTTTAAACTATCTCAAATTTGTTGTTTAGACTCTCGTGTGACAAATTGCCGCTTTAAGTTTAGATCAGTTTGTCGATAAGTGTCGTTCGTTGCACTTAAAACGATAAATATCGGTTTGCAGCTCGGAGATTTGAAGAGGTAAATGCACAAATTTTTGTAACGGTTTTTCCATATCTCCTCCCGTTACCGATAAATTCCAGCCTTCTGTCTTGATTAATCCTCGGAGGTTATAAAAGATGGTTTTTTACGATCTTGGAGATTGTAAAACCAAGAGATTCTCTATTTGGTTTTTTTTAAAACGTGGAGCACAAGCTTTTTTCACTATTTCAATGACAGCTTTCAAATCGATAAATATCGTTTTTTAACCAAAATTGATTTAATTTTGGTAATAACAATATAAATCGATGAAATTTCGATTTAAACGCACATTTAAAGAGCTTGGGTAACCATTTATATTCCATGCTCTTGTGTACTGATTGGCTTTATATAACATTCGATAAATATCGATTTTCAAGTGACCAATCAAGTGTTGAATAGATCTTGTAAATGATTAGAGCTTGGTTTTTTAAGTTACTTTCGGTTATATTTTTTACTATTCAGCAAAAGTTTTTGTTACTTTATCGATCGTTATATTATATTTTTTAGTATGCCCAGGTGGGCACAGGGTATCAAGCTAGTCGAGCGCTCCCGCCTAGCACTATCATACGTGTTTCTGTCTTCTTCTGCTTCTTGCACATGTGGTTATTATTGTTGTTGTTGTTGTTGTTGCTGGCGACATTGGCGCGTGGGTAGCAAAATAAAAAAAAAAAATGAATTGAAAAATGAAAAAATAAAGCGAAATAACAAAAACAAAAATAAATTATCAAGTTTGCCGGCGCTTGGCCGGAAGTGCCGCCCTGCGAGATGACTAAACGGCGGCAACAACAGCGACAACAACAACAACAACTTAACCAGCAGCAATAATATTTGCAACAACTTAAATTCTATTTGCCCCGAAACAACAACAAAAACTCTCGAACTTACTGTAATTTATTCAGTTTGCGGTGCATTCACATGGCGCTTTCCAGGAATTGCGGGAACAGAGCATGGTCACGGCGGCAGCAGTTGTCGAGGAGCAGCATCGCCAGCAGCAGCAACACCAGCAACAAACACACCAGCAGCAACACCAGCAGCAGCAGCAGCAGCAGCAGCAGCAGCAGCAGCAGCAGCAGCGGGAGCGAAGGGAACGGGAGGTGATGAAGCGCAAGGAGAACTGCAGCGCCAATGCGAGTCCCGAAGTCAAACAGATACTCAGTGTAACTATAAAGCACTCCACTCTCCCTCTCACTCTTAGTCACTCTCCCCCCCTCTCTCTCTCTCTCGCTCTTGCTTTTTTGGCAGTGCTTTCTCATGAGCCGCAAGTCGCAGGCGGTGGCACCAAATGGCACAACAACAACATCGCCCTATCGCAATCGGTTAGTAACTATATATTTATATAGATGAACAGGATCTCGAGACTCCCGCTCTCTCTCTCGCACATTCTCTAGCGGCGTCGTGAAGAGCTCCTCGGGTGAATCGCTGCCCGCGGGCACCGTTACCAGCGCACATCCCTATAAAATCCCACAGCCGCCGCCCTCACTGCTCAAATATGAATCTGACTTCCCTTTGAGAAAAACTGGTAAGTTTCTCGCTTGCGTAAGCTCCAACCTGTGTGTATCTGCCCCCACCTAGCCCCCAGCGATAAATCCCTCTTTGACTAACTACATTTTGCCTCTGCTTGGCGTTAAACAGTGTTGCCAATTGCATCGCTTGTTGAATACTAAAAAACAAAAACAAAAAAAACGCAAATTTACTTTTGTAAAGAATTCGTCGTAGCGCGATCAGTGATCGGCTGGAAGGGATAGAAGTAGGAGTATTATGTACAATTAGTCTTTAATTAAAAATAAATCCTTTTCTTAAACCCGAATCAATTACCATGCACAAAATTAAAACGCGATCACTGATCAGTCAAGTTTTCCATAAATTGAATTAAAAAATCATAATAGAAACAAACAGAAGAAAAGGATTTTTAGTCTTATAGAAGCGATCCAACTACTGATCAGTAGAGTTGAGGTTAAGTCGATCATATAAGCCTATTCATTTCCATAAGTAACTCTTGAAATAAAATATATAACCTAAAACGGCTAGTGTATCGAAGTCAACTTAAGGTTTAAAAGAGTAGTTCATTTACAGCTCAAGTTTGGGTAGGATCGTTGGATCGTAGATGATCATAGATCAGTTCAGTTAGTTTACATTGCAATCGAACATTTGCATTCACAATCAGAGATCACAAAAATCCAACACATAAGAGACAAACGATTCAAAAGCAGAAAGATCATATTTACTTTAAAGGATCAGTCATATTTGATCAGTGATCACTTAAAAAGTGCTCCCCTATATAGAGATAGACAAACACTAAAACCTGTTGATCAATGATAAGTCAAGCTGTTCGAGGATATTAATAAGCAAGAATGTTTCTATAGGGTTAATAACATTTCTTTTTACACGTATGAAGCATGTTACTAAAGTTTAAAAATGAAGTTGAATTACTAACAAAATAGCCTAAACCAGATCTGAAGTCCAGTGTAGAATACCTAGCCTATACACAAGCACACACACACACAGACACACACGGCCACATAAATCACATGAGTTGTATATAATATATAGCGTGAAGTATATACATGTATTTGAACAACCTGAAACCTACCTAAACTAATTGTGAACAGCATCGGAGCCGAACCTGCTGAAGATCCGGCTCAAGCAGAGCGTCATCGAGCGCAAGGCACGGATCGGTGGGCCGGCGGGGGCGCGACGTCAAGAGCGGCTGCTGCAGGCCGCCCAGCGACGGCATCAGAAGAACTCGGTTCTCACAAGTACGTATGACAAAAGTGCACACACACACACACACACACACACACACACACACACACGCACACGCACAGCTCATTATTGAAATCCAGGGAGGGGTTCGAACCAAGCGGCAGGCGGCGTCAACCGCATCGAACCGCTTAAAACGCGTTTTTTTTGTATTATTCTTTTTTTTGGAGAGTTCATCACAATGTGGAAATGGAAATTGAGTCAATTACAGAAATAAAAAAAAACATAGAATAAAGCTATGCGGGAAGGTCTTTGGCGGGGTCAGCTGATGTCCGCCTCGTCTCTGGATGTTGACGATAAACAACAAAAACAGCAACAACAACAAGAGCTCCAATTCCCATATCATAATAATTAAATATATCATTTGTTGTTGTTTTTGTACTTTGAGCTGAGAAAAACGATTGTTAGCAAACCTATCGATAAACGATCGATTATTCATTTTTATCAACAAATTATATTACATTCGAAGAACAAATAGAAGTCTAAACATTTTTGCAATCGAGCAATATAATTTAATTGTTTATAAAATTGTTTTTAAAATGTTAAGGTTTTTGAATATAGGGATGTTTATTTGGAACATTAAAATTATGAAATTAGTACTCTTTAATTTCATTGATTTAACGCATTTTTTAATGCAGAATTTATTGATTTATATTCTTTATCTTCTTATATTTTATTGATTAATGAAAAACGGTCACCGAATATTTAAGTTTATAGAATTTGATAGTTAAATAGATAAAAAGACAAATCGCTGTTATATATTTTTTACAATTTTAAACTTTTTAAAAAATATAGTGAAGGAATTTTAGCGTATTATTTTTTTGTTGTTTGTAATATATTTACGGGAAACAGCCCTTAAATATAATTAATTGCGTGCGTTATCAAGTTGTTTAAAAGTTAAAAGAAAACCCCCTTTTACACACACTTACACACACGCAAATCAAACTATTGTTAATTTCCCATCTCTTGGGCTTTTCCTAGATTTATTTTTAAGCGATGCTTATCGTTATTTTTTAAAAATCTTATTGTTGTTATTATTATTGTTGTTTTCTACCATTGTTATTTATTATTGTTGTTGTTGTTTTTGCTATAATTATTTTAACCAAACCACTGACCCAAAGCGGGAACAAAAACAAAAAAAAAAAAACAATTTTTTTTTTATTGTTACGTGTCTTTTTTTAACTGAACCTAACCCCAAATTAACCTATGCTGATTGAGCTGCCGCCGCTGCATTTGTTACCTGTCCACAAAGAAAAGTCACCACATCAAAAAAAGAAGAAGATAAAGTTATATACATATATCTTTATATATATATATATATAATTAACTAGCACTCAACTTCCAACTCATTGCAATTTTGTATTTTTTCCCCCCCCCCCGCACACGATCTGCCCCAAGATTGCAATAGCACACCGGATTCGGGCCCGAACTCGCCGCCGTCGTCGACAACGCTGTCGGTGGGCGTGGTCGGCAGTCGGGGCTCACCGACCAGCGCGCCCATCCAGGAGGAGAACGAGGAGGTCAACCAGTATCAGCCCGGCCAGCGGAGCAGCATCAACGATCTGCCGCTGTTCAGCTCACCCTCCCTGCCAAACATATCGCTGGGCCGTCCGCATTTAACCAACGCCCAGGCGGGCCAGGCCAACTATGCCATGTTCGCTGCACTGCATCAGCATGTGGTTGCCAGCGGTGGCGGCGTACCGCCGGTGCCCGTCGCCGTCCCGGTGCCCGTCGGCGTTGCCGGCACACCGCCCACCTACTACAATCCGCTGGCGATGCCGTTTGGCAGGCAGCCGGCGCCGCCGCTCTCCATGATGCCGGCGACGGGGATCGCGCCCCAGCCGGCGCCCGTTGTCCGCTCCGCGTCGGCAACGTCCACGTCCTCGTCGCAGGCATCGCTCGTTGGCGATACGGCGCCGCCGCAGGCGCATGCCGCCTCCACGATACTGCCCTCATCCTCGTCCTACATGCAGCTGGGCGCCGTTGCCGGCGCCTCCGCTGTCAATCTCCATGCGGCCGCTGTCGCCGTTGCCGCTGCGGCCGCCGCGGCCGGCACCCTGCCGCCCACCAACAGCCACGCCCACGCCGCCCTGTACGGCCACCAGCACAACGCACACCAGCACGCGCCGCACAGCAACAGCAGCATACCCATCACGGACGCCCAGGTCGCCCAGGTGCATCTCCACAAGCAGGGCCACCGGCCGCTGGGACGCACCCAATCGGCGCCGCTGCCGCTGGGCCACCCGATGCTCACCGGCGCCGGCCAGCTGAACGTGGTGCAGACCCACTACGAGAACAGCGAGGTGAGTGCGCCCCCAGCCGAGGAACGCCCTCCCCTGCATCCCCCCCCAATATACCCGTTCCCCAGGTGAACAGAGTATACGCCCGATTCTCTTTTTGCACGACAGATTGCTTCCAGCCACTTGAAAGTAGACTCGATTCTCTCTCTATGCGGTAGATGCGTTCCACAGAACTGCAGGAAAGGGACTCTTTAGGGAGCACCCGACTCGGGGATACCCCGTACCCTGTCTTTACATACTTTTCAACCCAATTGCCTTCATTGCACACACCCAAACACCCAAAACAAAAAGAGCATTTAAATATAGTTAAATACCAAAGCGGACGTCTGTAGTACTTGAATTGGGTTCTTTTTTTATATATTTGGGGTGAGTGGTATTGAAAATCCGAAATATTTCCGATCTGCGTCTGCTTTACAAGAATATAATAAACTAACTTTGGTGGCTCTTATAATCTCCGAGATTTGCTAAGAAAATCAAGTCTGATTTTTATCGATATTAATGAAACGGTGTTCAGGGTATAAAAATAGCTATATAACATAATAAGGAATACGTTCCATATACATATATCAATACTCAATCAGCTCAGAAAAATTTAAATAGTGAATTGACTGTAATTAAAAAATTCTTGCTTGAGTTCACTTGAGAACTTATTTTCTACATTTTAACTCATTAAATTATACAAAATAAATTGTGATTTGCAAAAATTCATTTATATACAAAAAGTAAAACTAATATAAACATAAACTGTTTATTGTAATTACGTTTGATATCACTAGAATTGTTCATTATTTTTGGCAATTATTCCGCCAACATTATTTCTATTTCCCATTGTATAATTGCCAAAGTATAATGCGAAATTCATAAAAACTATTCATATAAAATTTCAAAACAAAAGAATTTGTGTAAAAAGAGAAATATTTAATTTTTTTAAAGCGTATTTCAGGGTTTTATAAAAAATGCTTGTAAAAATAGAATAAGGTACTTCAATTAAAAATTAATAACTTTTCGTGTGGAATGGAATTTTGTTTATAGTTTGGCTTCTAGATGAATTCCACTGTCCGTCCGACTTGAAATTTGGAACGTCTATATTCGTGTATACGCCCGTTAGATAAGGTGCTAAGATTCTATCGATTTAATTTTTATATCTCGCCCTCTATTTCCATGTTAGATACAGCATACATTTGATCAAACAAACATCGGTGAAATCTATAACTCTTGGGGGGGGAAAATCAATATCATATCCCACATATATCTGCCACAATTTGCCTAAATAACGAGTATTGGGCAGTCGGTGACAGCCGACTGCAACGTTCCCACTTGTCGCTAATCGCGCTCGTTTCCAGGCCGAACGCCAGGCGTACGAGCACCAGGTGCTCACCCAGAAGCTGCGCCAGAAGGTGCTCACGCGCAGCGACGCCGCCGCCGCTGCCGCGATACGTGAGCCGCAGCTGCGCGAGGAGGAGGACGACGACGATTCCGCTGCCGAGGTGATGGATCTCACCGACAAGAAGAAGCCGCCCAAAACGGTGCTCACCAGCACAATTGCCACTAGCACCTCACAGAGTCTGCCCGATGCATTTGCCGCCGCGGCCGCCGCGGCAGCGGCCGCCGCCTCGTATCGGGCGAAGTCGAGCAAGCTGCGCGACCAGGAGTATCTCCAGCAGCAGCGCGAGCTGCTCTACCTGCAGGAGGAGGAGCTGGCCAAGGGCCTGATGCGTCCGCTGTCGCGCACGCTGAGCAGCCCGCTGGTGCCGGGCCACGGCCTCAGCCAGATACCCGATACGGGCCAGCATCCGACGCCGATAGCCACCTCCTCGTCGGCCGACCATATACCGCCCGTCAATCTGACGCTGCCCCACAAGCGCCAGCTGCTGGGCAGCGTCTATGCCGCCCAGCTGAGACAGCACCACCAGCAGCAGCAGCAGCAGCAGCAACAGCAGCAGCAGCAGCAGCAACAGCAGCACCAGCACCAGCATCAACATCATCAGCACATGGAGGGCGTCGCGACGCACAAGAAGATCACAACGGGACTCGCCTACGATCCGCTGATGCTGAAGCATTCGTGCATCTGCGGCGACAATGCGCCGCATCCGGAGCACAGCGGCCGGCTGCAGAGCGTCTGGGCGCGCCTCAGCGAAACGGATCTGGTGAAGCGCTGCGATCGCCTGCGCGCCCGCAAGGCCACCCAGGAGGAGCTGCAGACGGTGCACACGGAGGCGCACGCGATGCTCTTTGGCTCCAATCAGGGCCAGCTGAACCGGCCCAAGCTGGAGAGCACGCCCGCCGCCAGCTTTGTCCGGCTGTCGTGCGGCGGCCTCGGCGTCGATCTGGATACCACATGGAACGAACATTATACGGCAACGGCGGCACGCATGGCCGCCGGCTGTGTCATCGATTTGGCGTTCAAAACGGCCAAAGGTGATCTGCGCAACGGCTTCGCCGTCGTCCGTCCGCCCGGCCATCATGCCGAGGCCAATCTGGCCATGGGCTTCTGTTTCTTCAACTCGATCGCCATCGCCGCGAAGCTGCTGCGCCAGCGTGTCCCCGAAATGAAGCGCATCCTCATCGTTGACTGGGCAAGTGTAGTCCCTAACCGAATCGCATTCCAATTACCATTCCATGCTCATCTAATCTCTGCTCGCCTCTCTAGGATGTGCACCATGGCAATGGCACCCAGCAAGCATTCTACCAAAGTCCCGACATTCTATATCTTTCCATACATCGACACGATGACGGTAATTTCTTTCCCGGCACGGGTGGCCCCACTGAGGTGAGTTTCAACATTTTATTTTTGAATTTCCAATAATCTATTTCCCACTTGAATCGAATAAGGTTCTTTTTTGATTTCGAATTGAATTTCTTAAATTCGTATATTAAACTCGGGACTTTTGGAATAGTAAAAAACATTTTTGAACTAAAAATATTCTGCTCGGAAATCAAACAAGGAAGTTGTTACTATGTCCGATTTACAGGGTATCTACCAGTTGACTCCTGATCATCTCACTTTTGCAGCAATAATTTCGAAAAAGGTTTATTTTTTTAAGAGTGGGTGGAACAGCGAAACATTTTGTTTTCGATAAGTATCGATTTTTTTTATCGACAGTTTTTGGATTTAACAATTAATCCCAAGGATCGGATACTAAAAATAGAAAGATGTTTAAATAGTAACTTACAGCAGCAGGCACCTGCACTATAGGGTATCACCTAGTCGACCAAAAAAAAAAGAAAACCAATAATTATGATCAACATTTAACGAAATGAAAATAACAAAAAAAAAACAACAATAAGCTAAATCGAGAATTTTGAGCTACATTTAACCTCTGTCTCTCTCTCCCTCTCTCTCACACTCTCTCTCTTGCGCTCATTCGATTCCGCAGTGCGGCACCGGTGCTGGTCTCGGCTACAATGTGAACATCTCCTGGTCGGGCGCATTGAATCCACCGCTGGGCGATGCCGAGTATATCGCTGCATTCCGTACCGTTGTGATGCCCATCGCCAAGTGCTTTAATCCGGACATTGTACTCGTCTCGTCGGGCTTTGATGCGGCCACCGGTCATCCGGCGCCCCTCGGCGGCTACCACGTGTCGCCCGCCTGCTTCGGACTGATGACGCGCGAACTGCTCCAGCTGGCCAACGGCAAGGTGGTGCTGGCCCTCGAGGGCGGCTACGATCTGGCGGCCATTTGTGATTCGGCGCAGGAGTGCGTCCGCGCGCTCCTCGGCGATCCGGCGGCGTCCATCGCCCAGGCCGAACTGGAGCGGCCGCCCTGCCAGAATGCCATCAATACGCTGCAGAAGACCATTGCCATACAGGTGAGTCGATAAATATCGATAAATATCGATAACTGTGTGTAAATGCCAGCCATTGTCGATAATTGTAGTAAATAGGAATAAATAATTATTGTGTGTATGCCAGGGCTGCATTTGAAAACTAAGTTCGAGTTTGAGATAGGCTTAAAATCGATATTTATCGAGTGGGAGTTATCGATATATTTTACGAGAATATTGTATATTTGTATTACATATTTAATATCCCTAGCTCGTATTGAAGAACTTATATATAAATAAATATATATATTTTTAGCATATAATTTATGGGTTTTGTATCTCGCCTTTGATTTCTGAGGTTTTTTTGTTTTTAATGAAACAAAAAAGTTTATTTGTTTTTGTAATACCCTTCGTAATACAGAAACTATATTATTTAGTAACTATGTATGGCATATTTATCTTTGAAATGCCTGAAGGTGTATTTAATTACATAGTATTATAACATTGTAAATAGAGTTTAAATAGAGTTTACCTTTTGGTTTTGTTTAAGTTATCAATTCAGGTTCGGTTTAATTTTTGCTGATTAGTAAACAAAACCAGTCTCTGCTGTATGCTATATAAATGTATCCGCATGCACTTGTACTTATCAATTTCTCTACTCTCCGTAGCAAACGCATTGGCCCTGCGTCCGGATGCTGGAGCACACGGTCGGCCTGTCCGCGCTGGAGGCGCTCAAGATCGAGCACGATGAATCTGAAACGGTTAATGCCATGGCCGGCCTCTCCATGCAATCGATGCACAGGTGAGCAGATCGGATATTGATTAAACTGATAGCTTTAGCTAAACACGCTCTCTCTCTCTCTCTCTTTCTCTGTAGAACGCTGTCGCGCGATGATTCCGAGGAGCCCATGGATCAGGATGAAACCAAATAGACGCCGCCGTCGCCCGCTCAACGCACTCTAGTGTTATTGTTGTAGTTTAAAAAAATTGTTGTTGTTTATTGTTGTTGATGTCATTTGTTGTCGCCGTCGTCGTTATTGTCGTTGTCGTTGTTGTCGTCGTTGTTGTTGTTGTTGTCATCACGCGTACTTTTGTCAGTTCCTCGTCTATTGCTTAACTCTCCTTTTCTAGATTTCTCCGTCACACTCTCTTAACTGTATTTTATACTCAACAAACACACACACACACACACACACACACACAGAGACACAAAACATAAACAACAAAAACAAATGAAAAGAAAAGAAAAGAAAGTAAGGAAAAAACCATCGAATGAGTAGGAGGTCTGAGGCAGAGCCAGATAAATAAAAAAGTTGAAAATAAGGGCCTAAAGTTCAAAACGTGGCTGTGCCACTAAAAAAACAAAACAAAACAAAAGAAAACAAAAAAACTAAAAACAGTAACGGAAAGTAAAGTAAAGAGTAGAAGCAAAAGCGGAAAGCAAAACGTTTAAGAATCAACCGAGCTATATAAAGTTATATATTAAAAAGAAAAACACTATATATATATAAATATATAAAACATGTTAGTAATAGGCAATAAGTAATATAGTTGTAGTAGATTATATAAATGTATATGATACGCCCCCACAAAAAAGCAGAGAATTAACAAAAGTTTTTAATGAAATTATCTATGTATGTAATTAAAAAAAATAATTCATAATTGTAATACTAAATGTTAAAATCAATTCAAAGTCTATAAAAAGCATATATGTATGTATACATTAATATATATATCTACACATATATGTATGTGCTATACTATACTATATAAACTACTATATAAAGCCTGCATTTTTGTTAAAACGAATATACATAAATAGATGCGTATACATATATATGTACACTATATATATGTATGTGTGTATATATACATATATATTTAAATGTTGAACGTGCAAAAATTAAAATATATATTTTTATTTCTCGATTTATGTCTGTTGTGTGTAGTCTTATTATTATTTTTATAAAGTTTATTATAATTATTTCTTATAAGTAATCTTAATATATTTTTTTCGTTTAATTCTTGGCGTATGAATGATGAGAGTCTGTGTTGATATATATATATTATAGCTCGATTTATGCAAAGCCTATGTTAAATGAAAGTATAGCTGTAATACGATATGTAATATGATACTATATATATATCTATATATATATATATATGTAATAATAACAAATGTGAAATGATTGTCAAACGATTGTCTAGAATCTTTATTTATTAACTATTATCATAATGCTTATGATGGTTTATTTATTTTTTTTTTTTGATTTGGGCGTCGAGAGCAAATATATCTGTATGTATGTATGTGCGTGTATGTATTTGCTTATGTATCTATTATAACGGTCAGCTGCGATCGACAGGCATAACTTATAGTTTTCGGCTTGCTTTTATGCATAATGCTAGGCATAGACTTTTGGGCTCACATTTTTTTAGAGCGCTTTTTGTACAATTTCTAGTTGTGACATGCATGTGTGTTAGCGTGTTAGAGTGTGTGTGCGCTAGTGTGTACATGGTGCAAGTCTGATGTACGAACGTTACAATCTATATATCTATATAAAATATATATACAAATATGTTGAAAGGAATAATGGCACATGTTGTATGCCAAGCAAGAATTGTTGCTGCTTTTTTTAATCTTATATATGTGTGTATATGTATGGGTTAACTTGACTAACAACTATTACAATAATAATAATCAAAGAACGATATGTTTGTTAATATATATATATATATATATATAAACATGTATGTACGTTTGTATTTATATGTGTTTGTGTGAGCAGCAACTAAAAGTGAGCAAAAAATTTAGCAAAACTTGTTTTATGAAGAGTTCAATTTTGATCTAATCGCAAAAAAAAAAAATAGCAAAAGAAAGAAGCTGTTGATAAGCAGGGCAGGCACCCAGCGTTGTGTGGAATAACGAAAACAAAGTGTAAACAATTAAGTATACCCACGATCTCGAAATCTTTGTTGGCCCAATTACCATATGTATGTGTGTGTGTATTGTAATCAGTGTACGAATGTTATTGTTTACATATATATAAATTTAAAACAAATAATGTTAATTGAGCACAACGAGTTAAGAGCAGAAAATAAATTATGATAAAAAGCAACATAATGTTAACAACAGCTAAAACAATAATTGAACAAAAGCCACAAAGAAATGTATGCGCTACAATAATTCAAAAAAGTATATATGTACAACTTATATGACATTCCCAGCAGGAGCCAACTATAGCGCGAGTAAATCGTTAAAGATTCTCTCCATTATGTTGTTTAAGGCATTTGAATACCGCTGACATCTGTTAAAATTTATATACGCTCCGGTTTTTATATTGTGCTTATTGGGAATGGCCATAGTTCATGAAATCAAATTGATATATAGTACTCTCCCTATATATATATATATATCTATATATATATTCATGTTTACATACAAAGTGTGTTCGATTTTATGTACTCGTCCGTGTTTTTTTTTTTTTTTTTTTTTTATTATTAAATTTGTGTTCTCATGGGAATCATACCCCAATAATTGTTAGCAAAATAAATCGCATAGGCCGGTGAACCCAATGAGCTGATGTCTAATTGCTTGGTTTTGAATCGGGCAGAATTCATCAAATATTTGTCATTTTAGCATGAACATACTACCTATATTATACATATAAATAACAAAAAATGTCTGTGTCGCTTTTTCTATATATTGTTATATAGATAATAAAAGAAAACAAATTGAGAACTAAATGTAATGCTTGAAAACTGACTTATTTATTTGTGATGGTATTCCAATTCTAGGGTATAGCCAGAAACTTAGTGGACAGCAAGTAGAAATGATCGCTCTTTAATAATCGCCTTTCTATGCGCTTTTCATAAGTGCAAGTAATGCTGACGCCAAATAGTAATTAAAACATAAATTCTCGCATATTGGTAAAAATTCGAATTTCTTAATGCCAGGCGAATTGTATATATACAAATAATTCTGTGAAATCCAACCTCCGATTTGTTTTCTTCAATACAAAATGAATATTTTTTTTTTTAATTTTTAATATACATAATGATGTTTTAGATTTCCTCTAGATTGGTTCTGCATTTAAAAATTAAGTTTGGATTGTTTTTTTTCTTTAAAGCTTATTTCTAAAATCTTTAATCCATTTAAAGTGATATTGATTCTGTTCAGAATCATGGCAAAGTTAACAAAAATGTTTCGAAGATTTCGAAGTCCCATAACTTTGTCAAATATTGCATTTTTTCAGGTGGCTTTAACAGGGTATCTTACTGGCGGTCAAGTAGCTTTTGTTCACTAGTTGAATAGATTGTGAAAATGCCATATATGTGCATGCTATATATAATCGTAGTACTTGAAACTGGCATAGACATATACAGTGCGTCAAACCAGTTTAGGCACACGCAACGTTTTTCAGAGAGTGTTTATTATAATTCCCCTCGTTGCTTCATATGCAACTCAAAAATAAAGTTGTATTATTTTTATGATTTTTATGAGTGTAAAAAAGCAACTGATAGATAAGCTGTGCCTAAACTTTATTGTTTCACTGTATGTGTACCCAATATCAACGTCAACATCGTGCAGCTGATAAGTGGAGCAGAGGGCAATGTTGGCGGTGCACAAACCAGTTGTGGATGCAAGCTCGCGGACTTCGCATCGTGGCAAATGGAGGCATTGGAGGAGTGCATTGACCTGAGGCGGGAGCGCGAGGGGGCGACGATTGGGAGCGAAGAGTTTGCCGTTTGGTGGGCGGGCGGCCGTGGGGCGCTGGAGGAGCGCCGTGCGCTGGAGCGCTACTTTTTCGAGGATGGCGACTTCGCCGATGCCGTCGAGCCGAGCTGCATGTCGCACAAGGAGCGCTACGAGCACGCCCTGACCAAGGGCGCCAAATTTCTGGCCAAGCTGCGTCAGTGGCGGCGAGCGCAGGGACAGGGGCAGGGGGAGGAGGATCGGGTGGACATCAAACTGCTGTACGACTATCGGATGCTGCTGTCGGGCCCGCTGGGCACGGCGCTGTTCCAGCAGAGCTTTCCGCTCCGCCTGCACTTCTCCATGTTCGTGCCGACGCTGCTCAGCCAGGGCACCGAGGAGCAGCAGCGCCGCTGGCTGGCGCCCGCCTGGCGCATGGACGGCATCGTTGGCACCTATGCCCAAACGGAGCTCGGCCACGGCAGCCACCTGCGCGGCCTGGAGACGCGCGCCGACTACGACGTCGACCGGCAGGAGTTCGTCCTGAACACGCCCACGCTGAGCGCCTACAAGTGGTGGCCCGGCGGGCTCGGCCAGACCGCCAACATGGTGGTGGTGCTCGCCCAGCTGTACGTCCGGGGCCAGCATCACGGCCTGCAGCCGTTCCTGGTGCGCATACGCGACGCGCGCACGCACGAGCCGCTGCCGGGCATCGATGTCGGCGACATTGGGCCCAAGCTGGGCGCCAGCGGGGTGAACAACGGCTTCCTGGGGCTGCGCGACGTGCGCATTCCGCGCGACCAGATGCTGATGCGGCACGCCCAGGTGCTGCCCGACGGCCGGTTCGTGCAGGCCGCCCAGCCGCTGCTCGTCTACGGCACCATGGTCTACGTGCGCGTCCTGATCGTGCGGGACGTGATGTTCGGCCTGCTCCAGGCGGCGACCATCGCCACACGGTGGGTGCGACGCCGGCCGCACGTGTTTCGCTGAATCATGTCTTCTTCTTCCTCTTCTTCGTCTTCTTGCAGCTACTCCGCCGTGCGCCGGCAGAGCCCCATCGAGCCGGACGCGCCGGAACCGCAAATACTGGACCACGTGACGCAGCAGGCCAAGATCCTGCCGCAAATCGCGCGCGGCATTTGCTATCGCCTGGCGGCGGACGTGCTCTGGTCGTTCTATCAGCGCGTCACGGACCAGCTGGCGGAGCCCGGCGCCGGGCGGACCCAGCTGGCGGAGCTGCACGCGCTCAGCTGCTGCCTGAAGGCCGTCTGCACGGCGGACGCCGCCGAGGGCATCGACGTGCTGCGCCGCTCCTGCGGCGGCCACGGCTACATGGCGTCGGCCAACTTTGACAGCATCTACGGCCTGGCCACCGCCGCGGTCACCTACGAGGGCGAGCAGACGGTCCTCCTGCTCCAGACGGCGCGCTTCCTGCTGCGCCAGCACGCGGCCGGATTGCGGCGCCAGGTGCTGCCCGCCAGCGTCGGCTACCTGCGCGACGCGTCGCGCCTCCGCTGGGGCCCCGATCTGCTCGAGAATGCGACGCGTGCGCTCGAGATTAGCGCCGCCGAGCAGCTGCGCGACGTCTGGCTGTGGCTGCAGCAGCGCGGCGGCGAGCAGCGGGCGCACAACTTGGCCGGCCGGCGACTGACGGCGGCGGCCACCCTCCACGGCCACGCCTACTTGGCGCGCACCGCCCAGCAGCAGGTGGCGCAACTGGGGCCGCTGGATCCGGCGCTGGGCCAGCTGCTGCGCCAGCTGGTGGAGCTATTCGTGCTGGACACGTGCCTGCGCCAGCTGGGCGCCGTGCTCCGGTGGAACAGCATCGCCGGAGCGCAACTGGCGCAGCTGGAGCAGCGCTACGAGCAGCTCCTGGCCACGCTGCGCCCCAACGCGGTCGCCCTCGTCGACGGCTTCGATTTCCACGACCGCGTGCTCGGCTCCACGCTGGGCTGCCGCGACGGGCGCGTCTACGAGCGCCTGCTGGACCAGGCGCGCCGCAATCCCCTCAACCAGCAGCCGGTCAATGCCAGCTTCCACACGCACCTGAAGCCCCTGCTCCAGGGCAAGCTCTGAGTCCACTGCTCGTGCCTGGCGCTAACGGATCTGAGAAATACCGCAAAGCAATAATCGCCACGAGCCTTGTAGTCGGGTGTAACACCTTGTGTACACATCAAAAATAATTTCTAAAAAACAACAAATTATTTTATAATGCATATATCTTCAAACTAGAGGACAAATCATTTTAATTTTTTATATAATATTGTCTTTTAGACTAATTGGGACAACGACAATATATTAAAAATATAAAATTGCAAAAAAAATTAAACAAAAAATGTTTTGAATATGAGTAATTTTCCAAAATGAGTAAGGAGGGAGTACATGCTTTTTTCCAAAAAAATTTTTTCAAAATAATTTTCAATAATGCATATATTTTAAATGCAGAATCAATCTAGAGGGCAAAACATGAAAGAAATGCCATCAAACACGAAAATTGGTTCAGTTTTGACAAAGTTATGGGCGTTTCAAATATGGGAGCTATGGATCTGAGAGCTTTACTTGTCAAAATTTTTGCATGACTTTTGACAAAAAATTTGACACCCTCAGAATCGGTTTTAATGTTGTTTTTTATACTATTTATGACAACCGCAATCAATTAAAAATGTAAATTTGGATTTCTAAATTTTGAAAAAAAAAAATTTTCGAAAATGAGTAAGGGGGGAGTACATGCTTTTTTCACAAAAAATTCAAAAAAAAATTTATATTTAATAATGCATATATTTGAAATGCAGAATCAATTTAGAGGACAAACCATGAAAAAAATGCCATCAAACACGAAAATTGGTTCAGTTTTGACAAAGTTATGGGCGTTTCAAATATGGGAGCTATGGATCCGAGAGCTTTACATGTCAAAATATTTGTCGATTTTTGCATGATTTTTGACAAAAAATTTGACACCCTCAGAATCGGTTTTAATGTTGTTTTTTATACTATTTATGACAACCGCAATCAATTAAAAATGTAAATTTGGATTTCTAAATTTAGAAAAAAAATTTTTTTCGAAAATGAGTAAGGGGGGAGTACATGCTTTTTTCACAAAAAATTCAAAAAAAAATTTATATTTAATAATGCATATATTTGAAATGCAGAATCAATTTAGAGGACAAACCATGAAAAAAATGCCATCAAACACGAAAATTGGTTCAGTTTTGACAAAGTTATGGGCGTTTCAAATATGGGAGCTATGGATCCGAGAGCTTTACATGTCAAAATATTTGTCGATTTTTGCATGATTTTTGACAAAAAATTTGACCCCCTCAGAATCGGTTTTAATGGTGTTTTTTATACTATTTATGACAACCGCAATCAATTAAAAATGTAAATTTGGATTTCTAAATTTAGAAAAAAAATTTTTTTCGAAAATGAGTAAGGGGGGAGTACATGCTTTTTTCACAAAAAATTCAAAAAAAAATTTATATTTAATAATGCATATATTTGAAATGCAGAATCAATTTAGAGGACAAACCATGAAAAAAATGCCATCAAACACGAAAATTGGTTCAGTTTTGACAAAGTTATGGGCGTTTCAAATATGGGAGCTATGGATCCGAGAGCTTTACATGTCAAAATATTTGTCGATTTTTGCATGATTTTTGACAAAAAATTTGACCCCCTCAGAATCGGTTTTAATGTTGTTTTTTATACTATTTATGACAACCGCAATCAATTAAAAATGTAAATTTGGATTTCTAAATTTAGAAAAAAAATTTTTTTCGAAAATGAGTAAGGGGGGAGTACATGCTTTTTTCACAAAAAATTAAAAAAAAAATGTATTTTCTATAATGCATATATTTGAAATGCACAATAAATCTAGCGGGCAAAACATGAAAGAAATGCCATCAAGCATGAAATTCGGTTCAGTTTTGACAAAGTTATGGGCGTTTCAAATGTGGGAGCTATGGATCCATGTCAATATTTTTGTAAATTTTTACATGACTTTTGACAAAAAATTTGACCCCTTCAGAATCGCTTTTAATGTTGCTTTCTATACTAAAATAAATATAAATTTCAAATCGTAAAAAATTTTCGGAAATGAGTAAGGAGGAGTACATGATCTTTTATCAATAAATCCAAAAAAAGTGTATTTTCAATAATGTATATATTTGAAGCATTATCTTTTATGCATAAGGTCATACAAAATGAATGCACAAAGTAATCAGCATTATCTTTTGCGCTCCTAAAACTATAGATTCTCTCTTAAAAATCAAATGGATACCGTTACATTACTCAGTTAATGAAGATAAGCGATATTACCTTTGTCAAAATACTTTTGTCCATTGTACTACATATTTACTTTTCTAAATGTACATGATTTTTTTTTTTTAATTTTGAGGCTCTGTCCATAAAATGAATTTATTTTTGCGACTATAGTTAAGCTATGAAATTAAAACTTGGAATGTATATGCACACATAACGAAAATCTATGGATATCCCCCTCAAAAGCTTATATACTCTGTCAGCAGAGTATCGCGTAGTCGGTTGAACACGGCTGCAAATGTTTTTGCAGAAAACGAAATCAAGCTTACCTCGTGCCGAACTTGGGTTCGTGTCCGTGTCGGGCTCGGAGAAATGCGTCACGTGCCCCTCTCTACACAAAGCTGGGCCACGGTTTGTGAATGCTTGTTGTTTTTATTTTTGTTTTTATTGTGTGGGAGGGTGGGTCACTACACAGAAAGCAGAATTAAGCTAATAAATTAAATAGTGGATATAGTGTATGCATATATAAAACATTGTTTAGAACATCTTCTTTTTGACCGCCGTGTAGCGCTCCATGTAGACGTCGTAGCCATCGAGATCGGTGAACTGTTTCGAGTTGAACAGATTGCCATCGACAGCCAGATTGCAGATCTTGGAGTCCTTGAGTATGCGCGGCGTCAGGGCGATCGCTTGCAGGCAGTTCTCCTCGAGCCGCAGCGTCTTCAGCTTCGGACAGTCGGCGATTTCCTCGGCCAGCGACGATATTTGGTTCTGATTGAGGTTTAACTCGGTCACATACAGATTTCCCACCTCGGCGGGCACGTCGGTGATTTTGTTGCGCGACAAGTCGAGCACGTCCAGCTGCTTCAGGCCACACAGCATCGCTGGAAACGCCTTCAGCTGGTTGTTGCTCAGATTGACTGTCTTCAGGTGCGTGCAGTTGGCTAGCGCCTTTGGCAGCCTGGTCAGATAGTTGTTCATCAGCAGCAGCACCTCCAGCTTGAGCAGCTCGCCGACCACCTCGTTCAGCTCAGTCAGCCGATTGCCGCTCAGGTTGAGGTGCTTCAGCATTGTGAGGCGCCCCAGTTCATCGGGAATGCATTCGAAGCGATTCTCCGACAGATCGAGGGTCTTCAGCACATTGGGGTAGGTCTTTAGCTGTGGCGGGAACTCCTGTAGCCGTTGCAACGAGATTTTCAGCACTCCTGTCTTTTGCGCCGTTTCCAGATGCTGTTTTATTTGTTTATTGCCCATGTTCGTGCTCCTGTTCAGCTCTGAGCCACTGAAGGTGGAAATTGATTGCATATCGATAGTTCGATATTTCGATTGCGCACTCTTGCGATTCTATGCGATATTCTTCAGCTGTGACCTATGCGAACGATGGGTGATTTTTCGTTTTAGTTAGCCATTTAAAATTCCCAAATAAATTTACATAAATTTCCAATAAAAATATAAGTTTTTTTTAAAATGTTTTGCATCCGAATTTACGTCAAAAACAAGATACATAGTTTAGAAGTTATGGCGATTTTAAAACTTCTAAAAAATACACATACATTTTTTAAAATATATTTCCCGCTTATAGCCTGCCAATTGTATGTCGCAATAACAGGTTCCTTTCAGTGGTTTATATATTTATTAATAATACATATAATTTTTTTTTTATTTCACAATTAATTTAGAAATAAAAAATAATATGTAGGTAATGTATTTATTTGTTATAAAACACTGTTCAATAATATTAGAGTCAATTCACGTTCAGTATCTTTAAGCAATAACAAACATACATATAATTTACTTAATATTTCTCAATATTAAATATATATAAATATTAAATATACAATTATTTTTATAGTTGTATTGCAAATTAAATGCTTATTGGTGTATAATAACAATTAGCGCTTACAATATGTGCTTATAATAACTTTCATCGATGCATAACACTCATCTTATCTCGGCTCAGCTCATCTCATCTTGAAGCCGTTGGCAAAGTCCATACCTATCAAATATTCATCGTCAAGTGATATCGGTGCTGCCATTTGTTTATCGGTAGTTTTAATTTGCTTATATTTAATAAACCACGCAATAATGTTAAGTTCCGCCGTCGGATATGGAATCGTCGTTGAAATCTGAATGAGATCAATCCAAATCCCGATTTTGTTGGACACTCTTTACCTAAGGTAAATGGCAAAGTAGCGCGTTTTCCCCACATTAATCGAGTGGCAGACGAACGCGGAGAGTGCAAAACAATTCAACGCTTGCAGCAACAATTTCCCGAACATTTCTGGCGACTGCACAGACCAGGGCAGCAGTGGCTGTGGCCCTGGGACCATGAAGCAGCCTATGTCAATGGCAGAAGTTGCTTCGGATCAGTCCACGGACGCGCACCCGAGTGCCAATCAGGCATTGGAATCGCCCCAAGTGGACAATATGAACCATGGTGCGTATGCGACAGCTTTTCTGCATTGGTGAACACATTTAATTGGTTTGTTTTTTTTTATTTTTGTATTTTATTTACTGACCAACAACAAACAGTTGCTGCTTCGGCCATTGACAAGCTTCGACGTTTCTGTTACCTTGGGACAGCTGAGGCGCCCGTCTATGCGCCCACAACCTTTGACCTGACTGCGGAGCGTCATTTTGACGTGTTGCGCGAGCTGTGTGGCGAGGTCAGCGAAACGGAGCTGGTGGAGTGCCTGCGGAGCCTGCTAGACCCGTGCAACGAGCAGTATTTGCCACGACGCGAAGAGGCGCTTCTTGTGCTGGCCGTTTACCTGTCCTCGCGCACCGATGAAAAGCAGCGCACTGTGGTGCGCGGCTACTTTACCGAGCTCGTGCGCACCGATAAGGATCTCTTTCTGTTCATCAAGTTTGTGAAGCAAGTGCAGAAGGCGCTGGAACGGAAAACGCCATTCAGCCGCACAGTGCGCAAAGCTGTACTGGAGTGGTACCAGAACCAGCCGCTGGATAAGCTGCTGCACATGTGGTCGGTGAACGAGTGCAGCTGGTCGCTGCACCGCGATTTGATGCATCGCTGCCACTCCAACAGTGTGGAATTCGATGCGGAGACTAGGGCCGCGATGCGTCTGCTGTCTGCGCCCGTCAAGGAGCTGGTCAAGTGGCCCGACTACCTGAAGCCCGTTGTCCAATGCAAGGAAACGATTCTGGGCATTGCTAGCCTGCGTCTCGTCCAAAAGCCCGCCTTGGCCATGCCAATAATTAAGCAACTGTCGCTTAGCTTTGAGCATGTGCCGCGTCATCTCATGACCGACACGAAGGTGGTCAACTTTCTTTTGCGTACCATGAGCTACGAGCAGCTTTTACACAGCTGGCCAACATTCCTGAAACTCTTTAAGTCGAATCGCAGCGCACAATGTAGCTATATTCAGCGGTTCTTCGATCCCTTAAAATTGCGCGCAGCCAATGTGGAACCCATCCGGCTCCTTCTGCAGGAGACACGCGGAACTAAGCACAAAAAGATGGTGGGTTTTTTTTTCCTACATACCTAAAAATATCATCAACTCTAACATATATATTTGTTGGCTACAGATTTCGAAAGGCGTTGTCCCAGCGAGGCCGCTAACGTTTATTCAGAAGCTGTACAGGCACTCCTTTGGCTGCAACAAGGCGCTCGGGCTGCGACTGCATATAACACTTAATCTGGAGATGTGCTACTTAGGCAGTCTGTAAACTGTGCTGTGTGAATGGCATTTGTTGTCACTGATGCCCGATCTTTATTTGTAGAATGTCTCACTGGACGCTGGTGCTCTGTTAAATATCTGGATGCCGTAGTTGCTATAGCCTTTGGCTACTTCAAGAGCGATCCTCAAGTGAATGTCAAAATTTGGCATGATCAAAGCGGCAATCTGAGAGACTTGCCCTGGTTTCCCGAGATGTCGGTGGATGAAGCAAAGGCCAGCTGCGAAAGCCAAAAGATCGTCAAAATCAAACAAACGTTAACAGACGTCCTCAACAGTGCACAACAGGACACAGAGCAAACGTATGATGTCTTTTTGGTGTTGGTGCCGTGCGGCACGCGTGGAAATCCCAGAAACAAGTCCGATCAGCTTTGCCAACGGCTGGACGAGTATCGCCAAACACGAAATATGAATGCCAAGTAATATTTTTATTTGACTGTTCGCTTCTCAATGCCCATTTCATGTTTCTGCTATTCGCAGATTTATCATAATGAGCTTGCGCCAGCATCACGCCTCCATGGGCTACTCGGAGCTGCGGAACGAACACATTCTGGAGTTGTGCAGCCTGACCGAGCAAACGCCGCGTTTGATAAACGCCTTCGCCCACGGAAAATTCTTCTAAGGCATCAAGCATGTCACTGTCAGCTCACTCATCTAAGTGGAGGGCATCCGGAAACCAAAGAAACCCATCCTGGGCGCTGTGGTGTCACTAAAACAGGCTGGATCTGTTTATGCCTGTCATTGTGGATATATCCTGCATCTATTCGCATGCCTCCAGCAAATTGCGTTGCGCTCTCTATTCCCTTCCCTTTCTAACCCGTCCCAATTGCATCTCTCTATCTCTCTTTAACACATAACCACTCACACACAGACACATACACTAGCATTCATTGGTGCATGTGCGCTCTTTTTCACACACTCACAGCACCTTTGATATTTATTAATCATATACATATTTATATGCATACCTTAACTAGCTCTTAAGCTACACACAACACACACACACACACACACACACACACGCAGACAAGTAACACACACACAAACACACACGTGAGTACATACAAGTATTTCTCTCAATTTATACAACGCCGATTTTGAAACAATCTGTACTGTAGTTTTACGCATTTGAATTGAATTGGTATTAGGCGTAGTTAAAGAATTTAATTGCTATTTTAATATTTACTTTTTCGAAAACGAAAGCGAATTAACAGAATCTAAATTAAATTTGGATTAAAAATACAATACAAGTGAATCTGAGCAAAGCGAAAAACATAAACAAATTGCCTTACAAACAAAATGTTAGTCAATCTTTAATTTTAACTTAACATACATATGAAATACAAGGAATTTTGTCGTCAAAGTACTGAAACAAAAAAGCAGAACAACGCATTTAGATAAAATTTTCAAACGAAACTAAATGAAAATAGTCCAAACTAACAATAAGTTAACACACGAACAAGTTAAACAACAAACACGACATCATAATATTATAAACATTAGGTTTTGTGTTAAACATATTCAATTAAACTGCCCTAAATACTGTGACATTTTGTGTAATCAAAAATCAAAAGTAATAAGCAAAAGTTAATAAGAACACGTACTTTGTGTACTCTTATAAATAAAACGGCGTACAAGACACCAATTTATACAGCTAAGAACTCCCAATGTGCCATACACACACACACACAGATATACACTTCCGGGATACACACACACACACATTACTAATTAAGATTATAAAGCGCCTGAACAAAACCGAACAATAATTGCAGCAGAACACAACAACAAATTCGACTACATTAAGTGAAATTTTTATTAAATACATTTAATTATTATATACGAGTTTGAAAAGCCAATCAAACTGAAAACAATTCGAAAGCTAGACAAAAAAAGAAACTAAAACAAAATAATAGCAATAGAAAATGGACTTAAAAACGTACTAAATCTTAAGGAATGAAAATGAGATATATGTATTTCTATGGGCATTTTAAATATATATAAATGTCCACACGCATCTGTGAAGTAAACCGTTGTGATCGCTTTGAAATCTTTTTTTTTTTAAATGAAAATTAGAACAAACTCAAAAGCAACTAAAAATAATATATAGATTCAATTAAATATAAGTTAATTCCTTGTGGACTGGAATGCAAATCATTTCGAAATGACAAAAACAAGAAAAATAAGTATAAACCAAGAGCGTAACCAAAAAGTACCTAGACTCAGAATTCAAAGGCAACAAATGAAATTTGAATACTAACACAAAGACACAACTCACTGGCACAAAGCGCAACAGTTGAACTAGTAAAGAAAATAATAACGAACAATCAAACAATACATACACACACACACAGACTCACACTCACGCACACATATATACATATATGTATTCACGTAGTATTAATTAACAATATAGTCAATATAATGTATTCCGTATTGTAAATATGTTGGGGAATCTCAAAAATATTTCATTTGTTAAGAACTACGTCAAACGCACCCATTTAACTGAACAATTATGATTCGTATCAGAAACAGTTAAAATTCAGATCTCTGATCGAATGTCTTGAAAACTACATACTACAAACCTATTAATCCGCAGTAGCAGCAACAAGCAAAACTTTATGTGATATCTATTTGAAAAATAAGTGAACCGCAAACTGAGAAAAAACCCAAAAAACAAAAAAAAAAAAAACAATCACATGATATAGGAAATTGTTTTTTTTTTTTTGGAAATTTCAGGCATTGTTCCACAACCGTAAGATAAATGAATAAAAATAAAAATGAACGAAGCGATCCCTATCTATATCAGTTTCATTTTCATTTCATAAATCTATATCAAATATTTTCCTTTTTTTTTTTATTGTTTGTTATAATTACAGTTCTTTATGATATATTCAGATATACGAGTACTTAGCATATGTAAGAGGCCTAATGTTACAATGTTTTAGTTAGTACTAACTACTCTTAAGTATACAAATATATATACATATATATATATGTATAGTTAGCGCCCATTCATTGATTGAAGCAATATCCAAATCGATTCCACACACTCATATACTTCTCTGTATTTCTAACAAATAGCTTTTCAGAACTGATCATTTAAAATAAAAAAACAACCTATTAGAGCAACTTGACAGCAATGCGGCGCAATATATACACCTACTAAGGTACTATATCGTATTCACGTACTACTGTCTAAAAGTGTATCTCTTTTTGCTTTTCTGTTTTGTTTTATATACGTTTTCTTTTTGTATACTTACATATCTGCCCCGACAGATATACAATTCGTATTTATATATATACATGTATACTTATACACGACATAAAGTTGAATAAACTAAATTGAACGTCAATCAAAGTGTTTTGGCATATGCTGCAGATAGTCTCAACTGAGAGTTCTCGTTATCATCTAACTAATCGTATCATATTACATATTATCCACGCTCCAGTCCTGGATGGGATCCTACTTGTTCTCGGTGACAATGCCGGCGGGACCGCATATGTAGAGCTGTTGGTTGGCCCGCTCGCGGATCGGCTCGAAGCCGAGCTCGTCGGTTGGGATGCCATATTGCTTGAGCTTGCACTCGTAGGTCTCGAGGAGATCGTCGTGGGCTTTCCAGGCCTTGGCCAGCTCGTAGCGCAGATCGATGATGGTCTGGTTCTTGGTATCGACCATATCACTGACGGTCTTATCGACGTTCTCCAGCTGATCGGCCAAATTGGGACCGCAGGTGGCCAGCGTTTTGCGCAATATGATCGTCCGTTTCTCGTCCTCGCGTATCAGAGCCGCGATCTTTCGCTCGAGTAGGACGTTCTTGAGGCCCGTCTTCTGCTGCAACTCAACGATGACCTCGTTGAATCGAGCCTTCAGATTAGCTCGCTCGGCAACGAGGGCATCGTTGCGCAGCAATAGCGTCTCCGATTCCCACATGAGGCTGCGCACCTTCTTCTCGAGAATGGTGTTGCTCTTCTTGAGGCGGCTCAGCTGGAGCTTGTCGCGATCGTAGAACTCCAGCTTGCGCTGCAGCTCCTTCAGGTGCGTCTTGGCGTGTTCCAGCGGCTCCTTCAGCCGGCGCGTCTCCGTTGTCGCATCGGCGGCGATCCGATCGCTGCGATCGGCCTGGCGACGCAGCTGCTCGATCTGTTCCTTCATGCTGCCGATGAGCGCCAAATTGTTCAGTGTGATGTCGTTGTAATAGTTCTTCATGTCGTTGAACGCCAGATCGTGGTGGTCCTGCAGGTCCTTGATCTGCTGATTCTTGCGCTCCTCCACCTCGAACATCTGCGAGTTGAAGAACAGCTCCAGCTTGGTGCGCTGCTCCTTCATCTTCTCGTCGTGCAGTCGATCGTTGTCCTTGCGCTCGCTCTCGAACAGCAGGCGCTCCTCCCTGTGGTGCGGCATTGGTTATCGCAATACAAATACAAAACCCGGAGATCGCTCCAGATACTCACAGCATCTGCTGGTTGAAGTGCGCCTCCAGCTGGCGATGCTGCATGTCGCTCATCTCGATGCGCTCGCGGACGATGCGGCGCAGCTGGCGCTTGTCGGTCTGCAGCTCCAGTTCCTGGAGCAGGTGGTGCTCCTGGGCCACCTTCAGCTGGGTCATCGCCTCGGCGCGCACCTCGCCCAGCTTGCTGTGGTTCTCGAACTGCAGATGCTTCATCTGCTGCATAATGTGCTTGGTGTCAATGTCCGCCAGATCCTGTGTCGCCTCGATCTCCTTATCCTTCTGCTGCAGCTCGTACTTGGACTCATCTGTCGGACAGACACGCGTTACTCGAGCGCCACCTGGCTGGATCTAGAGCTGCTGCCGCACTTACCCAGCTGCTGGCGCGTTATCTCCCAGAAGGTGCGAATCTTGTCGCGCTCCAATTGGAAATAGTTGCGCTCCTCGCGCTCCCGGTCCATCTCCGCCTTGAGGCGCAGCGCGAACGCCTCCAGCTGATCGCGCGTCATCGCCGAGGTGTCCACGCCATCGATGAGCACTGCGAACCAGAGTTGTCTTTAACTTTCCAGCAATAATAACCATGTTTAATAAGAATCGGGCCCAGTGTCTTTTCTCCCCGTTAATGGGTGTGTATTTTAGGACTGCATTCGTGCCCGCATGTGTACAGCCGCTGCTGTAATTGGTTTGTGTAATTGGCATCGTTGGCCGGCTGGTACCAAGCCCTGTCCCTGTCCCTGCCCCTGCCCCTGCCCCCTGCCCCCCAGGCATCCTCCGTGGGTCAGCCCAGCCATAGAAACAATTATGTGCGTTAGAGGCCGGGCGCCGAGAGCTGGTTTGCTCACTCGTGGAAATTAAGTGCGCATTTTTGTTTTGTGTTCTTTTTTTCCCCCCCTTCCCCTTCCCCTCCCCCTTCCCTTCCCATCCGGACTGCACTGGCGCCAGCTGCGGAGCGTGCGGCGGTGCAAGTGGGCCGGGCCGGGACAATTAAATTGTATTGAGCATGTGGCCAACATGGACGCCACTTGTCACACTCTGTTTTCCTGCTGACCAAGCCTCAGATTATCATTATTTGACAAATTGTTTGGCCGCCCAACTGACAGACCCAACGACCCATTTCGCTCGCAGCTCGGGCCCAACTTTACCAGTCGCATTAATTACTTACGCCCGGCCCGTCCTCGGTGAGTCCGTTCAAGGCTCTGCGGCAGCCGGGCCGAAGCTTTAAAATTTAAGCGTGCACAAAGCGGGGCTTGCACCAAGCCGGCCCGAGTCCGGTTGCAGTCCGTCTGTCCGTATGGACGACATCATCCTCTAAAGATCACAAATCGATCAAATTTTTAGTTAGCTTGGGCCCCAAATTTGACAGATAGTTGAGCTGCCCTCACAACTGACTAAGATCGATATATATATCTAAAATAACAATAATAATTAAGACCATGTTCTGTTGACTGTCGAATATTAAAAAAGGATATATACTTAAGAAATCGGACCTTGGTTATTATTTATTAGATTCGGCGCCAAGCTCCTAACAATATATACAGCTATAAGTACTGTTAGCCTCCTCCCAACAATATTTACAGCTATAAGTACTGTTACCCCCATGACTGCAGCGCTGACTAACACTGATTGATGTTCCTTGTTCCATGTTCCATGTTCCTTTTAATATTAACAACAGACGAACAAAATTTAACTGGCTGTCAAATGCAACTTTAAGACAACTTAAGTTTTTGATAACTCGCCCTAAACATATTGTGCATAATTGAAATATTTCAACCCTTATGGCAGCACCGGAAATTGAATGCATGCGTTAAGTTGGCTGCGGCCAACAATTCAAATTAAAGCAATGTGTTATTTATATGGGTTGTGATGGGATCATTAAAGCTATCAACCGATATTTATTAATACATATTTCGGCTACTCACCTGGCAACTTCTTGCCCTTTTTGCCCTTTTTACCCTTTGGCGGCTGTAAAGATGGAACATTTGTATGTTAATGGCAATAATTGTGGTATTAAGTAAAGCTTTTCGGAATCAAGACATACCAGATTTGATGTTGTGTTGCAAATAAAGAAACAAAATGATCCAAATTAAAAATCGAGTGCAGGAACATCGGGCAAGTGGAGTGCATTAGTGATATTAAGTTGCAAATGTTGCAGACATGTAAAGGTGGCAAATAATTAATTTGATTCGGGCGATTTAAGGGCGATTGTTGCACTTAACGTGGGATAATTATGATGGCAACTGTCTGGGGCTTGAATACCGCTCGAATAACCCCTTGAATGCTTAATGTTTAATTCGATTTCGCTGGGCAAAGGAGCATTCGGGCCAAAGCCGTTTTTCACAACGCATCCTCGAAAGGGCGCCAGCCAGCCACAGGACAGCAAAGGACAAACAGCGGCAGCATCGGATGCTGCATGGGGCAGAGTCTGAGGCGGTGGCAGCGGCAACGACGTCGCCGTTTTAAATAATGTGATGGCGCGGCTTTCAAAACAATTTCACAACAGCTGTTGGCTTATTGCATATTTTATGACTGCAAATTATTCAAAAATTTTCGAAGCCGCTCGCGCTGCGACCGCGCGTCGCGTCGCGTCGCCCAAATGTGTTCGCAAAAGGCGTAAAATTTTCATAAATAATAATAGTGTACACATAGAGGTATGTACATACATACATATACATATATATAAGTAAATACATTTACATAGTGTATGTGGGCATGTAGGTGTACGCCCGACTATACAAATTGTCGAAAACGGACAACAGCAGCAGCAGCAGCAACTCGTGCTGCTGCTGAGATTTAACGTGCTGCACAATTCTTCTGCAGTAGGCACGAGGCGCCGCAACTGAGACTCTACACTCAGAAAAAAGACGTAGCATTTTATATTTTACTTCTTAAATTAAGCACAAATTAATTACGATTCATGTTGCATAAATTCTTGAATTTTAATGATTTTAGGATTTTAATCTAAAAATTATTTTAGTTATAAATGTAAATATTTTCCAAATTTTGATTCATACTTTCTTATTTATTTTATTTTTATTCATTTATGTGGTTAAGAGATTTGATTAAAGTTGATCAGAATATTCTGCGACTGCGCATTTTTAGCAAAAAAAAACTTTAATACACAATATTAATTTAAAAATGTCATATTAATTATGAATTTTAATTGAAATTTTTTTTATACATTCATTTGACCTTTATACCTTTATAATTTTAGAAATTTAAAAGCTTCTTAAAATAGGGATTTACTGTTTAATTTTGATGATTTTTTTTGGCTGAGTGTAGGCATATTCAAAAGTATATGCATATAAATGTGTATAAACACATATTTATATATGTATGTGTGTGTGTATATAAGTATATATACTATTTGTACAGCATGTTGTTTCAGCACAACAGCCTGGCTTGGCATGAAAAATTGAATGTGCCAATGCAGCCAGAGCCAGACTCGAGCTGCAAGTGGCAAGGGGCAAGGGGCAAGGGCCAAAGGGCAAGTGCTTGTTGCCCATTTAGCTGGCTCGACTGCTCTTATCACAGTTGCGTCAAAGCGACAACAGGACAGCGTTAAAGACGTTGGCCAGCGCTCAAAACTACACTCAGAGAAATATGGGCAGTGCAGAAATTCAAAATTAAAAAAAAATAAATAAAATATATAATTTAAAATTTCAATCAAAAGTAAAACATAAATTAGAAAAAATTCTTGAATTGACGAGACGCAATTGAAGTACCTACTAAAAGTACTAAAAGAAATTTTGTGCCAAGCTTTCACAATTTTGATCTCGGCTGTTTGTACTTGAATTAAGTAGAAAGCTATTGATTTCCGCTCCGGGTGCAGTTACTTCCGATTACCATCGGAGATCCTTGAGACTTACCATTTTGTGGATTTTCTAGTGACTCCTCCTTTGATTCCTTAGTGGACGCCAGCAAGTTCTTTGAATTTTGATTATAATTTGCACTAGCCGAGCGGGCGCTGTTGTTGTCGTTGTTGTTGTTGCACGTTCAATAAGTCGGTTGTTACGGAGAGGCACGCGGACAACGCCGCAAAGTTGCCAATGGTTGCCAGTGGCTACCGGCTTTCAAGCATATGCAAATGCCAAGCAACCGAATTGCTATCAACAATTTTATATTTCCAACTAGTGTTTAAGTGTGAATTTGTGATTTTCGGAAAAACGACTGAGAATCTGAGGCATTCTACATTGAACATGAAGTTTTCTATTGAGCTCCGAGTTCAAACTACAAACCGAGTAGTAGTAGCACTTTTTCGAGATAGTTGAGTGGCCGCAGCCGTACAGTTGAGGAGAGCACACGAGCGCACGACTCTGCCATACCCTGTAAACGCTGTTCAAATGCCCAATATTCTTTGCACATATCTTTTACAAGTATAATGTAAAAATGCTGATAGAAAAAAGTTATTAGAAATTTAAATGGAAATATTTGTATATTCATGTTATCTCTTTATTTTTGTATATTTTACATATAAAATGTATAAATGCTGATAGAGAAAATTTATTAGATAAAAGAACTGTATGATGTATAAAATATATATAAGCTTAGTTTCGTATAACACACTTGCAGTTGCACACAACTCACTTGGCGCTGTTTGCAGGGTATTGAAAATGAGCAGAGAACGACAAAGCAACGAAATTGAAATACTAGTTGATGAAGTTAACGACTGGCCGATAAAATTGCCAGCGACCGGGTCGAGTCGCATAAATATCCGCCCAAGGAAACCCGCCGGTGCACTCCTCTCCCCCCCCCTCCCCCTCCCCCTCCGCCTTTGCCTTCCCCTCCGCGCCTGCTGCCTCTTGCCACTTAAGTAAATAGCTTGTGCGGCTAATTCAGCACATTTTGGTTGCATTTACTTTAAAGTTTGGAGTTTTAAAAACAAATTGCGGTAATTATTATTGCCCAGATTTTGTACTCAATTTACTCAATTATGACATCAAATATTTATATACATATTTTTATATATATATTCCCTTAATAAGGTAAATTTTGGAATTAACTTTCACCTAACGGTTGCCCAAGACGAAAGCTGGCCTAATTAATTGGCTTAGGTTTAGTTGAAGCTAATCAAGTTGGTTAAGCCAAATTCTTTGATTGGACCAACTGGCAAAAGCATCAATTTCCCACCTATTTCTATTTCACGAGTTGCGAACTTTAAGTCAGAGACGCAAAAACGAAACTTTGGCGCGAATATTTCACGCCTTAATTCATGTGCCACTGGGCCAAGCAATTGAGCGTGGCAGGTAGAGGGCGGGGCAGGGGGAGGGCTGGAAGGCTGTTGAAAATTATGCGCTGCTTTCTTGGCGGTTGTGTAAACAGAAGCCCCAAAATAAAAAGGATATTGCCGGCTGTTTGGGCTTGCCGGTTAAATGCTTTAATTGAAATTAATAACCGCAGCCCAGTTGAGCAGTTGAGGAGCTAAGGAGCTGAGCAGTGGAGCAGTGGAGCACTGGAGCAGTCAAGCGGTGGACTTTGACTGTTTTACAGTGGGACACGAGTCGCTTCCAGCTAACTGGGCTGGCGGGAGAATTTTCAATTGTTTTCATTAAAAGTCAATTTTTGAAGGCGAAGGCGGAATTCAACCCTTGCCGCCCAAGGACTGATAGCTTGGGGGATTTGCTCGGTGCCGCGGAGTGGGCTGTGGGGGTCTTGTTGAGCCAGGCATGGCAATGACGATGCCGCATAATTTTGTATTGGCAGATGCCGTCGTCCATGGGCCATTGCACGGCTAACGGTAACGGTAACGGTAACGGCTGCCAAGGGTCAGGCGGCTTCCTGGCGCTGATTGAAAGTGAAAGTGAAAGTAAGTACGCTGCTCGCACATAGATACCTCACCCACACACACACACACACACACACACACACAGAAAACCAGCCATATTTCAAATGTTATTATTAAATTTTAGCCAGCTTACGGCTTCTGTCTCTAAACTTTGCATTTTAATGGGCTCTAAATTAAATGCATTGTAACTAATATGTTGCTAGACTTTTCTGATCCAAACGCTCACATAGCATTCTTTATATATGTATTTTTTTATTTGAAAAAAAGAAAACAAATGTAAATAATGTTCTTAAAATGGCTTCAATAAAAGAGCCGAGAGCTTGAATATTTTTCAACTCGTTGCCAATAAAGAGCAAGCAAAGCTTTCCAAAATTATTTTTTTTATTAATTATTAATTAATTAAAGAAACACAAACAAATATAAAAATTGTCGGTTTTTCAGTTTCTTTCGTCTCATTGTTAAGTTTAATACAATATTAATATTTTATTTATTATTTATAAAATAAATAAAAACTATTTTTCTATCATCAAATTTTAAAATTTTCAAAAGTACCAAAATTAAAGTAAACCATTTTAAAAGAAGTTAATTTTTAGGCTCCGATTTAAAAAGCGTTTGCTTTATTGTTTTTGATAAAAAAAAACATCTTTGTATATTTCTGAAGAATAGCAAAAATTAAAATTTTTATTTTTGTATCCACTAAAAATGTTTTGTAAATAAATAACAAATTTTAATAAACGAAAAAACAGTCGAGAAATTTTTGTATACTGACTAAAACTAAGAAGTGGGTAATCTAAAAGCAAATTTGGCAAAGACAACTTCAGCTAAGGATAAGTTTGATCTCATTTTGGTGACTGTGATTGCGATTGTGCCTGCGTGTGTGTGTGTGTGTGTGTGCACTCTGCACTGTGTGCGTGTGTGCGTGCGCTCGGGTCTGCGTGGGCAGAGAAGCGTGCTGAATGCGGTTGCAGAAGTTATTTGCTGTGTTATTTTCAGAACAGCTTCCGCTTTGCTCCGAAACGGACATCCTGTTGTGTTTGAGAGTTAAATTTGCGCAGCTGCTTAGACTAACGGACCAACGAACTAACGGCTCTCGCCTCAGCCTTGCCACACAGCCGCGCCCCCCGCTTCGCCCACCGCACACAGACATCCTGCATAGAAATCGCCCGTTGACAGTCTGTGCAGCGATTTGTTTTTTTTGCTTCTTGTTTTCTGGCTTTGGTTTTAGTTTTTTTTCGTGTTTTACTCACTTCATTTAAAGTTTGACTTTTACATATTCACTGGACAGCATATTTACCCGCCGAACACAAGTGTGTCCTAAATAATTCGTGTGGATTCCATTTGATTAAAGTCGCTTGTGAAACGCTCCTGAACCGCTTGTAAAACGCGTGTAAGCCATTGACATTTTATTTACAATTGGCAATAACTCAAAGATGCCTTTGTGCATTTTACATGGTATTATAATTATTATTTGAGAATATTTGACAACTTTTTGACACATTTTAAATGGAATTTACATCTTTTTAATCAATTCAAATATTTCACACAATATTCTCCTCGTATTCAAATATACCTGAGATGTCTGGCCGTTGATGAAATAATTAAAAACTGGTCGAGTGTAATAAATATATTTGTCCTTTATTTGTAGAATTTCTTATGCGCTTGTTGTCATATTTGTTTTTGGTTTCCTTTTTGTTGTTGTATTATCATATATGTCTGTCTGTATATATGCTCGTATATAACTATGTAATTATGTATAATTATATATATATAATACATATATAAATGTATATATGCATATTAGATATATTTGATTTAATACATATATATTTAATTCGTTTTTACTTGATTTACGCTAACTGCATTTGTATGTAAGTATGTATTCGTAGCATGTATGTATGTAGTTATGTATGTGTGTTTTTTAACAATATATTCGTATCATTTGTTTCTGTCGTTTGTTATCAATTCAACTTCTTTAAATTGTTTAAATGCTCGAAATGTATTCGCTAAATAAATCGTAATAGCCAAGTACATTTGCTTATTGAATTAAATGTAAACATATATATAGTAATTAGATTTAAATTTATGTACATGCATACATACATACGAGTATGTACATTCATCATTATTATTATTTATCAATATTTCGTTATTCGTTATTATTGTTGTTTTGTTTGTTGTAAACATTAAGCTGATTGCCTATTTATATACAAATTAAATTTTGATTAAGCTGCAGACCGCAAATCGGTGACCCTCGCGGTCAAACACACATACACGTACATATACACACACATATATATGTATATGTATGCACCTAGTCATTGCGCAGCATATTTCGGTTGGGCTACTTTTACTTTTAATATATTATTTTTCTATTGAGTTTATATACTTATTTTTATAGTACTTGCAGCACTTTTTACTTCTTTTATTTTTTCATATTATATTTGTTTTCATATATATATATATATATATATAACATATTTTAATAGGTATGCCTGCATATACATACATACATATTAATTTTGTTTTCCTTCACGTGTAAATCGATTGATTTACACAAATATGAATACATATATACATACATACATATATATGTAGGTATACTTACTTTTGTGGGTAATTCTCAATTAACTAAATAAATTTTTAATTTTCTTTTTCTTTTTGTAAGTGGTATTGCATCTGTTATATTAGAGTTTAAATCATTTGAATTTCATATATATAAATATATGCATTAGCTTTACACTACGCTTGCAAGACAAGAAAAATAAAGAAGAAAAAGAAAATAAGAAATTTTAATTATATCAATAACAGATTATGTTTTTGGCTTTGGCTTTGCATATACGCTTTTTAAAGCCTTGAGACGTAGTTCAATTAAAAAAGCATACACATAGTATAAAACAGGCAATTCAAATAACAAAAAAAAATGTTTTTTTTTTTAAATTTCTTAACTTATATTTGCTTGCAAGGGTATGTACGATTCGGCATGCCGAAATTTTAATAATTGATTCCTGTCATTTTATGTCTGCTAATAATGGCACATAATATTATTGTTTGGCAACTCCTTTAAGTCATATTCATGTATATATGTATATATACTATGTACTATAAATATATGGTTTATGCTTATATGTATGTATATATATTTACTCCAGACTATGACTAACGAAAAAAAAAATTGTTTTTTTAAGCATTTTACGATTTAGAGCACAAACCGTTTAACATCTGAACAACCTTGTTAAATATTTTGTTTAATTTCGTGAATTTATTTTAAATTTATACACATTTTTAGCATAATTTGTGTTTTGTTTTGTTTTGTTGTCTTTCGATTTGTTGTGTATTTGTTTGTAGTAACATTCATTCTATCATTACATTCGTATATTACTTGTGTTCCTTAAAGCATGCCCAACATGTTCAACCCTAAATGCTACACTCAGAGAAAAAACCAAGCGGCTAAGGTGGAAATTCCTTAGATTGAGCAGAAAGTTATTATGTCTAGCAAGTGATTTTAAAGAACAAAAATTTAAATATAAATATAAGAGTCAAACAAATTACACACTAGTTGCTTTTATTTTTTGAAATCAAGAATAAAAGTTCTAAATTATAATATATGTATTTAATTTAAAAAGTATCAGTTGTATTTTCTCTGAGTGTATATATTAAATATATATATATATATATAGATACATATATATTTCAAATTTGATAGCTAAATTGCGCTTACTGTTTGCATTTGTCTCCTTCGATAAAATTGCGAGTGCGAGTCTTGTGTTTTCTATTTTCTATTTTCTGTTCTCAGTTTATTGTTGTAGCCAAAAACAATAAAGTTCTTAATTATAATGCACCAAGATGTGAATAACTAAACAAACGAAGATATGTGCACATACATATTTACATATATCAAGATGGAGTGGCAAGTGTCAAGTGGCAAGTGGCAAGTGGCAAAGAATTGCGAGCGCATGCCAGAGTGCAATCCGAGCGAGAAACGCAAAATATTTTCACAAAATTGGAATACAAATGAAATTAAAATTCAATTAAAATCAATTTGTTTGACAGCCCGTTGCTAGCAAGGGGGGCCCATGCGGGGGGTCTACAAATGCCACGTCTCAAATGTGGCATGCCTGACATTTTATGCGTCCTGTGTGTCAATAGGCAGGACACACACACACACACACACAGGCTCTTAGCTATGCAGGTGCAACAGTGTAGTAACAACAACAACAACAACAACAACAACTTGCCACAAGGCAGCTGGCAACCTGAAGCGGCTGTAATTGAATTTGAGTTTGTTGAGCATTTTGTAATCTTGTACGTCTTTATTTAATTTTTACATTCAACTTGTGGCAACACACAGAGCCTGACGATAAGATTACAGCTGCAAGTGGCAGCTAGCCGGCACGCCGCCCACAAACGAGCAAACTTTCAACGCGACACATGTCCGTGTAAGTGTGCGTGCGAGTGTGTGTGTGTGTGTGTGTGTGGTACATATTTTATTATTAAATCAAAAAACTTGAGTAAATTTCACAAACAAAAATTTTAAATGCCAGCCGGCGGGTTGAGTGTATAAATGTGTGTGTCTGTGTGTATGTGTGTGTGTGTGTATTACAATTCAACTTGATTGCCATTTGTTTTTTAGCGAACTGTGCGGCAAATGTTATGCGGCTAACTGGCTGCACATAACAAGCGGACAAACACAGCCACAACACACACACACACACACGCACACGCACACGCACACACTCAACTTAAACACAACTCGCAGCAGTGCGTCAGCAAGCGACGCATTCAATTAAACTTCCGCCAAACATGAAGCTTGCCGCTTGTTGCCAACACATCGCAACACCCCAAACCCCCCTCCCACCACCCAGCCAGCGCCCACTGCCCCTTGCCTATCTGCTTGGCATTCAGCTACCGCTGCTGCTTTCGCCTTAAGGTTATAAAATAAACATGTTGCCGCACACAAAATTTAAATAGATACAAGTTTGTGTGCGCATAAAACAATAAACCGCAGTAATTTAACAAAAAAAAAAAAAAAAAAATATATATATATATAAATATATACAGATGTATAACAGTAAAAATAAAAAATAAAGGAGAAGAAGCACAAAAAACAAAAGACATCAAGTTGAAGACAAGGCATAAATGACTGCTTGCCGCCTGCTCACTCCCCCTCTCGCTCGCTCTCGCAAGGGAAATTTGAAATTAAAATACAATTTAAAAGTACCAAATAGAGCAATTAGGCGGCCCTTTCTTGCACACACACGCACGCACGCACGGAGAGAGTGAGCGCGAGAGAGAGACAGCGAGACATGTAAACTTCATTACAAACCGGAACAACTTAAGCAACAGCCTAGGCGCAATCATCGGGTACAAGTACAAGTGCACTCACACGCACACACACATGTGCGTGGCAAACATTTGTGCTTTGGCCCCCACAAGACACAACAAAGATAACAAAAGAGGCGCGCGCGCTTACAAGCAGCAAAGTGGCAGCAGCAGCGGCAGCGACAACAGAAAGTGTTGCATACTTTTGGCAGGCGGCATGCGGCAGGCGGGGCAGGCGGGGCACGATCTAGTAGTTGTTGATGGACGCGTTGCCGTTGCCGTAGCGACTTGTAATTTGAAACACTTGTGCCCCCCCCCCCCCCCCCCCCCCACTGCTGCCACAAAAAGATTCCACAAAACTCGCATGTTTTGCTGTTGTTGCTGCGGTTGTCAGCGTCTTATTATCATCATCAGTGGCAGCTTTCGGCGGTTTTGTATGCACACACATTTGTATATAAATACATACACCAGCGCACATATGTTGTTGTTGCTGACATAACACACAAGCACACACACACACAGCTGCGGCATCTTGTGCCTCGTGGCTGTGGTATGGGTTAGTTGCAAGTTGTGTTGTCATCGGGCGTCTTCTCGACGAAACAGTAAAATTCACTTTGCCAAAAAGTTTTTATTTCATTAAAAAGTGTCTGCGTCTCTGTGTGTGTGTGTGTCGCTTACTGGCAGGCAAGCAATTCATCAAACCATATTCAGTCACCACACACACACACACACATAGTCAGATACACAGCACAGGCAAAACTAACGGACTGACAGCTCAATGAAAGCGAGCAGCAGTCGCCAATGCTTATGTTGCCTTTGGCTTTATCATGCTGCAAGTTGTAGCCGCAACAAAAACTGCCAAAAAGATGTACGCACAGACGGAGCCACGGCACTCCGCTAACAACTGCATTTTGGTAAAGTTTTTAACCTTTTGCATATGCATGCCGCCCAGCAGCGGCCCGGCGAATGAGTAAACAGGCGAAATAGATGAAGCGGGCGAAGCGGGTGAAGCGGGCGAAACGGGCGAGTAAATGGCTCAAGTTGTTGAAGCGTGCTTTTGGCTTGTGCTTGTAAGTGTGTTTGTGCTTGTGCCTGGCGTCTGCTGCTTGCTCACAGGCATAATGAAAGCTTACACACACACCCCTGCACTAGTTGCTTGAGCTGTCCGCTTTGCTGAAAAATGAGCTGCAGCCGGCGAATTCGAAACGGCTGCGCAACAGCTTAGTGCAAGTGTGCAAGGGAGTGGGGTATAGAGCGCACCAAGACAGGGTTGTATTCAGCTAAACAGTATGTGTGCGCGTGTGTCTGTGCTGCAGAAATATGACATTTAATTTGCATAAATTATGCGCGTTCAAGTTGGATTCCGTTAGGGTAATTTATGCCAAGCAGTTAAGAAATTATTTTGGCCGTTCCAAGTCCGCACCTCGATGGGATGTCAATCAAAAATGTAGGCAAAAAGTGAGCGATGTCAGCAAAAAAGAAAAAAATAAAATAAAAACAAATCAAAAGTTTGACACTTTTTGTATTAATTGACTTTTTTGCGTTGACCGTGTCGTTGAGATTTTGGGCCTTAAATATAAATCGAATTAGGAAATTAACTTCATGCCATTTTTCTTTGCGACAAATGCAATCCAAGAGGGTTAATATAATGGGTTTTTTAATGACTGGGGCTATCTCAAGTTCCGGATCAAAGAAAAAGTGTCATTTTGTTCAATTAAAAGTAAAATATATATGTATGTGTATGTTTCCAAAATGAAGATGCATTAATTATACTAATAAAACCCATAAGTATGTATTAAATTAGATAGATAGATACAATTTTCGAATTGTTTTTTTTTTAAATTATTTATTCCCGTGTTGAGTGTAGAAAAACAATGCAGAGAAATTAATTTTAAATAAATAGGACATACTTTGTGCACATATTATAATTATATTGGTTTGCATTTAAAAACAATAAATAGCAATAACTAAAAAATAAATAGTATAAATTATTATACTATATGTCATAATAAGTAAGAAGCTAAACGTTCCATAGTGAAAACTATTTGTTAATTTGTACTACCCTCGAGGGACCACTGTAGAAAACTCCTCCTTGATAGAAACTTGACCCTAACACAAAAATGTCCTTTAAACTGTACTATGAATCAATTTATCTCACTTCACTCGCATTAACTCTAATCTCAAATGATTATAGATTCAAAACACTCTAAACTAATATTAACAAGACCATGAATACAGTTTGTAACTATTTCTCTGAAGTTTTTTTGAGGCCTTTTCCTGCTTACGCAAAAACATTTATATTAATTATTCCACTTACTCTTTACGTAATATATTTATGTATATGTATATATGCAAGTATACAGATAGCGCACTTTATTCAGTTTATATGGCATTATAAACATTTGTATATCGTTTTTCGTTTGGCTAAATCAATAACAAATTCTGTAAACTTAATAGAGCTGCAATATGCGATTTGTTGTTTAAGTAACAGAATTTCAGATATTTCTTAGATTTATTATCCTCTTGCTTTTTCTCTCGCTAGATTTAAACAATTTATTTGAAAATTCGCTGCTGTGTGAGATCGAAGTAGACTTAAGGCCCAAGGATACCAGCTGAAAGTCGCACTTAAGCCAGGGACTAATCGTGTAGAAAGCTCAGTGTTGGGCAACGAGAAAAAATAAAAAGTCTGACTGAACTTTAATTAAAACTCGCAATTCGTTAAACCGGAAATTAATTGGTAAGAAGCGAGCAGTGTTGTGTAGAGCTAAAAAAAAAAGGAAACATTAAAGCTCGATTTAATTGCTACACTACTCAACACTAGTATTGTGAGCGTTACTACGCCTCGATTATCAGCTAGCGTCATTGAGCCATCGAAAACTTAAAAATGCCCACAACATTACTTATATATATATACATATGTGTGAATATACGTATATATTGTATATTGTGCAGTTATCCACTTACGCTCAGCCTGCGATTTTCCTCTGCAGATGCCTTATGCTGGAGTGTGTGTGTTGATTGTTAAAAAAAAAAAACAAACTGCACCTTGTGTGTGCGAGTGTGCGAGTGTGTGTGTGTGTGTGTGTGTGTGTGTGTCTGTGCACACCTAGTGCACTGCCGCCAGCCTGTATTATAAGAGGCTGAGCGCCGCCACTAAGCCGGACAAACCCATTAAGAGCGGCTGTCGCCAGTGGGAACGCCACAGAGAATGCCACGGCCGTTGGCGATGGGGCTGCTGATAGTGGCCCGGCCAGGCGCGAGTTGGCGCACCGCCGGAGCTCCGTGCGTTGTTGCTGTCCATGGGGCCGCGGACTTCCGTGTTGCCGTTGGTGCCGCCCACGCCACCGGCCACGCCGCTGCCGCCGTAATAGGTGGGCTTACGGGTGTTCCCGCCGAATGGCAGCTCGATGGTGGGTACGCCCGCACCAGCGCCGCCCGATTGCGTCTGCTGGTTGTGATGGTGATGCTGATGCTGGTGCTGATGGCCGCCGCCGCCACCGCCGGGCTTATGTGTCGGCGGCTTATTGCCGCTGGTGTAGTAATGGTGCGGCGATAAGGGCGGCGAGCCGGCGGCGAAGTCGCCATCCTCGAAATCCTCGGCCGAGCCGTACAGCTCGTCGTCCTCCGGCTGGTAGGTGACTTTGACTTGTTGTTTCAGCTTCAAAATGTCATTGGCATCCGTGTCGGCGGTGCCGCCCGCGTTGCCTGCGCCCCCGCTGCCTTTGCCGTTCGCAGGACTTTTACGGTTCGGTCCCGGGATTTCTGGCGTGGGCGAGAAGGCGGAAATGTAACGGTAGCGGTAACAGTAACACGTTAACGTTCACGTTCCCGTTCCCGTTCCCGTTCCCGTTAACGGTAACGGTAACGGTAGCAGTAACAGTAATTGAAACAAAGGTGCAAATACCTCAAAACCCCTCCCCCACCCCCTTATCCCCAATATATGCGTCGCGTTTATTATCCATAAAATACGCCCAACTTACCGTACAGCCGGATGCTGCTGTCAACCTCGCCCAGCGAGTTTTTCGCAATACAACGGTAGCTGCCAACGTCGTCCCTCTGGAACTTTCGCACAATCATCGACATTTTCGTCTCGTACATCGAATGGGAAGCCTCCTGCACGTGGTACTTGCTCGACGAGACAATCATTTCACCTGTTGAATTATGCACGTGAGCAAACGTTTTACACTCCAAAATCGGATAAACAGTATTTTAGGGTTCATTCATATTTTCATTGTAATTTTAAATATATCATGTAGGTCTCTCAACAAGAGCACTTTTTATTCGATTGGATTCGATCCGCATTCGATTTTCTATGCGATTTTCATAAGTTTAAGTAATGGATTTTTGTTCAAGAACAAACAGACTTCCCTTTGTCATTTTTTTTTTAAATTTTAAATTTTTGACCTCGAGCCAGACTTAAAAAGGTCTTTTTTTTTAAATGCATAATTTCATAAATGTAAAAAATTATTTTTTTATATAATTCAAAACTTGAATCTAAGGAATAATTACTTAATTGGCAGCCCATTCTTACACTTTAACAAATGGCCAATATGAGATGAGCAAAGTAAATTTAATCAATGACAGCCAAATATTGTATCCCATTTCAGTTTATATTTAATATGGGAAAGTGGCTATTGGACGGGTTGAACGGAAGCCGTTCACGATTCGCAATTGTATAACGCTCGAGTAAATAGCAAAGTCAATTATAAATTAATTCATTACTGATATTAAAGCCCCTAACAAAAATCAATGGATTGCATATGATATATGATACGACGAACAGGGCAGGGTGCCAATGCACAGAATAAGCGCCAATGTGCATAATGCAGACGATAAACCCCTGGCAAACGGACAGTAGCCAAGACAACCGCAGCATTAACACCCAGAGTGAAAGACGCACAGAGAGAGAGAGAGAGAGAGAGAGAGAGAGGAGGAGGAGAAGGAGAAGAAGAGAGACAGACAGACGCATTATTGAATACAAAGAGGGAACACATAACACTTGACCAACTCTTACACACACACACACACACACGCACACCTCGTCCTACATATGTATGTGTAGATGGGGACTTTCGCAATGTACAAGGCAAAATATATGCACGATGTGCTCGGACATTGATGGACCCTGTCGCTACTTAGGCCCATGCAATACATTTGATGCTTAATGATTGAGAAAACAACTGTAGAAGCCAAGTGGAGCCTTGGGAGGGTTTATACTTCTATGCACAACTCAACACACACACACACACACACGCACACTTGTAATGTATCTGCTTGTTTATTTGAACTTGTGATAGATTTATGGCATCAGGCAGTTCTAAGAAGTGATTAGCACAAAGCCAACACTTGATTTTGAGAACTTAACCTCAACTGCAGCTGTCTAACATGATGTCCTTCCGACTGGATGATATGTCAAGTTTGGCATTCAGCCGGTAATCCAATCGAGTCTTAAGCTCAATCTTAACCCTATTCAAATTCTTTGCATATCCTCCAGACAAATTTCTCATTCAAATCAACTAGAAAATATCCACTGCCAGTTTTCGTGCTTATAATCATGCCAGGATATGGGGATTATCTAGGAATAATTACAAAGCCCGCCGTGTTTTGGCCATTAAAGAGCCAATTTGAATGTATGTATATGTATATGTATATGTATATTTAATATATAATATAAAAGATTTCCGTTACGTTTACTTTTGACGTAAAATCAAATAAACGCAATGACTATATATCGGTCAAATGTTGTCCGATTACCGAAAGAGATACCTCTTACGACTCGCATAAGTCTATATATTCAATCCCCATTCAACATTTTTCATTCTAAAATGTTTGCGATCTGTACGAGCCTAAAAATGTATATCTACGGAAAATCTAACGTTTTTTACCCAAGATATTCAAATTGTAGTTTTTGTAATGAGCTTTAAATAACTACATATATCTCGCGCATATAGAGGCCGATCTCGGAAAGATATAACAATGGGAGATTTTAAATGTCAAATAATTGTGTCGACCCGTATGACCTTATTCGCCGGAGATATGTCGGATTTAGATTTATAAATGACCATATATCGGCCAAAGGTAGTTCGATCCCGAAAAGATATAGCTCTTTTAACGGTGGTTTATTTTAAGATTTTTTCTTCGTTGTTTTCCTTTGTAGTTCCGCCGATTTTGAAATCTGTATTTTTCTTTCACAGTTCACCTTGCCTCATTTCGGCTTGCAACTCTTTAATGAGGGCGTCTTCCAGTCGAATCCCCACGGCTGGGGCACTCGACTTGTTTAAGTGAACGCTATTCTATAATAATGATAAAAGCGATTTCTGCGCCTCTCCAATTACAAGTGGCCAATAAAGTGACTTTTGGCTTATAATTGCTTTTGGGGTCAATGTAAATTTGATTTTTGGCACGGGTAGCTTATGGTTGAAAGTTCAAATGGGCTCACCAGACGTGACGATCTGACACTGGCCTAATGGCAGCACATACATACGTAGTAAACACATGCACAAATACATATATACAAGTACTTGCAACTTATATACCGATGTGCACATATGCTACCGGATGGCTATGAAATGTAAAAGTTGACCAAAGGGGCCATCAGCAGCACACACATGCCTATATATGGATATACATATATAATATATATGCTCATATATACTCACCGGTATCCTTAATCCAGTAGTTAATTGATTTGGGCGAGGCCTCAACGTGACACTCGATTTGAACATCAGTGCCAAGCGGTGCTCCGACTAATTGATTCGGCACTTGTATGACGGGATGAACTGCAAGAGAGAGAGAGAGAGAGAGAGCGAGAGAGAGGGAGAGAGAGAGAGAGAAGTCGTTTGTACTCGTTTGTTGTAGCAGCAGTGCAGCACATTATAAAACCATTTTTTAAACGCATCCGTTGCCCTTTCTTCTCACTCACGCCCATATGTACATACGTGAAGGGCCCTTATGTACCTCTTGTGCCTGCCTAACTGGCCCCACAGTACGCTTCTGAGCGAGTGCATTCCTGATTCTGACTCTCCTATTCTTCAACCTCAAGCTAAATCATAAACGCTTCAACAGTTTACAATTTAAGTGAATAGCTAGTAAAATGAACGACTGCTAAAGTACTTAATAAAGAGCAACATTTACACTCGTCGAACTTTGCGGAACGGTTGCCACAGCTTGTTTAATAGTCTGATCGATTTTAGAGGTGTAAAGTATTTAGAAGCATTTAATGCAAATTATTTCCTTCTTTTTGCTATTCCCACTTGCGTTGTTTTACTCGTCGCTGCGAGCCTAATCGTTAGATAAAGAGTTAAGCCTCTCGTCACATTATGTAACTCGCTCATTATATTTTTGCCTATTTTAGATAACGAGTGTAGCTACTCGCTAATATGTTTCGGCTATTTAAGTTGGTTCTTTGAACTACTCGCTGAACTCGCGAGTTTACTCGTTAGATAAAGAGTTTAACTACTCGCTAATCTCGCTTATTTAGGCGAGCTTACTCGTTAAATAAAGAGTTGAGCCACTCGATACATCTTTCTCGTCACATTATGTAACTCGCTAATTTTTTTTGCCTATTTTAGATAACGAGTGTAGCTACTCGCTAATATTTTTCGGCTATTTAAGTTGGTTCTTTGAACTACTCGCTGAACTCGCGTTTTTAAGCGAGTTTACTCGTTAGATAAAGAGTTTAACTACTCGCTGATCTCGCTTATTTAGGCGAGCTTACTCGTTAAATAAAGAGTTGAGTCACTCGCCACATCTTTCTCGTCACATTATGTAACTCGCTAATTTTTTTTGCCTATTTTAGATAACGAGTTAAGCTACTCGCTAATTTTATTCAGCTATTAAAGTTGGTTCTTTGAACTACTCGCTGAACTCGCGTTTTAAAGCGAGTTTACTCGTTAGATAAAGAGTTTAACTACTCGCTGATCTCGCTTATTTAGGCGAGTTTACTCGTTAAATAAAGAGTTGAGCCACTCGCCACATCTTTCTTGTGTAACTCGCTTTTTTTTTTGCCTATTTTAGATAACGAGTTGACCTAATCGCTAATTTTATTCGGCTATTTTAATTTATATATAATTTATATTAAGTTAACGAGTTGAACTACTCGTTAAACGTTTTCGTTTAACTTTCTTCACTCGCTTACTAGGTAAATTTTCTGCTATTGATTGTCGTACTCGGCGGGGGGCTTCGGCAATATCTGTATACCATTTTACCTAACATCCATTGTTGTGGTGCCATAGAAAGCTCCGTTTTGTAGTCATATTTTGTGGACTCTTTACTTGTTCTGTGCACCGATAAGAAATGACAACAATGTCGAGTGCCGTTCAAATTGTTCAACTTTAAATACAAGCAGTTGCATAATAAAGCACACACACTCAGACACACACAGACAGACACTTGCACACATATGTGCCTGGGAGTAGAAAGCCAATTGGGTGTAGGGTAACTCGGTGCGGTCATCAAAATGCAATGCAGATGCAGTGCACGTCTCTCTATGGAGTTGAATGGCAACTCTTTTGCAATTCGTGTGCGTGTTTATTGTCACTTAGTCGTGGAGATAGAGAGGCGGAGCACTGCTGCCCCCCCCCCCCCCCCAAACTGCCTCCCTCCCTCCCACACACACACACACACCCACACCCATTCCGTCTAGCAGACGCTCATCGAGCTATGACCAAAATTGGTGGTTTTGTAAAACTGCTAAAGCCGCCACAGGCCGTTGCTTGCAATGTGGCATGCCCCTCAACCAGCTGCCTGATATTGTGTACACACACGTGTGTGCGCGCGTGTGTGTGTGGAGGACTTAGTCATGTGCATTGATAGTCGATTGCAGTGCAACAGCAGCTTGCAACAATGACCTCTGTGTGCGTGTGTGTGCGTGTGTGCACGGCATTCGACAGTTTTGTAAGCTCAAGGGATTTTAATTGATTTCCGTGCCCGAGTGCATATGTCTTATCTATCAATTGTCTATTTGCTCACTGACTGTAACCATATGAAGTCGACTCCAAGTGTCTGTAGGTGTAGTAAGTGTGTGTGTGTGTGTGTTGCTGTTAAAATGAACCTAAGATAAACATACGTATAAAAAACGATCAAATTGTGGACAACTACGGATCATATTCTCCGACAAAAACAATTAAGTATAATTAATTTTTGGTAAATGTTTGATAAGAGTAAAATTCTTGTATTAAGTAAAAAAAAAACATGTTATTAAGGGAAGCGCAAAAAAACTCAAAGGGGATGTCAAAATTATAATTAACAGCCTAAAGCTCAAATGGGAGCTTTCAGCAGCTTTAAAGCTCTCGCTTATTACCAGCAGTAATCCGCAATTTAAGTGCGCAGTGCAGTTAGAGCGGCTTAGAACGCCAAATTTGACATTTAAGTCACGCACATTGCAGCTGGAGTTGGAGTTGGAGGCGGAGTTGGGGCGGGAGCGGGGACTCTCGCTCAAGTTGAAAAATTCTCCTGTCACTGGCACTCAGTGGCAGTCAACGAGCGCCTGTCAGCTTGACCAATGCGTATGAGTGCTGGTTGACTGCGTCTATTTTCAATCTGCATACACACACGCACACACACACGCACACACGCACACGCACTGCAACTTTCGTAGAATGCAGTGGGGAACCGACAGGCAGGCCAGACCAGTTAGGCGGGGGCAGGGGGGGAGGGGAAGGCCTGGGGGGCCGCTGGCAAACACTTTCGCTTGCGATTTACAATTTTGGCATGATTATTCCGAGCATGTGCCTTGACTGCAGCCACGCCCCCACGCCTCAAATCCTCAGCCGCCGGCCTTCAGTCCTCTTAGCTCCCCGCTGGCTCAGTTGCGGCAAACAAAGCCACAAATATGCACTAATGACGTCGTCGCAGCAGCAGCAGCAGCAGCAGCAGCAGCTGCAACTACAATTACAACGAACACACACACACACATGCACCTCATCGCATTTGGGCCCATTGTGTGGAACTTTGAGTTAAAGGTAACAGAGTCGACCACAAAACCCAATGACGTGTATTTTTCAGCTCATTGGCAGCGCAAATAGAGACTGGCCCATTCGAAAATTCCCCCGCCCCCCCCCCCCTCTCCCATCATACCTTACACCTTTTTGGCCATAGCTTGGAGCTCCGCAGCCCAATATTCATATGGAGCTATTGGATATTTCTGACGCAGTTCGTGCGCACTCAATCTATCGCCTCACCTGAACATTTCTGATTTACTCCGAGGCGTACGTGATTTTTAGCGATTTGCCGCAATTATTTGCGTTCGATATCAATCGAGAAAACACAGAAAAAAAAAGAAACAAATTTCAATAGAATTTCTGAATGAGCGTAGAGTGCTCGGCTGGCGGATGCCCTGTTGCCATCAACAAAAATCATCCGAATGAGCTTCTTTATAAGAGATTTATAACAAATTTATATCGGTTTTTATAACTTTTTTAGGTCAGTTATTTTTTTATCTAAAATTTGTACAATCGATTTTTGAAACAACTTTTAAATTCTTGATTTTATATATTTTGTGATTATTCAAGTTTTAAGGGGCCATCAATAAAAAGAAAATTTAATAAAAAAGGTATTTTTAAAAACTAAAACAGAGAAATAAATACAAGAATTCGAAATTCCCATTAATCATTAATCATTAATCATTAATCATTTCTAGTAAATCGAGAGTCGTACTTGATATAAGATTTTCTATATGAATGAGCGTAGAGTGCTCGGCTGGCGGATGCCCTGTTGCCATAACAAAAATCATTCGAACGAGCTTCTTTCCTCGAATATCGGAATATTTTAAAATATTTTCAACTATCATTTGTATTTCTTATATGCATTAGCTCTTAAAGTTAGATCCACTGAATGCCCTCCGCTTTTTACGGGCAAGCATGTGACAAACCTTTGCATTTGCGCAATATACCCGCTCTGCACATTCACATTTGGCACAGGGCATGCAAATGCATTTCTACAAACTATTTTTATCAATAGAGCAATGCAGCTGCATGTTGTATCAAATACAGCTTCTAAACAATTACATTTTTAATGATGCGTATTGATCTAGAGAGCAAACACAGACCAAAAGCAACTATCTGGGATGTTGATTTATGGAATTAAAGCACATTCCGCTAACGTTTTCAATTGAACTGCTGTCATTCCTGGGCACGAACATTCAAACGAAAAATGAACCATTCAATTTCGATAAAACGTTTGCTTTCACAAACGAATCAAATTTACATGCCAAATAAATGTATAGCATGAATCGGCCTCATATTCAGCATTCGACTAAATAATACCATAAAAAAAGATTTATGGTGTTTTAAAATATGAATATGTTTAGATATTTAAAATATTATTGCGACATTTTTAGACACTGAACCCATTGGAAATGGGTAAAAAGGGTATATTGCTTTTGAGCAAACATATGTAACAGACAGAAGGAGGCATCTCGGGCCCCATAAAGTATGCCTGATTCTATATTCTTTTATATTATGTGCAGCGCATTTATTAATAACTTAAAAAATAGATTTTAGGAATTGGTTTTCTTAGTATATCTAGGTTTATTTATTTGTATTTTTTTATTTTAATTGTACTACTCATTTTATCTCACAAAGATCTCGACTTAGGGTATCTCCTGTTCGGGCATTTCCGACTAGAGCAATTTTAACTTGAACACCCGTTCGCCCTTCGCCTCTTTGGAACTCTGATCATGATGGCACTGAAATTTGGTAAGGGCTAGCTGAAAAGTTTTCAAGTCGGCCCTGCGAAGGATTAAATGAATCTGACTGGAAATATGATTGGCATTAAATGAATGCAAAAATTGCGTGCTCATATGTGTGTGTGTGGCAAGTGGAGGCTGTGTGCTAATTGTGGCCTAATTGTTTGTTGCGCGTCCCGGCTGTGCAACGCGCCAGCAATTCGGCGTCCTTAATTAGCCGTGCAGGAAGGTGCCTAACAAGGCAGGAAACTTCAGCAAATGGCGCGGAAACACGCAGGGGAATATGCGCTGTCCGTGTCGCTGTCGCTGTCGCTGTCGCTGTCAGTGGCGGTGGCAGAGTCAGAATCGGAATCGGAGTCGGTGTCGGTGGCGGTGTCGGTTGCTGTTGCCACATGCGGCAAGCTGCAGCTGCAGCTGCAGCCGGGGGCTTTATCAGGCAGCTGCAGTGAAGATGCCGTTGAGGAAGGCCATGCAAATAGCTTGCCAGCTGAAGGAAAACTTTGTTCTCACTTGCTTGGGAGCGGGTGCGGGTGCGGGTGCGGGGCGGCAGCAGACGCAACATTTGCCAAACAAATTGTGAGTAAGTTCCTGCAAAAATAGCAACAGGAAAGCGGAGGGCGAACTGGGCGAAATGGAATGGGCTTTGTGGGTCGCTCAAGTTGATCAAAAACTTTCACAAGGTAGCGCCTGCCAATGGCACCACGAGATAGCAGCGGCGACTTTAAGCTTTAATGTGTATATAAATATGTGTGTGTGTGTGTGTGTGAAGAGTACGCTGGATGCTGGACATATGTACGCTACACTTAAGGGCCACATTAACAAAATGTCAAAATGTTAAAAAGCGTGATTCTGCCACCTAGCGCAATGCGAAGGCGCCAGCAGAATCAACAGCCAGGAGATGGCTCTGCCGGTGCCGGTGCCCGCTCCCGTGCCTGGAGAGGAATAGGAATTGGAATTGCCGCACACGGTGGCAACGTTGGCAAACAAGCGCAGTGGAGCTGCTGCTGATGTCGTGATGATTGAGTGAACTGCCACATGAAGCAGCGGGGCAGGCGGCGTCATCAACTAGGACGGCGTGCCGCACGTGCTGCAGACAGCTTGACAAAAAACTGTGGCCCCAACAGCAGCAGCAGCAGCAGCAACAACACAATGCACAAGGCATCAGGTAATGCCCGGTATCAGTGGCTGGCTTTAAACGGATTACAACAACGACGACGACAACGACAATCGAGTTAGCGCCGCACCGAGCCACAAGCTGTGCGCTACCTTAACCCGAAGCCCCAACCACCAATCCACTAACACACGCCGGCCCCGCCCCGGCCCCCGCCCGCACTCTGAGCGCTGCTTTCAGCTGTTCCTTTCTATTGCGAATTTTCAGCTTGCCTTTGTACACCCTCGCAAAGGGTATTTTTATTCTGTCATCAAGAACAACTCGCCGAAACTGCAAAGTATATATACAAGTATTCTTGATCACTTGAATTGATCACTAAAATTTCGAACTTATATCGAGTATGATTTCTTAAGTACGAGAATTAGTATTTAAGTAATCTAAATTCATAACAAATTTATATCGGTTTTTATAACTTTTTTAAGTCAGTTATTTTCTTATCTAAAATTTGTACAATCGATTTTTGAAACGATTTTTGAATTCTTGATTTATATATATATATATTTTGTGAGTATTCAAGTTTTAAGGGGCCATCAATAAAAAAAAATTAAAAAAAAAAGGTATTTTTAAAAACTAAAACAGAGAAATAAATACAAGAATTCGAAATTCCCATTAATCATTAATCATTTCTAGTAAATCAAGAGTCGTACTTGATATAAGATTTTCTATATATATATATTTTTTTTTTGTGCTTTTTCTAAGTAATTTGTACGTGTTTTAAGAAGCGCAATTAATTAATTCGTATTCAGTTGAACTTAACGTTGGTACGACTACTAAATCATATAGCTCCACTAAAAAAAAAATCGATCGAAAAGTTAATTTTTGAATAATAAACTTTTTTGTTATCGAAAAATATCGAGAGCAAACTTGGCGATAGTGGGCGTCCCCTCGAAAATTGACTTAATAAAGCCTTATATGGCGCTCAGCTTGCAAGGGTATTTGATCTTCGGTACCGTGAAAATAGCTGCTTTTTCGTGTTTATTTTTTATGCTGCAGTAAAGCTGGAGGCGCTGTGTGTGTGTGTGTGTGTGTGTGTAGTTGATAACTGTGGCTAAAGCTGGGGGCGAGCTGGTGTCCGTACACTAAACTAGATAAACAGCACGATGATGGCCAGCGCCAAAAACTGAGAGCTCCACACAAAGGACGGGGAGGGGCGAACCCAGGCTGAGCTCTGGCGACAGCTGACTAATGATATGTGTGTGTGTGCGTGTGTGTAAAAAAATGCAAAAAAAAAGAGTAAACATTAAAAGCAAAGCAAAGCAAAAAGTTGACCAGCCACAACTCACTAATTAATGCCACCCATCAGCGCCCTTTCCTTGGCCCCGACCGCGACCCCAATCCCGACCCCGGACTTGATTTACTTACAGTGTATGCTAAGCGAGATGCGCTTTGAAACCGATGGGGGCACACCATTGGAGGCGATGCACAGATAAGAGCCCATCTCGTTGCGTGAGATTTTCGTCAGCTTGAGCACCTCGCCACGGAACGAGGAAACTAGAGGGAAAGCGGAAGAGAGAGAGAGAGAAACAGAAATATAATGAAATTGATATAAAGAATTCAGTTAATGCAGCTAAATAGTTACATTATTTAGTGCTGGCGGCATTACGTACCCAGTGTTTTGGTGCCCGCATTGTCCTTTAGCACTATTTCGCTGCCATCCTCGCGGCGCCAGGTAACAATCGGCTCCGGATATCCACGCGCGCTGTCCCAAAAGAATTAATTTTAGCAAAAGTAAACTTGCCACAAGAAACACTTAGGTATTATTAAAAAAAAAAAAAAAATAAACATAAATACTATTTGGCTAAAAAAGAGAACAATTTTAATTCTTTTGAATAAGGATTGCCTGAATTTAGGGCAGGATTCAATTATGACATACTGCCATGGCAATATGGCAAACTGCCAAACTCATTTAATTGATATTGAATCTTTTAATAATAATTAGTGAAGGCTCAAATTGCCATATTTGGCATATGTAATATATATTTTTGTCAATTTTGGCATGATTTTTGACAAAAAATTTGACCCCCTCAGAATCGGTTTTAATGTGTTTTTTTTTTTTACTATTTATGATAACCACAATCAAATAAAAATAAAAATTTGCATTTCTAAATGTTGAAAAAAATTTTTTTTCGAAAATGAGTAAGGGGGGAGTACATGCTTTTTTCCCAAAAAAATTAAAAAAAATGTATTTTCAATAATGCATATATTTGAAGTGCACAATCAATCTGGGGAGCAAAACATGAAAAAAATGCCATCAAACATGAAATTCGGTTCAGTTTTGACAAAGTTATGGGCGTTTGAAATATGGGAGCTATAGATTGGAGAGTTTTACATGTCAAAATTGTTTTACATTTTTGCATGATTTTTGACAACAAATGTGACTCCCTCAGAATCGGTTTTAATGTTGTTTTTATACTACTTATGACAACCACAATGAAATAAAAATAAAAATTGGCATTTCTAAATTTTGAAAAAAAAAAATTTTCGAAAATGAGTAAGGGGGGAGTAAAGGTTTTTTCCCAAAAAAATACAAAAAAATTTATTTTCAATAATGAATATAATTGAAATGCAGAATTAATCTAGAGGACAAACCATGGAAAAAATGCCATCAAACATGAAATTCGGTTCAGTTTTGACAAAGTTATGAGCGTTTGAAATATGGGAGCTATAGATTGGAGAGTTTTACATGTCAAAATTGTTTTACATTTTTGCATGATTTTTGACAACAAATGTGACTCCCTCAGAATCGGTTTTAATGTTGTTTTTATACGCGTTCACAACGTGAAAAGAGTATATTGAGTTTTTGTAACGTCCGTCTTACTGTCCGTCCGTCTGTCCGTCCGTACCATATCTCTACCTCCCAAAATTGTGTAGCTAAAGTCTCCAAATTTGGCAGACGGTGCCTGAGTGACCGCCTCTTAAGATCGAACCGACAAATGTTGGCTATGGCTCCCGTCGCCCCTACGAACTATAAGAATTCTATATTTATCCGAAATAACTTCTGTGTACTGTGAACGAGTATTACGCATTCGTACTTGTTTAAAGCTCATAAGGTATGCATACAATATACATACATACAATATACATACATATACAAATGTAAGGGGTAAACGTTTGAAAATTTGCCCTTTAGATAATACGAATTAAAGAGCCACAAGGCAGTCATTGCAAAAAAACACAATAACATTTTTTACTTTGTGAACAAGTTATATATATATAACAATGTGTTTTTTATGGAAATGTACGTGTTGATTGACTGATTTATTGATTTAATTAACGGCCTAGCATAACAAATAAATATAATTCAATTACGTTACACTCAAATGATAACAAAACTGTGTAAAAAATATATAAAATTGTTTTTTGTTGGTCTCAATAATAAATTGTATTGACCAGATATGAAACTATACCAAGGAATGGGCGTGGCAGATCTAAGGAAAATATTTAATATTACCTATATATGAGTTCGAACTAATGTTTGATTTTCATATTTATATGCATTAAATACAGTTTAGTCAGCTTAACTAAAACAAATCAAAACAGGGCGCACTTTAAATCGTCGCATTTATTCGCTGGACCCCAAAAAGTAGGCAATGGAATTTTGTGCGCAAGTTGCGTTTTGGTCTATTCAATTTAATATGCGGCATTGGTGGCCATTGTGTTGGCCCACAGCGCAAACTTCTTGCAATGTAGACGACGCAACGCTTTTGGCCAGCAGTCGTCGTCTGTGGCTGAGATTGTGAATGGTGTATGCTCCCCAGAAGGAAGGGGGGCGTGGGGGTCTGTGTGGGGGTATGCATGTTGAGGCAGCAGTTTAACAGCGCGCCAGACACGGGTGTGGTAAATTTTTATGATGCCGCAAACAGATGCAAAATAGCCAAGCAAAAGAAAGTCTGATACACACACACACACACACACACACACATCCTGCTAGACAGACGCAGGCTGAGACATTTGAGAGTTCGTCCTGAGTGCAAGACCAAAACAAACACAATGGAGACCGCCTGGGCACCAGTCACCAGTCACTGGCAGTTGCTTAGTTGCTAACTTGGCTAAGACTAAATGACTGCCAAGCTGATTGTTTGTGCTTCGTGCGTGCGTGTGTGTGAGGTATTTCTTGTAACATGTTTATTCATGAAAACAACTGCATACCTTCACATACATATAGAGCACAATAGACCAAGACGTGCTCTCTAAATATGTAGGTGACAATTGTATTTGTGTAAACGTTGTCTCTTTATCAGTGCATACAATGCGCGTATTAAATTATATCATAGTAGGGATATTCCTTTGGGTATTCTTTAAATTATATAATAGAACATTTATCATAATATTTAAGACTGCATACTATTTCATACAATAGGGATATTCCTTCACTCTAAACGTAATCACTATTCACATTTTATTGTATAATGCTTAAAGTGCTCTTTTTTATTTTAACTTGAATACCTTTAGTAACTATATTGCAATTTATTGTTTTCATATATACCAGTTATTTATTTTTAGGAAAGTGTGTTTTTTTACTTTTCATGAACATACGATTTAAAAAAAAAAAAAAGAAATAGGAATATGGACTGTTGTTATTGTAAATAGTTTAATTGAATCGATTAGAATATTTATATAAACATATATAAAAATTAAAATGAGTAAATAAAGTAAAAATAATAGATTTACATAAGGAAAAAATAATGAAACAAAAGATAATTTAACGACTGAACAACAACAAAAACCGATCTTAACAATCTGCTCGTCCAAGTTTTGAGCAGCAGCCGTTTTAATTTTGTTTTGTTCGCCGCCTGCTTAAAGTTAAATTCATTTTATGGGACTTGCCCTAAGTGGTATTAAAATGGAAAAAATTGCAGACGATGTCTCTAATAGCTTTCCACACACACACACACACACGCACACACACACACACATACGTGGGCGAGGAGGAGTGCGTTTATCGCCCTGCTTCTATCATTCTGCGGTTAAATCGTTAAAATTACTTCGTGGCCGTGGTCAAGTTCATAAATCAACGGCGGCCAAATGCGTCGCGTCGCATCGAGTCGTTGTCGTTGTCGCAGTTGGCTAAAAGGAAAAACCGCTAAAACTAACAAGAGCTAAGCGAACCGATAAGCTGCTCTTCGCTGCCCAGCCTAAAGATACTCTAAAGCTACGAGAGCTTGTCATTCTTCCAATGGGTATCATATCTTCCATCACTTCTTTGGAAGTTGTACAAATACTGCTACATATTCGTAAATAATTTTGGATTTTAAAAAGTGCGATACAAATGTATTTTATTTTATATTGAGCTCTTCTATATAACAATCTCCAACTATCTTAAGGGCACCCGCATATCCATATATATTTATATGTACGACAGGCTGTGTGATTCAGCTGTAGTACTCCACTTTTGGCAAGGGCATATGGTGAGCGCCGACCCAAATCAAGAGAAATGAAGTGTCGCTTAATTTGCTGACATTATTAAATGATGATGATAATGACGTTGATGATGACGCTGCGGGTGGAGTTGCGCTTGGTTTTTGGTGATGATAGCCATTTGGCTGGGATTTTAGTTGAATAACAGCTGAAGCCAGTTAAAGAACCAAGCGAATGCAATTGTTAGGCTATAAGTTTACAAATGAACATACAACCACATACACACGCACACTAATTAATATACATATGTCATATTTAACTTGGATTCCAATGCTAAGCAAGAAAAATAGGGCAACTGTTATTGATCTGAGTACATATTGTCTAATGCATTAAGGAGCTCTTACAGAATTTATTTAGATATTTTCTATGTTTAGTGTTCGACTTTGTCTCAAACTTCTCAAACTTAGCTTGAAATGTTTTGTAATTTTTTGAAAATATATTTTTAAATATTTTTCATTACACTCACCGGCATGTTAAACGCACTGAACTGCCCTCGGGCACAATAACATCCGACGAAGTATCCTCGCTGATAAAGTCCGGCGGTATAACAACGTCCAGAAATCCAATCTAGGGCAAAAAAATGGGTTTAACATTCAAAAATTTGACTATATTTATTAAAAAAATATTTGAAAGAAATTATAATTATTAACTGAAGTGTGCAAAATTTGCAATTTTCCGGGAAAAGGGGATTCAAGTGCTTAACCTTGAAAAACGACAGCAACTAATATTAAATAAAGGAACAGAAGGAAAACGGACTAGGCAAATAAAACAGTCATCAGCAAATGGCAGGACAGCAGAGGCGGCCAAATTTACTATACACTCAGCGAAAATTTGCTGATTATGCAGGCGGCCATAAAGCAACAGCAGCAGGAGGAGGAGGATACGACGGGACAAATGTTTTTATGGGCCGAATGGGGGCCCCGAGATCGGTATGCCCCAGGAATGGGTATTACATAACGTAGCTAATGAAATGACGTTAAATAGTTTAGGACTGTGACAGGACAATGGTAATAGAAAACAAGAAAACAAAGCTAAGCGAAGCAAATACAGAAGAAAAGTAAGGAAAATATGGGAAAAGAAAACATAAGACAATTGGGCTACGGTTGCGTGTGCAGCTCTCAGTGCCTTACGGTTGCAGTAAGTACGCCAGCCCCCACCCCTCCCCCCTCACACACACACACACACACACACACACACCCCCATCCCCCAATTCCCTGACTCTATCAACTGCTGCTGTTGTCCTTGTGAGAAGCGTTAAAGTAAAAATAAAAATTAAGGAAGCATGAAATACATTTTATTGGCGCCATAAACTTCACTTGGCTGGACACATGAGTGTACGTGCGTCCACACACACACACACACACACACACTTGTGTATTTGTGTGTGTCTTTCGCCTTGTTTGCCGTAGTTTTCGCTTTCGATTTGCTGCGCTTTCTTTCACTTGGTCGACATGGAGGGGCGCTCGTAAGCACAAGCGGTGGGGGGGGGGGGGCGAGTGGGGGGTGCATTGCATTTGCCCCCTTCAAATGCTGCATGAAATTTTCCCTGGACACTTTGGAAAATTGCTTTTCAGCAGCAGCGCGCATGGAAAATATTTAGAAACATTTTCATTGTCTTCTTAGCTGTAGCATTATTCATTGGCTGTAACCTTTGTTATGCCACTGTTATGTTAAGCAGTGCTCAAAATCATCGAACACACCTACTCACACACATACATATATCGCCACGGCTGCTTTAATCAGCATTCGAAGTAGAGCAAACGATCCAACGGAGAAATTTGGGCCACACTTGCAAGGTCATTGCTAAGTTCATGGCAGTTATACCAAGCGGATAAGCAGTTTTTTTTTTGTTTTTATCGGTTAAGAACTGCAAATTGATCAGTTTTACACAGGGAATGGAATAGAATGGAATTTAAGTAATTTACAAATACATATATTTTTAAACTTTTCTCTTGAAAAAAACTTTTTATTTTCAAAAAGACAAATTTCAAAATCTGAGTTTGTTTTTTCAATAGATTTCGACAGACAAAGTTCTCGAGTAGCTTCCCAGACTTTAAACTCCCACAAGTTAATAAAACAAATAATAAAAAAAAATATATATATTCAAAAGAAATGAAGACATAGATGTGATATAGATATTACAGACTCACCTGACTTTTCATTGGATCCGTATTCAGCTGGCACATATAACCGCCCCGATCCTCTTCGGAAACGGCCTTGATGTGCAGATTCCAGGTGTTCTGATCCAAGTGGCTGACCGTGACACGAGGATTGTGCGTGATCACGTTCTCGTGTATTGCCTGAATGGCTTTTGTGTCGGCCTTGAGCCAGCCCACCTGTGGAAAAGGCGACCACAGAAATGGCTATCAGTTGTTTTTGGTTCAGGGCAACATTAATTAAGCGCTATGTTGTGTGCACTAAATGTGTGTGTGTGAGTGTTTAGTACTTACGCGATAGCCGCCCAAATGGCGCACGTGACAGGTGAAGGTTGCGTCACGACCCACGGCGACGGACACATTCGAAATACTTTCCACAAACTCCGGTTGAAAGGCGCCAATCGCTGCAAATGAAAGAGCGCGGGGGGAGAGAGTGGCAATAAGATATGCGATTAGAATGCGTCTGCGGTGGCTCTGTGTGTGTGTGTGTGGTTAGTTGTGCGAGTTAATGATATCGCAGGCACCGCACGAGCAGCAGCGCCTGCCAAAAACCCGGTGATTTATCGCTTTTAAATGTGCCCGACGCGCCACTTGCCAAGAAGCAGACAGCCAGCAGCCAGCAGCCAACCGGCAGCCAAGTGGCAAGTTGGCTCTTTAATGCAACGCGCGGCTAATTGAAGATCAACAGCCATGTGTTGGCGGCCCGAGCTGTCCCGGGGTTAACTGGGGCCAAGGGGCAGGCAGGCGACATACGCAAATATATAAATAATTTATTGAATCATTGAAAATCAAACATTTCACTTGCAAGTTTCGCAAAAAAAAAAAAGAGCGTAGAAAACAACAACGAACTTTTACAGCCAGAACCATAAAACCCAACCAAAAAAAAAAAAAAAAAAAAAATCAAATAAAATAAAAAAAAAGGTTTCTTGGTGCAGAATGCCAGACAGAGCCGCGCACGAGCGGCGAAGCAGCCGTTGCCGCAACAAAGTGCCTGCAGCCCGCCACGCCCCCCTTCACGCCTCCCGTGGCCGCGTCTTTCTTCCTGGTAATGCATGCAAAAAACTTTTGCCAAACTTGAAATTTAAATATTTATAGACAGTGCCGCTGGCAGCGGCAAGTGCGTCGGCCATCCGCAGCCGCCGAACGAGCCACCCACAAGCGCCGCGCCACTCGACTGCCGGCGTTTGTATTGTGTGCCACTCAGTCAGCGCGGCAAGTGGGGCAAGTGGGGCAAGGGGCAAGCCGGGCGGTAAGTAGAAGAATGTGCTGAATTGACGCAATTGGCCAAAGGCATGATTTATTTCATACTTTTTTCCAAGTTTTTTTCGTACTCCTCCGACTATTTTTTATTATTGAAAAGGATATCATTTGTAGGGCAGTTATGAACTGTTCATTCACACAAATATACATATATATATATATAGGTTTAGTTGTAGTTGTATATAAAAAAAAATGGGATTTTGTTATTTTTGAAAAAAAAATTTAGAAACTGCTGCGTACACATATTTCATGTCTATTATATAATTATTAAAAATGTATACCGAACATACTGAATTAAAGTGAATTATTACAAACTACTTGAGACAAAAAGAAAGAACAAATCAAAAGAAAAAAAATATTAAAATAAAAATAAACTACCTAAACTACCTAATTTCTGCCTGTGTATTGAGCTAAGTCTCGTCAGCCTTGAGCCAATTTATAAAAAGAATTGGTTAACCAGACATCGCCTAATTTCTAAAATATATATTTTCATTTATCTTGTAGTTGCTCAAACAAAACTACAAAATAAAATCAAAAGTAAAAGTAAACGCAACAGAAACGAGAGAGAAGTGTGATGAAAAGGATGCCGAAGATTAAATACCCTTGCGGACGAAAACTTCAAAGTAGGAATCAAATTTGAAAAGCAACAGACAGACGGAGTTGGCTATATCTATCAGGCTGTTGCTGCTGATCAAGAATATATATACACCTAGTTCTTTTTTTTCTTTGTTAGAGTGCACTTCAGAATTTGTTTTGCATTAAATTAATATAAAAAAGTAAAGCTATTTTTATAGCTCTATTTCATATTGTTCATAATTCATCATAGTAAAAAAAAAACAATTTGTATACAAATGTTAAAGGCGTCTTATTTTAAAATGTCGGAGACGTGGTGACGAAATTAAAATACCCTTTGGAAGGGTATAGCAAGTGTTGCTGGCTGCTGTTGGCGTCTGTGGTTGCAGCAATGTTTGCAGCTGGATTTATTTGCATAGATTTTGTTGCTGCAGACTGACTGACTGACTGACTGACTGACTGACTGACTCACTGACTGACTGAGCTTTTCATTAACGCTCGGAGGGCGAGGGTCTTGGCTGAGATTTCGTATCAGACTCAACAACAGCTAAAAGTTCAGGCAACAAAAACAAATCTTTGCTGCAAATTGCAGCAGCACACGCAAAGTCAGAGCTAGACGCCGGACCGGACGAGCGGACATATAGCCAAAGACACCCACATGCACACACCCGCACACCCGCACACCCCCACACACACTCGCAGTGGCCAAACAAGCTGCACTCAAATGTAGTTCCTGCCTGGCTGGCTGCGGCTTGTTTGTCAATCTGTTCAGCTGGATGCCCAACGAGGAGGCCTCAGCATTGTGCCAATGCCAATGAACGTGTCGCCCCCGAGGCTGAGGCCCGTTTTATGTCGCAATGCCCCCTTTGGCAGCGCCGTAAGCTGGTTAGCTGGCCCCCGCGCCCGGCTGCCCAGCGCCGGAGCACTTTGCATTTTCCGGTCACAAGAATTGAAGTTGCGCCAAGTCGCGTGTGCAGCCAAAGTCAATTAACCCATGCCCGTTGGTCAGCCTACTTCCTGGCAATCCCGCCCCCCCCCCCGCACAATCCAGTCGATGTTTTTCACATTTTCGCACGTTATCATAAATTTGGCGTCTCCGCTGGGACTACGAACTGCGGACAACGGACTACGGCGGACAGGGCCTGGCATGCCGGCAGCTTCATTTCAATTTTCTTAGCCTCTCTCCGGCTGTCGCGGATCCATTTTGAGAGTGGATTCTGTGGGCCACGTTGTCACATCGGCAGGGCTTTGCCCGGCGGCACCCAAAAGTTTAAATCACACAACGACAATGAGGATTTACCGAAGCAAATTTATGGTTAAGGACATTGGCAAAAGTTAAGCTTGTATCTGTCAATGTGTGTGTGTGTGTGTGCGAGTGTGCGTGTGTGCTAATAAAGTGTGTGGGACAACAAAATATATGGCACGGTCCCGTGCCACCTCAACCCCCCTCCCCTCCTCCCCCACCTCAAGGTGGGCCCCGACCAAACAGATACAAAGATGCCAATCTGCATGGCACCTTTTTTTATGGCGCGCACACACACAAATCCCGGCGCCAAAGCGCCAATGATAGGTGATAATGGCAAATTTTTTGAGACGCCAGCTGGAATTGAAAGTGGGCGTGGGGCCGCCCACGGCCAAAGCCAAAAGACAAAACTGAAATAAACAGCCCAGACGAGGCGCCGGGCCGGCACTCGAATGGAGATACCCTGCAGCCAGCGCAAATCTTGATTACCCCGAGAGAAAAACACGGCTTTGGGTATTTGTAGAAACATTCTCTTTCTTGCGAAAGACCTTCAACTTATGCTACATAAAATTTGGCGAGTTCAACTTAAGAATTTTCACTTTCCGCTCCATATTGAACACAATAGAAGAGACGCCACACTTGGAGAAAACCTATATTCCAAATGCAGTGTACTCGAAATAGAATTTAAACCGGTTTGCTTATAAGGTTTAAGCCTTATATAAAAGTATATTTAAGTCTATACCTCACTTGACTTAAGAACTAATTCTTATGATTATAACAAATTAGAAGAGGAAAGTTTGAGTAAATCATGTTGAGTATTAAAGGCATGTCGGAGATTCAAAAACAAGATATAGAACTTGTGTCAGAAATTTATTTAGACAATGTTTGTAGTTTAGTTGAACTTAAAACTCCTAATCTTTCTACTGAGTGTTTTTATATGATTTTGGTAGCAATAGATTTATTGGATTTTGAATAGAGGAAATAGTTTATTCACAATTGTAATTGGGACATTGGGGAGCATGAAGAAATTAAAATATTGCCTTAGTCCACAAACGAACACAAAATTAAAAAATGTTTTTCCTTTTTATTTTTTTTTAAATATTTCGATTTTTAACCTTAGCATTTGTCTAAACATGGGCCATTTTTAAATAGAATTGTTCTGATTAACATTTAAAAAAAAGTCGAACGAAAACCTGGCATTGGGAAAAGCTCGGTTCACAAGCCGAACCTAAAGGTACGACATTGGTTTGCACCGTAAAGCAATTTAGCGACAATTCTATGTAATATATATATACATATATATATGTACATAATCAAATTGCCGAGCTAGTCTCTGTTGCCAGTTTTCGTGGGCGTTGAACTACCAATGCGCAAATAGCAAATAGCAAATAACAAATGATGGCTGCAGCAAGTGGCGGCAAGTGGCAGCAAGTGGCGGCCGCGGTTGGTGGCAACTGCGCCTAATGGCCGCCGGCCCGACTCGGGGGCACATTTGCATTTTTTACAAATCGTCGTCTACAACTTGTAGCACTCGCAATTCAATTTGCACTGGCCAACAAGACAAGAAAAAAAAATAAAAATAAAAAATACAGAAGAGAACACAGAAAAATTCAATTTAATGTTTTTTTTTTTTTCAGTCTTAACAAACGTCTTGCAATTAATTGTGCCTTGATTTTTGTTTCACACTTTGAAATGGGTTCGCAGCCCTTTTTTAGTGGGCAGGCATTGCAAATGAGCGACGAGTTGCTTTTAATTGCCAAAGTTTGGCATACCCTCAAAAGGGGCTCGGGGGGTGGCTTACTTAAACTTTCCCCCGGCGCCGTGGGGGTCACTTTTGAATCAGCATGACGTATTGGAATTCACCTTGCATAAACAAATAGCCAATATTTATTTATAGAAAATCTCTTTGATCGAGATGGAATTCATTTGATTTTATTGAATAATATTCCACACAAAACAAAAATGACAAAAATAAAAGTTGAGCTAACAGCAGGTAACAGTCTGAGTCCCTTTGGAGCTCCAGTCAAAAATATCTATACCTAGAAAAGTAGAACACCCTTCGTGGTTCGAACCAATATCCGGCCTTTAGGTTCGATTGTAAACCCGATTTGAGTTTGTCAACATTTTTGGCAGTTATATTTTATATATATATTCACTAAATTTGAAACTTTTTTTTACCTATTTTTGTTTGTACATTTTTATGATCAAATATAGTTTATTTATTATTATTATTTATTTATTATTTCTTATAAATTTAAAGTCAATATTAAGTCTTATTTATATTTTCACGCATTTAATTTGAACTAATTATATTTAAGATTAATTAAATATAAAAATTGACGTTCAATATTGAGTTAAATTTTTTTAATTGAATTGTTTATTTATTTCTAACAATTTTCAAATTTTTATTGGGAATATATTTTTTGTTACTTATTTAAAAGCTATTTAAAATCAGCTCAAATTAAACCTTTAGAGCAAGTGCAAAATTTTATGTGCAGCAAAACATATATATTTTAATATATATATACATGTGTGTGTATGTGTGTGTGAGTGAGCTGTTAAGTACTTAGTAACGAATTTGCGCAACCTTTTTAAGCTAAACTTTTTTCTTTTTTAATACAGCCATGTGTTGCAAAAGTGGCGGTCAGCGCAGCCAACCAGTTGCCGCAGTTGGGGCAAGTGGGGCAAGTGGTAGGTGGGCGCAGTCGGTGTCCGCTTGCGGCTGCTGCGGTCGCGTGCTCTAAAAGCTAAAGAACCGCCGCTGCCATGGCGAGCGTCCTGGCCATGAGTCGTATCAATTAAGATACCCAAGGGAGGACGAAACCGAATGCATAGAATTTGCAAAGTGCCAAAAGGTTTGCTGGCTGGCTAAATGACTAACTGGCTGTCTGTCCGTCTGTTCGTCTGTCCGTCTGTCCGTGCAATATTGCGGTTTGGCTTACAGTTTATTAATGCACATTGCGTATTTGTTTAAAGTGCGTTTGTCTGCCATGTTGCACGTGGGGCAAGTAGCTTATCATTTATAGTCGCTCGGTTCACGTTTCCAATTGCTGCCACATGCTGGGCAATTAATTTGCATTTCATTGATATGCGCACTCACACACACACGCACACAAACTCATTTGGCTGCGCTCACGGAGCGGCCGTCCTCATTTTGCAATATTTGTTTAGGATTATTATCGGTTATTAATGCTGCTGTAATTGAAAATTATTTTCACTTTTATGCTTATCATTATCAGCGGCCATTACAACTGCCGACCGGCAATTGGCAACTCGCAACTGGCAACTGGCAACTGGCAACTCGCAACTCGCAACTCGCAACTCGCAACTTGCAACCTGCACTGTGGCATGGTTTCGTGCTTAATGCATTCACATACGCATTCGCATTGCGTTATTATCGCTGGGGAATTATTGTTTACAGAGATTTAAGCGCCCTTTTTTATTATTTCTCTTTTTGTGCATTGCGTCGTACATCATAAACATACACATGCATACATACACTTAGAGAAAAACGCCGATCTAAATTCAAAAACAAGCGACATGGAATTTTTAATGTTTAAAAAATATTTCGTTTTGCATTTACTTAAATTATTTTGAAAAAAAAAAGTTTTTCTAAAAATAAATGATTTTAGCTCGTTGTCTAAATAACAACAGAGTTATTAAATTAAGTACAAATACTCATTACAAGAATTTTCATACTTGAAATTTGTTCTTAATCCAAATACAACGATTTTTAGATTGTGTTTTCTATTGGAGACTTTTTTTAAATTTTTTTTATACTTAATTTCTACTTAATTTAGCTTTCATGTAATCTAAATTTTGACAACGCTTATTTTTTATTGGCTTTTTCTCTGAGTGTACATATATTTAATATTTATGCACTCCCCAACGCTTTTGCTGTCTGCCCCTCTGCCAATTGTTTGCAGTATTTTTCTTTTTTTTAATTGACGTTTTTTTTTATCTAAAAGAGCAGTTAATTGAACATGATTAAACTGCTGATTGCCGTGCACACCGGTAAATGGCTTTTTGTTAAGTGAAATGTGAAATAAAAAACAAAACATTACTTAACCGGCTTCTTTTAATACATTGTTAAAATTAATATTGATTTCCAAATATCAAAATCATCTAAATTCACAAATTATTAACATAGTTCGCCAAGCTCTGAGTGTCACTTCCATTTTCAAAAAGAATTCTATTGTGGTGTCTTTTCATTTAAGTGAATATAATTCAGAAATTATATTTATTAATTATTTTGCGTTTTGATTTCAATTCATTGAATCAAAAAATGCAATTCACTTCAAATTAAAAACACATACAAAAAATACATTTGTAAAATAAAATACCCTTTTTCACTTTTTAAACAGTGTAAAAATAACTTATAGGCTATTAGCAAGATTTCCATAATAAAACAAATTTAAATTTAAAAACAAAAGACAGTTCGTGTAACAGGGATAATATTAATATGTGTTAAAATATTATTTGAATACCATTATTTTATTTGAACGATCGCAGAACTTAAAAAAACGTTTTGATTTAAATTTAAGTTTAGTAGAAATCCACATGCTTATGAGCTTAATTATGCATTACTTCCGATACAAGTCTGCAAACATTATGAATAAGTTAAAAATTATTTATGTCTTTCCATAAAACTTGTAATCGTTTAATTTATGAAAAAATAAGTTAAGTCCAATAAGATTGCTGTCGTCATATTAATTATTAAAGGTACTTTGGTTTTTTTAAGTAAGCTTCTGAAATGCTGGGCTATTTGACACTTCATCTGTTATGATTACTTTGCAGCGGAAAATGGACAGCCACAGACATTAATAAAAATCAGGTAAAACAGAATTTTTGCACCATTAAATCAAAAGGTAATTTTTTTTGTTCGTACATATGTTGGTATAGGGATCGGTTTGCCTTTCAATTGCAGTCTCCGGACAACGGAAAACGGACTACGGCCAAAAGGACAATGGCCAATGGACAGCGGACAAAGGACAGCGGAGCCTGGTCAATTAAATTTCGCTGTTGTCTTCGTTTGCCGATTTCTGTTTATGCCATTCACTTATTTTTTTTTTTTTTTTTGTTATTTATAGTGTTTAATGCCAATAGCAACGGGGTAAATTTCCAGCCGTAGATGACAGACGGGACGCATGACATTGCATTTAATGCCAGTGTCATAAAATATATGTTTTACATTTAACTGTATTTGACTGTGGTATACAAAACTAGAAATGTATAAAAATCGAATTAAACTTATTTTTAAATTTCTTCTTCGTAAAAAATTATTACGCACCCAAAATTTTCAAATCCCAACACTCCTTTAAATATACAGCAAGTAGTCAACACATTAGCTATTTTACGAATTCAATAATCTTGACTCAAATATTCTCCAAATATAATAAGCAGTCACAAAAAATAATTAATTATAGGCAGAATATGTTGACAGTAATCCACGTCCCGACCACTGTGCATTGGTTAATGAACATGCAAAGTCGAACACAAAATAATTAAGCAGGGCTCAGAAGTTAATTTTCAATAACGTTGATGGCCGACATTAAAAACATTAAAAATTGTTCGCTTAAAATTTTATTTTGCAAGTGCCCTTTGTCTTTATTATTTTTATTATTTTCTCAATTGCATGGCTTTTATTTTTCAAACAATATATTTTTAAACTCAATCCTATTAGTATTTTTTTTTATACCAGCAGTAAAGCCATTTAGTCTCTTTATATTTATTTTTTTGATATTTAATATGTTTATGTTTACCGAAAAATAACCGACATCGAGAATTTTTCCACCAGTTATGTAAGTATTGTTTGGTTAGAGTACATTCAGAAAAAAAAACATCATTCAAATTGCAGATAATAGTGCATTTAGTATATTTTGATTTCTTTTAAAAATATAAAGACCAATTCGCCTTTGATTATTCTTAAATGAAGAATGGAAATTCTTGATTTTATGATCAAGTCTTCAAATGAAAAATTCTTGAATTAAGTATGAAAAATTCAAAAGACGAATATTTTATTCAAAAAGGCGTGAGTAACAATATTTTCTTACATGAAGTAATGAATTTGAGACTTATGTATATTAAGGTATTTTTAGGATTCAAAATATTGTTTTGAAATAGGAATTTTGGAATTTTGGATTTTAATTTAAGAACAAAACTGTTTTTTTATTTTCTGGGGATAGCAGAGCTCGAGTATTGTCAAGCTCCTCCCCCTAAAATGAGATCAAACAATGCTGTTTTAATCAGAGAGAAGGAATATAGAATTTTGTTTGTAATTTTTTCCAAGCCTCATCGTGTATTTCGAATTAACAAGCGCGAGTTTTCTTACTATTTAGACCTATAGACCTGCAGTAAAGTATGCTACAAAATTCATATATGTTTGTGTATATCCTTAATGTTTTCCACAAAGTGTTATCACAAACGCTGCTATTTTTCCTCAAAATGTTTGAAGAATAAAAATTATTAATTATTATTATTAAAAAATATCTCAAAAAAATAGTTCAGGGATTGCCAGAGATGGCTTTTATTTATTAACGTTTTCAGTCTTAGCTTTTACCTTCGATGAGCGCCACTATCAACAGAACCACGATCAGCATTTTATCATTGCGATTGATGAGAACCAGATAATAGCGATAAAGATGCAGCTTTGAAATGAGGCGCATTTGATATTCTTAACTGGGCTTCCGTTTGCTGATTTCTATTTGTCAGATTATGCTGCTGGGATTCAAAAGTTGTTCAAATTTCTTGTCTGAGCTGTGGCACTGCCTTCAGACATTTGGGCAATTCAAGCGGACCGAGTGCCTCAAAGAGCACAAAACCATTTTTCCACACACTATGCAGTTGAGTACAGTAAAAAAAAAAAAAACACACGCACACTGTCGCTAATTGGCATTAATATTAAGCTACGTTTGTTTTGTATTTCTCTTCTTCTTTTTTTTTTTTTTTTTTTTTTTTTAGTGCATTCCAAGAACCGAAAACCCGCGCGAAATAGCGAATTTGATGTGAATTCGTGTGTGCGCCCAAAGAGCCTGTGCAGCGTGAAGCCAACTGGCCGATGGCAACGGTGTTGATCAACTGAAAGCGCAGCAGCCTCGCTGCCGCGGCCGTACAGCATCACGAACGGCGAGCCGACGGGCCGTTCGGCTCTGGGCGAGGGCTCATCGTCGGCTGTCGTTTGCGCGGCCGTTGGATGCTGGATGCTGGCGCCGGGCCGAGCGGTTTAGCCGAGCGAACGAGCTGCGAAGCGTGGCTGCCAATTGTCGAAGTGGATTTTCGAAACGAATGGCATCCACCATGTGCCGCTTGGCATCCACACGGCTGGCACGTGGTGGAACGCATCGCTTGTGGACGACAGCGGCGCGACGGCGGGCCGGCAGCGACCGTTGGCACATGCGCAGCGTGCCGCGAGGGAGGAGTGTCGTCGACGCGTGCTTCTGACAAATGGTACGACAATTGCTACAAGCTGTGGTGGCATTTGGCGGCCTGGGTTTGCGGCAAGCAGCAACGCGGTTGGGCGCCTGAGTCGTCCTCGTCGTCGTCGTCGTCGTCGTCGTCGACGGCCCGCTGCTTGGGAGACCAGGCCAACGGCCAGGCGCTTCGGCAAGTGCTTCGCCTTTTTCTGGTCGGCTATCAGGCACGGGCCAAGCCACAGCGGGCCACGGCCTAATCAACATGCCAAAAGGTACAACGACTGCGGACGAAAGCCTGCCATTTACTGGTTGATTAACTGCCGCAAGTGAATATCTGAACCTGATGCTGAAGCTGACCCCGCGCTGATGCATAGATTTTGCTGCAGCCGCAATTGTCCAGGCCAGGCGAATGCGTCAATCATGCGACCGAATGCCAAAAACTTTTAGCCCACAACTTGGCCAACTGAAAGTTTTTAATGCGAATTGCGTTTTGCAATCAGCGCCAGAGAAACAAGCCAAAGGCATGAGAGCGAGGGGGGGGAAGAGGTCAGTGTGAGAGAGAGAATGCCATTCATATTGATAGCATCATAATTTTCAATTCCAATAACACAAGCTGAACATAGCTGAAATTTAATTGAACCCCAAGTTTTGCCGCCAGAGACAAGGCCAAGAGCCGAAAACATGTCCGTGGCCCAATCGAAAATCTCAAGTTGTCTTAAAATGAAATTGAGCGCATAGCGGCGGGACGTGAGCCGCAAATGCCGCAAGAGGCAAGAGGCAAGAGACAAGAGGCAGCAGGCAGCATCAACTTGTGCATCAGCGTCAGGAGCTGACAATTCAAAGTAAGGCTGTCAAACCTGTCGCAAAGTGGCTTAATTATCCAATAGACGATAGACGTGATGCTGCCAGCCAAGCGGAATGGGACCAGCTCCGGCCAACGTCTAGGTATTAAACTTGTCAGCGAACAGCGAGTGTCACTCATATTAAATTATGAATAGCGTCGCGCAGACTTGGCGCCAAAAATCAGCCGGCAGAATTTGGCAATAAATGTAACTCAATTAGGAATGGTGCAAGTTTTCCGGCCTGTCAGCTAACCCCCACCATCCCACCCCCCCCCCCCCTGCACATGTAATTATGCAATTTTTCTTCGTCTTGTTTTCAACACAAGTTTGTCTAATGCAATTGCAGCAGATTGGTTTTTTTGCTCGGCTAAGGAAATCAAAGTGCGTATGCAAAACTTTGACAGCTCCAAAAGCTGCAATTATGGCCAGCACAAAAGGGTCTGCAGGGGGAGGTGGACGGGGGGGAGCTGCAGCTAACAGCAGCGCATATGCTGCTGCAATAAAAAGTTGCTGTGACAAAAGAACCAAAAATATACTAAAAAAAAAACATAAAAATACAAAAAAATAACAAAAACAAAAACAACAAGCGACGAGCTGAACAAAGAAATCAAAAACTTTTGTTTCTAAAACTCATGTTGAAATCCGCACACGTTCACACACACACACACGCACAGCCAAGGTTTGTGGGTGAATTTTGGATTTTGGAAAAGTGTTGCCGGCAGCGGCAGCGGCAGCAACAACAACAACAACAAAGAGACACATGCTGCAGCTGTAATAAGCATGGAACGGCTGCGAAGTTGTTGGTTTCTTGGTTGTTAGGTGTTAAAACAGGCGGAAGTTAGAGGCCATGTACTCAGAGACAAGCACAGGGACAGGCTCAATCTCAGCCCAAGTCGGCGTCGCTGTCGCCGTCGCTGCCGCAGTCGCAGTCGCTGCCGCTGCAGGTGCTGCGACACCAGGTACGAATGGGGTATTTAAGGTTTGGGTGTGTTTACGTGCACGTGTGCGCCAGACTCATGTACTGAGTACGTGTGCCAAACTGCTGGCAACAAAGTGCCAACATGTGTGTGTGTGTGTGTGTGCGTGGGTGTGTGTGTGCTGCCGTGTAGTCACACATTTCAATTTGCATGTGTTAGCAACAAACTTTTGATAAGTGTTACTCGTATTACTTCAACATACACAACCAAGAGACAGATACACACACACACACACACACACACACACACGTGCACACACCCACTTGCTAGAAATTGAAACTTATTGTCAAAAACTCACATAGGCACTTCCACTCGCACATACATCAATAACTATGAGTACATATTGCCACAATTACTTTCAGACACTACGTGATGTAGGCACGGCAATAAAGCAGAAAAGCCTGAAAGAACAGTTATGGGGGCAAAAACTAAATACCCTGGCGCATATATTGAAGATGTGTGCTATATATCTATCTCTGACCGATCGCTTCCTTAGAAGGCTATAAAGTAGTTAGTTATAGTTAATTAGGGTTTAGTTATAACATCTTCCAAAACAAGAATATTTCCATTTTTTTTTTTAATGTTATAGCAGTCCAATCCGACAGACAGAAAAATCTTTAAGAAGAGGGAAGAGACAGACAAACACTAAGCGGAGTCTTCTGCTGATACTGTTTAGGAATATATATATTTATATATTCCCGCTGCAAAATTACAATTTCTTATTGTACTTCTGGCTGACATTAATATATGTTAGATATACCTATTCATCCATACCAAATATTTTAAAGCTTCAAATGCAAAAAGCCTCAAACTTTCAGTCAGGCAATTAAGTTGTAAAAGAAATCAAAAAGTAAAAAGTACTCTAGTTTTTGGTGAGTCAGTAATAAAATAAATAAATAAAATATATTTCCTTTTTTTATAATATAATATACAAAGAACTTCAGGGAAAATTTATTTTCAATAATGCACCTATTTCAAATACCGAATCAATCTCTGGTACAAATCAGGATCAAAAAATCATTAGACATGAAAATCGGTTCAATTTAGACAAAGGTATGACATTATGAAATATGGAAACTATGGATCTGAGAGCTTTACAAAAATTTGAGAGCTTTCTGTAAAAATTTGGTCTTTCTTGCTTTGAAACTGACGGCAATATATGTATAGATTTTAGATAATTGCCACACGCCCAGGGGGCGTATCCAAGGAATCTTACGATTTTATCTGACGCGGTTGTGCGTCAATATATATATTTTAAATTTCACCTATAGTACCGGCGAAAATACGAGCGTTTATACGAACGGACAGCAAGACGGACATTGCCAAATCCAATATACTCGTTTCACTTCGTGAACGAGTAAAGAAGCATGCCGTCTCTTATCAATACTCAAAAATTTGTGCGTGCGTTAAGCATACCAAATAAATATATGAAGAATATTAATATTAATAAAAATATAAAATTCAAAATACATGCTTGCAACACGTTCAGCATTTAAAAATGTAAACTAACATAAAAAAAAGTGGGATATACACTTGACCATGACGGGACTCGAACCCGCAATCTCCGGATCCGAAGTCCGACGCCCTATCCATTAGGCTACACGGCCCACACGTTTCCATAAAACAAGAGGCTGTGAAAAGCTTCAAGCTGTAAGAACATGAATGGAATGCAAAAAAAAATTTGCGATGAATAAATAATAAAACCATTGTTGGATGGAAATGTGAAAATAATTCCAAAATTTAAAATTCAAAAAATTTTAATTTTTGCAAAGATAATTGGCTTTTAAATACAATTGAATGTAATATATTCAGTATGGCCAATGAATTAATTAAGCTGACAATGCAGACACAACAAACATACATACATATTATATATATGCATATATATATATATTAACTTAACGCAAATTAAAATGAAACACCTGAAACACCCTGTGAGCAGTGTTGCCACTTTTTTCGGAGCTTTAAAGAAATTAAAAATGAAATTATAATAATAATTGAGCAAAAATATTCAACTAAATAAGTAAATGAACAGCAAATAATTAATTGTACTGAGTAGCTGCGCGTGCAACTTAAAGCTTGTCAAAAGTATCGATACCTGTGCTGTGACCCCCGGAGCAGGTGGCACGGGCAGGCCGGGCCAGGGCCCCTAAGTGTGTGTGACAGGCGCATTGTCCGTTTGCAAAATTATGCACATATCCTGTAAATTTAAGAATGCCATCAACACACACATAGAGAGCGAGAGGGGGAGGGAGGGTGTGTGTGTGTATGGCAGACAAAAGGCAAAACAAATTGAGCGTTTGGCAGGCATATGCGCAACATATGCGACATGGCTGGTGGCAGGGCAGATGGGGGCTCGTTGCCGGGGACTGCTGCGGGGGTGGGGGGCTGTGGTGGTGTGGGTGTGGGTGTGGGTGTTGCTGGGTGTCTGCTACACAAGCGACCACATTTACAGCTGCAACATAAAAATTGTTGCAGCTTTTTTCCAGTGCGACGTGTTATCTCGGCTGTGCGTCATTTCACACCGAAACGACACCGACCGAGACGCGGCTGAGACGCGACTGAGACGCGACCGAGACGCGGCGCGGCGGCAGCACGAAGGCAAAACACAAAGCAAAATCTGACAATAAGTGTGAAAATGGTTGCGCCTCGGTCGGCGTCGCTGCCGTTTCATGCAAAACTAAAAGAAAAATGTTTAAATATTTCCTGCTTTTTATTGTGGTTACTGTTATGCCACACAGACTTGCCACCTTGCGCGCAGGAGGGGGGGAGGCGGGGGTTGGCATGCGAACTGTGCAAAAATCAAAAGGCAGCAGCGGCAGCTAAAAACTCGAATGTTGCACAGAGCGAGAGAAAAAACGAAACGAAAAAAAAATATATATATATGGCAACACTTTCCGTGTGTTGCTTTGTCGTCAACGCGCCGTTTACTCTTGCCATTGTTGTTGCTGCCGCTGCTGCTGCTGCTGCATCCACGCGCAAAAATATGAAAACTTTCGACAGGAAACAGGAACTGATAAGGCTATTTTCGCCAGGCAGCCGCCTGTCGACGCTGCGCCCCCCCCCCCCCTCCCCGTCGGTCCCCTCCCTTAGCTCGTGTCATTTGCGTTGCTCTTGTTCCACTTGCTTTTCTTGTTGTTGCTGCCGCTGTTGTTGGTCGCTTTGAGCGTTTTGACGCCATCGCCCAAACTTATTGTGCAAGATTTATTTTAGCCTCCGCCTTCAGCTTGCGGCCCCGCCAACAGTTCAACAGCTCTGGGCTACGCCTGGCATGCCAACCTGTTTCGCATTTGCACCTCTTCCAGTTGGGGGATCGTTAAGTTATTGCCGCGCCCACCCGCTAGCAGGCAGCCCATTGTCACGCTGACAGCCTGGCATACCCTGATAAAGCATCAGAGATGGGCGCGTGGCCTAATTGCTATCCACCAATAATATCGATTTTCGCCTCTCAAATTGATTCTATACAATTTCGATAAAAATTAAATTTAAAAAAAAAAATGATATATTTACATATACTTGCAATTCTCAAATTGTTATTTTACCACCTTAATTCTAAATTAACTAATGGAAACGCAATATTGAGAAATGTGCTGCCTACTTTTAGGCGCAACATAGATTGAACAAGTTCACCTTATTGGGATCATTTGATCATTTCATTTGACACAACACTAAAGTCAACTATTAGCTAATTATCATAACAATATATTTTTTCATATTTTAAATAGAATTTCGGACATGGCTAAAACATTATTATAGCCACATTTCTTTTATTTAACTTATTTTAAAAGTAAGCAGAATGTGTAAATAATTTAAATAATTTAAAATCAATTTAACAAATATATAAAGTTCTTAAAAACATTTAGTGCAACTGTTTTTGTATGTTATTGTCTGTGATTGTCTGGAGCTTTTTCTTCTTAGTTTTTAAGTCTATGGGTCTTTAAATGTATATTTAAATGAGAACATTAGATTAGAATTTTTTTTAAGGCTAAGAGCCGAATGAAAAAAAAAACATGTTTCGTTTTGCTTAGCTTGTTTTGCTTTTTCGATTCTTTTTTTTTTTTGTACATATACTTTGTAAGTAGTTCTCATAGTCGTGTCACGGCACGCGTCCATTTCGATGGAGCACGAACAATGTTGTGTGCCCTCAGCAGCAGTTTTGACGCCACGTTGTATCTTTGGCAAAGTTTTTCATGTCGCTTGTTGTCTTCTGGCTGTTGTCTGTTGTCACTCATTCTCGCATTCGACAGCAGCAACTGTTGCAAGTTGCACATTTTTATGATGGGTGCGATACGAGGCATGTGTCCGCAACCGTGTCCTGGCGCCCCAAGTGCGAGTTGGAGCGCCGGTTCCCATTCCGTTTGCTTTGTTTTGTTTTTTTTTTATCTGGCACCAATGCGGTTTACATTTCATCAATGTGCGGCCGCAATTTGCAAGTTTTATGAGCGCTCTTTGCTTCTGTTTTCGTGTCCTTTTTTGGTTTTTTGTTTTTGTTGCCTTGTCGTTTTTTGCGGCCTGTTCACCTTGGCTTTGTAGCCGTCGTTAGACTAACAACAATGAAGGCCATCATGAGCTGGGACTGGCGCTGCCTACTTAGCCGGCTTAGGGCCTTAGAGGGCGGTTTAAAGCCGCAACTGATTTAATTAAATAAGTCACCCGGCCGATGGCAGCCAGGTAAGCCATACAAAAGCCATTCCATTAGCGCGACCTGCGATCCGCGAACTGCCATCCCCGCAGCGGAGACAAAAGAAATCTGCTTATTTAGTAAACACTTTAGCACTGCCGTTGGGCCAATAAAGGCGACGTGGCATCGTCGCGCAACGAGTGCAACATAAAAATACGACCATGAATTAACGTTAAAACATTGCCAAAAAGGCAGCCGGGCTGGCGGGCTAGCGGGCTGGCGGGCAGCCGGAGTCAGCCGGAGTCCTGTGCCACAGGCTCCTGTTGCCGCAAACAAACACATAAAAATGTTGTGGACGCACCGCATGGCATGGCCGGGTCTGGTCTCGACTGGTCTGGTCTGGCTCTGGCTCTGGCTCTGGCTATAGCTGGCGTGAAAAATCATTTAATTTACTACACAAACACAAAGAACAGCGCAGGGACAGCGGCGGCAGGACACGCGGCGACGGGCCTAACAAAATGAAGTAGGTTTCATTTAATGGACTGCACGCGAGCTCAGTGCAAAGATGTTGGCAATGCAAAGCTAAGCCCAGTTTTGCGGTTGGCTAACACACAGCAGCGCACAACCGCACACCCGCACACCCGCACACACGCACACAAACACACCTCGACATGCAGCACAGGCTCATGCATCTGAGCGCCGCTGAAAGCGAAAGTGTTGAAGTGGTTGCATATGCAACTGGCCCCGCAGCCAGCTGGCAATTTATATTGTCCACCCGCATGCACTGAGAGAAACAGCTGGCAGCCTAAGGCAAACACAATCCCTTTATAATCCCTTTACAATCCCTTTACGTTAAAGTTTACCAAAACATAATAAAATCAAATACAAGTATGCTCCGATTCAAAATAGATTATTTTTATATTTTATTTAGTTTTAGTAAAAGATAAAAATATTAAAAATATATTTCATTTATACAATTTAGAAAAACATTATTTAATTTGAAAATTTAACCATGTATATATTATGTTTATTGACTTCTGGGCGTACTATTAAATATTCTCTATTTTCTAGTCTGCAAATGAAAAAATCATAGCAAATAACAAAATCAGAATTTCATTAACATCAATCAATTTAAAACCAAAAACTCATTTAACAAAGAGACAATTAAATAAAATAGTAAATATATATGCATGTGTCTATGGAGCTTTAACTTTTGAGCTTACAATTCATTATTTTCCATTTTCTAATTAACAAATAAAATTGTTTTCCATTTCTAGTCCATTTCTTGTGCTTAAAAATGTTAATTCCATGAACATCAATCAATTTAAAAACATCAACACATTTGAAAAATAAAAAAATGTAAGTATGTATTAATAAATGGCACTGTTTAAATAAATAATTAATAATGAAATAATTACATATTTCGTGAAGTATCATGCATTTAAAATATTCCTTCAATTTAGTGTAATTGCCAATCTCAATCCATTTCAGTACACATCTGTTGAGTTAGGTTCTGAATATTGCAATATATTTTGCAGTTCGCAGTGGTTGTTTTCTCTCTCTGAGTTGCTGCTGCTGGTGCTCGGCTAATCCGGCTGGCGGCTGTTGCCGGAGGGAGAGGGGGCTTTAGGCTGTTGCGAACAGCAATCACTTGCCTGGACAAACAATAACAGTGACACTTAAGCAGCTGAGTGTCCGGCTGACTAGCCGTCCGTCCGGCACTTGTGCAGCCGGCTGTCCTGTGTGCAATGGCGGTATGAAATACTTATATCAATATTTGTCCAAGACATATCACAGCAGCTGAGAACTCGCTGCGTCCGGACTGCCACGCACGCACGCCCAAATACCAAACAAATCCCACGTAACTGCTGAACATAAGCGCTCCAACTGGAGCTCGAGTTGGAGCTGTGACTGGGACTTGGACGGGTGTTGTGGGTGTCAAGTGGAGAGCTGTGCGGAGGGGGGGGGACTTCCGTTTCAATGCTGGCCATAACCGTTTGCCGGCAGGCTGTGCAAATATTTTAACATTTCCGACATTTCGACGACACGTTGAAAGGATTTACAAAAAACAACACGGGGTGGCAAGACATTTACGTCAGCTAGCGGCTAACGGGCCTATAAAAACCAAACAGCGATGTGTTGCTCTTGCTGTTGTTGTTGTTGTTGACCGATCGCATGGCTCCGCAGCAGCAACAGCAACAGCAACGACAACAACAACAACAACAAAGGTTGGTCAAATATTTGCACAAATGACAAAATGACTGTTCGATGGCCAAATGGAACGTGCAGGCAGCAGAGTGCGTCGAATATCATGGATTCAATAAACACTTCAAATATAAACTTGACGATTTATTGCGACTCCATGTGTGCGTGTGTCTGTGTGTGTGTGTGTGTGTGTCATATTCGTATGACAGTTTGCTGTGTCTAGTGGGCAACGCGTCGTATACGCAATGAATTATTAATTCGTCGCCCGGGTCCGTGTGCGCTCTGCACGTTACGCCAAAGCATTTAACTGCTGACAAATGATAAATTTATTATTTACCAGCAGCACACACATAGAAATTGAGGGAGCCGGAGCGTGTGTGTGTGTGTGTGTGTGTGTGTGTGTGAGCGAGACAACTGCCATTGCATTTGCTAGATTAAAATATGTTTTAATATTTGCTTTCTTCACACTTGAGCGTCGCAACGCACGCACACACACACACACACACACACACACACGTAGCAATAACCATATTGGTCTACGCTGCTTATCCTTGTTGGCCAGCATGCGATAATCACGCACCTTTTGATTAATTGCCAACGCGTCAGAGCAGTTGACTTTAAGTGACGCGTCGCAACGTCCAAAAAGCCCCTTGAAAGCAGCCCCTCCCCCCCCCCCCACTTCCCCCTGCAACAACCGACCTACGCATCTACACTCGGCGAAATCGTAAAGCTTTGTTCTTTAAATTGCAGGCTTATAGCATTCTAAAATATGCTTGGATAAGCTAAAAATTATTCTTGATTTCAATAAGAACAAAATTCTTAAATTAGGTAATATTCACTTTAAGTGAAATGGGCGTTTTTGGTAATATAGTAGATAATATATTTGTAATATTCTCGAAGTGTATGTTGGCAATCTATATATATGTAGATACCGTGTATTTGGCGAAGGTGAACGCAAACGTGACGGCTAAGTGCAAGTTCAACAACGCGTTGCAAGTTTTCTTATCGCCGAGCGAAACTAACAAAAGTTGTAAGTTTTGCTTCGCACCTTTGTGCGTTCCTCACACACACACACACACACATACCTACACCTACACATATATATAGACTGAGCCGGGGCAGCGCACACAGACGTGTCCAAATCGCTGCTCCAGCGCTTATCACGCCAAAGTATGCGCGAATCCTTAATTACGCGCGCCTCGACTTCAGCTGCGCTTACTGTGGGCATTTGCGATGTGGTGGGCGGGGCAGGTGTGCTGTTTGGGTCGCCACAATATTTGCATAGTTTGCAGCAGTTTGACGTCTGTGCTCTCTCTCAACGGGTTCTCGCAGCTTTGCTTTTTGCTATTAAAAAATCATAGGAGAGCTCATTTTCACTCAAACTAAAATGCCATAAAATAGTTTATTATTAATTTGACTAAATATTGATTGGGGATTTTATTTAATTAATTAGTCGATGTGCCTTTCCAGAGTATTCGTTGCGTTTGCATTGAATAATTCCGCATTTTAAAGTTGGGAATTATAGTGTGCCCCTGAAAGTATGCTGCATTAATTGATGAAAACGGTGTATGCATAAAGAACTGAAACAACAATTGTTTGTAAATATTACTTATTATTTAATTGGATAAAAATTTAATTAGCATAATTAATATAATTAATAAAAAGAATACCAACCCATTCTCTTTTTACCCCACATAGGTAAGGTCTTATGTAGTACAATAAAAATCAACTGGTTCAAATAATTGTATTTATTGTATGTGGCATTAATTAATATCTTTTGAAAAGAACTGAAGCAACAATTGTTTGTAAATATTACTTATCATTCAATTGGATAAAACGTAGCTATTTAAAAAAAATTAATTAGCATAATTAATATAATTAATAAAAAGAATACCAACCCATTCTCTTTTTAAGCCACATAGCTAAAGTCTTATATAGTATAATAAATGTCAACTGGTTCAATTTTATTTAATTGTATTAATAAGTACGGAATTCAATATAAAAATATATTGTAATCTTTTGAAAAGAAATGAAGCAACAATTGTTTGTATATATTACTTATTATTTAATTGGATAAAACGTAGCTATTTAAAAAAAATTAATTGGCATAATTAATACTATTAATAAAAATAATACCAACCCATTTTCTCTTTTTAACTCACATAGGTAAAGTCTTATATAGTATATAATAAAAATCAACTGGTTCAAATAATTGTATTAATAATATTAATCAATATAAAAATATTTTATAATCTTTTGAAAGTCTTAATATTGATTTTTTGATTGAGAAAATAAGAAGTTGAGAATTACAATTTAAGAAATTTCACTTTTTGCCAGTTGAGCTGTTCAAGTGAAGCAGGCAACTGAATAAAGTTGAAGGTTCGAATCCCAGGCTAATTTATTGCCGATATTTGTGTAAATGTAAATAAAAGCAATTGCTTATTTTTGCAATTTTTTTTTAAATGTATATATAGATTCAACATATTCCCATTTTCACATGAAAAAAGACAAAATATTGCTCACTCAACAAACTAACAATGCTGCTTGTTTTCTTGATACTATTACAAAATGGCAATAACATTATCACACACTTAACTTAATTGAATTTAATAAAAAACCCAATAAAATTTGGAACATTTTGGGCGTCTTTGTCTTGGCCTAAACTGAATGTTAAAAAGTGCCAAAAATATGTTATGTACTACATAATTTAATTTATAATCTATACTATAAGTAATACATGTACTTTAAAGCGAACAAAAAAAGTGGAACAAAATAAAATGAAACCAGATGCCCCGTGCCCCGTTTTGCCCAGGCGGAGGCCGTGTTGTAGCCGTTATCATAAAACGATTTTCTCATTTATAAGTAAGTAGAAACAAAGCGTCGCCGTAGCCATAGCCTTGGCATCGGTATCGGCATCGGCTCACCAGAACGTGCGGCATTTGGGTAAAAAAAACCAAAAAAAAAAAGGAAAAACTTAAATTATGGCAAATCAATTGCCAGGGCGCCGGTTCCGTAGCAAGTGGTAAAGAAAACATAACCAGACCCGGTGCCAGAGCCAGGGCCGTGCTGGGGTGCCCGTGGAACCAGCTGCTGTGCTGTGCGCAGGCAGCCAGCGAAAGGACCGCTCGGAGTATCAACAAACATTTACTTTTAGCCCCCGGAATGGGTTGTGCCCGTGTCTGCCTTTTGCTTTTCTACTGTTTTTGTTTTCATTTTGCTTCTTTTTTTTTTTTGCTTGCCTCTTTTTTTTTGCCATAAAGCACATTTTATTGAGTTGTCGAACTTAAGCACCAAACAGCCAAAAAAAAAAAAAAAAAAACAAAGAAGAGAAAAAGAAAATGCCAAGCTGGGGCCAACACAAAGTGTGGGGCAATGTGTTGCATAGACGGCTCAATAATGTGCCAGGCAGGGCGCACACTTTGGACATGTGCAACACAAACGGGGTCCAGGCAATTGGCAACATTTTGGCAACAACCCGCACCCGCACATAAGGACTGATAAGTATTTGTATCGTCCCGAATCGCGACAGCCCCCTCTTCAATATGTGTGTGTGTGTGTGTGTGTGGCATGTGCCCTGCCTGTGTGCGTGTGTACGTAATCGTTTACAGCTGCTCGAATGCGCAAATAATTTGAAACGAATGTGCTCAAATGTTCATACGCAAAAGCTACTGCCATTCTACCGTTTTACCATTTACCATTTACCCATGCAACGCAATAAAGTAAGCGACCCACTTACCATGGGCCCAATACGTAACTGACAGCTCAAAAATAAACATACATAATTTAAAGTGCTACAGATTTGAAAAAGGTTTGCTGTTTAGATGAGAGTATTTAATCAGATACTTTAATATCAATTTTACTTACAATTGTTGTTTTAAATAAAAACCGAATCAGATACAAAATATATTCATATTTTAAGTAATTAAAAAATATTTATATTTTTACAGAAATACTCAACATACTTAACGATTTGAAAAGAATCCTAAAATCAAACTAAGCTAAAAATTCGAAGTTAGCCAAAGTTTTGAATTATATATACTAATAATAAAAATGAAAAAATTAGTAAGTGTAATGGTAATAAAAATAACATTAACAATTGATAATTTACATACCAATAATAAAAATTAAAAAACAATTAGTAATTGAAATAGTAATAAAAATAATACTAACAATTTCCGTACACATTTCATAAGGCTATTGAAAACACGTTGTAAATTAATAATGTTTGCACAGGTAAACTCAATTTTGTGCCACTGTGCGCAATGTATGGCCTTGTGGTAGTCTGTTTTTGTGCTCCAGTTTTTGCACTCCTTGACTGCGCGTCTGTGCGCGTCTGTGTGTGGGTGTTTGTGTGTGTGTGTGGCTCATTAGTACGAGTACTATTACAAGCACATTGCTTCGTCATAAATGACTGACGCCATCCCAGAACACAAGCGAAAGCACAAACACAAACGACAGCTTGTCGTTTTGCCCCTCCAACATTACCGAACGGCGCCCCCGCCCCCGCGCCCCTTCTGCTCCGTGGCGTCTCTGTGGGGCCATTGTTTTGTCATATTTAAAAATGAATTTACGTTCTTCTTACGCAGCCTTTGGTGCCTTAAGCCATCAATAATTTACTTTTTTTAATGGCCAAAAATGAAGTTGAAGAAGCAGAACGCCCGGAAGGGGGGGGGGCGGGCACTACGAAACTTGGGGACACTTCTGACAGAGTACAATCACATGTGATACGCCTTAAGCTCGGCTTCCTCGAAAATACGGCACTCTATTAATTGCTGCGAACGAACTTTACATAAACTTCGGACTGGGCGATGCAATTAAAATGCTGCCAGCCAAGGGAAATGAGAGGAAGAAGAAGAAAAAACGTTAACTATGTGGCAACACTGGAGCGCTTTGGTTAGCGGGTCATGCGATATGCTTGTTGGCCGTTTTAATTGTGCCATTGGGTCCGGTGGTTAACTTAAGGACGAATATTTAGCCAGTCATAAAAGATAAACAAAAACGAGAGGATCCAGCCACGCCCCTTCCCCACCAGTCTCCGTTTTAATGCTCTCACAGAGTCTGTTTTTAATTCGTTACGAAATATGTAATCCCTTGTAGGAGAGCTTTTTGATGGCATAAGCCATATTTACTCTGGATAATCGTCAAGTGTTTATCCTTCTTACATAGCTCAATTTACCTCAACCAAAGTATCGAATTATAAATAAATAAATAGTTTTAACAGACATTTTTTCCTTTTTATATAGCAAACAAAAGTTTATACTTTTTATTTTAAAACCTTCGAATTTGTATATAGGCAAGATTTGAATTAGGATTCAATAGCTTTATGATGTAGAAAGTGGATGATATAGCGGGCTCATGATTAAATTTAATGTTTCTGCGAGAGTATTTAATTTTCGGCATCTGGAGTTATATTTTTGTGTATTTTTGTTTTATTGCGGATTACCAGATTACCCGACTTACAAGTTAACAAGTCCATTTTGTCAGGCAGCGGAAGGCAGAGTACTTTCCGTGTAATGAGCTGCGAAACGCATTGAAAACGCAAACGATGGACGCGTCCAAATCAATTGCAACTGATTTTAGTATGCATCAAGCGTTTTACAACTATTTTTCTTAACGCATTTTATTAGCGCTAAGGGAAACGGCGCCCGGATCGGAGCGTCCCCCCGTGCCCAGGGGGCGGATGACCACCAATGGGTCCGCCGGGGAGGGTGCCGGGGAAGGGCCACGGCACGTACTCATTTAAATCGACGCGCCTGACGAGCTAATGGTGTTGTTGTTGTTGTTGTTGTTGTTATTGTTGTTGTTGCTCTTCATGGCAACCATTGTCATATTAAAACCGCAGTGACGAAAGCTAGGAGAAGGGAGCCGGGGCTTTGTCGGAGTGCCGAAGCCGTGCATAGCATTTTCTATTAACAGCAATAAAATGTAAGCCGCACTCGCCGGGCGGGTGCTTGAGCAGCCGGGCAACTGAGGGGTGGCCCGAGGGGCGGGGGCCAAAACAGAGGCCCGCTGCGGCTGGGGCGGCGGCAGAGTGGCGAGTTTATATTTTCCCTTTTTATTGTTATTGGGCAGCCAATTTGACACGACGCGTCCCGACGTCCCTGTCTGAGCAAATGAAGGCGGACGGACACAAAATAAACGGACACGCTCATGGAATTCTCAATAAACATATATAAGTGTATACTTATACAAGAATACATATTATTGTTGGGTTTACACTAGATGCAAAACAAACAAAAAAATAAAACTTTAGTATTAAGTCCGACATATCCAGGCTACGGTGTATATAATTTTAAAAAATATATATATAGTTGAAAATGAAATCTAAAATTAAATCCTTTTAATACTTAGAGAATCTCTATAAATTTTAAACTTATTACATTTTTCAAGAAACAATGAAATTCGAAACTATATTATTTCCATAGATTTTTACCCACTTTTTGAGACTGCTTTGGAAAGCTGCAAGAATTAACAAAATTGTATATAAAAAATATATTTTTATATTTTATTTTATTTTAATAAGAAATATGTATTTATATATACTTTTTATAGAATCATTTTTACCCAAAACTGCACATAAAAATTTTTTTGTGTTACATTTAGTTCTTATAAGTACAAATATTATATACTATAATGGAATTGAAATTGAAAAATTATGAATAACAAAAATGTATTTATGTGTACATAATAAATTGTTATAAAAAACCAAATACATTCAACACATTTTAGGTTAGAAGAAAGAAACTTTAAAAATTTTTAAATTTGTAATGCTAATAATAATTTTTTAAATACTATTTGAGAAATTTGAAAAAAATTAAAAGCTTTTATGCAATATCAATGTAAACACGAAATAAAACAATTTATGTAAATGGGACAAAACTCAAATAAAGAGTTAGAAATGTGTCAAAATTGGCAAACCCTAATCTGTCTTTCTTTTGAGTTGGAAATACATAAATATTTATGTGTGTTCGCCACGCTGAAAGCATTATAAATAATACTTATGTATATGCCTCGAATATTTATGTTTGGGAACGTGCTTGCAATGTATAAAAGCAGCTGCTTTTTAACAAATTAGGTTAAATGCAAACAATGCCAAACTGACAATTTGCCCATTTGCCGAGTGTGAAGCTGGCTAAGCAGGGTTACAAAGAGAACGGGGTAAGGGGGTGAGGGGTGTGGGGTGTGGGGAACAGGGTATGGCAACAACAATACTGCAATTAAATAAATGTTTTTGGCCGGCTGTCGCAAAAATGCCAAAGGACTTGAAATGGTTTTATGACGCGCGCATTACAAAGTGGAAGACTAAAGGACTAAAGGACAAACAGGAGCACGGGCAACAGGCAACAGGCAGGAGGAGTACTCAGCCAAATGCAGTTGGTGCCAGGCAGTCCGCCAAATAACGCAACACAAAAACAGGCAAAAGAAATAATTTAGCTTAATTCAATGCAATGGAGCTAGGCGAGGTGGGTCCGTCCGTTGAAATGCAAGTGAAAGGAGTTACGCTGAGTGGCGACGCGGAGACGCTTCCTCTAGCGCAATTAGTGCAACATTGTTGAACGTTGCCTGTGTTTTTTTTTTTTTTTTGCAGCGTGGTTTTCGCTTGTTGCTTATGCAACGGCGCCAAAGCGCCTTTAAGTACGCTTTATGGCCAAGGAACAAAGCGAAGGGCAAGTTTAAGCGCAAAGTCAAAGTGGATTTTGGGCACAGTTAAAGCCCCTTTATTCTTATTTTATTTTTTTTTTTTTTTCATTTCATGTTTTGCTACGCGCATCAAGTGGCAAGAGCAACAGCCACACAAAAAAAAAATTAAGCAAAAAAAGAAAGGGTTTTTCAAGTGAAGTGCATGAATGCGAATGCGAATGCGAATCTGAATCTGAATGTGAATGTGAATGCGGCTGGCGATGGGAACGATGGAGTTAAGTGTTGACGAGCCCGTGCTTCACTTTTAATTTCTATGCGAGGTGCCGCCACTTTTTTGCCAGTGTGTTAGTTGATGAGGCCATTGTAAGTACGCAGTCAAAAGGGGCATTGGGACAAGTAGGCAGCCACCGCACCACCACACACCACTCTGGCAGAATATATATACATAGACAAGGTCCGAATTTATCAGTATTAAGCATCTGGAAACAACAGGAGGAGTCTCAAATTTACGATAAAAGCTTTTTATGCGTCAATTTATGAAACCAAACTTCCTAAAAGGCATTTTTTCCAAAACCAAAAAAAAAAAGATAGTACATAAAAACTAAAATAGAACATTTTTAATTTAATTTTTCACATAACGGAAGTTTTGACCAAAATTCCAGGTACTCTTTCTTGACTGCTTAAAGCTAGCTGAACTCAACTGTTTCATGTAGGTAGAGGACAAAACTTTTGCATTCTTCTTAGGCTGCAGGGCTAGAAACCAATCAGGCCCAACAAAAGAAATCGTACCAAAAAAAGGGTCAAAAGTAACGTAGACAAAATTGTAAAAAACCCACTTTGTCAAAAACAAAAAAAAAATGCAAAACAAAAGCGAAACAAATTTGCAAAATTCGTAAAGCAATTCACGACCAGCTGCCACGCTGAAGCCAAAAACTCGGTGAAAACAGATTTAAACCAACCCATAAAAATTAATTGAAACTCAACTTTAAGGTCTTTCGATTGGCCAAGACAATGCGACAAATATTACATAAAAAGGAAAGTCATATATTTATATATAAGACAACTTCCTACTGCAATTTAATATTAACTTCAAAGTTAAAGTGAAGTAAAATAAAAAGATCTTAGATTTTATGATGTAAATCCCTTCAATGAAATAGTTGAAATCATCATTTGAAATACCCATTAACCATTTCTGATCTTAACTTTACTCACTAACCAATAGCTCAGGAGTAATTTATTCTTTTGAATCTCCGATTAAAATACACCATATTTTATTTCCATAGCAATCAGCTTCGTTTTATGCAATATTTCAAAATAATTTGGATAGTTTTGTGCACTATTTGCATCTAAGTAAAGCTGCAATGTTGGCAAAGTGAAAGTAAGCACTCACTCGCCTTTACTCCCTAACTCTCGCTCCCGCTCTCTCCTCCTTTCTTTCCCTTTCGCTTGATGTGTCTCTGTCGCTTCGACCATTAAATATACAAAACCTCATAAAACAAAGTTGGCCAACAAGCATTTTTAATTGATTTCCACGCCAATGGCTGGTAACCAGCACACACACACACTCGCACACCCCTGACAGTCCATCGCCCGCCCCTGAACTTGCCCCTCTTAGCCGGGCCGGCACTCACACTCAACTGGGCCATTGATGTGTGATGTCTGTCTGTAAAGTTTACAATAATTTTTGCACATTCAATAGCCGCAACTAAACGCCAAATGCCAACGCCGTGCGGTCGCAACAGGATGCGAGGCGAAGGGCAGCGGACGCTGAACGCTGGACGAATACTGCTCGACGCAACTGTGACCGACAACCGGCAACCGACGGCGATGACCAATGAGGACGATGAAGAGCAAAAGAAAACTTTTGCCGGTCCCGCACAGAGCATTTGTGTGTTGGCATATTTTCGGAAAAGCAGTTTTCTAAAATGCTCGCCCACACACACACACACACACACACATGCGAACACATGCAAAAGTTCAGAGTTCAACGCATGATTGTGAAAATGGAATTGCCAAAGTTGCGGACGAGAGCGTCTAAAAGTTGCACAATTTTTTTTTTTTTTACTTTTGTCTATTTTTTATATATTTTCTATTTCATTTTTATTTTATCATTTTTTTTTTTTTTGTATTTGTCATTTGGCAAAATGGTTTTCAGTCCTATGTCTATTTTTTTTTTTTTTTTTTTTTGTGCATAATTTCCTGTGCAACGTTTTTGTAATACCCCTTACGAAGGGTATTGGGAATTAAAGATTGGTCTCAAACACAACAAGAAGATATTGATTTTCTTGTGGGGCCCTTTTATTCAACAGCTTAAGCCTTTATTAAAGCACTTTATCTACGAATAAAGCTTGACCGTTTTTGAATTTATTTGATCCAGTTCGATGATCTTAACCTTTGCACAGGGCATCTGACAGTCGAACAGTCCCGTCTAGAGCACTCTAACTTGTTTCCTATTTATCTCTATTTCTATTTGGCTTGTTGTCATTTTCAATGACAGCGGCTAGCGCTGTCCCGGACCCATTGTGTGTCATTTTTTTTAATATGTACACTCAGAAAAAATAAATCTCTGCCGATTCTCCTTTTTAAGGAATATATGATTATTAAATATTTGCAAAGAAAGCATAAATATTTATGAAACTTCTTTACCCAAGAATTTTCGACGCGTGTTAAGAAATATTGTAATTGAATAAAGCTTGAGTTTGATTTAAGTACAAGTTTCTGGGTTTTTTCGCTGAGTGCAAATACGTCTGCCCAAACTTAAACGCACATATAACTGCTATACATACATATATAATGTAAAGAGCACAGCTGTTTGCAAATAATTTTAATTTCATATCTCCGTCTGTAAAAGTTCCTAATTGAAATTGGCTTGCACGCAGCTAACTGTTGGCTGCTGGCTGTTAACGGGTAGCTGAAAGCTGGTAGCTGCTAACTGGTGGCTGCTCAGCTCGGGCAAGTATTTAATTTCAATTACAAAATGCCAATTTGCCAATTACGGGAACACTGGACAGTGGCCACAGCGATCGACTAGAGACTTGAGCCAATCAACAGTAACAGGTTTCAATTGATTTGAGTTACACTTCGTGTAAACGCATTAGGGTGGCCCAAAATAGGTGATGAAAATAGATATATACAAATTATGGCTAACAAGTCATTTACAGTCAATTTTATGCTATATTCAGGGAACCAGTTAAGGCAAGTTAAAGTGCTCCAATCGGGATATGGCCTGAACCCAGCTGGAATTTACATTTCATTCATATATACACAAAACCACAACGGACAGACAGACGGACAGACGGACACTCAGCTAGTCGGCTTGATCAAGAATATATACACTTTATGGGGTCGTCGATGCTTCCTTCTGCCGGTTACATACTCTTGCACAAAACCATTATACCCTGATATACCCATTTTCAATTGGTGCAGGGTATAAAAAGTTAACAAACAAAGGTTCCTGTGTTCCCTGATTTAAAAGGTCAGATACATGAACCAAATTCCTTTTTTTTGTGTAACCGAGTCGATCCAGCCCTGTCCGTCTGTTTGTCCGTCTGTCCGTCCGTCTGTCCGTCTGTATGATCGCGTCGATTTAGATCGGAGACTACAGCAGCTAGAAAGCTGAACCTGAACTTTTGAAGTTCGTGTATACCATAAGCGATATTTATCGATTTTTTGAGCATATCTTAGAAACCATAAAAGCCCCATTTATGCAAAAATGTGGAAAAAAACGCTATTAAAATAATACGGACTTGGGCTGTGGTTTTGTTTAGAAGTTATACAAGAATTTAATCGGGCCTTCACACTTGTCTAAAATTGTCAACTGTACAATTTATAATTTTAAACAAAAATTATATTTAATTTTCAATTAACAGGTACGCATTATTTAAGCAAATTATCAATGAAACTAGTTAAAAAAAGGTCTATGGAATCAGAAATGGGTTCTTGTAATACATATAGGGCATATAGGGCAGAAAAACGAAATTAAATTAAGATGCCTTGAGTTTATTCAACAAATAAAAATAGAATTTTCGGTTAACAAGAGTTGAGCCACCCTAACGTGCGCATATTTAATTGTTTATATATGTATCTAAGTTGGCAGCAGCAAATACTCGTTACTCGACACTCATGCCAATGCAGAACATTACATCACATCACATCGCATCACAGCGCATCAGTTCGCATCACACCTTGTCTCAAAGCAACCAAAGGATGGTCAACCAATCAACATAAAACAAAAGCGTGAAGAAGTGGGCGTGGCACGGCACGAAGCTGGGGCAACTGTATAAAAATTAAGCTCAATTACCAGAAATTTACAACATCAATAAAATAACTGAAGAGTGCTCAACAAAAATCACCGCACACACACACACGCAGCCGGGCAGACAGAGAGAGAGAGAGAGAGAGAGAGGGCGTGATGAGGTTGGCTGGGGGGCGGTGGGAGGTGGGAGGGACTCGTGCACGTGTATGCCGTGGTAGCTGCTGCCTAAACGCCGTCGCAGTTGGGGGGCCGGCGTTGGAATGGGGGCATCTGGTCCTTAGGTGGGGCAAAGGCAAACAAGTGTACGTACAAACTCATCACCGGATGCTGACATATTGAAACACGTACCGACAACATGCTACACCAAAATTATAGTCACTTCCTTGATTTTGATTTTGAGTACTGCCAAAGCGCCGCACTGTGCGGGGTCCGTGTACGGGCCTGCCTCCGGCCCAGCCTCTGGCACATAAGCAGCCCGTAAGTGTTGCAAAATATGTTGACTCAACTCATAACACAGGAGCAAAAGGGCGTCGGCGAGTGTTGGAGGCGGTGGCAACGGTTGCGTGGGCGAGCACTACAAAAAACACAGAAAACAACAACAACAGTGGCAACAACAACAACAGCGGCAACAACAACAACGAGAAGACAAGTGTGGCGCAGTGGCAGAGGATTTCCTAATGAGTGCTCCGTGAATGAATTTCAGCCACAGAATACTAATTCGATGGAAAATTCATTTTTCCACACGATTGGCAATTAAAAGAGATTTTCTGCCACACACCCGCACACACACCCACACACACACACACACATGGAGGACGCGCATAGCTTTTGTGTAGTCATCGACTGTATTGACAGGCGAATGGACGAGCGAACAGGCGAGCGGAGGGACAGCGGCGCGGACGAACGGACGGACGGACAACGGGACGAACGGACGAGTGGAACGAGCACCGTACTATGGGCCAAATTGGCGCGACTAATGACACTTTTTTTAAGCTGTGCTTATGTGCCTAGGGAACCTTCTCATAATGCTCAAAATAAACACAAAAGCAAACACTTTGCTACTAATTTTAAAATAAATTAAAATAACTGCAAGAAATAGAGAGAGAGAAAAACTCTACATTCTTATAGCAGTATATTAATTATTAAATAATAAAGTACCCGTTTAGGCTCCGGTTTCAAAGCTCTGGTCTTGAATGTGTTGTGTGAATAATTATATATAAATAATAAGCTTCGAACGGAATTTTAACCTTAAGTATAACTTAATGTAAATTCTCGGTCTCGGTCTGTATAGGTATCTCAAGAACCTGCCGGTTCTATCATCAGGCGACTTTGCTACCTACTCCATTATAAGCTTGAACTCGTTGAGAATTCCAACGAGCCAAACTAAAAAAAACAGCATTTTATTGCTTTATTATGCTTTATAAACCGCTTGTCAACATAAAAAGTCCAGTAGTTTTTATAAACTTATTATGAAGTAAGTTTTCCTTAAGAGCTTTTTTGTGAAATTCATAAATTTGCGTATTATAATTATATATTATAAAAGACTGATAATTATCAGTTGTGGCTGAAATTCACGTTATAATACGAACTCACTTTAAAAAAAATTGTAGCGCCAAAAATGCAAATGTGGCCCATAGTACAATCGCGTTAGCTTGTTAGTTAGTTGTCTATGGGGCACCTACTGCCGGGAAGTCGGCAATCGACTGTCGACAGTCGAGCGTTGAATGTCTCCTTGTAGTTTGTTGTGTGTAGTGTGTGTGTGTGTGTGTGTGTGTGGGGTATGAGCGACTGCAGTGTTAAAGCCAACTTGTCAATGTGACGGCAGTCAAGCAGGCAACCGGCAAGCGATGATGTATTTGACAAACAGCACGTGGACACAGACGGCAGACGAAGTTGTCGCCTATCCGTCCACACCAAATCCCCCTCCCCCTCCCCCCCCCCACACAGAGTTTTGAGAACTAGTCAAGTTTGGGGCGGGGCAGCTGTGACGCATCGAAGGCTAATTTCTTTAATTGGCTGTCGCAACGAGGGCCGTTAAAGTGCCTGCAAATATTGGAGGCAACGAAGGTGGGCGGGGGGGGGGGGCTGCTTGCTGCGTCTGGCTGTGAGGCACTTGGGGTACTTGGGTAGCTGCTGCCAATCAGCACGACCAAAAAGTTTTCAATCTAATAAAGCCAATGCCAACTAAAAAGTGCACGACAAACGCATAAAAACAATAAATTGCACAAACGCTGCGCTCGGCTGGCAAAGGAAGGACGAGCCACGGCTCGAAGGATTGCATTGAACGCTCAGCCGTTCGCTTTCAATTTGAGTTTGAGTTTGAGTTAAGCGCCATGCTTGGTTACAGGCCGTCCCCATAAAGCGGACGACAAACGACAGACACGCGAGACTGACTCGACGGCCAGCCGGACGAGCTGCGAGAAGAGTGTAATGAAGTTTTCTGTTGCCGCCTTTGTGGCCGCTTCCGTTTCCGCCGCCGCTCAACTTATTGTTGTCAGAAGAAAGCAGCAATTTGGCAGCTGCAACTAAAGCAAGTGTGCCGGGATACGGCGCCCAAACAAAAGATTTTAATAAGTGCGCCGCTCTGTTATTGTTTATTTTATTTTTTGAGCCAACTTGAAATTTCACAAGTACTTGATCAGACGACGCCTTAACAATATCCTCGGTACCCAGCACACCCTTTACTATATAGACAGATCGACAAATTTAACAATACCTTAATACCTCTTGTTAACCTAAGCCGATACGAATGTTAAAGTTAACAATCATTTTAACATGTCGAACTCGACTCAGCCCAAATAATAAAAAATATTTGTTTAATTCAAATTTTGTCAGCCAATTCGGCTGTCAAAATGTAACAAGAACTTTGTCGATTTATTTAGCTAACTAGCTGTCAAATATTAGAATAGTTCAATGTTCTAACGAACACTTGAGCGTGTTGACAAAGTTGACAAAGTACTTTGAAACTGACTGAAAACACTTTTCAGATAGCTTTATGTACTCATTAAAATTGTATATCGAATTTCAGTGTTGCCACCTTGCCGAGCAGTCCACAATTGCCAAAGTTTTTTCCACTTATCGATTTAACAGCGGATTAAAAGGATTCCAGACAATTTTAATTTATTGTCAATTCACATTTGACAGGCCCATGAGAAAATTTGTCCACTGAAATATGCAACACAGCATTGTTAAGGACTCAAGAAATATCACTAATTTGTTCGATATTGCAAAACTGCAATCGCCTTAAAGTTGGAGTAAATAAAATCCACAGAAAAGCTATTTTTTTTAAACTGGATTTTATTAAAATTCCCAATTGAATATTAAGTATGCAGCAAGAGAAAAAAACAAAATAACAAAATATGAAAATTAAGTTCTTATTTCAAGAACGCTTTTTAAAATCCCAATAATTTAAGAAACGTAGTACTTTTATTTTTAATTCTTTTATTGAGTATTTTTTACTTGACTCAAGTGTTTTTTCCTATCTTTGTTGCATTCAAAAAATTAATTAAGTTTGGAAATATTTGTAAATTGCTGTTAGAGTTCGAGTTTGAACGGCGTTTTTCTCCGAGTGTAAGTCTGGACATCTGCGCTCCGCAGATCCCTGGTCCGGAGATTTATGTACGTAGCTGTCATAATAGAGCTCCGTTCAAGCAAATCGCTTAAAGCCAGCGGGGCTGAGCAGTCGCTGCCTCGGCGCACTTAAGAAACTGCAAGGGGAAATAACTTAACTCAATTACGCTTAATTATTTCCTAGTTGGTAAGGAATTTCGCTCGCTCACAGACAATAAAAGTTTCGTTTAGTTTTTGTGTTACATAGTTTGAAAGCTGCAGCCGGACCCGGCCGGATCCGGCCACACTCCAAGTTGTTGGCCCGGGCGCGCACACATGTGCCACATGTGTGCCAGGATGTCCTGGTGGGTGAGTCAGCTGAGGAGTGGGAGTAGCCCCAATGCTGATTATTATTATTCACTTGGGCATTTTTACGAGCTGCTTTGGACAAAAGTTCGCCTCGCTCTTTGTGCCAACTATTCAACTGTCTCACGAGACGACGACAACGACTGCGACTGCGACTGCGACGTCGCCCCGCCCCCTCCGCCTCCCCCGTGAGCCAAAGATTCCTCTTTTTTGTCTTTATGCACAACTCTAAAAATTCACGTTGTGCTTTTTTATGAGCCCAGCTGCTTGTTGGTCTACGGGACCGACGGCGAACAGACAGCAGGTCCTGGCAAAAGGGCTCTGTTGCCATTCTGGGCCAACTTTAGAGCCTTGAGAATTACAAATCAGACTGGCTCTACCTATAAAAAGTACTAATAAGTATGTGTGTGTTTTATTGTAGTCAACTTTATGGGAACCTAAACCGAACGGAATATGTTTGTCTGCACCAACCATCGCCAACCCCCCCCCCCCATCCCCCAGCTGTAGTGAAATCTGTGTTACCTACTTATTTGGCTGTCGTACATTAAGTCGCTTGTGTCTGTTGGGTTTGAAGGTGTTAAAGGTTGTGTGTCGCACATGAAGAACCATGACAGAAAACAAAAGATACACTCAGAGAAACGGCTGCCAAGAGCTTTCCAATTAAATTCTCTAGTTGAAACGGGGAAAAAATACCTTTGATAACAGAAAGTTAATAAATATATATATTTATTTTAGTTTTTTCTAGTATTTGTATTTAAATAATGTATTTCTATATCTCCACCATTTTATAATTGTTTTATCTTACAGTTTTATTTTAATTAAAACTCTTAAAATGTAATTATACGCAAACCAATTTAATCTTATTTTTATCGATATTTCTACTTTGAGAATTATAAAAGATACAAATTTGGGCTGTGACATAAATAGCCTGAGAATATTTTATTTAGTTAAAATTCTCAAATAGAAAAGAGGGAAAGAAATGGGCTTTGGTGTGTGCCCACATTTGATTATATTATAATATATTATATAAGTACGTATATATATATGTTACTCTGACTGTATATATGTATTTTAAATCGTGTTAACTTCCGGTAATTTAAAATAACTTTTTTGTTTCAAAATTCAAGCAGCAATTTGACAGCTAAACATTATAAATCCTTAATCATCAAAAACATTAAACTCGGCTCATCTTTTCTGAATGAAATTGGTTGACAATTTCTCTTAAGCTGTCATAACAATTATTATTTATTTAAATTTTTAATTTGACCCTAGTCAAAATGGTTTAATTTATTTGACGAAAAACAAATGTCCACTCTTGGCAAATGTTTATCCAAAAAAAGGGCCAAAAGCGTTTAAGACCCCAAAACTATGTGCATACAAACTTGCGTACTTGAGAAGGTGGGGCACGTACACACACACACACACACACACACACACACACACACACACCGCACTAAACATGCACTCAGTGATGATAATAATATTTATGAGCCTCCTCAAGGACACCAGCGAGGACGCCACTTATGTGCCATGGACTTGGGGCTGTGCTCGAATTACCCTGGTGGCCACTTGCCTGCCGAATTTTTCACAACTTGGCCACAATTTGCGCCTTAATTTGCGCCTTAATTTGCCACAGCAACAGCAGCAACAATAACAAGTGAAAAAAGTGAAACTTTTTACAATAACAAAAGGCGGCCGCAGTCGCAGCCAAAGGCAAAGTGCCCGGCTATAGGCAACAGCAACAACAACAACAGCAGCAGCAACCCACAAATATGCCCCAAGGACTCTTTGTGAGTTGTTGCCACATTGTTGTTGCTGTTGTTGTTGCTGCTTTAAGTTGTTGTTATTGTTATTGTTGGCATCACAAATATTGCCGCTCATCATTTTTATTTGTTTGCTTTCACTTGACTGGCAAAGGTGGCCTCCCGGGTGTCCGGCCAAGCGCTCCCCACCCCACCCCCCCCCCACCACCCTCTCCGTGCCCTTGTCACCCGATGGTCCTGTAACTTTGTTGATTTAACTCGCCTTCCCCTGGCTTTGCTTTTGGCTTTGGTTTCTTTTCCTTTTGCCTTTTTTCCTGTTGTTGTCTGACAGCTTTTTGCGACCGCGCTGAAAAGTTTGTTTACCTACGAAATTGAAGTGTGAAATAAGCAAAGTTGAATTATTCCTGGCGGACATGATAAACTGCGGCCCAGCGGCCTTGGGGGGTCGGTGGGCTGGGGCAAAAGTCACATGCTTACCCATACATATACACACATAAATACACACACACACACAGATATATCAATCCTCGCACACATTCACATAGCCAGCGTTCTATTTGTGTCAATTTGCAGCTTTGACTTTTTTATTATTATTTTTTTTTTTTTGGTTTGGTTTTTTTCTCACCCCCTGCGGGCGCACAAAACGCGTAAATGAAACTTGACGTCTTTTTTGTGGGAACAATTTGCACAAAAAGTGTTATTACTTGAAAGTTTTTTTATATCTATAACTCTTATAGATCGGCGTTACGATAATTAATACAGGGAAAATCATGAGAAAATATACACAGCTACAATATTGTTTTATACCTTGGTAAAAAAGGATATCAGGGCATCTCCGTGGCATCTCCGACCCCATAAAGTATATATATTCTTGATCCGCATCAAAAGCCCAATCTGTCTGTAATAACTTTGACTGTGTGTTTGTATGTGTGTGTGCGTATGTGTGATTTTGTGTATGTATAAATGAATCCAAAGGCGCTGAATTGTGTGTAAGGACAGGATTCAGGGTATACCCTAGTCAGGCGCTCCCGACTAGAGCCCCTCACTGGCCTAATTTATATTTTTTTACCTATACTTATTAAGCAGAAATATAATAGTAAATATTAAAATATTATATTATATTTTAATAATGATGCATTTTATCAATTTCGTTGCTGAATATGCTGATCGAAAAAAAAAATAAAAATGTGTAAAAGAAAATCACTTTGATAATAATGTTTTATATTTTTTGATATGATTTACATTAGAGGTATTCCTTAGAGATCTTGCCACTGTTAGTTTTAAAGTAAATTGTATTTATATATTATATCATGCAAGTCCCAATTGAGATATTGGATGTCCTTCTCTCATTTTTTTTTAAATTTATTTTTTTTTTGGATTAATTAGTGTACATTGGAGCTGCTGTGGCAACCGGCAGCATGCGCCTAAAAACTTTTCTCAAAGTGGCTAATTTGATTTCGGGGTTGGGGGCATTAATGGCAAAAAGTCGATTTTAATTAACTGAGATCGCCGCCTAAACGAGAAAGCAGAGGCAGCTAATAAAATTAACAACAACAATATCCATACTGCTAGCTATGTTCTAGTGTGCATGTGTGTGTGTGCGCGTGTGCGTGTGTGTTTGTGTGTGTGTGTGTGCATTGCCCATAGGCCTGTCATCACCCGTAATTAATGGCAGCGACATGCTCTAAGTGGCAGTCACGATTTAGCTAATTCTTTTATCGATATATGTCGATAAGACGTGCCAGCAGCTGTCCGTGGCCCGTGGTCAGATGCTCACATGGGGGGCGTGGCGACAGCCGCCCAGCCCAACACACTTCGCCCCCGCCCACGGCAACAACAAATGCAATTACACAGACACAGACACAGTTCGGTTCCGTGTCCTCTGCCAGTTCATTAGACTTTTTTAGGGGGCGAGCGGTGGTTGGGGAGGATGGGGGCCTGCTTTACAGAATGTTGTGTTGATTTTTATGATTCTTTAGCTTTTGTTGTTGTTGCCATTTGGGCCAGCAAAATAATTATTGTTGCCTAATTTGCAGTAAAAACGAAATACTTTTGTAACGTTTTTATTAGTTCTCAGGCAAATCCAATTAGTCAGCATTAGCATTAGCAGCAGCAGCATCAAAGACGCCGCACGACTTGGAATTTCTTTTAACTTTCGACAAATTTATAGGGTATTCCAATTTGGTTACAAAACTAAGCAACATATCTTTAAAGCAGAAAGTGTATGATATATAATTAATTATATTTATATTATAAATCGATTTGGCGAGTTTCAGATTATTTCAAATCGAAATGTTCTTGCAATTCTTGTAACGAAAATTCGTGTGAACAACGCCTTTTCTCTGAGTGTAGGAATTATTGCCGAAAAACAGCAAACCAAATAACGAACGATTTTACAAAAATCTCATAAATGCCGGATATGATATATGATGTAGCTTCCATTAGAGCAACCAATTTAAAATTAAAAATACAAATAATTAAATCTCTTCCAGATATCTTGACAACAACTGTATTATACAGCTCCAATAGAATTGTAATTGTGGAAAACTTTTCATATTTTTTAATATACATATCTGCAAGGGTATTTCAACCTCGATCAACCCCACATTCAGCTCTGCTTGACTTTTTTTCACTCACTTCTTATTCCACTTTCTTACGTCGGACAGCAAATTTAGTGATTTAAAAGTGCAGCCAGTGTAGAGTGGGGGAAAGAGTGCTTGCGGCAGTGGTTGTGGCACATGCAGCTAATGGCGGCCGAGGCAGTTTTGGCCACGGCACAAAATGCGGGCGTTGCTTTCTTATGACAAAAGTTTTGCCCAAAAAAGTGCGCTATAAAAATTAATTAATGTAAAATGTGCAACTAATTAGCCAGACAGACAGCCGCTAAAATCAAAGAAGAAAAAAATTGAAATATATAGAAAGTGGGCTTAAAGCCATGCGCCAGGCCGCCTAAACGTATACCCAGCCAAAACGCGGCACTTAACCTCAAAAGTGCAGCGCAACATGACTAAGCCGGCGATTAAACAACAATTGGCTGACAGTTATTTACACAAGTAGCTGTTAGCTGCTCGCAGCTTCACATTGATGCACAGCATCCGCCGTTCGCTGTTCAGCGTTCAGTCTTCACTGTGGCCACTGCGGCAGCGGCTTATTGCAGACAATTGCGGAGCGCAGCGCCATTGTGATTGCGATTGCGATTGCGATTGGGATTGGGATTGATATCGGGCTGGTTCCCGGCCAGGGGTGGGCGCGTGTCGTGCCACGAACACGCACGACTAAAATTTGCCTATTTAAATATATATTTTTTTTTGAGTTTATAATGAGGCTTCTGAGATAACGATCAACTTTTTAGGCCAATGCATTTATATTGTATTGACTAAAAAGCATGCTAAGAAAAATTTGAAATGAAAAGCGAAATTAAAAAAAACGAATAAAACCCAAATAATTTTAGTTTTTACATTTTATTTTTTTTTAAATATTGAATAAAAATTTTCAAACTATAAAATTAATATATAAATGATAAATACATATTCAGATATTGAAGAAAAATTTCAAATATTTTGTTCTTTATATGCATAATCAAAATCCAAGGAATAATTCATATTCCAAGTAACTATTTTTTAAAATTCAAATATATGTCGTAAATGAACAGAAGAACTTTGCCCTGCCTTTAAGTTTTATGTTTATTTGCCGTACGAATATTTTGGTTAGGATTCTGCACCAAACTGAAAAATATTTGTGACATTTTAAAAACAACCCGAATAAAACGAATAGCGCACAAACTTAGGTAAAGGCATGTATATATTAGAAAAAATCTAAATAAAATGTTAAAAATATGAATATAATAATAACAATAAATAAGTAAGAACTAGCGTGTTCGTGTTCGCAGTCGTGCTCGTGTCGTATTAGAATAATCCGACACGCGCTCAGCGCTAATTCTCTGGTTCTGGTCCCGGGTTTCTATGGTCTGGGACTCTTTTTTTTTGTGATTGTGTCTGACTGCCAGCCGCTGTTCGATTAAAACACAACAATTTGCTGATTTCTTATTCAGCAGCCCGGTTGGAAGCGTCGCCGTCGCCGTCGCCGTCGCCTGGTTCATCCACAGCGTAAACACAGACGAAAAACTGCTAAATCATTGCAATACAAAACCAACAAAAGCCACTGCGTACTCTTCAAAACTCTCCGCTCCCCTTCCCGGCGAATGCCGAGGCGCCGCCACGTTTCCATGATCTACGCTGCGCAAATATTGAAAATACAATCCGTCTATGCGAAAGTATTGATATGCGCAGTCTATATATAGACACGTATATATATATACCAGCCACCGATGCATACATACTTCCCAGCGCACACACTCGCACGCACACACACACACACACACGCACACACACACATTGAGATGCGAAAGAGTGCTTTTAACAACGGGCTCCGTTGTCTGTACAATGATTTATTGACGGGCTCGGGACAGAAACTTCAATGTACTCGTATTTTCACCGCATTTAGTTGCAATGCATCCACAGTCGAGTCGTCTCTGAGCGGCTCACACCTCGGCCCCGACACCTCCACACCTTGGCCGCTCCACGCCTGTGGCACAGTCTTTAAGCCACCGCAGCGAGGCTCTGGGCAGAAAGTGCTACAGTTGACAGCTGGGCATGACTGCTAGACACCCTCTAATGTATTCTCTAATATATAATAATGAAATAAATCATTTGAAGAAAATCCAATGCGGTTATTTTATATAAATATTAGACATAATAATAACAAAAGAAAATTGCGTTTAAAAAATCAATACAACCTCGTTTTGTTTTTGTAAAATAGGGTATAAACACAAATATGAAGCAAGCCCAGCAAAGTGTTAAGAAAGGGCACACACACACATACACTCACTCACACACAGTCGCGTCCTTCCAGCAATTGTAATTACAAGCTAACCAAAAATATCCCTCAAAATTATAATCGTTTCTAACTAACAATACAACAACAAACAAAACAACAATGCTAATAAAATTGCAAACAAAGCAACTTAACCACAGTACAATACAAAATACAACAACTACAACAACCATTGCGACCTAAACGCAAGTCAGTGGCAAAAAATACACTCAGAAAATATTTCAAGTATGATTGAAACCTTAAAATCTTCTATATCTATAGTAAGCCCATCTTGACATATTAAAAATATATATTGTCTATAGAAAGCATGAATGAAATTTTTAAAATTTTTTAATTTAGTGTAAAGTAATATATTATATGTAGAATGGAAATAAAATAAAAAGAGATGAGCATTTGAATATATTTAAAATATATATACATATGTATGTATATACAGTCACTCAATAAAGTAAGTGTGCAGTGGGCCTCACAAACAATAAGCAATAAAAAATATAGAAATCGTATAGTAACAAAACAAAAAAAAACTATATATTTTGAATACTTATCTAAGAAACTTCAATTCAGGTACAAAAATCATATTTAAAAATCCAACGTTTTCGAATTTTTCGAAATTAAATTGAAATATCCTTAAAATTAACAGTAACAAATATTAAATGAGATAAACTTTATTGAGTGACATACATATGCCAAATTTTAAGTTTTCTTTTAGCGTCAACAATTTTTCAAGTGTACGCTGATTTGTCGCATTGAAAAGCCATTTAAGTCATTAGCAAAGTGCATTTTCTTGTACCAAATAAGAAATATTTCGGGCGGCTCTCATATATGAGTACAGTGTGCGCCCGGTATATGAGCATGAGTCAGACAACTAACGGGGTTTCTCGTCTACAAAAATACGTAAATAAATTAGCGCTTTTGCTTGTTGCAAGTAGAAGAGATCGCAGACAGTATACTTTAATAGAGTGTATATGGGTACAAGGAAAATAGAAAAAGTAAAGAGATACAGAATATTATGATTATATATACCATAGAGCATAGATTCCGAGCTTGTATAAAGTTCATATATGTACAAATTTGTATTTGCTTGCTACGATTTGTGGCAAAGGCCTGAAACATGGTGCACAAAAGATCAAAAGTAATAAAGACGTGCTTAAAAATCGTTCATTGAATTCGTGACAAAAATACTTTTTACCCTATTGCACAGCGCATAACGCAATGGGGTGCAGTTATCGAGGGGGGTGGGGGGGGGGGGGCTGGGGGCTGGGCGAGATGTCATTTGAAAAATGCGACTGAGAAAAGACAATATTTGCTTGTCGGCAGCGCAGACACAGGCAGTGGCCCAAAATGAAAATGGCCAAGTGGCGCTGGCAAACGAAAAACTGAAAAACTGATGGCCAGAAGCAGCAGAAGTAGCCGAAAAGGAAGAAGGAGGAGGACCTACTGCAGTCGCATTAAATGGCAAACGCGACAGCATTGCTGAAAGAAATGCAAACGGCAAATGGGAGCAGCGACAAGAAGGAGCGGAAGAAGAAGAACGACTTCTGCCGATTAGATTTGAGCTTTTCCCCCCTTTTTTTGTGTTTACTTTCATTGTCTTTTTTTGCATTTTTTCTTTATACCCCATACCCATTAAATATGGCAAATAGTGGGATATATACGCGTTGAGCAAGTGTATGTAACAGACAGGAGTATGTAGTTTGGGTATAAAAATATTTATTTCCGATTCTGAGCCGCAAATTAAAAATAATAAAAATATTGCCTTTCTATGTGATTCTCATAAATTGAGATAAATAAAAAATAAAACTTGGTTCCCTTCTCTTAGTCCTGGACTGACTTATTGTTTCTCTCTCTGCTTTTGTTTTTTCTAGCTCTCTCTGTCTCTCCCTCTTTTAACTTGACCCTCTGCACTTTCTTGTCGTCCCGCCCTTGCGAAATGAAGGGCGTACAGGGTATCGATCAGTCGAGAGCGCCTGCGCAGCTCTCTTTTGTGCCTGCCGTGTGATGAATGAAATTATATATGCAACATACACTGACCGCAGCCAGCTCGTGGGCGACACCCGCGAACAAAGGCGGCTCAGGTGCACAGACCAGGCGATCAGGCGGACAGCCAGACAGCCGACCAGGCGACCAGGCAAACAGGCTAGCAGGCGGCGAGGCCAAGAGCCAAAATAACAGCGTCTGCCATTTTTGCAGGTCACCGCGCGCACACAAAAGACAAAAGCAAACGCCGACAGTTGGCATAAAACGCTGAATAGGCAGGCAGCGGGGGGGGGGAGGGGGCGGTTAGTCCATTGTTGGGATTGCTCTGCAAGTGACAAGCATTTTGCGTATGGCAAAGCGTGTAAATTGTTTGTCGCTGTTTGCTAAAAACTCGAAGGAATCAACTTTTTCTCTCCATTTTTTTTTTTCTTTTCGATTCAATGCGACTGCCACAAAATGTGCATCCAAATGGGCAGTGTGGGGGAGCCCCCTCCCCCTCCTCCTGGGCAGCAGCTGACCTCAAATTAAGCGCTGACAATTGCAACTTGAGGGCATCTGCGTTATTATACAGCAGGCAGCTTGGGCTTGTTGTTGCCAGCTTTCATTTGTATGCAGGCACACACACACCCGCTCACACACACACACACACACGCACGTGCAGCTGCAGCCTGCACAGCATGTGTCCAAAAATGTGAACACACAGTGCAAAACATAATTATAAACACATGTTGCGCCCACACACACACACACGCATGTCCTGTGTGTGTGTGTGTGTGTGTGTGTGCCTGGGCACTTTTGAATTAAGCCCTCATGTATTTTGTTACATGATTCGAATTTCTGAAAAGTTTTTACTGCAGCCCAGACTGACCGCCAGTTAAGTTATCTACTTTCAGCCTGCAGGCTTTTGCCTACGGCTAGTGTATTGAATTCGACACTTTGTGCACTCGGCGAAAAAGCCCGAGTAGTTGGTGCCCAAATCGGCCAGAACCCTATCTCACAAATTATAAATTTAGTTGGCAACATTCAAGCATCAAAATAAAAATTAGGTAATTTATATTTTTTCGTTTAATTATGCAATATTAGGGCACGATTTTGAAGTTAAAAATAATTCGTTGCATTTCCAACTGCGTTTTTCTCAAAGTGTATTTATATATATGCATGTACCTAGATGTATGGCAACAATAATTACTGTGTTGGCCAATTTGCCTGTATTTAAAATATCACACTTGATTCCACAAATAATGTGAAGTTAAATGAAGTACTCGTGTATTCATAAAAGCGAATTTAATTGTATATGATTGTATTTATGAGTACATTTGCAGAGACTTTAACAATAGCGTGAGGGTATATATTCTTGATCACAATGTAAACATATATTCTTGATCTTCATTAGCCGTCGGGTTGATCGAGATAGTAAAAGTTTATCTAACATTCTCGACAACAAACGATAAATATCGATTTTGTGCACCGCCTTTCTGAACACATCTCGCAAATTGAAAAAGCTACAGACACCATATTTTGTTTATAGGTTCTTTTTTATAGATATCTCGTCCAGCTTGAGCCTGAGTATAGGGTATCTCTTGGACAGGCTTCCCCAACTAAGGCGCATTTAGTTGCTTGCTAGCTTTAAGTGGGAAATATAATATCGAAATCCGCTTGTCAAATATTTAACAGGCACTTTTGCTTACCATGAACATGCTTAATAATTAGTTTTATTGCTAAAAACTAAAAGACAATAAATAAAAATAAAAGCGGATAGAGAGGATTAAGTACTTTATAATAAACAGCTGCGCCCATTGATGGTCCACATATTTTTGTTGTCAAAAATCCTTAGTAATCCATAATTTATTCTTTTCTCTTTTTCTATTGGTTTTCAGTTTTTTGTTTTTTAAGAACTAATTAATTTCAATTAATTTGAGCGCGAATTACCGTTGTGATAAATATGCCGTGCGAACGGGTGCTTAGTGTACAGTGAATATTCCTGATAACGATCAATCAATATTTATCAGCTTCCACGCTTGAATCATTCTTTCTAAATTGATTGATTTATTTGAATTGCATATATGTATATGTATGTATTTGTGACAAGCGGCACAATTGCGTTCGCCGTGCAGAGGTATCACTGTAGAGCCAACTGGCCGAAATGCAATTTATTAGTGCACTTGACAATTGCAGCAAAACGCTGAGCGCACATTTTTCATATTTCAATTCAGACGATTTGTCGATATTATTATTTAATTTTTTTCCTATACCCTAACTCAGCTCGGCACACTAGCATTTGGCGTCGGCTTTGTGCGCTGAGAAATTCTTTAAAATTTTTATTTAAATTATTATTGCTCAACTTTCAGCAATTGCCTTAATATATATAAAGTGGCCTAGCGGGCTCTTTAGATATTGTTTCCTTTGCCGAACATCGATTTTTTAATGGTTTACAAACTTATTTTGAAATTCTTTAACGTTAGCTTTAAGCTTTTTGTATATAGTTTAAGCATTTTGTAAGAATGCATGAGCCTTCGATGTGATAAGCCTAAATACTTACAAACACACACACACACACACAAGTGCACACAGCTTGCAATAAGGACCATCAGGGCTTAGCATTCGCAATGCAATTCCAACAAATGTGCACGCGCTGCAGAGAAACGAATTTGAAGACCCCCTGCACACAGTTCTCCCACAACCCCCAGCCCCCCCCCCCTGGCAGCACCCCACGCTTCTAGCTCGCCCCAATGTGCTATTTATCTATCCGAGCGGGAGCTTATTGCGCCGCACCGCGTGCTGGACTTATAATCATGGGCATGAAATATGACAAACAGCGAATCGCGCGAGTTATTACATCGAACGGGCTCAAAATATTTCATTTATTGTCATGGCAACCTTTGGGGGGGGGGGGCGTGCTGAATGCAACTGGAAGGCGGGGGCGGGTGCGACAAAGCCATAGCTAATGAGTAAAATCGAGGCGTCTGTATATTGCATTTGCATTTTGCCTTCGGTATTGATGTCAAACAAAAGCCCGTCAAATATATAATATAAATATATTTATATATATATACGTGCATATGTAGATCATGTGTTAGTTATTAACAGGTAAATATTTAAATATGATTTTAATGCTTAATTTATAATTACAGACTTTATAACTATAAAGTTGATAATCGTTTCGTTATCGCATAATAACAAAATCATTTTGATAATAACACTTTATAATTGGGACATTAGCTCAGTTTAAGATGACATGGATTAATAGGCATATATCGCTGAAAAATAAAATATGAAAAAAATTGTATTTGTATCATATATGTATTTATCATATATATTTTTAATTTTTCTACAATTTCATACTAAACTTAAGCAACATTTAATGGTAATTTCATATTTACACCTCTCTTACTAAGAATAGAACAATAACTTATAATAATATTATTGACAACTTTGAGGAATTATAATATTTGATATACAGTAATATAAGATATAATAAGATATAAATAAATATATTTAAAAAATATATATATTTTTTTTAAATTACCCAACCTATAAATAAACTTTCTTAGATGTCTGTTTTATAATTCTTGGCATTTTTTTTATCATTTTCTTTTTGAGTGCATTTATACGTAAAATGTACTTATCCTTAATTGTAATCTTTATAGTTGGTGAGTTCATAAATATGTTTATCAATAGATCTCGAGTCGGATTTAATCTTTTAAATGTTCTTGTCAACGCAAGTAAACGAAATGTAACAGAAAAATGGAATACAAATGTCTGATAGATGCCTAGATATGTATATGCATTTGACATTTCAGTGACCTCCCTCTCTCCCTCTCTCTCTCTCTCTCGCTCGCTCGCTGTCTCTGGCTTTCATCTCTTATCGTTGCATCGTTGCTGCCTGATTCGAACTGTTAACTGAAATTGACGTTTAGTTTAGTTCTTTTTAGGTCAGTTTAGTTGCTGAGGTTGGAATCAATCAAAAGCACAATACGAATATGTATGTATATGGCATGAGAACGAAAGAAAATGGAGCTAAATTTGTTCAGGACTTGGCTATAAAAATGAGTCAATTGGTTAGCACTCTTTGGCAAGTGAAATTGGTCGAAATGTTGAAACTGTGGAATGGCCGCTGGCTGATCCATTTGTACCTCGGTTGGCCGCAAATCAACGGACGATTTATAAACAACTTGGGGCTGGGTCACTCATGAGCCTCTTCACAATATGCAAACAAACGGGACACACACAGAGAGAGAGAGAGAGAGAGAGAGAGAGAGAGAGAGAGAGAGAGAGAGAGAGAGAGAGAGAGAGAGAGAGATGGGCACACGCACAAGCTAGAAGATAGATCGACCCACCTGCCGTGTGCATTTGTTATTCATGAGCAGCTATCAACACCAAACAATGTCGGACCAAGTCTTTTGTGTTGATAACAACAACAACAACAACTAAGGAGCCACGTCGTAGCTTGATTGTCCAATGGGTAGCCTGACGGTTTCCGCTTGCCAAATGCAAACGGAAATGTCACGAAAAAATGGCAAGTGGGGAGCGAGGTGGGTGTAGTGGGAGCTGGGCAAGGGGTAGCTTGGGTGGAGCTAACTGTTTTTAGCCAAAGTCTGCTGCAACTGCCAACTGCTTTTGTTATGAATGATGATGGAAAATCTGGCAGCAGCATCTCTCAGCAAACTGGGCCGCCAAATTTGAAAACGAAATGCCCACGAAATGTAGAAAAACGAAAAGCAGGCAAGAAAAAAGAATAAAATAAAGCATGGGCTACTAGAGAGGTGGGGGCGGGGCGGGGCGGGGAGGGGAGGGGGGCTGCAGTGCGGGGGCGCCATAACAAAAGGTTATCCAGCGTGGCAACGTAATGTGGTGATTCAATTCAGTTTGTGCAATGAGCAGCCGGCAAAACTTTGAAAAATGGTAAGAAAAATGTGAAACGAACAGAATCGGTGGACGTAGCAAGTGGCCGTGGCACAGGCACAGGCACAGGCATACACCCACACACACACACCCACACACACACTACTCTATTGGTATTGAAATGCAAATGGTCGTTGCCTGCCGAAATTAAATTATGTGGAAGTAATGATAACCCTTCTGCTATGCGGCCAACGGAGATTCAATTGCCAGCCACAAGGACAGTTCGTATACTCCTTTCCCCCACCCCCCCCCCTTTCCGTGCTTCGCCCTGCAGCCTTCATTAAACTGGGCGACGCAACGCCTCTTTTGGCAGCTGTCTTCTTTGGCTGCTGCGAGGGGCAGGGAGCTGCACTCACGGTTGCGGCAACGCTTCAAAATGCTAAATTAATTGGTAGGTGCGGCGTCAGCAGCAGCAGCAGCAGCAGTAGCAGCTAACTGTAATTAATTATCTGTTCAAGTGTCCATATCAGGCGAATAAGTAAGTCAGATCAAATGATATAGCACACTCTTGTGTGTGCTCATGGTGAGGCCCTTACATTAAGTACCTTTTAAAATAAAGAGTTGCACTTAAATGTCGAAGTATCGATCTATCGATCTTCAATGTTTCGATCGACAACATCAGCTTTTCAAATATCTTTAGATTATGGTAAGATCACGAAGTGAAAAAAGCTTATTGGGTATACCAGGATTATAAATCTCCCTTAATTTTAAAGCAAGGATCTCCTCCAAGCAGTAAGCCCGAAAATCCATATCTCCCACAATTTCCAACCGGAAAATCTATATTCTTACAATATAACAAACGTAATTAAGTCCGCTTTCGACTGTTTAAGCTGTGAGTAAAAAAATTGAAACAAAAGTTGCAAAAATTCGGACTTAGCGAAAGTGGCAAGGCAATGCCCAATTAAGGAAAACACGTGGACGTGTTTTGCGCTGGGCCCTAATGCAAATTGAAGACGCGATTGTTTTTGAATTTGGCCGAAAAACAAATGGAGCTACGAATTTGGCATTATTTATTGAGGCGGCGCGCCGGATAACGAGGTGATTGAATAGAATGGAGTAGGAGCAGGACCGGGAGCTATAGCAATAAAGCGCTGTAATCCACTCAAGGCATTTCCGACTGGCGAGAGGACTGCGACAGATACAAACAGTTTAGCCAGCGGCGGGAGGGGGGAGGGGGGCGAGGGGCGAGGGATGGGGTGGCGGGCACACCCATTCATTCATTCGGACAGTGACAGTACCCGGGACTGGATAAAGAGCCGGAGCAATGACGACTGGCCGCCAACAATTCACAAAATTGTTTTCGTGACTTAAATTTTTGCGTTGTGAAGGACGTGTTTGGAAAGCATATGATGTGATTTGCCATCAAATTGAGTTGTCGTCGTTGTCGTTGTCGTTGTCGTTGTCCTTCTTTGCTGGCTGCTACAGATTGGCCAGGGGGCTGGCCTGGACCAACAGACCAGCCTGGCTGTCGCTCCAGCCAGCTAGCAGAAATGCAATTAAATTTAGAAAAATATCAACAGCAGGCAGCTAGTTGGCAGAATAATAGTTTATAGCCATAATAATAGCAAAGTAGCTGCAACAGCCCAAAACCGTCCATGGGCGCACAGTTCGGGCCGGGGATGTGGGCAAGGGTATGAGCTGGAGTAAGGATCTTAGCTGTATGATAAGCAAGCAAAGTGCTTGTTGCCTTTAACTAAATAGAAAAGCTCTAGCACGTTTAGTTTTGGGTCTGTGTGTGTGTGTGTGTAAATTTGTACATATGCTATGCCCACTTTTGGTTTACCCTGTAACCATTGCAAATGGGTATAATAATTAGATTGCAGTGCACACTAAATCAACTAGACGCGTTTCAAATTGAAATCTCTCATTTAAAGATAGTTTTTTATAATCCCTAAAATTTCTAAATATTCAAATGCTGGAACTTATTCCAAAACTTAATTTAAGAATTTTGTTCTTACTTATGCAATATAATCAAGAAGCATTTAAACTCAATTTTAAAATATTTTTGATCATTTTTAGAAATAAAATAATGCCGTTACTAATTGTATTCTCTCTGTCTCCAATTATCGATTTTCAGCGCCGAATTCTTGAGCATTTCTCTTCAATTATGTGAGCTAGAGATGACAAATTTATACTAAACAGATAAAAAACAAATTTATATATATATGCCATATTTGCATCTCACAAATTTTACATCGATCCGATAATAATCACAGAATTTATTCAACAATAAATTTTCCCATATTTTCATTTAAATACAAATCGGAGCCGCACAGGGCATCGCACAGTCGGGAACTGCCCCTAAAGCTCTCTTACTTGTTTCCATCATTATTGTTGTTGAATATGTCTAAGGTTTACTTAGGTTAAGGCATACGAAAAGTAGGCCGCCTACACGAAACTCTAGCGTGGGACCTAAGACCTGAGACTGAGGCTGAAGCTGTTAAAAGTCTTGAGCAAATTGTGTGTGCTCCAAGATACATTTTGTACAACAACTAAATTACACTATGCAAATATTTGCATTATATGTGCACATACATGCACACATTCATTGTGCGATGCTCGTATGTATGTACGCACAACACTTTCTATGTATCTTATCTTATGGCGACAATTGAAAACAACACAAAAACAAAAACCCACAGAACAATTGGCAAAGCACTAAACGCCATTTGCTTTGGGCCAACAAATGCTTATGGCCCAGAGCAGCCTGTACACACATAAGTATGTATGTATTACTACACTCAAAACACATATGCTTTTATGTATAGAATATACAATAAGTCTGCACTAAGAGAAATTTATACCTAAATCAAGGTGAAAACTTATTAGCTTGAGTAGGAATTTGTATTTCAAGAGTGTTATTTCATTCATTTCTATACTGGTTTCACTTTGTGAATATAATATATTAAATATAAGAATGTATACAATAAACCATAAAAAAATGTCATATTTTTTAAATGCAGAATCAATCTAGAGGCCAAACCATGAAAAAAATGCCATCAAACATGAAAATCGGTTCAATTTTGACAAAGTTATGAGCGTTTGAAATATGGGAGCTATGGATCCGATAGCTTTACATGTCAACATTTTTTTAAATTTTTGCATGATTTTTGACAAAAAATTTGACCCCCTCAGAATTGGTTTTAATGTGGTTTTTTATACTATTTATGACAACCACAATCAAATAAAAATAAAAATTTGCATTTCTAAATTTTGAAAAAAAAAAAATTTTCGAAAATGAGTAAGGGGGGAGTACATGCTTTTTTCCCAAAAAATTCGAATAAAAATTATTTTCAATAATGCATATATTTTAAATGCAGAATCAATCTAGAGGCCAAACCATGAAAAAAATGCCATCAAACATGAAAATAGGTTCAATTTTGACAAAGTTATGGGCGTTTGAAATATGGGAGCTATGGATCCGAGAGCTTTACATGTCAAAATTTTTTTAAATTTTTGCATGATTTTTGACAAAAAATTTGACCCTCTCAGAATTGGTTTTAATGTGGTTTTTTATACTATTTATGACAACCACAATCAAATAAAAATAAAAATTTGCATTTCTAAATTTTGAAAAAAAAAAATTTTCGAAAATGAGTAAGGGGGGAGTACATGCTTTTTTCCCAAAAAATTCGAATAAAAATTATTTTCAATAATGCATCTATTTTAAATGCAGAATCAATCTAGAGGACATACCATGAAAAAAATGCCAGCAAACATGAAAATCGGTTCAATTTTGACAAAGTTATGGGCGTTTGAAATATGGGAGCTATGGATCTGAGAGCTTTACATGTCAAAATTTTTGTCTATTTTCGCATGATTTTCGACAAAAAATTGTACTCCCTCAGAATCGGTTTTAATGTGGTTTTTTATACTATTTATGACAACCACAATCAAATAAAAATTTAAATTTGCATTTCTACATTTTGAAAAAAAAAAAATTTTTCGAAAATGAGTAAGGGGGGAGTACATGCTTTTTTCCCAAAAAATTCGAATAAAAATTATTTTCATTAATGCATCTATTTTAAATGCAGAATAAATCTAGAGGACATACCATGAAAAAAATGCCATCAAACATGAAAATAGGTTCAATTTTGACAAAGTTATGGGCGTTTGAAATATGGGAGCTATGGATCCGAGAGCTTTACATGTCAAAATTTTTTTAAATTTTTGCATGATTTTTGACAAAAAATTTGACCCTCTCAGAATTGGTTTTAATGTGGTTTTTTATACTATTTATGACAACCACAATCAAATAAAAATAAAAATTTGCATTTCTAAATTTTGAAAAAAAAAAATTTTCGAAAATGAGTAAGGGGGGAGTACATGCTTTTTTCCCAAAAAATTCGAATAAAAATTATTTTCAATAATGCATCTATTTTAAATGCAGAATCAATCTAGAGGACTTACCATGAAAAAAATGCCATCAAACATGAAAATCGGTTCAATTTTGACAAAGTTATGAGCGTTTGAAATATGGGAGCTATGGATCCGAGAGCTTTACATGTCAAATTTTTTTTAAATTTTTGCATGATTTTTGACAAAAAATTTGACCCTCTCAGAATTGGTTTTAATGTGGTTTTTTATACTATTTATGACAACCACAATCAAATAAAAAAAAAATTTGCATTTCTAAATTTTGAAAAAAAAAAATTTTCGAAAATGAGTAAGGGGGGAGTACATGCTTTTTTCCCAAAAAATTCGAATAAAAATTATATTCAATAATGCATCTATTTTAAATGCAGAATCAATCTAAAGGACATACCATGAAAAAAATGCCATCAAACATGAAAATCGGTTCAATTTTGACAAAGTTATGGGCGTTTGAAATATGGGAGCTATGGATCCGAGAGCTTTACATGTCAACATTTTTTAAATTTTTGCATGATTTTTGACAAAAAATTTGACCCCCTCAGAATTGGTTTTAATGTGGTTTTTTATACTATTTATGACAACCACAATCAAATAAAAATAAAAATTTGCATTTCTAAATTTTGAAAAAAAAAATTTTCGAAAATGAGTAAGGGGGGAGTACATGCTTTTTTCCCAAAAAATTCGAATAAAAATTATTTTCAATAATGCATATATTTTAAATGCAGAATCAATCTAGAGGACATACCATGAAAAAAATGCCATCAAACATGAAAATCGGTTCAATTTTGACAAAGTTATGGGCGTTTGAAATATGGGAGCTATGGATCCGAGAGCTTTACATGTACAAATTTTTGTCAATTTTTGCATGATTCTTGACAGAAAATTGACTCCCACGAACCGCGAAAATCCATATCTCCCAAAGTCTTAGTGTTTGGATGACCTCTTAAAATCGAGTCGAAAAATGTTGGCCACGCCTAGCTCCGCCTCTGCGAAATATAAAAATTCTATATTTTTCTAAAATAATAATAATAACTACTGTGTACTGTGAACGAGTATTACGCAGTTGGTTACGACCGACTACAACATTCTTACTTATTTTTATTAAATACACTACTTAACTTAACAAATGTTAATAAAGGTTTGCCGCATTTTTTGAAGTACTTTAATTCATTTAATATGTATTTTCACTTTGAATGAAAATATAACAGTCAGAAGGAATCATTTCCGACCCCATAAAGTATATATATTCCTGATCAGGACGATGAGCTAAGTCGATTCATATACATACATATTTATATACAAATAATCAAATACAGCGGCTGCTAGTCTGAATTGTTTTGACAAGTAGATATGCATACATATATATAGATATATATGCACACACATACATATCTGTATGTGTTGCATGCATGCTGAGCAAGCGGCAGCTAAGCGCTCTCTGAGTACGCCAAACTGGTTCTGGTTCCGGTTCTGGTTCTGGTTCTGATTCTGGTTCGCTTGTCCCCCTTGGCGATGTGTCATCGGCATCGTCGTCGGCATCGTCGTCGTCGTCGTCGTCGTCGTCGTCGTCATCGTCATCGTCATCGTCATCATCTGGGCAAGCCAACAGACGAGGCAATGCAGTTCGGCATCCACACTTTGCAAAGCACTTACAATTCCCAACTTTCTTTTTGGCGCTGTGTACATTTATATAGCACTACGCTAGCTGCGCTTGTCGGGCGGTCGGGCGTTTCACAGCGTCAAGGGTTGATCACACAGGTTTCCCCGACTAATTGTGATAACGGTAAAAATATGATGCAAAATGTACGAAACACAACAACACAACACAACAACAGGGCAACAAAACACACAAAGCTTGAAAAAAATATGATGTTAAAAAAAAAAGAGTAGGTTTGTGAGAAATTTATGTAAAGAGAATAAAAAAAAAACATGGATGAAAACAATACGATGACAAAAACGCACTTACTTACTATAATATGTATAAGAGAAGAGATAAAAATAAGAAGATAATATTATATATGATGAATGAAAAAGAGAGAAATAGTGTAAAATCCCTCCCCCGAATCCAATCAAACGTGAAAAGTTGTTGTTTTAATGTTTATGTATGAGAATTGAGAGAGAGAATAAGAATAAGCAAAATATTACCCATTTCAACTTATATAAGATACAAAAAACTGACTTAATAGAGAAAAAAGCAAAACAAAACCCGTAACAAAAAATAAAAATGAAAAAAAAAAACCGGGACTTGTCACCTGGCAGCGACATTTCCGGCAACATCACGAAATCTAGCGTGTGTTTGGTGGATTACTTACCCCGAATAGCGCAGCCACAAAATTAACCGCTGTGGGACGCGTCGAGGAAGAGGGGGGAGTTCGCGGAGCAAGATCTCTCCCCCCCCCCTTCCTCAATATGGATCGCCTTTTTTTAATTTTACTAAACCCCAAAGTATATATATTCCTGATGAGGACGACTGACGATGAGCTGATTAGTTTTTTCGATATCTTGGACTTGGATTTCATAGCATATCTCGGAGACTACTATACCAGCTAGATCCAGCAAATGTTCTATTGAAGCATTCGCATATCAGGTATATTCAAAATTTGGTTATCTCCCCCTACTCGCCATAAATTTGAAACTCTTAAGGATATCATTCGCTAAATAGAGAAGTTATTCAAGAATTTAGTTTTGGGCACACGGTATCTCCGAGTCGGGCACACCCGACTAGACAGCTCTTGTGTCGGTTTTCAATTGATTTCCCTTTAGTTTGAACTAATTGCCAAAACGATTAAGCGCGGGACGATGACTGCTTAAAATCATCATAAGCAGCAAACGGCGCACAAATAATATAAACAAAAACCACAAAACGATATGGGAGCCCGACCCGACCTCAGCTCCCCCAGCTGCCAATCCTGGGCAGAAAGTGGGTAAAGGATTTCGGCGATTGGTGGAGAATGCTTTAAAACAATTAATTATACATTTTTGAAGCCCAGCAAGTAGCAGCAAAACGCAGACATTTAAATAACTCAACACACACACACACACACACACACACACACTCACACACACACGCACGCAATCCTCTGAAAAGCGAGCAAAAACAAACACTGAAAATGGATTTCCATTTAAGGCGGCATGTTGAGCACATTGTTTTTATTAAGTGTCGCATGATATACTTATGCGTGTATTTGTTTGTCTATGTGTGTGTGCGTCACTCCACACACATAAACACTTCAAGTGGCAACATGGCGTGCAACTAATCCGCTGCCCAAAAAATATGTTACAAGTGGGCATAAGCGGCCATAGATCAGCGGGAGGGGGTTGGTCAGGGGTCAGGGGTCAAGCAGTCCCTCGAAAGCCAGCCGACCATCAAGCTGCACAGTGGTTCAAGCTAAACATAGCCTGAATGAGAAGCCAAAACACTATACAGTAAAATTATATTAGACTTAGGCCTGTTTAATCTATCACAAATACTATATCTTATATCTTTTACCAAGCTATTTTGAATATTCTATGAATCCTTACGAATTTCGCAATATACCTTGTATTGAATTATGATCAATGGGCAATAGTGATAATAATAGGGAAATACGAGTTTTTAATAGTTTTTAATGTTAATGCATCTCTGATATTTTTTTCCCATAGTAATACATTTTTTTTAAATATATTTAATGAATTAAAATGAGTAGCTAAGGAAAATAAATTCTCAAGTAAACTCTAACAATATTTTTTATATCTATCGTGTAAAAATATAAATAGTTTGCAAAAAAAAAACAATTAATTATATATGATATTTATTGAGTGCACGGATGAGTTGATAATTGTGCCCACTGTTCAGTGCCGCAGTGGGCCAAACAAATATATCGTCGTCATACAGCATGTGACGAAGGCGAAATGGAAATTACACTGTGCAAAAGGAAGAACATAGATAACAAATGAAAAATATTAACTGATATCCACACACACCGAAAACCCACTCAATTTCTCTGAGTGCAAAAGATGATGCTGTGGCTGGGCACGGAAGGGGCCAGAGCGTAAGGAATGGGAGCGGAGGTCATATAATGCGCGCTAAATACATAGTTTGAAAATAGTTGTAAGCCCTTTCATCAGGAGCAACGGCTGCCCGGTCCTAGACCAGCACTTCCCCTTTTCAAAACAGACCCGGCCCTGGTCCCGGCGACGTCCCCCGTTTAGCCGAGCAGACAAAAACCCCTGGGAACTCGACTCGTCGTGGCTTTGCTGAAACCGGGCACAGGGCGACCGGAGAGGGGGCCGGCCGGCCGGGGGGGGACAAGCAGCAGTTGCTGTCATTCTGGTTTTTGTTTTATTTTTGATTGTCGTATGACCTTTTTTGGCATATTTTCAGTAACATTTTGTCAGTGGCGTAACTGCCATTCCAGAGCCAGTTCGTCAGCGGCGAAACCAGCGCCGGGGAGCGGAGCACTCAGTTTGGCTGGCTCTGACTCTGCTCCGGCGCTGATAAATACAAGGCGAGTTGGGCATGGACAGACTGCAGGCACACACACACACACACGCCCTTCCTCTATTCGACTGTCGAAATGAATGTTGCAACTAACTGAATGAATAAATGGAAATTAGTAGAAAAAGCCTTTTGTTGCTCTTCAAGAGCATCTACATATATTTATTTATGGAGTCGGAGTTGTCTACTTTTGTCGCCCTACGTTGACCCTTTTGGCCTTTGCAGTGGAAACTCGTAAACTTTACTCTCTTGCCCCAACAAAATCATAACTGTGACAATCATTTGGCCAATGTCTGGCTGTTATGAGCTATCTGTTTATTTAACTTTGACGCCTCTATAATTTACTACACTTAAATACGTTGTCAAAAGTACGATTTAAATTTAATTTTGTTAGTTTGATCTCATAGATCGCAGCGGGTATTATAAAAAATTAACTTTTTGTTTTCTTCAAGATATCCCGACTAAAATGTCACAGTGGGGGCGTGGCAAATCAATCAAATCTATATATTTCCCAACTAGCGTCGCTAGCTAGCTTAATGCTAGTTAAATGAATATATCGTAAGTGCATTTATCTTGTTGTGCAAGAACCAAATAGTTGAGTATACGAACTTCTTGTCAATCGCAGTGAGCTTGAGCCAAATATCGACCCAATCGTTAAATGCCAATTGAGGCATGCCGCATTTAATGCTAACTTTTATATCTCGCAATCCAAAATGTACAACAATCATTTAAAGCTATCCGCTCCCTTTGGCCACATCCGGACGGATGAGCTAGGCGACGGGCCCAACTCCGTTTCGTTGGCTCTCTTATTGGGAGCAAGTATACATAAATATTATCGTATAATTCGGGACAAGTGGGGGGAAGGTGGGGCAGGGGCGGGGGGGCGTGTGACGCATTGAAGCGAACGCATATCTATCATTAATATCGCTGCAGTCAGCTGCTGTTGTGCTACGAAAGGGCTGCTGCAAAAAAATATAACGTATACGTATACGTGTGAGCCATGAATGCCAATACACACACACACACACACGCAGGCGGGCATTGTGTGGCCTCTCCTCTCTAGCTCACTGCTGAGGCTTACTGCAGCAGCAGCAGCAGCAGCAGCAGCAGCGCAACTGACTGCTGAACTACTGCCAACTGCAATTAATCATTTTTCTATCATTTTCAGATTTTTTACACATACAAACAGCCGGTGCCAGTGCAAGTGTGCGCCGCATAAGTATATATACACACATACACACACACACATGTACATACACATATACATAAATATGTATTCTTGTGACTGGTAAGTTATGATTTTTTTGCCAATTGCCATTTTTTTCACAAATACTTCCCTTGGCTGTGCAATTAACAGCCGCTGCAGATTCGAACCAAGTCAAGGCAATAGCCACAAGCTCTAAACAATTAATTAGCAACGAAATTAGGCCTATTTGGACAGCAGCTAAGCTCTGTTAAACAAACTCAAAAACAAACAACATTAGCAGAAATGTTTAAAGCAACACTTTTCCACACATTTTCCACTCTTGTGGGGCATTTTTTTTTTTTTTTAAATCCCATTTTAAGCTCTTCTAAACTACTGCGAAAAATTCAAACCAATGATTGAGCCTTATTGATTTACAGTCAAAAATAAAAAATAAAAAAAAATTTAATCGAGAAACAACAACTATTTTTGTGAAAATTTCCACTATATATCTTTTTATACTTGCGCTCCTCGGTAAGCGCTTATTCCGATAGAAGGCTGTATTATATAGAAGTTCTATGTTGATATATATACTATTTGGTTTCATATAAAAATTCGTATTTTTCGAAAGATTTGGTCGTTTTTTAGGAGCAGATTGACACTCTTCATTGCCAAGTTGAACCAGAAAATCTTTAAAAGCAAATGTTTTTCATAAATCATCATTTCGAACACCCACACTACAATGCTATTAAAAGTGAGAAAAGTCGACTAACTCTCTGTTCACATTTTAGGTCTGTAATTGCATTTTTTTCAAAAATCCCACACACTAATGAAAAAGAGTTCTTTACAACATTTCCCTCAGTTTTGTGCGTTTTTCAATTTGTTCATTAAAGCACAAAACCAATATAGACGTCACCCATTGGCCGCAGAGTGCACAAAATAACTAAAAACTAAAATTTCACATTTTAAGTAAATATATCTCAACCTAAGCTGCGATGTTGGGAAAGCGTCTATACAAATGGCAATCGGCGAATCGATAAATGCAGTGCCTATATTGCAGACAGCCATATGTATATATGTATGTTGGTCATATGTCATATGTGTGTATGTGCGGATGTACGTAAGTCTCCCTGCGTACGGCAGAGCGCCTTAAATTACATCCTTGCCGAGCAAAACGATTTCTAATGGCGCCTCCACTTAGATTAGGTCAATTGGTATCTGCTGTGAGCCCTCGTTGCGATTTGGCCTGCCAAAGAATCTTTAATTTTACATACACGCACACACACACACATACACAGAGCGAAAGAGTCGTTGAAATTACAATAATAATACAAAATAATATCTAAAATAAAAATAAAAAATATAATAAAATAAGCATAGAGAGTTTTTCATGATTTGTGTGAGATTTTTACTTATTTTTCCCAAAGTTTATTTCATTTTCCTTTGCATCAACAGCCGATAAGATATAGCCATCTCCGTCCGATTGTCTGTCTCTTTCTATACACACTAGTCTCTAAGTTTCCTTCTTTTTTTTGCAGGCAGTTTATATAGCTGCAAGAGGAACAATCGGTCGAAAAATGAGTATAAGATAGATATCGGCAATTTTGGAACGTTATTACAGATAGCCAAAATATCGAACTAAAAAAAAATAAATAATTGAGTTTTGTGTGAATTCAAATATGTTAACTATAGTTTTGCAATATATCCTCGATTTCAAGTGATGCATTTTATTTTAAAATTGCATTTGGCATTTTTGAAAGAGTTAACAACACTGGCACTTGGTCTTTTCGCTGAGTGTATATATGCACATGTGCGTATACAATCGTATGTGCATAGTATACAAAACTGGTCAGAAAGCCAAAGGCGAAAACTTTTTGATGGCCATTGATGGTGATACGTCCGGCGTTGAACTCTGAGGTAAACGGAAGGTAGCTAGAAGGGGGGGGGGGCAGATAGCGGGCACCCACTACCGGCCAGTAAAGCTGCTAACAAGCTAGCAGCGGACAGCGTTGACAGTCCCATGGGACATTTGGTCGGCTCGGTTAGGTTTAAGTGTTTTATGAACTTGTTTCAATGAAGTCACACAAAGTGCGTGTGCGTGCCACAGATCTGTGTGTGTGTGTGGGTGTGCACATATGTACTTGCAGGTGACATGTGGCAACAGAAGCCATGTCTACGCTTAACCTGACCTGCCGTGGTCCGACCCGACCCGTCTATCTCTGTGTCTGGGGCATTGAAGCTTTTAATTTGATTTTCGTTCAAGTGCGGTTTTCGTACCTATCCAAAGTTCTTCCCTGTGTGTGCGTTAGTTCCGAACTCAATTCGGCTTTGCTGGTTGCATTGAACTTGAGCTGTTCCTGCCTCTGACCAGCCGCACGTTGCGCTCTAATGAGCGAGCCAACACACATCTTAATTAAAGCTGCACCAAACGCCCTAAAACAAAGGCCAAACAAAAAACCTGTGTGCACGCTTACGGCTCTAGGCCACTCCGGACGTTGAGCTTGGTGGAAATGGTCAAGTGCAGCTCGATCTCAGAGACAGCAGGAGCTAGAGGCTAGAGGCAAAATTATCATGGACATTTCCATGTTTATTTCACCTATTTTCTACGTTCGCCTTTCTATGCGATTTTCATACATCAAGGTAGGGCTTTAAAATTCCGCTGTTACAAGTATTATGTATTAAAAATAACAATCTAGTGATGAAATGACGAAAGATACTCAGTTTAATATATGGAAAATTCGAAATCATAAAAATAGTTGGGCTGCAAAAAAACGCCAACTTCTTGGTAACTAAACATAACTTTTTTTGATACATAAAACGCAGCTTTAAAAGTGCTTTTGAGGGCGTCCAATTTTCTGTCAAAATCCTGCCAAAACTACCAAAAATAAATTGCGTTTCTTAACTTCAATTGGGGACAACTTAAATTTATCTAAACTTATATGGAAGTCTAAGTCTCATCGCTTTTTTGACTTCAATTTGGGTTCACATTTTTTTTAATAAAAACTTAAGATTTTACGTGATATTTATGACATTTTTAAATATACTTAGACGTATTTTAATAGAGTTTTTTACATCCATTCGGGATTACATTTTTTTCGCGTCCAAAATCATGCCTGTATTCACTCCCTCTCAGTCTTTTTAATAGCGCCCTTCTATGCGATTTTCATGAATTTAAGTAATGCCCACAGATTTTATTGTTTTAAATTTCGTTAAGCTGGTTTGATAAAAATGCTGCAAATTACATATTTTCCCATATTTAATGCTAATATAATTAAATAATTGTTGTTCACTATTCAATATCAACACGACAAAAGTGCAGTCCAGCCAAGCGTGAAAGTGGATAAACAAAATGAACATGGCCAACGAAATGGACAAGTCCCGCAAGGACCCACAAATTGGCGACCATTTGCAAAGCGGCCCAACATGCGGCCGCCTCGCTAGGTGTCGCCCATCCGGCACTGGAAATTGAACGGTCCCTAAAACAGGCCCAGCTCCAGTCGGCACAGCCCGCATCGGTGGTCAACTGGCGCTCAATACGGACGAGTTTTGCCGCAACACTAGCATACATGGTCTTAAGTACATCACACCACAGACAGCCGAGGGGAGCTGACAAAAAAATGATAAATTTTAAACAAAAGAAAGAACATTTATTTTCGGCATGCCGAATATTCAATACCCTTGCAGATACGCAGCTGACTTTATACCATTTTGCGCATAACACAGGAGCATACACTTAGAGAAAAGCACTATTCTTAGTTCATTTAAGGGAAATACAAAATTCTTACCATTTTGCCCTTAAAATTTTATTTTGGTATATTTTAAAATTTTTCAATTTGATGCATTTCCTTATTTTTAAACGACAGTTAAATAAATAAATTAAACAAAATTGTTATTGAATTACAAATTACCACAAAATAGGTATAAGAAAGAAGATTAAACATTTTTAATAAAAGGAAAACTTTTCTGTCTTTAAAAAACCAAATTCTTTTTTCTCACAGTGTAGAGAGCTTGGGTTAAGATATTAAAAAAAAACAGTTTGGACAATTTTTTATAAGAGTGTACATTAAGTTTTAATTTTTGCGACCGTTTACTTCTATGGTAGCTTTCTGATATAGTATTCATGTTGGGTTTCTTAACATTTGTAAAAGTACAAATACTCTCGTCACGGGTATGGGAAGGGTATAAGAATGTAAACAAGTAAATGCAGACTTTTCTTTGGGCTCGCACTGTTGGCCGTCCTGTGCTGTGCGGGCTTTTGAATGCAAGCCGCCTTTGTCAAGCGGAACACCATGCCGGCGATAGTGGGCATCAATCTGGAACCGACATACAGCACAAACGATTCGGCGCAATATGCCATGTTGCAGGTCCTGTGTCGCCGCAGGACACAGTTACAGCTGCGCCGCGGCAACAACAACTGGGAGCAGCTCATCAGCAATGCGACGCCATGGTTATCGCCAGTGCGAGCACCTGTTCCAGCCCATTGTCACCGACGAGGGTCTCTGCTGTGTCTTCAACATGCTCCATCCGCGCTTCATGTGCAAGCACAAGTAAGTTTTAGCCAAGAAATCGATTTCAATTGAAACAATTTATATGTTTTTTTTTTTCACTTTACAAGGGATCAAGGAAACTAGTAAGAAAATTGTGCCTTAGCGATTTTGCCGATTTTACATGCAAAATGTTAAGCAATAATTTGCTTAATTATATATAATAAGTAAGAACGGGTGTAACCGACTGCGCAATACTCATTGACAGTACAATACCAGCTTAAAACAGTTGAAAACGGTCAAAAAGTATTTTCTTAATTGTACGAAATAGAAATATTGGATTTTAAAAAAACGTTCTTGTCATATGAATATTCTAGTCAAATCAGTAATTTTATCACTTTATCCAGATTTTGACAAAATTTTGTAATTGATTTAAGTAAAACCTCTTTTTTGAAATCTATTTGGAAGTGTTAAAATATGGTACTATCATATGATATTGATCACATTTGTACTAAATAAAAATCATCATAGATTTTGCAAAATTTTGTTAATTTTGAAATCGTTAGTTGAAATATTAGCAGCAATTAAATTATGGAAACAGTTAGTAAAAGAAACCATTATAATACAACTTTACTTGAAATCTATTGTTCCTATACGATAAAGTGGACTTGCTTCTACTTGAAGGTTGCCTCTAAACCAAGAGCCTGGTTTTAATGTCACCAAGCTTAATTGGATATCTGCTTTAAAGCGTTACAAAAGTTATGACAAAGTTTAAGTATCCACTGCAAGGCTTAAAAAAAAGTTTAAAAAAATATATTTTTTTTCTATTCCGTCTTTTCTTTGCATTTCTTTTTGGTTTTCGCAACCACAGCCAACGTTGGCGGTTTGATGGGCCTGTTCTTGGGCTTCAGCTTCGTCTCGATAGCCGAATGCGTGTACCTTACCCTCATACGGCCGTGTCGCATTTGCGCACAGTTTCGCCAACGGCGACCCAACTCGACCTTAGAGCTGGCCAAGGGGGCAACAAGGGCATCGCCAAGCCAGCTGGTGGCTTCAGTTCCAATTAAAAAGGCAAAGCTGCATGCGAGCACGATAATGCCACAGGAGCAGTGGCAGCGACAGCGGCAGCGGCAACAGCAGCAGCAGCGGCAACTGGTTTAAGGCAGAGTTAGCCCAGCAAGGCAGACCGGCTTGAAAGTACACGCAATAAATTGTATTACATTATTATTATATTTATTTAACTCTATATTAGGTCCCAGTATTTGGTAACTACATCATTTTGTGGCAGGGCAAAATTTATTGGTCGCTCGTAGCCCAAAGTAAACTGCTTCACCTCCTTCTTCACCTCATCATCAAAGATCTGGCAGGTTAAACAAAGAGACAAAAGAGAGTTTAAATTAGCATTAACAGTTGTTGTTTCTTGCCTTTAAAATATGTTTATCAGTAATTCAACAGAAGTATGTGGAAATAAGCGAAGTATAATATAACTGATACTATATTAATTAATGACTAAATATATATTTTTTCTATTTTTTTTAAAATTCACATTCATTCATATTGCCAAACGAAAGACTTCGACTACAAATATAATATTTTTGAGAAAATCAACATTGAGTGCTTTAAAAGACTCGACATTTATAAATTGGCATGATGTTACCATACTTACGTCACATTCCTTCATTTCCAGCATTGACGAGAGATCGAACTCCATCATAGGTAAACTTTTGGATACGAAACGTGCAGCGTTTGCCACTTCGGGCACCGCATGCTTCTGCAGCAGAGACATCTCCCAGAGGGAGCTGTTGAGGGCGCCAGCTTTGACTGGATCCAGTTCAGAGTCATCGTAGGGATCGGCAATCTCCACAGCTGTAGTTACGATTAAATATTTAGAAATAAATGTATGTACTTCTCACATATAACCACATTGCTTACCGCTCGCGGCGGCTGTTGCACAAATGAGACGCTGCAGGCCCGTATGCCGCATCAGTAGATTGCATACGAATCGTATCATTATAATGGCATCCTCTGTTGGACTCTTAAGTGCGAGTCGCGCCAATCGCTTCACAAAAGCGGCCACCAGATTCTCCGGCAAATGCGTCGAAGTCAAAAATAAGTCGGCCAAATAAAAGAGACGGGCTTTGTACTTGTTGTAGAACATTCGAGGATAGAACATGTTATACAGCTTTTGATAGATATCGGGATATGTTATATTCTGCTGTTGCATCAGCGTAAAAATTCCCTGCAGCGCAAGCAAGGCAATAGGACCATCTGCAACAACAATTAGCAAAATATATATTATAATACAAATAATAAATAATTAAAGAATATATGTATTCTACGAGCTTATTTTCATTCACTTACCGAACTGATGCAGCGAATCCATTAGGAAATCAGTCAACAATATGGGATCCTCCAAATGCGACAGTATACGCTCCAAGAGCACAACCAGCACCTGCCGATGAACCTTCTCATCCACACCGGTGCAGGACGCAATGATGCCATTCCACAGAGTATTCAACAGTTTGCGCGTTCGTTCGTAATCAAAACTGGGGGTTTTCTCTGTGCCCTCGCCAATGTGATACTGCTTGGCATTTAGCACACCCTTGCCCAAGTCAAGTAAGTTGACGATAGCCAAATAGTTGAGCGCCACATTTGGGGAGTCCGCGAAGCTAGTCGGTGCCAGTGCCGGCAATAGTTGATAGGTCAACTGCAGCACGTCCAGACAGCGGACATATTTCTTGAATGTCAACAGAGCCGCTGGTGGCGTTTCCTCTGCACTGACCAGCGTTTCCAGTATGCTGCGCAGGCGATCCACGGGCCAGGCATTCGCATTGATGTGCGTCGCCTCGGCGATTATCAGCTGCATGCAGACTTTGAGCGCAACGCCCGATTCCTCCTTTGCGGAGCTACCCAGACGCTCGAGTAGCAGGGACCAGGCCTCATTATACAGTGTACGACATTTGTCGTTGGTATTGCTGGTCTTTCCCTTTGGCTTTGCCGCTGTTTTTGCCCTGGACTGCTTCTTTTCGGCGGCATCAATGCACTTCTGCTTGAGCAGGTTCCTAAAGATCACCTCGAGCACGTGCATCACTCCAACGGCATTGCATTCTGGACTTTTCTAACAATCGAACATATGCATAAGCATGTTTTATTATAATTCGCATTTATGTGCGATGTTCACTTACCAAGAGGTAAACAATTTCCTGCAGCACTTTCGGGTCGAGAGTACTGGAATTTAAGAATGCATTGGCTTTCTGCTGCAGATCGGCCGGCACAATTACGCGTTTCGCAGACACCACATCCTCCTGCTCGTCCTCCTCCTTCACCTGCTTGACACGGGCTGACTTTTTCGCCAATTTAGTTTGTTTCATGGTTGAGTCTATTTACAAATGAATGCAGCTCTCAAAATAAAACGTGCGCCGTGCTGTTTCAGAGCTGCCAACTTGTTGACTCTGCTGTCACGCGTTTGTCCAAAATTAGCACGTTTTAGCGTTAGCCTAGCACATGTGTGCGTATGTGTGTATGTACATGTGATATTTATTTAAAGTTTTTTTTTATATATTGTGCACACTAGTTAATTGGCCAGCATGAATGCCAGCACAGATTTTAAGCCCATACTGACGCGTGCCGCGCTTGCATTGCGGAAAACGGAAGATAACTGCGATTTTAAGGCTCTGGTATTCCAAGAACCCCAAGCGAAACTGAACCCAGCAATAACGACGCCAGCGAAAACCGCAACAACTGAAACTGAAGGAGGCGGCAAGTTGGGCAAGGAAGCTGACAATGAGTTCGACATGAAAAAGGCGCGTAAGGAGGTGGTCAACTTTGCCATCGCTAATCAGCGGACAATCAAAAACAAACGCAAAATGGAAATAATGCAGCTGATCAAACTTGGCGCCAAGCCGCCGAAGAAGGCGTACAAAAACTACAAGGAACTGAAGGCGGAACGCAAGCGTCTCAAGGACACCCGCGAGGAGCGCAAGAAGTTCCATCAGCTGGGCAAGAATCAAACGGGCGCGGCGAGTGTTAAGTGCAACAACCGCAAAACCCAGCCGAAGAAGCGTGCGCCCGTGGCCAATATCGGTCAGCACTATGGCAAGGCGCAGCCCAAGTTTAAAAAGCGCAATTAAAAGCCAGCTAAAACTAATCATTAAATGGCTTTCACTTATTGCTGGGGGGAGTTCTTTGTTATTGTAAACAAACATATACATGTACATTACATTTTTATCGAATCGTTCTGAATAAGTTCAATTGAACTAAGCTGAACGAGCGAACTACGTTCCAGACATTGTTCGTGCTATTCAGTCACAATGTCGTGCTATAAGACTAAATTACAGATATACACTAATAATTTATTTATACATTTATGCAATAAAAAGCATCATCGTTTATTAGGTATACAATTTGTATCTCTAGACGTTTAATATGATAAACTTGATTCCATATTAAAATCTATTTCTTCAAAAGCTGGTTAACATTAAAAAAAAAAATTGGTAAATGTTATATGTATATTAATCACTATGATACTTTTTATTACATTCAGTCGCAAATGATGAAATTATGTGTAAATATTTTTAATTGAAAACGTATTCAAAGATATCGCAGCAAAGCGAAGATAATGGGAATCATTTCATTGGCAATGCATTTTTTCAATCAAAATTGATCGCCTGAATTTACTCTTCAACTCTAATACTATTAGCAAGAAAATACGAATTTTTCAAGTTAATGTACTTAAAGTACTCAACTGTTTTGTTATATCATTTTTCTTAGTGCTTAAACATTTTACAGATATAAAAACAAAAAACCTTTAAATTTTAAGCTGTCAAGAAAATTGTTGTACAACTATGGTAAATTGGCTTGCACACATCTTTTGGATGATCCCGTTAGATTTGAGTCCACGTGTTTTGTCTTCTCTATTTCGTTTTTGCTAGTAAAAACACTATAGCATACTGTATGTGGATCTGAGTGTTATCTGACTATTTGAAATGAATGGCAGCCCCACAACCTGCCTAGTGCTGCCAATCTTTTACAAACCATCTGTTCTAATTGTTGGGCTTTTTTTTGTTGTATTTTGCATATGATATTTGGTCAGTCGTGCGATTACGTGAATTCAGCTTGAAGGAATATTTGTTTTCAATTGCCACTAAAATGAACGCAGCCCCACGCGTCGCCCTCAAGCAGCTACTACGACGAGCCTACAGCCAGGCACAAAGAGGCCCAGGTGCCTCAAGGCCCACAGCCAGCGGCAGCAGCAGCGGCAGCAAAGCTCCCGCCTCAGCGCCCGTCAACAATGTGACGGGTCTCAGCAGCGCCTGTGTGAGGTCCGTGTCGGCGCCAGTTGGTCCCGGAGCCTCGCCAACTAGCGGCTACAAAGTACCCGAGTATTTTTGCTTCAATCGCTTCAGCTTCGCTGAGGCCGAGGTGGAAATGGCCAAATACCGTTGCCCGCAGCCATCTGCGCTAAGAAAGTAGTTGAATAATGTAATTAATGATGAACAAATAAATACGCATAATAAACGATGATATAACAAGTAAGAGTGCTCCAGTCGGGATCGCCCGACTAGGAGATATCCTGAACGCGGCTGCCAACTATCACGACAAACATTTCAACCCCCTTGCATGCATACGTACATACACAAAATAACACATCCACACACGCATACAAATGCACTCTGTACTTTTTTTAGTAGCTGCGCTTGGCTCCCGCTACGGGAACTAAATTCTTGAAAAATTCCTAAGCTAAGTGTATGATCGTTAAGCGACTTTTGGGACTTATAGGGCGCATCTAAAATCTATGTACAAACCAAAGTGAAAGTCTGTAGTACTTGAATTGCGTTCGTTTCATATTTGTGGCATGTGGAAAGAGGGTATCTCCTAGTCGGACGCTCCAAACAAAAGCCTATTCACTTATTTATAATATATTAAATGGGTTAATATGTGTAAGTACTGAAAATAAATTCTCAAATTAACTCTAACAACAACAGTTGAATATTGTTTGTTTTTTTTTTGTGGTCTGGAACCAATCTTCTATTTTTCCGTTTAGCCTACATATACTTTTATTTACACGCATTTTTTGGGAACCTATCTATCGTGTAAAAAGAGAGTTGGGTGTGTATGTTTATGCATACATACATGTATGTACATATATATATGTATGTAATATATTATTTATATATATATATATATGTATATATATGCGTATATATACACGATACAAGGACATGCCCACCTGTTAACCATAGTTGGCAGCACGCAACGTTTTGGCGCCAGTTGGCAGCACACTTTTTCTCATTTATTTTTGCACTCGCTCTCTCCACTTTTCACTACTGTTTCTCTTCACTGCAGTGCTGTGCTGCTGTGGGTAATCGACATCGAAAATATTGAGCGCGGGAAGTGATATTTAACACATTTTCGCATCGAATTTTGTCTATGCAAAAAGCAGATTCAAGTAAATTATAATTTTTTATTACATTTGTGTTACAATTTATGTGTGTGTGTCAACAACAGCAGAAACGCTGAGATAAAAACAAACCGAACGATTTGCTTGCAAGGCGTAAGCCACGGGGTAGCAGCTCTGTGTTTGTGCGTGTATGTGTGGTACAGTTGGGTAGAAAAACATTGCTGGCCTGGCAGCGCCGCACAAATTTATGAGTTTCACATTCACAGCGAATGTTGTGTAAAGGGGCAAGCGAACAGAAGAACTTTACAAAACAAAACAAATCAAAGTAGCGTTATGTTATTGCTGGCTGCAAACCAACAGGCAATATAATTAATTAGCAAATCGATGCAAAGTAAAATGAATGGCGTTGCCAATTTGCTGGTATTCAACAACAGGGACGTCTTGTCAAACACAATCGAACGCAGTGCAGTGTGAAAGTGTGCGCAACAGAAATCACAAAGTCTTTTGTGACACGAAAAAACCGAAAAATGTAAAACCATTTTAAATGTAAGTGCGAGACGTTGATGAAAATGCAGAAACGCATAAAATTTAAAATAATTAAATATTGATGAGATGCAAGCGCAAATATGCAGCACATTCTGTGCATAATGTATGTAGTTATATGTTAAAATTAAAAACATATATATATATATATATATCAAAATATATGTGCGTGCGTATGTATATACAACTGGCGCGCAAAAATCAGCTTAGTTGCTAATAGAGTACCAAAAATGACAAAAAATGGGCGCCAGAGTTGCCGAGCAATACATAAAATAGTGAGGAGCATGCGATTTGGTCACGAAATTAACATGAGCAGGCCCAAATATAGATAGATAAAAGAAATAAAATCAAATATCTATTTGATAGAAAAATTATTTTTTCATATTTGATCTTTATTCTTTTTTTTTTTTTTTTTTTTTTTTGTTAATTAAACTAATTATGTACTGTACATGTCTTAATTGGAAATTTGAATCCATTCACGGAGCCGTTAGACGCCCATCGCTAATTAGGACATGCCCGTGTTGCCACTATGCTGTATTTTAAGTTTTGTTTTGCTCTTTTTTTTTTTTCTGTATTTACCACAACTTCGTTTACACCACATTCTTCTTGACCGATTGCAGTGACTTGTGAAAGATGCGAGGAAAAAAAACGGAAGCTGAGATAGGAAAAACTCGACCGTGCATAGTATACGTGAAAAATTTAAAGGAATCGGTGGCCACCGAAATAATCAGCGCGGCGGCAACAACAGTTAAACTATCGAAAGCAGCGCTCAACGCCGCAGCCAAACAAACGACCAGACAACGCATACATACGGAATTAGAGCGGGAACGGAGGCGACAACTGGCGCTGCAACTGGGGGAGAAACTGCAGTTGGTACCTGAACAACCACGAGCGACGCGCACCACACGACGCGCGACAACCATAGCTGACGTCGAGCTGCTGCCAAAACAGAAGCAGACGACCGCGGCAAAGACTCCGTTGGGCGCGCGCACACGCAACGCCAAAGGCGAGCCAAGCACAGTGCCAAAGGCAGCGGGAAAACCGACAGCGGCAACTGTAACTGCAACAGCACCGGTGAAGGCATTGGGCAAGCGACGCAACACAGCGCTAATATTGCCCTCGACGGTTGGCAAGCGGCGTGAGACGACAACGCGCAGCATCGTCAGCGAGCAGCCAAAGTCGGCAAAGATGTACAAACAGACAAAAGCAGCGGCGGCGACGGCGACGCCGCCGCCAACGATTGCGGCGAGCCGATCGCGTCGCTCGATCAAGCCGAATCCGAAATACGCCAGCGATGATATGGTGACGCCAAAGTATGTGGCCGCACTGGCCAGCGAGAGTCCCGCCGGCAAACGGACGGTGAAGCATTTGTTCGCCGATGACGATGACGATGAGGATGATGAACTGCACGCTCTGATTGAGGAGGACAACGATGACGAGCTAAACGATGCGGCATTCAATCCCCAGCTGCACAAATCCGACGATGATGATGATGATATTAGCGAGCGCGACTTCGAGCAGCAGCTGCGTCGTGAAAAGGTGCCCCCGAAACGCGGCCGTGGTCGTCCACCGAAAGCGGCCACTGCAGCGGCAGCGGCAGCGGCAGCGGCAGCGACAGCGACAGCGACAGGATCTGGCAACGCAACCGGCCAGGCGGGACGTGGCGCCATAAATATGCAGCAGGTGCGTCGCGCACTCGGCGTGCAGACCGCTTTGGCGCGAACCCACTTGAAGGCGACAATAGCGACGGTGGGCAACAAGCGTCGGCTCGAAACGGATGGGAACGATACGCCCGTCGCACGCAAGCGTATGGCCACTGAAGCTGGCGGCGTTGGCCGCTCGACGCCAGTTATCAATGGCAGCAATGCCTTGACCAAGCCATTGCAGACAATTGGGCCCATGTCAAAGCTGATGAGCACCAGCACGAGCACCAGCAGCAGCAGCAGCAACAACAACAACAATAATAATAATAATAATAACAACAGTAGTAGCAGCAGCAACAACAACAACAGTAATAGTGGCATGCGCATGTTGCAGGCAACGTCCGCCAAACAGCGACCGCAGTCAAACTTTAAGATAAACACGCCCACAACGGCGTCACGCGGCGCAGGCGGTGGCCAAGTGGTGCGCACGGGCACGGTGGGTCGTCCGCCCGGTTCGACCAATGCCGTTAAGTTGCTGAAGGCGGCGGCGGGAGCGGTAACCAAATCGACAGAAACCGACGATGTGCCCACGTTCACTATCGTCAATATTGATGACATTATTAACCAGGACGATGTGCTCATCTCGCGCTCCTCGAACAACAACAGCAAGAAATTGTCGCCGGCGTCGCGCAACAGTGGCAACAACAACAACAACAGCAGCGGCAGCGGCAACAGCAGCAACACCAATTCGCACACAAATCAATCCTCGTCTTCGTCCTCCCTCACAGCAGCAGCAGCAGCAGCAGCAGCAGCAACAGCAATTAGCGGCAGCAGCAGGAACAGCAGCACGCCCAACAGTAATCTTAGCTCAAGCTCGGTCAACAGGCGGCTCAAGGCCACGCCCGCAGAGCGGACAACAAAGCAACAGGCACTGACAATGAATCATAGCAAACAGACGTCGCTGGTCGCCGCTGTGGTTCCAGCAAAGCCGCGGCCGCGCATCCTGAATGCCGAGATGGGCAAGCGAACGCAGCCGATGATGAAGCCGCTGATGAGCATGGGCAAGGAGCTGTGCCCGATGACCGATGGCGGCGATACCGAGGATGAGGATATCACCAATGAGCTGGCCGCGGATGACATTAACATATCACCAACAACAACAACAGCCGGCACTGGGGCACAGCAGCGCGTGGTGCGTCGCGTGCAGACCGCCAAATGGATGCCCAATCGACGCAATGTGCTCTCGACGACAGCCTCGGTGAATGCCAGCAACAATCAAAGACAGCAGCAACAGCAGCAGCCGGATCGCAAGCTGACCAAGCTGCTGGGCGAGAGCAGCGACGATGATGTATTCAAGAAGCCGGCCAGTCCGTCAACATCAACGCCGCCCCAGCAGCAGCAACAGCAGCAGCAGCAGCAACAGCAACAACAACAGCAGCAGCAGCGTCGCTACAAGGAGAATGCAACGGATGAGGATGGAGCAGCAACGGGCACAGCTGGGGCTAGAGCTGGCACTGGCGCTGGCACTGGCACCGATCAGGAAACGGCGGGCAAACAACCAAAATACTTTCCGCCCGAGACAACCACATACTGTAAGGAGGACGGCCGCCTTGTCAAAAAGATCACCTGCTACGAGACCTGGCATGTGATCAGCACGCCCAAAGAACCGCCGAGCAAGACACGCCAGCAACGCACCTGCCTCGAACTGCCGCTGGTCAAGCTGGCCAACGTTGCCGCCCGCATTAAGGTGCCGTCCAGCAAATGGACGAGCAAGGTGACCCTCTACAAGCTGTCGCCGACGCTAATGCAGCGCCAGACAATGACCATATTCACCGGCGATCTGAAGAGCTATAATATACCCGAGGAGGAGCGACACAAATATCAGCCATCGTGCGTCCTATTCCGGCGATCCGTGCTCGATCGTAGCAAATGTCGTGTGCCCTTCGATCGTGCCATCATCTTTAAGAACAAATGCTTCTATGCCAACATTGAGGGCAAGCATGTGAATCTTTTGGGCGCACCCGAGGTGGTCAGTTCGGTGAAGGATGTGGAGATACTGATCGATATTGTTGACTCGCTGGCCCTCTCCAGCGAACTCGTCGAGATGGTCACGTCCAAGTAGTAAGCAGCCACTCCCCTTCCCTCCCCTCCCCAATGCACCCTCCTCTTGTCGGGATGTGGATCTGGATGAGGATATGGAAATGTAAAGATCATTAGTGCGTACGCTAAAAAGTATGCGAATCCCCGGACACTTGAGCAACACACACTTATACATATACATATACATATATGTTTTTTTTTAGATTACCCATAATCTAATATATATATTTTTTTTAATCGATTTAAATTAGTTGTAATAGTTACTTTAGAATAATAGTTACTTTAGCCGTTCGTTATATCTACATTAATATAATAAAAACAAAAAATATGAAAATCATAAACAGAAAAGATTTCAAGGTAAACTTCACTAAACACAATTACGGGTTCAAATCCCGCACTTTTATTTTAAATACATTTAACATAAAACATACACTAAATGAATAATGCAAATCGTTTACGACTTTCAGTGTGAAATCTATTTTAAAATAATTTTATAATATATATATATATATATATATATATATATATATATATAAATAAATCTATATATATGTGTAGGCATAAAGAGAAATTTGAGTTTACAAAAAATCACTTTTTAATTTGCAAATAAAGTTTAATTGATTTATACTGTACGTAACAATAAACATGTATGTACAGCCTAATGGCAGTGTAATAATAATATTAATAAAATATATATATACATATATATATATATTTAATTTTACTTCTATGTAAAGCGATGAAACGTGTAATCAATAAAAATATTTAAATTTATTTCTAAAACTGTAAAACGATGGAAGGTGTAATCAATAAAATGACTTAATTTTATTATTATGTAAGCGATCAATTGGAGTTACTTTTTTTTTTTAAAAAAAAAGTCCATTTATAGGCAACTCTGACCCACGATTGACAGATTTATAGGTTGCTCCGTTTCCTTGTTCGCCGTTGCAACGAAAAAAACGCTATTTGAGAGGGTGTGACATCACAATGCGGTTGACGCTTTGCTTGCAATTGCATTAATATTGCTACGCGCCTTATTTCTAGCTTGGCCAAAATTCACATGAAGCTAAAGGTTTTCGATGCTTATATATATATATATTGTTTGTTTATTTCGATTTGTATGACGTATGCGAACGCATCCATGCCAAGATTCATTCAATTTGCTTGATTATTTTAATTGTTAAGCTACTGTAGGAGCGGCATTATGACGTCACAGTGCCAAAAGCGCAAAATTCTTTGTATAACCTCTCAACCGTGACCCTGACTAACAAATAACATATGTATGTAAAAAAGTAAGTATGTATATGTATATAATTGTAAGATTTCCTTAAGAAATGGAAAAAAATATTCGTGTTTTTCGACAAATTTGCATACATGAAATCGTCTAAGTTTTTTAATGTTACTTGCTAGTTTTTTAATAATCTCTAAATCTTAATTTTTGAGAAATGGGTCAGTGTGTCCACACCTTGAACTAGTGGAAAATTCAACGGGCTTACATTTTGACTATCGCTTATTGTTACAAGTATATATGATAAATAAATGCCAGTACCAACCAGTACATTACCACCTAATTTAGATATAATATTCTGAAATTCTACATAAAGAGAATTACAAAATTAATATGTTAATATGTACACACTTGCATGTGTATAGGATTTTAATGGAAATAATCGATACGAATAGGTATATATATATATAGGTATGATTTATTTTATAATTCTTTAGAGTAGTACAAAAATAATGCTATAAGTGCACAAAAGTCGTTTTTAAATCTAAGTTAAAGGGCTTAAATTATATATTTATCAACACTTTTTTTAAGTGTTTGTCAACAAATTCACCTCGATAACTATCGCACAAGTGCTGTTTTGCCTTTTGTCTGAGCCGTAGAGCGTGGCAGCATCCCTGGTTCGATACGGGTATCGATATCAGTCTAGCGCTGTCAATTATTTACCTATATATATATATTTTGTCTCCCAAAATTTTAATTATAAACGCCCAGAAAACAATAGTACACAATACGGCAAAGTGTACACAAAAAAGAAAACAAAGAAAAGCGCGCACAAATGCTCGCCAAGCATTGATGAGCTGCATCGAACGCAGTGCAACGCCAAACACAAATGAGGGAGAGGCGGAGCTGCTGCGGCTCCATTGACAACCCAACCCAAAAAGCATAAGCGAGAGAAGTACATACGAACAGAGGAAGAAACATACACCAAAAAAAGAAAAAAAAAACGAAAACTTTTAGTTTATGTGTGTGTGCAACGAAAAAGTGTTGACTAAAAATATACAAAGAAAAAAATATATACAATTCGAGAATTTCGCTAAGAAATTGAATTAATTGCAACAACAGCAATATGGATACAGAGAGACCAAATAGCCAAGAGACAAAAGTCATTTATCACATTGACGACGAGAGCACGCCGTATTTGGTCAAAATCCCGATACCCTCCGCTCAGGTCACGCTCAAAGACTTCAAAATGGTGCTCAACAAACAGAACAACAATTACAAGTACTTCTTTAAGTCAATGGACGCCGACTTTGGTGTGGTCAAGGAGGAGATCGCCGACGATGCCACAATACTGCCTTGCTTCAACGGACGTGTCGTCTCCTGGCTGGTCTCCGCCGACGGCACCAATCAGTCGGACAACTGCTCCGAGCTGCCGCCCAGCGAATGCGAGATGCGGGTGCGCAATCATTTGGCGATGCAGCAGCAGCAGCAACAGCAGCAGCAACAACAGCAGCACCAGCACCAGCAGCAGCAGCATCAGCAGCAACATCAGCAGCAGCAGCAGCTGCAGCACAAGCTTGGTCCCTTGCAGATGCTGCAACCGCCGCCACTCACATATCAATCGGCCTCGGTGCTGTCCAGCGATCTGGACTCGACGAGCCTCTTTGGCACCGAATCGGAGCTGACGTTGGACCGCGACATGACCGACTACAGCAGCGTGCAGCGGCTGCAGGTGCGCAAGAAGCCGCAGAGGCGTAAAAAGCGGGCGCCGAGCATGTCACGCACATCGTCGTACAGCTCCATCACGGACTCGACCATGTCGCTGAACATCATTACCGTTTCGATCAACATGGAGGCGGTCAACTTTCTGGGCATATCGATTGTCGGCCAGTCGAATCGCGGCGGCGACGGCGGCATCTATGTGGGCAGCATCATGAAGGGCGGCGCCGTTGCGCTCGACGGCCGGATCGAGCCGGGCGACATGATATTGCAGGTGAACGACGTGAACTTTGAGAATATGACCAACGATGAGGCGGTCCGGGTGCTGCGCGAGGTGGTGCAGAAGCCCGGACCGATCAAATTGGTGGTGGCCAAGTGCTGGGATCCAAATCCAAAGGGCTATTTCACCATACCGCGCACGGAACCGGTGCGTCCGATCGATCCGGGCGCCTGGGTGGCGCACACACAGGCGCTGACCTCGCACGACAGTATTATGGCCGAGATACCGGAGCCGATCAAGGAGCGGCTCGATCAGAACAATCTCGAGGAGATTGTTAAAGCGATGACGAAGCCGGACAGCGGGCTCGAGATACGGGATCGGATGTGGCTAAAGATAACCATACCGAATGCGTTCATTGGCGCCGATGCGGTCAACTGGGTGCTGGAGAACGTTGAGGATGTCCAGGACAGGCGCGAGGCGCGTCGCATTGTATCGGCGATGCTGCGCAACAATTACATCAAGCACACGGTCAACAAGCTGACCTTCTCCGAGCAGTGCTACTATGTGGTGAACGAGGAGCGCAATCCGAATTTGCGCGCCCAGCTGCATCCGCTGGCGCATGCGCTCAGCCATGCCGATACGGAGAGCATCACCAGCGATATTGGGCCGCTGCCAAATCCGCCGATCTACATGCCATACTCGGCCACGTACAATCCCAGTCACGGCTATCAGCCGATACAGTACGGCATCGCCGAGCGCCACATCTCGTCCGGGTCGAGCAGCTCCGATGTGCTCACCAGCAAGGATATATCCGCATCGCAAAGCGACATCACCTCTGTCATACATCAGACCAATCAGCTGACCATCGCTGCCCATGGCTCCAACAAGTCCTCGGGCTCATCGAATCGCGGTGGCGGTGGCGGGGGCGGGGGCGGAGGCGGTGGCAACACCAACGATCAGGACGTATCCGTATTTAATTACGTATTGTAGAAATTTTTTGCAATGAAATTGTGTGTTTATTATTAATTAATTAATTAATATAATTATTCTTTTTATACATATACGAGTATACAACAAACAAACAAACAAACAATATAATATGTATATTTATAAGATGATCATGATGATGATGATGATGCGGACGACGCAGATGACGATGGATGTAATGGACACAGTGTCAAGTAAAGTTAGCTCGAATTAGCCCGCAGACAAGATGAGAACCCTGCACGATGGTTGAATGTAAGCCGGTTGGAATGAGCATAAGAATGATAATTTTGAATAAAGTTCTAAGAATTTAGTAATCAAAAAATAAAAAATATAACACGTAACGACTTTCGATCTTTCAATGTGTGCGCATCAAGAAAATATTATATACAAAGCAATGCTATGAAGATTTAGCTCGAAAATTCTTTTAGGCCAGTGTTCATATCATTTCCAAGATTGGACACATACATATAGCTCAGACTATATTCCCTGAATGTAGCCAACACGAAACAATTGAATTAACCTACTGACATAATAGCATTATTCGGCGATCGCTCAAAGGTCATCGATTAATTAAATTTATTATATTTAAATTTTTTTTAATTTTTGCTAAGTTGAAAAATATTTGTTTGACATTTCAACATAAACATTCATTTTATTTATTCTAATATTGATTTGTAGCTATTCTCTGCTAAATCGTGATGCGCAAGAAATTTAGTTTATTAAACTCGGACACGAACACGTCGTGTGAATCATCGGAAAATTGGACGACACGAGCCCAACTTTAGTTTAAATATTTTTAAATTGGTTAACAAATCGACGACACTGATTTGTTTTCTTTCTATGACTATGCACAACAATATAATTGAACTTCTCTACGTGCATTTAGTGAGAGCTACTGGGCATTAAAACAAATAAAAGTAAATAAGATTCAATGAATTATGCTTCTGATTACAAGCATTATAACATATGATTAATCGTTTTCGATTTTATATTTACACAAGTTTCAGTTGATAACAAATAAAAAATAAACATTTTTGCTGCGACTTTTCAATTTTTTGCGATAAAAACCAACGAGCAGATTATTTACATAGTGATATAAATAACATTGATGGTTGGCCGACTTTTAAATTGCCCGCACTAACTCACACTTTACAACACTGGACAAGTTATCGCAGCCGATAAGTGATCAGATATCGCATTGACCAGCATTGCAAAGAGAAATTGAAGATAACAAAGCAAAACAAAAAATGACAACAGAAGTGGAGACCACCACAACGTCTGATAAATTCTCAGCAAATTCGGAGGAATTGGAAAACTATTATTTAATGCTCGAAGCTGGCAATATACCAGAGCTACAATGGCAATTCCCGGGACGTCGCGCACCCTCCCCAGACGCCACTGCTGGTGGCAACAACAAAGAACTGGAGGCTGCCGCCGAGACCGTCGAACAAGAGTAATTAAATTAATAGCAACATGCAATAGACGCAATTAACTAACAATTTCGATCAATTGCAGGCCACAGAAGGCAAACGATTTTGATTTCAGTGACGATGTGGCACCGACGCAAATGCGCGTACGCAGCCAAACGTCCACGCCGAAGTCCGCCAAGAAAAAAACGGCCAATTTTGCGGGCGTTATGGAGACGTTGAAAAAAAAGAAAACGGAGGGTTCCTAGCATTCAAGTGCACTATATCGCCGACCACCATACATGTAGATATCTAGCGACACAAATAGCATTTAAATTCTATTTAAGTTATTCATCTGGGGACGTATCGAGAGTTTCCAGAGCTAGCTATAAGACAATTGTAAATATTTCTTGTGAAATTATAGCTGTTATAATTATGTATGAACGCATACACCCCCCATACAATCGTATAATACATTAAGTGCATTGTAAGCTGATTAAGTAAAGTTATGAGCAGAACTTCGGATTAAAACTGGCTTACTGACGGGATATTGCAGACTGCGCAAGCACCTCTACAATCCAACGATTGTGAGAGATGGTGCTTGCAGACTTTCTCTCTCTTTCTCTCTCTCTCTCACTCCCTCTCTGTCTCATTCATAAGTGGGCTGCGGAGCCAAACTCTGAGTACTATAGAAATAAGAGCTACTATACGAAGAAAAGTAATCGCATTCTTGCAGACGATAAGACTGGAAAGAGAGCTATAGCCAAATTGTGAGAGACAAAATAGTAAATCCAGAATGTTGCTGTGCACCATAGTCTATCAAATATTAATAAAACACCAAAAGTACTTTAATAAATTCACCAATCAAGTGCAATTTCCATTTCATTTCACATTTGAACCAGATTTTGTCTAGAATGGCGCACGCTATATTTGAATATTGTCTTGATAACGATTAATCCAAGCATTATCAAAATTCGAATTTAGCACAAACAAACGAACAGATTAGGCATGGACACTATTTGCATATTGCCATCTCTTTTTAGTGCCTTGTCGACTCTCTCTTTCGTATGCGAACAAATTGAAAAATAATCACTATCACCCATGGTGCGTAATCATTAAATAGTTTATTATAAAAATTACATGGTAATGATTATAATTTTTGTATTTTTATTTAATTGGTCTATGCATATCTAACGTGATTTTGACAAAATATTGATTATGTCCTGAGTTTTAATTTTTTTTTTTTTTTTTTTTGCTAGGGCATTGTGGCTAGATTAGTACATAAGCTAAGTAAGTAAAGCACGGTAAATCCATAAAATCTATTTTCAATTCAAATTGTTGTTTTTTTTTTAAATTTAAAAATGTTATTTTTTGGATTTTTTTAAAAATGTTTTCAAAAAGTTTATAGGCTTGTTTCACTTACTACGGATATGAGTTAATCTCTCGTCAATATTAAAATTGTTCAGTTTAATTTGTATTGCTTTGTAGTGTGTATGGCCTGAGTTTGAATTATGAAACTTAAAATTGTTCAATGCCTTGTGAGCAATTGAATAAAAATCAGAAATAAAGTCATGGTAGATATACACAGATGATCCAAAAAGGTGCAAATTGGAATAACTATATTTTTACACAGCTATACTAAGTGGAAAATATTGATTTGTTAGAGATAAAAATATTCGTTATTTACGGTCCCTGATATATAATATATAGATCGCGGATGCAAAATATGCCAATATGCATACAATATGCGCACTTATATGTTATAGCTATATGTATGTATAACTATAGCCAAGTCTATTAAATTGTTGATTGTGTATCGATTCGTTTTTATTGATTTAAAATGGCATATATATATATAGTATTAGGTAAAATGGACAATCATTAAAATGATGTCTGTTTGATTTTGTTTTTTTTTTCATATTGCTTACATAAGGATTATCCGTATGTGAACATCAATTTTTTAAATTTATTTTACGTAAAATGCGTTGGATTTATTTGCTTGATTAGGATTAAGCATATATTTATATATATATAAATATATATATATATATATATATATATGCAAGAAGGCGCTGCGCCCATGCGCAACATGAATCATATTTGGACTTTTGTACATTTAAAATTAAGCAATATATAACAATGTTGTCTAAAAGTTATAACAAACTAAAATGAAGATTTCAGGAGACAATTTAAAGGCTACACAGAGGTAAAGTAAGGAAAAGTTTTCTTAAATTGCATTTAGGCAGAGCATCGATGTGGGAGAGGTAAGGAAAAGGACAGTATATATTTATATATATATAAACACATATACAAATATATACATATATATATATATATATATATATTTATATATATATATAGTTTAAGTTTTGACTTAATTCGAAAAGAAACTTAGTTGCTCTAAAGCACGTGCGTCCGACGTTTTTAAAACGTGTGTGTGTGCGTGTGTGGTGTGTGTTGTAGGTGGTTAAGATAAAAAGAATAACAACTTAAAATGATAAAACATCAACAATGCAATTCTTATGCTGCTGTCATCTACACCCGGCCTAGCCAAGATCTTTAACCGATTTTTTAGACATGGTTTACAGTTTCTCAATGTGCTATGTGCTCGTTAATCATCAAAAAATGTTGCAAACGCTACGGGTCGCGGTTCCTGTCATTCCTCCTCTAACGATATCTGCTGCTGCATCTGTTGCTGCAACTGCTGCTGTTGTTGTTGCTGCTGCTGTTGTTGCTGCTGCTGACTGCCCGCTGTACATGATATATTATCGCCAATTTCACGCGTTATAATTTGTATAATCTGTTGAAATGATGGACGCGATTTGGGTGTTTCATGCCAACACGGCCGCATCAGCTCATTGTACGCAAAGTCCGAACACAGCTCCGGCTTGGGTAAGCTGCAAGAAAAAGACAAAAGCAAAAAAGAAAAAGAAACGAAAATAAAATAAAAGAACGAAAGGCATAACAGACATATTCCCATTGCAGTTCGCATACCGTTCACCCTGGCGCAGGCGATTGAGAAAATCTTCTTGGGTTAGATCTGTGCCTGGCAACAAATTTGGTATTTCGCCGCGCGAGAACATTTCAAAGAGCGTTACGCCATAGCTCCAGACATCCGAATATGATGAGAATTTGCAGGTTGCAATGGCCTCCGGTGAGTACCTGCATATATATATTATATGTATATAGTACATAAAGAAGACGTTCCCATTTACATACCATTTAATGGGAATATCACGTTGGCTGATCCCATAATAGTACCCATCGGCATTGGCAAACTGGGCCAGGCCAAAATCTGAGATTTTTACACACGAACGATCGACTAGAATGTTGCGGGCTGCCAAGTCGCGATGTATTAGACCCTTGCCGGACAAATAGTTCATGCCCTGCAAATGGCAATAGAAAACGATTGGAGAGAGAGCTGAACAAGACATTAGAAGAACAAGGAAGAAACTTACGTGAGCTATGTCCAAAGCAAAGGTTAATAGCCGGGCATTGGTGAGACTCGGCTTCCGTGAACTTAAATATACAATGAACGAGCCGAACTCAAAATATTCCATAATGATGCTCAGCGATTTCTCTGCCCAATATTTAAACTTGACCACATTGGGATGGTCCAATTTGCGCATGATATCAATTTCGCGCAGAAAATCGTTGGTTACCTGTACTGTCTTCAACTTCTTAATGGCCACCTGCTCTTTGGGTCGATCCTTATCATGATATTCGAGTTCACCCCTATAAACGGTGCCGTAATGGCCCTGGCCAATCTTGTGCTTCTCGCAATATATAACCTTGCAGTCAGACAGCTGTATCACCAGCGGTAAATCGTGCGAATTTGCAAAGAATTCACTGCTCAGCCCAACGGCGCCATTGAACAACGTCAGGCTGTCAGTGTCGGGGGAATTGTGTTGGCCATTTGGCATGCCAAAGCCATTAATAAACGCGTTCATTTCGCTATTGCTGTCTTGATTGTCATCGTTGCCATGCATTTGGTCACCGGAGTACTCAACTAAATTCAAATATGGGAAGAGGAAAAGCACGTAAATAACAAAATTAAATACAATATCCTGGCAACAAAGAAATATGCAATATATGCATACGTATATATAAGATTCTGTTCGTTCTTCACATAACTTAATGTTTGATTAATTGAACGAACTTAAACTAAATGTTTACTTATTGCAACTATATTATAATATAAATCCATATTGCTTAATTAGCTGAAAAAACATTAACCTTACAATACTCAAATTAAGTTATCGACTCAACTTCTGGGAACATAACAAAACTAGTTTGGTCCCTGGAAAAGCAAAAAAATTATGTATGCAAGAAGTTCACCGATAGTTCCTATGCCAGCTATATGATATGACAGTCCCAACTGATCTCTGACAAGTTTCAGTCAGATAATTTAAACAGACGGAATTGGTTACATATTGGCTAGCCTATTGAATCTTATACAAAATAAATAAGTTGTTATGAAAAACAAGTCAGAACGTTGCAGTCGGAATAACAGCAGAATAACAGCTTAAAACAGTAGAAAACGTTCTTATTTATTGGGATTATTGGGCTTAAGTGGACGAGGTCGAATTTTTCGGCTCGATATTTAGACGAAGTCATCATAAAACTGCCTATTAACTTTGGTGACTTTAGCGGTAAATGTTAACACTCTATGTGACGCAGGTATACAAGAGTATAGTGGCGTATGCAGGATATTTTTTTGGGGGGATTTTCAATATAAATATTTTGATTAATATGAGGTAATTGAAAGATTTCCGCTTTGTTTTTGTAAACTTCCAAACTTCCCCCCTACGCTACTGCAGGACTACATATTCAAAATATGAAGTCTCCCTTCAAAAGCGGCTAAAAAATGGTGGTCATTTGCACATACCCAAAATATGCTGTTTTCTCTTCGCGAACGAGTACAAAAATTGTCAGGACATAAAAATCATACTATACAATTGACCATATCCACTCACATGACTCCATTTCAGTTTCAGGCACATCATAATTGCGTTGCAAGCGCGTTTTGATTGCGTTCAAGCGCGTGAATATATCGTGATGACTGAAGCGCTTGGTCGCATCATCGCTCCAGCCATCCATGATGGTGTTGTAAATTTCAGCTGGGCAGAGGCGTTGATGCAGCGGCTTCAGTATGCCGGCATCGATAGAACGATTGTGTATTAGATCACTTTGCTTCAACTGATCCAATGCCAATTTGCCGCGCGAGAAGATCTCATAAATGGTGGTGGCGAATGCCCAGAGCTGTGTGCTAGAATCTCGCTTGGCTGCCTCCAAATTGTTGTAGTACTTGATCGGTATCCAAGGTGAGCTGCAAGAGTCAATAAATAAGCCATGTGACATTCGTAATTAAAATATATATTCGCAACTCACTCGGATTGCTTGTAGGGACGGGGAAAGCCAGGATCACCGATTTTGGCATCGAGCACATACTTCTCGGGATCATATTTGGTAACATACAGATTGGAACAGCGTATATAGCTGTGTATTATCTTATGATCCTCCAGATAGTGCATGCCGCGCACCAATCCATGCATCATGTCCAGCAGACAGTACATGTTTATATTTTGATTTCCCTGGAGGAACTTATTCAGCGGCCCGTATTTCGAGAACTCCATGACCATTGTGTATGGCACGGATAGGGTTAAGCCGTACAGTTTGATAAATTGAGGCGACTGTATTAAGCTCCAGGTCTGCGCCAGTTGCATGAACTCCTCAAAATTGGCATCATACTTTAGCATTTTCATTGTCACGGGCACATCTTTGAACGAACCCTGCTGTATCCAATCGCCACGCATTGTATATACCTTGTCATCATCGCTTTGAGTAATCGAGTCTACAAATAGGTAGATGGAGTAACAATTGCATTAGTATAGGCTGAAGCGATAGGGCTTTGCCAAGAGAGAGTACGAATTCTTTTTCTATTAAAAAAATGTTAGTGGCTAGGGAATATCTTGAAGCCTGTCGTTAAATACATTTCAATCCCCTTCGATTCATACATACACAAATTCACACACATAGCTCCCACTATGGTGGATAACTACTAAACTAAGAGCACTCAAAGTAGGCTGAGCTATCCCAAACCCGAAATATTCTTAACCTGAGTATGCTTTACGAGAACATATTCAATCAAATTTGGTGGCTCTTATAATTTCTGAGATATGATCTAAAAACCGATAATAAACACAGTGTCAAAAATAGCAACGCAATTCTCTTTTTTGTTTCAAGGCGGTTTTAAAGATTTTATGAATTATTTTTATGAAGTGTTTTTTCCTTTTATTTTTATGTTCTATGAACTCCTTTTATTTCTCACTAAACCATAATATGGATATTTTCTGCTTGAGTGTGATTCCTCGAATTAAACATCTTGAAATTCTGATATTATTCTCCTTTTTCCACATCAAATTTTTTGTTCTATTACATTTAATGAATAAAAATGTGTATTTACGGAAAAGAAATTCTCAAGTGAACCCTAACCAGTATTTTGTAATATGATTTTTTGTTCTTATATCGTTTTTACACGTGTAAAAATAGTAATTGTTTTTCCGGTAGTTTTCCGCCCTTGTAATTGGTCAGAAACGAGAATGAACTGAAGAATTTGCAATCTCTAAACGCTGGTTATAAATAGAGATAGAGCGCTTACCTCGGTACCATTGTAAGTCGGTTTTCGGATTAAATATCTGTGGATTACGACGCTGTAATTCCGCTTCACTTAATACCGCTTCAGTCTTTTTGGTTTTCAAATTTTTTGGCAAGCACAGCAGCAACAATGGCGGCTTATCATATTTAGAGGCCGGTATGCGAATGCGGTCCATACTATCGGTGCGTATAAACTGCGCCAGTTCCGACAGCTGATCAAAGCTGTATTCGTTGCTCTTGTAGCAAAGCTTCCATTTGTCCCTGCGTAAGATCTTAAATGTTTCGGTTTGGCAACGCTCGTGATCGCTGTTTTTCGCCACACTGCCGATGAACGAAAAACGAAAAACGAAAAGGCGAAATAATAAACATGTAAATGGGTATATTTGGCAGCTATATCTTACATTCTCGTGTTGATATCGATGTAGTACGTGTTATACTCGCGATCGCACTGGCGCACTATATAACTGCCGCACTTGTCGGCGTTCTCGTGCAGTTTCATGAACGAGTAGCCGCCGCCGATGGGTCCGTGGCAATATAGGCGCTCCAATTCCTCCAGCGATGGTGTCTTGTACGATGGGCACAGGTCCTGCATCCATTTCACCGTTAATCTAATTATCGAGGAGAGAGAGTAGTTGGTTAATTGGATATTGTTTGCGTATGTTTGCTGTATTTGCCGTACCTCATGTAAATGCACAAATAGGATATAAACGATTTCATTTCGTGTTCGGTTTCGAAACGCATGTGATAACCCTTGGGAAAGCCAACGATTTCTAATCGCACAATTTGATCGCTTTCCTTGTACAGCGAGAAAATATCCTCGACAATGGCAACGAGACTCCACTGCAATCAAATGAAAGGGGGAGAGAATTGAAGAGGAGGCCAAATGGATGCGAAACAAAATGTTCAAAAGGGTCAACAATTGACTACAAACTAAATGCAAACGTGAAATGATGATGGACATCGGATTTGGATAGATAGTTTACTGATAAATAGATACAAAGATTTATATGGACATTTCCACAGACAAAGTTTACCACGACCAAAAGTTCTAATCGGGGCTAAGAATAATAATACTCTTTTTCAAATATATAAAAAACATCTGTTCATAAAAATTAATTTAAAGATAATCTTTAAAAACTCAATATAATAAGGAAATTCTGAGGAAAGCATTATTAAATATAAGAGGCAAACTTTAACGTATATATGTATATATAAATATTATACACCTAATTTTCTTTTTACACGAATTTGAAAGAAAACGCTTTAAAAAGTTTTTTATACGAATTGATTTGTCTTAACATGATTTTAAATATGCTATGAATTATTTTTATGCATTCTCACCAGACACAAATTTTGCATTTAAACTGCATTATATTGAATTATAAAATGATGAATGATAAAAATAATTCAATCGATAGCAGTGATATTGCAGTTTTACACAAACAAATAAAACTTTATAGTTATATAAGTTTTACTTTGTTTATATTACTGCACATCTTTTATTTTTCAAAATATGGAAACTATATTCTCAAGTTTCTCTAACAAGAATTTTGTAATATTGTACTTTTAAGTTGATTTTTTAAGACTGGAACCGATCTAATCTTTTCCCATATAGCCAATATCTTTGTAAACATGAATTTTGTGGGAACGTATCTATCGTGTAAAAAGAGAATTAGGTGTATATAGTATATTTAAACATAATCATAATTAATTTAAGAAAAAATATATAAAAGTTAAAAAAAACGATCTAGAAAGTGTTAATAAAATTGATAAAAAATTAGTCGGAAAAATTAACTTCATTTTGGAAAAACAAAAGATAATAAAATTTCGTAAACGAAATGGACACAAATGACACAAATTGATAAAATTAGTTACAACAATTAATAAAATTGTCATAAAAAATAAATTAAATGAATTTTAAAATGGACAGAAATGGACAAATTAAATAAAATGCAACCCGAAAAGAATTTAGGAGCTTGTAAAAAGAAAATTAAATGAACTAAAATATAACCAGCAAGCGTTAACAAAATAGATGCAAATAGGTTTAAAAAACCCCCACTTAACGTCCACAAAATTGATAAACATAAGTCACAACAATTATTGAAACTATTATAAAAATCAGTCGGAAAAATTATTGAGTGTTAAAAAAAATGAAGTGAATGAAAAAAGAACTATAGAACGTCAAGAGAAGAAATGAAAGCGGTTAAAGAAAATAATTTAATTTTTTAAAATGTCAATTAGTTAAGAAAATAGTTCCAATGACATGCAATACGCAATAAATTTCACTGATGATAAAGAAAATGAAGATATTTAAATTTGGTTTCTTTTTAACATTGTGGCGCCGTTGTTGGAAATGCCCAAGCGGTAAATGGAAAGCAAGGCAAACCCACCTTCAGCGTGGCCTCCGACGTGACGCGGGCCACCTTCAGGCCCGGCTCGGGCGAATCGTGATGCCAGAGCCTCACATAGACGGGTATGGCGTGGGGCTGCTGCTGCTGATGGAGCGAAGGCCTCTGACGGTTTGGCTGTGCTGGATGCTGGCTGCTGCTGCCGCTGCTGCTGCATAAAGTGTGCGTGCCGGTGATCGTTGTGGAGAGCGTCGTATTCGAGCCGGTGACGAGCGTTGTTGTCGATGTGCGCGTCGAGCTGGCGCTGCTGCCGTTGCTCCCATTGACGCCAATTGGCGGCTCCGTTGTCGACTCGTTGGGAAAATATTCGACGGTGGCGTTGAACTGTTCGGTCAGATAGGTGGGCGCCAGATGGCAGATTTGGTGCACATAATGCCACTTGAGGCTGTCAACGTTCGGTTGATTGTTGCTCAGCCGACGGAAGGTGCGCCGTATTTTCGAGCGCACAAAAAACCGATGGGCACGCCACAGGCTGCGCGGCAAATAGCTCTTGTAGGCCTTCTCTACGGTGCGCGCGTCCAGTTGCTGTTCGTCCTTATCGATGAGCATATCCATGACGGCCAGGCCCATCACCTTGTCCTTATGCTCCGGATAGCGTATCTCGGTGATCTGCTCGTGCAGCATATCGTAGCGCATCTGCTTGTACAGATACCGTTGGCTGCACGGATCGATTTCACACAGCTGCCTGTCCAGCTCGGGCACACGAAAACGCATCCGGAAAGAGTAGCGCACATTGCAGCTGAGATGCTCGGCGGGCAGCTGCCATCTGTGGACCGACCGGGTCGCTGTCGATTCGCTGCTTTGGCTGTGCTCGCGTATGCCGTACAGCAGCACGGCCGTGGGCATTATATCCATGCTGCGGCATATTGCGGAGCAGATCTCCTCGCAGTTCTGCGTCGGCAAGAACTTCTCGTACTCGTTCCGTCGATAGTTGAAGACGTGCACGAGCCCGTCGTTGGGAATGTTCTGGCTGGAGCTGCCGCTCTGCAATGACGCAGTCGCCAGGCTGGCGCTGTCCGCCAGCGAGGTGCGCCCGCTGCTGCTGTCATCCATGCTGCTGTGCCCTGCGCTTCAGATTGTCCGTCCGCCAAAACAAAAGAAAATAAACAACAAAAGAAACAGAACCTCCCGCCCGCCGACGCCTGTAGCTGGCAGACGGTCGCCGTGGTGCACGAATATAAGCTGCAGCTCGATATTAATTCACTTTACGCTGGTGCGGCCACAGCACCAAATTTTAAAATGTTTCCTATTTTTTTTTTTTGTTTTTCTTCCCGTTTTTTCGCCTATTCTCGGCTTGGCTGGTGTTTGCGTCGTTGCCTCATTAATGTGCCGTGTTTTTTTTCCTCTTTTTTATCACTATAACAATCACGCACGCACCTACTTGCACTGGCTTCACATTTAAACTATCTACGTTGCGCAAAATGTGAATATTCAACAGCAGATGAAAAAAAATCACGCAGTATTACCATTGATTGTTTTTACTATTTGCTATTGCCTTGGAGCAGATATCGATAACTTGTTGCATGATTTTACAACACTCTCTCTGCATTTGCTGTCAAAATGGTCTGGCAACGCTGCTATTGTCAGTTTTTATATAACCTCAAAACAACAAATTTCAAGTATCGGGCGAGAAAAAAAATAGTTCTTATTTTTGTGCAAAAAATTCACTGAAAATCCTGACGGAAAAGCATTATCCATATATATATATCAATTAAATACCAGCTATGTCCGATTTTGAGAATCTATCCGGCAACGATAAGGAACTGCAAGAGTTTCTCATGATTGAAAAACAAAAGGCACAGGTCAATGCACAGGTACGAATATTGCCATTAAAATACCGAATACCAATATAAATACTCTGCCCCAACAGATACACGAATTCAATGAGATCTGCTGGGAGAAGTGCATTGGGAAGCCGAGTACCAAACTCGACCATGCCACCGAAACGTGCCTCAGCAACTGCGTCGACCGCTTCATCGACACATCGCTGCTGATAACGCAGCGCTTTGCCCAGATGCTGCAGAAGCAGAGCTCCGGGGGCATGTAGTGAGCTGGTAGACGTTGTGCAGCGTAACAACGGCAACACAAAACCGGCACCTTGTGTTAACCAGTTGTAAAAACAAAACAAACTAAATCCTTAAATTACCATGTAAGAAGTTGATGTGCGTTTGGCCCACTGGCCAAATCTGGACAATGCGGTGCTAAATTTCAATTCGTTGCTGGCGGCGCAACTTCGAAATTCCAAAAACCAAACCAAAACAAAAAGCGAAAACTGACCACAGCAGGCAAACGAGGGGGGACAGGAACAACAATCTACAACATACATATACCTTGTACTATATTGATTATTTGTTGTCTTTCTGGCCAACCTTGCATTGATTTGCCAAAGCATAAATAAACATTCAAACAACAATGTTAACTACAGCTAATGCTATTGCTACTGCTGCTGCCTGGCCGCGCTCTGCTCCTTCTTCAGCTGTCGGTACAAATCGATCATTTTGCTCCGCTCGCCCTCGAGCATGCTGCGCGTTGCGGCTGGCAGATCCTTGCGTTTGCCCTGCAGCTGTTGCTTTGTTGGCGCACCGCCCGCTTGGGGCTTCTTCTTTTGGTTCTTCTCCGCCGGACTGCTTGGGGCATTCGCTGGCGCCGCGCCATCCATCAGCGACTTGAGCAACAGATTCGTTTTGCGGCCCGGCCTGGGCACAGTCTCATTTTTGTTCGCCTTGCGCGGCAGCGTCTTCAGCGTGGGCGGGGCGTGCACAATTTCACCAAATTTGAACACATCTCGCTTGTACTCAGCCAGCGGGACGTGCTGTGAATCAGAGCAGGAGATTAGGGCTATGATATAACTGGAAATTAGTGCTGCTTACCGCCTGCTCAGCTTCTTCCTCGTCGGCTTCCTTGAAGGCTCTCTTGATGAGCTCTTTGCGCGTCTTGGAATCCATGCCGGGCTTTGCCACGGCATTGGGTTTTCTGCGTCCGTTCTTTAGATTGTGGCGCTCCTTTTGCTTCTGCTTGAGCAGCTCATCGATCTCATTTTTGGGCCGTTTCTGTAGCGTTATCTCGCCCGTTGTTGGATTTCGTATGACACTGACGCCGTATTTGGCCTCATACTGCGCCTCCCGCACCGATGCGCTCGTTATGCGATTCACTCGCCGCAGATACTCCTCGTTCGTCTCATTGTCAAACTGTTTGATTCTCGCCGTTTTTTGGGCAGCCGCCGCTGTTGGCTTCTTCTTTGCGATTGTCGCTTTGGGCTTGTCCTCTCTGCCGATGTTACTTATTTTCAACTTCTTGCCCGCCTTAGCGGCATCGGCGAGTTTTTGGAATTGCTTGAAATTGTGGGAGGCGCGCTGCTCGTCGTTCTGTGTCGGTGGATTGTTCGTCACATTCGCCAGCCTGGATGGTAAAGTTAGTCAATTAAAGGGAATCGCCTGCAACAATTGCTGGCTACATACTTTTTCTCCTTCTTTTCGATCTGCTTCAGTGGATCACGTATGCCATGATGCTTGCGCACTGGAATCTTACGTTTTCTCGCCATTGCCTGTTGATATTGACAACAAACTTTGACTCGTGGTCACGTTTACTCAAAACGGCGCCAACAGCTGTTTCTTCTTTGCTCCGAATATCGGCAGCACAGTTGTATCGAATCGTTTTGAATAAGTTCGTTTGAACTACTTACAACAAGCGAGCTACTTTGCAGATATAACATAATTTATTTATTTCTTTATGCAATAAAAAAAATCGTTCTTTGTTATTATTGTAATTTTCGTTTTTGATGTAATTTTATTTGACAACATCACAATTTTATTGCATATTTAAAACTGCATAGTAGACAACTGCATTTTGCTATGATATGATATGATATATATTAAGCATGATGAAAGAATATTGCATTAATTAATAAATAAATTGTATAATACCTGTAATTTAAATTTATAATGATAATGTGTCTGAAAGGAGCAAACCGAGCCATAATAGAAATATAACTAACGATGAACTAAGTGAACAATTCGTTCGTTACTCTTCAAGTTGAACTACGATCTATATATCGATAAGGAGGCAACAAAAGTAGTGTTGCAAATCTTGAAAAGTTCCGATGCTTAACATCGGAAAAACATCGAGCGGCAAGCGTCGATGCCGCAAATCCACAAAAAAAGAAAACAATATGCAATAATCACCAAATTGCCAATTTCCGTAATATAAAGATACATCACTAAGCCATCGGCATCTATATATCGATATTTTCCTTATCATTAAACGGCCGGCATGTTATCGAATGGGTTTTGACAAGGACTACAAAACAATGCATGCGTATGGAAAACGAACACACACGCACAATAAACGTATATATAAGTATATATATATATATATATATATATGTTTAAGTATGCATTCCATGCGATACGTTTGATTAATTCACTGCTCCACTCATACGTATGTATGTACATAATTTCATATGTGCATACATACCACGATTGAGAGATGTAGAGGTTGCGCAAACCAAAGTTCCGTTATGCGGCGCTGCAACGATTTAAGAGATTATGATGTCACAATTGCATTGTCTGGAATGCATATGAAGCTACTATAACCAAAAGATATAGTGGGTTCAACCAGGCAGAATTCGATATACATACATATAAGACGTGTGCAGAAAATCAGCTTTAGTAGTAAAACTACTTTAGGAGTGAAATTGTCGTCATTTTCATACAAGCGCACAGAGAATTTCGGAATTGTGACGTCACAATGCCAAGAGCGCAGCATTTCTTGCATAACCTGTGTGGCTCTCTCAATCGTGCACGCACACACACAAAAGCACGTATATGTGCTCGCTGCATTTGCCGTGTGCTCGTACTGCAAATGCAGCGCGCACGCGCCGAATATGCGCAGGCAGCCACAGCAACGGCAACCGCCAGCAGCCAAGTAAGTTGCGAGCTTATAAGAGAGCAGAAAATCGTAATATATTCAACGTGCTTCATGCTGAGCGCAAACAGTAATTTATTTATATTTAACATAAAATGCTCGAGGTCTGTGCCAAACGAATGTCCTTTGACGTGTGAACGTGTGGTGTATGTGAAATCGAATTGTGATAATTATTTTGTTTTTTTAATCACTGTTTGTGACAATATTTTGATGCAATTTGCATTGACAATGGAAGGCGAAAAATAGTGTGTATGTCATGTCATATGTATGTCATGCAGATGTATGAAATGTACATAAATACATAGATATGTATGTACATTCATGCACATCAAGTAAAAGCAGGGCAAAAAAAAAAACGGGTCTCGTGCTTGTTCTTTTTTTTCTTCTATTTTTTTTTATGTTCTTATGTATTTGTACATAGACACAAGGATATACATATATTATGTATACATGTGTGAGCGAACAAATAATCAAATATATAGTATGTAATGTAGATGTACATACATTTCCATGAACATACAGATGTATTTGCCCTCACATGTACATATACATGTGAGCGTGTGTGAGTGTGAGTGTGTTTGTGTGTGTGTGTGTGTGTGTGTATGTATGAAAGCGTGCAAAATGACAGCCGCAGCATCAGCTGCCAGAGCATCAGTGAGCTCATAACAGTGCGCGAAAACGTCGAAACCTTTTTTGCTCAACTTTTTTTTTAATGTGAGTGAAAAAATGGTTATATGCAGCATAATCGTACATTTTTACATAGAGACGTATGTATGTACATATGTACCGCCATACATATTAAAAAATATAATGTTCTTAAGTATGCTATGAATAAACTCTAATGCACAATAACGAGCATACATAAATAAGTACATATGTATGTAAGTATATATGTATGTATATATATATATATATATATATATATATATATATATATATATATATATATATATATATTCATATATTTACATATATATATATGTGCGCAAGAGAGTGCTAAACATAAGCCTTTATTCGTAGTTTATGTGCATCAAATAAAATTTACAAATTTACTAAGAATACGTATATAACAAACATTAAAAAAATGCATAAATATTTTAAAGTAATTTTTTAAGCCTACCTTAAGGCGCATTCGCTAAAATTGTAAGAGAAAATGTAACAAATTAAAACTATTTAATGCTGTTTATTAGTAAAATATGCAAAATGAAACCAGCACTGTCTTCTAAACAAATTAATTAACTGCAGGCAAGCACAATATAAACATAAATAATATTATGTACATTTGTATGTATGCAAGCATGTACACGTACGTATGTACATATGTATGTATGTATGTATGTACGTGTATATGTTGCTTTGGCGGTTAAATTCGACAAATGTTGCTGGCAAATTTTGTAATAATAAGATAATATAAAACAAGTGAGAATGCTCTATTCGGCAGTGTCCGACTAGCAAATACCCTGTATCCAATACCCAAAGACACACACATTCACAAATACATTCTGCAAGCAGCGCATTCAGAGGCTGCTCTTCCTCTTCTTCCTCAATATCAAGTCTTTAGCTTTTATAGTCCTTAAACTAAATCCAGACGGATAGACGGTTAGAATATATGTAAAGTTCAAATTTTCATCTGTGAAACGAATTTTGGTTCAAATGTTATAATTTTTATTTAAAGTTTGTGTTACAAAAAAACTGAAAATGTTTCTTCCTAGAAATTCATGTAGCTAATAGAATTTTCTTTAATTTTAAACTAAGAAATTGAAAGGTGTATACTTTACGGGGTAGGAGATGTCTCCTTCAAACATTTCCACAAAACCATTATACCCCCTTTTGCCCATTTTCAATGGGTACAGGGTATGAAAAACATGTGAAATCATATTCGAGTGCTCGTTGTGTCGTTGCGTCTTTTTGTCTTTGCTTAAACATAAATATATATGCATGTATGTATGTATATATGTACATACATGCGTACATTTGCATAGGCATTTGTTGTTGGCCTATCTAAAAATAACGTACATAAATTCAAAGGCAAATAAATAAAAATAAAGTAAATAATTGCAATCGCTTGTCAGTGTTACAATATAAATATGCATACTCAAATATGAATATAAAAACTTGTTTATTCATTGAACTTGTTTCAAAAATATGAATTTAATCATTTATTTAATTATTAATAATAATAATAATCACATATGTATATAGTTCGCTGGGGTCGTTATCTTACGTACAAAAGCACACAAAACCGGGGCAGATCGCCTCCAAAAAAACCCTATTCATTTTTATTTTATATATTCGACAAACGACAGCACGACAACGACATCAAATTTAGGGCAAATGTTGTGAGTTCTACAAATGATTTGTTCCCTGCTGAGTCCTCGTAATAAATAGCCGCGACGCAAAACTTAGTAGTATATACAGTATTTTGCCAATTGAACAAGTAAATATTGTACAAACTATCTGTCTTGGTTATTGTCACTGTGTCGTGAACAAATTAGAATACCCTCGGCAAAGGGTATAGAAACCTAGTTAAATCAAAACTCGAATGACGCGCTTCAAGGTCACCGCATAGGTTTATTGCTGGCAAGTTACAAAAAAGAAAAAGAAGGAAATAAGAAAAAGTCGAAATGGAAATCGAATATGTACAAAACATAGAATATAGTATTATACTATACTATATACTGTTACACTAGCATAGACTAAGTTTAGTTTTTTTTTATAGCATACTTAAATGAGCTTTCCTTGAAGCGTGCGTATGTGGACGTGTAAGTGTGCGTAACCTACATACGAGTGTGTGTGTGTGTGTGTGCTTATGTATGCAAATGTCAAACACACTTTAATTGTAATGATTACACGACAGGATTTGGTTTGCTCTAGCTGGGCATAAACAGTTGGGGTCGTTCAATCCATCTGGAATACCTATAAACGGGCATAAAAACGGCATTTCATTGCGTATATCAATCATACGCCACGTGTAATTAGAGTAATTGCTACCAGCAAAGCAAGCAATGAAGAAACAACATTGCATTTCTGACAGCGAAATACAAATTATAAAAAGGACGCTGGCAATCAATCGTCCTTTTAGCCCAACGACAGGATAATACGCTAGTAATCGGCTTGTTATGCCAGCCAGAGGTGATTGAACTTGCCGGCGCTGCCACATTCAACACACACACACACACACACACACACACGCACACACGCACACAAGTAAACTCGCATTTGCGCTCTTGTTCGTCAGCTTTTGCCCTTGTGCTTTGCTCTGCGTTCGCCTGCTTCGATTGTTTTAAGTAATATGCACATTACTTAGACGGCTCCCTCGTTTTTATACTCGTTCACGAACCGTCTGTCGCCTCTATTGAAGTTAGAGACTTGTTACTTGCAATATATACTCGGGTATACCCGCGTTAGTAAAAGTACTACATATCTCTTCCTCATTTTTGAAAACTAAACATATCTACAGCCTCATTTTTAAAACTTTTTTAAATTGCAAAAAGTTATTTAACTACGCCCATTCCCAGAAATTGATTTTATCGTCAGATTCTTGTTGGCCTACTGCCTAAAACGCGGTGTTGTGTTAGATGTGTGCTGTGTTCGAGACCAACCCGAGACAATATTTCTTTTAATGTTTTTTATACTCGTTTCTTTATTTATGTGTACACACAATGCTAGGGTAAATGTTCTTAATGCACTTTGAACGAGTGTTGCGCTCTCGGTTACACCCGACTGCGTGAATAAAAATGAAGTGTTCTATGTAGTTGGAGAACGGGAACAGTTAGGCTTATTAGAAATAAAGAGAAAGCCTGCCTTCTATATGTATTTACGTATGCAGTAGTTGCTTTTAGAGTTGGGCTTGTGTCGTGTTTGTTTTTTTTTTGTGACATGAACACGCGTTTCATGAGTGTTAATACATATGTATGTACATATTAAAAATAAAAATATATATATGTAAATATTTAGATTATTTATACATTTAGAATGTCATGTGTTTCGTGTCGTGGTGGTGATAGTTTTGATCGTGCGTGTTCTAGTTGCGTGTTATATTCGTGACACGCGCCCACCTCTAATTTTGTTTTTAGCTAAATCAGCTGAGCTTTGTCTTGGGCTCATTTATCTCTTAATGATATCTATATACAAATATTTTTGCTGATTGTATTTAATATGAATTGAATGCCTATAAAACCCCAGAAATTAACCGTTGTAAACGATCCTACACACACACACACACACACAGAGACACACAGCCATGCTCTCGTAAGCAGAAGCTTGCAGAAGAAACTCACTCAAATGAACACTTTCTGTGGGTGCCGAGAGAGTGAGAGAGAGAGAGAGCGGGAAAATGAACTTTAGAGCATGCCGCTCGTGAACAGTGTTGCCAACATTTTGGTGTTTTTAACCAAATTCAGAGAAATTGGCGCTATATCTATTGTAATGATATGTAGTTTTTGTTTTATATATTTATTTATATATAACCTAAAGTTAATTTCTTTAATTCTAATTCTTAAAACGTTTAATTATTTTTTAAATAAATAAGAAATGCAGTTTTATATTATCCAAACTACAATTTGCAAACAACATAAAATCAATTTTAAATTTATTGTTTGCTCAGTTTCTTAAACAAGGTTGTGAATTAGTTGATTAACTTCAATGTGTTATGTTATTTTACATTTGAAATAATCAACTTAAATATTATTAGTAATTCATAAATTAAAATGTTACCAAATCAGCTTACAAATATGATTACAAATAATTTGGCCTATGTATATATTGGCAATTAAATTGAATATAAACATTTCAAAGCTATAAAATAAATTATATCTTCTCATATTTATGTAAATTGAGCTATTTGCTAAATCAAAAAGTTACGAAAGCAACTTTCAAATATGATTGCAATTAGTTTGAATTAAATCGGTTTGCTTCAAACAGCTTGAATTGTATTTTATTGAGTTCTTGCGTGACGCTTGGCAACACTTTTTCCGAGGGACTTGCTCGGATGCCTGGTCAGTTATTCACTCATTCACTCAGACGCTCAGCCAGTTGTTGTGTTGTGGGGGCGCGGGTGCGACGCCTAACGGTTCCCAGGCGTGAGTAGCGTAGTATTCCTGCAATGCTCAGACACGCGTGAGGCAATCAGTTATTGTTCATTTCAAGTATTTCAAAAAAATTAGAAAATAAATATTCCCTAATATCTGATGCCTACACATCAACATATTTTTTTACATATACATACATACGTATTTACATATATGCATGTATGTATGCGGTATGTGCGAGCGCAAAACAACAAAAAGCCGAAACAAAATTTGCTGAAATAGCGCAAAAAGAGACATACGTACATATATGTTTATATGTTTATATACTTATGTACATTTGTACACAGCCGACCGCAGACGGTAGACGGCAGATACCAGGAATCAGACAATAGCCGCGGCAATAGCAACAAACATTTTGGGCGACAAAAATTTCGACATTACGAGTTTTTCTCATTTATTTATTTATTTTTTTTTTAAATTTGTTTCAACAAATTCGGTACAAATGCAATTGAGAGCGCACGTTTCTATACATATACATGTGCATATATATTAAGAAAAAACATCAAATAAATCGTTTATAGTAAAAGCCAAAATCTTTGCAATATTTTTTTAAAGTTTTTTTTTGTTGTTATTTTTCAGATGTGCCCGTCTACAGCCACATTTTAATTTGCATTAAGCATAGAAAAATATGAAATAAATTGAATTCAATGCGTAATGTGCACATGCGTGCCCAGAAATAAGACAAAAACACACACAAACACAGACACACGCAATATAAAACCTGCGTCAATCATAGTGAATAAATAAGTTAAAAGTTTTATGACGTCAAAATCCGAATTAAAATTCAAAATTTAAACGACAACTGCCGCGAGAAGAAAAGAATTGTATACGCCAAAATATTTATATAAATGTAACTAAAAGAAAAACAACAATTAAGAGAGTGCATGCATAACTGAACTAAATTAAAACAAAAAATAAAATTAATAAACACTATAAAATTGTAATAAAAACTTTATAAAAAAATATATAACATATACATAAGTGTATACACTTTTAATAATTATATATATACATATACATATGTATTCAGTTACAGCGCCAAGGACATGTATATAAGTAGTATATATTACATACATATGTACATATATACATAAACTTATGAACATATAATACTCGTATAACAAATATTACAGCAAAAAGCCCTATAAACAGTGATATATAATTATATATATATAGAGTTTAGCGCGATTCAAATACACAAATACGAAGCTAAATCAACAACAACATCAACATCAACAACAGCTACAAAATGCCAGTGAAAAAGCAAGGTAAGCTATTTTCCTTTTATTTTATATTTTTAAACACACATTTCGCCTTCTTGTTTATTTATGCATTAAACTTTTAAAATATTTTGCGGTTTATTGACTAATCGCGCCAAAGAGGTACATATTTTGTAAACACCATATAAATCTACGTGAAAATAAACTATTTGAAATTGCTGTCTTTATTATAAAATCGAGGTGACTAGGTTGCTAGCATTTCTAACGTGTTCGCGCTTAACCTCATTTTTATATGGTTAAACATTTTTTTTTTAATTTTGCATATTGTAATTTTCTTATCTTTTTGTCCCAGATTTGGGGGCCTTAAATGATATCAATTATTGGAAAACAATTCTTTGACAATTTTAAAATTTCAATTTTATATATTTTATAACCGATATCCTGCTTTGATATTTATTGTATTTCGATGTTATCATTTGATATTATAGTTTTAGTGAGCTGTTAAAGTCCACGTTTTGTAATGCATACAGCAACAAATAAAGTTTTTTCTATTGGATTAACAAATGGAAACTTTAAAATAAATGCTTATTGTGATGGGAACTTTTTCCTACGTATTGATTTCTGCTTTAAAAAGAATGAATTCTCTTTTCATAAAATAAGTACAAATTGTATTATAGAACATAAAAAAATCGTTCGTCAATGAGAGATTTCAGTTGCGTAGTATTATTACTCGAAATCGGTGGGAAAAAAGGAATTAACATTTTTGTTTGAGATGCCTTATTTACATAAATGTATATATGTAAAGATATGTAAATATGTAGTTTACATGCATTATGCGGTTGTAACCATCCAAAACTGAGCTGAATAAATAGACCCAAGCGAAACACAAAGAAAAAAATTAGAAACAAGCAAATGCTGCCAAACTTTTGAAATGGGCAATAAATGAAGGTCAACATAAGCCATGTCACGTGTTTGCGAAGACGCCAGAGATATGCATGCTTTCATAGACGTACACTCGGAGAAAAAACGCGAACCGTATGGAATTGGTAATGTTTTCTTATCTTAAAAATGTCAAGAACTTTTGTGCTTGAATGTTTTGAAATCATGATAAACCACGCACCTGACTAGAATGGCTACAATATTTACTAGATAACGTTTTTTTGGGATTGAAAAATGGCTTGAAATCAAGGTTGCAAACCGGTTTTTAACTGAACCGTTTCGAGCCTGCAATTCCTTTGAAGCCGAATTTTTCTTTTTCTAAATATATATTTGTTTATATGTTAGTACGACGAATTGTTTGCTGAGATTAAGATATTTATAACTTAGGTTTCAGTGCACAAATCGTGATTTTTTTCTCTGAGTGTGTGACACACATATGTGTACGTGTTGATGTGTGTGTGTGTGTGTGCATATGTAATCAATTTGTTGCCAAATGGCACACCGTCGGGCATTGGACGACTTTTATGGCAATGTCATCCAGGTTAGCTGTGCGGTGACCCCAAAGAATCCCAAAACGCCCGCAGAGGCCAAAGCGAAAAGCTGAAAAACTGAAACTGAAACTGAAGCATAGGCAAAGGTAAAGCATAAATAGTTGGGCCTGTGCCGGGGCATTTGGACAGTGGGCGGGACCAGCAACGAGCTGGGGGCAGCCGCTAATTTGGCTTTCTGCTTTTTAAGTCAATCTTTATTGATTTATTGAGCTAAAAGGCCACACAGAGTGTGAATGGGGTTTGTTTCACTTGGTTTTTATTTATTTGTCGGATGGGTATTATAAAGCAGTACGTCGCCGTCGCCGCATTGGGCAGGTGCTGATGGTGGAGCGTAGGTGGCCGCTCGAGTGTGTGTGTGTGTGTGTGTGTGTGTGTGTTTCTTTTTTTAAATGGACTCGGACACGGATTCGGACAGGGAGAAGAGCAGCGATCCGAATGAGGAGCTGCTCAGCAGCGATGACAAAACGTTTCACGATGACGACGATGACGATGTCGATGTGGACACATCGGCCGACGAGGATTCGAGCGACCCAATTAGGCAAATCGATGCGGAACAAGTGCAATCCACGGCGGAGCAACTGCTGGTGGTGCTCAAGCAAACAGAGGCCATAGAAATGCAGCAGCAGCAGCAACAAATCGATGGTGATGGCGGTGGCGATGGCGATGTGGCAGCGCCCAGCACAACAGCTCTGGAGCAGATAGTTGCCACTGAAGCTGGCCCAGCTCAGGCAGCTGCCAAGTACAGCGAGAATGTGCGCGAATCCGTCGAATGCTTCTATTCGGCACAGGATCTGCTCGACTATGGCCATATGCTCTCGTTCACGGCGGAGCAGCGCACGCCCGACGTCGAGTCCGGCTATTTTGACAAATCGGAGAGCGACGATGTCTCGCGCGATGAGTTCGAGGCCCAGACGTGCAGCTTGCGTCGCCCGGAAGGGGCTCAGGCGCTGCCAATCCGCGCCAGCCAAGCGCTGGCCAGCAGCTCGGAGAGCCTGCGGCTCGAGCTGAGCCGTTTTTGCAGCTCCATGGAGGCGTTTGAGCGACAGCAACAGCTGGAGGAGCTGCCCCAGGAGCAGGCGCCGGCAGCTGGCGAGGATTCGACAACGATCCAACAATCCCTGGATACACAAAGTGAGCCATACATTATGCAGGTGTTTGGTCTAGGTAAATGGAATACTTGGCTAATGGTTTTTCATGAGCAAAAGACAAATTCTGTTAGCCCTTTCGAAAAGTATCACAAATGGTACTTAAATGGCATTTTAAACCTTAAAAACCTCTAAGAAAACCTAGAAATTTGTATTTAAATCAAGTACAAATTTCTTATCTGAACGTCGTAAATTCGTGTTTTCTTTTCGTAATCCTGCAAATTTTTAAATAAGACTCAAAAACAGTTCTTATTCCTAGAAATTTCAAGAATGTTTAGCGCTTATTTTAAGTACAAACATTCTTGTAATAAGTATTTTCCGTCTAATTATTATTATTCAGTTTTTCAATTGATGTTTTTCATCGTTCTTATTTTTACATGGATCGAAGGAAAAGCAATTCAAATAGTCATCCATGCATTTTTCACTTTAATGGATGAAAATCTTTCTACTTTTCTACATAAAAGTATAAAAACTTCTGTGGATAATTAAGATAAATTATATAATTAAGAATATATATAGTAATTTTTTCACATATATCTACCGTGATTTGTAATTTAAACCCGACTTGATCGTAAATTAGAATTTATTTCTATTTTGTGATAAATATTTTGTACATAAGTTATATTAGGTATTGGAGCATACTATTCAATTGCAGATAAATAAATCGAATTTTCTATTTTTGCATTGCAGAAGCTCATCGAGCCCTTGAACTGCTCGAGGACTATCACGCACGCCTGTCGGAGCCGCAGGATCGTGCTCTGCGTATTGCAATCGAACGGGTCATCCGCATTTTTAAGTCTCGCCTATTTCAAGCGCTACTAGGTGAGTATTTATCGATTAGCAATTGAAATCGATACATGGTAACAGTTGAAATAATTTAAATCAACATAATGCGCATATTTAAAACCTTATAAGCTTGATAATTTACTTATCGATCAACTATTCACTTTGGGTTGAAGTTAAAACTCTCTAAAGTTCAAATCTGTATACGTTAAGAGTTGCGAATATCTTGGAGAGGGCTTTTGTAGTACAGTCGAAAATAAATCAAAGGTCAAGAATCGTCCCAGAAAGGCAAATATCTTTAATTTTAAAAATACCTTTGTCAAAACTGACCCGATTTTCATGATGATTGACATTTGCAACATGGTTTAACCTCTAGATTAATTCTGCATTTAAATTTAATTTATATTGTATTTGAAAATACATTTTTTTGGGTTTTTCTTTTTGTCAAAAATATCATTTTGCCCTTACTTATATTGGACAAACTTTTTTTCAAATTAGAATCGCGAATTTAATTTTAAATCTTTTGCGGGTACGAAAATTAGTATAAAACGCAATTTTAAAAGGGAGTTACTGAGTGCGTCGAATATTCTGTCAAAATTGACGAAAATTTGGGCATTAAAGTTTTCGAATCTATGCTTGCAAAATTTCAGAGCCCCATAATGATGCCAAAAGTGAATCGATTTTTATGATGTTTGCTATTTTGATCATGGTTTGACCTCTAAGTTGAATTTAAATTGTGTTTAAAAATTCATTAAAAAAATTTCCTTATTTTGGAAAATTTTTCGGCTTAAACTTGATCTGATCAGACTATCTTATCAGATTTTCAATTCTTCTTGTATATATTGATAGTCGATGATGTTTTTGCCAGTAGCGTACTGCTGACCACAGTGCTCGTATATTTATTCAAAACATGCTTCATCTGATAACTTCGAGTTATTCAGAAAACTGTAATCTCAGTCGGCCTGTCGTTTAGTTTCTTTCACTCTCCGCCGTGAAGCTGAGTCAAGAAAAATAATAAAAATTATCAGCAGCTCGCAGACGAATGCGGCCATTATACAATTGGATCATAATTCAATATACCTAAGTGTCGGGTGTTGCATAAACAAGTGGCTCGGCAAAGAGGCAGCTGCTGCTGCTTTTATATAACCAACATTGTACCCTATGTGTTGGAATATGCGCAAGACATATAAGCTCTTGTCAAAGCGAACATCCACTTAGAGAAAAACATTCGCGTCGTTTTAATATACAAAAATGGTAACAACATTTCGAATCTTTTCAAATGTTTTAATTACATATTAAGGCACAAAATTCTTAAATTAAATTAAATTTAAGTTTTTGTACTTGAAATAGAAATAAACCTTGCTCATTAAAAGTAGAACGTTTCTAAGGTTAAGTGCTGTATTTAAGTCTATTATTACGGAATTTAATATTTGCTGAAAAGAAAATGTTCTCAACTTGACATTTAACAATTTAAGTACAACATTGTTTATTCGCTGAGTGTATTCATGAAATCAACATTGTCTGGCTCATGGACAGGCTGTGGATACACAGTGACGTGTGCAGGAAATTGAATTGACGCATTCAACTTTACATTTAGGCCACTTGAATTTGATTATGGCACAGCATATTGATGAGCATTAGGTAACTTGAAATGCGCACGCCGATAACCACCCTCCCGCCCCCCTCCCCCCATCCCCCTCATTTCCCAACACTGTTCTTGACCTAAAACTTTTGCATATGCCGTGCAACTGACAGTTTCATTTCCGGCTACCACCCAAGTCGACGCGCTTTCCAATATACAAATTGCGCACAAGTCTGTAAGCGTTAGAACATATCTCTAGCAGATACTCTGTACCACATAATAGTTGTTCGAATAGATAAGTATATATAGTTCTAACATCCTTTCATTTATAATTTACATACATATGTATGTTCAGTGGTGTCGGCAGGATTTTTGTTTAATATAGGGATGAGGTTACCCCCTAAATCCCCTGGCTACCCCACTGTGTCTGCTGTTTTCTCCCCACATGTGCATCGCCCTTCTATGCGATTTTCATGTTGTCACGTGTACTTGAAACATATCTCTCGTTTACAGTCGCATCCTTCTTAGCAATTGATTATTCTTTCTTTTTGTTCTTGTTCTCCTACTTACTTAAAAGAATGTTTAGTATTTTCTATGCAAATAATAAAGTACTAAATTATTTGATTTGAAATTGTGGAAATATTGGCTTAAATCAAAACATAGGCTCATGGCTAAGTGAAGGAATTTGTTTCGAACCGTAAAACCGAACCAGCGAAAATTCTTTTGTTCGGCTGTGCAGCACGTACTGGGTAAAAAGATTATAACTGTGTTATCAGCATAAAACTAGGTAAGTTTTATTTGAATTGTGTTCTTGAAATTGTGCAGAAGCTGAAGTAAACGCATTTTCTTTTTTGTAGATCGCATTGGATTGCACTGGAAAAGTTCTTAAAAACCTGTATTGAAGGCGAATCATTCAGAGTTGCAGTGTAAATTTCATATATGTGATGGTTTGGGCCTAAGAATCAGAAAGCCAGAAAATGCAGCCTCTCAAATAAAGCTTCTTAGATAAATATATTTGCATATATTTATTTATCTACTTGCTAACACACTTTCTGCTTAATTCACATTACCTTATATTATATATTAACTTAAAAAAATAAGAAAAATAAACAAGATAATATTGAAAATAAGTGAGAATATGCGTAAAGTAAATAAATAATTATTTAAGCTTTCGAGTTATAAACAAATTGTAGATGCAAATTACAATTCAATATATTGTTTATAAATGCCAACTGTTTGATTTTGAACTATAAAATAAAAATCTTGCGATCGGTATTATTAAATTATATACATAAGAATAATATAAATATTTATAATAAAGTACTTGATATATTAAGTACAACTGTTGCTATTATGTATGTATGTATATACTATGTTTGTATATGTATTTAAAATATTAATTAACTAATTTTATTATATTTTCCGCATTGCAGATATACAAGAATTCTATGAATTAACTTTATTGGATGACTCGAAAAGCATTCAACAAAAAACCGCCGAAACATTGCAAATTGCGACCAAATGGGAAAAGGATGGACAGGCCACAAAAATAGCCGATGTGAGTATTATGCCCATATAGTAAGTGTTCTGTGAATAGATCAACAGTTTGAGCTACCTAGCGTAGCGAATACCCTTGTAACAGGCAAGCGACCTTGTCTTAAAAACCTGAGCTGGAAAATACAATTGAAATTTATAGAAAAACATTAAACAATAGAGGAGCGCTTAATGATTTGATTTGATTTTCCAGCTCAAAAATATAGATTAATTTTTTGGTTAATTTTGATTTCCAAATGTATATAAATTTTTATACGTATATACATATTATATGTTTGTGTATTTGTATGCGTGTGAAATAATTCGTAGCACTTATTTAGTCCAATAAATTGTTAGTTTGTGTTGTTGCCTCGTGTCTCGTTAGCAATCCATATCCCTAAAAATAAAAAGGCGCGTGTCTAACCTCATTATCGTTCGGGCACGTTAATAAAGCATTGGTTTTATTTGTAGGTAATTTATCAAATCATTTAATCATTAACATACACGCATCTGAGCATATTTACGCATTGGTTTCTTCTTTTTATTTTTAACTATATACGCTCATAATAAGTACATTCAATCAGAGAATGCAAGACGTTCTTAATCCAAGTTCAGAGAACGTTATTGCATTGTTATTTAATTTGCAACAACTTATTGTTTTTAAGTATTATAAAATCATATATGTATCATTCTTGATTTTTTAATCGACAGTTAATATTAAATAGGAAAAAAACAATTGAAATTAGTTACTATAGTATACTTGAAATAAGCTTACAAATTTTTGTTAAAATTGTGGCTGCAAACCCAAAAAGTAATATATATAAATAATGTATATTAAAATAATTTAGAAAGTCAGATCTTGGTTGGATAGTTTTGGATCGTCACACTCTTTCCAATTTAAAAGCCAAATATTAAATCAGTATTATAAGTATTTTTTTTTATTTAAGAGATTCTCATTATTGATTTTGAGGATAGATATACATATATATTTATTACATTTAATATTAAAATTCCAGGATCGAATCGATTCGCATCGTAACTGGTTTGCAGCCTTGTTTAAAATTTTTTATTCAAATATTTGAGTTTTAAATATTTATTCTTGAAATAGGAATTTCCACCGCAAGTACAAATCCTTGTTTTTACTCTGAGTGTGTAGAACTCTTTTTCATGTCGCTTTCTCACTCTCTATTTCTCTCTCTCTATCTTTTATTTACTTAACCTACTGTGCAGTTTATAAAAACTACAAATCTAAATCGCAATTGCTCCTATGAATTTAACAACGATGCCACAAATCCCAATCCAAGTTCAAATCTTAATCAAAACGTGAACGCGGCCGCGCATGCCGAGGCCTTGAGCAGAACATTTAAAAATGAATTGGAAGAGATTTTGGTAAGCCCATTAATTCATTCATTTCCGTGTTTCATTATCATACAACAATTATCAATATATCCATAAGCAACTATCTGTCTAACTATCCATTAGGGAATTTCTTAATTCCCAATATATTAAGTGAAAATGTGTATACAAAATTTTTTTTTAAGGAATTTTATTTTTTCATACTTTCGCCTTTTAAACCAACATATGAACTTTAAATGCTCCAAAATTGGTAAATTATATGCATATAGAAAACATATATCGGTACAATCAACAAATCAGATCACGATATTATAGAATTCTAATGGGAGCTGGTTGAAAAATGTTTGCAGATGAAGATTCATTAAAAATTAATTTTAAATTTTATATTATTTGATCAACTGCTTTTGAAATCGGAGCATACTATATCCATATATCTAATTGACCTTTACTATATAGCTATTTTCAACTACAGTCTTTTAATGTATTTGTAATGCCCTATGAGATCCTTCGAGTTAAGCGACCCACTGGTTGAAAACTTCTAAAAGAGGCTTCTATAGCTTAAATTGATTTAGGCCAAGCTAAAGACTGATGAGTGATGACAGTTGACTAATTGTGGGGCTGCTGTGGGTGGGCGCTTGGCGCCACTTGGACGCTAATTCGACATCAAAGCAATTTACCCACACAGAAAAAGAAATTGGCTTAAATTTGATTCATAATTAAATTCCATTTTACTATTTAACTTAACATCTTAAGCCATTTTGCCGACACAAAAAATAACGATATTAATGAATATTATATGCTTTTTTTTTAATTAAATGCTTCATGGGGCTTTCTGAAAATTCTACATTGAAAACAGGAAACAATAAAAAACAATGAGAATGAAAAAGTTCGCTTCGGGGTGCCGAATATTTCGGACACAATAGTTTAGTGATATATTTTTTAAACTTGCCTCATAATTATGTGGTTTTTCTTTATATACAAATTTAATTTCCGACTGATTAATATATATATGTATATATGTATATATATTGCTAAGATTTTAGCTTCCGAATTTGATATAAGATATCATTAAAAACGAACAAGTAATTTTTAAAATTTTTGCTTATTGTTTCTATGGGAGCTATACGATATAGTAATTTGATATTGATGAGATTTAACTGAAATCATGCAAAATCTCTTAAGAAATATATATTGAAAACAAACAAGATTTATGTGGAGTCAGCTCAGCTTTGTTTCGATGAAGAATATATCTACATCAGTAGCGTAGGCAGGGGGGAGTTTTGTGGGAGTTTCCAATATCATATTATATTAAAGAAAAAAAAACTTTGTGCAAGAAATTGTAACAGATCCATAACTGTTGATTGATTGGAGACCTAAAAATACAATTTAAAAAAATTTTGTCCACGTGAGAATTTATTTTCCGTGCTTACACATTTCAATTCATGAAATGTATTCTAAAAATTAAATTATTTGATTTGAAAAAAAAAAAGAAAATAGAAATTCAATACTATAAAAAGTAAAACTTATTTTAGCTTGTAAGTAGGCTTTATTCCTATATAGATAATAGTATAAGTGATAATAAAAATTACTAAATATTGTCAATTCCTTACACACAGTATTTGTTATCTATTTAAATGTGTAAGCCCTTTTTTTGTACCCAAAAGTTTTTTGGCAATGCGTGCGCGCAAGAGCGTAAAGTTGAAATCAGTATGCTGCGCGGCAAAACAACGTTTTGTTTGTGTCGGAAAGTGGGCAACGAGCAAAGTGTCAAAACATTTTGAAACGGGTGAATTTTACACGTTTTTTACTGTAATGTGGAAGCCGTGATTGCTTCGCTCACCAACTTTTATATCTGCCTCCCGCTCGCACCCTCTCTCTCGGGTTTTATCTCCCTTTTCTTGGTCCGTTTGTGTGGGTCTGTGTGTAGCCAAGCAACCGTTAGCCACACTCACACACACTCACACACAGAAACCACACAGCATTGGCTTTTAAATTTGATAAGGACTTAACTGTGAGCGCCGTCTGTTTTGTATTTGCAACATGATTTGCGTTGACCCAGTCAGGGGCAGAATAACGGGAACATGTTGTACAAAGTGTTGTTGTACAAGTGGTAGGCGTGGCGTGCCGGGGGCGTCACGCTACGGCTCCGGCTCTGGCTCGGGCTCGGGTGCGCCCTCGTGTCCCGGGTTCGTGTTCGGGTCTGTTCGTCGTTTTGTCCTGCGCCTTTTGTTATTGTACGGGCGATATCCAGGCTGCGGCACGTATTGCTGTTGACATGCGTAGTACGTTAACGTAAAACGTAAAAGTCAACGTAAGTCGTGAGTGTGTGAGTGTGTGTGTGTGTGTGTGTGTGTGTGTACATATGCTAACTTGTTTCTGTGTATGCAAATGTTGCGACAGCTTCTGCTGATTTGCTTATGACCTGATTGCACACTGATAACTGATAGGGATATGGGTGTGTGCGTGGGTGTGTGTATTTCCAAGTGTGTGCTTGTGCTTCAAATACATTATCATCATTTGTTCAACAGCTATGCTTAACGTTTCAACTAGTCCAAGGCGGCGCACTGTTCAAACGCCCAATACAGACCTTTCAATCCCGCCCCCTCCCCCAACCGCCCTATTTAAGCCCACCAACGACGCCTTTGGCATTTGACGTTGTTGTTGTTGTTGTTGTTGGCGTTAGCGTCGGCGCTTCGTGCGTCGCGCGTGTGGCAGTAACAGCAGCGCCGTCGACGTGTCGAGTCGCATAACTTTCGCGTATCCGTCAAAACTGTCTCCGCCGCCGACGCTTCCGTCTGTTTCTTGTTCTGTTCATCTGTGCTTCGTCTATGTTAACGGTATCTTGTGTAAATTGCCGGGTTTTTTTAAATTTCCAACAATTAAATATGCACTGCAAACTACCATAACCGAATATGTGCATATGCATTTAAAAAGCTTCCAACGTTGTCCAACACTGAACACTTAACGAAAAGTTCAATTACAAAATTGGCACAACGTTAATATTTCATAGTTTCCAGTACGACATATGCGTGCACACACACACACACACATGAATAGCGTACTCGCATATGGCAAACAGCTGTTAAACATTAAAATGTATACACACACACACACACACAGACACAAATAGATTGCAACATGTTGCTATCCCGTTTCAACGCACTCGAGCTGCTACAATAAAAACAAGAAACAATAGCTTACAAGTGTCATCCTTTATAGCGCGGATGATGCCAATGCAGAGCGTTGCCAGACCGTTCAAATGTTTCGCTTTGGCTGCGCCGATCTCCACACAAAATCGTCTTTCTTACCTGTATACATATGTATATATACATATAAATATATGTATGCATTGTCTTTATTGTATATTACGTATGCGCCTTGGCAATGTTTTCACAAAATATTTCGATGTTTTTACTTGATACACGCATACACATATACATACATATATGTACATATGCATGTGTGTGTGCATGTGTGTGTGCAGTACATTAACTCGTCCGCTTTTGGGCTTTTCATTCAGCTTTTTTCGCTGGCATTGGGCAACTTATTAAAGCAACAACAAGTTCTTTCTATATATACACGCATACATATATATGTATATATATTTTACTTTATATTTTATTTTTTTTGCTCGTTCACAGAGTGTAGAGAGTATATTGGTTCTGTGTAATGTCAGAGCTAAATACTTAAAATTTAAAAGACATTTCAGTTTATCGAAAGCTTAGCCTATTTTTTCGAAAATCGATAAAAATCGTAGCGTGTATCTCGTAGATAATAGGGTCCAAATTTGGCAGACAACCCTCCCAAAATCAAAATCGAGCCAAAATAGTTTGAGTCAAATTTGAATAGATTTTTATAGCATTTTTTTCGAATTTCTTTGCGGCTTTAACCTGTTGTATTTCTGAAGCTGAGTTTTGTGACACTGAAATAAATTATAAAATTCAGGCAACACATTTTTAAAACTAAGATCAACATATTTTATTTGATTTTGAGTATTGGGATAAGTGTATATAATTGAATATTTAGTTTGATTAATAACGATTTCCAAACGTTTTGGAGATCCATTTTTGCGTTGTCTCTATTCCAATATTGCGCAATATGGTTTTTTTTTTCTATGGTGCTAATATATTGTGAACGAGCATTGCGCAGTCGGTTACACCCGACTGCAGCGTATTTACTTGATTTTTGTTTTGGCAGCTAGCTTCTCTGCCGCCCGTCGTCGCTGCCGTCTTTGTTGTCTTCGCCAGTTTTTCGCGCACATTCGGTTGAAGCGCTAAGAAACGCGGCTTTTTCTTTTGTGTTTTCCAAATTGAACTGGTTTAATCTTCTTTCTGCTCTGTCTGTCGCTCTGTCACGCCAGATACAGCTTAATCCAAATGCACTAAAATACAGCTATTAGCATATAGAGTAGCCCGAGTGTCAAACGTTTTATAGCCCTGCCCAAAAGGATTACGAATAGCCGACAAAATTCTCGATTTAGCCGAGTTCCATTTTGCCAAGTGAGATTTCGTGATACACATACATACATATATATATTTGTGTGTATACATTTACTTTCATTCATTATGCTATTTGTTGGTGCGTTTCTGTGTACAGGAAATAGGGTCCACCCTGAAGTGCACGCACAGACACACTCCAAGTCGCTTGAATAGGTATAGTGACAAGTTTCCGCAACATTATTCATAAATGTGAAAGCTGGATGTTGGTTGTTGATTTTATTAAAAAGAAAAATATAAGTAATATTTTAAAAAGAAACCCGAACTCTCAAAAAACTGCCCCAAAAGTCATAATACAAATTTCATGACTGCTTTTCACTTTGTAAAAAAAATAAAAAACATAATATGAAATTTAAAAATTTACTTTTTTTAAATGCATGTACATACATACATATTCAGGCTTTTTTTTCGTTACTTTTGTTTAATTATAAACAAACAGGATCATACAAACGAACAGGATCATAAAGGAAAACTTTCAATAGGCTTTTGACTAATTTTTATAATAACAAAATTATGGCTTAAAATCAACATCCTGGTTATTACAGTTCTTATGTTATTAGAATACTTGGCAAATTTTCAACTGCACCCAAATAAATGACCCCGAGTGTAGCTATATTCACTTGGATTAATTTGGTTGCCAGATTTTCATTTGATGTTTTCTTGTCTGCTCAACATGTGAACTTTTAGTCTTTTGCATGTAGGTGTGTGTGTGTGTGTGTGTGTGTGTGTGTGAATATACATACAATTTTAAAGCAAGCAAAAAAGCGCTAAGGAATGTAATGGCAGGAAATAAATATATGTACGTAGGGTATATGTGCACGCAACTTTACTGTATAAACATAGTGTGTACATACAATTTATTCCAGTTTCTTTTATACTCAAACAGCAGCTTCAGGCTAAGGAACTTTTGTAGGGGATGAGGGTGGCGCTTGGGGGTTGTGTACGCAACTTGTTGCTACTTTCACTCGAGAATTGTCTACATTGTGTTTGTGTATTACAATGTGTACTTAGGCAACGAAAGACAACAATAAACAAGTAGGAACATTGTCGTCGGGTGTAACCGACTGCGCAATACTCGTGTGTAGTATAATAACAGCGTAAAATAGTTTAAAACGGTCTTAAGAAATTTTTTTTTTTTTTTTTTTTTGAAAAATGTCAATTTTGTATTTTGTGAGTCGATCTTTAGAGGAAGTCATTCTAAAATTTTAGGAGATGGGAGACTTTCGCGACTTACTCGTCTCGATTTGCCACGCCCCCGTCAAAAAAGAATTGCTCAATTTGATAAATATAGCTTTATAACTGAGGGAAATATAAAAGTAAAATCGATATGCCACGCCTCCAGTACATATTCAAAATTACCAGTCTCCAACTTCAATAGCGACGAAAAAACTTGCGTTCATTTGGACAGACTTTTCACTTGGCGAACGAGTATAATAATTACTAGCATATCATTTTGATTTTTATAATAATTAATTGCTTAAACAACAAATGCAACACACACACACACACACACTCACAAATTGACTTTAAAACGGGTCTGTGTTAGTGCGTTTAACTGTAAATGCAACGCTGCGTTAAATTTCATATACAGCCCCGACCAACTAAAATACCCTGTACAATATGATCGATTGGGTATCGATAGTGCGGCACTCGCGACGCCGCTTCTCCAATTATGTTGGCGCGCGATCGCCGGTGCGAATGCGTCGACGTCGACGTCAGTTAGCTGCGCCGCCGCTGCCGTCGCAGCAGCAGCAGCAGCAACAACAACAAGTACAACAACAACAGCGTAAATCCCGTGAGCGGGAGAAGAAAATAAAGGAGCGGCAGGAGGCCGACGCCGACGCCGACGGCGACGGCGGCAGCACCGGTGGCGGCCGTTATGTCTGCTGTTGTTCCAACGTAAGGAACTTAACGGCAATTGCATTTATATATATATATATATATATGTATTACGTAAACATACTAGTACTTTATAAAAATAAAAACACTTGCTTTAAGTGGCGCTTAAGCATTGGATTAATCTGGTTTCTAGTTCAATTAATAAAAACAAAATTTTAAACATAACATACTTAAATTGTAATTTGACAGCAGGTTAAATTTTATCTTTGTTTATCTTTAAAAAGTAAGCAAAAAAAATTGTTGGAGATTTGGTTCACGGTTCAAAGCCTTAAGGTTTGGTTCGAACTTTGGCTCTTCACAATATTTTAAATTCAAAAAAGGGAAAATAAAAATAAAAATTATTATTAATTGAAATTAGGAAAATACATAAGTCTTAATTTGTAGGAAAATTTAAAATAGTTCAACTGGTTCGATTTAAGGTTTTTTTAAATATTGGAAATCCGGGTTCGAACCAGTTCGGCAAAACCATAAATAATGCAATTCATATTAAGCTTTCAATTAATTTGTTACTGTCAAATATCTCGCAAATATGTCAACTTTTAACTATACGTAAAGTTAAAGTCAAAATTGTTAAAAAGTATAAATGTTAATATAGTTGGAGTTGATAATAAAAAAAAACAATATATAATAAAAAACAGTTTATACATTTTTTAAAAAATTAGATGAAAAATATAGTTTACGATTGTTTTCCTCGACAAACATATATTTTAATATTAAGCGGGTTGGCAGCCAAGTGGCTATAAGTTCCCAATTAAGTGTCGAATTCTTGACAATCATTGTGTTCAATATTAGGAGAAAAAAGACTGAGCATAGATTTATGACTGGATATATTCTATTTCTCAGATTTTTAAGTGCCACATTAGGCAAGTGTCATTGCAACATTTTGCTTATTAAGTGTCGAGTAATCAAATTTTAATGTCATCTGTTTTTGCTTTTGTTCGCAGAATCAACGCATGCGCATTGAGTCCGATTGTGAAAATGCCAAAGATGCCACAGCCGAAGATGCGGCCGCCAATCAACAAGTGCGCAACTCGCGCTCACCCCAACAACAACAACAGCAGCAGCAGCAGCAGCAGCAACAGGTGGTGCAACAGTTGCAGCAGCAGCAACAGCAGCAAACACAGTCCACAACAGCTAGAAGCGGGACTCAGATAGTAAGTGGCTGCAATTGAATGAATTATGTTTGCTTTTTGCTATAGCTAAAGCTAAATCATGTTACACTAATACACGAATGGCACCAAAAGAAGCGTAAAAAAACAAATACCAAAAACGTGCCACAACGGGGCCAAAGAGTATCCAACATTCCAACATGCTGAAAGCAAAAAACAAAAATAATAATAATAATTATAATAATAAAAACGCAGTTGTGCCTTAAAGACCGGATGGCCGTAATCGCACCCAAAATTGTTTGGCCCTACCTAATTAAGCTTAATTTGGCGCTTCATTTGAAGTGAAATGGCTGGCAATGCCGCTTGTTTCCGTTTCCGCTCAAACTGTTGTTGTTACACAGCTTATACAGTATTTTTTAAGGCACCGTTAATTATATCTGAGACCTTAACCAGTGTTAAAATGCCTTTTGATGTTGCTCCATTTGTCACCACTGTTTTCCCATACATATCAATTATTCATGCTATTTTCAATCAAATTTTACAAAACTAATCATTAAGTTAACTGAAACTCATTTAAAATTTATGTTTGTTTGCTATAAACATTTTTACATATATGCTGTTAAATAATTCCAACGTTTTTTTTCCGTTGTTCACATTTAATTTTGATATCATCTTTAATTTTGGGCATGTCTACGTTATTATACTATTGTAATATTATAAGATATATATACTTTTGTACTTAATAAGACATTAAAAACGACAATGAACCAATTGCTCTTATACATAGTTTTTATTCTGATTGCTGTTTGATTTGTATATTTTATGGTTTGTATAACTTTAATATGTATAATTAGTTTTCATTTTATTATGGCTAACTTTAGAGGGTTGCGATAAATGTTTATTTACCATTTGCCACATAACTCAAAGTATATTATATTTCTTAAACATAATTATATTAGTGAGCGAAATTATAAACTAATTTGAGCTTATCGCCATAATAAAAGCAGCAAATTATGTTTATTATGTTGTTGTTTCTGTCACTTAGATTTGTTTAGCGCACTGAAGTGGATATGTAAATACATGTTTGTAGTTAATTATGTTTTTAAATACTCGATTAGTCTGTTATGCACAAAATTCATTTGAGTTCTAGAGTTGCGCGCCCAGCTTACAATCAACTCTGATCTACGCTCGAAAGGTATTAGCCAGCACTGGTGCCTGCAATCGATAGTATCGATTGGTAATGATATTGCGTGAAGTCGATGGTAGGCTTTAAGCAATCGATCGTTCAGTCTCGTCTCTAGCAAACCGAGCGCAAGCGTCACTCCCTTGATAAAAATGTAAAAAGTAAACACCTCGCTGCCTACTTATCGTGCGTGTCAATGTGCAATTGTATGTAATCGCAAATAGTTGTAATGTACATTTGGGATATAACAGTGCCGAGAAATTTGAACTGCTGTGAACTACAACAATACGGTGTTGCCAGCCGAAACGAGAGCACTGAAGTGTCAGCGGTAATTTATAACCGGTTACGCATTCCAAAACATCGCGACGATAGTTTGTTAGCATGCTAGAGGTGGCCGGCGGTCGTATGGGCATGGCAATCGAACGTTCGTGCAGCGCTAGTCAGTCGCTGGCTCGCTAGAAAAATGCCAACAACACAGCACGGGAAACGAAGCAGGCATCGCATAATTGCGGCGTGAGCGCATTAAGAAAAATATACAAAAACGGTCTGTGAAAATCAGCGCCACGAAGCCCAGTCGCCTAACCAATGCGAACGGCGAGTAAAAATGTGCGTGTTTCATATAGAAACGGGCATGAAAGTGGCCTGCAAAAAGTAGCAAAGGAAAAGCAAGAGTGAAATTTTGATACATATGCAAACATATATATACAAAAGCATAGAGCGCATCAAAACAAAGTGCAATCAATGAGTGAACGTATATACCGACTGCAGTTAGAATAAAAAATTTATGTTTTATATTTGTGCCTTTTGCTTGCGCTACATTTTTACATTCGTCAGAATCGCGTATATATACACACACACATACACACAGCCACACATATGTATGTGGGTTATACACATGCAAAGCGTAGCGCAAAAAAATACCAAAATAGTCGGCGTTGACACTGAGAGCGTGAGCTATAGCGACAGCGAGAGAGCCTATGTTTGTTTTTTTTTTTTTTTCGTTTCGTTTCGGTTTTTTTTGTTTCGTTTCGTTTGCCATTTGTTCTGGCAAACAATAAATAAATACGTATGTATGTAATTTGGAAAGCATAACTTGTACTCATATATATGTATATATGTATATTAGAAGATTCTCTCACGCTAAGCGACAGCTTGACGGCGTTCGCCAAGTTCTTGGCGATAGTTGTAGTTCGAACTCGCTCACGTTGGCACGCTTGACTGTGATGTGCTAACATACACACACACATCATATTTATTAGTTGTTATTATTTATTTTTGTATACATTTTTTTTTTGTGTTGCGTTTTATGTGGATGACACTTGTTAGTGTTGTGAGTCACGCGGCGAGAGTACAAGTAACATACGCATACGTGTATGTATGTGGGTGTGTGTACGTATATGTGTTTATACTTCATTTTAAACGCAAAGCTAAAGGGAAATTTAAAACATTTTTGTTTGCTTAGCACGTAGCGAACGAACGAACGCAACGTTGCAACGTAATAATAAAATAACGTAAACGTTTATGCGACGTCTCTCAACCGGCATTTGTGATTGTGATTGTATTACGTTACGCGCTTAAAGAGCACAGCGAGTGATTGTTAGAAAAAGAGAGAGAGAGAGAGAGCGCGCATTGTGATAATAATAATATGACCACACGCAAAAAGAAGCGTCAGGATGGCAGCAGCAGCAGCGGCGGCGGCTTTATTAAGAAAGTCTCATCACTCTTTAATTTGGATTCGGTAAAGAAAATAAATTTAAAAACAAAAGTATAATTACAAATTCCTAAATATTTACTTGCGATCACACATGTATCGAATTAGATCAAATGTAATGCGATCAATGAATATCGATAACGATAACGTTCCAATTTATGCAATATATGTGCGTACTTATTTTTTGGCAGCTAACAACGATTTCGGCACTCTTTTTTATAGACATTCTCAATGTTGATGATTCTATGGTTTATTTTTAAATCGCGCCAGACGTTTAGACAGCATAGAAAGTATAACAACAACAAAGCACGAAAATTCTCTTGCTTTGGCGTATGTATTTAAATACACACATACTACATATGTTAAATATCAGCGTATTAACTTCAGCAAATTTATTTTTACGCATGCGCAACGGAATTTCTCCCAGCAGTACGAGCAAACACACATACATGAATATGCATCAGTGTATGCGGGCATTGTATTATGAAGTTTGCAAAATTGACAGCTGCATCTCTCTGTCTTGCGCATGCCGCCACGCATAATGTCACCTACTTAAATGTTCAGTGTGTGTGTGTGTGTGTGTGTGTATATGCACATATGCATGTGCGTCCGTCTTGTGTAAACAGGGCTCACATTCCACCACTCATCTAGTCTCTCGCTCTCTCGCTAGATCGCATAATGTGCTCAAAATAGAACTCGATCCTCTTCACACACTCATCCGCCACCCAAATGCACCAGTAGCAAATTTAAAAGCTCGATGAGCTCTCTTAACGGTGGTTGCTCGAAAAGAAAAAAAAGAAAAAAAAACAAAGAAACAAGTCTGTATGTATTTAACTACAGTGTGCGTTCGATATAAAGCACATTTATTTTGTATTAACGCATTCATTCATAGATATTCTGAAATTTATGAATGAATTCAGATTGCGCAGTCTTTTTTTCTATATATACATATGTATGCATGTACATAAATTGTGTTCGAAATAATGCGTGTGTATTTCAGATAAAGAGTGGTAACTGTATGTATATATTTTATCAAAAGTAAAAAATGCATTTTTACAACAATGATAAAATGTATTTTATTATACCCTTGCTGATGGTATTATACTTTTCTGAAGCAATGTGCAACGCACCCCATGCAGTATGTATATATGTTCGTGATCATATAGAATATTTTAATGTGCTCACTAACATAGAAACAATTGGTCAATGATCAAGTTTTTGCGCGCAAAACACGGTTAACTACATATATCTGCAAGGGTATTTAATCTTCCTTTCTCGTTTTGCATCAGATTTTTGTTGTTCTTTGTGCGAAAAGTATTTATAAAAGTCACATACTTTAAATTTATTCAATGAGTCTATATATATCCATGAACCAAATACAATGTTCACAAACCTATTGACTACAAATTCGGAAAGCAAACCACGTCTTCGAATTTGTTTACATATCCGATTTGTGGCCTTTTGCGGTTGCCAGACTGAAGGACAATAAAATGTATTTTGGGTGCTGGGGCGGGTGTGGATGAGTATGCATTGTGCAGGTGTCGATTTATTTAGATAGTCGTATATATATATATATAGCTATACAGTACTATATATAATCGTCATTGTTGTCATTGTTTACATGTATGTATGGACATGCAGTTTTTGGCTCTGCGTCAAACCGCCACAGGTTCCAATCAGACAGAACGAGAGAGAGAGAGAGAGAGAGAGAGAGAGCGAGGTAGGGAGGGAGAGAGTGAGAGAGAGTGACTATGTGAGGGGGCAAGAGCGCGTATTACGTATAATCCACACCCAAACATTTCGTACTCATTCACATTTGGTGGCAATTTGCCGAGCCATATTTGGTGCCTACTGCACATGAGTACACCACTGTGCACAGTAATAGAAACAGCACAACAAATATAAAAAAGAAAAACCCAAGAAGATCATCTGCACATTAATCATTTTAATGTTTCCAATATTAATACTGAAAGATCAGTATTTCATGATTTTCATTTCCAAAATTGTGAAGGCAAATTAAATACAACAATCAATTGAAACCTAATATATTTATATTATAATATAAAATGCAATGATTTTATGGGTAAGCGCAGATAAAATGTATATTTTAGTATTTCGCTAAAGTCGCGTTCAAATTAGTTTTGAGTGAAAACCGGTTTTGCATCGAACCCGAAATTCAAATATTTTTAAAATCAGAAACCCAACTTTACACCGAACCAGTTGCCAAAAAATTAACTCGCAACATTTTCTCTTGTAAAAGATTTAGTTAAATTTCAGTAGAATGAAAAATATACGTAGAATATTTATAGCTCTTAATTAAGAATAAAGAAAATGCGTTTTTTTTTACTAAATATTAAATTTGGGACAATGTTTTGGGTTTAGTGATGTGGATAACCAGGCGAAGCATTGGTTCGAGTCATAAACCGAACCACCGATATATATATAAGGTTCTGATCAAACGTAGTATAAGGTCTACATTCAATTGGATATAGAATAGGATGTCTGTAAATATTGTTTATTCGCAACTACAACAACTGAAACTCTCAAGTGTAACTATTGTATTGTTAATGTGTGTATACATAATTATTTACTCATGCTACTTTAGCAGGTGCTGCCTTGTATCTTCCGCTAAATAAAGAAACGATAATTGTTACATTCTGGAACTGGAACTGGTGCGCGCGTAATGTGTGTGTGTGTGTGTGTGTGTGTGTGTGTGTGTTTGTTTGTGGTAAACCCAACCCCAAACCCAAACCGAAGCATAGTTGAAAAGCATATGATACCCTTTGATAAGATAAATTTGTAGCTGATACGACGACTATGTTGCTGATAATAAATATATACATATATAAATATATATAGCCACTTATGCACTATGTAGCTTGTGCTGTGGTCTAAAATTCAAAACCACAACAATTGAAAATACCTTTGTGGCTGTTGTGTTTTTGTTTGGGCATGTGAAAATGCCGCACTAGTATTAACAATAATGTAGTGTTAACAACTTTGTGACCTTCGGCTAAAAAGCCTCGAAAAAATATATATATATGTATATAGTTCCAATTGTTGAGTAATGATGTAATTGTTTACATAAGACTGTCGGCAGTCTGCGTTTACTTTTAAAATGCTAACTTAATTAAGTTAATCAAATTCATGCGCACAGGTGAATCTAATCAGTTTTTTAGGTTTTTTGGCACTCAAATTCAGTTTGTTGTTTCCACACCCTTTAGAAGGTCAAATATTTGACAGTAGGTTTTACTTCGATTGATCAACAAGTTCACTGGAATGTAAAGCATGTAATAGTGTTGTAAATATAGTGTAATAGTGCTGTAAAACAAAAAACATTCATTCAATTTAAAAGGTAGTTAAACTACTTGCTATGGACTTTGACTGGCGGTTAAGCTTACAAGAACGTCATTCAAAGTCGGTTTAAGTTTAGGTTTACCAGGCTATAATTTCAAATAAAATATTTAACAGTGAGTTAAACATAAACATATATTTATATATCGTTATTTAGCAGGCAGTTTGCCTGGTAAATTTAATGTGATCTTTCACTTTCGCAAAGGTTGGCAATAAATTGTGTTTCATTTTGGATGTGGCAAAACAATTGTGCAAAGCACTCAGACTTTCCTCACACACACACACACACACACACGCATATAACCACGCTGACTGCGACCTGACCTACCGCTCTCGTTAACTGGCCCCGCCGCAGCTTTCAGGGAGGGGAGGGATGGGGTTGGGTAGCCAATAACTTGCTCCAATTTGGAGCCGAGCCACTAAGCGAACATTTGACGTGCTGACCCCGCTACGGTCAAAGGTTAATAAGCAATTCGAATGCTGCGGCGTCGCACGTGAGCGGCTTAAAGCTGCCGCAGCCGCAGTTTTGCATTTGAGCTGCATTTTGCTTTGTGATGCTGCTGCAGGAAACACAAATACAACTATATGTACACGCTTACGTACTTACGTTTAGATGAGCCGCCAGCTTAATGAATTCATTTACACTCGGTTGCTAATCAATTGAACTTGTTTTTCACGCGTGTGTGCGGGCTGTGCGGGCTGTGTGGGTGTGCGTGTGTGTGCTTATTCTCTTGTTTGTTTAAATGTTGCAATTTTCACATATTCGAAAGTTGTAGTTTAGCATTCCATTGATGTAACTTTAAATGCGCATCTTGTGTCCGTTACGTACAAACGTTGTTTGTTTTTGGGTGGGGCAGTTAAATGAACTTATATATACATGTATTTACATACAAACTGCACATTGCTGGGTTGGTTTCAGGTCTGTTTTAAATGCTCTTGTGTATAAAATTATATTCAATATTTATAATACGTTTTCAATTGATTTTCTGTAGATCTTATCTATTCTATGTTGTATTGAAAACTATTGTTGGGTAGCTATATTTCGATGTCTGCCCCATAATAAAAAAACTTTTACAAAATTCCTAATAATAACCAACTTATATAGTTAATTCACTTTTAAAAGAACCTTCCTATTTTCAATGTATATAATAATAAAATTGTATTACATATGAATCAGTCAGCTTTTATCTATATGAAAAATGTTTCTTCTTTTTTGTTTTCATGAGTCAGTTAGTATATAAAAATAAAGCTTTATTTTTCAAAAGGAAAACGTATACTTTAAATAAATTCTTGCTGACAATTATCTAAAAGTTTAAAGCTTTTAAAAAGTATGATAAATAATTTAAATTTAAATAAAATAGCGAATATTTCTCAGCTACAATTTGTCGAGTCTAGATAACTAAAGTTTAAGTAAACTAAACTTTGAGTACTAATTAATTTGGGTTGATCATTTATGACATTGTTCCTTACAAGATAATCGTAATTATTTAAAAATATGCTTTGAAGGCTTTTGTTTTTAAATATATCAAGCAAATAAATGTTTATATAACAGTAGTCGCTCGCTAACTAGAAAAGGAGTTTATTCTGCTTTGCACAAAATTTTAATAGCAAAAAAGAATTTCAATATCTAAAAAATATAATTTTCAAGCGACTGTTGTAGATAAAAAATATATATGTATGTATATATAAAACAACTATTACAAAATTAATAAAAATATAACGAAAATATAAATAATATCTATAATACATAAACGTAATTCAAATAAAAGTGTGAGAAATTAATGTTTTAGTTAAGAATTGAACTGATTTTACTTACAATTTGAAGTTTTCTCTCGGTCCAACAATTTTCAGCTACACAAGGCATCCTCAACGAAGGTAAGCTGTACCCGATATGCAGTTCTCTGTTCGTCATTTCGAAAAATAAACTCAAAAACAAAGAGAGCTGTTTTATCTGTATTTGTGTACGTCCTGTCCAAATTGCATTTGTGTTTTGTCCACATCCGGTGCGGAAATGCATATGCATAAATCTTATAATCACTTGCTTATAAACTAAATAGTAAACTTAAGTCGTATCAGCAAATTGTGCATGTGATCACACAATGGAAATTCATAATATTAATAATAATCATAATTATAATTAATTGTGTCTGGCACCTCAGCTTGGTTCTTTGTGTACGTCCATAGATCGTTGCCCAAAAGCAAATTGAAAACTTGCCGCAAATCCATCCATATGTGCTCTTGATGCTCTCCATAAAATTTGATGCTAATGCAGTTGCCTCTCGTTTGCTTTAATTTCGCTGCAGGTGAATGGCGATGATAGCTGGTACTACGAGGACATACAGCTGGAGCGTGGCAACTCTGGGCTGGGCTTCTCGATTGCCGGCGGCACGGACAATCCGCATATTGGCACCGACACATCGATATACATTACGAAACTGATACCGGGCGGCGCTGCCGCCGCCGATGGACGGCTAAGCATCAACGACATCATCGTCTCGGTGAACGATGTCTCTGTGGTGGATGTGCCACACGCCTCCGCCGTGGATGCCCTCAAGAAGGCCGGCAATAATGTGAAGCTGCACGTGAAGCGGAAACGTGCGGCAAGTGCAACAGCTGCCGCCGCGCCCTCAACCGATGTCCACGACAGCGTCAGCGTTACCGCCAGCGGAACGGCGTCAGCGTCGGCGGGGCCAAAGGTGATCGAAATTGATTTGGTCAAGGGCGGCAAAGGTCTCGGCTTCTCAATTGCCGGCGGCATTGGCAATCAGCATATACCGGGCGACAACGGCATCTACGTGACAAAGCTAATGGACGGCGGCGCCGCCCAGGTGGACGGACGGCTCTCCATTGGCGACAAGCTGATCGCAGTGCGCACCAACGGCGTAAGCAACATTTGATACGCGTCTCTCAGTTGCATAACTAATCGTTGTTTCTTTCGTTCGTACAGAGTGAAAAGAATTTGGAGAATGTCACGCATGAGCTGGCTGTGGGCACACTCAAATCGATCACCGACAAGGTCACACTGATTGTGGGCAAAACACAGCATTTAACCAGCAGTGCATCACAGTCGGGCGGCAGCGTCGGCGGCCAGCTGGGCCAGCAATCGCAGGCGCACTCGCAGTCGCAAACCCAATTGGCAGCCACACGCCAGCAACAGCAACAGCAGCAGCAGCAGCAACAACAGCAGCAGCAGCAGCAGCAGCAGCTTGTTAACTCGGAATCTGCAGGTGCGCTTAACAATGTTGGGCAGTCAGTTGTTGATTCAGTCTCAGATTCACCAGTCATCAGCAACTCCATAATCACCACAACCACAACCACTTCCAATACCAACAACATCACCACCAACAACACCACCGCCCCCACAAACACCACTAGTTACAACACCAATTTAGGCACAAACAGCAGCCACATAGTGCAGCAGGCGACAGGCGGCGGCAATGGCAGCGGCAGCGGCAGCGGCAGCAACAGTAACAACAACAACAGCAGCAACAGCAACAATAACAACAACAGCAATAGCAACATCAGCAGCAACAACAGCAGCAGCAGCAGCAAAAGCAACAACTACAATAACAACAGCAACTTAGTAGCAGCAGCTAGCGCCACAGCCACAGCCACAGCTACAATTACAGCCACAGCTGCCACAACACAACCACCACAAGCACCCGCCTCCGCCTCGAACTCAGCTATTAATGCTAAGCTTGCAATGCCAATGGCTGCTGCTGGCAGCGCAGAGTTCAGCCGCTCCCAATCACCCTTGCCACGGCGTAAGCGAATCATATTTGACCTTCCAACTTTTCACTACTCGATATTAACATCTGTCTACATCTTAAAACTAGAACCAAATACCGAATGAGCCCTACATTCAGCAGCTAACCAAGTCCTTGTTGACAACTAGCCTCACATACTACACACTAAAACATTTTCTGTATATGTATCTATATATATATATATGTATATATATATATATGCATGCGCATATCGTATCAGATATATACTCATTAATGCTGGCTAAAATGTTTACACAAAAGGCGTATTTTTCTGTCAATTCCTGAATTAAGTCTGGGGCTCTCTACTAACAACTGCTAACTTATTGCTGCTATCCCTAACGCTCTCTTTCTAACACCTGTATATATATAGATATATATATCTCTTTCTATCTTAGTCCTGGGTCGGCTTCGAACCTCGAAGCGGTCTTCAGAGTTTTCTGCGATCTCGTTTAGAGCTTGCACGGCTTTTGCTTGCGTGCTTGCTAAGCTGCTCGTGTTTCAGTGTTGTTTGTTATCTATCGACCACCGACATTTTGCAACACTGCCCAATTCCAATCGAAACATTTGACCGACTGCAAATGTACCCTCTAACATGGCATCTACTTTTTTAACAATGCATGCATAATGGTTTTTTTCTTTTTCTATAATATAACTTGATCCGTGTCTGTCTTGTGTACCTATTATAAGATCATCTACCAATTTTACATACGTCTTTATGTGTCTAAATGTGCATTTGCATCAATACATTTTGAAGCTGGAAAGCCAACGTTAACACTTTTCATCATCATGCACTTGATTTATCTCTCTCAATCTTATTTCGTCTGGTTTAAATATGTTGTTTCGGTTTCTTTGATCATTCTTTTCTCGGCATTGCAAGTTTTCTTCTTCTTGCCAGTCTGGCGAAATTGCCGAAACAAAGTTTTCGGATTTAATTTACAAATATATTTATATGTATTTATTTTGTATAGAAACCTTCATGAGGTGTTTTGTAATTTCATTTTCGATTATCGACAACATGAATCTATAAAACATTGATCAAGTTTGTTGTGAATTACAGTACAACAAAAACATTGGATAAACGAAAAATATCCAATCATTAAAATATTTGACCTGATACGTCACGAAAGTCTTTTCTTTCTAATATGTCTACATATAAATTATTTTTTGTTATCAAAAATGTTAACCGTTTTTTGGTACAAGATTCCGTGTTAAGAGCTAAAATATTATCAACAAAATAATGTCGAGTAATCTCTTATGTTTCTTATACATTTTCTTACTTATTCGTTTTTCCTCTCTGACTCTCTGGTTTGTGGTTTCTTTACTTAGTTCTTAAATATTCTTCTTCTTTTTTTTCCACCCGCCACTCGCGAGAGTTTCAATTTGATTCTCTCGCCCGGTGGCGGTTTTAACAAATTACCTATCAAAAGAATTTATGTGAACTCGCGACCTCCACTAATTGCCCTTACCCCTCTCTCTTTCATGTCTCAATATTTGCACGTGTGTGCGCAATACTTTGTGTGTATGTGTGTAAACGTTACCGTTACACGCGTTGTGTTTGTTATTTATGATACGAATGAAAACAAAACGAAACAAAATACAAAACAAATTGGAAAACTATATGATTATAAATTTGCAAAAATAAATAATATAGAGCCCGGCTCAAGGTATGCATCGACGAATGTCCTGGCGGCCGTGCCACCGGGCACACCGCGCGCTGTCAGCACAGAGGATATAACCAGGTGAGCTATGCCCAAGGCGCCCGTTTAGCCGATACTCGAATACCCACTTGCTTTCGATTTCGTTCGAGCTAACTGATTTGTGACTTTCTGTTTCTGTCGATGCCAACAGAGAACCACGCACCATTACCATACAAAAGGGGCCACAAGGTCTGGGCTTCAACATTGTCGGCGGCGAGGATGGCCAGGGTATTTATGTGTCATTCATATTGGCCGGCGGTCCGGCTGATCTGGGCTCCGAGCTGAAGCGCGGCGATCAGCTGCTCAGTGTGAATAACGTTAACTTGACGCATGCCACGCACGAGGAGGCGGCCCAGGCTCTAAAAGTAAGTGCCACAACAGGGTATCAATATCTATAATAAAAGAATTAGGAATTAAAAAAGAATTAGGCGCATATATGTATATGTTTAACTGAAATCTATACCATTACTCCATTTTAGACATCCGGCGGCGTTGTCACGTTGGTGGCACAGTATCGGCCGGAGGATTACAATCGGTTCGAGGCACGCATTCAGGAGCTGAAGCAACAGGCGGCGCTCAGCGCCGGCGGCTCTGGCACTCTGCTCCGCACCACACAGAAGCGTTCGCTATATGTACGCGCCCTGTTCGACTACGATCCAAATCGCGACGATGGCCTGCCGTCGCGCGGCCTGCCCTTCAAGCATGGCGACATTCTGCACGTGACCAATGCCTCCGATGATGAGTGGTGGCAGGCAAGGCGTGTGCTCGGCGACAATGAGGACGAACAAATCGGTATTGTGCCATCGAAACGGCGCTGGGAGCGCAAGATGCGTGCTCGTGATCGCAGCGTCAAGTTCCAGGGACATGCGGCGGCTAACAACAACCTAGATAAGGTACAAAATGAGTCAAAAGAAAAGTGGTAAACAGAGACAAGCAAGACAAGGCAAGGAGGCAGAAGATAAGATCTTAATTAGGCTTGATATCATGTACTTTTCTTAGTTAAAGTCCATTTCATTCGTTTTGCCAACTTTGAATTCCTTAAAATCCTTCAAATAAATCCGTAAACTATACCTATGCACATATAAGTAATTTAGTGAACCAATTTAAAGGAATTTTAATTGTCATTTAAAATTGATATATACAATCTAATTACCATATTTAATGTTATATAATTGTACATAATGAGATCCTTGTTTGCATTATTGTTATTATTTTTATAACGTATAAATTATTGTCAGATTTAGCACGTGTAAAAGAGAGCATTGCCTTTTAGTCAGGTTTTTCCAACTTAAACCAGCAACTTTAATGTTAACTTGTTTTTCTACCAATTTTCATATGTAACTCCAGTTGAATAGCCCAGCGCAATTATAATTCTATTTTTAGCTTTAATGAATGTTCCCTCTCTCTCTTTGTCTCGGTTATTACAGCAATCAACTTTAGATCGCAAAAAGAAGAATTTTACATTCTCACGCAAGTTTCCATTCATGAAGAGTCGCGATGAGAAGAACGAAGATGGCAGCGACCAAGAGCGTAAGTAGCAAAGCTCCAGCGTGTGACGTTCAATCATAAAAAACAAGAACAACTCCTCAGCAACATTAATAATAATAATAATAATGATAACAACAACAACAACAACAACAACAACAACAATCTGAACAAGAACAACAATAGCATCAACAACAAACTGTTTGAACATCTTGAGCAACAGAGCAACAATTTATTTAGTTAATAATTTGTTAAACGCGCTCTCACTTCCTCTACTTAATTTACTTCTGTCTGTTGAATGCTTTTCGAATTGTAATTACAATAAGTGTCCCTTCTCTCTCTCTCTCTCTCTCTCTGTTTCTATCACTCTGTCTGTGTGTGTGTGTGCGCGATTCTGTATGTGGTTGTGTGTGTGTGTGCCACCTGTCGGGACTCTACGCTTTATGTGAAAGAAAACAAATCTAATTAAGTTTGTGTTTGTGTTGTCTTATAAATAAACGTTTTTTTTTTCTTTCCAAAAATTCCATTTTAATTTTTAAGCGCAAAAATTGTTTGTTGTTTTATTGTATATGTTTGAATACATATATGTAATTTTTTGAATATGTGTTTTTGGTTATATTTAATAAACAAATTTTAAAGTGTGTTACGAAAACTTGATATTTTTTCTGTACCACGAATAATGTACACACTCACACTCACACGCACACGCATTCAATCCGCATTCACCAGTGCTCAGATGCACTAAGTCCGTCTATCTATTTTATTTTATTATTACTTTTATCCTAATTCGTATTCATTATGAAATTTAGTTTAAGATTTACAACTAAGTACAATTCGGCCTGAGTACGAATATACGTGCTCTCTTAAAAAAATATATTCATATATTTGTTTACTTGTTATCATCATTAATGTATTTGGTTTTGTTTATCAACAATTGTTTCATGCATTTTACGTTTTGTTTCTGTTTATTTTCATATTTTATTGTGTTGTTCCACACACTTGCGATGATCCTCTGCGTGTACAAACAAATCCCCAAAATGATTCATTCACACACCCACTACCCCCGAAACACTCATCAAATATTATCACTGTGCGCGTGGACAACAACACCAACACCAACAACAACTACAACAACACTGTTGTGTTTTTCTTGTTGTGTGCGGAATATGTGAAATTTAATGTAATAATCTATAGCAAACGGATTTGTAAACAGCAACAGTGAAATCGATGTTAACAATGTTAATAATAATCAAGCAAATGAGCCGCAGCGTAAGTGTGTGTATGTGTGTGCGTGTGTGTCTGTGTGTGTGTGTGCTCTGTTACACACTCATACACACTCGCACACACATGTCTATTGTTATTACTTGTTACATATATATATTATATTTTGTGGGATATCAGTTGTTCTCAATGTGTATATATTTGATATACCCTTTTTGATATATACATAAGTATATATATAATTAATGTATACCCAGCTGTTGGCATATGTGTATGTATGTTTTATAACACTGCTGTATTAGTTTTGTTTAGACATACGTTTGTACATGGTTTTATGTTTCATGATTGATTTATGATTGGGTTTCAAAAGAATAAAAAAATAGGTGCTTCTGGAAGCGGGTCTCTTACACATAAATACACACACACACACCTGTAAACGAGAACAGCACATGTAAACATCCTCTGAGCTCTACTAACAATGCACACATACATGAACGCACACAAATTGATATATATATATATAGATTAAGATTTAGCGTGAATGTATATCTTAAACATATTTGAGTATATAACCCCCAACTTTCAGCGTGCTTCAGCGTTCGCTACAAAACGACAACGGCAGCAACAAATCATATCTATGCTCATGACTTTAATCTATATACATGCAAACATACATACAACACACACACATACATATATACGTTTCTGTATGTATGTATAAACAAACTGTTCTGCGTATTCTGGAAAAGCTACATATCGCTTCTACCTGTATTTCCTTTAGACGCTAAAAACTTGTGTTGCTGCGCCAAAAAAAAAAAAAAAAAAAAACTGAAGAAAAATAATGAATACTACACACATAACATCATTCCAATTCTCTCTGATTACCTCTTACATTACAACACATGCAAAATGTGTGTGAAACGAAACGAAGCAGATATATATAAACTAATCAGATAAACTGTTTTCCATCTTTCATAATTACATAAACTATGAAACTATTTAACTACTACTCTTACATGTTTATATCTAAATTTTTACTGCTATTCTGTTTTAAACTGACCAAATCGTAAATCTTTTTCGATTCTCTTTTTGTTTTTTCTCTTCATTTTTCTAGCTTTTATGCTTTGCTACACACAAGACGATGCCAACGCTGAAGGAGGTATGTACTTGACTATAAACTTGATGCTTATCTAGAAGCCAACACACACACACACACACACTCACACACAAACAAACACATATTCTTCTTAAATATATATATATTTATATATTTATATATATATATATATGTTTATGTATGTATATATATGATTATGTACACTTACACAAATTTACAATTTAAACAAACTAATTCTATGTTTCATACATACATACATGCGAGTACATATTTGTAATTTTTGTGTACTTGAATTTATTGTCTAACACAAAATGATTTTAATTACATTCTTACACACACACACACACACATACAGTTACACTAACACAACACACGTATTGCATTCAAAACTCACCTAAAAATTCTATCACATTTTTTAGCATTTAAGCATCTTTATTAATTATTATCTAACCTTCGACTCATTCCACACATTCCAACAACAACAACAGTATATCTTATCTATTTTCTGTTAACGAAACTTACATACATACATATGTACATACATTATTGCATTAGTCCAAGGTAATAAGTAAATTGTACTACTCTTTTATTATTTGTGTTTAGTATTTTTGGTTTAATCATCATTTTAATCTTAATTTAATACATACACATTTTACAATTGTCCCTATTATTAGTCCTTTCTTACATATACAATTGCATACATATATAATTCATATATACAAATATATATTACTGAAAAGACTGAATGTTCTATGTCTGTCTTATGTTTAGTTCAAGGAATACATATAAAATATTTTTTGTTTCGAAGAGTTCTTATTAAATACATATATCGAACAATTTAAACAAGTTTAGGCATATAAAAATATACCAATTCCATTATAATTCAATCTCTTATAAATTTAGACAAATGTTTCCTTAGCTTTGCGCTCTCAGTCATGCGTAATTACTCTCTTGTGAGAGTATTCGATTTTTCAATTCTTTATGCTCGACATTCGTAAACGTTGTAGAAACGTTTCACATTACTTTGAAATCGCAGTATGTACCCATGTTGGTATTTTTTATTTACAATCCATTAACAATTCTGTTTTAGTTTTGGGGGGAACATAATGTGGAACTCCCACTTTCAGGTACAATACCTACACATACATGCACACAAACACATGCGTCTATTGCATTTGTAAATAGTGATATATGATTTTGGTAATACTTTCTGTTCCATTTTATGTACCATACTGTGTACTTATTTCATGCATATATACATATATAAATATATATATATATATATATGTATATATATTAAGTATATATATGATGAAAATCGTACGTACATACTAACGTAATGCAAACATACTTAGTTAATCAAATCAAATATCTGTTATATGTAACCAACTAGTTTTGTTTTATTTTATTCTTTCGTCGTTAAAATTCATGTGTTTAGTTCATGGGTATTACGCAGATATACAAATTGTATAACTACCTCAAGTGGTATATGCATACAATACATGTGTATGTACTACTATAATATGTATAACCAATTGCAATATTTCGACAAACACTTTCGAAACTCTGTTCTAATTGTTCAATATTTGCGCGAGTGTATTAATGTTTTTTATTTTTAACTCAAAAAACAAAAAATATAACTAGATTTTTCTATATGTTATACAATATATATGATATATGTTATTAACTTTTATATAAATATGTACATACATATATGTTACATGTTCAAATCCTTTTTCTTTTTGTAAAAACTTGAAATGAACGCCCTAAAAAGAAATTTACATTTCGGCCAAATTTCTGCTATGTTGAACACAAAAAAAGCTGGAAATTCATTTCAAACTCTCGAAACTTTTGTTTTGAACTCATATATTTTATGTAAGACATTAAACCACAAGTGGTATATATATTCCATATACTATGTGTGGCCCATTGAGGGATTGAAAATATGTGACATATATACATAAAACGAAAAATATGCACATATGAATATATTTGTACATTATTACATTCCTGTGTGTGTTTTTTGTCAGTTATCGTTGTGTTAATTTAAGTTAACTAATAAGTAAGTGTATACTTATTAAGTACTTACATTTACACTTGTCTACTACACTCTTCAGGTCGATTAAAATACATATACATTACGTAATCGTACGATCCTTTTCTATCAATTAACGTATACCTTTTTTTGATAGTATTTTTCTTTCATCCCGAATCCTTTAACGCGACATCAAATCGTACAAATAGTTCTAGTTTATGACTTGGGAATTTATCTGTCGGTTTATTTACAATTTTATTCATTTTCGCTTTTACAATCGTTTATTTCTTTGGGATTCAGCTATTCGATTTTGTAGACTAGAGAACTTAATGCACTGACGTCTTGTAAATATTCACGAAATTTGATTTATGTGCTTTCTATATACATATGAACATGTATGTATGTATGTAGAAGTGCATACATCTAGATGTATGTACACTCATATATCAACATGAATACTCGTATATACTCGTGGGTCTGCGACATACGAGCGATGATCTGTCAGATTTTTGCAAACATAAAAACGAAAACAAATTGCTTTTAGGGTTGATTTTACTTTTTGTTTTTAGTTTCTCACCAAGTTCTAGATATACATACGTAAACTGAACACACACACTCACAAAAAAAAAAAAAAACAAACAGATTGCCTTCAAGATCATTTAAATTTTGCAGGTTAATCTAAATATATACCAATGATTAATTTTGTTTATCTTTTTCTTTCTTTTTCTTTAATAAATGATTACCCTTTGACTTAACCTTTGTGTGTGTGAACTATTTTGAATTTTACGTTCAACAATTACAAAAAAAAAAACAAAAAACAAACAAAATATATTTACCAAATGCTTCATCTACTTTCCGCTGCCTACTGCTATTTACGACTCTACTACTTCTATCACTACTCTACTACTACTTCTACTACTACAACAACAACTACTACTTAAACTATTTACTGTGTGTTATCGATACGACATTCTTATAATTTCGTTACGTTTGATTATTTACATATTTTATATATCTATATATATATATATATATTATCTACTTAAAATAATTTTTTTTTATCGTAATTTTGGAAAAACAACAACAACAAACAAATACCACAAACAACTACAAAACCCTGTAATATGTATGAAAAAAAAAATCTTGTCAATATGTTAACCCAATGTTACATATATTCTTGTTTTGTTCCACAAAACAACTATATGTTTTTTGTTCGTTTTTGTTAAATACAACAATTTTTGTTTTTAAATAATCAATTGAATCAAACAAACTTTTCAACTAATTGAATCCGTTATACCTATATAAATACATCAATATATATAAAAATATATATATAAATACATATATATTTGTTACAACCATGCGCTCGTTCATGTACTGCGACAACAACAACTACTAAATTTATCAACTACTATCCCCGAACATCACAACTACCAATCAACCAATCGACCAACCTATATTTGATATATATCGTACATGCGCGCAGGCGAGATTATCTACAGAGTGGAATTACCCGATATGGAGCAGATAACTTTAATCTACTTGGAGAATAATGATGCTGACTATCGTAAGTCGAGCAAATAAGCAACAATTTTTTGAAAAAAAGAACCAAACAAACCATATAAATGCAACAACAGCTATAAAGGCCTTAAAATATTACAAATAAATTCATTAAAGCTTACGTTTCTTAAAAAGAAAAACAAAACAAAATAGGTTTACAATTAGAACAATATCAAAAATATATATATTTTTGTTCTTTTGATATTTTTTTTTTATATATTTTTTTCTTTCATAATTTTAGTTATCAAACAAAACGAAACTGCAAGCAATTTTCCTTCTTAAATGCCGGTTACTTGATTAGTTTCCTATATCTTGCCCTATCTCTCGCACACACTCTTTCTCTCTCTGTCTCTCTTTTTCTCTCTCTCTATCTAAGTCCATCACTCATATTCTCCAGCTCGACCTCCCTATGCCTTTTGCAATCAGTAAATATTATGAATAATCTTTCGAATCTCCTAATCATTATTGTAAGCCAAGGTCTCATAATAGATATTTCCTAGCTAGTATTATCAGCATTTTATTAACACATTCATATTTTAGAGGAATGGTTTATCTTTTGTATTACGGATATTCCATATTTACATTTTTATTTTATTTTTTTGGTCCCGAGAATCAACGAATCCAGTCTAAAGAGTATTATAGTGCCAAATTCGAATGAACGATTGAATTTTTGATCAAATCACGATCCTTACGTCAAGCAATTTGATTGTATCGAATTCCAATCAGTTGGCTTAAAACATTTATTATCCAGTACCCGTATAAAGTATACATAAATACACTAGTACTCAATTATATATATTTGTATTATCCAGTTTTCATTAAAACTAAACTTCAGTGAAAGTGTTTAATGTGAACATGTTTAGTTTTTCGCTTTCTTGTTTTTTAAGCGCCTAATACGTACCACTGTCGATAGCTTCTATCGAACTTATGAAATATTTGCATTTGTCAGTGTGTACTCAAAATTGATGAAATTTGCGCATTCTAATATTTTACGCTTTTGTTTTGATGGTCCGTCGGAAGGCTATGTTAACTTCTGTGGAGGCCATCTTGTTGATCCCCTTTAAAGTTGTAGCTTTATTCCGTAGATTAGACGAGCGATTGTAGAGTTTAGTTTTTAGTTCGGTGCGTTAATGCCTGTTGTCTCTTGTATATTTTTCCTTTTACGCTATCTCTATTACTTTCATTCCTTTAAGTATACTGAGTCGTTTATCACGCGTATTATTTTAATATAATTAGTTTTATTATATATTTGCTTAGTTTCATGCTGTGCTTTTATTCATTTCACAATTATTCCTTTCGAGCAAATTTCTGTAGCGATGCAATCAATCGTAAAGTCGAAACTATCCAACACTGATAGATGTATTGTTATTGTCATTTATCGTTACCGATATTTCGTTATCGTACCACTGCACGCACATTTCCACCATTATGAATCCATTTGTTGCCACACAACCGGAAACGAATACCTTTAAAATCCACAAATCCTACTGGATTAGATTAAACAAAAAACAAAATGAACTTCCTATGCGAATTTATTTATATATGTTTGAGTACTCGTAATTAATTAACATTAAGGCAACAAAACAGGGATGTGACCGACGGCAACGAAACTAGTTCAATAGTATAATATAATGATGTATTGCAAATTGATTTGATTACTGAATTTGAAAGTTTCTGAAGATGAATAAAAGTCTTGTTTGATTTAAGAAGTGTTGTTAATTTTATCGTCTACGTCAACGTCAACGTCAGTGTATTTCTACGATATCTCCCAAACATGTTTCTCCAGAAGTGAATTCTTCATGCCCGGGTATATTCTATTTACAATTCTCGCAACATATTTGTCTTTTTGTTTGCGACTATCAAAAATTTCATCACTTTATTTATTTATTTATTTTTTTTTGTTCTTTAGTTTTAATGTCTTTGTTTACAACAATTATTGGCATAATTTCTTTTAATTTACTAATTAATAGTTATGTCTTAACATGAATTGCAAATCAAGTCCCATGATATGCTGTTACAGAGTGAGTAAAACACAATTCCAAAATTCAATGTGAAATCGAGTCGAAGGAACGAAAAGCCGATCAAATCGACAAATACAACAGAATGTTTTCATCGACCGCCTTTATATATATATATATATATATATATTCTCTTTTCAAAAAGTACACGAAACTTGAACCTAACTATTCTCATAGGCTAAATATGTATACATATATGTATATGTATATGTGTAGTATAGAATTAGCACTTAAGTTTAATATTAAACAAGTTTCTAAACGTTCATGTATAAAAATCGTCATCTTTAGTACAAATCATCTAGTTTGTTGTTTGTATTATACTAATATATGATTGTTATTATTTGTTTTAGTTTTAGTTAACTTATCTCTTGTTTATTCGGTTGGTTCTTAGTTTGTTGTGTTGTTTGTGTATTGTATTAATATGTTATTATGTATGCATCAATTTAGTGATTAACACTACTAATAACATAATCTTAAGCTGTATCTGAGTACCGAATGCCGCAGATATTTGGCCAAAGTTGATGGTGACTGTATTGTGTATTTGTTGCTCGTCTAGATCGTATAGCACTTTCGTAACTGTAACTCTTAGCATAATACAACCACTATGTATATATGTATGTAATACTACGATTTCATTCACATAGAAATCTAAATCTTGGATACTCGTATTCTTTTCGATTTTTGAAAAAAAAAAGCAATTAACTTTTGCCTCTTTTTTACTGTTTAACCATATTTCCCCCACTTCCTCACAACATAGAGATAATCAATCAAATATTGTTTGCTTAAAATAATATCTTTATTTCATTGTTTTTATACAAATTAATGCAGTATTTTTGTAGATTTTGTGTTTTTTTACATTGCGTTGAAATTCGAAAATATTCTCTTTTTTTTTATACATATAATTTTCTTGAGTATAAGCGCTCGTTACACTTAAATCTACTTAGCTACTTAACTATTCGCATTTAGCTGATTTTTTCTTTTCTAAGCTGAGAGCCATCGTAAACAATAAATCCAATAATATTACTTATATGCTTACAACCAATTAATAAGGACACAAGAAAAAATAAAGAAAAATATTAAAATACCTTTGCGCTCTATCTATCTCTCTCTTTAACTCTCACTTTCTTTCTGACATTTTTGTTTCTTTTGGCCAATTCTATTCCAAATTGAAAACAACCATAACTGTAAGCCGTATGTGAAAATAAAAATCTATTTGATTTCTTGCGAAAAAATTAAGCTACCGCCCCCCTTCCCAACCCCAGGACCTATTCCATTCATTTTGTACATTTTGTTTCTGCACCCGCACAAAACCTAATACCGTTGCCTACTATGCTTGCAGCTTCCGAGGAGAACGTGCTGTCCTATGAGGCCGTGCAGCGTTTATCGATCAGCTATACACGTCCCGTTATAATACTGGGGCCACTTAAGGATCGTATCAATGACGATTTGATATCTGAATACCCGGACAAGTTCGGCTCATGTGTGCCACGTAAGTATACGCGAGACTACAATGAAGTTAATTGAGTAATTGGAAATCATAATTAACTATCAATTGACATTTTTTGTGTTGTCAAAACTAGTATATATATTATAAATGATCTCGTATTGCATTATTTGAGTAATTCAAAAGAATTGTAATGATTGAAATGTATTCTTCCAATTCTTCTCACAGATACCACACGACCGAAACGCGAATATGAGGTAGATGGCCGGGATTATCATTTTGTGTCGTCGCGCGAACAAATGGAGCGCGATATACAGAACCATCTGTTTATCGAAGCTGGCCAGTACAATGACAATTTGTACGGCACTTCGGTGGCCAGCGTGCGCGAGGTGGCCGAAAGGGGCAAACACTGCATACTGGATGTTTCGGGTAATGCAATTAAGCGACTGCAGGTGGCGCAACTCTATCCGGTTGCCGTTTTCATCAAGCCCAAATCTGTGGACTCTGTGATGTAAGTGATGAGATGATGATAAATATATATCGATATATATATATGTATATATCTTTGCAGGGAAATGAACCGTCGCATGACCGAGGAGCAGGCAAAGAAAACATACGAGCGCGCCATCAAGATGGAGCAAGAATTCGGCGAATACTTTACGGGTATGCGATTACATTGAGGCGTTAGTTTGCGGAATCAATTAACTGTTGGTTAACCCTTAGGCGTTGTACAAGGCGACACAATCGAGGAAATATATAGCAAAGTGAAATCAATGATTTGGTCGCAATCGGGACCAACCATTTGGGTACCATCGAAGGAATCTCTATGACCAACAGCCACAACAACATGGACACTGCCGCCTCGAGTACGTTGTCGACCTGTCTCGAGAACAACAACAACAACAGCAACAACATCAGCAACAACAAATCAGCCGCAACACTGATGCACCAACACAACGACGAGGACAACGCCAACAACAGCAATAACAGCAACAACAACAGCAACAACAGTAACAACAACAGCAACAAGAACCCACAGCAGCCAACCCGATGTTGTTAATGGTTAGAGTGTTTATTGTTTTTAGACAAGCAAATAAGTACCCAAGCCAAGGACATGGGGAACTAATGGGCATTGCTCTTGGCCATGTTTGTTCCCCACTCTTTTGGGTCTTAGTTCTTGGTGTGGGGACAAACTGTTCAAACTGAAGCGGCGGCTGTTTAGTTTTAGTTAGAACAAAATTGATAACAAAACAAAAGGAAACAAAAAAGAAAACACAAAACCGAAGCATATTTATCATAAGATCTACATAATATGAAGCATGAAACCCTAAAGCAGAAAGCAAAAGAAAGAGAAGGTGATGAGGAAGAGGATGAGGAGAAAACGTTCGTTAAGCGCTAGTGTTGTTTGTTTATGTTGATGTTTATACGAGAGTTATAGCGAGTTAGTTATGTTGACGCTAATGATAATATGGTATATATTTGGATATATATATATGTATATGTGTATACATATATGTATAATAGCTGTATAACTCTAACTGCGACTAGCGTCAAATATACTACGTTTAATGATAGCAATTGAAGTTGAATCAGCTGGCGAATACGACTATAGGTATATATATATGGGTAAATAGAAGTTGACGACGACGACGATAAGTTGGTGCATTTGTTGTTAGATGTATTGTATTTTTTTCCCCACGCGCCTTTGCCTAATGCAACACAAATCACATGATAAGAATCAAGCTGCATGTATACATAAATAGTTTATGCTGCATAAGCACACACACACACACACACTCTTACACACATCTATATACATGTATGTACACAAATACCATGTAGCCTAACTAAACAGTATATATATATATATATATATATATATATATATATATACATACATATATTTAGAAGAGAGGGAGAGAGGGCAATATCACTTCTTTCAATGAAAAAGTCATTTTACTATATAACATACTATATGTTAGACAGCATTAACAAATTGTGGAAGCGTCGTGTTGATTTAAAAACACACACATACATAAGCATATAACGATCAATACAACATATACACCCATATATATTATATACTTATATATATTTATAAATATATATAGTATAAAGATAACACACACCGATACGGTTTAATTTTACAATTGAATATGCAACAACTCAAATACCTAAATGGTATTTACATTTTTTTTTATGTATCGACAGCAAACGATTAGCTAATGTTCAACAAAACAAAAACAAATTTATAAAGTATAGGCAACGCACATAACTGCTAATTACCCAATATATATATTTTTTTTTTGTATTTTTCTATTTTTTTTCTAAGAAATTTAGTAAAATTCAAGTTATTCAAGTTTAAAAATATTATGATTTTTTTTTGTTTCGTGTGTGTCGTCCACTTTCCAAAATATTAAGATCTATTAAAAAATGTATACGTTGTACATGCATTTATGTACATAACTATATATCTTACGGAAAGGGAAGTATTTGCATATTATTATAATTATTATTATTTTTTTTTCATTTCTGTCCTTTATTTTGTAATATGAATATTTTGTAAATTATAAAACCTTCGATCCTTGCTTTATTACAATTGAACAGTATATGTACGTGCAGACAATGCATACAAAATTCTTTTTCACATTGTACGCAAAATGCATTGTTGTATTTAATAAACAAACCTAAGCGAATTATATTAATTTAAATCTAAAAAACAAGCAGTAAATGTAATAAAATAAACTACAAAAAAAAAACATATTTCATCAAACCCGTAAAAACTTTTTAATCAATTTCTCCCTTCAAGTGAAGTTACGCAAAGAACAAAAATAAAATACATTAAAATGGATGTGTGAAATAGTTAAGACATGAAAAAGCGCCCAGAAAATTTTGTAATACTGTTGCGAAAACATGTGAAAAAAACCCTTTTTCAACATTTATACACACACACAGACATTTTTTTGAAAATATACCGAAATAAGCCACGACTGCGAAAATATTGGAAGATATTAGACGAGACCGAAATGATGTCTCAATTGGCCACTCAGAGATTGATGAACCTTATTGCGATATACTCTAGATTGGGCTGCGAATAGTTAATAAGATTGCCAAAATTGTATATGCCTTAGTCGAAAATAGACGAAGATGGGTACTAACCTGAGCGATATGCCTATCATTCGATAAGCATCAGGACTGTGTTTGGCATACCAAAACTCTTTATTCCAATTCTTGTCTTATGCATATGTAGCACTCATTAATGAGTCTTATGATACACCAATGTACTTTCATTAATATTAGTGCCCACTGTCCATGTACAGAACAGACTCCACTCTCAAGTCTGTTCATATTGTACGCATTTTGTCTCTTTCAATCGATAATCTAATAAATATTCTGCCTACCAAACACCCGCCTTGCAATCTCTTAGTGAAGTACCTCGCGCCTAAGCAAAATCAAACGGAAAGCAATTTAAAGTACATAAAATCCTGAGGAAAATGACTAAAATAAAGAAGAAAAAAAAAATTGAAATCAATGAGAAATTTTACACATGTATACATTCATACATACCTAGATGTATACGTATGTAGGACATGTTTAAATAGTTAAATAGTTTAATAGCAGACTACATATAAGCATGCTATAACAAAAGAAATGAATAAATTTAATTATTTACGTATGTGTATCATATTTAAAAGAAGTTCACATACTTATGGGGTCTTAGCCCAAATGCGGTAAGCGTTCTTTTCTAATACTACATATAGTGTATTTCAAAGTCAAGGTAACTGTTCCAAAGCCTTAAATGCAATTAATTAACGCATTTACAAGTATATCCAAGTTACATACATTCAGTGCTTATCCATTAAATGACCTATTTGTAATGATAAAAAAAACCCAATGACAATTTTCGAGGTAGCCTTAGAAAATGTATGCAAGAATTTACCAAAATGCAAAAAAAAAAAAAAAAATAAACAATTCATGATACAAAAATATTTAATACCGTAACACACAAACAAATACATATATACAATATGTATTCAAAACTAATACTGAAAGGCATTTAACGATCCATTGTTAAAAACACGATAAGTATCGTGAATTTGTCAGCGTATACTAAAAATTTTTGTGGAAGCATTTCATCAAAATGGTGCCTTTATCAGTTATTGTTGTCGGTATTAAACACAAATAAAAAAAAAATAAAAAAAAATTACATACATTTATATAATTATGTATAACTAATCCATATTGCAGCACGTGCTATTTATAATAGATAAACATTAAAATAAAAATATAGAGTTGCGGGCTGTGATATCTGCTCGAACATCTTTAAAATCGGCTTAAGAAATTTCGTTCAAATTGATTGAGAAACTGTTGCTGTTTGGTCGTAGTTACAGTCCCCTTTCACCCCCCAAACATGCCATAAATTCTGTGAGCACACAAAATTGTTAATTTATTTTTGCAAAGCATAATTAAATATATATAAACATACATATATCGATATCAATAGCTTATTCAGTATACAATTGCTATCATCAAATAAATTTGTTGTTATTGTTACAGTTTTCATAAAACAAAACGAAAAAAAAGTATTAAAAGAAAAACATAAAATGTACCCCAAGTAGTACAACTTATTCGATGGCCTTTTAAAGTTAAATTCTGTGTTCTCCGTTACCAAATAAGTATAAGTTAAGTATACTTACATACACATAAATATGCACATGTAAGTAAGTGGGTTACATTGAGTTAAATTGTTAAATTATCTAAAAACAAATCAAAAATGCAGCTCGTTAAAATTTGCATTCATATGAATTGCGTAAGATAATTTTAAAAAAATAATAATAATTCAGAGCTGGTAAGTTCTTGTAAATTGACAATGTCTTTTTTTAAATTGAAGTTTTGATTAACTGTTCAAATTATTGTTATAAATATTCATATTTTTTTATTTTTATTATTTTTTTTTATTATTATTTGCAAATACTCAAGTCAATATTTATAATTTTAAACTTAATTTTATTGGGGTTTGCGTATAAACATACATAAATTGTAATGTACTTATTATTTATATGCAGCCATCAATTTGTGATCAGTTTGCTTTCGTAACTGCAATTATCAATAACGGCTCTGTTGTGGATGTGTTCACACATAGACTTGTACTATCTTCCTGTGCAGCTGCTGGAACAGAATCTTCCAGCAGGTGGAGAGAAATCCGTGCAAATACAAATGCTGCACGGGGGGAGGGGGAGGGGGGTGGATAATTTTAAACGATTCGCGGTCGTGGCACAAATACTTAGCACTTGTGTAAATTTATATACGCATTCACATAAACACACTTATGTTTGTATTTAAAAATACACACACATACACACTTATATATGTATGCATGTATTTGCTAAATCTGAACACACACACACACACTTGAAGATTAGTTATAAAAAGAATTTGTGAATCCTACATTATGTATTATTTAAAAGTTCATCAAACGATGTAACATTTGGAATAAACAAGAAATTCATTACATAAATACATGATTTTGAGTAAGTACTGAAATATATATCAAGATAGTGGAATGAGTTTCGGCCCCGAAACGAAACAAGCAAGAGTGCTCCAGCCGGGAATGCTCGACTAGTAGATACCCTTTTGGGCATCAAGAAGTGAAAGCTTATTGATCTGCGCTTAACATATGGGAGCATGCACAACAAATTTGGTATCTCTAACTCTTATTCTTTCAAGATTTTATCAAAATGCTATATCTAAAAACAAAATTTATCTATTTCATGGAAATTGCATTTATAAATAAATCTACTCTTCACCGAAGAGAAGATTTTTGTGCAGTTTGATAATATTATATTTAATTGAATTAATTTGCCAAATCAACTTGAAAGAATTATTTTAATTTCTTATTTATTTCACAAAAAATCGACATACATACTTACAAATCAATCCTTAAGAGCTGGAAAAAAAATTGCAAAAAAAAGTGGTTTTACTTATAATTAAAACAAAAAACAAACTTTTTTTTGCAATTTTTTTTATTTATTTTATTTTTATAATTAAAACAAAAATCAAACTTTTTTTTGCAATTTTTTTTAATAATAATTATTATTACGAAAAAATATTATGCTTGCGCCGTTGACGTTGGGGATAATATCGATTTTTTTAATTTGTGAGGGCTGGAGTTTTTTTCTTTTGAGGAGTTTGTCAGTATTCTGTCTGCAAAAAAATTTGATGCGATCTTCGGAGAAGGTTATCAGTATTCTGTTTGCAACAATTTGATGCATATAGCGCTACAATTGAAGCAGATAATTATACTATTAACACTTTATCCGTTTCACATCGTGCACGTATATGGAGTGAAAACGAATAACGAATAACAAACGGGCACTCGCATGTCCAAACGTACTCACACGCATTGGGGTCGGGTGTCGCCGTACACCCGATACGATCCAATTAGCCTAATTAGCTGGGTTGTGCGCGCCGATTAATTGGACGGCCCCAATTGGAACGCGCGCCAGTGCGAACCGGTTCGGGCGTTGGACTACTCGGCGGTGCGCAGATGGATATCGAACTGGACGAGCGTTATGAAGTAGGAGAAGGCCGTCACCGAGATGAGATAGATCAGGCGGCGGTCCAGATGCAGCACGCCGCAGAGCATCGGCTGGCGACACTGGACCAGCTGCAGGGCGAACTGTTCCAGCTGGAAGCAAGCAAAGATTTGAGTAACGGCTTCTCGTTGGGCTCGGCGGAGCCCAACCTCGCGGCTGAGGGTCGGCGGCGGCAGCGAGGGCTGCTCGCTGAAGCGACGCACAGTGAGGGCCAGGCGCGTCCACTCGACCTTGATGTGCTCGTTGACCAGGATCACGATGTACGTGTCCACGTAGAAGGCGAGCGCGTAGAGCCCGCCGACCACAATCGGATAGGAGACGCCCGAGGGCGACTGGGTCGTCAGCAGGTTGAAGATGGTGAAGCAGTTGGTCAGGTTGTTGATCAGCGTGGTCAGCATCAGGCCCAGCAGCTGCAGCTGATGCATCCGAAAGCTGCCCACGTAGAGGGCGTGTATCTCGCCGAACCGGGAGCGGAGCGCGCCAATCCGCCCGCAGAGGCGGCCGCCGTTCGTCGTCCGCACGGCGTCCAGCTGGACGTGCAGCATGCGCAGATACTTGAGCACGCTGCTGTTGATGTAGTAGAAGTAGTCGGCCGTGTTCTCCGTGTAGTTCCACAGCACAAAGGAGTAAACGGCGAACTGGACGCGCAGCTGCCCGCCGCGCTCGTCCGCGCCGGCCGTGCCAACTATGCCCAGCACCTGGGCAATCATCATGACGTTGATCAGCACGAACTTGAAGTACATCAAGCGCTCGAAGGTGCGCTTGGGCCAGCGCGGTCCGCGATAGCCGCCGGCGAAGGCCGCCTCCAGGCGCGCCCGCTGCAGCGTGCAGCGCTGGTTGATGGCCGCGAAGTGGAACGTGTTGGCCGCGTAGGTGACTGCCACGGTCGCGTACTTGATCAGCGTGTTCGCGAACGAGACGTACAGCACCAGCTGCTGGCGCCGGTCCGCCGCGCCCGTCAGCGCCCGGTAGTGGCACCCGAAGTAGCCCGGCAGGACGACGATCAGCAGCAGGCCCAGCGCGTGGCTGTACGCGATCAGCAGCGTCTTCAGCGGCGCCCGCAGCGGGCGCTGCGGCACGTAGTCAATGGCCACCTGGCCGTAGATGTTCGCATAGATGTGCCCGTACCTGTAGAACTTCTGCTCGTGCCGCTCCCAGAAGCTGCGCCCATCGGCCATGTCGCTCCGCAGCCTGCCCCAGCTGCACTGACCACTTGCCGGGCGTTCCTTGCCCCTGTGGCACGCTCGCGGCCGCCGTTGCATGTCGATGCGTTGACACGCGAACCGAAACAGGGACATTTGTCTGCCGCCTATCGCACATACGTATGTACATATATGTATATATGTATATGTATAATACTCCCGTAGACACACGTCCGATGTGCGATAGGGCACAATGGATTAGCACAATGCGACTTCGGGCTGAGTAGTTAACGGGTTTTTTGGGTAACTATTTTCGACTCTTTTTATCGAAGCAAAATAGTGTGTTGCGATTGGTAAGACTCTATATAGCCATAGATTCATCGTCAACAAATTAATATGGTTTTAGGGTTTTTCTCGACAGAGTAAAACTGACAAAGAAGTGGCCATGATTTACACTCCAGATTGAATCTGAATTGACACTTGGAATATATTCTTGTGTATATCCGCGTCAAAGTTTTCAGATTTTTATTGACAGACTAAAATTGGCAAACATTTTGACATGTAAAGCTCCATAGTGCCCATAACTTTGTCAAAACTAAACCGATTTTCGTGTTTGATAGCATTTCTTTCATGTTTTGCGCTCTAGATTGATTCTTTATTTCAAATATATGCATTATGGGAAAAATTTTTTTTTGAGTTTTTTACTCATTTTTGAAAAAAAATGTTTTTCAAAATTTAGAAATGCGAATTTACATTTTTAATCGATTGTGGTTGTCACACTTAGTGTAAAAAAAATTTACAAAAATTTTGACAAGTAAAGCCCTCGGATCCATAGCTCGTATATTTTAAACGTCCATAACTTTGTCAAAACTGAACCGATTTTCATGTTTCATGGCATTTTTTTCATGGTTTATTCTCTAGATTGATTCTGCATTTAAGATATATGCATTATTGAAAATAAATTTTTTTCGAATTTTTTGGGAAAAAAGCATGTACTCCCCTCTTACTAATTTTCGAACATTTTTTTTTTTCAAAATGTAGAAATCCAAATTTTCATTTTTAATTGATTGCGGTTGTCATAAATAGTATAAAAAACAACATTAAAACCGATTCTGAGGGGGTCCAATTTTTTGTAAAAAATCATGCAAAAATTTACAAAAATTTTGACAAGTAAAGCCCTCAGATTCATAGCTCCCATATTTCAAACGCCCATAACTTTGTCAAAACTGAACCGATTTTCATGTTTGATGGCATTTTTTTCATGGTTTATTCTCTAGATTGATTCTGCATTTAAGATATATGCATTATTGAAAATAAATTTTTTTCGAATTTTTTGGGAAAAAAGCAATTACTAATTTTGGAAAAATTTTTTTTTTCAAAATTTAGAAATGTGAATTTACATTTTTAATCGATTGTGGTTGTCACAATTAGTATAAAAAACAACATTAAAACCGATTCTGAGGGGGTCAAATTTTTTGTCAAAAATCATGCAAAAATTTAAAAAAATTTTGACATGTCAAGCCCTCAGATCCATAGCTCCCATATTTCAAACGCCCATAACTTTGTCAAAACTGAACCGATTTTCATGTTTGATGGCATTTTTGTTATTCTTTGTCCTCAATTATGTTGGTATTAAACTGTCAGAGTTCTTGAGTTGGCCTGGCAAATTAATAATTATTGATACTTATATAAAAGCATAGGGGAAATTAAGAGTATTTATTCATAGGACACTGAATGGGAGAATTATAATCTACAATTAAAAGAAAAAGGCCAAGATGAATGTGGTCAGGAATCCTGGGAGGTCTGATCACTGACTCAGATCACGAGCTCAGGACTGAAAAGACTTGGCCAGGGCAATAATGGAACCGGACGTTTGCAGTATCTGAAAAGAGTGGATGAGAACCAAATGCGATCGCTGATCAACTGATCGAGTACGAACTGCGGCGAAGGTGCCCAGCGAGGGCGAGAAGAAGGGCACGGCCATTGTGAGGACGCGCTGCGATCGCATGATGAACAGCTGGACGTAGAGCCGATGCTTGGGCAGGCACAGGTTCCACTCGCAGGAGCCCATGATCGAGGCCAGCTGGCCGCTCTGCAATGAACGCGGTGTGTCCGTTATTTTGGGAATGGAGTCTGTTTAGCGGGACCTACGCTCTCCGTGACGAGGGTGCCGCCGTAGCAGTAGATGAGCAGCTGGCTGAGGGCGGCCACCGTGTAGCCGACGTAGAGCAGGGTGCCCAGGCCGCTGCCGCCGACGGTCATCAGGTCGAAGATGCTGAAGCCGATCACCATGCTGGCGGACAGGAAGTGCGCCAGTGTGATGATCCAGTAGCGCTGCCGGAAGAACTGCGTCAGCTCGAAGATCTCGTTCTGGCGCTTGATCAGCCTCACCAGGCACTCCTCCAGCCGGGCGCCGTGCACGCCGTCAATCTGCGCCAAGCCTGCCAAAAGGAGCAGCGGCCAGGGGGAAGGGGGTAGAGGGAGCGGATTAGCCTGCCTGGGGGGCAGCTGCAGCAACTCACCCTCGAACGAGCGGAAGAGTCCGCGCGTGTCCGCCTGCAGGAAGTTGAAGAGCGTGGCGATGTGCACGCAGAACTCGAAGTAGAACGCGTCGCAGCCGCCAAACATGAAGATCGTCACGTATCCGGTGTAGGCGATGAACATGTAGGTGAGCGGAAAGAACGGTGCCCGGAGCAGCCAGCCGGGCATGCTGCGGAGGGATTAATTATTATTGGATTGAATTTATTCATGTGATTTTTATTACAAATAGTCTTTGTTTTATATAGAATTAATTATGTCTTTAATTGGGGGTTTATTGTTAATTATTTGTGTTTTAGTAATTGTTGCTTTCTTAACTTTATTGGAACGAAAAGTTTTAGTTTATATTTAAATTCTTAAAGGTCCTAATAAAGTTGGTATTTACTAAAGAACAAACTTATCCTTTATTATCAAATTATTTAAGATATTATATTTCTCCAATTTTAGCTTTATTTTTATCTTTAATTGTTTGAGCCTGTATACTTTTTTTGTTAAGTTATATTCATTTAATTTGGGGGGTTCCTCACAGTACAACTCTTTGCCCTTTGCTATACCAACCTCAACTGCTATAATCTATATATCTGCCTCAGTTAACTAGTGACCCTCGCTAAAGATTAAGCATCAAATGATTTTCTCCAAAATAACAACAATAATGAATTCCGTTTTCGACTGTGAATGAGTATTGCGTAGTCGGTTACGCCCGACTGCAGCGTTCTTACTTGTCTTTTTTTTTAACTGGCGTACAAATTGTATCCATTTGAGCATAACAAAAATTAGAATGTCATATTGAGGAGTTTCCCTTGGACCTGAAAAGTACCCTGGACATAAGGAAAATTGAAAATTTTGCTAACTTTTCGACCGAACGTTCCAAAGGCAGATATACAATGTTTGGTCAGGAACGGAATCAGGGGCGGAGTCGTCTACTACAAAATTGTAATACCCTTGAATACATGCAAGTAAGATAAAATTATTTCGCTGGTGACAACGCAGATCTTGTGCGTAATAGTGGGACCTGCATTTGGCGGAGAACTGGCCACAGGGAAGGATGCACTAGCTCGACTCACGTCATGTTGAAGGGCGTGCCGAAGACGAGCTCCGCGTCCTGGTTGCGCAGGTAGAGCAGCAAGGCCAGCAACAGCGGCTTCAGGTTGTACATGGTGCACGTGAAGAATCCGGCGGAGAGCGGCCAGAAGTTGAAGCGAGCCGCCATCACGGAATGCCTGCGCATCAGGATGCTGTGTTCGGGAGACCGACCATCGCGCAGGGCCCGGATCAGCAGCTGGCGGAGCCGTCTGACCACGTAGTGCAGATCCTGACGGTAGTGCAGCATGAAGAACATCTTGAGCAGGGTGACGGCCGAGGTGCCCGCCGGACAGAACGTCTCCAGGGCGGCCGTTATCTTGCCCCCCAGCACGAACACGCAGCCCGCATGGAGCTCGGTGGCCACGCCGATGCCCAGCACGATGAAGTGGACGAGGGCGCGCCACGGCGGCGTGCTCTGCGGTCCCGGCCAGTAGCCCATCAGGTCGAGGCACAGTCGCGGCACGGCGTAAAAGTACAGCTCCACCGGCTGGTTGCCGTACAGGAAGCGAAATCCAACCCAACCGGCCATGTCCTGTCAACTTTCTTGTCCCTCGCTCGAGCCGGCAGCGGCTTTTATAGGCGCCCTACCGACCCTAATTGCCTTGTTGTCCAACCAATTAGAATAGTTTGGCTCAAAACTTTCGGCGCTCAAGCTGCAAATTCTCACAATTGTGCAATTATCCCGGCCTATCTGTCCCAAGACCTTTCCTCACGAATTGCCTTGTGGTAAATTTTTAATTTCCGCAGGTTTACAAATGATTCTCAGATTCTAAGACTAAGAGCATGATCTTAATTTAAAATTGTAGCAACCAAAGCCCAAGTCCGTAGTATGTGGATTGCGTTTTTTCATATTTTTGCGTATATGGGGCAAATGGGGGGAGGTATCCAAAATCGCGCAAACATTTTGAACCAAATTTGGTGGCTTTAGCACTTTTAGTTTGTAAGATATGCTCAACAAATCGATAATTATCAATAGTAACGAACGGACAGACAGACGGACAGGGCTAGATCGACTCGGCTAGTGACGCTGATCAAGAATATATACCAATATACCCTGATTTACCCAATTTCAATGGGTTCAGGGTATAAAAATCATGTTTAACATAAGAATTTAGGAAATTAAAATTCGAAATGTATTTATAAATTTCAGAACAAAACGGCACACATCTATTTAGGTTCTACTTGGATTTGGAACAGTATATTTTTCTGAGTGTAGTTGTGTAGTTTGCTTGTGTTTGGCTAGCCTATTACTTGAGGTCTTACATGCTGTAGCTGTTGTTGCTTTTCAATTAGACTCGTTTCGATATTATTTACCAGCGACAAACCATTGTTCAATTCATTAGCCTTGCCTTTGTTTCGGGACGGCAGTGTAAATAGAAAGATAGAAAAGCGATAGAAAAGTCAACAGTTTGACAACAGCGATTTTCAAACTCGATAAATTCTGCCAGTCAAATTTGACGATCAAATAAATTATTGTTACTTTCTAATTTATATACAAAAGTTGGTAAACAAAAATGAAGCTCTCTCATGAAGTCGCACTTAAAAGTTATCGGCACTATCTAGATCCCATATAGGATCTTCAGTTGGCATTAGAATGAGGTGCAAGTGACGAATGTTTCAGGTGTAATCCATTTACATTGATGCCATAATCAGCGAAAAGTAAAAACGAAAAGCAAAAGTTACATAAAGTGCAAAATTGCCCCCCCCCCCCACACACACACACACACACGCACACACACAGACTCGCCCCCGCCCCCTGTGGCTTGCACAGAATTAGACGAGTATTTTTTGCAAATTGAATCAACGCTAATTGGCGGGGCAGAAATTGTTCCATTTTGTGGTTATTACTAAATCGCAGCAGGCAGTTGGGGCAACTGGGGCTGGCACTGGCACTGGCACTGGCACTGAAACTATCACCTGACCGCCCCCTCCCCCTCCCCTCCAACAACAACAACAACACGCTGAAAAATTACAACAACAGTCGCACGCAATCCAATTACAACAAATTGAGGCAAGCCGAGGAGGCAATTGACTACGTCGGATGATGGTGACTGGCATTGTTTTTAATGCGGACACCAACGGCTCCACATTCAGCCTGGAGGAGCGACCAGAACGATGAACAGCGATCACGAGATCAAGCCTTCCACATACACTCATCTATATTCAGAGTGCGCTATGCGCGCCCTTGGCTGACCCGTCGTGTATTATTGTCCGCAATAAAGCTGGCTCCAGCACGGGGTACACTTGGGTGGGTGCTGTCACCACAATGCACATGACTATTAGATAAGTTTATTATGGAATAAATACGCGTGCGGGCCCTCGCTGTGCGCACCCATAAAGAAGTTAAGCAATTCAGCTGTTTAAGGCATAAATTGTTTAATACTACGGTTATATTCGGCAATTGGAGGGGGGCATAAAAAGTGTCGCTTTCGTTTCTATCACCTTGTCGAACAGGGTATTCCAAATTTGACACGGCATATGTAACGAATGGAACACGTCATCTAACCAATGCTTATATATATTATATATCTTTTAATCAAAGTTAAGGTTTTGCTTTTCAATAGCACTCACATTTTAGACCGATTAAAACCTATTTATGGCTGTAGGATAACTGCTCGTCGAACACATTTAGCGAACATTTGCCAGATATTTTTGATTTTCTCTGCTGTCACACGGTTCCACAGTCCTTCAAAAGCAAAATGTTCATATGTTTGATTGCGGTGCCAAGATAAGACCGTAAATTCAAAGAATTAACTCTTACGTTTATAAAGCCACTTCATAATTTGGTTTGAATTCATGATCGTGCAGCATGAGTACACTCAGAGAAAAGTACGCAATATTCTAGAAATGCCGTCTTCAATATTCATAAGTTAAAAAAAAGAAAAAGAAATATATTACGTCATAACTGATTAACTTTCCTCTAGGCCTGATTTGAATACGGCTTGCAAACTTCTTATTTGCTTTAACTCTATGTACACATATATTCGTTTAAGCATTTGTCTGTATTTATATAGCTTTATGTTATATAATTTGTGAATAACTACGCAGTCATTGTTGCGAATACCAAACCATAAATTGGCTCTTGATGAATAACAATTAAGCAGGCATTAATAATTAGAACATTTTGGTTTTTTTTCCTCCAAATTTTGCTGGCATTCTTCTTTTTTTGCGAATTGCAAAGTGTTCGTTTTAATTGCTGTGCGTCTGACATAAGTCCATCGAGAGCCGTCGTCCCGCTCGTAAATCATATACCCACACACACACACACACACACACGCGTGAGTGTGGCCCATAAATAATCCGCAGACCTCTTCAAATGGCCTGCCTCAATTACTTATACGCCGCGTGGGATCGCTGCTGCCTCAGCTGCCTTCACCCACATTTATTCGTGTGCCGGGTCCGCGTTTTGCTTATCGCCGTCGCGACAGGCGCTCTTTGTTCTTGCTGTTGTTGCTCGCAATTATCAAGAATTTTTGACCACTCTGCGCAGAGTATTACGCATGCAGCCAGGGCTAAACGCTATCAGAGATCAAAGTTTGCGACCAGGTTTATGGCCCCCGCCGCACAGTCAGCGCCGATCGAAACAGTTCAGCTCGGTTCGGTTCGGTTCAGTTAAGTTCGCATTCGACGCATACCTCGTAAAAAGTTGTCAGACAAAAATGCCGACGGACGCATGCGCGATTCACGTGAACAAAGCGCCGAGCGCACTGAACGGCCGGAACGTGCGAAATTTAACGGGGAGGGGGGTCGCGGAGGGGGGCGCGCGGAACGAGAAACGAGAAACGAGCAACAGCTGACGGTCGGCAATCGATCAATAGAAAAATAATTTGCACTTGCTGTCTCTTTTCTATCTGAAAATGCACTTGGAAAAAAACCGACAGTTGTTGTTTCTTTTTTTTTTTTGAAGAAAATTCACGTAGACATTAAAATCGTATGAAAAGAAAATTGACTGTTTTTCCAAAGTTTCTTTGCAAATATTATTATTTGCGATTTGACTTTAAAATTTTATCTAATTAATTTTGTTTTTTATTTCAATTTAAAATGGTATAAAAATAAAATTGACTGTTTTTCCAAAGTTTCTCTGCATATTGTTATTTTTTTTTTTATATTATTATTTCCATTTGACTTTAAAATTTTATAGAATTAATTTTGTTTTTTATTTCATATGTAAAAAGGTGACGAAAAGTATGAAAATTATTTTTGAAAATGATTTCGTTAAAATTAAAACAAAATTCAGAATTAATTTTAACCATTTTGATTTACGCTGAGTTACATTAAGCATTTTGGATTTCTTTCTGTGTAAATGTTTATACGTTAATTGTTCATTAAGAGTTGAAATAAAATTAAGTTTTGTTTAATTTCGGACGTTCGGCCAGCCGTCTGGCTGCCTTTATTTGCGTTTATTTTTAGATTGGCTGACAAATGTTATTCTTGGTGTTTGACTTCCAGATTAATTTGTAATGCAAACGGCGCGTGCACGAAACTGTCAAAATATTATATGTTGACCTTAAAACATTTGATGAACCTTGCGATGCGCTGCGTCCGCTTGCCGGATCACGAGGGAGGCGACCGGCGAAGCGGTTCAAGTGCCACGGCATCCCGGTGCCTTCTTCGGTAGTCGATGCCGCCAGGATGGCCGCGCACTCGGTGCCCTTGAAGCGGGTCAGAGTTAGTCGAAATTGTTCGGTTCGAGCCTACGCCTCAATGTATGTGAATATATGCCATTGTGTATGCTTTAATTTGTGCTTTAATGCGTGTGCAAACAGCAGACAATTAAGCAAACAGCGCCAAACCCAAAGTGTGAGAATCTTGAAAGGGTAATTAGCACATTGTAGGTCTATGTGTTGCGTCCAGACGTCATATAATACAATCAAGACCGAGTCGCCACATCTGCTGCCCATGTTCGATCCGAAGTCGGGCAGCCGACTTGTATAAAAGCAGATCAATCGCGGCTACAAGTGCGCAGTCCGTCAAGAAAATCGCCATCGTCTCTCAATTTCGTGCGCAGAAAACCAAAGCAACATATATCAAGTACTCGTATTCGCGGCACATATCATATACTATAGTACTCTTCGATATTTCTCAGCGGACACGGATTTTCGGCTGAAAGTCGCTCGTCAAGATCGCAGTCATTTACAACCCGTTTAAGTTTATTTCCTACGCGCATGTTAAACAAAACAAAGTAGAATAAAGTCAAATAAAAACAAACGCGAATAGCCAACTTTTAAATACGCAATATTCGCCCAATTAACGGTGTGAGATAAGAAATACCCGAATACAATTATCATAAAACTTTATGCAACATGCATTCGTCGTAAGTTGGAAAACTTCTCAAAATAGACATAGACCATAAAACATATGTACATACTATATACAAGCATAGCTCGCACATACATACACACATCCACACATACGCAACACCCCCTTATCTAATACATAATACTACTGGTAGACGGCTTAAATCACGTATATTTTTAAATCTATATTTGGGATTAATTAGTTTTAATTACTTCCCATTTAAAAGATTTGAATTTTTTAGATCGCAATTGAGTTAAATTAATTTACAGGGTATAAAACACACTGCTTTCTGCTTTATGATTTTAAACATATTTACATATATTCTCTGTTGCTAAAATAAATGCATTCCTAACTTTTGATATTGAAATAACTGGATAAGAAGAAACATTATTTATTTATCGCATAGTCATTATATAATACGTTTATTATACGGGTTTTTTTTTTGTATTTTTATTAATTTTTTTTTGTTTAAATTTGCCAATTCAACTCTGTCAACTTTAACTCTTCCAGACAATCTTACAGTTTTAGATAATAAAGCCTAAACAAAATGAACTCGTGAAATGTTTAATCAAGACGCGGAAACACCCCTAGCTTAATACATACTCATATATGTATGTACTAAAATTTGGACATACGTATATAGGCTTGGGTAGGGGTAGTCACTGCCATTCGAATAGAACTAGAGACGCCATCACCGCACGCACACATGTACATAATTGTGTATATGTATGTACATCCGAAATCAGCCGATAGCAATGACGTTGAATATCGCGAAAAGTTGACGCTCTGCTGTTATCTATGGCGGCATCGGACTTAGAGATGATCGCGTGTCGTAAACGAATAGTTCGTGTTATGAATCAACGCAGGCGGTGGAAATGAAATAAACGAGCACGTTTATTCACCATTTCTTCCGACTTGGCTGCTGCTTTCTTCCGTGTAGCATACTTTGAAGAGCTCACTGTAATATTTCAAAAACATGACAACATTAAAAATATTCACGATTTGAGATAACTTGGATTTTCGCATTATCGAATTCCATTATTAATTTGAATTTTGGTCCGTCACACTTATCAAATGAAGTTCACTTTGAACCAAAACTAAATGTGGTTCGGTTCCGGTTCAGGTTCGACAGGTTTGATTCATAATACAAGCAGAACAGAACAGGTTAAATATGAAATATTGAATATAGATTGCTTACGATAATCGCTGCAATCGCAGCCTTGAATAATTGAACCCGAAATCGCTAACGGGTTAAACTGAACACTCAGCGTGAGAAGAAGAAGCACCGAATTGAGTCAGCGCAATGTTTTGTTCGCAAATCAAAATGCTGTCAACATATCGTAATCGTTTCGCAGTCGTCATCGTATTGTGATCGTATCGTATCGTATCGTATCGTATCGTTTAGTGTTCGGCACGTGCGCACCTCTATACGGAACCGGGACTTTTGCCGTTTGTCGATCATGCAGCAGCAGAAGAAGAAGAACTGACGGGCAGAGACGCATGCGCCGGCCGCCAGCAGTGGGCTGTGGGCGACCTCTGTCGCTGCCGCGGCCGCTGCCGCAGTCGGCGCTGGCAGCACCGTTCGCTGGTTTAATTCAATGTTGTTGCTGCCGCTGCCGCGTCGACAGCATTTGCTTTTGTTTTCGTATAATTTTTGTTTTTTGTTTTTATTAAGTGCTGCTGCTGCTGCTGCTGCTGCTGCGTCCGCCATCTGCCCGCTCAGTTTGTTGTAAGTAGTAGCAGTAATAACAATTTGTTGCCGCCGCCACTTGGGTTTAGTTTAGTTTGTCGTTATAAATTGAGTTGGAATAACGCATTCCGGCTTAGTCGTGTTCCAGTAACGGGTACGCGCGCAGCAGCATTTTCCAAAGCAAATACATTAACTCCAGCATTTCAACAAGAGTTCCTTATCCCAAAAGGAATCCCAAAAAAAAAAAAAACAAATAAATAAATAAATAAATATTATTTAACTTAATATAATTAACACACGCCTAACGCAACAATAAAAAACAGGTGCGCAGATAACTGAGCGAGTGTGTTGAATCCGTGTATTAACATTTAATCAATTTTCATTTCACTTTCATCAATTTCCCGACACACACACACACACACACATGTACACACCCTGGCACCCACATTAATCCCCCAGTATGTCTGCTAGAATTCTGGAAGACTCGCCCAATGCGCGCATCAATAAGACCATTTTGGATCGTTATCTGACCTTGCCCCTCGAGGAGAACGTTGTCCAGGCCACCTACGTGTGGATCGATGGCACCGGCGAGGATTTGCGCTGCAAGGATCGCACACTCGACTTTATACCAAAGAGCCCAAAGGGTAAGTCCAATCGAATGCGCTCCCACGCACATTTCGACCTAGACACTGGCCCTGGCACTCTCGCACTCTCGCACCCGGACCTGGCCTCGCTCCGTCCGGCTAATCTAATCTTCTGGCGAGCGCAGTTTTCAGCTGGCAGCTCTGAGTGGCTGTCAACCTGTCAGCCCGTCTGGTCAGTCCGTTTGATTTCTATCGACCGCCACGCTCGTTCCCCCCGAGAGATGATATCAGATTTAGACCTGAGTCCAGACACAACACTCTGTTGCCAGGATTTCGAGATCAGATGTTTAGAATTCCTCTGCTGTCAATAGCTTCACATTTATGCCCCCCCCCCCCCCCCTTCAGCACTGTTTTTGTCTTCGCATTCCCAACAACTTGACCTTTACCTTGGCACGAGCCCAACGTCTGGGGCCAGCTCGGCTCAGAAGCTTGCGTTTATTGTTCCAAAGTTTATAGGCGTTGAATTTTTAGTACAGACTTTTGATAATGCCATTCCGTTCATAAAGGCGTACAACTTAAAAGGGGTTTCACGCTGATAATTGATTACGTTTTAATGTGTTTGCCTAGCGGTCACAATTATATAGACATATATATACATATAGTATATGATCGCAATTGAAGGCGGCACGTGTGCGCCGACCTAAGATCGGTAAAAACTAAAAGGAACCAAAAAAAAACCCAATGGAAGATGATTTGTTGGATAACGCGACGTATGCGTAATGTGCTACCTACGGTGCTTAGCACAGTGAATACAGTTAGTTAGTATACAGTATTGTATACTTCTAAATATAGTTGCAAGACAGGTTAATCAAAGGCGCAACAAATATGTGCAAATCATTTAAACTCGGAAGTGCACCGCACAAAAGCAACAGCAAAAAAAAATTATTTTAATTATTTATATGGGAAAAACTTGAGTATATTATAAGCATTTATATGTACATTCATTTGCTACATTTCGCTTTTTCTAAAAAATTGAATTGCTAGCGTGTTTAGCCTCTACTTTGTGCGATGTTTATGCAAATTTTAGATTATTATTTTATTTCGCTGAGGTTTTTTTTTAATGCGCACAATTATTAATTAAGAAGCGCTCTCTGATAACTGAGCCACATACATGTGTGTATAGATAAGCTGATAAGTATGTGCATGGAGATACATTTTAGATGCACGCGGATAGGTGTGAAAAATGTCAACACGTTTCGATACAATTCGCACAGCCAGAGCCACGGGCAGCGGTGGCGTATGCGTAATATTGTCGCCACAACTCACGCCGATGGCGCGTGCCAGAATTTCGTGGGGAAATTTAAATCAAGCAGTCGCATTTCGGTGTTTCAGAACAACAAAACAAAAACCACATGCAAAGTGATTGTCGAGCGACTTGACGGGGACTTGCAGGGGTTTTCCAAGCAATTACCGAGTAATTGCAATGCGCAAATTGGAGGCGAGCGGCAATTGAGGAAAATGGCGCTCATGAATTGTGCATTGGCTATTGGCCTTAAAGGGTCGCATTTGCATAGTTAATAGCCAGTGCTTGGCAAATACGAAACCTTCGATTTGGCCCAATTGGCCGCCTTGGAGTGGCCAGCACTTGAAATTCAGCTGTTTATCTAGCCGTAAATGGCCCCATGCCCCAGGCCCGTGGCACTGACAGTAGATATCATTTAGATACGGGGGAAGGGAAAGGAAGAGCGGGGGGGGGGGGGCGACATCAATTGGGGCGAGCGTGAGGCACGAGATTGTAAATGAAAACGGCCGCCCAAGGTAACAGCTGACGCTGTGGCTGCTACAGCAGTCGCTTCTAAAAATAGAACTTGTCTATTGCCAACTTCAACAACGGCCACGCCCACGCCGATGGCCGCTACGCCCCTACTGCTATCGAGCAAATTTGCCAAAAAAAAGAAAGTCGGAAATTGTTTTTTGTTTTTGGCGATTAGCAACAGGAAGCTAAACAGCAGACGGGGAAAAGATATATTTGAATCAAAGGTTACGGCTAGCGAATATATTAAACATAAATAGAGATAGGCGCGTGACACGCAGCAAGTATTTATTTTACCTTTTTGAGTATTTTATATTTGCCACAATTTCAAAATGAAAAATATTTCCTTTATATTTACAAAATGTTACGAATTTGCATTCTGGCCCAGTTGTCGTCTCTGCCAAAACCAAGCAGGTGTATCAGTTTCAAAAGGTGTTACGATACGATTTAGTTAACGCCGCTGATTTGTGGCCAATTAGAAATGATCAACAGCGGTATAATTATGCATATTTGTATTCTCTGTTCACGCAAGTCGAATAGAGTATATTGGTTGAGTATATTGTTGTCCATTTAAATATCGGCATAACTAGGTATATATATAATCATCTGGACTTCACTTAAGAAAACTCTTTCAATCTGCTGTTTAGAGCTGTTAGAGCAGGGTATTTAGCAGTCCGTGACACCCGTTGGTTTTTATTTGTCAAGGCGTGCTTGGCCGAGTTCCGCTCGTGACACGAGAACTTATCTTAAAATGCATCGCGAGTTTTCCAGCAGTTGCTTGGCCAGTTCACAATAGACAATGATGATTTACAGGGTTGGGCCTAGTTGTTGTTGTTGTTGTTGTTGTTGTTGTTGCTGGTGTTGTGGTTGTGAAACTGAATGCATAAGTGCGCAATAACTAATTTTAGTCATTGCGCTGGCCTATTAAGTATTCAATTGTATTACATTATATAATATGATATTATACTTAGCTACACTCAGAGAAGAATTCGCATTTTGTGCTTGATTATTTGTGAATTCGGTTTTGAGATCAACCCTTAATGTTGCATCAATTTCAAGTAATTAATTGACAATTAATTAGCCATTTTGTAATTGAGCAGCAGAAATTTGCCACTGAACAACGCTTGACGCTTTTTCTCTCAGTGTATACATATCATTTGATATGTGCATGCACAACAAATATGACAGAAATGTTTAGCTTGAAGGTTTTTCTGAGACAGGAAGTGGCACTTATTGTCTCCATTGTTGTTGTTGTTGTTGCTGCTGCTGCTGCTGCTGCTGGCGTGAAAGCGGCGCAAGTGCAGCTGAGGGGAAACGGAATCCAATTACCGCAAATTAATTAGAGTATCGCATTTCGAGTGCCAATTGCCGACTAACCGACATGCGAGGCCGGTTCACACAATATTTGAATGCCAGCCCCAGCATACCCTGCTGACCCCATTCCGCTTGCTCCATTTAGAATTGCCCGTTTGGAACTACGATGGCAGCTCCTGCTATCAGGCGGAGGGCTCCAACTCGGACACGTATCTGTACCCGGTGGCCATCTACAAGGACCCCTTCCGACGCGGCAACAACATCCTGGTCATGTGCGACACGTACAAGTTCGACGGCACCGCGACCGCCACCAACAAGCGCAAGAGCTGCCTCGAGGTGGTGAACAAGTGCACGGACGAGGAGCCCTGGTTCGGCATCGAGCAGGAGTACACGTTCCTCGACTTCGACGGCTATCCGCTCGGCTGGCCCAAGAACGGCTTCCCCGGGCCACAGGGACCCTACTACTGCGGCGTCGGCGCCAACAAGGTGAGTCCGAAATAGCTAAGGGTATCCACAATTGGGACTATGCTAACCCAGCCCGGTTGGTTGGCAGGTCTACGCACGCGACATTGTCGACGCCCACTATCGCGCCTGCCTCTACGCCGGCATCAAGGTGTCCGGCACCAATGCGGAGGTGATGCCCGCCCAGTGGGAGTTCCAGGTGGGGCCCTGCCTGGGCATTTCGGTTGGCGATGACCTCTGGATGTCGCGCTTCCTCTTGCACCGCATCTCCGAGGAGTTTGGCGTGAGTTCGTTTGCCCACTGAGTCGATGGCCCCGGCTTATCGCGTCCATATTTATACAGATTGTGGCCACCCTGGACCCGAAGCCGATGCCGGGCGACTGGAATGGCGCCGGCGCCCACACCAACGTCTCCACAAAAGTGATGCGCGAGGATGGGGGCATACGGGAAATTGAGAAGGCCGTGGCGAAGCTATCCAAGTGCCACGAGCGCCACATTCGCGCCTACGATCCCAAGCAGGGACAGGACAACGCCCGCCGTCTCACCGGCAAGCACGAGACGAGCTCCATCAACGACTTCAGCGCCGGCGTCGCAAATCGCGGCTGCAGCATACGCATACCCCGCGGCGTCAACGACGACGGCAAGGGGTATTTCGAGGATCGCCGCCCCAGCTCCAACTGCGACCCGTACTCGGTCGTGGAGGCCATACTGCGCACCATCTGCCTGGACGAGTAGTGGACCCCATCAGCATCAGCATCTGCATCTGCATCACGCAGTTGTTTGTCGTTAGCCAGACCTGGACCCGGACCCGCCGCTATCCCAGGCGGAGTAAGCATAGGCGTAGCCATACACAATCAAAACATACTATTATAATGTATACCCAACGTATTTGTTTTTTTTTTTGTTTTTTTGTCGAGATCTTATTGAGTTATAATCTAAGCAGCTGTTAAAGGTATTTTTTTTCTGTCTGTTTGTTGAGAATTTGTTGTTAGGTTATAGATATGAAAGGAACACGTTGAAGACATAGGTTTAAAGCTGTGCGTCGGACGATCGAAAGGGACCACAACATAACCAAGTATACCCACCACACCCACCAAACCCCACCCAGATGAACATGATCCGAAGCATGGGTAGTGCAAGAGAGCGGACGATAGACGCGAGGAGGAGAAGAGAGAAGCTGACGTTCGGCCCAGGGGAAACATAACTATAAATGATATTATTTTAACTAAATTAATAACTAAAGTACCAACACATATACACACATGCATACACACATACATACATATACTCTTTAGTTAAGTAAATGCACGAAAAAAAATTTTAAAAATCCTCGCCTTTTATTGGACGCTGCAACAAAATCTAATTGGGTTTTCAACAAATTTTCAGACTTTAAATGTTGCATGCCACAAATAAACTTTAGATGAGCGGCAAATTTATTTTTATTTTACGGTTCAACTAACAATCGGTCCTGCTAATTAAATCTGTTTTGTGAAGTAATCCGAAAGGTGAGTTTGGTTGGTAATCGCTAAAACAAAAAGTTGTTGTATTGTATCGCGAAAATTTTAAAATTAAATGTTCTAATTGCGATCGATTCTATGCATTTATAGGGTCAAAGGAGGTATATCTTTCTGAGCTCGGCCTCCATACGACCGTTATATAGTCACTTAAAGCTCATTACAAAAAGTAAAAGATGTATATCTAGAGTAAAAAATGGCAGAGAAATCAATAATGTGATGCCATTCGCTTTAACGGAGCTCGACGAGTTGATAATGATACTAGTCCTGATGAATCGAAAGTAAAGAAATGCACTATAAGCTGTAGCTGCTGTTGCGCCTGATGTCGCGTTAGGAGAAGCAGTTTCGATTGATACTTGCATTAATAATCTAGGACACAAATTATGATGTTGCAAGTATGCAATACAATTTTGAACGCTTTATAATTTTGTCCAAGGTTGTTACATTAAAGGTATGCAATAGAATTTTGCTCATTTTTGGTTTTTGTCAACCTGTAACCTTGTAAGTATGCAATGGGTTTTTTTACTTTTCATATGGGTTGTGTCAACCTCCTGACGATTCTGTTCGCCTGGTAGTTCAGCTGGAATTTGTACAAAAATCGTGCACGTCAGTGGGCCAAAATTTGTTGCCATTTGTTTTCTGTTCGCCTGGTATTTCAGCTGGAATTCTAAAGAAAATCGAATAAGCAGCCACCATCACACAAAATTACTAAACATTTTCTTTTAAAAGAATTCAAAAAAAATTTTTGTTTTTTTTTTAATAAATTTCTGTTAACATCCTAATCCTTATAATTGTTATTCTTCTTGTTTTATATTTATTTTTCTTAACTCCGTAATGACGTAAGTAGGTCTTAAATTTATTTGGTATTTTTATTCTAAAAACTATTTCGAATACTTAAATAATATATTTAAATTTGCTTTTAGAGTATACCTTGGGAACCTGGATTATAAAGTTGAACGTTTTTACCAATTGTTTTTAAGTATTGTTTAAATATATTAAATGTATAATTTCACATTTACCAAAGTCTTTCGTCGCCTCTCCGCTGTAGCTGTTTGCATTTCGCCTTGAAATACTTCTTCAATCTGAAAAAATACAAATTAAAAGATGCAAGAGTGCTCATCTCGGGAGTGCCCGATTCGGAGACACCTTGTACGCAGTTCCAAGCCGAACGTATACGAGTCAAAAGCGATATATTTTTCGAGATAGGACTACACTTGGCCAATCATTTACATAACCCGCATATCTCTGGATAACGTCATATCTTCAAATGATATAAAATGACAAGGTTACATCACAATTTATGCCAAAATCGGGAAAATTTTAGAATCAAATGTTTTGAATGGGGATCGAATATATACACTTATATGCTTCGAGAAATGTATATCTTTCCGAGATCGGACCACATTTAGCTGAGATACAGTCATTAAAAAAAAAGAAGCTATATTTATCGGTTATTCCAATTTTCTATCATCAGTTGCTACGATAGCTTAATCAAGCATAATCAGGTAAAAAATAATGCCAGTTTTTTTGGGTTTTGATTTTTCTACCATTTTATTTACTCGTATTCATTATCTTGTGATTTATACTAAAATGTATACGAATTTTTTGTTGTTTGAATTCAAAATATTTATTTGTTGTCTTTATTTGTATTTTTATTTGCTGGCATCAGCCTTGTAAATTGTGTATTACGAAGTGTTTCGTGTTTGAATTTGTTGTTTTAACAACGGTCCACAAAATATTTGATTAGTTATATAGCATACCGTAGTGGTATGTATGCACATAATATGTATGTATACGAGTACTAGTGTCTTCGATTTTATTCGGTTTTTAATCAATTTCTGAACAATTACAACACAATATTTCAATAGTATTTTCTACAAATATATGTTTCATAAGTTTCAAACACTTTCGGTATTTCAAAAATTCCACATCTTAAACATAGATATTATTCTCAGTGTATTGTGTGTATATGTGTTTGTGAACATGTGTTTCAAGTAACAATAAACAAAACAAAAAATTTAAATTACAAATACAAAAAAAAGATGAAATTACAGGAATACTCAAGTTAATATAAATCAATTTAAGTCTGAACATTTTAAGTGGTATAAATGGAAGCTGATTCATATATATATATAAATATATACTTGTATGTAAGTATTTTATTTTATTTACTATATAAGTATTTTCATATACCATATGTACATATAAGTGTACCTGTTCACTGTGCAATTTGCATTTTGTGGGAACAACAAACACATTGTCTACCGCTGCCAACTGATTATTAATCAGCGAACCCCAAGCCCCACGCCTATATGATTTGCATTTAAATTTGACAAGTAATTTATCAAAGTGCGCAACAACACGTTACGAGTTCAGCCAACCTAACTAGTCAGATGAGAAGTTAGTTCAGTTAGTCAGCTGGTTGATTTTGTATGGAGAAAACAAAATTGAACATCAATCGTTGGCTTTGAAACGCAGTTCGACTAGTAGAAAACATTGAAATTGACCATCAAAGTTTTATTTTCCTAAATTCCTAAATGCTTGTTTAATTTAGCAGTCACTTAAACATGCCTGCACTTTCAAATCTTCGTGTAGGCCGATTTGCCTGTTTATCAATTTAACTGGCTAATAAATATATACCATGCATTGCATCATGTTGATAAAACCAAATGTTAAATATTTACAACATATTGCCCCGTGCTGCTAACTTGTTGTTTTCTAGCAGTTTCGTTGTGCATAAGAGCACGAAAATTCTTTTAACAATCTGTCAACTAACATGAACACCAACAAGCACATAAGAAACTATATCTTTTCACATAGGTTCTCCACATACATACATACAAAGGTACACAAATACGTACATATGGTAATAAGTGCATTCATTACAGATATGTTTGTCCATTATTTATGAATTTATGTTGTGTATGCGAGCTTAGCTTCGTTTTTCCTTGAAGTAAATTCCTTGTGTCAATACATTTTGAGTAAAAGCATAAGCCGAACTTAGAAAAGTAACATATAGTGCGTAAATTAGCAGATCGTACACATAAAACACAATGTACAATTGTAATTTAATATTGTGCGCATTAACTTATACACATTTAACTAATACGTTAAGTTTGCTGTCGAGATTTGTGTTACAAATATACTCTATAATACATTTATTAACATGTTGCACTTGTATTCCAACTAAATCTTAATATAAAAATAAAAATCTATGTGTTCTGTGTGTAAGACAGAGACAGAGAGGGAGATAAAGAGAGAGAGATTAAAAGAGGCAGAGAGAGGTAAAAATGAGTAAGACCTACTCCATATGTTATATGCTTGTCCAAACGGGAATGTGAACTTCGAAAGAAGTCTAAAGCATTTTAAAATGCAATGGAATTTTAAAGTTTTCTTTTATATTTTTGGAACATTGTTCGCATTTGAGAACATAAATACTGGTACAATGTACAGCACTGGAAGATAAATATGTTTGCCTACAAAAGGCATCGTATATCAATTTAAGTATTATCACAATTATTACAAACAAAACAAAATCATTTAGATAACATTTTGAGGATATTATTCGCAGTGAATATAAATATATATTTACTTGAAGAAAATCAATACTTCTTTATAAGCACAAGCATAATTTGTGTATGAGAATATACTCTCAGGGTTTCAGAAGAACACTTTCGACTTTTATTTTTTTGATTTTATACATTTTTAAACATGTTTGTTATTAAAATGACAAAATGAAATGAAAATCAGCATAAAATATCATAAGAATAAATAAACTGAGCACAACATCTTAATAAATGTATATGTATGTATACATGCATACTTAACTGTCGAGTGGTATACTAAAATTTGTGACACATTTTTTCAGCTTAAAACTATATAAGTATGTATATATCGTCTGGTCATGTAGTGCAAATCAAAGTATAGTGGATTATGGAAGCGCGTTACGGCATAAGAATACATTCGGTAAATTACATATAATAAATGACTTTAGTTTACAGAGAATAACAAAATGATATAAATGAAACACATTAAAAGAACTAGAAACAATACTTAGAAACTAGTAAAAAAAAAATGAATAAATTGAATTAAATATTGCACTTGGAAAACAGCTCAATCTTAATTACACATTTCTATATATATATATATTTTTTTGTTTCCTTTTTTCTTTTAAGTTTTACAAGCTGCCAATATTCGTAGATCGTAGACCCATTGGGGTGGCAACTGTAAGTAAGTAATTGATGCGCTGTATACATATATCAATATCAATATTCAATATAAATTGTGTAAATATGTATTGTGTATGCGTATAGTATATGTATGTATGTATCAACTACTTCGTTTCATGGGTATTAGCCGAATATCGTATTTGGAATATCGTGAGTTATGGGAGTTTTGCATTTCATTGCTTATCTCGAGGTTCTGGTTCGCACTATTTGAAATAGTTTAGTTTTTTTTGTTTTTTTTTTTGTTTTTTTTCATTACATTTTGGCAACGCTTGTTACATGTTTGAACATTATTAAAAACTTTCTTCGCATGATTTTCGCACTTCGTTTTCGGTTGAATCCTTATCGTAAAAGTTTATCATTCTGTTGATTGGGCCATGTATGTTATATGGTTCTATAGAATACATTAAATACATTGGTATTTATATTGTTTGAGTGCAGGTTCTACAATACAGACAATAATAATAATAATTATGACAAACTTAGACAACTATACGATGAGGAGTTACAAATTCGTTTCGGGTGTGAGTGTGTGTGTCTGTGTGTATGTGTGACAATGTTTACAAAATATCAGCAATATCATTCTACACGTACATAGACTTAAAGAGGTAAACAATACAAATAAAAAACTATTTCGACAGTTATACGAATTTTATATGTACTCTAAAAAAAAAGTTTGTTAAAACTCACTTATTTTTTTGTAGCTTTTTTGTTGTTTTGTTTTTTTCTGAATTTAAAACTTACATTAAAAGTGTTCGGTACATAAAATCCATCAATTTCATTATAATAATGTTTACATGTATATATTTATATAATAGATACAATACTTGTAAGTAAAATACATATGTATTATTTAGCAGCTGCTTTGTATTTATATTATATGTACTTAGTGAACGTTCTTCAAACGATGCGACAAAAACTATACATATCAATAAATAAACATAAGTGGTATTTCCTTTTTTGTTAAACATAACAGCAATATATATAAATACATACAATAAATTGAAAAAAAAAAAGGTAATGGTTTAAAACATAGTTAATATTATTTTTTGTAAATATAAATAGGTAATATATATTTCAATTGAATTTTAACTAATTATATATTGTTGACACGCCCAGGGGTGCCCCCTCGCCGCACCACAGCCGACTTTGTGATCGAACGTATGTAGGTAGTTGTGTATATGCAGGCAATGCATATATACATTTTGTTTATATATATATCAGCCAATGCACATATACCGTTATGGATTAATATAGTAATGTATCATCATCATAATTATCATATATATAGATGTAGATATAACTGCATGCAATTATGATACCCGCTCCGTGTGCCGCCTTCTGCTCTGTATATTATGTGGATAGCTCCGTGCTCCCGCGACGCACCATGTTGAGGTCGCTGAAGTCGATCTCTGTCGACTCAATGGATTGTATCGAGGCGCTGCGCAGCTTGTTAGCCGGAAATTTGCCGCGACTTTTGAGCGCCGTCAGCTGCAGCAGGAAATGATGTTGGCCAGTTAGTGGTGCATTTATGATGTAATCTTCTTCATGTTTATGTGTTTATGCGTGCATTACGTTCTTGTTGCTCAAGTGTTTGTGTTTGTGTATGTGTGTGCTTAAACATTTACAACTAGGCTTGGGTTTTTTTTTAAAGACACACTACAATTGTGAAACAGTACAGAGAAATCGGAAAACAGATACCAATACCAGCTACACATTTATATATATACAGATATATGGTGAGAGATAGCAGACAAGCGTGCAGGTAGATGATTTTTGGTATATTAAAAGCACATCTGGTTGGAAAAGAAAAACAATAGAAGGAGGGAGGTGAGCAAATTATTGTATTAAAATAAACAATTTATTCATTCAATTAAATTCAATTGGAAGTTAAATACATATCAGCACCTATTAAGGAATATCAGCGAGGTTTGCGGCCTTGCTATGCAACAATAAAACTTAAGAAAATGTATTAAAAAAAATAACTAAAAAGCAATTTAAATTGATAACAGAGCGGCACAGTAAAATGTAGCTAAGTAGGTCGCTCACAATTTAAGAAGCAGCTTGATATTGAACAGTGGCGTGGGCACGAATACGAGTTCACACGTATTCTTACCAATCACAAAGGGTATTTAATAGGGAAACATGGTACAGTTAGCTGTAATTGAGTGCACGCAAATAATAAGCGCGCGCCATATCAAACAAACATAATAAATACAGATATTTCTACAAATCAAAATTGATTTATACCATAACGCATTTAACTACTTATTTTATTTTTGTATTATTTTACTATTTTGATTGTGTTCTTGAAAAATAAGAAAACTGATATAATTGAGATATGTACATGTTTATAAAATATTTACGACAGACAAAAATTAAATATGAATGTTTTACTTCTGCTGACATGCAAATAAAAATGCCAAGTAAAAAAGATATTTATCCAAGGGCAAAGTTTATATAAATGTGAAACCAAGGAACGCATGCTCTTGTCGACAAAAACAAACTGGCGACGTATACAAAGGAGAGCCGGCAATAGGCAGCAAAGGTTCAAATCTACTAAATACGGCACACTTTGGAAAAGAAATAGGTATGCTTTATAATACTATATATGAATGCAAATACTTGATGAGCAATAAAAATTGACAACAAGGTCTATAAGAAAAACTGGGACAAACGAACAGGCGTATATCTTAACGGTATTAAGTACTTATGTACACATTCACTATCAACGATTATAAAGGGGAGGGGAACAGAGTTATAGACACCTGATTTCTTTATCTTGGTCGTTTGCTGTTTAGTGTTGAATTTGGGATTTGAGTTAGATGCATTCGTTATGATGATGATGAACTTGTTTGATTTTTGATTTAATTTTTTTTTTTTTTTGTTTTCTTGTTTTTCTTTTATGTTTTTTTTTTTTTTTCTTTTCGATTAGCTTAGCTTATCCACTTCCACGGTTCAGTGTCGGGGCTGGTTATTGGCGTGGGATACTAGAGACGCAACGCATTTTGGTGTTTTTTTTGTGTGTGGTGTGTGAGAAAGAGATTCAATGAAAAACAACGAGATTATTATCTTGAGCAGTTCCAAAGTACCAAGAGAAAAACAAAGAGAAAAACGCAATCATTTTTAAATTATAACAATTACGTATGCGTATACAAATGGCGTAGAACAAAATATAAAAGCGACTGCCACACCAAAGCGTATGGGCTGATAAGCAGTTAGCATGAACTGTAACACATTTTGTTTGTTTTGTTTCTTGTTTCCATTTTGCTATTTTATGTGCTTCCGGCCATCTGCATCATTTAAGGGGCCTTTTCGTATGCGCTCCGAGTGCAGCTGTGATGTTACACTCGTGTGTGTCAGTATGTACACGGTTAATATAAGTGAGTGTGTGTGTGTGTGTGTGTATGGGTGTATTTGTGAGTGTTGCTTGGCGCATTAAAATTGGCATTATGTTTTGGGTTGGGTGCGCACAGTATTAAAAGCCCGAAACCGAAAATAAACAGCAAACAGTATCCGAGTAAACAGTTTGGATGGACCCATTTGGAATACACACCTCCGCCTTCATGTCAGCCAACCTGTCCTGCAGGTCGCGCACTTTATCCGAATCATCCAGATTGGCGCGCAGTTCGCCCTCGGCAAGCATTTCCGAGTTCTACAACATTGATGATGATAGGGTTAAAACTGTGTTCTTGTCGTTGGCTACGCGTGACGGCCGCAACTTACCTTTGTCTCCAATCGCGAGATCTCCTGCTTCAGTTCGGCAACGGTTTGGCTCTGTTCGGTGAACTTGATCTTCACGTTCATGAGCTCATCCTTCATGCGAGATTCCAAGTCCGAGTATCTACAATAAATAAAAGTAAATGACCATTTGTTCTAACTATATCGCTATTGATCATGGGTGTAGCCAGGATCTGGGCTACTGTGGCTACGCCCATGCTATATCTATGTGGCTATCGGGGTTATTTTCCGACCTGTGCTGCTGTTCGCGCGCCTTGTTGGCCAGCTCCTTTTCGCGTGTAACGGCCATTTCGAGCTCTTCCTTGAGCTTTTTGTGCTCCTCGTCCTGGCGTCGCAGCTGGTTCGTGGAGACCTGCACCTGCGTCTCCAGCTCCATCACCTTGAGCCGCAGCTCCTTCAGCTCGGTCAGCGTTTCCATTTCACGAATGCGCGTCGTCATTAGCTCCTCCTCGAGCTTCTGCGTGTGCTCCGTCGACTTGGAGTTGTCAAAGAAGTTCGTCAGCAGCTTCTTGGGCGTCGAATCAACGGAGGCGGCGCTGTGCTCGTTCCGCTGATTCTCGGCCAGCTGGCGCTGCCACTGGCTGCTCAGCTCCTGCACGCGCTGCTTGAGATCCTTGAGGGACAGCGAGGCCTCCGCCTCGCGTAGCTTGCTGGCAATCAGTTCGTCCTGCAGATGGGCCACCGAATTATCGGGCGTGGTTTCGCGCAGCGTCTTCTTATCCTCTTCGAGCTCCTCGATTTTTGCCTTCAGATTTCGTATCTGATCTTCGCTCTCCGCCGAGCCCTGTCGCACCTTGACCAGCTCCTCCAGCAGGCAGGAGACCATCTCGTCGCGCTGCTTCAGCGCCTCCTCCTTCATGCAGAGCTCATCGATGGATGACTGCCGCGAGTTGTTCTAAATGGAGACGGAATAAGCTTTAGTAGGTTTTCATCGCTAGTGCATTTCAAAGTTTGCATGCGTAGGTCTATCGATAAATTTACAGAAATAACGATAACGTGATGAAGTTATATCAAATTAAGCAGGTTATCAATAATATCGATAGCTAATTGATAAGTGATTGAAGAATTACCGTTAGTGCAACAATAATTTATCGACGACTTATCATTAATTTCTTGATTACTTATCGATATTTAACCGATTGGTATATTTGAGCTTAATCTACTTAATTGTGGATTAAAACGAATACAATATGAACATATTACATGTATTGTGTGATATTTAATATTATGTACGCACATGAATGAATGGATTAATAGTCTCAATGGGTATACAAATTTCAACGATAACAAACATGCAAAGTAACGCTACGTAGTTTCAATATTGGCATGCACCTGTTATGACTGTTATATAGAAAAAAAATTACATTGGGAGGTCTGAGCACTACAAATATACATATATACAATACTCTTTTTATAGTACGTATATTGGGGTTGTGCAATGTCCGTCTTGCTATACGTCCGTACGAACGCAATTGTTTCACCGCTTTGAATATATATGGAATCTTGTGTATACCCGTGGCAGATAAAATGTTTAGATTTTGTGGAGACCTGACACTCCGATTTTTTATTATATAGATATATATATATATATTTCTAGCTAATTATATCAAATCCATCAAGTAGACATATCGATAAAATCTATATATCGTGGGACCAGCTAAACCGCGAAAATCCATATCTCCCACAATTTTAGAGCTAGAATCACCCCCAGTTTTCTCATGCCTTCCTCTAACAAAACATTCCGGACACGATCACTTTAAATAATAATAAATAAAATCGTTTTCTACAGTTTTAAGCTGCTATTCTACTGTGCATGAATATTGCGCAGTCGGTTACACCCGACTGCAACATGCTTACTTGTTTTATATACATTTTGTAGAGCAACGAGTGTTAGCAAGTTGAGATACTTACGCTATCGATTGAAACGTTCTGCTTGCCGACGAGCAAAATATGTTTTTTTTTTTTTTTTTTTTTTTTTTTTTAAAGCAAACGTTTTGGTATCGGTTTTTAAGATATTGTGAAATTGTTTGTTTTTTGTTTTAAGCACCACAACCATAAGAAATAAACAGAATGGAAAAGAAAGACAAAAATGATTAACAAATGGCTTACAATTGTTTTAGCACGGCTTCTTTGACATATTCAGAATTATGTTCTCGTTTGTTTGTTTGTAGTTTTTTAGTTACAAGACAACCAAGTATAGCGAGTAGCAGTTATTGAGTTGTTGGAAATAAAACACACTTACATTTTCCTGTAGCCGCAAACTGAGACCGCGCACCTCCTCATTGGCATTCTCCAGTTGATGGGAGACCTCCAGATAGGAGCGTCGCAGCTGCATTAGCTCCGTTTGAATGGCATAGCTGATCAAAGGAAATAAACGGCACAAATCGATATAGTTTTGGATATAGATACACATGGAGAGGCTTAAGCACCTGGTCTCCTCCTCCTCGGCGCGAGAGACTTGGCCACGCACCAGACGGTCGGCCAGTTCGGCGCTTTCGGCCTCGAGCAGTTCGTTGCGCTGCTTTAGCAGACAATTCTCGCGGCGCAGTCGTCGCAGCTCGACCATCTCCTCCTGTTCCTTCTTCTTCAAGTCTTGATACTCTTTCTCCATTTTCTTCATGCGCTTCGTGTTGAGCTTCTGCGAATAGGCCAAATTGAAGAAGCCCTCCGGATCGGCCTCGACGCGGCCGGGCAGCTCCTTCTGAAAGAACTTGAGCATGGCCTCCATGTCAAGGGACAGCAGCGACTCCTTGCCGGTGAGGAGCAGCGCCAGTGCCACCTTGAATATGAACTCCATGCCCTCGCTGAGGAAGACGTCCATGATGCGGCAGCTGAGGTTCACATTCATTGTGGTCGTATAGAGCGTTAGGAACCAGCTGGACGCGTACATGGTCGTCTGGAAGCCCTGCTGCTGGAAATGTAAGTGCATATCGGGTATTTGCTCCTGCACCAGATTCTCCAGCTGGTACATGCACAGGCCCAGCTCGGACATCGATGGCTTGAACATGTGCCGCATCCGATGCTGCTGCATGATCTGGACGAGCACAGCGAACGCCTCCTCCTCGGGCATCTGCATGAGCAGCAGGCCGACAATGAACCCGGAGCCCTGACAGTAGCCGACCTCGCGATCGTGCAGCGAATACGCCTTGATCACATTGAACAGCGCCTCCTGGCCGGGCCCGTCCTTCTCCTTGAAGAAGTCCACCTCCGGATAGGTGCGCGCAATATCGCGACGAATCACTTTCTCGCAAGCGGACGTCGCCTTAATGTATTCCGCATACTGTTTCTTATCGGCATCGGCGGCGCCGCTCAATTGCTGCCACACGATTGCCCGGAAATGATGCGGTATGCCCCGACGAACCAACTCTCGGACGCAGGGATTTTTGCGCTTAAGCGCGCCATCCCAGTCGTTCAATATGGACGCCCAGGTCGTCCAGATATCCTCCTCGGCAACCGAATTGCCGCCTGCAAAGTGCAAAAAGCATATGAATTTAATGGGTATATCATTTATATATATAAATGTGTATATATATTACTTGAGGTCAGGCTTATTTGGCTCGTGTCGGAGTTTTTGCGACTGTGCGTTGAGTGCAGCGAATTGAGGCTCTTGGCATCGCTTTCGATTAGCTTATTGGCGGCCTCCAGCTTGGCCAGTAGATCCATTTCAGACGTGGGCAGATTCTCTTCGGCTGTCAGTACCTTCACTTCCATTTTCTTGTTGCTCTCCGGTGGCGTCGATGTTGTGGTCAGTGTCATTTCTCTATGACGATGCTGACACGACAACCTGCTACCAATTTGCTAGCGGTAACTGGACTCGTCCTTCCACTCGGTCTCGGACTCGCTCTCGTTCCTGTTGCTCGTCACTTGTTGTTGTTGTTGCTGTTGTTCGCTGTTCCACTCGTTGGTTTTGTTGCACTCGTTGCTCTGAACTCGTTTGGTTGCTCTTTGTTGTTGCCGCTCTTGTTTGAATGAATTGTCCTTGACCGATTATCCCAGTGGGGTGATCTCAACGATAGCTTTGTGGATGCATAGCTAAGCCCAGCTCAGCTCAGCGTCTCGTCTCGTCTCGTTTCGTTTCGTCCCGTCGCAGCTCGTTTTGCTCTGCAATCAGTTCAAAAGCAGCGCATTGATAGTTGATAATATTTATTGTTATCGGTTTCGGCTCTTGATATGTACATATTATTATAGAAATGAATGAAATTGACAACCTAAGCGCACTTATCGAAACACCAGACTGACAGACGACAGCCCGATAAAGAAATGCCCTCTGAGAAGTGAGCCACATTTCACACAATTCAATGCAAACATTGCTATGCGCAAGTGCTGGCGGCTAAGCTAAAGTTTGACTTGTATTGTTTATAAGTCGTGCGCCCCCAAAAAGAAATGGATCAAAACAAAACAGAAAAACCTGTCTGGGCTTTTACGTCGCCCAACTTCGCTGCCGCTATCAACAACTGTACACATATGCATATACATATACATATACATATGTACTGTTATATGCACACGCACACACACCTGCACACGTATTTATCGACGCGCTGCGCTCATGGATCTGGCTGGTCCACATTTGTATGGACGGAGTGGGCGATCAGATTGCGAACGAGGCAAGTCCCTGACCGCATTGTCAGTTTTATTAAAGCCATCTGCAAATATTATGGACATCTGCTTGGTTGGGTATTTAAAAATTATATTATGTTGCTGCTTATCAAAAGTTTACGAAAAAAAAAAATAGCTCCCGTCTTTAAGAGTTAAAGGAAAACTTAAAGAACGGGAATGAGAAGCAGAGTGATAGAGAGAGAGAGAGAGAGAGAGGCAGTGCGGAAGAGTGCGATAAAGAAATAAAACAGAGATTGAAAGTCAGAAAGAAAGAGAGATACACATAAAGACAGTGAGAGAGATAAAGAGAGTTCTCACACTCTCTTCCGTTCATTCAGTTCACCAAAACACTTATTTGATCTTATGAAAATCGCATAGAGAGGCAATATAAAAATACCTTATTTTATTTGCGGGCACATCAATCTACGCTTTTTAGCCTTATTTATGAGTACAGGGTACTAAAGAAAAAACTAAAAAGATCCCACCAAAGCCAACGCTCGCGACATTAAATACGCTACTCGGTAGGCCATTTGGGGCACCTGATTGGCACTGTGTAGACACGCCTACGAAACTGAAGTGGAAAGTCTTTATCATGCCGCATGCGAACTCCCTAAATCAACCTAAGTAGATAAGGTGCGTAATTGGGGGGCTCTGTGACTCACCAGCCAAGGACTCTGAATCACTAGAGTACCCTCTTTCGAAAATCTACGCTAATAAATGTAACTTTCCTAGGGTTTGGACACGAGACACGGTACCCATTTCGATTTATACAAAATATTTATCTAAGAACGACAAGAGTAAGCAACAAAAAGCGGTTTCTTATCAATATTACTGAGCAGCCAAAAGCAAATAAAAATAGGTAAATAAAATGAAATGTATAATAAATGTATTGATATATAGATATCGAGTTACAGGCAGTGACTAAAAAAAATGTCACTTATCTGTCGATATTTAAAAAGCTACGTAACAGCTACGAAACAGAAAGGCAGACATATGTTAGCGAAGTAAAAGCTCATCGATATGGCATATGACCCAATATCGCCAACACAACATCTCGTATACGTTATATAGTTCGTTTAAACCAATAACACACTTATTGCCACCCACGCAATAGGAGAATGTGGGACTAGTGTTTGCTTGGGGTTCAGCAATTTGGAATATAGGGCATTTGCTATACCCTGTACTTAATAGTTGAATAAAAGAAAGCTATACTAATGAAGATAAAATTACTGAAAAATAAGTATAAGTAAACATATATATGTTCAACATTAACATTCGATTGAGATCTTTTCGGTTGCAATTTTTAAAACTAAAATTTTAAATTTTAATTGTAACTTTACGACTAAATCATGTGTCAATGTTATTTATACAGTTTTTTTCTATTTCCTTCAACATATATTCGATAAAATGCGATATGCCCAGTAAAATTTAATTTTAAGATTTGGTGAAAAATAGATTAGAAATGTAGTGGAAAAAATAAATCTATAATATGGACACCATGGCCAGCAAATGCTTTTAAGTTAACGTCACTAAAACTGATTAAAAACGATAACAAGCAAAATGGAATTTAAAGTTACAGGCATTATATATTGAGAATTAAGATTAGCTGTCAATACTTATAAATCAAAAAATTCGAATATATTTAGCTTAAACTTTTTTTTTAGTTCTGAGTCATAATGGATCTGTTTCTCAGAATGCCCACCTGATAGTAGATAAAGCTAAAATCATATGTACGCACTTACACATGTTTCTTTATACTCTATATAAGACTGTTATTGACTTATGACAGTTACTGGGTAGTTGAGCAGTCTACACTTGCATGTTGTTTTATTTTATTTTTGATTTTTTTGTTTTTTTGTTTTTTTGTTTTTTTGTTTGCCTTAAACAGACACCAAGCCAGATATTTAAGTTGTCATGTTTAGATCAATCTAGAGTTCCCCCGTTAAAAATAATAAAAACGCTTCCGTGAGTGAAGCCAAGTGGAAACAGAGCGCACATCAAATTTTGCACATAAACAATACAAAAAAATTATAAAAAACCAAGCAATAAATACAAGCTGATGATAATGTTGATGATGCCTCTGTCGACACATTTATAAATCAAAGTGTGTGTGTGTGTGTGTGTGTGAGTGTGAGTGTGTGTGTAAGGGGGCAGGGTACATGGGAAGGCCTGGCATAGATATAAATTGCATTTGCACAAAAATTCAAAGTCGAAGTCAGTTAGCAAATGCGGTTCAATGCCGTCGAGCTTAGAGCGCATGAAATTTACATGCAAACAGAGAGAGAGAGAGAGAGAGACAGAGAGAACAACATGCATAGTTAAAGATATATACTCATGTATATATATATAACTAAATGCGATTACATATGTGCGACAATACAGTTATGAGCCAGGCATACTGCACGCAACATCGATACGATACTTTACTATACCCATACGATACGATACGATACGTGTTGATTAGATTTCGAAACACCAACAACGACAGCAACAATTTAGGTGTGCGTGTGTGTGTGTGCGAGACAAGTGAAATCAAATCGCAAAGCGCCAATCTCCGTGTTCATTCGTTCCATTCGAAATAAGGTTAGTTCGCTCAGTACGTGGAGATACGTGGAGTCGAGCGCACAGGAGCGGGCAGCGACAAACAAAAAATCGAAAAAAAAAACTCAAAAAAACTCAAAAAAACACGAAAAAACACTAAAGACACGCGCGCAAAACAACAACACCAACAAAGAAAAAACAATAAGTAAAAGAGGTAATAATTAACCGAGTGAAAACAAAACAAAGCAAAGCAGAGCAAAGCCAAGGCTAAATTTGTTAACTCTTTATAGCCCGGTAGAGAGTATATCAAATTCGGCGCAAGACATGTAACGCTTTACAGGCATCACCAGATATCTAGATATACCCGAGCAGATATGGCCTCTATATAGTTATGTTGTCCTGTTTTCAAGGATAACTTTAATCAATAATAATTCCAAAAGCATATATATAGTATACTTAGCAATTGCGATTTAACATCGGCCTACTATATCATTAAGCTTTTAAATTGCTTTAATTTTTTTTGTTTTTTTTTTTTTTGTTGTTAGCCCACGGTTTGAACCAAAACATCGCCTTTTGGTTTGATAAATTCGCCTGATTTTCCACCAACCTGAACCCTTTCAAATCGAATTATTTAATTTATCATATAAAAGAAAACATATCGTGTTTATTTTATTTGCAAGTTCGAAACCAATCGATAAAAAAAGCAATTTGCAACTCTGGTTTAAATTCGGCAGATGGATTAACAATGATAGGAATTCGAGGTTGGCAGCCTTGTATTAACTAGATTTCGCAATCCAATATGACACCAATATAAATTATAATATGTAAATCATCAATATCGAACTACAATTCAATCAATTAAATGGAAACAATCCGAGATCAGATCAATTTTTGGGTATTTTCAGGGTATTCTAAACTTCGGCAGAACAAAGTTTACGTTTTTCTTTTTGTTTGCTGGTTATTAGTAACGATTTTTTGTTTTGTTGTTTTTCGTTGTGGCTGCATGTGTCATCCAGCAGGTAAAAGCTGCAATAATCGCAACAACAACAACGACAAGTTGGAGGGGCGGGCCAACGGAGGAGAAGAAAGGCGCCATGACAGCCAACACAGTTCGGCAACCCGAACGACAACAGTCGGAGACGGAGACTGAGACGGAGACAGAATCGGAGCTGGAGACGGTGCTGCAGCAGCAGCTGAAAACGGAGGAGAGCACAACGGATGCCGCTGAGGCAGCTGCTCCACAATCGGAACTAATTGGCATTTTCTATGTGGAGAATCGACGGCGCAAACAGAATATCAAGATCGTGGTGAAACTCTGCCGGGATGGCGTCTACTTGCGGCGCGAGACGACCCAGAACGATCACATCAACGAGCAGCTGATACGCATCGATGACATCATCGGGTCCAGCTATGGCCAGCGGCTGAAGAAGCGCGCACGCGGCGGGCTCAACTCGTGCAAGAGCGCCAGCAACGAGCCGCAAGAGCCGGAGGAGGAGAGCGAGGATCAGCAGCAGGCGCAGCAGCAGGCGGATAACAGCGCCTATCTCTATATATACGCCTATCTGAAGAAGGAGAAGCCGCTGCGCCGGGTGCAAACATTGCGCATCCTGCGCTTCCGCACCAGCGATAATTATGCCGAGAATCTGGGCACGGCCCGGCTCTGGCATCGCACCATACGCGAGCACAAGCAGCGACCGGGAACGGGTGCGGGCAAGAAGCTGCTCATCCTATTGAATCCCAAGTCGGGCTCGGGCAAGGGCCGCGAACTGTTCCAGAAGCAGGTGGCGCCACTGCTGCGCGAAGCGGAGGCCCAATACGATCTGCAGATCACCACCCATCCCCAGTACGCCCAGGAGTTTGTGCGCTCGCGCAAAGATCTGCTCGAACGTTATGCGGGCATTGTGGTCGCCTCCGGCGACGGCCTCTTCTACGAGGTGCTCAACGGCCTGATGGAGCGCATGGACTGGCGTCGCGCCTGCCGCGAACTGTCCCTGGGCATCATACCCTGCGGCTCCGGCAACGGGCTGGCCAAGAGCATCGCCCACCACTGCAACGAGCCGTACGAACCGAAGCCAATACTCCACGCCACGCTCATCTGTGTGGCCGGCCGGGCCACGCCCATGGACGTGGTGCGCGTGGAGCTGAAACACCGGGACAAGCACTATGTGATGTACTCGTTCCTATCGATCGGATGGGGCCTGATCGCCGACATCGATATCGAGAGCGAGCGCCTGCGTTCGATTGGCGCCCAGCGCTTCACCCTGTGGGCCATCCGGCGGCTGATCACGCTGCGCTGCTATCCGGGCAAGCTGTACTATCTGCCCGAAACAGCAGTCCCGGCAGCCAAAGCAACCACAGCCGAATCCTCGCCAGAAACGCCGGTCCCCGCGGCGCCTCGTCGCCCGTCGACGCATGCCTTCAGCGAGTTCAAGGATCTGCCCGACGAGCCAGACGAGCCCGACGAGCACGATGTGCAGATGCGCGATTCGCAATCCGATTTGGATCAGTTCGCCGACGCGCTGTCCATGGATCGTTCCGTCTATCGCCAGCATAGCGACAGCTGGCACTCGGCGGTGTCCCGTCGCACCGCCTACTATTCGATGGGCGGCCAGAGTACGCGCTCCAATCGCAGCCGGCTGAGCGTCGCCCAGCGCATCGAGTCGGCCAATGCGGAATTCAATCAGCTGGTGCCGACGGGCACAATGCCGGGACTGCAGCTGCCGCTGCCCGCCGCCGATGGCTGGCTGTCCGAGGAGGGGGAGTACGTGATGGTGCATGCGGCATATACGACGCACCTGGCATCCGATTGCTTCTTTGCGCCGGAGTCGCGTCTGAACGATGGCCTCATCTATCTGGTGGTCATACGGGCCGGCGTCGGCCGGTCGCAGCTGCTCAACTTCTTGCTCAGCATGCACAATGGCACACATCTGCCGCTGGCGGAGGATCCCCACATTCAGGTGATGCCGGTGCGAGCGTTTCGCATTGAGCCGAGCGGCACCAGCGGCATTTTAACCATTGACGGCGAGCGTGTGGACTACGGACCCATTCAGGCCGAGGTATTTCCGGGCCTGATCAATGTGATGACCACCACTGGCCACTGAGTGCGGAGCAAACATCCAGGTGGTCAGTTCCGAGCCACATTTCCACATGTCTAGGTATGTGTGTGTGTGTGTGTGTATTTTTTTTATATATGTACATAGTTTGATGATGCATCGATTAAGACTGTTTTTTTTTTTTTGTTTTTTTTTTTGTTATGTTTTACTACTACTGCTATTGTTAATTATATTTAAAGAGACAACACAAACACAAATGAAATAAAAGAGCGGCCAAGTCAACAAGTATCACATGCCAGGTTTGTTTATTCCATTGTTAGTTTTTCTTTTTACTAACACAAACATTTTATTGATAATAGGATATGGAACAAGGACTGCACAATGCTAATTCACAGCATAATAACCGTTTAAAACAATCGAAATCGCTCTTCATTATTATTGTTAATTTGTGTACTTTGTAGGAAACTTTTCGTCTCGACCTTTAGAGGCGATCATCCTAAAACTCTCTGACAGTTTTCGTGACTCTAGCTCTAAAATTGTGGCAGATATGGATTTTCGCGGCATACCCGCCCCAAGATATATGGATTTGATCTATTTGCCACGCCCCCAGTGGTCATATCCCACACATTTTTGGCCCGATCTTTAGAGGAGGTCAGCAGTAATCTGTCTGAATGAATTGTATGTATTTAGCTCTAAAACTAAGGGAGTGGACGTAGCCAAGAAAAACAGCATCAAATTATTTGTTCTAAGTTTTTAGTATATTGTGTGACACCAAGTGGAAAATAGGACAGAAGCTTCCTTGCAATAAATAAACTAATTTGTATTGAAAAAAACGAACGCCTAACATTTTTCTGTTATGTTTTCCGTTTTAGAACTAATTTTGATGTGTCTTGTTTAACAGTTGTAAATCAATTAGGGCACTGTGTATGCTGAGCGATAACAGAGCGATAATATTAATAATAGCTTCCTGTAATTGATAAGCAAACACACACACACGCGCCCATAAAGCTTCATTGAGATAACTTGCAACCAGGTACAACTTTTATATGCCTCGAACCCTTTACTGCTAAAAGTGGGGCAATTTGCAGCATGTAAACAGGCAGAATCAGAGAAATACCAAGAATTTTGTACGTTAAGCACGGCCAAGGTAAACGTTCATTTACCTGCGAACAAAAACGTTTTCTTAATTCTAAAAATAAAACTCAAAAACAACTTCAACAAAACACTAAATTTTCTGTAAAAGTGCTTTCTGCCAATTTCAAGTATCTCAAGTTTTGAGTGTTATTTTCTTTCTATAATTTAATTTTGTTTGTAATTTTCTATGGTAAGCGCGCTCCTGTTCCTCGAGTCTGGGCACAGAGTATCTGCTAGTCGGGCACACTCGACTAGAAAAATCGTACGAGTGTTTTTTTTTTTTTTTTGATTGATTATTTTCAAAGAGAGCTGCAAGACATAGTAAAGCAGATAAAGTGAAGCTTAATTTGATATTCGTTGGATTTTCTACATAAGAACAAAAATCGATTACATCGACAGTCAATCAAAATATCCATAAAAATTCTTTTCGGTTAGCCATTTAATGCCGTACGCAGTATGCTTGGAGCTTGCTTTGCCATCAGCACCAACTGTGATTAGATTGGTTTTTATACGGTGCAGATTGGAGCTAAATAGCCGCAAAACAAGAACTCTGGGATTTGTTGCCAATCTACTGAACTTGACTGCATGGGCTCTTTTATAATCATTACAAAAATATATATGTGAATATGTATAAATATCAGAGCTAGGGCAATGTTCGAGTGCTGCTTATACCTTGGGGTCTTTGTATTAAAGTTAGCAACTATTTCAATTTTTTTCTGATAATCGCTTTAATTGCGGAATTAGAGGCAAATGCAAATGCTGATTAAACGTTTAAAGATAACAAGTGCAATATTTTTGTTTGGAAATTCAAAACTTCTTTAAAATGTGCCTTCAGTCGTAGGCAAATGAATAAGTCTTCCCAATCACTAAATATTAATTGTTAAGATGGTCAAAATAGGCCTAACAATTTTATTTCGCTTAAAATTCTTTGGTAGGATTTTTTACTATTTATGGCTGATATAGCTTTTGTGCTTTTGATTTACTTTGATTTGTGTTGTGTGTCGATGCTTTCGTTATAAAAAGCCAAGCCACTTAATATGGACGTCACTGTAAGTAGTTCAATTTTGTTGCTTATTCTACAAGTTTGTAGCATACGTTTAGGCTGAGAATTTAAATAGATGTATGCATTCTATGACTAATTACTAATTAATGGCGCCGTCCAAATTGCATACAATAATTAAATGGATGGTTATGGTAATGTAGTTGATTGGAAGAGAATACATACATATAAAGGCTGGAAAGAGTTTTGTAGCGAACCGGTTAATAAATAACTATTTGCATTTTTAAAATCGCAGTCCTGAACAACGCGGATCCAACTTCAAATCTCAGGCTAGTGTATGAATTTAATGTATATTTAATATTATTTATTTATTTTTAAACAGCTTAAATGTAATTAAAATTCAGGCAAACATAATGTTATTTTTAAATATTTTACACTTGAACAATAGTTAAGATTTTTGTGTGAAAGCACATTTAATTATTTACGAAGAGTCGGCAAGAGATTAAATCTTTGGCACCCCAAAGATAAGTCTACTTTCTCGTTCATTTTTTGGAGAGGATTTGCAGCCTTGGTTTATATTTTCAGATAAGTAAGATTGTATATGTGCATGTGTATGTATAGACACACTCACGTGTGTGTGTGTTTCGTGAAATGCACTTGCCTACTTATTTCCAGTCTGATTCATTCATAAAATACGTACACGTGCATGTATGTACATATGTACATATGTGTGTAGATGTGTGTGCTAATGTACGCAGGAGAAGCAGCAGCAGCAACGGCTAAGAATTAAACCAACCAAAATAAAAAAACACGCCAACACGAATTGAATTCATTTCGGATGCGGTTTCAAGTGGCCACTCGAACCAGTCAAGTAAATATATAAGTATGTATGTGCATTTAAACGTATATACCGTTAGGCACACTCATGCATAGGTAATTATTTATAGCTAGAAATAAAATTTGTCACCGTATTGGCCAGCATTATTGCTTTAATTGTTTACACAAATTGCATTTTATTTCTTTGCTGCCTTTTTTTTTTTCTAAATATGTCGGCCCTAGCCCCTTCACAGCATTTCCATTCTTTCGCCATCGTCACCCAATTGAAGCTGCTGGCAACGGGCCGGGGAATGGGGGGGGGGGGTGACTGTGTGGGAATTAGTCAGAAACCTGCTGGCGGCAGCCGCAACGGCTGAAGTTAAATTTTTTGTTTAGTCAGTTTTTTATTTCGTGTTTGTACCGCTATTAACTATTTAGGCAGTCAATAGGGTATATTGGTTGTGCTATTAAGAAAAAAAAAAGCTAATATCTTCGGGAAATATTAAATTACTTTACAAATACAGCAATTAAAATAAAATGGCAAAATATACAGATAAATAGTAAATATTAAAAGCAAAGATATTTGTATGGGGTATCTCACATTGACATACCGTCTATTGTCGGTTTTATTTTTTATGTATCTCAGTATAAACACAAAATTGCGATGAATAATTCGCATTCACGTTGCGGCGACATTTTGCATATCAGGTTGTTTAATTTGCAACTCGGCATTTGCTAATATTTTAATGTATTAGATGGTTTTCGAAATTTCACTGAAATATTCATATGCATGTATTTGCAAAAATGTTTTTTTTTACTTTTTTTCACCACAATTGCATGTATGTATATATATTTGTATGTATATATAATGATATTACCTTTTACATTTGAAACCTTTTAAACTCGTAATTAATTCATTGAAAATCCAGTCAAACCTGGCGCTTTTATTATATATTTTAACCTAATTAAAAGCAAACGGAGCAATATTTGCACGAAGAGCAAGAGAGATGGAGGGGAACGGGGCAGGGGGGTCGTCTAAAACGACGTCAGCTCAGCTCTCGCGTGCCACGCCCCAAGTGCCCGCATGTCCGGACAGCGTACATTAGCATAATTTCCACAACACCAACCGCAGCCCCCCTCGCCTTCCCTCTGCTGCAAAATTAAAATTAGCCGTGGCCAAGCCCCAAAAAAGAAACGCCTGCGACTTGTAACTGTATCTGTTTTTCTTTTTCTTTTTTTTTCTCTTCTATTCTGTATGGCAACGCCAGGATATTTATATAAGTGTTTGAAATCAAGTTTATGACAGGCTAATGGCAATGCACAAAAGCACTTGAAGGGTTGAAAGTATTTAAAACCTAATGGTATTGGTGTCTGGTAATTAGTGCCGTATCGCCAGTTCAGAATTGGAAAAGTAAAAATAGTCGTGCCGAAGCGCATCACACATGCATACACACACACACACATATGTACATAAAAGCCGTCTTGCTGAACTTTCTCGAGCTGACCTGTCATGCTAGTTCCATAGGAATTACGCATAAGATGGCATTTGCACTAACCCTGACTCTTTTTACACCCTAAATACGTTCCCAAAAAAAAAATCTTGTAAAAAATGTAATGGTATATAGTATAAAAATAGTAAAAATAGTAGTTTGGATCTAAAAAAGCCAGTTAAAAGTTCAATAAATATTATTAGAAAATTCGTGTTAGAGTTCTCTTTTCTATGCTTACACATTTCAATTTATTATATACGTCTCTACTTTATGCATAATTGCATTCAAACCGAAAATAGCATATCGATTGAGAAAAATATAGTGCGTCGTTAATATCTGTAATTTGGGGAGTGGGAATCAAAGAAATTCATCAGCATCAAGTGAGTGGGCTCTAGTCGGGAGCAACCTCCAAGGGGATACCGTGATGCCTGGCTTTATATAACATGCACTTCCACCGCTTTGCATCAGACGCACACAGCGAGCTGTGCTCTTTACTCGGCTGCGGGCCAACCAGTAAGGAGACTAAATTCGTGAATTACTTCAAAACTAAAAGTATGATATTTATGCAACTGGCACGACTTAAAAAGCGCATTCAAATGGAAATAAACTTACTATGCGTATGGTATGTATGTGCATATGTAATCAAAGTTCAGCTTTCTAGCTATTGCAGTCTCTGAGATGGACGCGTTCATACAGCCAGACGAACATGACTAAATCGGCTCGACTAGTGATGCTGACTAAGAATATACATACATATATGTATATACTTCTATGGGGTCGGATGTATTTATTTTATAAATGCATAACATGAATGCATAGAATATTTAAGATCGTGTTAAATAACTAAAACCAATAAATATAAATATCTTTTTAACTTGTGTTATTTTAAAACCGTGCAAAAATTCGTATAGGAGAATTATGTGTAATCTCCCTCTTTCCGTCAACGATCGAAGCACTTGCGATGTCATGGCGTCATGTTAGCTCATGACATGTCATCGAAGACGTCACCAATCAGCATATTATCGAGTACCACATTTCCATGTGGGGCATGTATGCATACATATACATATGTGTATGTGTGTGTGTGTGTGTGTGTGTGTATGTGTATGGAAAAGCTCGGCACAAGTGGAAGTTGATAGCGCATGGAAGGCAGATGCGGAGACAAAGCGACAGACACGATAATTCGTCAATCAGCAGACCAAAGCACGCGCTGGTTTAGTTCTATTTGAACAGAATCATGTTTTATCGCTTCCACTACACAAGTTGCAGAAACGGAAAGAGAGAGAGAGAATGCGAGAGCTGCAACTTGCTCTAGACATGTGTGCGTATGTATGCACATACATACATGTACATGTAAACTTTTTATCATTTAATGGGGGCGGCACTGCGATCAATGGGCAAATGCGGAACGCATAAACAAAGCTTGAAGTTTTGATACCCTTGCAGAGGGTATTCCAATTTTATCACCAAAAGCGTAATAAGTAATAAGTGCAATAAATTCTTGATCAGCCTACATTTTATTTTATTTTAATATTTTTCAATGCCAACAATATTCCCAGTTTTAAAGCTATTGTCATGAAACTTTGCACAGGCCCATCTTTTTTTTGTTGGCTGTACATGTATGTATGTATGTATGTATGTGTGTATGTATGTCGGAGTCATCGGAAACGGTTGAAAATGTATTTTTTTATGAAAACTTTTTTGTTTTGTCAATAAATCCCAAGTCACCTGTTTTTTCTGGTTTAATTTTTTGCAAAAAGAACAAAAACAATAACGTGAAATTGCACTACAATACAAATTGCTTGCAGCTCAAATGTGTATAAGAAATAAACACAAAAAAACCAGCTGAAACAACAGCGAAAGCAATTAGGAAATTAGCCGCATAGGTCCCACACTATCTCTTTATCTCTCTCGCTCTCTCTTTATCTGTAGCCCCTTCGACACACATCCACACGCACACGCACACATGTTTCAACATCAGCAGAGAGACAGAGTGTGAGAGAGAGAGAAAAGCTTTCGCCATAAATGCGGAGAAATAACAGCAACAAAATTGATCATCGAAATGAGGCCAAAAAATTGTAACGGTGTTACGACAACGACAACAACAACAACAACAACAACAGCGAGCGAAGACAGAAACGTACAAAACAACAACATTTTGAAAAAACCGCTTGAAAAATGCAATTCATGAAAAGCAAACACTGAAATGCCGGCACGTATTGAATTGTGTGACACACAAAAATATACACAAATATGTTTTGCACTTATGCTTACGCATATGTACATACATATATATGTACAATCATAATACCTATGAATGTGCTGAATTGCAAGTGTTGCAAAACGCCGAAACTAACTTCGAAGTAAACACAATTTTGAAAAGGAATTGAAAAAAACAAGAGACACAACAATAACAGCAAGGGCTATTGGCAAGCGGGGGAAGGGAAGATAGGGAGCGCTTGAGCGCAACCCGCTGTCATTGTTATACCCTGTACCCATTGAAAATCGTATAATGGTTTTCTCCAAACTTGAAATTTGAAAGAAGTACTCTGCTGTACGCATGACAATTTGGATGATATATTTAATGCCTGCAAATATCATTATGATCGAACAATTAACACTGAAATTTAAGTGAAGAAACACACAAAAGGATATTAAGTTTTGGAGCTGATTATCAGAGTATCTGATAGTCGGGCGCTCCCACTGGAGCACTCTTACTTGTTTTGAGTTGTTTTTGTGCTGTTGCTCACTTTACATAACGGTTTTTTCTGTTAGTTTTATTTCTCTTTTTTGCAACGCACACTGGGACAATGGCTGAAGGCAATTATGAACACTTATACATGTGTGCATGTATGTGTATCTACATAAATACACAAGTGTGTATATTTGCCTGTCTGTTTTTTATAACCATTTGTTTTTTAATGATGCCGTTGCTATTTTTCGTTTCAACATTAACAAATGCTTGTTGTCTTACTTATTGTTGGAGTCCCCCTTCCCCCTTTGTCACTGCCCCTCCGCACTCCCACACACAGACGTGGCTCACTTCTCGAGTGTAAATCAATTTTAACATATTTTCGCGGCTTTGGGAGAAGGTCAAAACGCTTCAAAGAGCAGCCTCAACACTAAATTTTATTAAAAAAAAATAAAAATTAAAACAATACACCCACACACATGCAATAAAAAAAAAACAAAAATAAACCAAATAGCAAAACAAAAAGCAGCAAAAACTATATGAAACTTCTAAGCAAATTATGCATATACATAAGCATACATACATACATATATATATCCATATATTAGCTTGTCGTGATGTTTGTGAAGCATGAACATTAATAAATAAACAGAATTATAGCAAAACGCACGCGAAGCGAACAAAAAAAGAAGTGCATGGGTGTATGTGCACATGCATACATACGTACATCGATGCATACATGTGTATTTACCGTACACCCATGCAAGGTGGTAACGCTGCGCACAGAGTAGGAGCGAGCGAGAGAGCAGACGACGCGTCGTCGTGGAGTCGAATGGGAAGACACAAGGTTACAACAACAAGACAACAAAGCAGCTGATGTGGTAGGAAATGGAATGGGCATGAAAGCGCAGAGAATTTTCTCCAATTGGAATTTGGGAGGCTGCTGCTACTGGCACTTGTTGTTGTTGTTCTTGTTGAATACGCGCAAAACAGAAGAGATGCAACTGATGTTAAAGAAATGAAAAAACAAGAGGAAAGTGTAAAAACAACAATAGCAGCAGCAAAAAACGTTAAGTATAACTAGAAAGTTTTTTTATTGCGATTTGATGACGTTTTTTGTAGCTGCACATATATTTGTGTGCGTGTGTGTGTCCGTGTACATACATTATGTATACACACTATGTACGTGCAAATAGTAAACACACCTGCTTAAGCACTCACCGTTATTGCTGCTGCTTCTTCTTCTTATTGGTATTCTGAGCGAAGATGGCGAATTCGCAAAGATGACGACGGACGAACGAGGCGACGTCGTCGTTTCAATCAAACGTACCTCCAACTGCCATGGAACGTGTAAATTTCGGCTGGACGTGTTTTTGTTTAATTTCACTTCAAATTTTGACGAGACCGACTCTTTTTATTTGTTGTTGCTGCTGTAAACGTCACTTCTTCGGGCTGCCCGCAGACACAGGCACACACACATGCACACATACATACACACTATTCGTTTTCTAGTTGGAGTTGAGTGTTCAATAGCTGAGTAACAATAGCTTTTGATTAAATGCACTTTCGCGTGTAGCAACGTTAGAAGCTACGGGAAAAAAACAAAACAAAACACAACTCTGCAATATATATGAATATATATATACTTATATATATTTCTTTGGCGTTAGAGTTTTCAATGTTTGCTGAATTTATAAACTGAGCTTCCAGTGTGACTGCACTCTGCAAACAGTGTGACCACCCACGGTAAACACAAAAATGCCCAACATGCAACACAACCAGAACTGGTAACAGAAAAGTATTTTACATTACATAAAAACTCCTCCGGTTAAGACTCACCCTTTTAACGAATAATTTTAATGAGTACCTCTATGGGTAATTGTTAAAACGGCCACATAAGTCGAGACTTTTATTCTCCGAACATATTTTGTCTAAAAAATTTATTCAATATTAAAACTAGTAAAAAAATGTCAAATGAGTAAACACTTTAAGATGAGCGTCTGCTAATTGTATATACAAAATTATCAGACGCTCATCTAAAGTGCCTACTCATTTGACACTGTTATACATGTTTTAATGTTGAAAACATATCTGGCTGCGGAAATTAGTTACATCACCCACTAATTAAAAAATAATGATATAACATTGGTGTAGCAGTGCCAAAGGCTCTAACTTGAACTTATATTCAAAATGTATGCATTTTTTTATATCTATTTTTTCCTTTGTAACGGCAATATTTGAATTGAATTTAAGCTGCTTGATTGCCTTTTTAAATATCGATTTCCGATACTTATATTTTAATGTTATCGAAAATCTACTCACTTGGCACTGTTAGCAAAGGCTAAAATTATTGTTTTATTGTTTTCTTAGGCAAAATACCTACTATCCTAATATTCATTAATTGAGCAAAAGTGCGTAAATTTGGCAATAATACATGATCCATTTGGACCTACATTACCGGAAAAAAGCTAAGTTATTCAGCTACTACTAATAAGCTACTTGCATAGTACATCAAAATTGCGACAGGTGTCGCAGAAGAGCTCAAGGCACCAAATTCAAAATGTATTTGATAGGAGCTTTTTGCTCATATTTAGCGAGGGATCCATATATATATATATATATATTAGACATTACAAGACCCATTTTAAGCTAAAGAACAGATTAAATAACATTTTATATTTATATATGTATGTGGCCACTCAAAAAAAAAAAAATGTTCGAGCAGTTGAAATGAAAATATTTTAACTCTGATTTTTAAAATTAACAATAAAAAAACTGTTAGTTATATTAATAAAATTGTTTTGCCTGTATGCATAGAGAGTTAGGGTTGTCGATTTTTACCTTTTCAAAATAATAAACATACTTACCGAATAAGAAATATAAGTTGATAATCTAAAGTATAATTTGGCGGTCCAAAAGATTCTGAGCTTTTCTTACATTTGTGGCAGCTGTTGTGAATGGGATCAAGTTAGGTTTCATTTGTATTTAATTTGATTTGAATAGAAAACATAAGCAAACGAATTAATTAAAATTAATTGATATTGTTATTGCAACTATTTGTTAGTTGCAGTTAATATTCTAAAGGTCAGTATGTGTAGCTGATACATAGTTTTTGTCAATGATTAATTGATTACAACTTATGATAGAAATGCGGTTAATTGTATTTCTAATCTAAATACAGCATACAATATATATTTAAAATGTATGTAATCCATATAGTACACATACATATACGTACGTATATATGTACCTATATAGTATGTAATCGTATGTAACTAATGAGTTGTTGTTTGTTTACAGCTGGCTCCACGCGCCGCCCAAGTGATTGCCGTGTGCCGATTACAGATGTTGATTTCCACAACCAATTCATGAGCCGGGCACAGCTGAATCTCTAGATTAAGTTCAAAGGTCACAGCCTGGCACAGCCAGGCACACGCAAGGCACAACTAACGACGCCCAGCCGATGACAATGGCGACGCATCCGTTTTCGTTTTGTTTTGTTTTTGTTTCGTTTTTATTATTTTTTTTTTTTTAGAGTTTTTTAGAGGTGCAACGGCCCCATTGCTGCCGTTGCGTAGCTAAACTGCCGGCCAAGGTCGTGGCCGCTACAGCAGCGCCCAGACAGAGCGACGGCCCCCATGGTTCAAGTGCCCAATTCACAGTTATGCGCCAAGCCCAGTTTTTGCGCTGCATTTGCTCCACGCCCGGCTCCAAACCCAACCTGAGCGCCAAATGAATCTTGCGTCGCTTTCTGGTGCGTTCAATTCTCCCTTTTTTATGGGCCAAACGTTGACCTTGAAACAGGCCTTTGAACGATGCCGACAAGGCACTGTGGGTACAATTGCAAATGTCTGGCGCTAAATTAAATATGTACTTAACTTAACTTTAGATATATTCCAGATTTTATTTTCCTTTTTTTAAATATAATATTTTTGTCTGTAAAATGAAATACCAATTAGGAACAATAAAAAGTTTATTTCTATATTTTCGTATTTTTTAAATACTGCTAAAACAACCCTATTTTCGTAATTATTATTTATGCGGCATATTATTTAGGTAAACTGGAATAGGTAAATTTGTAATCAACAAACCTTTTTGATATCCTTGCCCACAATATACTATTAGGATATGAATCGAATATTTCTGCTGTGTTTTAATTGTGAATTCATAAGTTTGGGTAACCTGCAAATTAAAGAAATAACGAAATCAATACATTAATTAAAAAGCTCCCGACATCATACTAATTGGGCAAACGAAAAAACCATTTTAGCATAAGAAATATTACAAAATCACAAATTAATTTTAAAAGTAATGATTCACAAATTAAAAAAAAAAAATACCAAATAAGAGTTATAGTTTTCAATGCATTGAAAATGTTGATTATTAATTTTTTATTTCTGTTATTTAGCATCCGAACTAGCATAAAAATCACCGCTTAAACTTAAATCCTTAAACCAGGATTTTTCTTTCATTTTGTACTTTAATTGGAATATTATTATACCATATTATTCTGACCTTAATTTCACATAGTCGAAAATTAGGCTGTACTTTGAACGCTTCGGCCCACTGTGCAATGGCGCCCGCAGTTCATTGGCAGTCGCACGCCTGAAGGGGCTTACGCATCCTGACCATGACCTCCGCACACGGTTCTATGAGCCCGAGCTCCGAGCAGCGAAATGTGTGTCTATGGCCGTTGGCGGCATTTTTGGGACTTGAGGTCGCTGCCGCTGCTATTGCGGTGGCTTTTGTGGTAATTGTTGTTTTTGTTGCTGCTGCTGTTGCTGTTGTTGCTGTTGCTGTTGTTGGCACAGGTCAAGCGGTCGTATAGCAGTTTATTGACACCCGCGATAATTTTGCACTGTTATTTTGGTATTTGGCTCTTTAAATTTACATTTCAATAAAAAGTAAAATATAAAAGTGCATTGATGTAGAGTGACTGACTATGAGATACCCTGCAGCCATTATTATTTTCAAATCACTTGAAATTAACGATATTCAGTTACTGAAATATTCTAAACTTTAATACTAAACGATAACAAATACAAAAATTAAATTCTGAAGCTCTTTAATTTGCGAGATATGTTCTAAGAACCGTGTCCGAAAATCGATAAGTTTAGAATAATATACGAAACAAATTAAATTAAAAATTGTCAAGCTATTTTCTGACTGTCAACGCTGATAGTTATCTAGATAGCAAAAGCTAGAACATATATATAATAAAAAAGATGATAATTAAATAGAAAATAGTATTTAATTGGAGTTGTTATATTATAAAGTTGAGCGTTACAAAGATGTAGTCTAACTCATCCTCAGTTAAATTCTCATCTTCGGGCATTCCGTCGTCGTACATTTCGGTTGGCATTTCATCTTCCGTCAATGTCACCACCAGGGCGTCATTCAAGAAGTCAATATCAATATCGAACATATGCACATAGTCGTCTTCGTCGTGGTCAGTTATAGAGGGCGGATCCGGCACAGGCATGGCTCCAGTTCTACGGATTTGTGCTGATCTTATTGGTGGCAATAGCAGCAGGTTCATCCAACTCACCTGATACACGCTTGGATATCACTTTCAGTTCACTCGCAAAACTTTTAAATGAATTGTACAATCTCGAATTATTCAATCCAACTGACTACCTTTCAAGGTTTATGCCCCATGCAAACGATAGGAATTTCTTTGCCTACTAACTATATATGTATGGGTATCAAAATTGGTAAAATCCTATATTCCAAAACCAACTCAAGATATTTAAAAAAAATATGCATATACTTTATTTGTATAATTCCCAAAGTAATAGAAGATTTTCTTCCCTTTTATAATATAACTTTGTTAATCCTGAACCGATTCTTTTGAGAAAGGCATTTATGGTCATGTTTCTCCCACTAGCTCTAATTTAAATTTCTCTTTAATATATTAACATTTTTTTGGGCTGCAAAAGTCTTAAAATTAAACTTTAGTTCGATCTGGAATATTCCACTGAGACCCATATTTATACTTCCCTGATCTGGTGAACAAGGGCTAAGGGCTTTCCTTTGGCAACCTGCCCAACCAGTTGACTTTATAACCTTGACCAGGGTGTCCTGGCGGTCAGTGCAATGGACCTTTGGACGGGGGCCGGCTTAGCCGAAAATATTGAAAATCTAAATAAAACGATGCGGGCGATAAATGCAAAGTTCACATATTCGACGCGAATTTGCCGCGATGTTTGTTATTTGTTTACATTTGCTGTTATTGTTATTATTATAGCTGATGCAGTGAGTGTCTGGAATGGACTCTCGTCTAGGCCTGGTATCGCCCGCCGCCACCCTGCACGCTTCTGGGTCAACAATCTGCGTCTGAGTCGCAGTGTTGCACTGGCGCCCACTTGTCGCGCTTGTCAATCAATGAAGATCCAATTTTAGCACAAGTAAACAATTTTTGCACGCCGGGCCGCCTCTGGCCATCATCTGGTCATCATCATCACACATAGATTCCAATTCCATCTATCCCCCAACTGGAGTAGCCGCCCACAAGCCTTATCAGCCCGCGGTTCGCGCTCATTCTCCAACATGCATATATCTCTGTCCTTGTCTCAGCGACTCTATCTCCCATATTCGCATACATTCGCCAGGCACTGGGGAAAGGAAAACAAGCTTGTCCCAGGAGATCAGAGAACATTATTTTCTTTGTTTTTCGTCGCTAAAAAATATCATCGAATTTTTAGATCGAAATTTATAATAGTTTACAAATTTCATGAGCGAGCTTTTTTTTAAGTGTACTCAAATTTTTTTTAACAAACTTCCCAATATTTTTAAATTTACTTTTATAAAGGGACTCAAATTAAGCAATTTATATAAATACATATTCTTTTAGAAGTTAACAATTGTGGTATGGATTGCAATTATTTTAAATTGTTGAAGCTTTTGCAGGTGCATTATTTAAAGAATTTTCTTTTCTTTTCTTTTCTTTCTTTTTCCCTCAACGACTTGTTTTTAGAACGCCAATAGTTTCTCAATTATTTTAAGCATTTCTAAAAAATTCAATATTTGAATAATTAATATTAATATATTTGTATTTTAGTTTATATGTTTTTTTAATACTTAGATTATAATTTTTTTAGAGGTCCAGTTTTGTAAGGGCACATTAAATAAAAGATCTACTTTAGGTTAATTAAGTCTTTTGTCTGAATCTAAATCTAAATCTGATGTTTAATTTGGCATACTATAATATTTGTATTTTAATAACAAAATACACAGTATTTCAGTTCGTATATACAAATACATTTCCATATAGGTGACTTTTAAAAAGGAATATATTTTTTATTTGTATTCTGATTGCCTGTGTGGGTGGGAGCACACATCAGTTTTTCCCACTTGAATGCTACTTATACAGTCCAAAAAGTTGTCAATTCGCTGGGTCTTGCTCATCGTCTAGACTTTGAACCCTGTTGCGTACACAGCGCTGTGCACCAGCAGTATTCCCCCCGCGGTTGTTTCGATCCGAGACCCAACCCTCCGCTTATCAAAAAACGAAAAAACAAAACTCTGACTTGGAATCGTTTCTCAAAGCGGAGCGCATGCACACTGCTCTCCCTCTCTCTCTCTCTCTCTGTCTCTGTCTCTGCCTCTCCCTCTCTTTAAGGCGAACACACTCTTTCGCTGTGGCGCTAGCTTTGTGTCTCTGACAGATTGTGCTAAAAATAGGGGGGTCTACGATTGGGCGCGCGCTGTTATTTTTAATGGAAACTAGATCACGTTGAATTCACGTTGGCGTTGTTTACGTTTTCACTGGAATTACGCCCACAGGCTGCAGTCGTCGTTGCCGTTGCCGTTGTCGTTGTCGTTGTCGTTGCCGTTGTTGCCGTTGTCGTTGTTTCCGTTTCTTCGTTCACGGCTGGCTGCAACAAACAGCAGCAACAACAACAGCAGCAGCCCAAGCAACCAAAACATCAACAACATGTCTTATCAGAGAGCGTTAACGTTATCAAAGCAGCACTCACATATGGCATACACGGACATACACACTCATACAGAACTGCTTGCATATGTATACACTGCAAACAATTTTTGGTTTCAACCCGTTTTGGCATTAATATTTAAAACATGTCCAAAATTCATTTTGTATAAAAACAAAAAATATATACAAAATTGAAAAACCCCAGTTATTAACATTCAGGACTCGGCAATAACAATGTGATATAGGAATAATTTTAATTTAATTTTTTTTTTTAGTCCAAAACTGTGTTAGACATCGATTTTAGGAATTTGCCATCTGACGTCACTATACAGGAGCTTATATCAGAAATTGCATGTCCCTTGTTTGAACACAGACGGACGGAGAGCAAGACCGACATTGCAAAAAAAACCAATATTTTCTTTTCACTTTTTAAACGAGTAAAAAACTCAACAATTTTAGAGAAATGCATTTTGTTTATAATTTCATAATAATATAGCTATACATACATATTAACAATTGCACTGCTAAAACAATATTCTGACGAAAATGGTACAGAAAACTAACTTCTGTTAAGATTAAAAATTTAATTTCAAATTAAGCATTAGATACAATTCAAAAACCTTAACATTTAAAACCTTTAAAAATGTAAAGCTGCGTGTTTAACAGTGTATCCACATACTGGTATGAAGCACGCATGTCGTATGCGTAATAGACGCTCGACAAGAAGCCAAGGACCCAAATGAGTCTGTGTGCTGAGCACTCTAAGTCACACTGAGCCCGAATTTAAAAATAAATATCTATCGGCTGCAGTGCTAAATGGTAGTGCTAAAACGGAGCTGGGTGTCGGGGAAAACCCACTTTAGTAATATAAATAATAAACAAAAACAAGTTCGCCCATAAGTCTTATCGGGTTGCCCCCTTGCGAGCGAGCCAAATACTTAAAACTCTAGAGAATTACTTGAAATAAATATAATAAATATATGTATGTTTTTGTATATATGTATACTCGATAAGTCGATAACAGAGCAGCCTGCGTATCATGTCAACATGCATACGCATCTCTTGCTTTGGCTCTCTGCCTCTGCCACTCTCTTATCAGCGACTAATCGACAAGGCATTTGCTCAACTGGTTTGCCATTTAAATTTCCCAGAACAACAGCCACAACAATATCGCTAAAAGTGCACAGGTTAAAAAATAATGTTGCTGCCTACGACCCCAACGGGACGGGCAGAAAGAGCGCGCGTGCCAGCGAGGGAGTGGGAGAGTGTGCGATAGAAAGAGAGAGAGAGAGAGAGCGATGCTGTTGATGCTACTGTCACTGATGGATTCACTCTAGTTGTTCTTTTTCTTTTTGTTTGCATTGTTGCTCGTCGTGTACTCAAACCGATAACGCACACAAAATGCACTTGCACTGCCCAAGTGTGTGCGTGTGTGTGTGTGTGTGTACTTTGTTCAACAGCAAATATTATTAATATTGTCATTGTTATTGTTATTAATGCTGAATACAGCACACACTCCCACAAACACTCGTGATGTGTGTGTGTGTGTGTGTGTGCGTGCGTGTGTGCGTGCGTGTGTGTGGCAACAGTGACCCCTCGCTGTTGATTTCTATGTGTCGTGAACAACACTTATTAAGGGTGACCAAAGAAGACGGTAGACATAAGCAAAAATTAAATGAAAACAGCTGTACAAAGAAATATATGTAGTTAAAGATTCGGTAATACAATAATACAATATGAGCTGAAGTTTATTATTAATACTCGTTAAATAAAAAAAAGAGCTGAAGCTATCATTATTAAAACTGGTAAAATGATAAAGTGAGTATTTCTTAAAACATGAGCTTAGCCAAGATCTGGGCTAGGGGGAAACATGAAAAGATGATTTATTTAACCAAAGGAGGGGGGAAAGCTGCCCTACAGTGTTTACGCCCATGACGACATCTATACAGTAGCCTGGATTGGAACCCGGATCCTCATTGTTCAATGGCTGAACTATCATACTGCTTATAATAAAAATTACAAATGTATCAAAGAAATAAATAATTAAAACTCTTTTTCATAGAGTTGAGCCCAGTGTGCGAGAGCAGTGCAAAGCACAGTTGGGGCACAGTAATGCGAATTATGTACAAATATGTACTTCTATGTATGTATGTACACACGGACTTCATAAATATCATTTCAGAGATCGACGCAACGGTTACTCGGCTGCTGTGGCGATGCAAGGCGAGGCTTCGTGGGGCGCTTGCGGCGCTCAAAGAATTCTTTTTCAATTTGGCTGTGAAACAACGAGCAACGAGTGCCCCAAAAAAAAAATAATAATAAAAAAAAAAAATTTCAAAAAAAGGCTGCTGCAAGTAACCAGTAACTGCAATTGCAACGGCAATTGAAACTTTAACTGTGCAATAAAAAAACGAATTAACATTAGAAAATAAAAGCCGCAATCGATGTCCCATCGAAAAGCAATCGAATTGCGCGCATAAAAATCGCTAGACGGAGGCATGGAGGAAACGCCAGGATTGCCAAATAGACGATAAATAGTAAAGCAAACAAAAGTTACAGCGAAAGAGAAGCAACAAAGCGACAAACCAATCCACCAAAGCAAGCAAACAATAAACAAACAAACAAATCTTGCAAGTGCCTTGAGTAAGTGTATGTGTGTGCGTGCGTGCTTACGTGCATGTGTGTGTGTGTGTGTGTGTGTGTGTGTGTGTGTGTGCGTGAGATAACAAACAAGACGCATAGCAGACGCAACAGCCACATACTCGAACCGCGGCCACAGTCTGAGTCGGAGTCTGAGTCTAATTATAGCACACTGGTTGCTAAAAATACAATTCACATTAATTCCGAAGCCGTTGCCGTTCACCAGCAGCACAAACACTGGCAAACAAATCAACAGGCGAACCAACTAACTAAGCGAAGCAGCGTGCCAAACAGCGAGAGAGCGCGAGAGAGAGCGCGTGAGTGACGGTTACGATTTCGTAATAAGCGAGCAGCTGATTGCCTATTTGATTTTGCCGAACGATAGCGAGGCGCACGATATACAGCCGAAGGCGTGGGCGTCGTCGGAAACGTTTCGATCTTCGGATAGCCGAGGAGGCTGACGAACAAACAAAAACGAAAAAAAAAAAACTGTAAAAAAAAAAATTAAGAAAGAAGGCTGCTTGGGCAGCAGCAGCAGCAACGACACGAAATAATCGTTGAGCTTAGTCAGCGAAAGCCCCCGCCAACAACAACAACAACAACAACAACAACAGCAGCCAGCCAGCCCAGCGCCAGCAGGAGCGTGAGTGTGTGTGAGAGGCGGCACCACAAAGCGAAGCCGAGAGAGAGAGAGCGAGAGAGAGGGAGGGAGAGCAACAGCAGCAGCGAAAGAGATCGTGAGAGAGAGGCGAGCGCGTTTGGGCAAGTCGTTTGATCAACGAGCTGAGCCTGATCATCAAAGCGCGTTCCAAATCCAAGCCAGCCGCATCGTTGGCTCGTGCGCTCGACCACTTGCTTCAGTCCTCGTTTGGCTGCGTTCAGGACCCCAACTAAAGATCCAGATCCAGATCCAGCAGAAGCAGCAGCAACAAACACCAGCAGAACCAGCAGAGCTGCAACCACGAAATGCAACAATATCGCAAATCGGCGCATGTGACCATCAAGCAGATTAACGAACGTACTCCAAAGACACGCCCGCATATTGTCCCAGACTCTCTTGTTTATATCGTAACCATAATCGATACCAATTAGCTAAGCATAATAATAATATTCATAATTATTATTATTGTACAACTTTTTTTATTATTTTTTTTGCACGTACGTACGGTTTTTATGTTACAAATTATTCAACCCCGTATCCTGAAAACACTGTTATTTTTTCATTAATTTATATATATATATACATATTCATTAATATATATGTGTATATGTTATTAAATATTATTTTTCGTGGCAATTAATTGTGATTTTTGAAACTGTGTGATTGCAAAAGAACAATAACAAAAAGAAAGTTCCTTAAGCAAGTGATAAGTTAAAAACTGCAAAAACCGCGCTCGACAACAAACGTATTTAGACCATAATCACGATCCAAACGGAAGTAACATTGAGCCAACGATCAACAATTTGAGTACGCAAATGTAAGTTAACTACTAATACTAACCATTTAAAGAGTTAAGCAAATATCATTAAGTCCTATTTAAAATCTTTGATTTAAAAAAATAATAATAATTTTAGAAATTTTCCGATATTTGACAAAACCTACAAACTCTTTGTAATTGACTTCAAAAAAGTATGCTACACGAAATCTACACGATTCTGAAAGAAAAACAGAAAAACAAACGAGAAAATAGTAAATAAAATTAACAAGCTTAAATAAGCTATTTGACTTATTTCTATACTTTTCGGTATTTCACAAAGAAAAAAAGAAAAAAGTACATTCCCATAAAATGTATATGTTTATATTAGGCCAAATTAAATAAGGCTTTATGTAAGAAACATAATAAAGCCTGCAATTGTTGGGATTGAAAAGGGAACAAGTTTTTCATACTAAATACTCATTAAGATAGCGAAGAGACGGACGAAGCTAGACGACACTAAGCTTTTCTACCTGATCAAGAATATATAATAGACTTTATTGCGTCGTATTTCGCCCAAATTGTTCTACTTTTTACAATAGTAAGAGTAAACGATCTGAACAGAGCTGATTTGTCTACCTCTATATAATAGATAAAGGCATGTGTAAGCAATTATACTTAACAGCCTCAACATAATCATCAATTCAACAGCTAATCACATTTTTGGGCAATCCTACAGTTTCGAATTGCACTATCTGTAAACAACTTTTGACTCAAACACAACCTTGCCCTCATGTTGGTCTTCAACTAGAGCGAATCGTTAGTTCCCATGAAAATATACTCTAAATACATGTACATATGTTTATATAAACATATATATATATATATATATATGTGTATATATATGTATATTAGATGTCAGATGGGATGGTGGTTAGCTCTTTGGTTGGCTTGACATTCAACACTCGTGACTTAATGCTAACACGCGTTGTGGGGCTCTAAAATTACATAGAGCTCTATATTTGTATATATATAGCGTTTTTTATAGTTCAGCAAAACAACATTGAACCACATAGCGCGAGCACAAGACAATACAACCGGGCCTGATTGTGTATAATTATTGCATGTGTTGTAGTTTTTAGGTGCTGACACCTCAAATGGGGCAATATTTTTATTAAAGAAAGAAAAAGGGAAAATAAAAATAATAAAAAAAAAAAAACAAAAAAACTATACAAACAATGTGCACACGCATATTTCGATTTGTATTTTTATATTCATTGTTATTTTTTTATTTTAATAAATATGTTCCAAATGATAAGGCACAGCTCGGGTTTATTTTTAAACATTGAAGCTTATGTAAATATTTCCTGGGCCGCACGACGCAAACAAAAACAGAATCTGAAAGGAATGGAATGGAAAACACAATAATATTTGATATTGATAAGAAGAGCTGGCCCAGACGCATACGATGCGATTCGATGTGAGTGCCGCAGACTTTCCGAGATACGTGAGTCTGCGGGATATACGTAGTACTAGTCAGTACTTAGACATATAGACGATGTGAAAGCCCTGGCAACACATGCAAGAATCAATCCAATTTTTCATTTACATAGCGTGGCAGGATATTATATTATGATTATTATTTTCGGATTATATACCATTGGGCAAATGAAGGGCGTTATCAGTTATCAGATTTAAATTCCAAGCTAGAATTCTGGATACTGTGATTAATAGTTAGGCCAATTTTAAAGTTGGGGCCATATACGGTAAATTTATAGAACTTGTAATTTCGCGATTTGATTTTATTTTTAATTTATCAAAGTTAAATTCAGAATCATTCAGAATTATTGCATAAAAAAGAAATAAAACGTACTTAAGTACTACAATTTTATGTTTGTCATTAGAAAAAAGGTTTAGAAATATTTCTACCTTCGACGGATGTTGACAACACAAAACTTGATATAAATATAACAATTCTGATTTTTTTCTAAGTCCCTTTTTTTATATTATTGTTGTTAGTGCTATTATTTTTATTATAATAATGGTTAAAATCTATGAAGCCTACTATGGCTAAGACATCACTGCATCCATCCATTAAACCTGGGTTTCGAACCCACATCCATTTTGTTCAGATATTTATGTGACAGCATAGAAATCAATATCATTTAGATTCCACACATTTAGAGAGCAACAAAAGTAATTTTACAATATTTTTGAATATGAATAAACTCTTTCGCTGCAGATAGGTCTTTTTCCTTTACTGAGAATAACAGCCAATAATAATAAATAATAAGGAACCTTATTTTAAGGAATGTTAAGAGTATTATTATTATTTAACTTAAAGTTAAACTTGTTATTCTGAAATTTTCGAATTGAAATGATGATAATAAACAATTTTCTTGACCGTTGCAGATGACTTTCTCGCTACCAAGCTCAAGTATCTTGCCCCTGCTGGCCACAGTAGTGTGTGTGGCATTCGGCCTGTCATTGGTCGCCGGCACACCGATCGCCTTCACGCCCGACGATCTCGAGCGCAAGCATCTCTGCAGCATAGATTTAGCCGAAACCATTAACTACATCTGTCAGGGTAAGACAGTCTCGCTGGCCGAGCTCTATCGTAAGCGCTTTTTGTCTCTTTCTAATTTCTATCGAAGTCACGATCTAATCGAAACAATTCTCGCTTCTTACAGCCCAGAGCTTTGGCAAGCGATCCAAGCGTTTCGCACCCGGCGAGGCCTTCCATAGGCCATTACAAAATGGTCCCACACACGTGTGCTGTCAGCGGCCCTGCGGCTATTCGGAGATACGTCAATATTGTGCGCTCGATTAGGGACAATTTAGACGCATTGGCAACGCCAGCTAGCGTTGCCTCGCACCACCAGCACCACCCCCCATTACATACCACCCTCCTTCCGCATATGCATACGCCTAACGGCACTTAAACCTATACACCAATACACCATGCACCACATGCCCATACATTAAGTATATTGTACTAATTTAAGCTATGCACTAATAAAAATTTATACAATTATGAGAGCAATACAGGCCGCAAATCGAGTCAACGCCGATGCGAGGGTCTTATTTATAGCAATTCATAACAACCCATTAATGCAATCTATTCACTTTGCTACTTGAGTTTTATCCAGTTTTGTTTAGTCTCATCTGTGTGGACGCTAGTTATATACATATATATGTATGTATATATATGTAGATATATATTTATATATGTATTATTATTATTTTATATATACAAGTATATATAATTTGTTTTATTGCAGTTCCAAAGTCTTTCCACAGCCACAAATTAGTCGAGCAGCTTTAACCAGAGGTTTTTCTTTACTGCTTAATTAAGATCGTTGGATCGTAGTGCTGATTGCTAAACTAACTAAAAAACAAATATACTATTTCTTAAACAATTTTTTCCTTTAACTAATTAGAAAACCAAAACTGCCCATTTACCATATATTTTACAGTTATAGGTTTGAGCAATATATCGAATTAAAACCAACCAAAGTTCTATCTTTATTATGTGAAAGATGATCAAAAATTAACTGTAAATATTAGAAAATACAAATATCAACTTTAAAGTCAAATATTTGTGCTTTTGTCCGTTACGAGTAAACTTTCTTATATCCTTTTTTTTAACCATTTTATACATATAATTTGTGGTGCTAAATCGTAATCTAATAAGAAAATCTAATTAATATTGTTTAGGTTATAAAGGTAAAAAAAGATAGCTCTGATTCAGATGCAACTATATTTCAAAAAAGAGTGCCCTGTTATCCCTTCTCTACCTATTTTATAGACTGGCTATGAAACCTATTAAAAACAGTTGCTTTTGCTCTCCTTTAACACTTTACTAAGGGCTTAAAAACTATTAAAAACCTCTGACTTACGTAAGACCAACTGTCTAGCCTGCAAAATCAATTACGTAGACAACTATTAAATGTTGTAATTTTTGCAACCAAATAAAAAAAAAAACAGAAAAAAGTGAGAACATTGCAGTCGGTTGTAACCGACTGCACAATACTCGTTCACATTAGCACAGCAGAAAATAGTGGAAAACGGCCTTAATTACTATTAATTTGGAAAAATATCGATTTTTGTATTTTGTGGGGGCGATCTTTAGAATTCACCTAAAAACTGTCTGCCACATTTGGTGAGCAAGATTGCATCGAGTTGCCACGCCCCAGTGTGCAATCTTTAGAGGTCAGCCGTAATCTGTGTCTGCAAAATTGGATTTGTCTAGATTTGAATTGCTTTGCCAAAAACACTTTATCTGACGCGGGTATACTCACGTATATATGGACATTGCAGAAACCCAATATACTCTTTTCGCTGCGTGAGCGGGTATAAAAGTGAGAGAATGTAGGCAGCCTTAAAAATGCCGCCCTGTACCGAGTGCAGCGCTCTCTTTCATTCAGCTGTACTGTTATTACACACACACACTCTCTCTTTCTCTCTCTGTTTCTCTCGCTGTCTCCCTTGCGCACGTTCATTAGTGTCCTTTAGCTTTTTAACCTACAAATAGGTTGCGCTGAGAAGGGCATTTAACATCATTGCCATGGGTGGGTTTTTCAATCTATTCATAAAATACGCTTCGTTGACCTTTTTTAGATGGGGTGGGGGAGGGGGGGGGGGCGGTGGCGTTTGGGCTTGGGTTTGGGTTCGCCAGTTTGCGTGTGTACTGTATGCTGAAACCTTTGAAAAGGACACTGGACACACTGCTGGGACCGCTGAATGGGGTCAGATGACTGCAAATTATGTCACAAGCGGCAATTCAGATGATTTTAATGATGGTGAAATCAGCTACACATGGGAATTGACCAAACACCATAAACTAGGCATCGGCAAACAAAGAGCATCCCCACATTTCACACAAACTGGCACAAACTAACACACACACACAAGCACGGACACACGCCGTCGAGTCATCGCTTCCCGGATAGTTGCCTGTAGTGGAGCCAGCGGCTGTCTCGGGCCTCCCGCACATGCAACGGCTCCCTCGTGTTCGGGTCGTGTGGCATCCTCATTATCCGCCGGTTGCGGCTCGGCCCCATCGCGTAACTGTGCGGGGCCGTTTTGCCGATATTGGTCAGCGGTTTCTCGTAGCGTCGCAGCTTCTGGGTGCGCCAGAGATCGGCGTTGGGCTCCCGATCGCCCAAACGGCCGCCCACCTGGTGCCTGGGCACCTGCTGTATCAGCCTCTGCATCTGCAAACGGCCAACTTGGTTGACAATGTTGTGGTTAGGACGAGCCCGGCTCACCTGCAGCATGGGCACTGTCCGGATCAGTGCGCCCGTGTAACGATGGGTCATTAAGTGCGCGGACATTTCTATACGCCTAGCGCCAAATAAACTATTGAACCACTGAAGAACACCCATCGTCAAATTTAGAGCGCAAATGTTGCGGCTGCAAGACCTTTCAATTTAACTTCACTTCTTAATTTCAATTAAATTTTGTATCTCAAATAACGAACAAAAAATAAAAGCCAAGCGTTATTAAGATTTTTCGAAATGTGACTGAAATAACAAGCTATTCCCACTGACAGTACTTTTTCAGGGCCTACTCGTGAATCCCACGACCGGATAGATGAAAGTACTGGCCCACAATCCCATTCAAATTTAGTCAAATGATTTTGTACTCAAGCGTCGCGACGGACACTCAACAGAGCCGTAAAATCAAGTTAAGCCGACGAGCGCAGTCGGCAAGCCGAAGCAGTAAATACTCTCTAAGTCTCAATAAAATGCTGTTAGCAAGTAAAGAAAATAAAGGAAAGAAAAGGAAACATATAATATAATATGATAATTGGGGAAAGAAAAAAAAATGCCTTACTTAAAAAAAATATATATATATAAATTTATAAAAAGAAAAAATATATCTAGAATCTTTAATATAGAAAAGAAAAAGAGAATTGTGTTCGGGTTATTTTGTGAAGCAGAGTTGAAAGCCCATCCATTGGAATTTGTGGTTCAAAACGGTTTGCAGTCTTGCAGAGCATAAGATATACAAAGGATCAACTAGATGATAAAGTAGCCATGTTTTATGAACATAAAGGGTATTTACAGGCGGCAACAAGAGCGCACCCCGAAACATTTCGATATGCCAAAAGAAAAGGGGGCGACTGACAGAACCGCCCCGCTACACACATTTGTGTGTGTGTGTGTGTGTGTGTGTGTGTGTGTGTGTGTGTATACAAATGTATATACATGCATATATATATATATATACGTATGTATATATACATGTGTGTGTGTGTCTTGCTGCCTGTCTTTGTGTTCAGACGGAAATCGCGAGGCAAAGAAGAAGTGGAAGGAGCAGGAGCAAACGGAGCAGAAGGAGGAGGTTGAGGATGAGTGGGAAACAACACGAAGAAGTTGTTTGCCTGGTGTTGAGAAGTTTGCGCTTACTTTTTTGCCATGTGGCAAGTGGCATGGGGCACGGGGCACGGGGCACGGTGCGAGGGGTTCCGGCTATAGAGCGACGAGTGACATTGATGAAACGGGCCCATGAACATTAGCCAAATACTGCAGAAATTTTGCACTAGACTAAGTCTATGTGTGTGCCACACAGGGGTGGATATACATGTACAGTGAAAACTACACGGGCGACCAGCTCCCTTGGCCAGCTAATTTTTTCTGTTTTTAGTTACAATCACATTTCTTACTTACTTTTAAAAAGAAAATTCAATCAAATGAGATAACATGGAATAATTAACGAACAGAAGCAGAAAGACAGGTAAAAACGTTCAAATTGGGTGTAACCGACTGCGCAATACTCATTTTTAAAATTAATAACAATTTGAAGCTGTTCAAAACGATTTCATTTATTGTTGTTATTTTAGAAAATCATACATTTTTGTAATTTGGCCTCCTTTAGAGGAAAATTGGCTTTAATATTGTGCGAGATATGGAGATTAATCTTTAGAGAAGGTCGTCAGTAATCTCTATGCAAAAATTTGATGTGTTCAGCTTTTAAAGTAAGGAAGATGTAAAGATTAAATCGAACCGCCACGCCCCCAGTGGGCGTAGCTATAACATCCTAGCACTTTATGCACGAGTATATATTTCAAGTTTCAGGTCTTTAGCTTTTGCACGACGGACATTGCAAAAACCTAATATACTCTTTTCACTTGGAAAAAAAATATATTTGATCAAACATATATTTTTATTAATTATTATAAAAAAAAATGCTGAAATATGTTAAAATTTGAAAGAAGGAAAAAATGAAGAACATATAGTTTTAAATGAAAATACATAAGCTGCTTAATTATTGTAACTGTAACAACGATTTTCCTGTAAGTTCACCTCGGGTTTCATTATTGATTTGCAATTTTCCTTACCATGGCAAACAGAAAAAAACCCGAAATTGTGATTGTATGCTTTTGAGCGTTTTTACTGAAAATTGTAATTGAAAATATATAAGCTGCTTAATTACTGTAATTGTAATTGAAATTGTAGCAAAGAATTTCCTGCAAGTTAACTTGGGTTTTTATTATTGATTTGCAATCCTCCTTAACAGAACAAAGAAAAACGCAGTCGTAAAACTGTAATTGTATGCCTTTGTGAGATTTCACTGTACATACACATATTCATGTAGGTGTGTGGGCGGTGAAGCTGAAGCAACAGAAGTCGTACAAGGACAAAATCCCAACCACCCGGCACCAGCAGCGGCGACACCCGAACTGAACCGACCCGAAGCCACCCCCCCCCTCTGACCCTCGACCCCCGCCAATTGAAAAGGAGTGACACTCCTGCGAAAACCATTGGCAACCGGCTTCAACTGACTTCAAAGCAAGCCGTGGGCGTGGTCGTGGACGTGGGCGCCCCTTAACGACCGCTGTGATACGTACATACATAAATATGTACAATATGATGAGTTGATATGTACCGAAGAGATCTATTTTGAATGTTATTGTTAACGTTCTTGTTGTTGAACAGATTCCAATTTCCTGTGATTAATTTTTTGTGGCTGAAGGGAAGGGGGCCAAATCGTGTATCCATCGTTTCGGATATTCCATTGCGCAAACTTCATCAACTTTCCCGCGGGACATTTTGCATCTATTTCGGGCAGAAAACAGCGAATGTTTCTGCATATGCTTAATTCCAAAGAGCAAAACTTACTTTCAAGAACTACAAGGAAAGTTCTGAATCTTTTTTCGCTAGTTTAAACCAGTTTGAAATAAATAACTATGGAAATATTGGCCTCTAGAGGCCAAACCATGGCCAAAGTGTCATCAAATATGAAAATCAAATTTGCAATTCTACATTTTGGGAAACATTTTTTTTCGAAAATGAGTAAGGCGGGGTACATGCTTTTTCCTAAGATTTAAACAAAAATTTTATTTCCAATAATGCATATATTTGAAATGCAGAATCAATCTAGAGGGCAAAACATGAAAGAAATGCCATCAAACATGAAATTCGGTTCAGTTTTGACAAAGTTATGGGCGTTTAAAATATGGGAGCTATGGATCCGAGAGCTTTACATGTCAAAATCTTTGTCGATTTTCGCATGATTTTTGACAAAAAATTTTACCCCCTCAGAATCGGTTTTAATGTTGTTTTTTATACTATTTATAACAACCACAATCGATTAAAAATGAAAATGTGCATTTCTAAATTTTGAAAAAAAAAAAATTTTCGAAAATGAGTAAGGGGGGAGTACATGCTTTTTTCCTATTTATTTTCATTATTGCATATATTTAAAATGCAGAATCAATCTACAGGAAAAACCATGGAAGAAATGCCATCAAACACGAAAATCGGTTCACTTTTGACAATGTTATGGGCGTTTGAAATATGGGAGCTATGGATCCGAGATCTTTACATGTCAAAATTGTTGTCGATTTTCGCATGATTTTTGATAAAAAAAATTTACCCCCTCAGAATCACGTTTAATGTTGTTTTTTATACTTATTGTGACCACAACAATCGATTAAAAATATAAATTCGCATTTCTAAATTTAAAAAAAAAAAATTTTCGAAAATGAGTAAGGGGGGAGTACATGCTTTTTTCCCAAAAAAAATTCGAAAAAAAATTATTTTCAATAATGCACCTATTTTTAATGCAGAATCAATCAATAGAGGAAAGGCCATGGAAGAAATGCCACCAAACACGAAAATCTGTTCAGTTTTGACAAAGTTATGAGCGTTTGAAATATGGGAGCTATGGATCCGAGAGCTTTATATAGACTTAAAACTTTATCTTTATCTTTATCTATATACACAATATATGTATATGTATATAGAATGTATTCCAAGTGTCAAGTCTCTAGTTTCAATAGGAACGAAAAATTAGCGTTCATACAGACGTTGCACATTTCACTTGGTGACCGAGTATAAACAAATAATTTTAGAATAATAATTGACAAGTCGAATTTCAAGTACATAAATAAATTGAACAGAGTGTAATATTGAGCAGAGTTTAATCAGTAGTTAACGGCAAGCTAAGAATATATGTACAAACAATATCGTTTATTAGGGCATTCAAAAGATTGCCAATTGCATCAGCTATTTAAAATATATACCTCATATTTAAATTCTTACCAGGTAGCTTTTGGTTTACTTAGCGTCGTCGAACGATTCGTGATAATACAAAATATCACATTTCGCTTGTCCTGGATGATTTGAATGGGTCGCATTAAGCTAATGTAACAATAGGAATGTCGGTCACTGATGCAGATTTTTATGTGCTCCACGCGTTTTAATGGCTTTTTCCGGTTTGCGCCCATTTTCAACTAAATTAACTGACCGTCCCATAGATAATGTTTTTGTAGGGTTTTCATTCAAATCAGAGTTGACAAACAAGTCTTTTCTTCTCACAATTTTTTTTTTTTTTTTATATAATTTTCTTAAACGCTTACCATTTACAACCAAAATTCACTTTAAATTTATTTACTTGTAGATTTTACACAATTTTGTCCAGTTAATTTTAAAGCTGCAACTATTTAACAATATTTACCAAGTAGTTTTATTGCGGGAATAATCTTATTTCATTTCAAAATTGTGCTACCAAAACAATATATTGTTTAATTATTTCTCAACATTAAAAAATAATTCAACTTTATAACTAAATAAAATTCATATCAAAATCTGACCAAGGTTGACATTTCTTAACCTGAGAAATAATTCTAGTTTCAAGAGCTTTTTATTTTAAAATCGTATATATAGAGAATATTTGATGATTATTTAAAATGTGGCTATTTTATGCTAAATTAAACAAGCCAAGTTTTCTATTTGAACAGACGAGCTTTTTTGTGAACTAAATCAACTTAATCAACTTGTTCATATTCTTTGTAAATGTTCAGTCGCTCGTGAACAATACGGATTCTGTTCGTGAACGAAACCGAAGAGCTGTTCCTGAAGTCAGCTGTTTGGGGTTTTTTATTTGTACTTGAAAACTGAGTGCAATATAATGGCACTCTCCATCTGAAACTCTGGGCTTGTGTTTATCGCTACAAAGCTGTTTACCACAATCGTTAGATTTGAACTGTCTCAGCTGTTTGGCTGTGTTTGTTTTTGTTGTTGTTTTGAACAAGTCTGACTGGCTGAACAACGACGAGAAACATTGAGAAAGAAACATAAATGACCCTCAGATTCCACAACGTGTTTAGGCGCACAACAACAACAACAACAACAACAACAACAACAACAAGAGCAACAGCAACAAATGCATGTACAACAACACTCAAACCGTTTCAAACCGGTTCAACGCGTCGCTTGCCGTCGTCGCGTGTGCGTCTGCCTGTGTGTGTGTGAGCTTACCTAATGCGCCTGTTTCTGTTTTTTTTTTTTTTGCTGTTTTTTCTGTTTCTGGTTCTCTCCGAACCATTCGCTGTGAACCGCTCTCACTGCGGTGCGCTCTTTGCAGAATAGCGCGATGGGACGTTCGTGCGAGTGCGAGCGAGAGGCAACCAACTGTCATTGCCGCCTGGCACCGGTTCATAAATTGGTTTCTGCTCTGGTTTGGCTCTCAGCTGTGCGGAGTCTCTTGTTCAGTAAACGAACGAATCTCAAGTACGACGCACGCTTTGCTGTCGAAACTGAAACTGTCATCGTTGTTGTTGTTGTTGTTGTTGTTGTTATTATTATTATAATTATATTTACAATTGGCGCTGTTGCCGTTGAAAATGTCGCTAAAGCGTTATAAAAATCCAGTTAACAATCATTTCATATACAACGATGACATCCGCAAAAGCACATGCAAAGAATGCTTATTCGATATGGCGGGCAGGCACTCGGAGAACCTAATGCGCCATCTCAAGCGCAAGCACCCGGCCACGTACGCCTCGGTGATGCGCGAGAAGCAGCGTCGCCGATCCGCGAATCCAAATCAATCCGGTTCCGATGCTGGCCCCCTGTCCTCCATGTTCAAGTTCGAAAGCGAGCCACGTAAATTGGTTATCAAATCGGTAAGATTTCCTGCTATATGCGCACCATGTGAACGGGGAGTGCGGTTCATAATATCCGTACCATGCTTTATCTTTTGCTTTATTTTTTATTTTTATATATGCATTTCAATTCGTCGCCAAAAAGGAAAAATTGCTATTCAGACTCGATGAACCAGGCCAACACCAGGTAACAGGCGCAGATCCGGTGGCACGCACTATCCCTCTCTAGATCCCTCACTATCTCTCCCTCTCTCTCACTAACAGTTACAAGCTAATTACTTTTTCGTCTATAATACAATACTTTACCTGCCAACTTTGGAACTAATTTAACATCTCTTCTACCCCATATAATATTGTTTATGTTTTATATTATATTAAATACTAAAAATACTAAAGTACTGTTTAGCCCAATTCCAATCTAAATAACCCAAACTCTATAACTTAGACTCTCTTTTGTTGCTTATTTTAATTCAAGATGAAAACCAATTTTTTGCCTAAAAGCCCTAATTCAAAAAAACTTCAAATTTTCTTCTCTAAAATTAATTTTGTTGCAAAAGTTATAATTTTCATTTAATGTATATCGAAGTATGTTTCAAAAAACAAAATGTTTTTGCGGCTAAAATTAAAATAGAAACAAATTACTTAAAATTAAGAAACTCAATTTGTTTTCGTCAAAGCCTTTAATTGAAAAGTTTATTTTTGTTGACGCTATTACCATTAATACGGTTCGAAGTATTGAAGTGCATGTCGTGTCTTTATATAATATCTTTCTTATTATTTTTTTATTTTTGTTATAGTCAAAGGTTGTTTTATACTTCTGTTTTCATAGTGCCTTATTATTTTTCATAATATTCCACTGCCCGCCGCCCTTTGCTTTATACAAATATATTTGCCTTTATTTATTTTTTGGCTTTTATTCCTTACTGACTCTATTTTGGCATTGCAGATGCCCATGCCGGAGGCATGCCTGGATGATTTTGAGGATGAGACCTCTATTCCCAATGGCAACAGCCAGTTCGAGAGCGTCGACATTGGCAAGGAGGAGCTGCACGAGGTGATGGATGATTCGCCAGACCAACTGCTTGATGCCAGCGAGTCATTTCTCTATCCGGAGAGTAACGTCGATGAGGATCCATTTAAAATGACAAATTTTTCACAACAAGCGAATGCGATTGGCGGCACCCCAGGAGTCCACTCGGCCGCAACGGGCCCGGCTAACAATGCCGTCATTGGCCCCATGCAGGTGGCCAACGATGATGCCAGCTTTCTGCAGCATCTGGGCAATAAGTTTGGCAAATACACCCCGAATACCAAATATACGGTACAATACCATATCAATTGCATATTGTATAAGGCCGATATGGGTTGTTACGATAATGCCGATGCCTCCAAATTGCCCGATTCATATGCATAAGTACTTAGTTTAATATAATTCAATGCTAATCAACTATAATAAATATGTCTATAATGGAAATACAGATCTAAGAAACATATTCCATACCGTTAACTTGTTTTGTGGAGAAAGTAACTATATATATATGAAATACTCTTAGAACCAATTCCAAATGTGTTTTATTTCAAAATGTTATATATTATATTTTTTATATACTTTAATTTTACGACTATCTTGATTAAAATTGGCATATCTATCGATACCTACGCAAAATTAAACAATTAAAATCATATATCTGCCAAGCAATCAGTCAAAAATGGGGAAAATCTATTCGTTTATAATATTAAATTAAATCAACATAATTATAATAATAATATCTGTCAAGGCTCTTGTTATAATAATAATGTGCCATTCAAATATATTTCATATCCTGCTTCTATATAGTTAACTGTTAACAAGTTGTGAGTATATAATATTTATGTCACTTTTAAGTATATATATTTCTATACGTATATGTGTATAATTTATAGCAGTTGCGTGTTAACCTTGACAGAATATTGCCCCGCAGTTAGGTCAAGTGGACGCAAAGTTCATTCATTTTGCCATAATCCCACGCTTTGCGCTCCGTCCCTTTGGCAGGGGTCAACAGCTGCTGTCCAAACATCCAAATTTTAGCTACTCCATGTTGATGAGACTCTTGTTTATGAAAGTATTACCTTCAGTTTTTTTTTTTTTTTTTTTTTTTGCTGCTTCTTTTTCTTTGGGTTTCATTTACTTTCCTTCAGCGTAGGAATATTTTGCGAAAATCATCTGGGCTATACCAAGTTGGACATTCACTTTGAAACTCTTACGAAATGAAAAGATCATAAAATATAGTGTCTGATTCTTATTTAGAAAAATTCCTTTTTTAAGTAAAAGTAAAGTAATATATACCTATTAATTATAGAAAACTTTTAAATTAACTTTACTAGCTATCTATAGCTTTACCTCTATATATTACTCTTCAATTTACAATAATAAAGAAATTGGTGTACAGTGAACACTGACTAAATTGCACGAATTGCAGCAAATCACATCTGTTAGGGCAATCAAACGTCGCTCAGCAACAAAGCGAAAAATGCCCGCTCTTGTTATGCTCATCAAATCTGGCGCACTGTGTCTGGCCAGGGCGTGGCAAGGGGCCCAGTTGGTGCTGAGGCTGCTCTGTGGCTGTGGCTAAGCGGGCGCAAAGAAAAAAGAGCCAAAATGCCTCGTAGCTGGGTTCGTGTGTGCGTGTGTGTGAGTGTATACAAAAGTTACACACACACACACACACAATTGAAGTAAGTATCTGTGACACCACCGGCCGGCTACGTTTAGGGCTTCGTCTCTGGCTTTGCCGCTAGCTCCTGCGAATTTTGAACCTGCGCTCGCCTCGGACAACCCAGTTGGAAATGGAAATAGCTTCTTGTGTCAAGCGTTGTCAAGAGTTGGTCGTATTGCAGGACACGCTGCATGACATGTCAGCAAAACTGTCTTTGAGCACCTTTTGTTTTTCAGCATTTGTTTTTCTAATTGCGCTAATTGAGTATTTGTTACTTTTTAACGTTAATTATATAAACTAAAACAATTTTAATTTTGAAATAAAGTAATATAATAATTATAATAACTATACGCTCAGCTACATTGCTTGTTGATTCAAATCATACCCTAAGCTGTCAATTATTTTTGTGGGTCAGGACCAGCTCGATGACATGTCATCTAAGGTGTCTATAAGCAAAATAATTACAAAGGTAGTTGCTATTAAAGCTTAAGGCTAGTCATCAATGAACATGTATTCGAGTACCACATTTCCATCTGGGTAGCAACGTGTCTCTCTGTGTGTGTGTGTGTGTGTGTGTGTGTGTCTGGCTGTGTGCGTTTCGTTCGGTTGTCGTCGTCATAGGGGCGCCCTGTGCGGCTTACCCCCGTATCCATCCCCGTGCGGCGGGTCGAACGCAACGCGTCCTCGCCATCCTCTTGCCGGTTATTAAAGGTTCATTATCAAATATGTCGGATGCGAGATGCTTGTCGAGTAGCTGCCGCTTGCTGCATGCCGCATCATGGGGCATAAGAGGAACTACTGGCTCGAGAACGAGTCGCCAGGCGTGGTTCATTTGTGCTGCAGTTGAAATGCAAACAAACCAACACACACACACACACACACACAGACACACGCACAGCTCGGCAAATGTGGCAGAAGGAGAAGCAACAGCAGAAGCGTATACACACATACATGCACACATGCATACGTAATACCAAAGCCGTTTACTTAGGCGCAGTCACATAGAGCGTCACACACCTGCCGCCTTTTGTAGTTGCTGTTATTGCTCCCATACACACACACACACACACACACACACGCACACTGAGCAGGCCAATGCACCGTGCCGAACCAATCTTAGGTTCATTAATGCTCCACTTGCTCTGGAACTGGAACTGGAACGATTGGCATAATTATTTGCACAGCACCCAATAAAAAAATAATCCCCCGAGTACACTTAACCCTTACCTTAGCACTTAGCTTAGTTCAACAACAATAAATAAAAACCAAACTTGATATTTCTATGGCAAATGCACGTTTACCGCAAATTTACATATTATTAAAAAAAAACATGTTTTACATGATTTACTTTACCAACAAATTTAAAATAAATTCATATATGTTAAAAGGACACACCATGAATAAGATGAAAATCGGTTCAGTTTTGACAAAGTTATTGGAGTGTAAACTATGGGATCTATGGAGCCTGAAGTTTTGACAAAAACTTAAAATTTTTGTCAATTTTGGCTTTGATTTTTTTAAAAAATTAATCACAATCGATTCAAAACAGAAATTTGTACATTTAAATTTTAAAAAAATTTCTAAAATTAGTAAGTATGATTTTTTTTACCAAAAAACCAAAATAAAATGTTATTTTCAATAATGCACATATTTTAAATACAAATTCAGTCTAGAGGTTAATGACCAATAAATCTCATTATGTAAAAATGCAGTCTACCTAGCTTTAAAACTGAGGAAAACCAAAAAAATGTTATCAAAATTCATGTTCCCAGCAGCATCATAATTATCCCGTATAAACATGGATACATATTATATTTTCTGCGAAAACTCAACCAACTTTCATAAGGAATAGAATTTTGTTTATGGTTTTATGACTGGATTTTTGGTAAAATGTTTTCTGAAATTTAATACAAAATATTTTCTAATATAATAAGAATAAATTATATTTTGTAATATAATTATTTGTCACCGTTTTTTGTAATATAAATAATTATAATATAATTAAAGATGATCAGAAATAACAGACTGTGTGATTCAAGGCTATGAATATGGATATTAAATAAAGATGATATTAGATTGTGCTAAAATGTTTGCAGTTATATCTAATATGCCCAATGTGCCAATATTTCTTGCAGCACTAAAAACCCCATCAAGGACCTTATGACATGTTCATGACATATGCTAACAGGTTAAGCAGTCGTTATCTCTGTTAGGGCGATAAGGATAAAAATGCTGATTGTGCTGATTGATGTGAGTGGGTGGAACCAAACCAAACCCAGCCCAACCCAACCCAACCAAACCGAACCGAACCGAACCGAAGCCAAAGCCAAAGCCAGTTTTACACATGCAAACGAGGCGGCGGTGTGTATCTATAAATGTAGGCACGTTTATGCCGGGCTCTGAGGGATGTAGCTGGAAAACACACACACACACACACACACACACACACACTAGCGTTCAGACTGAGATATACGAAATGTCGCCCGAAATTTTTACCCGCTGCTTCCATGTAATTCGCTTTAGTTCTGTTCCTTTCTGGTCTGCTCTTTTTTTCTTTCGTGTAAATAAAATAGATGAAAATCAATTTGACGTGTCTTGAATTCTGTTTAAGGTTTAAAGAACTCGTTTCACAAAAAAGATAAAAACGAACAAGCGATGAAATACAAAACACAAAAACACAAGCGTGGCGGCGCAAGGGAGAGCGAGCGAGCGAGCGAGCGAGCGAGACAGAGCGAGCGAGAGACAGAGAGGGAGCGAGTGAAAAATGGAAATAAACTCAAAACTCAAACTCGAATTGTGCGCGGGCCGGGAGTGGGGGGCAACACACACCACATACACATACACACATCCATATGTTTCCGTTGGACCCCGGCGACGATTTTTAGTTTTATTTCATTTTCATTTGTTTTGTTTTCTTCCTTCTTTTTTTTTTGTGAATGAAAATATGGGATTTACCTAGCATTAAGGGCTGCTCATAATTACATCAATCTCTTTGCCATTTAAATGGAATAACAAACGAGCCACTCACTCACGCTGAATACACCCATATGAAACGCTTAAGAACGGCCGTGGAATGGGCGAGCTGGGAAAAAAGAAAAGGGAAAACATATCACAAGTTGCAGACGTCAGCCGATTTGTCACACGATTTGAGATTGCTTCTTGACGATGATATCACAGCTGCCATGAAATTACTGTTACGATTAATGATGACTTCAGATACACAGATAGCGCGGGAGCCAGCGCTATTTATAATGCTTTTATTCCAGTAATCTATATGGTTATATTGAACGTTTATGCCCGCGTCAGAAAAAGTGATGCGATTGGGGGCGTGGCAAATCGTGCAAGTCCATATTTCCCCCTCAGTCTAAAAGCTAGATGCACCAAATTTTGCACACGGATTGCTGATGCACAAAAATCGAAAGTTTTCCAAAATACAAATTTTAATTAAGACCGTTTTTGACATTTTTAAACTGTTATTACAGGTGAACAAGAATTGCGCAGTCGGTTACACCCGACTGCAACGTTTCTACTTGTTTTATACAAAGTTTGTTTTACACTAAGTTACAAAGCCTTAAACTTGAAAGTTAAAGGTGTACGAATAATTATTGTGTTTACTGTATATATACATATGTACATTATTGTAATGAAAAAATGTATTAATTTGTATACCCTTGCAAGGGTATAAGCTAATTATCTGTCGCAAAAGTTATGTTTTGGACCCTCAAAGCCAAATTAGGTTTTTCGTTAAATTTTCACAGCTTTCGCTTTCGCTTTTATTTTTCTTTATTTTTTTTTCTATAGGACACCAAATTTATAAACTCATTCCTTGTTTAAAATGATATTTCGTATCAGAGCTCTTCTCTTGACGCAATTAGCTAAACGTATCCCAAAACTTTAGTTAGAATTATGGACATTCAATTTTGGAAAAATATGCCTACTTCTATTTTGTAGAACACAAAGAATTGATTTTGGCTGGAAACTTCAGACTCGCGGTGTTATCTTATAATCATCTAATAATAATATGGTTAATTCAGCTTTTTATTCAATTTGGCCAAAGTAATAAAAATTCAATAAAAAGAATGATAATAATAAATGTTCGTATAAAACAATTTTAAAATAAAATAAAATAAGCAGAGATTTCTAGTTTATTGACACCAATAATAATGAAAAGTATTTATAATCTCTGTACTTATCTTATAACTACTTCTATATAATCTTTAACTTTTTCTCTCGATTTGCTTGAGAAATATCATTATTATTATTGTAATTGAGGTAATAATATGGTATCCAAATAAAGTTCAGGTATTTCAGATTGCTTTCAATAAAATTAGATTAAAAAAAGATTTTGCTAACAATAGCCATATTTTATTTGTGAGGGATGAAAGACAATACAGATTACATTTAATTTACAGAGCTTATCCAGTTACTGACACACACAAACTCTAATTTACCTGTCCACCAGCTGACCCCTCCATGGCCACTTGATTTATTGGGTTACTTGACAAGCCCACCAACATATTTGTAAATACCGAATGCCGCCAGTTAACCCATTTTGATTCAATCAATATTTCAGCTTATTGACCGAATTTGACTGATTGCTGCAGAAGCTGCCAATTCCAGTTGCACAGATTGAAGCGACTAGCCGGGCGGGGGGGGTGGTGGATGCGAGGGGGCGTGTTAAAGTAGCTTATATATAGCATATACAAATACGTAAGTGATATGATGCAAGAATATGTACATATGCGTATGAGGACACTGACAGAAGCACGAGCCGAGGACAACGATGCCAGCCGCTTGCCTGTCACTCAGTACGTCAGTCCGTCAGCGGCAGAGCCAAAGCACTGCAGTGAACAAATCGTCAGCCGGCAACAACAACAACAACAACAACAGCAATCACAAAAAGCGACCATCGTCATCGTCATCGCCATCATCAGCAACACCGACAACAACACCATATCGCCCCGCATAGCACAGATGGCCGGTTGCGGGGTGCAGGGTGCGGGGTGAGGGGTGCGGGGTGCGGGGTGCGGGCCCGTGCGGCGTAGGTACAAAAAACAATAAAGCGTCGAAAATGCTCGACTGCAGCAGACGTGCGGCGGGCGCGGCGACATCTCAAACAGCACAAAAGGCAACACACTACAGCAACAACAACAACTGCGGCAGCAGCAGCAGCAACAAAAGGAGTCCCAGGCCCAGTGAACTCGACTCGGTCTGCGGCAGGCAACCAGAAACCGAGAACGGAGCCAGCAAAACTGTTTGCTATGTCCATACCCTGTAAAAGTAAACTGCCCAAAAAGGGGCAATTGCAATTGCCCACAAGAAAGCGAAGAGACTATATTGGGCTAGTGTAAGTCCGTCCGTCTGTCCGACTGTCCGTGTGAACGGTTTTTAGAGGCTTGAAACTTGGAGTTCAAATTAATATTGACACAAATTTCCACATATAAAGCTCTTGTACGAAATTGAACCGATTTTCACATTTAATGATAACTTTGATCAACATTTTTCCTCTATATTGATTCCAATTTAAAATAAGTGGTTTATTAAAATAACATTTTCTTTGGAATTTTTTTGGAAAAAAAAAATTTTTAATTTATAATTGCAAATTTATGTTTTAAATGGAATTTGACGGTCACAATTGGCATAAATTTAATGGTCTTAATTTCAACAGTTCTAAGAGGAAACATTTTTCTTGGAAATCCTGCATAGTTTAATCAAATTTTGACCTGTAAGGCTCTCGGATCCATAGCTTCCAAATTTCCAACTTCCATAACTTTGTCAAAACTGAACCGATTTTCATGTTTGATGGGATTTAAATCATGATTTGACCTATAGATTTATTCTGCAATCAATATATATTCATTATTTTTTGGTATAAAAAAAGGCATATTTCCCGAGTATTGCGCAGTCGGTTACACCCGACTGCAACGCTTGTTTTTCACTTATTTGATGAAGCATCTGGCTAAACGAAACACAGTCAAAAAGTTGCCTGATTTTAATTCGGATTCCGATGTGGCATGCAATAGGACCAGGCGTCAATATATACTCATACCCTTTATAAGGATCCAGCATTTTGTACTTGTCTAGCGAGCAAGCCAATAAAACGATTAACGATCTCTCTAATGATAAATGTGAACTCATATACAAAACTATATAAATCAAATCGCGAGGAAGTTATAAGGAGTTGAAAAACACGTCAAGTAAATTTTTTTTTAAATAATATGCATAGCCTTTTCTGTTCTTATAAATGCAGCCAAAAAAAACCCATAATTTTTAGTCGTCACTTATTACGTATTATTATACATATTATTATTTTTTCGATTATTATTACTATCCAATAATCCAAAATCTCAAAATCATATAATTTTTCATATATACTTATAGAACATATTTATTAAGTTTAAGCTTAAGGAAAAATATGTAAGTTATGTCATTCAGCATACTTGTTTCTTTGGGAAAACCTATCCAAATGTATTATTAACCATTTCATATATATGCTATATCAGTCCGATCCGGCTGAATTCGACAACAACCAATTTTAATTTCACATTTTGAAAATTACTTCTTATAAAAAATTATGTACTAATTGGCTCTTTAAAGACAGAACTGTCACTTAAGCCACTTTTATCTATTTCCTAAATTTAATGTTTGAACTTAATTCTGGCTATACAATTAACTTATGCTATCGTGGGAACTTTACCTGGGGTAAACAATTCCTGGTTTACTTTACCCGGGTTTGTTCCTCGGTGTGTTTTTACTTTTACACTCGTTTAGTTTTAAGTAAAAAGGGTATATTGGATATATATATTTTCCTCAATTTTGGTTGATAAAATCGATATATCTTGGAGAGACAAAGCTAGAGACACCAAATTTGACACACAGTTCTCTGATAACCTCCTCTAATTATTAAGCCGACAAATTTCGACCACGCCCACTTCCGTCCCCACAAATTAAAAATATATATATTTCTCGCAAATAAAAGAATTAAGACGGTTTTTGGCTGTTTTAAGCTCTTATTACACTGTGAACGAGTATTGCGCCGCCGGCTACACCCGACTGCAACTTCTTTGGTAATCTATGTGTGGGTTGACCCATATGTCCGATATGCCAAATGCAATTTGAGCGCTCGCCAGTGCGACGGATGAAAGGTATTTATTTTATTCTATTTTCACCTGCACTTCACCAGCGTGTACTTTACAGTGCATATATGCCCACACCTGCTGTGGGCCCCAGAGAGCGAGAGCTTGAACCAGAGTCGGGTCTTTAGAAGGACATTGTTTTGGTCAAAGCTAAGATACGGCGGTTTTGAGAAGAGTCCTCGAGAGCGGCGAGAAATGTTACGGATCGCGGCGACTGAAATGATAGAGAAAGCGAGAGCGAGAGTGAGAGTGAGAAAGAGAGAGAGAGAGAGAGAGAGAGCGAGAGAGCTGTGAGTGGTTCGGAGTAATTACGGCGACTTTAAATAAGTATGTGTTGATTCTTCACACTCCAACGCACACACAACCAACACACACACACACACACACAACCACACACACACACACAGCGGCCGGCTTCAGGTCCTGTTTCTGGTCCAAGAGTGGCCGCAAAAACAACCCTCGACTCCGTGCAGCCCCCTCCCCCCGCCCCTCGCGTCAACGGGTGGCGCGCAATGAAGATGTGAAATGTGAACGAACCGGAAGCTGCAAGAAATATAGCCGAGGGGTGGGGGGGAGGGGGTGCACGAGCAACAGGGAGAGGGCTGGCGGCTTTGACGTGTTGGCATTGTTGTCGCTGTCGATACACGATTGTGATGTGGATGGTTTTAATGCCCGCCAGGCCGCAAAATCATTTACAGGGCTTTTCGCTACCATTACCCCACCAACCGCCCCCACCCCCAGCACCACCTAGACGGGCAATCGTGGTTTTAATTAGTTTAAGTGGCTGCGATATTCATGTATGTATGTATGTATGTATGTATGTATATATGTATATGGCCATAAGTGGGCGATTGTTGTGGCATTATTGAAATGCAAATGTCAAATTGTTGGCGATATTTCGATAGCCACTTAAATCGATATATGAATGGGAAATGGAGCAAAGAAATGTGAAAAATTTCCACCACACGCACACGCACAATAAACTGCTCTCCATACAATGCCAATACCTTTTTCTCCAGCTCAAACTCTGAATTGAATTGAATTGAATAAAAAAAAACCCAAGGAACAAGCATTTTCTTCTTGTCCTTTTACTGTTCTTCGTCTGCTTCTTGTTGACGGCATGGTAACTGCCCCGTGGACTGAGCACAAAAAATCACATTGTTTGGCAACAGCTGAAACCAAGTAAGAACCGATCTCGACTAGGAGATATCCTCTAGCTCGGCGCCGGTTTTCGTTCATAGTTTATTCATATTTATGCATAGTCTAATCATAATATTGTGACATAATCAAGGTAAATTGAATAGAGAAACAATTTTCAAGTCTTATTTTATTTAATTAAAATCAGAACTCATGATTTTACATAACTAATTAATTAATTATAAATTATTATTTTACTATATATTTTATGAGTGCCTAAAGCAATGATATTGAACTCGGTTCGAACCCGGAATTCGAACATTTTTTTTTAGGATTTGAACAAAACCTTAAACCAAACTAATTATTCGTTTCAATTTCGGACAAACTAAATTAAATCTTCAAACCATTTAACACATATTACGCTTATTTCATCTTGTACTTAATCAAAGGGTGAGAAAAATAATAAATGATTCACAATTAAAATAAGAATAATCAGCAATGAAATAAGTAAAATTCTTAGAAACTGAAGTACAAAACGGTACAAAATAAGAATGTCGCTTTTCTCTGAATGTATATATGTATATATATGTATGTATGTATTTATGTATGTATATGTATAGACGTTTATTTAATTACCAATTGATCTGTAACGTATTCTAACGCTTTTTAATGTTGTTTTTTTCTTTTTTTAATATTCTAAGAAATGCTCTTTAAATATCCATAACAGATAGCGTCCACACACACACACATACACACACACACACGCACGCTTGGGAAAATGCCAGAGAAAATGGTTTTCTAATTATAGTTGCCCCAATGTATGGAAACAAACAATTTGTTTTGAGCCACAGCATTTTGGGTTTTTTCCCCCAACTCCACTGAGTGCTCCCCCTCCCTGCCAACCCCCCGCATTGTTCAAACGTTTGATATAGAGCTGGTTACGCCTTCGATAACTGTAGTTGAGCACTTATCGTTGCGTCTCTAGGGGGATGGATATGCACGTATGCGTGTACATATACGAATGTGCGTGTGTATGTGTTTGAGGGGGGTGTTTTGTTAATCGTCTGTGACCAAACAAAACCTCATTACTTATCTTTGCCAATCTTTAGGACACGCAGTTTTTGGTTCCTCCAAACTGATTTCCAATTGAAAATTGGACTACCGCTGCTCCTGCCCAAAGGAAAAAAAGCCCAAGACAACTCCGTACTGATTTCAGTCAGCGATAAGAAGTGACGATTGCGTTGGCGTCGACGCTGACGTCGCTGCCGCTAAAGAAATAAAAATGCGCTTGTACTTTAATTGGTCTCATCGCAAAGGCAAAGTAAAGGAAAGGCAAGGCAAGGCAAAAGCAAGGCAAAAGCAAGACCAAGCCCCCCTCTCTCCGCACAGCGACCGCAATGGCAACGACACTTTGTGCTCAGAGCATAAACACACGCACACGTTGGGCGTGTGTGTGTGCGGCTTTCCCGCATGCAGCTGAAGCTGCAGCGAACGTTGGCGCTAGACGCAGCAACAGCAGCGGCAGCAGCAGCAGCAGCAGCAGCGGTCGCAGATGTACATATGAATTTTTAACAGCTGATAGCATTTGAAATTTATGGCGACTCTTAAGCGCCGCTCTCGCACGCTGTCACACTCTCTTGCTGCGCTCTTCGATGACGCTCTTTGGCAAAAGTATTTGGGCAGCGCTGCCGATGCTGGCGTCGCTGCTGCTGCCACTGCCGCTGCCGCTGCTGCTGCTGCTGCTGCTGCTGATGTTGTTAAGTTGTTGTTGCCTGTCTGCATTATGTGTCTGCCTTTTTTTCGTCTTTCTTTTCGGGCTGGGGAGACGCTATCAACCTTCGAGTTGGGGGATCGTGCTGTCTGTCTAAGCCTGATCGAAGCTGTAAATACAATTGTTGTTGTTGTTGCTGTGGATTGTTTTGTCACGTTGCATCTCACAACGCCGCTGATAAGCAGCAAAACAGCTGACAACACACTGCGTGTATGTGTGTGTGTGTGTGTTTTGGGTGGAAGGGGGAGAGACTAAGAATGCGCTTGTTCGTACTTGCACATGTACATGACCGTGCGTGTGTGTGTGTGTGCTAGTGTGTGTGCCTACCTGTGAACAGCTGCACATGTAAGGGGCCTTGTTATACCCAGGCAGAGGGTAATATAATTTTGTCACAAAATCTGTAGCGCTTACAAAAGAAGACATCTTCGTACCCATGACGTATGTATGTATGTACATACATACATGTACGTACAATGTACATACACATGTATTCCCGATCTTATTTTTGAAATTATTTTGATAACTTGGCATTTATCCGTCTCTTTCTTGCCGGCTGTATACATACATGTATGTATGTATACATGTGCATATATAGGATGAGGCTGCTTTGAACCATTATATCAATATTTTCAGGTTGTAAAATGCTTTATTTTCAATTTAACATTTTCTATGAACTAACAATGTAAAGGTTTTAAAAAATATAGCCAAGTTTTCAAAACTAAAAAAAAAATTTTTTTAAATAAAACATTTATAAAAAGGACAAATTCCATTGGAAAGTTATCTTTTTTTTGCATCATTAGCCGAACAAACGAAAACCCGCTAGTTTAGTGGAAAAAGCTAAGATCCCCTAAAAATTAACAACCCCACAGTTTCAAAATTACAGAAAATACAGATAAGTATGTACTATTAACTGTTTGAAAGTTATTTTTATTAATAAGAATTCGAAATTTGGAGTTTTAAAATGCTTTCGTCACTAGATTGTTACCTCGTGTAGGGGTTTTATTATTTGATATTTGTATATACCCGTACCTTAACTTTATTAACGACATCTTTATTAAGCCTCTGCTCATTTTATAAGTTCAAAGTTCAATTGCTGACCTATTTTTCCGATTAACGACGAACATTTTGCCTTTTCCCTATTTTTATTTTTTAAATAACTACAAACTGAAGTTTGTTTTTGCTCTTTGCTCATTTTTGTTTAAGTTTTGGAATGAATATGTAAAACAAATTTCAGTTTTATAAATTTTTAAATCTAATCGAATTGTTTTAATTACGGGATTTCATATAACGGCCAACATTTTTAAGTCGAGTTAATTCCGTAAAGCGAGGTATGAGTGTACTCGTGTATACCCGCGTGAGATACTGGGGACCCAACTTTAAGATCGAGCCAAATTATTTAACATTTATAATTAAAAAATTTTTGATGTGTTTGAGGTAACAATACTCATTAAAACTGTACTGCACAGTCGGTTACGCCCGACAGCAACGCTATTACTTTTTTTTTGCCTTGCTGTTAGTTATGACATACTTTTCAAAGATCTGGCAGCACTGCGCTAAACAAATCTGTTCCCAGCATAATCCATGCTTAATTGTTGGCCACCCTTCAATTTTGTTGCCGTCGCCGCCGTCGTCGCCGTCGCTTCCACAGCCTCCCCCTGGCGACAGACACACTCACACGAATTTGTGTGCGCTTGCGAGTGTTTGTGTGTGTGTGTGTTTGTTGGTGTGTTGGTGTGTACACATCTTGATAGATACACAAGCGTTGATTATTAATTATGAGGCAAAATGGGCAATGATTACTTCAAACGGCTCCGGCGAAACCTTAGAAAGTTTTCTGGCCCTCACCTGCCACGCAGACGAACAGTGACAGACAGCAACAACAACAGCTACAACGTCTTCGTCTCGGGATTAGCCCAGAAAAGTAACTCAATACCAATACCAATAGCAACGGAGCGTCTCAGTAAATGTCCAAAACGAACGGGCGAGCGAGCGAGTGAGCGTGCAAAATCCATGTAAAACTGGAGTGAGAGAGGTCGATTGGCAGCGAGGGGGAGCGTCCGCATAGGTGATGACATAGCCGTGGACAGAGGAAGAGCAGCAGAGGCAATATCGTTGCACTCACACAAACACACACACGCAAACACACAGACAGACAGCGTGCATGCAAAGACACGGAGCAACATTTGATTGTCGGCTCCGTCGGCTATGGACAACAAACCAGTATAATTGCACAAACACACACACACACACACACAGCCACAATGAGGCGAGCACAGTTACGGCGATGGGCACACAGGCAGGCTAAAAATTGACTGGCGAGTGAAGGGCGCTCTCTTTGGCTTAAGGACGAGACGTAAAACAAAACGTGCGACAGCGCACAGAAATTCACAAAATAAAAAACACCAAAAAAAAGAAATAATAATAATCAAATGGAAGCTAAAATATCAGCAAGCGCAAGCGGGCGTCCCAATTCAAACGGCGCCTCCTAACTCACTGCGAGCCCCCCACCTCCCGCAACACCACCTCCCTGGTCCACCACGCGGCTGAAAAATGTTCGCTCATTTGTATTATGTATTTTGTTTGTATGTCCATATTTGTGTGAGTGTGTGTTTATGTGTATTTGTGCTGACCTCGACGTCGCTGCTAGCGTCAAACGTGGCGTCGTAGCTTCAGCGCAGCTCTTTGTTGTGCGTTCGTTCTCTTTTGGCTAGGCTTTTGGTTTTCTCTTGCTTCCGCCCTTGTTACTTGTTGTTGTTCCCGTTGTTGCTCAGCGCAATGACTTGTGGGACTTGTTGGCAGCGACGTTAACGTCGGCGTCGTCATTGTTCCGCGCGGCCGTTTAACTTTGCGTTTGTGTTTGTAAACGTGTACGTGTGCATGTGTGTGTGTGTGTGTGTACGAACGTACGTATGTACGTGTGTGCTATGGTCTCATTTCAAGATAATCGTCACACGAATGAGTTGCTGATGTTTTTGTTGTTATTGCGCTGCTTGTTGTTGTAATTTAGCGGTTTTGCTTTGTTTTTGTTGTTGTTTTGTTTTGTGTGTTTTTACTATGTTAGCTTATGAGTTTGTATACATATAAATATGTACCCCTTTCATGCATGTTATGTATGCAAGCATGTTAATTGTATGACGTATGACATGCAAACAGTTGCAGTTGCGTATGTATGTATGTATTTATCATATGAATGTACACACATACATATGTATGTACATATGTATGAATATACTCAGCAAGAATTTCTTTTTAAAGTATTTGGATTTCTGCATGCCAGTAGCAAAAAAAATAATAGAACAAAAACAGAGAAAGATAGGCTACGTTCGGGCTGCCGAAGATTAAATACCCTTGCGATCATGTGGAAGATGTGCGCTATATACAGAGTCACACAAAAGTATTGGCATTTTTGACTGTTGCTATTTTACAAAGTTATATTGATCCGAAATAATTTTCCTATATACCCAAACTCCTTTACTATAAATTTCAGGCAACAAAACTTCAGGTTTAAAAAATATTCACTTTCTCAGAGTACTATGCGTTACACGTTGTGTGACAAAAACAATAATATTCTCTGCAAGGGCAGACAAGAAATATGTTTTTCCACTTCTTTGTTTTGTTGTGGGTTTTTTTCGCTCGGTGCTGTTGTAGTTGCCATACTTTTCGCCTATTTGCTGCTTAATGTTATTAGATTTTGTCTTTTTTCTGTTTTATTTTTATGATATTGTGTCTATCATTTTAACCCATTTAAGTGTTAAATGCTTTATGTCAACAGGTTCTGACCCAAATGCGAAGACAGACGAACAAATGTGTATGTATGTATGTATGTATGTACACGCATGTAAATACATATATATATATATATATATATATATATATATATATATATATATATTTAATATATTTAATATTTTACATATCCTTTTCTTGCTTTCAATTTTCAACTTTGCTATTAATAAAAATATTAGAGTCGATTTTTTTGTAAAATTAAAATAATTAATTTTGTAAAACTAATGGATAAACAAGACTGCATTTTTGTCTACCCTTTGCATGTTAGTTTTTTTTTTCGTTATCAAAGACTAACATAGCTGATTATTGGTATGTACAGACATGGTTAACATAATAAGAACACATCCACAGCTTATCTTTCCTCCCTTTAAATATCTTCAATTTGATTGAAAATAATAATAATAATTCTTTTTTCATTCCGGTGTGTCAATAACAATTATGCTTAAAAGCATTATTTTTGCAGAGACGGGAATGTTATAGATATGGACATATTATTTTGACCATCAGTGTTTACATTCGTAGACAAAGAGTTCGCCTTGCGCTGCCAAACTGAGCAAATTTAAACTGAAAGCATTTACATCCGGGAGTCAGTTACACACATATGTATGTATGTATGTATGTATAAAAATAACCTGAAAATCATTGACGACCTTTTGCTAACTGAGTTGATCTTGGTTTCAATTGGGGGCCAGTTGGGGCTGCTCTTGGGCGTGTTTTGAAGTCGGTTCATCTTGAAATCCAACGGCTTCAATGCGAGAAAAATTCATTTATTTATGGATAAATTGTTCATGCACAACGCACATACATACATATGTACATACATTTATGTACATACATACATACACATACATGCGATAAACAAAAAGAGTGGCAGCGCTGCCAGCGCGGGCGCGTGTTGTTTTTGTCTGTTGCTTAATAATAAATTGAAAGCGGCAGCAGCAGCAGCAGCAACAACAACAACACACATACATACTTATACATATATACATACATATATTCAATTTGAATTCGAAATGCGCCGCAACAATAATTGTTGCTCATTGTTGCTGTTTTCGCAACAACAACAATAAGAACAAGCGAAAACGAAAATCGAAAACAACAAAAACAATGTCAACGCTTTCGTTTGGCGGCTGCGTCGACGTCGTAGTTAGCGTCGAAGGTGACGGCGTCATCATCATCAGCATCACAGCACGCTTGCTGTCAACGTTAACGTCAACGTCGACGGCGACGGCGAATAGCGTTGCCTCCTCGCCTTTGGCAGCAGCAGCAGCAGCGCAGCAGCGTCGTTGGCAGCGACGTTAACGTATGTATCGACTGCGGCGTTAACTTCCGGCATTTTCTTGCTCATCTCAAAGTTGTTATTATTATTATTATTAAAGTTAACACGACACGTATTGCAATAATAATAACAACAACAAGGGCACTAAATTTCGAAAATGCATAAACAACAAGAGAAAGAAACAGCACTAAGCGAAATGTATTAAATAGACTACATACATACATACATACATACATACGTGCATACATATGTATGGACAGGTAGATATGCATTGAGCATATGCACACGATATCAATCGAAAATATGCTAAGAATGCTTTATGTGAAAGAGCATGTGCTTGTGCAAGGGATAGGGACACGAGGCAAATAAAAATCAGACGAAAAACGCATTTAAAGCCACTCAAAAGCTAAACAGAAGACCATAAAATGCTGTTTTTTTTTCACGCCGCAAGCGGACAAGCGGAGCCCGAGGGTTGGACGGGCACTTGTGCGTACTACTACTACTGCACACACACACAGACGCACACACGCGCACATTTCGTGTTACAGTTTCAATTTAAAAGGAAAACGTTCCCACACGCACGCACACATGCACACACATACATATTCACGCACGCAAACACAAAGCGGCATCATCATCAATTTCTAAATGCAAAACCGCAATAAAAAACAACAACAACAACAGGAGCTATAAAATATAACAAGAAATAGAATAACACCGCACTCCACACACACTTACGTGCCTAACAGCACAGAGTGCCATTATTTAAATAATTACAACTTTTCTAAATACCTGTATTTGTAGTAAAATGTCATTTTTGTATTCTGTGTAAGTTAACCTTAGTTTAATTTCAGGGCAGCTGTGCGAGACAGCTAAGCGTATTCAGTAGCGTTGGAACAGCTAATATGCCCGGTGCCTAGTCAAGTGTATGCATAAACACAGCACAGCGAGAGAAGCCAAAGCCGAAATCGAAGTACACACACGAAGTAGCTGAAGTATTGAGAGCCGCTAAAAAGACACAGAGAGAGACGACAGACAGCGAGCGCGCACGAAAAATGCAGAGAGAGAGAGAGAGAGAAAGAGAGTGAACGAGTGAGAGAGGCAGCAAAACGGTTGCGCTCTGTTTCGGTTTGTCGAGTGTTGATGATTTTACGAGAGTGGGCTGTGGGCTGTGGGCTGTGGGTTTTGGGGGGCCATAGGGTAATGACGAGGACGACGCACGCACGTGTAACCGTAAAAAGAGTAAACGAGTGGTGGGTGGGTGACTGTGTGTGTCTGCTTGCTTGTGTCTGTGCTTGTTTATGTGTATGTAGTGTGTATTTACTTTGCCAAATAACAAGCCAGCAGCGAGATGGGTGACAAGATAATTGTTGGTGGCCGCGTGTCCAATGGGAAAGTGTTTGGTAATGCGCCCGAGAACTGATCCGGTAATTTGGCTGCGCATATGTATGTTTGTATGTATATATGTATATACACATGTTTGTTTGAATTAAATAATTTAGTTGTAGCTACTTTATGAATCCAATATGTGGCTGTGTTTATGGTAATTGCTTATCATCGGTAGCATCAGATAACAATTAATTCGATTAAGTCACATCCGATTTGATAACTCGGTAATATTCGCACTCGCAGCCATGAGACCTCCTCACCTCGTTAGAGTGCGGATAGGCGAATGACCCAACGTTTTGACTCAGCAGTTATATCAATGTCATCATCCATGCCAAAATATAAAAAAAAAAAAATAAATAAAACAAGACACAAAAAAGACTTCAAAGATATTTCGGGCATTAGCCCCTTGTATAAAATGCTCGCTTCAAGGTAATATTTATTTTAAAGTTGTTTTTTTTTTTTGATAGGTATTTAGGCCATTGTACGACAATGAGTTAGTTTTCTAACTGGTAAACAAATAAAAATGCCCTAATTCACACATTCAAAACAACTTGACTTAAAGGTTTGCCAGTAGAAATATCCTTTCACAATTTTAAAACAACTCGAATACAGGATGCAATTTATTAGCAGATAAGTCCTTATGAAAACAAAGAGTTTATCAAATGTATAAGAACTCATTTTCTCAATTGCCATAAAACAACATTTTCCATACATAAATCGGTTAGGCATTTATTAACAACAAAACAAATTACTTCGCAACAAAAATTAGAGGGAATCTTTAATTCACTTTCTTGGTCAAAACCATATAGATGATAAATCAATGTAAAAAATTTACTTATTAATGTTGTTGTTAGGTGCTTGTTGAAATAAGCTGTGAGCGACTGTATAGAATATAAATTTATATTAATATTTCAATGTTTCATTAGATTTAGTTTTTAATAGTACTTTGTAACTAATTAGTTAAACTGTACGAAGACTTAAATTAAGGCACAAACTGTTTTAACATTGGACAATGGCTGCTATACGAACACATTATTAATACACTGTGCATACAATAAAAACAACGGGTTAAGGCCTCACATTTTGTTTGTGCATTTTTTTGAAGATTACAAATTTCGGCACGCGTTGTCGAAATATTCAACTCTCAATGCAGTGAACGTCGTCTGTGACGAACGTCGCTTCGCTTCACACGAGCCCAGCTGAGTCAAGCCAGTCGTACGTAATCGGTATTTACCGTGTTAATTACAAAATATTCTTGTTACTTTTCCCACTGCCCTTCGGGCTGGCGGAGAGCATGATCTTATGCTCTGCTCTCGTTTCTTGCGTCTCTTTTCAATCGTACGCAAGCATTTTTGGCGCTGCATTTACTGTGCCCACTGCGAGGCAAAGCAAGCTGGCAAATAGCGGCCTTCGGCCAGCAAGCGAATAGAAGGGAGCACTAGTATATTTATATGTGTGTATGTATATACAATATGTATATATGTATGTGTGTATGGCGTTTTGGCGTTAAAGAGCGCGCGCGCTTCTTCATCAGCGACTTAATTATTAAATTAAATGCGCTAAATGGCAGCACACGCAAGTGGTAATAAAAAAATAATGAAAACCAAAAACAACTCCAGCGAAAAGCTCGAAATAAACGCACACGTACACACAGACACACGCACACGCACACAAACGCACATACAGAAATACACACGCACGGAGCAGCATACGCACAACGTCGACGTCGACCGACGCCACATGCTTACAACCTTGTCCGTTATGTCTTCGGCCCCCCGCACTTAATTCACTCACCCACAACCCTTCGGCGTGCACAAGAACAACAATAACAGCAACAACAATGGCAGGCAAATCGAATAAAATTGTCAACGCTCTCTCTGTCTCTCGCTCTCTTTTTTATATCTGTTCTACTCTCTTTTTGGCTACTCGGTGGATATGCGCTCAATACTAGCTGTGCCGCTGTTGTTCTTGTTGCTATTGCTTCTGGCGCTCTCTTGCTTTGGAGCCGTTCAATTTTTGTTGCTGCTGCTGCTGCTGCTGCTCTTCATGCTTTTTTATGGCTTTTATGGTCATAAAGCCGCTTTGGCCTGTCCAATAGCCGCCAGCTGTTGACGTTGTTGCTGTCGCTCCCGCTACCGCTTCACACTCTCGCACGACAACAACAAAGCAGCAAAAATAAAATAAAAAACAAACGTCAGTCTCAGTGGCTCAAGCTAAATAGCAACATATGCACATTCAGACACATTGCACACAACCCATACACACACACACACACACACACACACACACACACACGGGCAGGCAGGCGGGCATGGCCTGGCACAGGTATGCACATGTCAACACATACACATGCACACACACAGAGGCATCCATCTGTATGCCAGAGGCCCGCAAACAAACCAAACGTAAAAAGCGCGCGCGAATACAGGTCGACGCTCGGGCATAGGCGTCGACGTCGCCAGCGGCGTTGGCAGCGGCCGACGCGCCACAAAGCAGCGTTAGCGTCAGCGTCAACGTCAACGTTAGCGTTGCTTCTTGTTGCGGTCGGCTATGTTTATGATTTTCGGAAATTCCATTTCGTGTGCATTTTTCGTTTGTTATCGCTACAGTTGTAGCTGTTGTTGTAGCTTGTTAACATATTTGAAATGTAATTAAATCAATTTGTCTTTGCTCCAATGAGCAGCGCTTTGCTTGCATGTGTGTGCGTGTGTATGTGTGTGCTTGTTTGTGTGTTAGTATACAGTTTAGGCTTGAGCCTAACATAATTATGTTAATGTTAATGCCTCTGCGCTGTCTGGCAACGCTTCTGTGTCTGCCCATGTGCGTGATAAAACAGGTTTGGCTTTTGATCATTGGGCGGCTACCCACACCAACAAAAAATAAGGCAAAAACAAAAAAACTTCACCTGCCATGACGTCACAAGTGCTTATCAATTGCGCCGAATTGGCAATGATATGTATACATATGCATATGTATGTGTGTATGTGTATGCATATGCGCATTAACACACATGCACAAACACATATTGTTGATATGTGTATAATGGCCAGCATTGGCAAATCAGTGCTGGGCCGCACTCACACAGTCGACGCAGCCCGATTGTGTGTGAGTGTGAGTGTGTGTGTCTGCTTAAAACTGTTTCTGTTTTATGATACCGCTGATTTTCTCTCTTTCTATTGCCTGCTGTGGCTGCTGCCGTTTTAGTTGTAATTTGAGGCGCGTTCAAGCGCTTAAAATCGAACAAATACAATAGTCTAGAATGTTCAACTACGACTTGAAAGCACCCTGTAAACACATACAATTCAAACGCAAATAAGTATGCTATGTTAAGTGCTGCATCTAGCACTGTTATATAAGTTTGCATGTGTATGTATTTGTATTAATGTATATATGTACATTGTATGTATATACGTAAATTTTTATCTATGTGTGTATGTGTATATTAATTTATAAATACATATACATAAAATATGTGTATGCAAGTGCATATAAAGGCATGTTTTACATATGTAATATACCGTGTGGCATTTGGACATAAGGTATAAGCACGTCAGCAACGATTCCTACATGACAACAAGCAGCAACAGCAAGCGAAGAAGAAGAACAACAACAACTACAGCCAACAGGTTTAAACTACGCAAACGGCAAACACAAATTACAATAACAGAAGCGACCGCGAAGTCAGCGGCGACGCCAACGGCAGCAGCAGTAAAAGCTATAACACAATAATGAAAATGGAAATCATTTCGACATGTGTACACACATACACACACTACAAGCGTATGTGTACGTTTGTATGTGTGCTGCCGGAATGATTCCGAATTGTCGCAAACAAACTTGAGAATCAATTGGAGTAAAAAAAAAAAAACAACAAAAAGCACAAGTGGATTTAGTAATGACCCAATGCGGAATGAAATGAAACGGAATGAAATACAAATAATATTTTGAGCACATTTAGATGGATAGAACAGTTGAGCACAATAAGTAAATACATACCTAGTGTGTGTGCGTATGTATGCATGTATGGTAGCATGTACATGTATACACACACATGTGAAATTCGATGACATCTGCTTATTAAGATTATGAAATCATTTAATACCTTGAACCATATTTGTATTTACTTTTTTTTTTTAAACTCAAAGAGTTGCCGTCGTTTTTGTGAGTTTCCATTAACGTAACGGCGCTGTTCTTGCGTTTACTTTGACGCTTATGCAAAACAAATCAAAATCAAAAACGTGTCAAAGCAAAACAATAATAAAATAGCAGACTGCAGTGCTGCTGCAGTGGCAGCACCAACAACGACAACAACAACAACAACGGCAACGAGAAAATACAGCAACGGCAATGGCAATTATGTATGTACTCACACACACAGGCACACGCGCGCTCAGTGGCATACAGACAAACGCACACACACACAGTCAGTCTTGACAATGCGTCGCGATTATGCGATAAGTTGAGTGAGAGGTGAACAGCAGCCGCTGTTGGCAGCGCAAACCAGGCACAGGCATGAACAGACGGACACACATGCACATGCACACATGCATACAGGCAGACCAGACAGCTGAAGCATATGCACCAGCAGCGAATGGTTGCTTTATCGTGTTTTCTTTTTGTTTTTTGTTTTATTTTATTTTTTTTTTTTGGTGAGGGCAAATGAAAGAAGCGATAAAGGTGTAGCAAAGGCAGCGTGCGGGCGGGCGAACGGCGCTTGAAATTATATTTTGCTAAATACATTTAAAAGTTCGTTGCGTTTTGCAGTAGTTAGTCGAATTCGAATTAGCGGCACAGTCAAAGCGAAGAGAGAGAGCAGTAATCCAATAAATGTGTGTATGTATGAATGCATGTCTCTGCGTTCGTTTTGAGTGATTTTCAGTTAGTTGCTGTTTATGTCATGTTCTGGTTTGAGCCTGTTTTAAACAAAGCATTTGTGCACACAAACAATTAGTAAATGATCACGTCGAGCCTGCGCTCTTTGCGGCGGCGGTCGCTCTTAAGCCACTGTTTGCTCACTTGGAGACTCGCAGGGCGGCGAGTGAGGAGAACGAGGAGGAGAGGGGGAAGAGGGGGCAAAGGGGCATATGGAGTCAAAGCGTTACATTGCAACTGTAACTAGCACGCTTTCTCTGCTCAAACTGCGAGTGCCCTCTGCCAGGTCTATGCTGGGCCACCAAGAGAGAGAAAACGGCGGCGGCGGCAACAGTAATGGGCAGCCAGGCGGACAGAAGCGGAGCGCTTTGGCTACAGCTTTCTCACGTTGGCCGCGGCGTTAGCCAGACGAAGTAGGGGGCGGATGGGCGGTGGCGTTGTGTGTGTGTGTGTGTGTGTGGCAAGGCCGCAATTAATTACAAACTTAGCCAGCTGTCCGTGTCCCTCTGCTGGCACTGCTGTGTGTGTGCGTGTGTATCTCTCTCGGATGGCGGCGGCGAAAAGTGGCACGTATCAATGTTAAGCATAAACACAAAGAGTGCCCGAGCAAAGAGAGCGACAGGCAGGCGGATAGACAGACAGCCAGCTAGCCAGCCAGCCAGCCAGCCAGAGAGAGAGAAGGAGATGGCCCAGCTAAGCGAGAGAGAGAGAGGAGCATGGGAATATGCTTTCGCCGGTCGTTCGTTTGGTCTCATTACCGTTACGTTACCCTTTTGCCTGTGCCTTTTGGCTTTGCAATAGATTCTGTGCATTGCAAACATGACCAAATTTATGTATAATACACAGACATATACATACACACATATATGTTTGTACGTATATCTGCATGCATACTATTATGTATGTATGTATGTAAGTACATATAAAATTTAGGCAAACACACAAATAACAAAAACAACAACCACTTTTTTTTATTGTGAAGGGCATACAGTAAAAAGCACCGACAACGGCGACGGCGACGCTAGCAGCGTCTACGCCAGCGGCAGCAGCAGCGCCCGCAGACGTTGTAAAATGGCAACAGCAGCAGCAACAATAACGAAAACTGGCCTGACGTCTGCGCTCCCGGGTGTGTGTGTGTGAGGGCATAGCAGCATCAACTTTAAATACTTAGAGTCAATTCAACAATGCTCCAAACACAAGTCATTTTTAATGCACAAAATCAACAGCAAAAACAAAAACAAAAACAATAAAAGAACAGGACACACACACAAACACATGCGCCGCAGCCGAAACTGCTGACGCTGACGCATTTATCACTGCGCTGCTTTGGCCGCTAATAACAAGAACGAACGAAGGAAGAAGCCACCGCAACAAATAGCAACAACTACAAAACAAAAACAATAGAGCAAGCCAATGGTTTGCTTTTGAAGTGTGCAAGCGGTACAAAGGAGAGCGCGGCGACGTTGTGGGGCAACGCGACGCTCATTGGGAGTCATTGATTTTCGTTTATGAGCGCGACGACGACGCGCTCTCACTTTTTATACGTTCATTCACACGGCGCACAGTGGGACTATTTGTGTGGAATGTTAATGATACGACAGACTATTTATGTAGCATGTGTGTAGCGTTGCTCGCTCTTGGCTGTAGTTCAAATATTTTTGGTTTCTTTTTTAATTGTGTTTGTGAAAAAATATAAAAAAAAAAAAAACAACTAAACAGAATCAGAAAAGTAAAGCGATAATTTCTTAATACATGATACAACTTGATTAGTGTATATATGTATATATATATAATTCATATATTTTGGAAAATTTTTTATTAGTTTAATCTCAAAATTTCTGACAAATTTGCAATAATTTCTTTTGCACAGCGACAGTCCCACTGTGTCTGTGTCGCTGTAGTTGCTTTTGCAAATGCAAAGAGCGTATAGCCAACAGCGAAAGAGAACGTGCGCGCTAAACAGAAAAAAGAACACGCACACACACTGGCACAATGAGATTGCGGTGGTGTGGCGGGCAAGCGGCATACGAAACTTAAATATGTTATTGATAATTAAATTGTTGCTGTAGATGCGATACAAACAAGTATGTTTGTATGCAAGTTTGTTTGTATGTACGGGATCAACTCCTACTATAAGGCCATGGGCGGCACGTCTACCTTTGAGATTTGTGCTTTTGTTTGGCTTTAGCGCGACTTTGGCGAATTGTGTGTGAAATGCAGACGGCGTCGACGACGACGACGCGTCGTTTGTTTTTGTTATTGCTTTGGCAGTGGGCAGTTTTCGTTTTCGTTTCGCTACCATTTGTTGTTGTTGTTGCTGTTGCTTAAATTCGTCGCCGCTTCGTACCTGTTAAAGCCCAAAGCCTGCAATGCCACCCCGCCCCCGCCAACGAACAAAAGAGCAACAGTAAATGAAGAGGAAAAAAACACCATCTTAAAATAAAGCGCGGTGATTTCTTTTTGCTCAGTCGCCACAGGTAGTCGCTGCTGCTGTCGCTGGCAGCTCAGCGTGCGTCAGCGCTGTCTGTGTGTGTGTGCGTGCATGAGTGCGTTTCAATTTTGTTTTATTTTTTTTTTTTTTGGCTGCCGCTTATCGTGCAGCAAATTGAAAGCAATAAATACTTAATTATTAGGCCTGCTTAATTACGTAATTTGAATTTATCTTTGAAAAATGCAGGTCGCTGCATACGTGCCTACAAAAAAATTCAAAAAGGGCTATGGTAGAGGGAGAGAGGTACCAAACGTGTGGCCAATGGGGCCAGGGGCAATTTCGAAGGCCATTAAAGGTCAATGCAATGCAAGAGATGCACAGACACATGTGCGTGCGTGTATGTGTGTGCGTCTGTGTGTGTGACATTGAACTAAAAGCGAAAAAATCGGCGGTATTTGTAGCGTTCTAGTGATGATTACTTTTGCAAATAAACAGTTCCCTATATATAAATATACATACATATGTATGTATATATGATATATCTACATGTATGTATCTTATTCACAGCAAGTAAAAGTCCGTAGATAGTACGAACAGACAGACGCCTGCAAGGTCGAGGAAAACACAACAAAAAAGGAAAAAAAAAAACAATCGCCATACATGCTTCTTGCTCTTTCTTTCTCTCTTTTTACAGTGCGTCTGTTCGCCGTTAATAAAAAACAAAATGAGGTTAGTTCAGTTTTTTATACCCTGCTAAAATAATGAAATTTAGCTTAGATGCGTATTAAAATTGGCCCTGTCGGACTACTAGCATATACATATGTACATACATAGCTACCATAGGAATAATCTGATAAAAACTCAACATATTTCTTTTTAAAGATGATTCAATCTAATTACTAATTTCAAGCTATATTAAGCCCCCAATGTTGTTCGACAACTTGAAAGCTTTATATATGTACACACGTAGGTATGTAGATAGTCAAACAGTAATAAGAATTTTCTGTGGTATATAAACTAAAAAACTAACGCGTGCCGCTTGCAACGTAATGTAAACAAAGCACAAAGCGATATTATGACGTCACACTCTCTTAAATCGCGCTCTTTTGTGTCGGCGCCGAATAACGGAACTGTTCTTTTCATTTGGATCTCTCATGGGTCAATATATTATGTTATTTTTTTTGCTCTTGTTGCTGTTATTTTTGTTTTCTCGGGATTTGATCAAACACTCAATTGGCCAGTAGAAGCTTTTAGCAAGCTGTTATTCGGCCTCTGCTGCTGCTTCTTAATTTTTTTCTGTCGCCTCCCACTCGGTTCACAGTTAAATGTGTGTAAACATTTGAGTCATGACGTTTAGCAAGAAAATTGTGTTTTGCATTGTTTATCGCTAGATTAAAATATTTGTTCTTTGCGCACCACAACAAATAACAAAGCGCAATTCGCAAATGTTTCAGGGAATTAGAAGCCAGCGCAGTGGCAGCTAATAATAAAATAACAAAAACAATATAAAATATTCCTAATGATCAACAAGATGCTCTCTTTATGTATGTATGTGTTTGTAAGAGCTTTTGCATTGTCTGGCCGAACAAGAAAAGGCACAAGCACATGCATAAATAAAGAGAGCGCCAAAAGTGACCTCAAGTATTTAAGCACACACATATACACATACATACATATGTTTATATGTGGATGCATGCAAGTGCATATTAAGAACAGTTTGTCAAAAAAAAAAAGTTGATAGACTCGCCAATAACAATTCCTGATGATGAGCCAGCGCAGCAGCAGCAGCAGCAGCAGCAGCAGCGATAATGGACGTCTAATAAATGTTGCCACTAACGTCTGTGGCGTTGTCGCTTAAGGCCAGTTACTTTTTACATAATAAAAACAAAAAAGCCAAAAATACAAACATACACATGCACACATGTACTTATGCATGTTCACACATACATACATTTGTGCAAAAAGAAAACTATAAACTGATGCTCACTGCCAAAGCGCGTGCCAAGCCGCCAGAGCGTCAGCAGCGACGGCGGCAGCGACAGCGACAGAAGACAACAAGAGGCTCTTAAATTTTGGCCAACTGTCCGCCGCAGCCGCCCACCCTTTTGCGCTCTGTTGGAGCTGGCGGCGCGTGTGTTTGCTTCCGTTACAAATGGCACAACAGACAACACACACACACACACACACACACACACACTGCCAAACAGTGCCAAAATCTTGCATATCACACACACACACATATGCATATATTTAGAGCACATCACGCACGTACGCCATGCAATGCGCTCTTTATGCTGTATAGCAACGCTCTCTTTACGCTCTTTGGACTGGCGCTTCTGCTCTGCTCTAGCACGGCTCAGCTTAGCCGACGCGTCGACGCGACGTCTCTGCTGGCTGCTACTTCCGTTTGTACGTGCGGGCTGCGATGCCGGCCGAGCCGAAGTTAGTTGAACATCTGTGCGCGCTGCCGACCAGGCGTCGCGACGTCGACGTCGACGCCGACGTTAACGTCGCTGCCAAAGGCAAACAAAACGGCCGCCGTTGCTGCTGATGCCAGGCAAAGCCCGTGCGCTTCATTCATTCAGTTTTCAGTTCACATCGAACGCGAGAACTGTGCGGACGTGCAAGTGGCAGCGGCAAAGTTCGGCCTAGTAACACAAGTAACGCAACAACAACAGAAAAACCACGCGCTCCCCAACTTACACGTTCCGCTCTCTCTCTCTCTCTCTCTATCTCTCTGTCTGTCTCTCTCACTCACTCACTCACTCACTCACGCAACCTCAACAGGCGCCTACAATTAACCAAGAAAAACTGAAAACTTCAAAAATAAAACAAACAATTTGTAAGACTTTTGTGCCTCGCCCCCGCCCTTTCCTCCTCTTGAACTGCACTTGCACCGCCCACCGCCCGACGACGCCGCGCGTACAACAAAAAAAAGTTAAAATAAAACAAACTAGTACTAAACATAATTAAGTCAAAACCGTAAGGCTGCCAACTTAAATTGCAATTGTCAATGGAGTGCCTGAACTGAACAGTTGGAAAAAAAAAAGAAAATAAACAACAATTTTTTTTTTTTTTTAAATTTTTGTTGGGTTTAACAAATGTGTTGCTCTCTCCCTCTCTCGCTGAATTCAAAAGTCCTGGATTATTTTGAATTTTAATGCCAACAACAACAAAGAAGTCGAGAGCGAGCAAATTAATGCAAACTTTAACAAATATAACGGGCCACACGCACACATAGCAAACGCAAAGTGAAATCTCATGCAAAGAGGAGCAGACACACACACACACACACACACACGCATGCATACGTGTGTTGTAAATGCAAACAAGAACAAAATTATCGTTGCTTCCTGCCAAAAATCCTAAAACTTCAAACAAAAAAAAAACTGCTTAAAAAGCAAGTACAACTTTAGTAAGCGAGAGAACATTTAACAAAAATACAGCAAAAAAAAAGTTTTGTTTTTTTCTAAATTAAAAAAAACAAAACAAAAAACAAAAACATATGAACGAATTGTGGTTTACCTTGTGTGCAGTGGGAAGACGCAGCAGCAACTGAGCAAGAAGAAGAAGCAGCGCAAGTTACAAGACGAAGCAAACGCAGAAGCAGCCAAAGCCACAGAAGAGAGGAGAAGAGAGACTTGAAGAGCGCCGAAACAGAGCTTTGAATGCGAGTCAGACGCACACAGAGGCACACGCAGTTGCGCTCGCACACACGCATACACAAACACACACAGACGCACCGCACAATGACCTTGCCAACCAACACAAATGCAGCGAACGGCGGCAGCGACGATGACTCGGACATGTTCGGGCCGCCGCGCTGCTCGCCGCCCATTGGCTACCATCATCATCGATCGCGCGTGCCAATGATCTCGCCGAAGCTGCGGCAGCGCGAGGAGCGCAAGCGCATCCTGCAGCTGTGCGCCCACAAGCTCGAGCGCATCAAGGACTCCGAGGCGAACCTGCGACGCAGCGTGTGCATCAACAACACCTATTGCCGCCTCACCGACGAGCTGCGGCGCGAGAAGCAAATGCGCTACCTGCAGAATTTGCCAAAGTAAGTAGAAACTTGTACCTATACATATGCACGAATACTTGTATTTGTATTTGTGTGTTACTTCAATCGTGCGCCAGTGCTGCCAACTTTTCACCCAAAAAAAAAAGGGGATGAAATCAGAACAAGTAAAAAAAGGTTATACCGACTGCACAATACTCTAGAACGCCATTTAACTGTGTTCAAGTGTTATCGGTGTTGCCAATTATAGCCATAAAAATGGTTAAAAAGGGTATATTGGAAGGAGGCAAAATGTATGTATATTCTTGTCTGTCCGTATGTATGAATATGCAAAAAACCAGCAGCTAATTCTAGCGAAATGTGGCTAAAAACAGCTAAATATATTTTATAAAACACCTACGTCTTTCGCACCTTTAAAACTTGTGCGTGAGCGTGCGCAACCTTCGCCGCTCGGCGAAAGGCCAAAGTGCGTGTGAAGAGAAACAGCGAGAGAGGGGGGGGGGGAGGGGGGAGGGCAGAGAATTGAGGCGTTTGCCTGAAATGGTTGGAGGCAAGCTAAATACGTAAACTGTAATCAAAAGTGGTTTGAGGATTAACGAAAACTAAAAAAAAAAAAGACAGGTATTCTAAATATAACGGTGCTTCTGGTTGTTTTCCCTGTTGCATTTTCGTTGTTGATTTAGTGTTTAATAACTGGGTGGCAACGCTCTGTCAGCTCTGTAATTTGTGGTCAACGCTTCCTGCAGGCAAACAACAACAACAACAACAACAACAACAACAACAACAACGGGCGGTAAGCAGTCGCTAAAGCAAACAACCAAATTTACGTTAAATGTGCCGAATAATAGTCCGATTCCACAGCATTTTTTTTTTTATTTATCAACTTGACTACAATTAGTTCATTATAGCGAACGTGCACAGTATTTTTTTTTTTTTTTTTTGCATTCAGGCTAAGCGCAAAGCAGATACTCAAGAGACATTAAACAACAACAAAAACGAAACTAAAAACAGCAACAGAGCCAAGGAAAGAGGCAGCAACTAGAAAAAAATCAAAGCGAATGAAACGAAACAAAAGCAAAGAAAACTCAGACGACCCAACCAAATAAATGGTTGTTGTTGTCCCCCTATAGTTGGACGCGTGTCGTGACACGACACGAACTGTTGAATTAAAAAAAAAAAAAACGATAACATCCTGGTCGATCTGCGGCAAATAAGTAAAGGAATATTCTGGTATTGAATATATGTATGTAACTAGGGGGTTTAATTATGAACAAAAACAAACCAAGTTAAGCTTAAAAAAATGTTAAATGTTTTTCGCTAGGCAACCGAAATCGAGGAAACCACAGAAATATACATATACATATACAAAAATTTAACAAAACTATTCAAATAATTAGCACACAAGGCGCACAAACAGCTTCTCTTCCCTCCCTTCTCCACCCTGTTTTTTATATTTATTTTTGGCAAATTCATTGTTATTTAACTTTTATCTTTTATTCAATTATACGATTTTGGGAAAAAAATATATTTAAAAATAGAAGTGCTACATATAATATTCGATATACAAAATATTCGATAACAAATGCAAATAAATCGATCGATAGTCGATAGTCAATAATAAAGTTATTGTTGTCAATCAGCCAAACAAATTAGAAAAGACACCAGCACAAAGACAAAAAATAAAACGAAGAACAAAAAGCGTTTAAAAGGCAACAGCAACAACAACACGCGCACCCAAATACTGTGGGGAGCAACCTTCGCAGCAGATAGCGGCAACAGAAAAGCCAAAAGAAATCAAAGCAAGCTGTAGAAACTCACACACACACACACACACACACACTCATATATATATTTATGCACAGAGTGTGTGTGTGTGCTAAAAAACGTTGCGCTCGTTGAAATAATCACGTTCCACTTGCAACAAAAAGCAACCATAACAGCAGCAAGCAGCGATGATAGCAAGCAATGTTGTTGTTGTAATACCCTGTAGCCATTGAAAATGTTTAAAAGAGGGTGTATTCGTTTTGTGCAAATGTATGTAACACGCAAGGAAGCAAGCAGTTTCTATCCCTTAATGGATATACATACATACATATGTATGTATTTGTTCTTCACCCGGCGCCTGTCTTCATGAAATAAATGACAATGAGAACTAAAGACACCAAATTTGTTATGTAAGCTCATCTATAGTATACAAAGGTTTTTTTTTTATAGTCCAGGCACAGGGTATCTCCCCGTCGGGCACTCCCGACTAGATCACTCGTTTTGTTAGTGCTCTGTGTGCACCTCTAGAGTCTCTACACAGCCACACGCATACATACACGCATACAAAAACCAAAGCCAGCACATGCCAACGCCAACAACAACAAAAACACAAAACGCAACCAAAACCTTCAGACTTTGCAAACACACACACACACACACACGACGACATTAGCATGTTTATTTGTATGTGTGTGTGCGTATAAATTATTTATAGCCAAGCAAAGTCCAAGAGTTATTAAAACATTTCAATACACACACAGACACAAAATGTTATGAAAGAATTTCTGCAGAAGAAAAAGCCAAAAATACAAACTGTATTTGAGCTGATCTTGAAAAACTGCGTTTATATACACATGCATACATACATACATACATATGCTCGCGTGCAATGCACACACAAGAATTATTGAGTGCGAATCGAAATTGCGCGTGTGTTGGTGTTTATTAGCAGCTATTGTTTTTGTTTTCTTTTATAAATGCAACTCTTATGCTCTTTGAGCTCTCTTGCGCTCACACAAAGCTGCAAGAGTGACGCGTACCCAGCGGGAACAGTGTGCATGCCCGTTGTACATGCCAGTGTATGTATGTACATACATATGTATGTATGTTATGCAGTGCACATGGATAATCTCTAATCTTGTGTGGCTGTCTGCCATTTAATATGCTACTAAAATAAGCATATCACAATAAAAATTGATCGGTTATTGGGTGATCATTAAAATGCACGCTCCATAGGAGACGTTGCAATGGTGTAAATTGCTTGGGTTACTTCTAGGGGGTTAGATATTTGGTCTGTAAATAAATTATTTAAACATTAAGCAGGTATAGCGAGTGTGTTTACGTTTCGACACGCAGCTGGGATTTTTCTTTTTTCTTGATTATTTTATTTTCTTTGCTGTTGCTGCTGGCGTTTGCCGTTAAATAGTGAGGCCCCACAATTTGATTTTTGTTGTTGTTGTTGTTGTTCTTCATATTTTGTGTATTTCTTTTGTTTTGCTTGCTTTTGTTGCTGTCAATTCGCAATTGTATTCGGTGGCTTTGCCATATGTTTGTTACCGTTAACATTGTTACGTTGTATATGAACGTATGCATGTCAAGATTACGGCGAAGTTAACTTCCAACTTACGTCTGACGTACGCCCCCTTTTGATAGCGCGCCCTCTCCAAATGTCATATATCATCGTCTAGCGTCGCTTTGGCTTTCTTTTTGCTGCCGCTGCTGTTGCGCTTCCTCTTTTTCACTTGGCTCAGCGCGCCTGCAAGGAAAGAAAACAAATAAAATGCCGTTACTACACACACATACATTTTAAGCTATTTTTTTTTTTTGCGCGCAGCCAAAAACTTAATTCATAGCAATCGCAGTTTTTCCTTTTAGCTTTTGATTCGCTTCTTCTTTGTAGAGGAGAGTTGTCCGCTGCCGCTGCCGCTGCCGCTGCTGGCGCGATGTCGACGTCGACGTCGACGTCGACGTCTGTTGTTGCTGCCGTTTCGTGTGCTGCGTTTCCGTTTTTGCTTCGTTTTGCTTTGTTTGACATGTTTTCTCCAGCGAGACGCTTGCTTATGTATGTTTGTACGTATGTGCATGTATGTATATGTATGTACAATGCATGTAGTTACATATGTTTGTATGCAAGCATGACATACATACACACATTTGCCTATGCGCTTATTACTTTGAAGTTGTCATGCAGCAGTAGCAATCGATAATTTAATTAAAAGAGAGAGATAGAGAGAGGGAGAAAAACAAGCGCTTAATGCATATGGGAGAAATTTATAAAAGAAAATGGCAATACCCATACACTTATCATATGTACTTAATTACATACGTATTTAGCATATTTACATTTACATATGAACACATACATATTTGCATTGAATAGTTGCAATTGTGTGCAGCGTATCTTGCGTAATTAGTTATCGATTTTCATTTGTTATCGAAACGCTATTTAGAAGTACTTTTGTTTTGCTTAAAGTGCACTTTCGAAGATAAAAAGCAAATGCCTATTCAACCGCTTACTGTTAGACGGAGGAGGCGAGGAGCGCCCCCATTGCGCCCTACTAAAAGACAAATCGCGTTCACTAACACCACAGTCTCTAAGAAAGAGAGGGAGAGAGAGGCGCTCGCTGGCTCGTTCGGTTGTTCGTTCGTGCGCTCGTTCGTTTTGCTCTTTGCACACATTTTGTAACCCATCGCCCCATTTTGCGGCATCGTAATAATTCGCGACTGCGACGACGTTTTTATAGTTTTCTGTTATCTTGTCTGTTGTTGTTTTTGTTGTGGCTGCTGCTGGTGTTGTTGCTGTTTTTGTTGCTCATCTCATCTATTCGGTAACGATTGCACCACAAGCAGCGATTGCCCACTTCACAAATACACACACACACACACACACACACACACACACACACACACACACACTTACACATACAGAGACGGACAGACAATTGTGGGGCGTGTGCCATTTGCATTTGTGTCTGGGCGCGCGCATGTGAACATTTAAAATATCTAGAACAATTAGATTATACAATTACAATTGGACAGGGGGGTTCTTTCTTCATGATTGGAGCTATTGCTTAGTTTTGCACAAATGTAAATACATATGTATGTATATATTTGTATAAAATAGAGGCGCTCGGAAATTAGAATTGTCAGAAATCAAAATTTGCATTTTCAGTGCATTTTCTTTTTATACCGTTTGCAGCGTGCATTATAATTTGCATCATAGAAGGAATCATTGGTACATACATATACATAAATATATATGTATATATTCTTGGTCAGTAACATTTTTTTTGTTTTTGTAATAAAATACTTGGGGCGGGCAAAACCGGATAATATCTGTTATACTCTATGCATACATGTATGTGTGTATGTATTCTTTGTCTTTAACTGACGACACGCGCGCACTTTGCATTTTCGCATAGTTGTTGCTATTTGTAATTACTTATCAGCGAGCACACATATACATACGTACATATTAACAGTTAATAACTGATAAGCGTTCACAGCGCAAAAGAAAAAGTAAAGGAGAGCGTGAGAGCTCTGGCTCTCGCCAGCGAGATAAGCAGCGAACTCTATTGAAGTTAACGGGGCAACCGCAGCGAATTCGCTCTTTAAAGTCGCTTTAAATTCAATTTGCATGGCCAGCAAATCACACGAACCGAAACGAAGCAACAGTAAAAATGGGTATATGAGGAGGCGGCCTATGATGGTAAGCATGTATCTGCTTGAGTTGTCTTTCGACAGGGGGGAACATTGGGTGTTGGCTGCGCCCTCTCCATCCAAATGAAGTTGTCTGTGACATACGCCTCCCGCGGCGCAGAGCGACCCCTACAGCGCCACGTCAAATGCGAATGCCTCGTCCTACATTCGCCACAGCGCCTCCCCCCCCCCCCCCCCCTTCCCGCTTCGACCTCGCTTACACTCCGTTACACCGTTTGCCTCTGTTTTTGCTTCTGCTTCTACTTTGTCGTCGCGGTTTTCCCCCTTTCTTTGCACTTGTCGTTCGATTGTTGTGTCACATTTTTTATTTAACATTTTTAGACTGCTCCACTTGTTCATTTTAATACCCTCTTAAAACGGAGCAAAACAGAGAGTATAAGATACCTAGACGTTTTCGATTCCATTCTCTTTAGATTATATTATATTTTCTGTATGATATACACAGAGTTGGTTTGTTTTCTAATTTCCCATTTCCAGCATTTCATTTTTCAGGCATAATTCTCAATGAATTATAAAGCTAAAGGAACTAAAAGTAAAAGTTTAATATCGATTATCAACACTATTTTAATGGTAATAGGCTATCTTGTGGTCGTCTTTGTTTCGTTTTCTTCGATTTGTTTTCTTTAGAGGTTTCCTATGGCAGATGATGGATTATTTTGTAAATATACGAGCTTAATAGCCTTGAACTCGAAACAATATTCACAAAAGCAGAACGCTAAATGTTAAGCAGGTGGGGTCCAGGTGAAGTGCTGTATATGCCCCAATTTTTATATGACGTGTGTGCGTGTGTAGAAGCATTGTCCCCCCCCCCCCCCCCTCTACCAAACACACAGCGGCATATTTCGCCACAGCGCGGCCACACGGACCATAATCGAAAACGTGCGCAAAACGAAAACACAGATAAGACAAAAGCCAAAACAAAAAGAAAAAGAAAAACCAACAACAGCAAGAGTAGTAAGCAGAGCTTGGCCCCCAGGTTCGCTCAGTCAGTTTGTTATTGAGCAGAGTGGACAATACCGTTTGCTTATCGGTCGCATGCCGTTCCAACATACGCACGCACCCCGCACGCACACTGACGACAATTGTATTAAGTGCATGAGCGCGCGCTCTCACTCTCACACTTTCGGTAAACACTTGGCTGCTGCTTCTTCTTCCCCTTTTTCGCTACTCAATGTCAGCGGCATCCCACAGTATTGATCAAAGCTTTATTACTACTACTACTACTACTACTACTACTAATTGCTGTTAAAGAAGAACTCGAAAAAAGCTATCGCGTGTAAGCTCGCTCTCGAGCGCGTTGATATTGTCAACTCGTGGTGAAAAGCAAAGCTTGATTTGTGCATGTTGTGATCCGCATTGGTTGGTTGTAAGGTTGAAAGAAATGGCATGGCATAAAAAGGCACGCGCTATCTCTCTCTTCCTCTCCCTCTCTTATTTTACATAATATGATGGATAAAGCACTTGAGCATGACAGCGGAGCATACAATTTCCCCCCACAGTAAACTTTTGCAGTTGGCAACTTTTATTTTGGGGTCACTTGTGCAATGAATGCTGCCGCTGCCGCTGCTGCTGCTGCTGCTGCTGCTGCATTTGCTATGGTTTTGCTTTGCCCTCTGCTCGACTTCTGCTTTTGGTCAGTGAGCCGCTGCTTACCCTTTTGCCTGCTGCTGCTGCTTCGCTGTCGTTGCTCTCATTTCTGCCCTCGCCCCCCCAAATTCCCCACTTGCCATAATTTCGAGTTAACGGTACGCGCAACACAGTCAACAGGCAATAATAGCAACAACTAAACTAACATACTTTTTTTTTTGTTGTTGTTTTGCTGCTTCCCAACCCCACGCTCTCGCGGGCTCTCTTTGCTACGTCGCTGTTGCTGTTGTTGTACGCTTTCTGGTTTTGGTTTCTATAAAGCTCTGGAACGCGCGATTTGTTGGCGCTGCTACTGCTTCTTTTTCTTCAGCGTTTCATTGTTCCGTTTCGTGTTTTTTATACCCTTGAAAATTGGTACAAAAAACAAAAAATATGTGACTGTATAATAAAGTTGTGCAAATGCATGTAAATTGTTTGTAGGCGGAGTCTTCGCCTTCCAATAATCAGGCTGATAAGCTTCGTGTTTCTTCCTGCATGTATCATATATGTACATAGGTAGATGTAACCAGGGCTACAAACACAAAATTTGTCGTTGTTTCGATTCGGTTTAAAAGCTTTAAATATTATATTATGATATATTATTTAAAAAAAATAAATCTTATGATCTATATTTTATGCATACATATATTTAAAATATAAACCGTTCAGGTTCGACTGATTTCTGAACAACCGGTTCGGTTCATGGTTTAAAAAAAAATTGATCCGGCTTGCAGCTTTGTACTATACTATAGACATTTTTCGTAACTTGCATTTTCTTAAAAATCGATAAATATTGTTTTTTTGATTTTTTCTCTCATTAGTACAGGGTGTTGAGTAGTCGTCCAAGCTTTACTGGCGCACTGTTATACAGATTCCCATGTACTTTCGCTTTTATTTTTTTCGCACCGTCGCCTGCACCTCCACCCCGAACCCCTTGGGCCCCCTGGCCCGTGCCATTCTTGTCGGCTATTGAGGTGCGTGCGTGTGCGTGTACATGTGTGTGTGTGTATGTTTGTGTGTGTCGCTATGTTTGTTGCTCTTTTCTGCTTTAATAGTGAGCATTGACATGCTCAGCTGCGCATTTTAATGCGTCGCCGTCACCGTCGTCCCACTCTTTACTTTTTTTGTTGATGGCTTTGTCTTCTACCTTCGCTGCTTTAATTCACATTTGTGTTTTTCTTCTTTTCATTTTTTTGCTGTTGCTTCTTCAAACGGTTTGGCATATTGGCTAAATAAAAAAAAGTAGTCGGTATTTGGTTTGGGTGGTTCGTGGCTGTTGATTGGTATAGTGTTGAGGGGGGGGGGGGGAGATGGGGTGGGCTGGCGCAGGGGCGTGTCAAGCGCTTTTATTGAAAGAGAAATTAGCTGAAATTAAGTTCGCTGCTGGCCGCCAGCGCGCGTTTGTTTGTTTGTTTGTTGTAAACGGCTCCAAGCGGCGCACAGTTGGCCCAGTTAATTAAAGTGCGACCCACGGACGGACGACCAGCATACTGGCCTGCAAAGCTGACATCGACACATGCGTACCAATACAGGCATACATTTCTTATATGTATGCATGTGCGTTCATATAGTTTTGGCAATTTTGTAAATGGAAGTTTTTTATGCCCGCACAATTTCAGCAAATTTGGATTCGATTAAACGATTTGTCATCGATATGCTATCGACATATAATATATACTTTTTTCCATTGTTGATTCATATTTTTGTTTTGTTTATTATTGAAATTATTGATATATCTTATTTTTGAAAATGTAATCGATAGGTTTTCTAAAAGTTATCACAATTCACAATTGTGTCTGGGTTATCGATAACATTGATAATGATCGATATGCGATATGGATTCGCTTAGAGCTTACAATTCAGTTTAATCAAAGTTATCGATGCTTGTTATCGCTAACTAATTACGCACTTGTACACACACACGCACACGCATCCATGTGTGTGTGCGTATGTGCTTGTTGATTGTCGCACAGGTTTTTCTCGTATTTAACTTTTTTACCGTTTTTGCCTTTTCATAAAAACTCAACTAACTTTCCCTACCACTTTCTCTCTCTCTCTCTCGCTCTATCTCTTTTGCCACAGAACCGAAAACGGCAGCACGGAATTGGCGCGTGAGAACCTCTTCCAGCCGAACATGGACGATGCCAAGCCAATGAACAACAACAACAACAACAACAACAACAACAACAATAACAACAGGTCGTATGGAGATGTCAATGCTGCTGGTGGCGCCACCAATGGTGGCAACAGCGCACGCACCATTTTCTCCATTGAGAATCATCAGACGCCGCCGCGTCACGGTGCCCCCCTCACGCCCAACTCGAACATCAGCTCCGCCGCCACCAGCTCCGCCTCCGTAAACTCGCTTATGCCCGCTGCTGCCGCCGCCGCTGCCGCTGCCGCTGCCGCCGCCGCCGCCGCCGCCGCCGCCGCTGCTGCTGCTGCTGCTGCTGTGACGTCACGCAAGCGCCAGCTATCGAATAGCAATCTGGTCAACGATCTGGAGATACTCGATCGGGAGCTGAGCGCGATCAATGCACCGATGCCGCTGATCGATCCGGAGATCACACAGGGCGCCGAGCAGCTGGAGAAGGCGGCTCTGTCGGCGTCGAGGAAGCGCTTGCGCAGCAACAGCGAGGACGAGAGCGACCGGCTGGTGCGCGAGGCGCTCTCACAGTTTTATATACCGCCGCAGCGTCTAATTTCGGCGATCGAGGACTGTCCGCTGGATGTTGTGGGGCTCGGTGTGGGCGGCACTGGCGCTGGCGCCGGCAGCAATAGCGAGCAGTGCAACGGCAGCAACAGCAAGCGTGTCAAGCTGAACGCTGGCAGCGGTACGGAGCATTTGGAGCTCGTCAATTTCGATATGAATCAGAATCAAAAGGACTTTGAGGTCATCATGGATGCCCTGCGCCTCGGCACGCCCACGCCCCCAAGCAGCGGCAGCGACTCGTGCGGCCAGGCGGCCATGATGAGCGAATCGGCGAGCGTGTTCCACAATCTGGTTGTCACCTCGCTGGAGACATGAAAGTATCAGTAATGAGGAGCACGCGGGCCAGGGGTCCCCCCGGACAGGTTAAGGAAAGAAGCAGTCGAAGAGAAGAAAACACAATCCACAGGGACAGCAAATTGGCCTGAAAGCAGCAACAAACAAACAAACAAGAACATTTACAATTACACAAGACAAAGAGCAAAGAGTTTTTCTAGGTTTAGTTTAGCGCTAATTAAACTAAGACTTAATCTAAGCTAATGTACTAAATCATACGAGGGACAGGGGAGCCAGGCTAGGGGGATTGGGGGGGGGGGGGGTGGCGTAGCAACAAGTCGGTGTAACATGTGGTCGTGTTTTTTACAGTATTACAAAACATATTTCACGCCGACTTGATGAGCAACAAAACAAATTGTCGCCTGTCTTTTATAAAATGTCTCGCAATTTGTACAAAACTTTTGATTAATCATATTTTGTTTGTTAAAAGAAAAATAAGAAAAAAATAACAGCAAAAATATAATACAACAAAAATCAAAGAATTTGTAGTCAAAAAACAAAAACAAAGCAACAAAAATATATATCAAAAATTTTCAGAGAAGCAGAGAAAGATAGAGAGAGAGAGAGTTGGAGTTAAGCTAGGGTAAGGCGTCAGTTTTAGCTAAATAAAAAAAAACCATATACTAACAAATTCCTGAAGCCGTACGCACGGCTTGTGCCAGCTTTCCTAAAGAAAAAACCAAAAAAAATAAATAAATAAAAAATAGGCCCTAAACCATTTGCGAAATAAACAACACGATCTAACGCTCAGCTCAATACAGTTTCCACATTTTGCACACATTCCAATTTTTCAAAAAATAAAAAATGATAATCAAAATACTCGCCTAGCGTTAATTCGTGCGTTAATTTCAAGCATGGCCCAAACGATTCCACATTGGCACTTCATACAGTTTCGACAATTTTTAATGCTTTAATTAAAAAACAAACAAAAAACTGAAAAAATAGTTCCTGCCGCTTTACCCAAGCCTCGGATTTTATTTTTTATTGCGCTTTGTTTCGTCTAATTTTTTTTTCAATTCAAAGAAAATATTCAAAACCCAAAAAAAAAAAAAAAATTCAAATTTACTAAATGATTTCGTTCTCCTAGTCACAAACATACAAAAAAAAAAAAAAAAACTAAAGAGGACAAAAACTAAAAGAAAACTGACATTTTTGCTATAGATAGGCTGTGGCCCGCCTTAGCCCCTCCCCGCCCCCCAGAGCATTACACTCACGCCGTTAAACCAAACCGTTCATAATATACTAAATATATATAATAAATATATACTAAAAATATATACCAAAATCATAATGGAAAAACCCAAATTCCAATTAGCCAATGCTTAATACTACACACAGGAAACAAAAAGAAGATAAAACCCGATATTAACAGAAACCAAACTGTGATCGTAGGTCACACTGCGCACCTATTAAATTACGAAAAGAAATTTTTTTAAAATTAAAACCAAACTGTTGGCGCTCCTAATGTGAATGCTGTTGCGTGGGTGCGCGGGTTGGGCGGGGCTATTGTCAGGATAACGGTTTCATTTTCCTTTTTATAGAAACAATGTTTTTTGCTAATTTGCTAAAACTTGAAGAAAAAGAAAACAACTCTGTGCACAACAAACAACAACAACAACAACAAGAAATTGTAAACAAACGTGAAGTGGATTATAAAATAGCAATTTAAATATACAAAAAGTGCAATTAGAATTTTTTAAAATATTGACGCAACAAAGCAACAAAAACAAAAAACCAACAAAAGTGCATTCAAGAAAAAAACAAAAAATGAAAGAAAAATAAGTATTTAACTATTAAACAGAAATTTGGCAAACAACAACAAACAATTTAAAGCAAAAAAAAAAACAAAAACAAAAAAAAACAAAAATGAATCAATTTTTTCTTCGAAAAAAATGGCTGTGATAGATTTTTAAGTTTTTGCTTAAGAGTTATTCAAATATAAGTAAAAAAAAAAAGAAACATTAAAAAGAAAACAAACAAAACATATGATCTATGTACATAACATACATACATATATACATATATAGATTATAAAGAGCATTTAGTATTAGTGTTGCGTGGAAGAGAGAGTTGCAAGCGGAGTCCATCGTGAGCGCAGCTTAAGAGAGAGTTTTGCTTGCGCTCGTGCTCTCACTCTCTTGCCTTGCAACTTTCGCTCGCAGCTTTCATTGATTTTATTTCGCATTTCTCTTCTATAAATCGTAAGCTTTCGTTTTGTGTTTCTTTATTCCGTTGTGTTTCTTCTGTATTATTGTATTTGCCTCCTTTTGTTTTCGTTTTCAGTTGCAGCGCCTCAAATAAAATATACAAAAAAAAAAAAAAACAAATATATATATATATATATTTAAAAAAAAAAAAATGAAATTCTCAAACAACAAGAATTGTTGCAACTAAATAATATGTAATTAATTGTATTGTTTAAATACTTTGGCGGCGCTTCGTCCCAAAGAATGTGCTAGGCCTAGTTATACATAAATAATATACATTATACGATTCATTATTATTTTCTAGTATTGTTTTAATTGCCAAAAAAAAAAAAAAAAAAAAAAAATGAAAGATTGAAAGAAAGCAACACAAGTAATGGCAAAAACCCAAGCGCATAGTCTTAAGTGTAAACCTTATCTTGTTAATATCTGGAAAACACATTTGTTTATACTTTAACCTTATGTTTCCTTTAAACTTAAACCTAATATTATTATTATTATTATTTTTCCATTATTATGTATTAATTTTTTTTGTGTTTAACTAGACAAATTTTAGACGTACATAAGAGAGTATATGCATATATCGAGTATATACTCGATATATATATATGCGTATGACAATTATTTCCATTTTAGTTAATATTATTCATATGCCTCAAGCAATTCTACTAAGCGTTACAGAGCTACAAAAATAAATTATATATCAATATATATACAGATATATATAATCGCATTCTTTTTATTTGCATTTTTATTTTATTCTATACATAAATATTTTAGCGTTGGAATCATATTATTTTGTTTATTCTCTTATTTAAATTGAGCGTATTTTGTCTTTGTTCATTGACTCCCTTGGATTTCTTGACAAGAATAATAATTTCTTTGGCATTTAACTAAAAATTACTAGTCTGTACGCGAGTCGAACCCAGTGCCAAGATGTAGAGATGTAACATATGGTTAAATATCAGATTTTTAACTTTTTATTTTCTTTTTTTAAAGCTCAATCCATGCAGCGCTTTCGTCGAAAAAATTCCTAACTGAAAGGCTTTAAAACCAATTTAATGAAGCGATTAATGTGAGGCAGCCCCTTTAAAATTACATTTTTATTATAATGGAATTTATAGCTTGATCAATTGTCAATTGATCGATATATTTCAGAACCAAAAATTGACAAAAGGTGGCAAAATAATTTTCGAATTTATTTTGTCATTAGAACGAGCAGGCAAAAATTGTTTGAATAATCGATAGATTTATAGATATATATAAAATAGTCGGATCAGCTTGTCGATTAATTTTTCAAATTATTTTCCAAATATCGATTGACCGAGAACCCTGCTGCCAAGTTAATGTTATTAGCTGATAAGAACCTTTGGGTGTATCTCTCCGGCCCTATGGGAAACTTTTGTTTTTATTTTAACTGATTAGGAAGGGGTTTTTTTTTAGTTTCACTTTATGCCCAAAACTATTGGATCGAGTATAAGTGCATGCGTTAGCAGCTCTCTGGCAACCTTGTAGCTTGGCTCTGCCATGAGATCATCCAAATGGTAGAGATACAAAATTTCGGTTGCGATTTGCTTAGCTGAACTTTGCGTGAGGTGCGACCTAGCTCAGGGTTATGTCGCATTTTGGGGGTCAAATCTGATTGAAAAACGACAACAACAAAAGGCGAGACGAAGAGTTGGGCGCGCGAGAGCGAGAGAGTGCGAGAAGAGAGACAGAGAGAACAACAATACAAACTGTTCCGTTGACTGACTGCATTTCGCTATTTGGAATGCCAAATTTGAAATTTCAAAGCTGGCGTTTTTTACGTTTTGTTGTTGTTTTTGTTAACAGGTGGGGAGCCGAAGACGGGCATAGGGGGCAAGGGTAGGGGCGTGTTTTGATTCGTGGCCAATGCCGTTGCCGTTCAACGACTCGATGAGCTTGAACCTCATTCGACACGAAATAAGCAAAAAACTAACCGAAAAACAACAGCAGAAATACAAGAGCGTTAACGAAAATAACAACAACAATTGGTTTGAACAAAAAGTGGCTCGTTTTACTCGAGGCATCATCTGTTTTGTATACCCTGTACTCGACAAGGTAGTTGCGGCATGGGTATAATCAAGTTGGTACAAAAAGAAATACATAACTTCTTAAATTACTATTTTGTTCTATGGGAATATTTTTTATAGTTTTTTTCTGATTTTAAGTATTGAGGTATATGATTAAGTGTTCCTTGTCTCCTTGTAAGGCGCACAGACTCAGAGAAAATCTTTTTTACTCAAATTAAGTATAAAAGTCAGTTAACTTGTATTAAAGAACTTCGTTTTTTATCTCGAAATTTAAATACTAGGTTCAAGTACTTGTTTTAGAATGCAAAAAATGTTTCTTAAATTGAATGAAATAATATAAAATACCTGCAATTTGAAGAGGAAAGTCATACTAAAATTTAGAACGGTATTTTTCGCCAAGTGTAAAAATAAATTTAATAATTCCAACTTAAGGGACTGGTCGTCTATAGGGACTATAAGAAAATATGCGATTATTTCGGACTATTAGGCTTCTAAAAAAAAATACCAAATTTAAATGAATCATCTATACATTTAAGTTAATATATTTCATATTTGGTATAGACTTTAGCTAGCTATGTAACCGTCTCGAAAAAGTGTAAGAAACTAAAGAGTTATTGAATAAATAAATATCTCCACACAGTTATTTTTTTATATCAAGAATAGGGTATCCACACCTTCATCAGCTACTGCTTGGTATTTGGGTTCGAGAGCTAGAAAAGAATGTCTGCCAAAATGTATAACATCTCTATAAAAAAGATAAGCTTCCACATAGGTTTCTTCCTTTTGACACTTTGTAGAGTTGTAAACTAAAGTTTTCTTTGTTTAAATTTATATTCATTTAATTGTTTATATACACAAATTCAGTGAAACTGGGTTGCTTTACTTTCAATACTGTTTGTCACAAATACACAAACACACACACACACACACACACACACTAAGTAATACCTCTTAATCTATGGACCAGTTTTATGACACGTTCTCTGCGTAGATTTACTTGAGTTATATTAAGTAAGCTGAGAAACAAACCAATTGAATAAACAAACACACAAAACACACATTTTGTGCAGGCTGAAATGCTTTTATATCGATATCGATAACGACAGCGATAGCGATAACGATAACGTTACTATATTAATGTTCGTTTGTAGACGGAAACTTTTTCGTTTCTTTTTTTCTCGTTCACTTCGATCAGTAATTACGATGATTTAACCTAATGCTTAGATACATAGAGATATATAATTGTAGATGTTAGCTAATATGGATTATACATAACGATTGAAATTAAGGATACATAAGTGCTTTTTAATGGAATATATAGACCGCAAAAGAGAATAATGAACAAAACAATATAGTAATAAATATTTGTAAAATAGTAAAAACAAAATTAAATACCGAAATGAACAAGGACAAACATAAACTATATATACAACATACAAAACATATATACACCATATATATAATTGTACGTATTTATTATGAGTTGCTTTTTAGTGTGATAATTCTTAGTAAAACGACATAAGAAAATTTGCGAAAATAAAATTGATAAGAAACAAAATGAGTTGTCGCTAAAAATATATTTTGTGGGCATGGTGGTTAAAAATGAACAATTAAAAGAAAGGTAAATCTAAATACTCTCATTTCAACAAATATAAGAATTTTTGTTTGAATTTTGGGAAATATGTTAAACCAAGGATCAACCAATAGTTCACGAACCGAACCTTACAGCGAGGCATTGCTTAAAAGCGTGAACCACAACACGAACCATTTTTTGGTTTGGGTCTACAGTCATAATAAATACTAATCAAATACCTACGTGTATTGTATATATAAACGAACATTTGAAACATATTTTAATAAGTGTTTAATTAATAATATACATATACATATATTATACATGATAAAATACACCAATAACAAAACACGAATAGTTATCTACGGAGTGCTAGATTATATGCCCTTGCAGACTTAAAGCATATATTACAAAGGATATATGTTATGTATATATATACTATATATTTATTGGAATTGAGCTCATTATTGTTTAGTTCGATTCAGATAGGGGGGAAACCAAATAGGGGGTTTCTTTTTATACATTTAAATTTTCAACCGATGGCTCATGTGGAGATTATATGATATAATAGTAGCCTGATGTTGAGATCAGATTTTGCATTTTGAGTTTGACTTTACCGAGTAGAATACGCAAAAAGATATATTTTATATATGTATATTTTTTGCGTATCCTATATACAGCTGTTGACAACTAATTGTATATTTATAACTATACTATAATAATAATAATAATAATAATATATATAAATATATATTGATCCGATGAGGTCTACTTTGATTCAAGTTTCATGACGTGCGAACTAACAGACTCAGCTGTAGATACTGATCAGGAATATATATGGATTCAAACAACCTCTGCAAGGGTATATAAGCTACTCATAGTTGACAGAACTTATCGTATTGATCACAAAATTAATCGAACTTAAAAAGAAACATTAAAGGTAGTGGCTAAAGCGCTCCATATACAGTTTTAAAAATCATCAGCTGAAGCTTCATCTATAAGTTAAAAACAAAAGAATTATAGTTGAGCACATAGCATCGAGGCATATAGACCAGACTTACGCTAGCTTTTGGTCGTCTGGCTTATCGAATAAGCCCATATCGGCTTCATAGAGAATCCGATTAAATTGGAATTGTATGGCGTTACGGGCGTGCGACGGATATTTCTTCAGTTTACACTCCAAATATTTAACATATAATGCAATATCTTCGCTGTCTGACACTGTCGGACTATCGGCACTGTGGAGATCATCTTTGCAAATGGGATTCTGATTGATCGTATTGTTGCTCTCCTCCATGATGATCAAACGTTTCGATGGCTCAAATTCAGCGCGAAATTCTTGGAATGCCGACTGATAGACACGCTTCCTTGAATCCACAGCAATAAATTCATTTTCGCTGTCGTTCAAATCGTTCGAGATGGAAATATCGCTGTGTTCCGAATTGTCGCATGTACTGGAATTTGTGCTTAACTGCAAAGATCCCAAAAAGTGATCAAAATTGTTAAACATTTAAACAATGAGAAAAATATATATCCAATATTGCATATACATACATATTTTAAATGCAAATACACATATTAAAGAAGAGCAAACTATTACCAAATATTGCATCAAAAATGAAAATCGGTTCAGTTTTTACAGTTATTGAACTTATTATATATATATCCTAGAGCTTTACATGTCAAAATTTTTTTTTTTTTAATTTTGCATGATTTTTGGCACAAACTTTTACCCGCTCAGAATCAGTTTTAATCAATCGATTAAAAATATAAATTTGCAATTCTAACTTTTGAAAGGGTAATTTAGTAGGGTGTAAACGACTTCATTTTTTTTTTTACAAAAAATTTTAATTTCAGTATTGTATAAATTTGAAATGTAGAATTAATCCAGAGCACAAACCATGGCCAAAATACCATCAAATTTGCTGTTTATTTTTGACAAAATTATGCACAAGTTTGGTCTATCTAGCTTTAAAGCTGAGGTTGATATGTATGTACATATATAGATATAGTATATAGATTTACCAGCGTTGCCACGACCCTATTGGCCGTAGCCAATAATTCTTAACGAATATATACATATGTAGATGCACATACATATGTATATACCAAGTTTCAAGTCTGCGTTCATACGGACGGATGAACGGACAGCAAGGCGGACATTGCACAAACGGAATATACTCTTTTCACTTCGTGAAACAGAATAAAAATATAAATGATGAAATAATAATTAACAATAACGCATTCGCAGCATGTTAACATTCCAATTTACATACATACACATAATGGAAGTAACTTTATGTTTGTATGTGTTCACACACACATACACAGAATTTTAACATGCGATCGTACGCGAGATTTGCTCAGCTCTCAAGCTCACCTCGTACGGCTCTCTCTCTCTCTCTCTCTCTCTATTCCACGCTCTCTATTGTTTTCTGTTCGTATTACCTTTTGCTGACTGTCAGCGTCGGCTTTGGCTGGATTCAGCAGGAAGGCCATATGGCTGGCCCACCAGCGGGGATTTGCGACGCCCTTGCGATACTGCGATCTGTAGACGGCAATTAGCGAATTCATTTTTTTCTTCACAGCTCGCAAACTCAGTCGCATCACAGTCGCCATCGCCTTCCACGCATCGTGCCGGGCATTGCGATGCATGAAGCCGCGATTATTTGGATTCCAAAGCACATTCTGCGCCTCGTACGCCTTGATGAGTTTAACGGTGTTCTCTTCGTCCCACACAATCGCTGGCTCCGGCAAAGTCTGTGCGTCCATCTGCACACAAAGGGCAACAACGAAACCAGACAGTAGTTGTATTGTTCCAGAGCGCTAGAAAAAGTTCAGAACGAGCGCAACAGACAGGAGCAACGGCATCCACCCGACTCAAGCAGAGAATATAAACTGACAAAAAAAAAATCACATACACATACGCATGGGGTAGTTTCGGGACGCGGCATTCCCGTCACGCAACTGAGAGCCAAAGAGCGCACTCAAGAGCGCCGCCTGCTGTCGTGCGCTGCGCTCGTTTCACCGACACACACGAACAAAGCGCAGTTGAAAAGTGGATGAGCGAGAGAGAGATAGAGAAAGGGAGAGCGGGCACTAACTTATCTGGCTGTTGTAGTTGCCCGCTAACGGCGCTCTGAGCTCAGTTTACCCTTCATTAGATGAACCAAAGAGAGCGCAAAGTTGAATAACCACAGTGATGTGTGTAAATAAAATGAGTGCATTGCTTTGTGAGTGATAAGTTAAATAAACGGTTCTTCAATGCGAATGAGCACGATATTTGTAATGAAATCTATGGAATCTTAAGTTCCTTATCTCTGCTATGATCCAACCCGTGTCAGTTACAGTTAAGTTTAAAAAGTATTAACAACTTATTTTCATATTTTTTGGACTCTGTAACAGTTTATTCAGTTTTATTGCGTTGTCAACCTCTTTCAATATGCCGAGCCTTGACTGCAAGGCGCCCGTGTGAAGACGCTATTGCAGCTAAACAGATAATTGGTGGGACAAGCCGGTGCTGGTATGGAAGAGCTTCCGTAGCCACCTGATGGGCGTCCATAGCCTGCGGTCTGCGTCGAGGTCAACATGGGATTAAACATGCGTGCCGAATAGCCAGAATATTTCGGTGCTGAATATGCCGCTGCCGGAGGAGCTGCATATACGGGTGCTTTTGGCGCTGAATAACTTGGGGCAGCAGGTGCTGAATAACTAGGAGCAGCAGGAGCTGAATACACAGGAGCCTTGGGTGCTGAATAACTTGGTGCGGCCGGGGCTGAATAGCTTGGAGCTGCAGGTGCTGAATAACTTGGGGCGGCCGGGGCTGAATAGCTTGGAGCCGCAGGTGCTGAATAACTTGGAGCTGCAGGTGCTGAATAACTTGGGGCGGCAGGTGCTGAATAGCTTGGTGCGGCAGGTGCTGAATATGAAGGACCCTTGGGGGCCGAGTAGCTTGGTGCGGCAGGTGCTGAATAGCTTGGAGCCGCAGGTGCTGAATAACTTGGAGCTGCAGGTGCTGAATAGCTTGGAGCTGCAGGTGCTGAATAACTTGGGGCGGCCGGAGCTGAATAGCTTGGATCGGATGGTGCTGAATATGAAGGACCCTTGGGGGCAGAGTAGCTTGGTGCGGCCGGGGCTGAATAGCTTGGAGCCGCAGGTGCTGAATAACTTGGTGCGGCAGGTGCTGAGTAGCTTGGAGCTGCAGGTGCTGAATAACTTGGTGCGGCAGGTGCTGAATATGAAGGACCCTTGGGGGCCGAGTAGCTTGGTGCGGCAGGTGCTGAATAGCTTGGAGCCGCAGGTGCTGAATAACTTGGAGCTGCAGGTGCTGAATAGCTTGGAGCTGCAGGTGCTGAATAGCTTGGAGCTGCAGGTGCTGAATAGCTTGGAGCTGCAGGTGCTGAATAGCTTGGAGCTGCAGGTGCTGAATAACTTGGGGCGGCCGGAGCTGAATAGCTTGGAGCGGCTGGTGCTGAATATGAAGGACCCTTGGGGGCAGAGTAGCTTGGTGCGGCCGGGGCTGAATAGCTTGGAGCCGCAGGTGCTGAATAACTTGGAGCCGCAGGTGCTGAATAGCTTGGAGCTGCAGGTGCTGAATAACTTGGTGCGGCAGGTGCTGAATATGAAGGACCCTTGGGGGCCGAGTAGCTTGGTGCGGCAGGTGCTGAATAGCTTGGAGCCGCAGGTGCTGAATAACTTGGAGCTGCAGGTGCTGAATAGCTTGGAGCTGCAGGTGCTGAATAGCTTGGAGCTGCAGGTGCTGAATAGCTTGGAGCTGCAGGTGCTGAATAGCTTGGAGCTGCAGGTGCTGAATAACTTGGGGCGGCCGGAGCTGAATAGCTTGGAGCGGCTGGTGCTGAATATGAAGGACCCTTGGGGGCAGAGTAGCTTGGTGCGGCAGGTGCTGAATAGCTTGGAGCTGCAGGTGCTGAATAACTTGGTGCTGAATAACTTGGAGCGGCAGGAGCTGAATATGCAGGAGCCTTGGGTGCTGAATAGCTCGGAGCTGGTGCTGAGTAGCTCGACTGAGAGTTGTAGATAACTGGTGGTCCGTAGGCCTGTGGCGGAATGCCGTGGAATGAGCGGGAGAAGCGTTCGTCTATTTGCTCCTCCGGGATGTTGAAGTCCTCGAACTCCTCATTGCTGGCGGCGCGACGCTCGGCGGGAGCTAAGGTCACCAGGCAGGCGATGGCCAATAACGGTAAAAGGCGCGCTCCGTACATGCTCGACGTTCGATCTGTTCGTAATAATCAACTGTGCGCCATTGAGCTAATCTTTTATGAGCTCGGAAAACCGAGATCAGCAAAAAAACCCAAACGAAATTGCGCAAAGAAAAACGTTGTTCTTCGGTTCATTTTCGCTTGTCTCAATCAATTGTCGTGCTACCTTTTTTTGTATATATTCGATTGAGTCGGCGTTGCTGTGTTGAAATCGCAAGTGCTCCACTTCTGTGCACCCAAAGAAAGTGGCCCTTCCGAGACTTCTTGATTTTGAGATACACTTACGCTGGCATTACAATCGGAAAAAGTGCTTGCCCGGGCAAAACAAACGACGAGAATCACAAAGTCGATAAATATATTATACGTTCAATAGACAGTTTGCCATATGTAGAGTATGGTAATTATATATTTTGACATATGTCAGCATATGGAGCGAAGGTACGGACTGTGCTGCGACGGGTGATGTAGGTCGAATATCTGTAATGATTGAAATCTATGCTGATTAAGCAGTATGTCCAGTATGTGGCACACATAAATTGCTATTGGCTTGGCTTTATACGCGGGCGAAATGTTGCATATGCAAAATATACTTATAAAAAAGTGCTCTGGTTGGCAGTGCCAGACTTGCAGTTATCCTGTACCCAATCAGTATAAAAATAACATGTTATATAAGATTTGAGCCGAACAATATTAAAAAACAATTGAAATGACTAAAATGTCATCAAACTTAAAAATCAGTTCAGTTTTGACAAAGTTATGGGAGGTTGAAATATCAAGAGCTTTGCATGTTAACATTTTTTGTAAATTTTGGCATAATTTTTGACAACAAATTGTAGCTCCTCAGAAACGATTTTAATGATGATATTTTTACTAAATGTGACAAGCAAAATGGATTAAAAATGTGAATTTGCATTTCTAAATTTTGAAAAAAAAAAATGATTTTGTTGGTCAAATATTTATAAAAAATTTTAAATAATTCAATTATTTTAACTGCAAAATTAATCTGGAAGACAAATGACAACCAAAATGCCATTAAATATGAAAATCGGATCAGTTTTGACTAAGTTATGGACATTTTTGGTTTATCCAGCATTAAAACTGACTATTATTATTTTTATTATTATTTTTTGTAATATTTTTATTTTTACTAATTTTAAATATAAAAATACAGTCGTAAATAGAATCGTAAAAGATTTCACGAGTAGCTATAAAATATAGTTTGCAACATAATTAAAAAGTATTGGTTTCCTACGGTGCATAGAGATGGCATAAAAAGGTCTTACTCAAAACCCAATTGTTCAGATTTAGAAAATACACATGGAAACAGTTTTAAGTATTTTATTTACATATGTACTTATTTTACACACCTGATCCGGGCAATAGCCACCGTCATCAATAATTTTCGCTAACACTTTGAAATCATTTTTAGCGGCTCTTTCATCTGGGGATCCTGCTTCGCCCGATATCTTCAGATTGTGAAGTGCGTGTCGTTGTATAAACCCGGCTAACCAGCCATTGCTCGCTGAAAATTTCGGGGTTGAAATGGGAGGCGATGACCAAGATGGCTCTAAATCCTTCAGCTGATTAAAAAACCATATAGCTTTCTCTTTAATTAATTCTCCGTCAACGGGTATTCGTTTTTGAGTTAATTCTTGAATCGACAATATGAGCGCCTTTTTCGTTTTCTCAATCAAAATGTGTCTTGAATACGATGCTCGTTTAGCGCTTTCATTTGTGGCACAATTACTAGATATATTTATTTCACCCGCACGTTTTTCTATGCCTCTAATGGTGGATTCACCTAATCCAAATTCTTTACCAAGAGCTGTGGATCCCTCACCTTCGGCTATTCGTTTTAAAATTTTTGTCTTGGTTTCTAAGGAAATAACTTTCCTCCTGACTTTCTTGTTGCACTTATTCATTTTGTCTAAAAATAAAATGAAAATCGTGTAAATTTTATACTTAAATAGGAAATGTAACAAATTTACCTTCAATTTACGGTTTGAAGTATGCTAATATTAGATTTTAAAATTCAAACACATGTTATACATTTTTTTGATTCACTGTACTTCAGTGAGAGGGCCGCTCTAGCTTGCGCAGATAAGAGAGTAATCAAAAAATGCAACTCTTTGCTCTCTTCAGGTAAATTTCTACCTACTCATTAAAACGAACAAAATGTGATAGGATATATATCAAGAATCAAAAAAAATAAATAAATGGCCGATAGCTTCGTCAATTATGTTCCATTTTCATTGATGAAATGTTCAAATACCGCACAAAAAAAATCGCACATAAACAGGTTTGTCTGCATATAAGTTTATATAAACTACATTAAAGCTTTGGCTATGTTAGTTAACACCCCAGTGCACTGTTAGCAGCTAGCGCCATCTGTCGTCTTTGCGATACACTGAAAACAGCTGTGCATGCTACTTTATCGATAATTCCTCAATAATATCGACATCTGGCGTTTACTTCCAAATCAACACGTCAACGTTTTCTTCTTCTTCATCAACGTTGCCCCCAACACCTGAACAGCGGCGGCTATTTAGCTGGGCTAGCGAGTTTTCATTAATGTTAATTGCAAAGTTTTTCACTGAAATTCAACGTGTCCAGAACTGATAATAGCAATAACAGCTGCAGGCGGTGGCCTCAACCAAGGAATTAACAAGCAAACAACACGTAAGTTAACACAAATCAGGGGCGTCAAGGGGTTGGCCAGCCAGCCAGCCAGCTGCTTGCGTTGGCAGAAAACCGAAACGAAATTTGGCGAGAGCATAAGGAAGCGGCCAAGAGGTTATTGCTCTCGTGCCCAACTAACTGACTTATGTTCAGCATCTGTGTGTATTCTCTATATATATATATATGTGTGTATATGTATGTCATTTCGAACAGTGACTGCAATATGGTGTCTAACCAAAGACGCAGCTGGATGTCGCCGGTGCCGCTGCTGCTGCTGCTGTGCATCATGGCATTCAATGTACAGCGGAGCGATGCGGCCGCTGTGATGTCCGTCGACTTGGGCACCGAATGGATGAAAGTGGGCGTCGTGTCGCCGGGCGTGCCAATGGAAATCGCCCTGAATCGCGAATCCAAACGCAAAACGCCGGCCATACTCGCGTTCCGCGACAATGTGCGCACCTTCGGCGAGGACGCGCAAACGATTGGCATCCGCGAACCGTCGGCGGCCTACGGCTACCTACTGGATCTGCTGGGCAAGACCATTGATAATCCCATTGTTGATCTGTACAGGTGAGTGTGTGTGCGTGTGCGTGTGCGTGTGTGTGTGTGTGTGTGTCCGTGTGCTTGTGCTTGTATGTGGGGCAGGCCGAGCGTGTGTGGGCCACGTCATGTTAAGTTGGACAGTGCACTGTAAACTTCAATTGTTAACAGCTGCTTGGCACACTGCTATTTCAACTAATCTGTTAATATTTGCATTTGACTGTAAATCAGAATAGAGAAAAGAGGACACGATAAAGCTAGGAAGCTGCTTCCCTGTTACTTTTATTATTACTGCATTAATATTAAGATTAATATAAGTGCATTATTATAATTAATATTAGTATTATATTAACTATTATTATCCAGCAACCCGCATCCTCGTTCCATTCCGTTGCCTGAATTACATATGTATGTCTTATATACATATGTCTTACATTGTTTTTTTTTTTTTTTCTAAAAAACTAACAATTGATGCGAATGTAAATTTCGGGGCCCAAAATTTCGACTCAATTTTAAAAAATCCTTTTCCGATAATTGCTGCACCTAGAAAAGTAAATTATTATTACTTAAAGTACAGGATATAGTTATAACTATCAACTTAAGTAATTATAATTAGCACTGGCTGCTCGGAAAATAGGTGAAATGCTGTTGACGCGTAATACCAGCTACCAGACCGAAAGAATCATATCCGCCCCCATCTCCGGCCAAGTCTGAAACTATGTAAGCTAAAAACTGCGAATTTTAATTATAAATTCTCTTAAACCATATCGATTTTAAGAGAAGGTTTTTTAACATATCTCCGAGACTATAATTATATGTTTTTTGATACTCACTTTATGCATGAATGAATTTGTTCGAGCAGCTCAGCAGCTGAGAACAGGGTATCTGCTGGTCGGACACGCCCGACTCGAGCACTCTTACCTGCTGCGATTAACTGGCTTACCCAATTCACAGAGAACGCTTTCCGTACTACACCATCGTGGGCGATAAGGAGCGCAACACGGTCGTGTTCAAGAAGAGCGACACCGAGGAGTTCAGCGTGGAGGAGCTAATTGCCCAAATGCTGGGCAAGGCCAAGGAGTACGCGCAGGAGTCCACGCAGCAGGTGATCACCGAGTGTGTGTTGACCGTGCCCGGCTACTTTGGGCAGGCGGAGCGCGAGGCCCTGTTGGTGGCAGCGCAATTGGCCAATCTGAAGGTGCTCCAGCTGATCAATGACTACGCGGCCGTCGCGCTCAACTACGGCGTATTCCATCGTGGCGAGATCAACGAGACGGCACAGTACTTCCTCTTCTATGACATGGGCGCCTACAAGACGTCCGCTGCGGTGGTCAGCTATCAGCTGGTCAAGGACAAACAGACCAAGGAAACAAATCCCGTTGTCCAGGTGCTCGGCGTCGGCTACGATCGTACGCTGGGCGGCCTGGAGATACAGCTGCGACTGCGCGATTATCTGGCCAAGGAGTTCAATGCGCTAAAGAAGACCAAAACCGATGTGACCGGCAGTCCCCGGGCGCTGGCCAAACTGTTCAAGGAGGCGGGTCGCTTGAAGAACGTCCTGTCGGCCAACAACGATCACTACGCCCAGATCGAGAATCTGCTGGAGGATCATGACTTTAAGCTGCAGGTGTCGCGCGAGAAACTGGAGGAGCTGTGCGCCGATCTGTGGCCACGCACCACCAAGCCGCTGGAGCAGGCGCTGGCCACATCCAATCTGTCGCTGGACGTGATCAATCAGGTGATACTGTTTGGCGGCGGCACCCGTGTGCCCCGCGTGCAGGAGACAATCAAGGCGCTGATCAAGCAGGAGCTGGGCAAAAATCTGAATGCCGATGAATCGGCCACCATGGGCGCCGTCTACAAGGCGGCCGACTTGTCCAGCGGCTTCAAGGTGAAAAAGTTTGTGGTCAAGGATGCGGTGCTGTTCCCCCTGCAGGTGTCCTTCGAGCGTGATCCCGGCGATGGTGCTGCCGTCAAGCAGGTGAAGCGCGCCCTGTTCGCACTGATGAATCCCTATCCACAGAAGAAGGTCATCACCTTCAACAAGCACACGGACGACTTTGAGTTCTATGTGAACTACGGCGATTTGGCTGGCTACAGCCAGGCGGAGATTACGGCCATTGGTAGCCTGAACGTAACGCGCGTCCAACTGCAGCAGGTCAAGGAGCTGCTGGAGAAATCGAAAAAGGATCAGGTCGACAATAAGGGCATCAAGGCGTACTTCTATCTGGATGATTCCGGCATCTTCCGCTGCACCGGCGTCGAGTACGTTTACGAGAAGCAAAAGGTCGAGGAGGAACTGGACGAGGATAGCACACTGGCCAAACTGGGCAGCACCATCAGCAAGCTCTTCACCAAGGACACCGAAAAGCCAGCCGGCGATGACCCCGATACGCCAACGACTAACGAACAGGAGCCCCACGAAGAGCCAGCCGAAGCCAAGTCCGAGGAGGACGCCAAGAAAGCCAGCGATGGCGCCGATCCGGCCGCCAACAAAGCCGCCGACGATGAGCCCAAATCCGAGGCCAAGAACGAGACCGTCAAACTGGTCACCATCAAATCGCCCGTGGCCCACAAGACAGAGCTGCGCTTCACGCCGCCACTGAGCGGCGCCGGCTACGATGGCGCCCAGGCGAAACTGCAGGCCATCAACAAGGTGGAGGAGCAGCGCGTGCGCCTGGAGTCCGCATTCAATTCGCTCGAGTCGCACATCATTGAGGTGCAGCAGAAGCTGGACGAGCAGCCATATGCGGACTGTGCCACCGCCGATGAGAAGGCCAAACTGTTGGCCGAGTGCAGCAAGCTGTCCGAGTGGCTGTACGAGGATGTCGAGAACCCCAAGCCGGAGATGTACGAGGAGAAGTTGACGCAGCTGAAGAAGCTATCGAACGTATTCCTGGCACGCCACTGGGAGCACGAGGAGCGGCCCGATGCCATCAAGGCGCTGAAGGGCATGATCGATGGTGCCGAGAAATTTTTGATTTCCGCACGCAATCTCACCAAGGAGACGAATCCCGAGAAGGATGTCTACACCCAGGTGGAGATCGATACCCTCAGCAAGGTGATCGATGAGACGGCCGCATGGCTGAAGACCGAGACTGCGGCACAGAAGAAGCTCAGTCGCAGTGCCGATTTGCGGTTAACCGTTAAGGATATAACCGATAAGATGAGTCTACTCGATCGCGAGGTCAAGTATCTGGTGAACAAGATCAAGATCTGGAAGCCCAAGGTGAAGCCCGACAAGGAGAAGAAGCCCAAAGAGACTGAAGCCGGCGATGATGCGGCTGCCACGGCCCCAGGCAGCGGCAGCGGCGACAACAATGCGGACGACGACAACGATGCCAAGGATAATAATGCCGAGCAGGCCGAGGCACCCAACACCGACAAGAAGCAGGAGGAGAAGGTCACGGCCACGCCCACAGCTGAGGCAAATACGCCACATGGCGAACTCTAAATGACATCACTAGAATATCACCAGTAGGAGAAAGAAAGCGAAAGAGAGCGAGAGAGCAAGAGAGCTAGAGAGAGGGAGCGTGCGTAAGGGAGATAGAAAGAGTTGGAGCTAGGGCCGCACTGAACGCAGGACGATATAAACACAATGTGCATGCTGGCGTGAGGGGGGAAGTGTTGTGCCTGGCCAGACAGTTTAAGGGGGGATAGCTGTGAAATCGATTGCACACGTGATAAAAATGATAAGCGAGTAATCAATGGAACTGTTAGCAAGTGCTGGCTTGGGGGCAGGGGGGCTCTCCAAAGCGACAAAAAGAAAAGAAGAGAACACAATAACGGAACAGCGTTCAATGTATTTTTTTTTTTTTTTGTAAATGATCATTTTGTTCAAACTAGCTAATGGCGGGGTTAAATTATGCTACTTTAATTTAAAAACTAAAACTAAAGAAATTAAATGAAATGTATAAATTCAATTTTCATTCCGTCGTGCTTTAAGTTCTTCATTCTATATGCCTGGATATATTATCTAACTTAATAAAAAAAAAATATATAACAATTTAAAAATAAATAAAAGACTTGGAAGTACTCAAACTCGCGTCACACATACATATAAATATTATATTTATCAATATTTATGTGCTCCCATCCCCAAACAAAACTATAAAATAAATGTATCGTTAAAAATCAAATGAAAAAATACTGGGAAACAAGCTCAAAATAAAATTTGAAATAAATATAATGTATTTAAAAGGATTTTTTATAATTGCGCTTATAATGAAATACAATTTTTTGTATACGTGTGTGTTTGGTGAATTCTTTCAATTTTGCCATTTAAATTTCACCGTAAATTCAAAATACCCATTTACGTGATTGCACACACACACGCACATGTCCAGGAAGTAGCACCAGCTGATGCTGGTGTGCCAAATTCCGATGCCTAATATCGATAACGATTGTGACGCGCGCAACAATGCGTTAGCAGCACTTATCGATATTTTTAAAAGTTTTGCCACAAGTGCGCTTACACAGTAACTATAAAAACTACTTTATAAAAAATATTACTATATTTTCATTGGCGTTTCTGCCGTTTTGGTAACAAAAAATAAAAAAACGATGGTTCGCTAAGAATACCATTGTGGTATTATTATTGGAGCTCATTTGATAAACGCATCTGGTCACACAGTTTAAGCAAGAAATATCGTCAGACGTTCGCGGAAGACGATGTACATAGATTATAATTCCGGAGACTCTTTACACGCCTACGTGATTACTAAGATTCGGGAGCATATTGTAGTTAAAATCCTTTTATTTAAGTTTAAAAGTGTGAACTGCAGCGTTAACTAACTAGAACTCTCTAACGCCCATAAACTTAAGCCTTAAGCAACAAGAACAAGAATAACAAAAAGGCAATTCGCGTCCACACAAATACAAGTACAATAACACAAAAAGCCATTGCTACAAAAAATATGGCGAAGGCGAATTAGTGCAATCTTGCAAACTTTCAAATACATTCAAAGTTAAATATACATGTATATATGTCCATATATATATACTATATACTGTGCACAGGTAAATGCCTGCATTGTGTAAATGTATGAATGTGTTTGCATACCATACATTGCACATATATTTATATGTGTGTTTGTGATATTTCTGTAATGTTTGGGAGTGTAATGAAAACATGTGTATGTATGCTCACACATAGATGCATACTTACGCACAATCGTACGTAGATATGTATTGTACATGGCAAGCAATTGATTTTTAAAGAAAAAAAGTCGTATAGCCGCAGCGGCCATTTCTCGATAGTAAATAAATGTAAATTTAGCCGAAAACAGCGACGAATACATCTGTTGCGGTGGGGGGGGCCGATTACCAATATTCGTATTAGTTTTTACATTAACGTTTACATACGCATACATATGTACGTATTTTCATGCACATGCCTGTGTGTGCGTGCGATAGTGCGAATTTCCTTTCGATAGCAACGTAAGCGCACCGATAACTTCTTTCGATTGTCATTGTTGCTCCGCTGACTGATTCTGTTGCGGCCGCCGCTTTCGGCTCGTACAATCATATATATGTGTGTGTGAGTCGCTTGCACAGCGACGGCGCCTGTCTGGCGAAAGTGATTTTTCAGTAAAATTTCGCAGCTTCAGCTTGACGGACGGTCGGACGTGGAGTGGAGTGGAGTGCAGTGCAGGTCGATCGGTCCGGTGGAGCCAAATTGACGATGTCGTAAAGGTGCCAAGCGGCCGTGCGACAGACTTGTTTCTTTTTATTAATGTATGTGTATGTGCATGTGTGTGTGTGTGTGTGTGTGTGTGTGTGTGTGTGTGTGTGTGTGTGTTTATTGTTAGCTTTACAATTTACTGTGCACTTGCCCGTGTTGCTCTTATTATTATTTGTTGGCTACATTCATATAGAACTTATTGCGAACGTGTTCACACTGCGAATGTGCGTCTGTGTACCGTCTGCGTACGTGTGTGTGTGTGTTAGGTATACGCAAACAAAGGAGCTCTGCGTTTTCATTGCCCATCTCTTTCTGTTTTGAATGTGTAAAGTGCAGGACAAGGTAAATTGAATAAAACAAAGTGCAGCATGGCGGCGGCTCAAGCAGAGAGGCAACAGTAAAAAGTCAATTTGTGTGCATACATGCATACACACCTCTATACTTGTATATGCACAGTAGACATAAACATTAAAAATTATTAAAGTCATTACCATTGCGTTATATATGTATATATATGTGGATGTATGCGTGCGAACGTTTGGGGACGTACGTTTTACGTCTTCAGCCAGTCAGTCCAGCAGCTGGTAGGCAACACTGGCTTTGAGGGCTCTCTTCGCTCTCTTCACAGCTGCCCGCAGCCAAAGTGAGCGTAAGCTTCAATTCGTGCACAGTGGCGCCAGGAGCGCCAAAAAATGAAAGCACAGCATTTGAATTGTTATCTCACACAGATGTTGAGCCAACATGCGTATGCACATACATATACTAACTTTGGCATGGTGAAAATCACTTTCATTCTACTATGCGCTGCCGCAGCTGTTCTGAACAGCAGCTTTAGTAAACTGCTTTTTTGTTCGATTCTATGTATTTGCACACGCACACTAAGAAAAGTCATTGGCTTTAATTGTTCAAAAATATAAGTTTAAATTTTCGGTTTTAATTCAAATTTAAAATTTGGGGTATAGGTATACCATGCAAAATCTAAATCATATGATGTGTGTGTTCGAACAAACATAATTAAAATGAAAAAATATCAAATAAAAAATTGTTTGCCAAACAAATTATTCACAGACATACGAAAATTATATGCGTAAAAGCTGACGCAGTAAATTAGAATCAAGAGAAACAAGCAGCCGTGGTAAAAGTTGTATTTAGTTTATTTTGTTTTGAATTACTTTTTTTTTCCGTTTGCGTTTGTACCTGTTTAAAATAGTTTCGCGTTTGCTGGTAAAATAAATTTGCATAAGAGTATGTATGCATGTTTTTTTTTTTTTTGAGTGAGTGTGTATGTTTGTTGTTTTGTTTCCAACGATTGAACCTGAAACACGTGCTTATATCGTTATCGTTTTTAAATATTTAGAGTGAAGCCAATCAAAGGACCCCAAGAGCGAGCGAGCGAGCGAGAGAGAGAAAGAGAGAGAGGACATTGTTCAAAGTCATCGCGCTAGCTAAACGAAAAGACGCCACAAAGCGAAAAACGGCAAGGAGAGCTAAAGCGTCGGTCGAGTGACAAAAAAGCTGAGCGCATGCTGTGTGGGGGGCGGCGCTGTGGTGGATTACAGTAAAGTGCAGCAAGCATAAATACGAACAACAACAACAATTGCGAGCAGCCAACAAAAATATATTAAAGAACGCGTGCGTGGGTAGCCGATGTCGAAGATGTTGATAATTTAGCTGCCTGCTACTGCTGCCGTCTTAATGACAGTAGAAAAAAATATAATCTACCTCCAACAAAAATAAAAACAAACTCAACTAAAGCAAAAGCAAAAAAGAGCAGCAGGCCTTTCTGTTAGCTCAAAGCAAGTGACAGGCCAGACAAACGCCACCTAGCGTCGATTGCACGCGAGAGCGAGAGAGAACGAGAACGGCCTGAAACTTCACAACACTAAAAACAATAATAACGCCAAAAGCAATAATAACAATAATAAAAACAAAGAGCTGCCAAACTCTGAGAAACTTGCACTGTGTGTGTGTGCATGTATATATTTGTATCCGTTAGCGTTACCGTTGCCGTCTCCGTGTTAGTATATTAGTTGTTTGTGGTGCTGAGCTACCCGCTTCTTTCTGCTACCTCCTGCTGCGGTGGGTGGCGAATCCCGTGGCTTGACTGCCTTTTGTCACGTTGCCTTGCCCGCCAATATGGCGTGCCTTAACACACTGAAGCAAGAAATCAAAACACTGGAGAAAATCTTTCCGAAGAACCATGAACGCTTCCAGATACTCAATTCCAGCGTGGACGAGCTTTTGTGCAGGTTCATCGATAAGAGCGGCAAGCGATACGATATTCATGCGAACATAACGGTAAGTACTCTACACACAATCCACAAATAGTTATCCCTGCATATGTGTATGTAACCTATGCACATAAAACCCTATATGGGCCAGAGCTCCCACAACCTGCCTCATGTACGAACATACAAAAGTATGTAAGTAAGTACATATATACATATATACCTGCCCCAATGCACCTTATCGATGATTGCCTGCAGTTGCTTCGCACTTGTGGTGTCCAATTGATGCCGTTACGTCAATCAATCGAAATTTAAAAATATAAATATATAAATATTTAGTTGGTTTTTTAAGCTAAATAACAGCGCTTTATTTACGTTTCAGTTGCAGTTTGTGTTCTTTACTAAGAATATATAAGAACTGAAATTGCAGTAAACAACAAAAGGAAACTATGCAAATTGTAAACATGATCAAATTAAAACTTTCACTCTGTGAAACTCGATAAATGTCACCTTGCCGTCCATTTACATATTGGAACTATCTGAGGAAAACTAGGGAAAAAATTCCACTGCTATGCCCTCAGATCATTCTTCGTTTTTATACAGACCCCACAAAGTATAAACATACACATGCTTATATTCTCGATCCGTATTATCAGAGACGTGTTCTTTCACCTGCGTGTTCAAAAGGCTTTTAACTATTTTTCTAAGCTTATGGAATGTGTTGGAAAATGATTTTCCACTATTAATTTATACGAGTAGTCAATTTCCAAGAATTATAAAAAAGTCATTCGAGACTTGCTTCACTGATGCGAAAAATACTTAATTGGGGTAATTTTAAAATTTTCCACTGTGGAAAAATATGGTAGAAAACTATCACTGGAGCCAGCCAAGGCTGGGTAATATACCTACTGGCCCGATTTATGTACATATATTTGGCAAGGGTATTTAATATTCGGCAGCTTGCACATAACTCTTGTTTTCTCTTGTATAACCTTTTCCATTCAATATGGGGTATAATAGTTTTGATCAAATGTATGTAACAGGCTTAATTATCGATATATTTGGCACAATTTTCTTAGTTTCGATAAGTATCGAGTACTATCATACATACTCGTTGTAAAATTTGTCAAAAATTGGACAATAAATTCGGAAATAATTCAGTTCAATAATGAATTTTCCAGTGTGGGGCCAAGGGACGAAGCGGGGCCAGAATGCAAGAAAGCTCGGTTTTGGGCACAGGGTATCTCATAGTCGGACACTCCCGACTGCAGCGCCGTTGTTTCTTCTGCCTACCTTTCTGTTGTCCGGTTCTCTCACACGCAGTTATTTCGTGTTGCTGTCGATTCTTATTTAGGGGCAGCGTGCTTCAATAACTTCTGATTCATTGCCCTGAGCTCCCGTAGTTGCCAACTTGCCAAGTTTACTGCCGCTGCTGTCTCCGGCACAGCTTCGACTCTGCCTTGGTTCAACGATCTAATTAAAGGTTATATACGTAATTTTATTGACGCTGTCTCACAGCTTTTGTTATACTCGCTATGTTCTCCCATACAAGTGCATGCATATATGTAAACATTTATACTTACTGTAAGCAAATCTTTTCTCTGGCTGTTGCAGGAAACGTATCCATCGTCGCCGCCAGTGTGGTTCGCCGAGAGCGAGGAGACGAGCGTTACAAATGCTGTGCAAATCCTTAGCAATACAAATGGTCGCGACAATCACGTGATTAATCAGGTGTGTTCCATGTCCATATTCCTAGGGCAGCAAATCCGTTATAACGTTTAAAACTGAGTCCTTTCGCATTTCGACAGGTTGGCATATTGCTTCGCGAGCTGTGCCGTTTACACAATGTTCCACTGCCACCCGATATTGATAATTTAACGCTGCCACTGCAAACGCCACCGCCCTCCGCATCGCCATTGCGCTTGGAGCGCTGTGCTGGCGGGGGCGGTGGCAGCGGGCCGGGGCCGCATGGCAACGAGGAGACCGATTCCGATCAAGATGAGATTGAGGATCCCATCGGCGAGAGCGAACAGGAGAGCGAGGGCGATGAGGATCTGCCATTAGAAATGGATGATGTACGGAGTACAAATAAAGTTCGTAATATTCCGATTGAATAAATCCCCTAAATCCTTAATTAACTTGAACGCCTTCCAAGCAGAAAGATGACATGGAAGTGGAACATTTAGCGACTTTAGAAAGACTGCGTCAAAGTCAAAGACAAGACTATTTAAAAGTGCGTAAATATATATGTATATTTATATATATATATATGAAGATACCTGTCTTACTCCTACTCACTGTGTGTTATCTTCCGTCTTTATTCAATTGATGCAGGGTTCAGTTTCTGGTTCAGTGCAGGCAACCGATCGCCTGATGAAAGAACTACGTGATATTTATCGGTCCGATGCGTTCAAAAAGAACATGTACTCAATTGAGCTCGTCAACGATTCGATCTATGAGTGGAATATACGCCTCAAGTCTGTGGACCCAGACAGTCCGCTACACAGCGATCTGTTGCAGCTCAAGGAGAAGGAGGGCAAGGATAGCATACTGCTCAATATACTATTTAAGGAGACGTATCCATTTGAGCCGCCCTTTGTTCGTGTCGTTCACCCAATCATCTCAGGTGCGTTCACAGCAGCAATGCAAATGTTACGTTGTTATCAATTAAGCATATTATTTGTGTTTAATCAGGTGGTTATGTGCTCATCGGCGGCGCTATTTGCATGGAACTGCTGACCAAACAGGGCTGGAGCTCCGCCTACACAGTCGAGGCCGTGATCATGCAAATTGCCGCGACGCTGGTCAAGGGCAAAGCGCGCATACAATTTGGTGCTACCAAGGTACGTACGTGGAGTTAAAAGTCTTGAATAAACATTAAGGTGTTATACGATTTTGTGCATATTCTATGTATGTATCCAAAGCAGGCGCTGACCCAGGGACAGTATAGTTTAGCACGGGCCCAGCAAAGCTTCAAGTCCCTAGTGCAGATCCACGAGAAGAATGGTAAATCAAATCAGTTTTGAATTGATCTTTGAATTGATTGAATATATTTGCTTTAATTGTTCTTTCTGTTATTGACAGGTTGGTTCACGCCGCCGAAAGAGGATGGCTAAGGTTCGTTTTTGCTTACGAGTTATATAATATTAAGGAACGGACGTTTGCCAAATGTCGCCGCTCATCCATTTATAAAACTATCCAAAAACAAATAAAAATACCAGACACATGCGGCTGTACAAGCCACATCAGAGTGTATCAGTAGAAGCAGAAGCAGGAGCCGCAGCATCAGCATCAGCAGCAGCAGCATCAGCAGCAGCAGCCACAGCAGCAGCAAAAGCAGCAGCATCAGCATCAGCAGAAGCAGCAGCAAGATCGTGCAAATCGAACCCGCCATTCAAACATTATTTATAATAATGGACGTTGCCGTCGTTCACTTTAAGTTCTGCAATTTGTGTATACTTGATAAATACTTGCATATATGCTTACATACATACATACATACATACATACATACTGCAAATAAATCGAAGTAAGATTGTAATCTATATCATTTCTGTAATGTTTTGTTTTTATTTAATGCGCGTGTGTGTGTGTCGCCTTTCATTTTTTGATGTATGTATGTATATGTATAGGTAAATTTTATTTGTACCCTTTTTGTATTGTATTATGTCAAATGTTTAAGTTATCAGTTTGTCTCGTCTCTTATGTATGTATAGTAAAAACAAAGCAAAAAAAAAAAAAAACAAAAACAATAGCATCAATAGCGAAACTAGCCTTTGCTTGTAAAATCCTCTACAATTTTAAGTCCCTGTCATTTTTGTTCTAACTTGTTCTTTTTTGTTGGTTACATATTATTTTAGGTGTACCTCTTCCCGCCCTACCTGCCCTTTACCTATCATTACGATAAACTGCTTTGATTAACAGATAAATAAACATATATTTAAATTTGTAAACGATACAATTGTACAGTTAGTAACAATAATTAACAATTACCAATTATTATGATAGCGATAACGATAACGATTGAATCAGCCGCAGCATGAGTAGCTTGTAAATGTAATAGCAAGATATGTATGTATATGTAATGTAAACTAACGATTATCGCAGCAGTTGCCACATTGATTTTAATTTTTTTTTTCAAGTTTCGTTTGTTCAACGGGAACAATGGGCGATGCGCGTTTAATTAGGATAATCACATACATGTATACACACACACACACACACACACACACACACACACACACACACACACACACACACACACACCCACATCCACATAACTAATTGTAATTAGTTAAGTCACGTAATATACTAATATTTTTTTAGTTATAGAACGTGTAACCTTATATACTTCTCTTTAGCTGTAAGGGATTTGCGAATGCGGATGTAGCTCTAGTACGTAAACATATATCTACAAATATATATATATATATATGTATATATAGATATATATATACATATATATATGCATATATATAAATATAAATATATATACATATGTAGCATATAGACAACTAGAAGTGTTAAACCTTAAGCATTACGAAATGGAAACATAAACGGAAACAAAGGAAAAACAAAAACAAAATGAGCATAAGCAAATTCTAACTGTAAATTCGTCTTTCCAAATAATCGTACCATAATGATAAAAAACAAATCAATAAAAATAAATGCAAAATAAAAAAAAGTGAGCCACAACATAACGTATAAAAGTTAATGAGAAAAAAGAAGTATATTTAACACATAATAAGCATAAATCTTGATGTTGTTCTTTTATTACATACCAGCATACGCCCTGTAAATAGTTTTTTGGGAAATCAAATTTTGGTTGACTTCGAAGGTGGAAAATTTCGATCTCGTTACGCTAAATTTGGCACGACGAGCACGAGTGTTCTAATGTGCATTTATGTGGAGCTTTGATGAAAAACCAAAATATTAAATTACCTCAATATTTGTTATGCGGATCTTTGAAAATAATTTTATAAACGAAAAGCTAAAAAGTTGTATACAACAATGTTTTCCGCCGTTTTCAGATCTTGGCGAAAGGCATGTATTTCGTACTTTGATATCTGTAGTTTTGAAAATTATTTTGAAGACTTTCGCCCACACAACCATGGTCGATTATTCGCCACCAGTAGGCATATCTTCCATAAATAGAAAATGAAGAAACAATTTAGTTAGTTATATTTGTGCATTTGCAAATACTTATTATACCCTGAACACATTGAAAATGGGTAAATCAGTGTATAATGGTTTTGTACAAATGTGTGTAGCAGGCAGAAGGAGGCATCTCCGACCCCATAAAGTATATATATTCTTGATCAGCATCACCGAGTCGATCTGTCTGTCCGTCTATATGAACGCGTTGATGTTGGAGACTACACAAGCTAGAAACCAGAGCTTAGAATTTTTAAGTTCGTGTATACCATACGCAGATCAAGTTTATTTCAAATCATCGGTTTTCTTATTATCGATAATTATCGGTTTTTAGACTCCGTTTTTGAGCATATCTTAGAAACCATAAGAGTTTAAACTGCATTTTGTGTTTTCATGTGTGTGTGTGTATGCATATGTGTGATTTTGTGTGTGTTGAATGTATATGTATATGTATGAATGCGAGGTGACTAAAATGTATGAAAACACAGGGTACAGGGTATCTCCTAGTCGGGCGCTCCCGACTAGAGCCTTTTCACTTGTTCTTATTCTATGCTGTTAAAAGTGCAGCTTATGGCTGTTAAAAGCAATTGCTGTTAACTTAACAGAGAGCTGTAAACGAGTGATGCACTACAACAAAAACAGGCTGGCACATTTATTTACAAATAAATTTGTCTAATGTATTTCGTTAGCACTTTCTGTGAATTGCTGCCAAGCACAGCACAACAAATTTATTCGGCAACTTCAAAATGGGAATAATTTTAAAAGTATGCGTCTAATCTCGATTTTGTCTGAAATTCGGCAACATACATTTTTTTGTTTAAATGACTGCATATTTTATTCGAAATGTATGTAAATTTATGCAGACAGATTACTGATGACCTCCCCTAAAGAGTGCGCAAATTATAAAAATCGATATTTTCTTAACATCAAGGTAGAAAGCGCTAGCAATTTCGGTATGCATGTGAATACACACATACATTTGCGATTCTTATTACAATTTTCTGTGCAACTGTTTGCGGTTGTGAGAAATTCTTGTTGGGCCAGATAAAGTGTAAGATTTGTTGGTTACGCCCACTGGGGGCGTGGTAATTCGCTAAACTCAATATACACACATATATATGTGTCTGTGTCATTGATTGACAGATTAAAATTTAGAAAATATTTGACATGGATGGATCTGTGTATATCTCCCATATTCCATAACTTTATCGAAAGTGATCAAGAACTGGATTCAAGAATCTGCCTTTAAAATTTATGCATTAAAGAAAATTTAAAAAAATGCGTTTTTTGGTAAAAAACATGTACTCAAATATTCTACGGACATAAGGTATTAATCAATTTCGAAAAACAATATTTTTGAAAATGTTGAATTAAATCGATTGTAGTTGTCACAATTAGTATAAATAACTTTTTGTTAGAAATTTTTTGTTTTAATATTTTTTATTTATTTACAATCTATCTTTTAGGTAATAAGTAAATGTTATAAAATAATAATTACAGGAAATTACATTTGTTGGGACTGTAAACTATTTATGTTAGAAATGATCTCTAAATTGACAAAAATTTAAACATGTAAAGCTGTCGGATATATCGCTTTTATAGTTTAAACTCGGATAACTGGTAAAACTGAACAAATTTTTAAGTTTAAATTAAATTGAAAAAGTCATGTATTTCCCGTCAATAATTTTTGAAAAAATGTTTTTCTTAAAAATATGCAAATTTATATTTTTAACTGTGAACGAGTATTGCGCTGTCGGTGACAACCGACTGCAACGTTCGCTTCTCCCTGTGAACGATTTAGCTTATCAATTTAATTTGTTCATTTTATCATTGCAATTTATTTCCGAATTTATTCAAGTATGGGCACTTTTTGACATTGGTAAAGTTAGTTGTTGGTCACGGTTAACGTCTTACTTGGTGGTTGGCTTTAAATACCGCAGCGGAGAATTAGTATACTGCCATCCCGTTACGTTCTCTCGCTGTCTGACAAAGTCACAGAAGGGACGTAATTGTACCCAGTTCCCGGAGTACTGCTTCCTTAGAATATTGTTGCGTTTCTAGCTGCCCGCGGCAAGCAAGCTGTTTTGCAGCCGTCGAGGTTTCTATTTGTTTCTATTTGGATGTGCGCTTTTAATAACCAGCGAATAAGCGGAATGGGTATTAGTTGCGACAGCCGGAGGGGAAAAGATTGCTTGCAATTTTCAAGCAAAACTCAAATAACATAGTTCGCCTGCGGCTGCCAGACAACAGCCAGAAGTCAGAAGTCAGCACACCACGCGCAGCTTGCATTATCCAAAATCCGCTCGCTCTGCGACATATATGGAACTGCCGTTGTAACTGCATGTTGCGATTGTTGGCTCAAACCGTGATTGATAAGCATATCAGCAGCAGCATCAACAGCAAGCACAAGAACAAGATGTTTAACTTGTGCTCGCACTTCACAATATAAATAAAGTATACGCAACGTTGCGCTGAGATATTGAACATTTTAACTGTGAATCTTTCAGTTGTTGCTGTTGCTGTTGTTGTTCTTGCTGCTGTTGTTATACAAACTACATTTCATTTTTGTACTCGTGCACAAAGTGAAAAGAGTGTATCCCGTTTGTGCAATGTCCGTCTTGCTGGCCGTCTCTCCGTATGAAAGCAATTTGTTTCGCCGTTATTGCAGGTAAAGACTTGAATTTTGGAACATATACTCGTGTATACCAGTGTCAGATAAAGCGTTTAAATTTCTTATATATATGTATCTCCCTTAGGTATATCTCCCTCAGTTTAAAAGCAAGATATGTATAATCAAAATCGGTAGAATCCCCAATTCTTTGGGAGGGGTAAGTCAAAAAAATTCATATCTCCCACAATTTTAGAGCTAGAGTCAAATTTTACCAAATTTGGTAGACAATGTTCAAATGACCTCCTTTAAAGATCGAGTCAAAAATGTCGGTACAGTTTTTGACTGTTTTAGCTCTTATTATACTGTGAACGGGTATTGTGCAGTCGGCGACACCCGACCTCAACGTTATTACTTGTTTCCTTTTCTATTTATATCTATTTCTTGGTCACTTGCATTGCGCTTACGCTGTCTGCATTTTGATTGCGATTCGAAATGAATTTTCCCAGCAATTCTGATTGGAGTCATTTTGGAATTGTCAGCATAAGCCACAACAGTACGTAAGCAGCTCACAACGCAGCGCATGTGTCCTTGACGCATGCTGCTTGTTGCGTAAAAAAGGAATTGTGTTCTTTGGGGGGGCGCCGCATATTAAATACACTCGCTGACACGCAGCTGATGAAAGAAGTTTTTAATTGAAAAGCATAATTTTAAAGCGTATATTCGTATGGCAGCTATATGAATTTGTAGTTCGATGATAATTCGTTTGTGTTTTTAGCCCTAATGTAAGCTAAACCCACTCTAGAACTGAGCTCAAAACAGACTACTTTAAATAAATGTAAGCCTGATTTTAGTTCATCACCCATACTCAATTAAGTCCTTATTCAACCGTTAATCTTTTGCAACCTTCAAATCAACATTAGTTTTAGTTCGTTTGAGTTGACAGAAGTCAATAGAGTAAAATTGATAAGGAAGTTTGTGCTTATTCTAAGAATTTCAAATTCGATCAACAAAATTAGTACAAGTTGTACTCGTAATTTCAAGTATGAATTTTAGTATTTTAAGCTTAATTTAGTACGGCTTTTTATTCTGTCCACAAACAAATTTTTTGACCCATCGTTCCAATGGGAACTATAAAGTAGAGAGTGTGGTCAAGATATTCTAAGAATCAATTTAATTGTTAAATTGATTCATTTATAATTTAGTCAACTCGTTGCTTGGATCAGGAATACACCATTCAAATCCAATATGCCCCCATTTGTCTGTTACAAATATTCAAATGGCTTCATCATTATACCCTTTCGATGCACAAAATAACAGCAGTAATAACAGTTGAGAGCCGAGCATCAAATTTGTGACACTTCAAAAGGAAACGTATTGAAAAGTTGCAACGGGCAACTAGTTTATTGGTCCCAAGACCGTGCCAATATCCGGGAACTGTCTTTGTGTTGCTATCGAGGTCCGCCTCCCTGTGTGCCTTTTCTACCAATTGTCATCAGCCAAGTGCAAAAGTCAAAAGTCAAATGCCAAAAGCTTGAGAGCTTAGTGTGAAATATGTATTGCTATGCAGCATGGCACTGGCTAAGGCAAGGAATGTGAATGTGAACAACTATCTTCGAGGTGACGAAGATACCCTAGAAAATATATCGAATATGCACTTTATATCTATACTAATTCACGATTTGGAAGTAATACACGTTAAAAAGCTGGAATATTTGACACGGTTTTAAATATTCTATGATTTCATTTGTGATAGTGTAATAATTTGCCAACACAACGAACAAAATATTTCTAGTTATAGCAGTGATATTGCAGTCTAACACAAACGTTGGCGTGGTATTGTCCAAATAAATTTTATTATTATTATATTGGCTGTACTTTTTTATATTATTATTTATTATTTTTTTTTTTCTAAATTAAGTTTTATTGTTTTTAATAGGGTAATACCCTTTGTATCATACAGTAGCTTTAAAGTTCTTTAAAAAATGCAAACGTTATGATTTGAAAAAAAAAAAATAATAAAAAATAATGATAATTATATATATATTTAAAATATATTAAATGAATTGAAATGAGTAAGCATGGAAAATAAATTCAAGTTAACAAGAATTTTATATATATATAATGTTATAATATTAAGGTTGCTTTTTCATGCCTTGAATCTACTAACTTTTTTTGAAACGTATCTATCGTGTGAAAAGAATATGAGATCTATAATATGGTAGCTTTACGCTATAGTGGTCTGGCAACATATATATGCAGTGCCAGCAACAAAACGGATTCAAGTCGGACATATCGGCTATATCGACTCGCCCGTTGATGCAGATCGAGGATTTGTATATGCTTCATAGGGTCAAAAGACGTCTACTTCTATGCGCCACACATTTCATGACAAAGTCATGAAGCCCTCTGCAAGGTCATTCAATCTTTGTTCAGTGCTAACCCAATTAGTGCATCATAAATAATCCGAATAAGCAACCTGGCTGGGCTGCTGGCTTTTATTGTTCTTCGGCTTCGTCCCCTTCAACTTGTTGTTGTTTCTCGCAGGCAAATACGAAACGTGAGTGTAAGCCATTGTTTTATCCTTCGGCATTGTCGTTCTTGTGGTTGTGTGAGCATTCAAGTAACTGTCAAACAATTAAAACCCCAAACAGTACAGAAAATCTCTTTCATTTATGCCATTTTCGCAAAACTTCGGAAAAAAACTTTTGGTTTCAGAAATTCTATGACGTAACTTTGTAAATTTCCATTTTTTACTATATTGCAGAAAAGTGCATTGTGCATTTTGAGTGTTGTTCTTGGTAACTATTGCGAGAATCTATTTTAGCAACAAATCGAATTGGCCATCAGTTAATGCGCAAGAAAAACCGTTTTTTTTTTACCTTGAACCCATTAAAAATGGTAAGAAAATCTCTACTGGTGCGATTTTGTTGTTTTTCATTTTAAATTACCAATTATTTGCAATATGACAAATTCGATCTGATTTGATTTTTGTCAACTGATTCGGGCTTTAAATCGGTTCGGTTAAAACAACTTTAAATTAATGAATGGAAAATCCAACACACGAATATCACATTTTAATTAATACAAGCATTTCAGAGACACGTCTAAATCGGGATTGATGCCTGTTTAACCTGCGAAATTACGGGATGCATCCTGAATGGCGAGCCTGCATCAAGTAATGTTCAGCTTTTTTGTTTTTGATAATGCGATTTGATAGGTTTTAATGAATCTGCGTGTGTGACAGATTTTATTGAACTCAATACATTTATTAGTGGCAAGCTGTCAAGCTTATGGTGCATGGAGTCAATGATGAAATATTACGTATACGCAGCGCAGACTGCGTAACAATGGCCTCCGCTCTGCTTTGCTCTAGCCTCGGGTCTGCGGTCTGTGTGCAGGCTGCAGTGCATATTGATGACACCATAAGCTAACGAGTACAGTCTGCCAATTAGAGGGTGTTAATTAACAAGGATTTAACAGTGTAGTTTGAAAATGTAATGTATAAGATTTCCGAATTCAATTAATGCAAGGACTAACAAATGTTGATTGTTAGCGATATTTAATATTTCTTTAAGTGTTTTCAAAAACCTCTTCCAATGAAAACACATTGACGAACACAATTAAATAAAAGCTTATTACAACGTATTTTTATCCGATCTGGCGCATAGTTAAAAGAATTTTTTTTTAATACCTTTCTATGCGTTTTTCATGGAATCAAAGTAGTTGTGAGGCGTTTCTTGTTTATGTAATGTGTATATAATATTTTGTTTGACTGATATAATAAACTGACCTTATATTCGTTCGTATCATGAATCTTTAATATTAGTTAAGTGAATGTATTGTTTGTTTTCCTTTAAGACTTGATTGGAACAACATTTCTATTGATTACATGTCCCACCTATGTCATATTCAACATACAAAGTGATGTTCAAATTGATGTACCAGCTGTCTCTATTACGAATATGACCATTTGCATGTATAAGTAAAAAGGGCTGAAAATATTTTTCCTTAATTAAATAAAAAAATATTTGTAGAAATGCAATGGACTTGAATTGAAATTTTAAAAGAGATTTTGCTTTGATGTAGTTGCAAGGCATATTTTTAATTTATCATTTTTAGAAATAAACCTTTATACAGGCATTTTATTAAATTATTTTCTTGCCTTGCCATGCTGGGCCTTTGACAAAACTTTGTAAATTAGTGCGTCAAACTAGGCGTCCAACTGCAAAGCAGGCAAAGTAGCTTACACACTCCCATGGCCTTTTCACAAAGTACTATAGCTTTTCAATTTTTACCTCCACCTGTGGGCGACACATGCGTGAAAACTTGGTTAAGCTTGGCAACTTCCACTCAATACAAATGACATTCAAAGCTAATTAGTTGTGCTTATTAAAATATTTTGAATTGAAATGGACGGCGGCGACAAGAGGATAAACGGAGGGAAAACGGGTAGAAAGGTTGTTTTAAGCGAATAGGATGCATCATCATAATTTAATTAGTAGATAGAAAAATAATGCACATTAAATATTAGAGCAAAAAAGCGTCAGTTTTTTAAACACAAAATAAATCTTGTTTTGAAAAAACAAGAAATAATTCGAAATAACAACGCTTTTTAAATATATGATGAATTATGCAAGAAGAAATTCTAAAAAAATTTGACAATATTGTTTTTCAAAAGTTTTGGACTGTAATCAATCTCAATTATTTCAGCCACAGATACACTCGAATCTTCGGGTTGCCTTGCCCTCGTTTTTTCCATCAATGAACCCAGGATTTAGTTTGAGCTGTTCATCAGATATTTCTTTAAGTTTTAAGAAAATCATTTTTTATTATTCATAGCAAAAACATTTGATTCTCTTTTTTGTCTGCATATTTTTAATTGGGAAGAAGAATATTTTTGTTATTTTTGAAATGAATTGAAATTCGGCTTATGACTTAAGAAATATTGAAATTTCTGTTCAAACCTAACCATCAATCCATTTGCTGGAAGAACAAAGACGTACGAACAATCTGTAAGCGGGGGAACGCAGTGAAAGCTTACTCCGAATAGGAAGCTCAGCAAGTGCGCTGAAAAAGCTTTCGGACTGCCGTTAACAGTGCTCACTGCTGTTAACGGCTAACAGAGCGGCGAGAACCTAGCAGTTGGCGAATAAAACAAAAGGAAGCAACAATCGAGGCGCTGCTTGGCGGCTGCTGCTGCTGCTGCTGTTGTTGCTGCTGCTGCTGTTGCTGCTGCTGTTGCTGCGGCTGCTGTTGCTGCCGCTGCTGTTGGCAAGCAATTTAAAATAACGTGTCCTGTTGGGAAACGACTTCAGTTCCTGTCAAGCCTTTGTTGGTTACGTTTGCCCAGTCGCAACAAACCGAAGTTAGCCAACAAAATAGCAGTTAAAGCAACCGCCAAATAGTCAAAACAACTGAAATCAAAGCCAAAAAAAAAACACACAAGTTAAGAGTCGAAAAGCATTGAAGAATAGAATTTCAGTCTAATCTGCGGCCATAATTGACAACAACAACAACAAATTTCAGTGTGAAGTCTAGAGAACTAAGAACCAAGCTCGAAGACTTTAATACCAAGTACGCTGAAATCGGAACTCAAACAATAGTGAAAGTCAACTCAAAGGTTTGGCATTTTTTTAATGTGTGAAAAACTATTTTTTTGTTGTTTATTTTCAAGTGTTTTCAGTGTGATTGATAAACCTTATAAATAGTATATACGTATGTATATATATATATATATATATCTATATAGCAGCAGCGCGATAAGAGTTTAACGAGAGAGTGTGCGTGTGCTGTGTATGAACGATAATAATAACAACAACAAGCAAGAACGTAAGCGACAATCATAACAATCACAAAGGTGACTGACAGAGCCTGTTTTGGTGTGTTTCTGTTGTTGTTCTTGCTGTTGTTGTTGTTCTTTTTGGCTGGCCGGGTCAGGTATCAGCAGAGCCGCTATTATAAAGCCATTTTTATGCTTACCTTGGCGCTTTGCGCTGCGATTCCATTTTATGCAAACGCCTGCACGTTTTTTTCCTCTTTGCTGCTGCTTCTGCTTCTTTATTTTTGCTGGTCCTTTCGTTTTATATTTCTTTTCTTTTTTTTTTTATATTTGTATTTTGGGTTAATTTCGGTGCCTTTTCATATTTGATGAGCATGTGTGTGTCTGTGTGTGTGTGAAGGACAATCAAGGTTCGTGTCGCGTAGAGCACTGGGAATTCATATGCTGTCTAACATAGCAGCTGAGTTTTTCCTAGCCACGCCAGCACACACCACACACATCCGACCACAGAGCACAGCACCTTATTTATGCTCACAATTGCGGACGCCCTGTCCCGCGTTTTGTTCTGCATGGCTGTGTGTGTGTGTGTGTGTGTGTGTGGGTGAATCATTCATATGCAAAATGCTGTGAAAATTCTTGTTAATGATCTGCGCATTCGAAGCCCTTTCCAGCCGCTCTCTGTCCCGTCGAGCATTTCAGTGTTTATGGTTAGTTTTGGCGGGTTTCCCTTCGGGCAAGTGCTGCCAAAATTGGCTGCTACCTATCAGCTAAATTACCGCTTCAATTACAATCCGATCCTATACTTATCCCCACTTTGCCACACCACACTCGACCGTGGCGCGTAAAATGTAGCATACTTATCGGCGCTCGCACATTTTGGCCTCGCACTGCTGGCAGATTTTAGAGGGCGCTTTTAATTTATGAGCGCTTTGCTAATCTAATCGCTGTTCGCACTTGCTACGCTCATCCATTCATTTGCCATTCACCACTTGTTCACACAATCAGCGAGTGGTTTTGGCCCAGTTCAGTTGGTTAAAGTGTGCTCAATAAATTTGAAATTTGATACCCTTACTTACGGCATTATAATTATAGGAACTATTTGAGAAAATGTATATAAATAATTCATATTTTTTTGTTTTTAGTCAGTCCGTTTGAAATTTGAAATATATACTAGTGTATATCCGTGTCAGAGTGTTACGATATTTTTCCAAATCAGTTTAATATATATATCTCGCTCTATTTAAAGCTAGATACATATCATTTTTACAGATAGATTACTGATGACTTCCACAATTTACTTTATTTTAATTTAGTTTATTATTTTTTATATTTTCCATAAAGCAAATAATATTAGTAATTAGCAATTTTAGTGTTCGTCATTCTTTAACAATTGCGTAAAACTTAAGTTCAATTTTGTCGCAGCGGAAATTAAATGGTTTTGCGGGTCCTGGGCTTAAACCTTTGGTAGATGTAATTTTTTTTATTCTTTTTTTTTTTTTACTTTGTATGTGTAAAAAAATGGCTACGATACATGTTTCAGTCGTGATTACACTGGGAACATGTATTGCGTTGTCGGTTACGCCCGATGGCAGCGTTATTGCTTGTTTGAATTCTGTTCTTTTTTTTTTCGATTGCGTTTACTTTGTTGCTGCTGTTGCTGTTTTTGTCGCATGCCAATGTTCAATTCGTGGTCATCCATCAACCACTTGTTGGTCGAGTGTGAAAACTTCATCATCGTCGTGAGCATAATGCGAGTGTTGATGGCACATTAAGCGCGTGTTAAACTCGCTGGCTTTTGTTGCGCTTGTCTTTTGCCACTTGTCAATTATATTTTTATTTGCGTTCTGTGCATGCGAACGCCATCACAGTGTGTGGGCTCTGTGGCTGGAACGCAGCTTTTTGGCTTCTGTGGCGCTTAACATGCGCTTGTTGGCAGTTAAATGCAGCTGCCACATTCTGACAAATTTGCCAACAGTTGGTTCTTGTAACCAAAAAAGTCATAAAGAACTTTTGACTTAAGTCTGCGCTTCTCTGATGGAGTTTCAATGATACAGCAACAAATTTAAAATGTTACTGCCTTTCACTGTTACCAGAACAAATTTAGCAATACATAATTTTTTTTGTAGATTTTTCTTAAATACTAAATTATTTTTAAATCTGCACTTAAGCATATATAAGCTTTAATCAAGTCAACAGGTATGAAAGCACCTGCAATAAACTGTAAATTTCTTAAAGCGTTTTGTGTTAAAAAAGCACATGAATTTGAAAACAAGCCAAACATAATGAACCAAGCTGAAAGCTGTCAGAAAGCACATTTAAGTTTGAAACGTGCTGAAATTAATGAATGTAATCAAAAGATCGTCTCAAAACTTTTGTTTATTAGACACAAAGCGTTTTTTAAGCTCGTCGGCTTTTGTTTTCAACTTCAAACTTAATGCGTGTTTCTTTGAAATAGGCCAATTTTACAAGCTGTTTGAAGCAGTAAAAACGAAAAGCCGAAAGTAGCGTAGTTTATGATTTTTAGGCATACTTTTAATTGGCAATTAATGGAAAAACAAATGCGAAACAAAAACAATGCTAAGTAGATTGCAAAGCTCTCTCCAATTAGTTTTCATTATGTTTTTGTTACCGTTCTTTCTTTTGTTGTTGTTGTTTCGCATACTAATAATGTGCCCAGAACGTTGCTGTGGCAAAGGCGAAAGTCTTCAAAAGGCTTCATTGAATGGCAATTACAGCACACTTACGTCTCACTCTGCCACGCCCACAATTAAATAATTCCACACTTCAACGCGCTAACATAAAGTTTTTATTCGTGCAGCAGCGTGCGGCAAGGACGCAAAACACGCATCGTACCCCAAAGCGGCTGTTCCATCCAAATCAATCGCCAAACCAACCAAACCCAACCCAACCGAGCCAAAAGATGTCGGAACAGCAGGATAAAACCAACGGCAACCAGAGCCAGAGTCGATCGACCCCAGCCGAATCGCCAGCACCGTCGCTGATCGAGGAGCAGGATGGCCTCAGCAGCAGCAGCAGCAGCAGCAGTGGATCCTTTGTCGGCGTCGCGCAGGGCCCCGACGGCGTCGGGAATCAGGAGGGCCCTCGTGAACCGGAAATCGCTCGCGAAAGGTGAGTCTCCAAACAGTTGGCACACCAACAACTGTCACTGCATGCACTCAGAGAAAAGAATTTGAATATTGGTTGAAAATTCTTTTACTCTTTACTTAACGTGTTTATAAATCGGGCTTGAATCCATTAGTAAATACACAACTTTCAGTGAGTGCTCTTCTCGAGTCTTGTATCGAAAAATTTAGGTCTAAATTTAAATCTCCACAGCTGCTTAGCCTTTTTCTCTGAGTGTACACACATGTATGTATAATATATATGAATATATATATTGTATATATATACATGATATTTACATATTCTTAACTGTTCCTGTACGTAAGTGTTAATTCATTTCCCTGCGTGTTGCTCTTCCACTGTGTAATAACCATTAGCTAATTGGGCCATCTGCCCAAGTGGCCTAAATGAGGGACTCTTGAAATGTAAAAACATATCAGTAGTAATATGTCTGGGTTCAGGTATATAGTACGTCAAGATAACATATATGCTGTATGTGTGAGCAACACACCCCCAACCGAAAAACAAAATAAGGAAAAAAAAAAATAAACTGTAGCCCAAAAATCCTTTATATAACTCACACAACAACTGAGACTTTGATGTTATAAATAATTACACCATTCCATATATTGGCGTGACATTAAACAAGATTCTTAAATTATGTCGAATGTTTTAATATACTATGTCTATATAAGTATATGTGTGCTGTAAATTCCCTAAAGTTGACCACCATTGATCCACAGTCTACTTTCTAAAAATACTCTGAGTTATGTTCTGCCTATTGAGCATTGTTTAGTCTGATAGCAAGTTAAAGGCAAGTTTGTACCTTGACAGTATTAGGTAGAAAACGGTTCGAGATGGAGTGCAAAAGCTTAAATACCTCGAAATTATTTATGTTTTGCAGCCTTGAAAGCATTTAAGTTCTATTGTTGCATTTAATGGGCATCCTTTTGACGTGTTTGCTTAATTGCACCCGAATGTTTTCCACCTGAGCTTTGATAAATGATATGGACCTCATCTACAAAGCATTTACGTGAATTCATCAGAAGCTCTACATAATAATTCCTGTGAATTCAACAGATGGCAACTTGTTTCACATTTCCCAATTCACATTTGGCATTTTCGCCAATTTGAAGCTTCTGGCGAATGCTTGAAGTATCTGTAAATGGCTCAGCGAATGCTGTGGAATGTGAATAAGCTGTGCAAATACACACACACACACACACACACACACACACAACCACATATGCCGCAACTCAGATTTCATAATTTGGTACTTGGAATTAAGAATTGAAAAGTCAACAACGAAAATGTTGTTATCCAGCTTGGGCTTAAGGCAGCCAGTTTAAATTCTCTTCGCAACATCTGCTGGGCGGAAGTCGTGCGCGTCAGCTTAGGCAACAACTGTAACACACACTCACACAGACATGCATTGTGCCCCATACACAGAGACAGCACAATGACCCTAGTATACCCTATTCACAAAGTAAAATAGAGTATATAGCCTCAAAGATCTAGCAGAGATATCTCTCTCAGCTAAAACAAATCTGTCTGACGAGTATTTAATCCAGTTTGCAAAAACTGCAAAAACTTTCGAATTTTGTGAACGGCCTTGAACTCGGTAATTGCTTTCACGAAAAGGGTCTGGCAGAAGTTTTCACATTTCAGCTTAAAATCGAAGGCCTTTTATTTGGTTTAAAGCATTTGTAATTTAGCATAAAAAAAAAATCATCTAATGCAAGGCTTTGGTGAAATTCCCTTTAGTGCAGTGTGAACAGAGTATTCCCACTACTATAGCTAATTAAGCGTCATTATCGGTTAACACACGCACACACACACACGCGTCTCGGCTTCAATCAGCACAGCTGCGTCTTAGTTGCGGCAACAGCTTATTGCCCGTGGCAACCCAAAGTATCCTCGCGTTCAGCTTGGCCTGAGCCCTTGACTGCAGCAGGCTGCGATACACCGTTGCCAAAGGGCTAGAGGCAAGTGGCTGAGATCTGAAGCTCTACTGGCAAGCAGAGGATTCGAGTGCCCGTTTCACTTGCAACTGCGCGTTGCACTTGCGGGTGGTCGCAGCTTTTGTTGCAAGCTGAGGCTGAGGGGCAGCTACTGTTGTATAGAGCACCCAACCGCAAACTCAAAGCTACTTCTTTATACTGTACATATATAAATATTTTTATATATATACATATACAAATATATATATGAGAATGTTGAGATTTGTACACAGTTAGATGTTCATATTATTGAAGCTGGCATCCAGTTCGGCGATATCCTGCAGCTGTTCCCCAACCTGCGGCGGCTGCTCCTCCGCGTTTTCCTGAAAAGTGCCGTGTTGGAGTAGACAGCTTGAAATCAACTTAATATGCATATTGTATTGCTTCACATCATCGGTGTCTGCGGATGGGATGTAGAGATTTTAGTACCCTTTAGATAATTGGAATTTATAGTCGAAAGCTGCCCAAAGAGTGTCGCAAGAACGGTCTCGTCTTCAACGCTTCACGCCTGGACAATTGGGACTGATTGGGCCTCCTTACAGTTTGAATTGGTGCCGGAGCTGTCATCCTTCTTCTGTATGGCGTCAGCGCTGCGGGCACTGCGGAGGATGCCGTCGACACGGCAAACGGGCACCGCCTTCGGATTGGGGCAGCAGTTGGCGCAAGGACAGCGACAACAGCAATAAGCTTCCATGTTTGCTTTATTTTGGGATTTTTGAATTTTTCTCAAAAAAAAAAAAAAAAATGAAGGAACTTATGAAAACTGATGAAATGTGTACGCGCCGGCTTGACAGCTTGTACTAAATATTTTTCCCTTGCGCTCGGGGAGTTCAGCTCACTGGGTTGGCAATGCCTACTGAGTTTTTTAAAATAGAATAGCTTGGTTATACTGCTTACCTTATATTAATAGCCTGTTTATTTATCGAATTTTCGTTCGCTTTCAAAACAATTTTTAAATATATTTAGAAATTGTTCAAACTGAAAAACTGGGTTATTTATTGAATTTTGCGTTTTTTAATGAGTTGTCGAATTTCCGATAAATTTCAAAACAATTTTAAAATATAATTAGATATTGTTTAAATAGGAAAGCTGGGTTATTTATTGAATTTTCAGTTTTTTTATTGAGTTATTGATTTTCCGTTTGCTTTCAAAATAATTTTAAAATATATCTAGAAATAGTTCAAATAGAAAAGCTCGGTTATACTGGTGTTTCCATAAGTATTCCAATTCTGTTCACCTTATATTAATAAAACAAAACAATTTTCAAATATAATTAGAAATTGTAATCATCTCAAAATTTTAAATACTTAACGATGAGCAAGTCCCGTAAGGGGATTTGACTTGTGGGAAGAATATTTGGGACGTTTAGGTCTGCTTCAGGGCGTCTTAATATTCTGTAATAAACTCAACAAACCCTATTAGATTGAACAATGTTGTAATTAAATATATATAGTTTTGGGTTAAAGAATTTTGATTTGGCAACACTTGAGGCAATTTAAAATTTCCAGCATAGGTAAATATTCGTAAAGCTTAAGTTTGTGAGCTGGCCCAATCATAATTCCATCAGCTTTTTGGCTTGGCTCGCACTTTTATCTGTTACACCTTATGTCCCCATTGGCAGCTTTCAGTGTGCTTATCCGAAGCTGGGCAGGACTCGCTGTCCTGCGGCTGGGTGTGGTATGCAAAATAGCTAATAACTAATCATTTCTAATAACAATTTGGCAAATACTCGACGGGCGAGAGACAGAGATAGAGAGAGAGAGACTGGGGGGAGAGCGTGAGAGATAACGAAAGGAACACGCAACTCCTTGGGCAGGCAGCGCACGTGCGGGTTTTTCGGAGCTTATTGGGTATGCTGAGTGCATGTTTGGCAGGGCGGCGACCACGCCCAGTTAATGATGTGGCTAATGCTAGGGCTCAATAAATCTTTGGATTTTGTCAAGCATCCTTTGAAGCGTTCTCGAAATATCCACAGCATAATGCACACAATTCGAACCTGGTATGAAACGATAGGCAAACTACAATGCTGCTGGTGGAAATATGTTAATTATGCTGTCAAGCCATTGAATAACGACGGAATGTGCCTGAATATGCGAGCACTACTATGAGAAATTGATGTGGTTAAAGTCAACAATAGATTTGCCTCATGACCAGCTAAAGCCAGCCAACTTGTCATTGTTAAGCCATTTGTTGGCTGAAGCGGGCGTGGCAGCTGCAATCTCACATGCTCACATGCATCAGAGCCAAGGGACCAGAGACAAAGGCTGCTTCTAGCTCTGAGCTGAGACTTCATTTCGAGGCGAGAATCGAGTTAAGTTGCACTTGCACCTACTACGGGCATTCAGCCTTTAGAAAATTGATTATCAAGTTAATGCAATGACAATAGGCTGTAGTACAGACTCTGTACAATAGTGTATATCAGTGTGGCCAATAAAGCTTATTTCCTTTTGAAACTTACTAAGCCAACTAATATGTGACATCCTCTATCCGAAAGCCTATTCATTTTGAGTTTTAATGTTTTTATTTATTTTTTAAACCAAATTCCATAAACCATTGCTGCAATATTCATAAATAAATTACGAAGTCTAAGCAGGGAACAAATCATTTTTAGAAGTCCCAACATTTGCCCCAAAAATTTGTTGTTGTTGCTGTGGACAAATGCGGAAGTTGAACGCGAATTCAGCCAAGTTACTTTGATGCTAACTAAATAAACGACTGTAATTCTTACTATTAAATATTAAATATATTCAATTCTCTTTTGATGCACTACAAAAAAAATCGCATGAAAAATATACTAATTATATTGTTAAAAGAGGGATATGTTGCATACTTTTCTTATATTTTATATTAAAAATATATATATAAAAGCAGCTAGATAACAAAACTTCCTTGTAGGTTATCGTCTAACATACCCTTTTTTTTATTATTTTATTAGCTAATTTATTGATACTATCCTTGAGCATCTTAACGTAGCTGTACAGTAATTTTTTTAACAAACTTATGATTGGTGCTTAATTCTTATAATTGTGGGTTGAGGATAATATTATTGTTATTATTATTATTATTATTATTTTTTAATTACAATTTAGCCTATCACTCGATTAGGGAGATCTGTTGGGTGCATATACAACATACCCATATATAACATACCCAGACCGAGAAAAGATAATTTGGAAACGATGTTCAAATGCAGTTTTATAAAAATCGCTCTGGATATTGTTTTTATTTGCCTGTCAAAGTTAACGAACACTTTAACATGGTCAAAACTTTGTTCTGCTTCAGTTCTGTTTTGCCGGGCAAGCTCAACTTGCAAGTTAGGTACATTTAGCTGTTAGGTGTCAAATTGGTTGAGAAGTAGTGCTGCCAGACTTCGCAAACACTCATCTGCCTGGAATTGACAGTGTGTGTGTGTGTGTGTGTGCATAGCCCCGCCCAGCCCTGGCGATTCATCAACTTGGCATGGCCACAGGTTTGAATTTGAATTGACATGTGACTGCGCAAATTGAACTTCATTTTTGAGCTTGTCAACTAGCACGAGCTTTGACAGTTACACGCGAAAGCGGTCTACGCGCCAATGTGCCTGCAATTGAGCTGCTGTCTCAAAACGCTTATTAGCGGGGTAATCAAGAATATATTACCGCAGAGCGGAAGTGCCCAAATCGAGTTCCATTTTAACCGCATGGAAATTGCCTTTGCTTCTGACACATTCCGACTACATTAATTGAGTTGGCAGCGCCACAAGAAGAGAAAACACAATTGATTGAATGGCAAACAAAAAAAAAAAGAAAGTTAAAAATTGGATTTGGTTTTATACGTGCCAGTTAAATGCAGGCACTTGAGCAAAAGTTGAGCTGCTCTGAGAAAACGAAATGTAATCGTATTTAAAGGCTTTAAATCGAGTTGGCAGCTCGCAACCAGCCACATGCATACATATGTATATCGCAAGCACCATATTGCAAATCACAGAGAGTGGATTTAGCTGCCTTAAGCGACTGCCAATACATCTTTAACGTCCCTTCTCTTATCTTGGAACTGTCTGCGCGTGTATTTGGCCATAACGTTGATTCATTCATTTTGGAAGGCATAAGCCACAGAGGCACACACACACACACACACACGCATATATTTATATATATATACGAGTTGCTTGCCGGTTTTGTGTGTTTCTGTCTTTTTGTGCGCTTTTTTCGTTTTTGCCGCCTATTTATTTATGCAAATCTCATGTTTTCTTAAAGTTTGCCTCGTCTGTCAGTAGCTCAACTTAAAGTCTAAGTATCTATGTGTGTGTGCTTCAAATTATAAAGTTGCTGATGTTGCTTGTTTAGCTTGTTGGGCCAGCTACATTTGCATACCCTGTGCACAAAAGCAAATGGGCCATAATTGTTCCTTAATGATATATTTTATGTATTCTAAAAAAAAAAAAAAAGCCAAGAAATCTTAAAAAGTATTTACAGCATATACGCAAATCAGCAAATCAAATTTCGAATGAAATTCAGGCATTTCAATTAGCTGATAGGGTATTTGATAGTCGAGCATGCTCGTTCGTTCATGCTGTGCTGGCAAAAAATCTTGTGTGTGGGTATGTGTGCGTGTTTGTGGCGTTGCGATCTGAGCCTGGGCTTGACTGTTGGCCGTGCAGTGTTTGCATTGCGTATACGCCGTATTGTCATGTGGAGGTTTATAGCATACTTAAGACCGTCTCGCACAAAGTTGCCGCAAACTGCAATCGACAAGTTGACCGCAAAATCGAAAACTGGCCACCCAAATTTAGTTTACAATTTTGTTGACATACGTCGAATGCAGCCGAAATCAACTTGAATGCCAAACCGCAGCTACTTCAGTGCCACAACGAGTGCAGCAGGTGTGAAGGTGTGCGTGCCAGTGGGCGGGGTGGGGGGCGGGGGGTACGTGGACTGCTACATTTTGGGGATTTGTCCGTCAAGTCAACGCAAAGTTGTAATCAATTGTGAGTTTGCCAATCAGAATGCAGTTTTTGGCATTGGCATTGACGCAGTTTCGTAAACGTGGCAAGTTACGTGTGGCATGCAACACACCAAGAGATAGAGGGCGAGAGAGAAGGAGAAAGAAAATAAGTCATTCATGTCTGTATAGGCGCAGGCAGGCACAGCGATTGGCCAAATGGCATTTCAAGCAAAAAGAACGTGACATGACTAGCTGACATGCATGGACTCGCATCAGTGGCTGTCGCTGCTCATTCCCGCCACCCCACCGTTTTCTCCCTTACGCACCGGGTGTGTGTGTGTGTGACAGTTATTTGTTCATTTGGCCATGGGCAACGCGACCAGAAACCGCGCTGCGCAAATTAAATCAACTTAAATCAACATTTTTGAACATATTATTTTGTTGTGTTGCCTTTTTCATGCGGCTGCCACGGTAATCCCTGTGCCACATGCCTCAAGCAGCCATTCTTGTGGCATTCTTAAATGCCAGCGTGCGCGCCAGCAAAAAAAAGCATTGCATACTTTTGTGCGATTTGAGCAAATAATTATACGAGTATGCAGGCATGCCAGGAACACGGCACGCTTGTATGTAGGCCATGTGTGTGTGCGTGTGAGTGTGGGCTGTGCGTGTGTCTGTGTAATGCCAATCCCAATGAACAGGCGGCAAGCGAGCTGCTACCAGCCAGCAGCTGCTACTGCCACGCCCAGTGCCCCTCACTTGTTGTGGCTAAGGGCGCAACTTTGACGTTGAGCTGGCAGCTTGGGAACGCCGTAATTGTTGTTTGTGCGGCAGCAGCAGCATTGACGCCACACGCTGCACAGAACACACTTCAGTTCAATTGGTTCGCTTCAAACATTGTTGATTTTTTATTTGTTATTTAATTTTATTTGATTTATTTTTTCATTTTCATTTTGTATACCCATGACGTTTCGAGGGTCTGTTGCTATGCTTGGCCTTGTTTAATTGTTCGGCGAAAAAGAGAATCCGTGTCTCCGGTCCAGTCACAATTCAATCAGAAACACCTAAACACAGGTATGCCACTGGATACAGCCAGAACGGAAAGGCAAAGGACCAAAGGGAGCGAACGGTAAAAAAGAATGAAACAACAAAAAAGTATCTATCACATGAACTTGCGGGTGCTGGTTGGCTTTTATTTTGGTCGTCGCATCATCGATTTTTGCGTGTCGGTACAAAAAATAAAAGTAACACACGCCACTACACACACCGACACACACACACACACCATCACACCACGCACATACACAGCTTGTATTTGCCACACGTTGGTTACGGTAATAAATCGCCATTGAAATTTCAACGTTCAATGCCAGAAGCGTTGTAAGGTTTGTTGTTACTGCTGCTACTGCTGGACAACAGCTGTGCAGGTGTCACACTCACACACACACACACACACAGACGTGTCTGTGAATTCGTGCCGTATAGCACGTTTGATACGAGTATGGAGCTAACAAGCGTCTAAAGCTGTTGGCCCAAAAACAACATACCCTGAAATATAGGCAATCAGTTTTGTTTAGACATTCGTATCTGTGCTTAGAGCAACACTTTGTTGTTGTTGTTGTTGTTACGTCTAACAGGTTACAAATTGTTTACAATTGAGCCGGAACATAGAACAATTGAGCGAATAGCGTGTATGAGTGCTCTTATACACTGTTCACAAAGTGTCTAGGAGTATATTTGTTGTTTTGTGCTTTAATCAGATAAAGTCTTACGAATCTTCAGTCTTGCCAAAGGGCAAAAGATTTAGTTAAGATTATACTGTTAACAGAGTATTGCACAGTCGGTTATCATTCATACCTATTTTGAAGAATTTTGTTTTGTTGTAAGTACCATTGTTTAGCACTGGATTCGAGAGTTTTTTTGTTGTTTAATTTTGTCTTGCTGTTTTGAATTGGTTCACGAAATGATTTTGATTTTGCTTGAGTTTCTATGTGTTAAGTCACGATTCTTATTTACATCGAACAATTATATAACAGACTTCAAAAAGCGTACGACGTTTTTATGTTATCTTGAGGCTATCCTGCGGCTATCTTTGCTGTCGGCACGCTTGACATTCAGTTAACCTAACAGACTTTAATAATTATGTTAATATTAAAGTGTTAGCGACATGGTTGCCCGTCGAACAAGTTGTTAAATACCTATTTACAATTTTCTGTGTAAAACTACCCCTTTTTATAATGAGTGAAATAATATCATTTTGTAATGTGATTTACACAAACCTATTTTATTTTCGGTTTTTATGCATGCAAACAGAATTAAAATAATTTTTTGTGAAATTTCAAGAAAAAAAGTTTGATAATCTGGAAGCTTAAATATCATTATTCACATGCAAATGGGGGACTTTTACATATATTTTCATATGTTGGTTGTCATAGTTATTGTTTACTTCATAAAATAATTCATATATGAAAATGATTGAATATTTGTATAAAATTACAAATGACGGCAAAATAGAAATGTAACAAATGAACGGAAAAATTTTTACCATTTTACCATAGAAAAAACCTTCAGCGTACCATTGAACAGAAAAAAACGTGGCTGTTTTTTTTTGGTTTTTTGTTTTTTTTTTTTTGCAACTTACATGTAGCATGTAGCACAGATGTCAGCCAGAGCCGGGGATTTAATGCAGGGCACGCATAATAGCTTGCACTTGCCACATAGTTCGGACGTACATAAATCTGGTAAATCTCGGATGTCCACGAAATCCGTAAATGGATGTGCCTAAAAGCAAAAGGGAAACCATAAAGAAATGTAAACAAAAGATTATTTCATTCATATTGAGTGCCAGGTGTGTGTGCGTGGGTGTGTAAAACTATGTGGGATCAACAAGCATCGTTTGCCAGCAGACAGTTTACTCGTTTAGCTACCAATTTGATAACTTAACAGCTTAACAGCTTGTTAGCAAGACTCTCAAAGAAGCACATAAATCGCCTCAGACTTTTACGTTAGATGCCAGCAGCAGCAGCAGCAACAGCAGCAGCAACAGCAACAGCAGCAGCAACAGCTGGGGTAGTGCTGAAATATTGTTGACTGCTCAACGGGGTCGTTAATTTTCTTGCTTAATGTGCAGCGATTTCTTTGTATGCAACAGTTTTCTTGATTTAAGCACACACACACACAGCACTCCTGCTGGGGCAAGTGTATATAAAAAATGTATTGATTGATATCGATTTAGAGGACAAGCGTGTTGCGTGTCCTCAACTGCGTAAAAGCAGAGGCTAAGGCAGCGACAACAACAAGAGCAGCGCTCGCTAAAATAACCAGAAAAACAATGTACACAAGTTGGGCAAGCCGCACAACGCACACACACACACACACACACACACGCACAACAATCGACGCCCGATGAGTGACATTTCACAAAAGACGCACAGCAGCTGCAGCCAAAGAGCAAAACGCAACAAATACTTGGCATTTATTTGCCTTCATTTTAACGCCCTGAACCCCGTTCCACTGTCAGCTGCAGCTGTTGTCTGCATACGTCGTGCTGGCGATTTCCGTTTCCGTCCATTGTTGTTGGCCGGCCTTTGTTAGCCGACTGGGGGCGAAGAATTTCTGCTGAGTGCAGCAGCAATCACATTGGCAGCCCCGCTAAGCCCTGGGTGGGGGGAACGGGGCCAGGACTTAACACTCGTGCATGTTAGCCGGGTCGCAATAAACTTCAGCTTCCTGCGGCGTTGCGTAGCTCTCGGCTACCTTTCATCGCTTGACTCTGGCCAGTTGCTCAGTAGGTGACCAAGAGGATTACAAAATTTACCCTTTTGCCCACATACTCCTTCGCAAACTGAATAGAGTTTATTGGGTTTGCCTCCTTCAAAGATCGCTCAAACATTTGCTTTCCAACATCAATTCCGATATCTTCCCAACATCAATTCCGTAAGCGCAAGCATTTTTTATATGCATGTGCATTATTATTAAATTTGGATTGCAATTAATTTGATTACTTTGAGTTTCGTTTCGTTTCATCAGAGATTATGCAACATTGAAGCTAATTGTAATTTTGTTTTTATATCTCATCTATATATCTGCCTCAGTTTTCAAATTACATACATCAACATTTTTCAGACACGTTACTTAAGGTCCCCATGGTTTTATTTTGTTATTGAAATTTTATAAATGTTCATATGTTTTGTTTATTGTGACATTGTGAACGAGTATTGGGCCGTCGGTTACACCCGACTGCAACGTTCTTACTTGTTTCTCTCTGCACATTGTAAACGACTTTCATGCGTTGCGTGGAGTGGCCAAAATATTTTGGTAAATCTATAAATTGTCGAGCACCAGGCCAGCGTGAACTGCATTCCATATGTTAGTGCTATTGTTGTTGTTTTGTTGTTGTGATAGATTAAAACCATGCAGCTATCGATCTGTCTGCACATTGTTTGCAATGCGAATCGATTGGTAGATGAAATAAAACATGCTAATCTTTAGATACACGCAGTGAATTACTATGTTTATGTTAATGCAGATCGAAAATCATATTCCCGAATGAACTCAGAATAATTCAATAGAATGTTTGTATTATATCAACTACGAAATTCTGTGTTAGATTTAATAGTGTAGAATTTAAAACACTTTGGGGTCTTTTCTTTTTTTTTAAATTATTTTATATATGAAATATAATATATAATAAAACTGAACCGCAAGTGCAATTAAAGATCTATTGCAATAGATATTATCAGCATTTAAAAAGCAAAACTTTGCTGTTTATATTGCGATAAAAAAGTGAAGTATTAAAAGTAAATATAAATATACACTCAATTTCATTTATTGATTTCTTTGGGCTTCAGTTTTTCTTAAATACTTTGCAGCTTATTTGTTAAAGTTGCTTTCGAACAGCAACAGAAAAAGTTTCAGTCAGCTTAAATATGCGAAGTGCTTCAGTGCCCCAAAAGCTCCACTCAAAAAGTTTTTTAATGCTACTTGCGCCTGAAATGCCGCAAATTTGTGTCACTTAAACAAAAGGCAGTTTCAAGACATAACTTATTCTCATTAATGGCCAAAATTCACTTGTATTCCTTGGACAAGTTCATTTGCAATTCCCTACTAGATGGCGCAGGGAAAAGGTTCAAGTTTTCAAGGGTACTATAAATTTCTTATTAAATATGTACTTTGATTGGAATAATGCTATTTACATTTAAATCGATATGTTTTTAATAGAGCCTTAATTTTGATCTGTCGCTAAAGCTATCTTATTGGTATTTATATATTATATAGATATTTAATTCTTACTCAGCTGCTCAGTTCCGCACGCATTAACTATAAATCCAGGTACTATATCAATATTCTAAGAACACATTTCAGACTTCATATATCACTAATATTGAAATTACTAAAGTCAAGAAGTTCGAACTTATGTCAAGTACGAGTTCTTAAGTCTGAGAATTGAAGAACATTGGAACATAAAAAAAATTCCGAAATCATTTCTAGTAAAATAAGATAATTTTCTCTCACATTCAAATTTTTTTCTGTTTTGTTTAATATTTTTTGTGCTTATTTCTGATAATTCGGGCTTGTATCAAGATTGGGTTTCAAGAAACTTTTTTCAACTTTTTTCTCTCTGTGTCCAGTTGTGTGGCTTGTGAATTTTAATTAGCTCAAATTTGGTTTAATTTAGCTTGGCACAGGTTTCACATGCTCATATCCTATGATTATAATTAAAAGCACTGACTTAGTAGAGCTGTAAGGGCATTAAATCTGCGGTGTTTTGAATCTAGCAGACAGAAATTAGCTGTCTTTTTTAATTCTCTTCGGGATTTTCCCACATTTGGCTTAAACTGATGAGTAGAGCAAATTGAGCTCAATCTATTGCCAGTGATTGTGGTTATCATTGTGGCTGTTGTTGTTGTTGTTGTTGTTGCCTAAATAGTTGTTGAGTGGTTCTAGGCTGAAGTTGATCGGCGCGTAACTTTATTAATTTGTTATCCTGTCACTTTTCGCTTCCATTGCGTTTCATTAAACAACCGCTGCAGCCTTTTGGTCCCAATACCGCCTCTAAGCTTCTCCCTTTGTACCGAAACCTCAATGCTGGCCATAAAAGTCTGTTAGCTGTTGTTGTTGCTGTTGTTGTCGCTGTGTGCAGACCACAGAAATTAATTACCGGATTAAGACAACTTCATTGGCTATGGGCCCCAAACCAGGCACATGCCCGCTCTCCCTTCCTCTCTCTAGCTTCATTTTTTTTTTTTTTTTTGGCCAATATCTGGCTGTCTCTTTTTTTGTGGGGCTTCTTTCTCGCTCACTTAGTGATTTTCACATCCCTGCAGTTGTGTTGTTGCTCGTGTTTTTATTATTAACATTTAATGAGAAAAGGTCACGCACACAGCACCGAGAGTTGGATCCATAGCAATCCCAGTTACCCTGCCAAACCCCTCCCCTCCCCCTCCACCCCGTGGGTTGGCAACTATTGATAGGGGGAGGGGGGGGCCTGCTTTGGCAATTTCAAGTGGCTGCCGCTGCTAAATTAAGTGCCGAACTTAAATAACTCGAATTAAACATTAATAGGATACTTAAAAGTTTTCGTTTTCGTTTCATTTCATTTCATTTCATTTCATTTTATTTTCGTTTCGTGTTCCTTTTCGTTTTGTTTTTGTTTTGTTTCGCCTTTGCCTTATACAACAGTTTGTTTTATTATTAGATTCCATTTATACGCCTTCGCTGCGCTCTCTTTCAGCCACCTTCAGCCTCCTTCGCCACTTTCTTCCCCTTTCGCGCTTGTGGCCAATTTTGTTGTGTTGGCGTCGCTCGGGGAATTGTAGCGCCAGTTGAAAATGGATCTGTTGCCCCTCGACCTCTGCCCTCGACGTATTTCATATTTCTATTTCGACGTGGCGACGAGCACAGAATCCCAAACAGAAAACCCCACACCACAGCCCCCGATGCCTAGAACCTAGGCGGGAAGTAGGCTCAACTTCGTATTTATCGACTTAAAGGTATGACGTAGTCAGGCCCCATCTCTGTTCAGCAGAGATCAAAATAATAATCAAGTGTAAGTGTGAAGCTTTCCAACTCGCCATTAATGTGCTCTCTCTCTCTCGTTAAGTGTAAGCGATTATTTGATTAACTAGTGAATTCAACTGTAAGGAACAGTTCAAGCCGTTGTCAAGGCACATGGGAAAATCGTTTGTCGTGTTGCCGGACGCTCAGATAGTCCGTGGCATACCCGTTTCGTGCATTTGGGCCGTTACAGGGCATAGAAAGGAAACTCACTAAAATGTCTATTAATTATCCTTTTGGCAAGGGGTAATGCTAGAACAGTCAAGCTGTAGCAGCAATGTGTTAACTGGGCTAATGAACAGTTGCTACATTTTGTGGCATGCTTGGCAGCGCAGCGTCCTGAATTGTTTGCTAGCCACGTTCCTCTCGCAATTTGAGCCATTTGCGCCATTTCCTTGGCTGTTGTCAGTTCAGCTCAGTGTCGCTGCGCGTCTCTACCTTATCTATCTCAGTCGCTGTCTCGGCCAAACAGCTTGTAATCGCCCCGGGGTAAGGGCTAACAAGTGTGGGCGGGGCTTTTGACTTTGCAGCTGGACCAGAAATGATTATGCAAAACGGTTGAAAGCTCGAAAAAACAGAGACAAAAACGTCCGCAAAATACGAGCACGAGCTGTCGCGCAGTTCACAACAGGATAAAAGGCTAACAAGTGGAACACTGGCGTGCCATATACGGGTGGGCTAGGGGCAGGGGCAGGGGCAGGGGCAGGGGTAGGGGCATGGGCAGGGGCAGGGGCAGGGGCAGGTTGCGGGTAGCGATTTCATCTTTCCTCATTTTCTTATTTTTGTTTTTTGGCATACTCGTTCGCCAAGTGAAAAGTGTATATTGGGTTTGTGCAGTGTCCGTCTGTCCGTATGAACGCCTTTTTTTTCCTACTTTTAAATATATATTCGTGTACATCCAGGGCAAGGACATTTATATATATTGGGGGTGATTTTGAACAAATTTGTAGGAACTTCTCTAAATATAGAACCGAAAAGATTCGGCCACGCCCATTTCTCTAAAGTAACTATAATAATAAAAGGCGTTTTCAACTGTTTTAAGCAGTCGGTTACACCTGACTTCAAAGTTCTTGCTTGTTGTTTTCTGTTCTGTTTTGTTGTCGCATAATCATAATTAAATTCAAAGTGCGCTTAATTATAAGAACCGTTGCAAGAGCTCCAGGGAAATAATAAGTAACTAACACACACACACACATACCCAGAAGCACGCACACACACACACACACACACACACGTTCTGCTGAGTTTAGTGCTCCCTGAACTGCGAGCACTATCCACTCTTGTCCTTGTGCCACATCCTCTTGCCCTAGGATGTGCTCAGCTCGGGCATTTTATTTCTATTTTGGTCTTGGTCTTTGTCGATGATTATATTAGGCACTTGTTGTTGTTGTTCTTGTTGTTCACTTATTGGCCTCCTTTCGGAGTACATCTGTGAGAAAATATTACAGTTAACAAACAAGTGATGGGCAACCAGACAGCTGAAGGATAAACAATCGCACTCCAAATCTGTTTTGCTGTTCGGAATTCGCAGAGTTTTATTAATTTTCAAAAATTCCTTGGAGCTCAACTCCCATACACTTTGACATTACTGAATGGGGCATTACGGTATTTTATGCAACAGTCAGCATAAAAGACAGTAATTTCAACGATTTTTTCGCTGGTCAAGCATTTTCATTAAATTTTTGTAAGCTCCTGTCCAGTTTTCAATTAAATTGCTGCTTTTGTTTTGGGCTTGAATACAGGGTGTTGTTCTGTTAACCAACCTCTTTCCTTTAACCTTTCCTTTTTTATTTTTTGCTCAACTCAATTTGCACAATTTAATAAAAGTTTGTTTTCCATAGAATTCACAGCGTTTGCTTTCCTGACAGTTCCTACCATTTTTTTTTTTTTTTTTTTTTTTTTTTTGGTATTTCAATTAGATTTTATAATTGACTTGATTGGTTATTGTTTAAAATATTATTTTCAAATATTATATGTATTGTTTTTATTTTATTGTTTGTATTTATTATTTACAGTCGTTAAATTGCATTTGATATTTTTAATTATATATTCCCATACATGTATACATATACATATTTTTAAATTAAGTTTGTGTTAATTTAGTTATTTTTGTATAATTATTTCACTTGCCGCAATTGTTTTAGCCCTCGCTCAACTGAAGATGAAAATTCCCACCTTCACGCGCGGTTTTTCATTATTATTCGACACAATAGAAAAACTCGGCTTATGCAAGAATATATATGTATATATATGTATAAAAAAAAAACAAAATTGCCGCGTTGTTTTTCCCCATTGTTGTCACGCTAAATTGTGCACACACAGACCCAACCACATGTGAATTGCATGTGTGTGTGTGTGTGTGTGTGTGTATTTTTCTTTGGTTTTTTTTTTATTTGTGTGTGACTTTCTTGACTTTCATGACATGCTCGACGTCTGGCCGTCACAATGGCAATATGCAAATGCTATTGTGAACTTCGTCTTAGCTGCCTCAGTTAACCAAGCAGAGCGCCTTTTCCGCCTTCCCAGCCAGCGCTCTCCACCCGTGACAGCCTACCCTTTACGAGTATCGTTTACTCGCGTGTACGACGCGACGTATGCGTAACTTTTTAATTTATATTTAAATGTTGCCACGTTGCCTAACAGATTCAGTTGGCACAAAGTTTTGCAATGTCATTTATGACATGTACCGAACAGTCTACAGCCCACAGACACCCCCCCGGCGCCCATACCGTATTGCCATGCAAAGGCAAAGACGCTGGCTGAAGCATTGACAATATACGCAAATGGGATTTCAAGCCGGAAGAGTGGACAGCTGGACAGTGTGGTGTGTGTGGGTATGTGTGTCCTTAATGGCTGCACATAAAAACGTTGCCTAGGGCCTACAAGTATGCTAAACATATCAATAAAAAACCAAACAATGACGCAGCATAGACGCAAAATGCGCGCCATAAAAGCTCAAGCTGGCAAACCGAACTGAAGCGAGGCACAGGACGTTGTTTTTTAGGAGAGGCTGGGGCAGTCTGAAGAGTGCAAACAGTTTAAGTGACAACCAACGATGCCAAAAAGACGGCCTACTTTCGCCCTCTCTGAATTTATGGCGGCTGCTGCATTTTCAATGTCTCCAGCGTGTGTGTGTGCGTGCGTGCGTGTGTGTGTGTGTAGGGTCTTGTAGCTGGCTTTGCTGCTGGCGCCTGCATGTAAATAAACACATCTGGCAATTCCCCATACAGGCAAAGAATATATGTCCCTTGGCATGCATGCAACTCAGTCGACGATGCACACCAAACAGCTGAGTGTGAGTGTGTGTGTGTGTGTGTGTGTGTGCGTTTGTTGTTGCATATTTCATGGCATTTCAAACGCCACACACTTGAGCCAGCGGCAATAGCTAGCGACCACCAAAGACAGCTTCAAGTCCCGAAGCACGTGGGGCTCAGCAGCCGCAGCTGGAATCTTCAGAGCCCGTTTCCTCTTCAAGTGGTTGCGCGCCGTGCAAATGCTTAAATTGGCTTAAGCGCATTCAGGTTTCATCCTGGGGTTGAATGCCAGGATGCTCCTGGCAGCCAGGCAGGCAGGCGGCGGCAGTAATGCGCTTTTTCATTTAGCCAAGGCTAAATCTGAGTCCTCGTGGGCGAGTGCAAGTTTTCATGCCCTGTCCTCGTTCAGAATCAGTGTGGCTAAGGGGTGTCTTCAAGTTGTGCAAGCCGCAGCACACGTATCTATTAAAGATTTGTAAATTTACTATATGTACATAGGTTTTTATATTTATTTTATTTGGAACATATATAAATACGATTTTTTAGACAGATTACTGAAGAATTCATCCAAAGATCACACAAATATTTTTAGCATACGCTTAATTGGGAGGTGCTAAATCGATCAAGTCTATATATGTTTGGCGCAGGTGAGCAGCAAAAATTCACACCTCCCAGAGTTGTAGAAAATTTAGAAGCCGAAGAAATATCTTCTTTTTTTCGACTGTTTAACGCTGTTTTTACACTGTGAACGAGTATTGTGCAGCCGGCTACACCCGACTGTAACGTTTTTAATTGTGCATATACAACGTGTATTGGGCTTTTGCGGACCTGCATACGGAGTATCCGCTCGTCAGTCTACCCAACTGTATTATCTTCGCTGTGTGTCATTGGCATCGCTGTCAAAACTACTCAACGCAGTTGGTATATCAAATGGCTTATTGAATTAGCCTCGTATATCAGCTGCTTACAATTAGACGGTTGCAAACACGTCAGAACGGTTGCTTAAGTGGCACCATGATTGATGTACCGACAGCCAGAAGCGTCGAGTGTTGTTGCAAACGCAACTTGAAGAACTTGGAAACCTTGGAAACCTTGAAGGCTGAAGAGATGAAAAACTGGATATACCAGAAGATTGCTTTTCATTGAGTTTGCAATTTAAAAAGCTATTGTTAAAGTTGCCTTAACATTGGCGACTTCTTCTGACTGCTTTCAAAATTCAGAGCAGTCAACTTGATTAAATTGATTAAAATTCGGCACAGTGGGTGCTGTTAACTTAATTACACGAATGTTAATGGGGAATGTTAAAAGGGAAAGCCACGCTAAACTTTAATTGACATTCTCTTTCAAACATATCGAAGTTAATTTTTAATTAAAAAGTGTCAAGACAATCAGGGTAGAAAATTAATTGAAATATAGTTTCGTGTTAAGATCGGTTCGAATATAATAAAAAATTCTAATAAATTAAATTTAAAAAAACAAAAATCCAAAATACTTGATTTGTGCGGATATCAATCAGCTCATCTTAGCACTATGGAATCCTAAAAACAAAAGCTCGTTTTTACGGCTCAAATCGCGCTACTTAACGCTAGATGGCCTTTTATTGGCCACATTTTTAGGGCACTTGGAATTTTAGTACGCGGCCATTTAATGGGCCTTTACGTTGGTTAATTTTATGACCGCACCGAGGCATGCATCATCATAGTAGTATGTGGTCATTGTAGCCAACATTTTGGGCTCGAACGCGACCTGCCCCAACCCTTTGTGGCCCGGCCAACAAGTTGGCCAAAAAATATTGTGAGACTGCTAAGCGGTTGTCAAATGTGTCATAATATTGCGTGGGCGCATCGTAAACTGGACAAAGCAGGGCGTGTGAGGGGAGTCATTTCGAGAAGCATTGGCACACGTTGCGTATGCGCAATATGCAACATTTCAAGCAAATGCAAACATAAAATGTTAATAACACTTCATAACGTGAACTCACTGAAACATGTGCGAGTGTGTGCGCCATGCATATGAATGTGATAATAATATAATAAAATGTGCTGACGGCGCTTGAAAATCAAAGTGCGCGCATAAAAGTGGCCTTAAATCAGTGAACGAACTAATTGAACTTGAGATCAAAGATACGAGCCGTGCTATAAGATGCGTGTCAGGCTACCCGGTCTTGGGACAGGGCATTCAAAACTGTAGCAGACTTCTGGGCGCACCTAACTTATGCACGCGTCCAACTTCTCGCTATTGTGTGCGTGCTTGTGTGTGTGTGTGTGTGTGTGCGTCGTGCCGCCACTCGATTTGGGTCAGAGAAACAAAATCAATAGCACGACCTACAGACCAGAAACAACTGAGGCGTTTCTCTGCTCGGTGTGAGAGTCCTGCCTAAGGAACGTTGCCATATCGCTGACATCTGCGTCCCGGCCTTGCCGGCAAATTGGCAGAAAAATAGTACAAACTGCCAGGCGGAGGCATCTATTGATTCAGATAAACTTTTACTACTTAAGTATTTACGATTCTTACGTTTGCGATAAGTTCAGGCAGCTGAAGCTGTGGGTGGGCGGGGGGTGGTTGTTTGTAAACAACAAATTGGAGTTAGCTTATGTTGAATTGGCTAATTTGCTAAATACTGTTCATTCGGGTCGATTGCCAATCGCCTGGACATAGGGGAACTGGTTTAAAAGTTGTTCAAAAGTAATTAAAATTTTTAACTCGAAAAAACTTGGCATGTAAGTCAAGGCATATATGTATATATATATAGGAGGGATATTTCTTAAAACAATACAGTTCAGCTGATGGGGGATATTAATAATATAAATATGTTATAATAGGGCAAAAAGTTATAATAACTATATAGTTTATATAAATAGATAAGCAAATTTTGATATAAATGACATTTATATAGATATAAATATTTTTTGAGTTATGTTAAATTTTTTATAGCCATAGCTCAAAAATTGGTTGATTATAGAGGTAGATGGTTCTTTAGCCCACATACTGTCTGGTTCCAGGCAGATTGTTAATTAGCGTTTTCACGAAAGCGCTGACAGAAATCACTCGCATATTTTTAATATTTATTTATATCAATTATAATTGAAGGTTTTAATAATGCATCACATTTATTTTGGTGCATAACCGAAAGCCTTGTAATTAACTAAAATATTTTACAGCGTTTCAGCACAATTTTGTGCTGTCAGCTTGCCGCAAATTGCTTGATAAATTGGTTAACCTCACTGCCATTTCCGCCGGGGCAATCGCCAGCTCCCCACTTTCGGTTCACAACCCCGCGCACAGACACAGTCTGTGGTAAATGATATAGAGAAGCTGTCGTTGTATTTACATCTCTCACTCGGTCGCCATTGGCACAAGTTAATTTCGTTTGCGTTGGGATTCAAAAGAAAGAAAGAAAAAAAGTCAAATAAAAAACAAAGCGCTAACTAAAATGAAATCAACATAGGCACACACGCACCCAAATCCCAAAGCCTGAAGAGAATTGGCAGAGCAACAGCCATGCTGCGTTTCTTTATTTATATCGTCTCTTTATATTTCGAATACCCTGTATCCATAGAACGGGCAGCAGTTATATGTTACGTGCGAAATCCGAAATATCATTATGAATGTCTGCGTCTCTTTACGAGCTGGAATATTGACTATTCGATGGACATTATTATTATACAGGGTAGCTGCCAGTAGCGCACTTTAAGCAGACAGTTATTTTTTTTTTGGTTTACGGCAAACATAACAAAACGCAAAGCAAACACACTTCCGCCGCACACACACACACACACACGCACACTCACTCACTCAGTGATGTAGCTAACGTATTTGTATGTAAATATGAAAAGTTCAAAGCACATACACTTAACGTGCCCAAACATACATGGCACACCCACACACTAACACAGGCAAACACATGGCGGCTACTTGATGTTATTTTCAATTGCTGCGCCTGCCGGCCGGGCCTCCACGCCCACGCCCACCCCACGCCGCTTTGACTAAGCGACCGCTAAACTGTTAACTGTGCGGCAGCGGCCAGAAGGTGAGGGGGCGCCTGGCTGCTGTGGGCCGAGCTATCAACGGCAGTTGCAAAATAAGCCAAACGGAATTAGCTGAATTGCATGCGGTGCGCAATAAATGTTAACTGTGTTAATTCTATTAAAGATTTTTGTGGCATGTTCTTTTTGTTACAGTCGGTTATACTTGAATGCTGTATGAGCGTGTGTGTTTCTGTGTGTGTGTGTGTGGTTTTGTAACCACAGCAGCCAACGTGTCGTATGAGCAATGTTCTGTGCACAAAATTGTTGCCAGCGTTCTACGGCAGCTGCTTTGCCTAGGCCAACAAAAGTTTGTCCCAAAATGTCTTGAGACAGTCACACACACACACACACACACGCACACAACTTGATACACTTGTGTACACATTTGCGGCTCATTTGATCGCTGCGCTTGGCCAATTGGCAAGCGACTGTCGTTATTGGGGCTGGGGGCGTAGACTTTGCCTGCAAATATTTGCCAAAATGTTTGCTAATTTGACTCGAGTTCCTTTTCCTGTGTGTGTATGTGCGTCTCTCTCTCTCTGAGCAAAGCAACACAAATCAAAGATGGTCTCAGCCTCGACTTTAGCTTGGGTGTCGCTCGTGCTTCTATTCTTTGCCTTGTTTGCCCGACCTTAGGTTGCCTTACATAATTAAAATAAACCAGCCAAACTTGCCACTTGCCACTTGCCACATAGATGTTGCCAACTCAACGCAATGCTGTCACATCAAATCTGCAACCAAGTTCTAGCTGAGAAATATTTGTCAAAGGCCACGCGCCAAAGCAGTGCCTATACGGAAATAATCACACAGGTGGTTGGGGATGGGTTGGGGATAAGAAACTTTTCGAAAATATGTTAGATTTCAATATCTATCACATTGAATGTCAAATCAATGAAGTGCGCAAACTTTGAACTCACTTTGAACACACTGTAGTCGGCTCAGCTTAAACGAATGAAGTTATGAAAGTTTGAAATTATGTAAGACTAATTGAATGAACACAAATTTAATAAAGCCTTTGTGTACTTTTGTTTGTTTTCGAAGCAACAATTAAGTTTTGAATTTTATCGCAAAATGAGTAAGGGAAGGTTCGTGTATAAATTCCTAAAAATATTAAGGCAAATATATGCTCAAATGCAAAACCAAACTCGCAAAGTAATCTTGCCCTATTCCAAAAATGGTTTAGTTACGACAATGTAAGCAAGAACCCTTTAATAAATTTAAAACGAAACATATAAACAAAAATTTGGTTATACATTTTTAAGTAAACTTAAAAACCATAAATATCCCGAATTTCAAAGTTTTGTAATTTTTTTTTTAATGTTTTAATTGTAACTGTAGGTTTAACCGGCTCAAGGCCAAGCAAGTGCTTTAATCTTTCCGCCAAAATTTTTTTTGTTTTTTTTGTTTAAAACAGGAATTAAATCAATTTTCAAAATATTTCCCAGAAATAGAGAAGAGTTTTAAGACATAATAACCTTTGGGTATTCCGAGTTTCTCGACTGCCTATTCGAAGCTGGGCCCTTTGCTTTAAGCTTGACTTTAACCCTTTAATGGTGTATTTGAAAGTATTTCCTCGGCTGCGCATTAATCAACTCGTTTGGCGCGAAACTATTTGGCAAATCCCACCAGAGAGTTCTTAGTACATTTGTATAATGGGTAATGTATTTACTTCGCGTCGATATGATGTTCCTAATAAATGATTTTAGAGATATATGGATGTATGTGTGTGTGTACTCGCATGTACCTCCGTATGTGTAATCCACTTGCTAACGTGTATACCAGAAACAATATGGTTTCATTTATCATGTGCACTTAGTTAGGGGTTAAGTGGTACGCATAGATGGGAGTGTGTTTGCGTGTGTGTGTGTGTCTTAAGTAAGCTTTAGCTTAGTAAGTAAAACTTTTCTCTCTAATTTTGCCTGGAAATTGACATTAATGTCAGCAAATGTATGAGAGATTGCATAGGCCTGTTGGCTAACGAGTGTGCGTGGGTGTGCGTGCGCGAGCGCGTGTGTGTGTGTGTGTGTGCAACATGTCGCCAGAGACTTCATTGCTAACAATTTTGGCATGTCAGCCACGTTTCTGACAAGTTACTTCCAGTTTGTTGCGGCTCCCATTTGATTTATTAATAAGCAAAGTGTCACACGCAAAAGGCACACACACATATATATATATATATATATACATATATATATATATAAATATATTTATGCGTGTATTTATTATATATGTATAAATATACTTACTTACACAAACGTATCTATAGCGGCCATGCAGCGTGTAATTGATATCCTATTGATTTGCAGTTTGATAGCACAACTTTTGTCGCATAATTATGGCCGCAAATTGCACGTGTCCACCGCCAGGTGGCGCTGCCCTGTCGGCTGCGTTTTAGTATGCCCCCAACCCCCCCCCCCCTATGACCCTCACCTGCCTACCTCAAATGATTTGTGATAAGTTTGTCGTTTCGGTCCTTTGACAGTCTATTTGATGGGGGGAACCGGGCGCCGGGGCTTATTCTCCGTTAGCCAATGAGGCCTGCGAACTGTCATATTAAATGACAAGCTGCAACAAAGTTTTGCACTTGATTCGCCCAATTTTTTTGCCTCGGGCCCGATAAGATGTCGATAAAAATCATTGAGTGAATGGATATGGCAAGGGGGAGCCAGCGGAATTCTGATTAAGGCGCAATTGTGACAGCTCAGCTGCCAGGATGTCGATGCTAACTGATTCAGCGCGGCTTTCAGATGAGTTCGTTCACACACGTACACACACTCAAACACACACACACACACACACAGGCACAGGCCTGACAGCAATCAGTCTCTTAATCAGTTTTTTGTTGTTTTGTTCGTCTGCGATCCGTGTTTTGGCCTGCGCCCGGGCGAAACTCATTAAATTACAATAAAAACAAGAACAAATTCGTTGGGTTAACCGCATCTTGAATACCCTTACAAGATAGCCATATCACAGTATTGTGCTATAGTTGTTACTTTGGTTAACAAAACTTGGCAACCAAAAATGACTTGATTGCTAAAAAATATTTGTATATTGCTTAAGAATATGTGTATAGATATATATATTATTAATGGGATCGAAGATGCGCTTCATGTTTAGCAACAAAATGAGAATACTCTCTGCAAGGGTTTTATAAAAATTATAACATCAGGACAAGGACAAGGACAACCGCACACGCACAAACACACACCCACACACACACGTGCGCAGGCATCGCACATGGGTCTCGTGGCGGGAAACGCACATAAAGAATTCAAAAGCGTCGCACAAATAAATGAGAAATTGCTCAAAGCTTGACAGCAATAACAACAGCAATTGGCGTCATGTAGGCAAAAGTCCAATAAACAAGTGAAATTATTTGAAAAACGTATTTATTTTTGTAACTGGCACTTCCTGCTGCTTTTATTTTTACGCGTCCCGCGCTTATTTTAAACTTTTTTTTTTCATTTTGTCCAAATGCAACAACAACTATGACAATGAAATACAGTAATTAAAATATGATCAACTTGAAAGTAATCGCAGCTTTGGAAGTCTGCAAAGCAGATAGAATTCTCAAACTTTCTCGAACTTTGAGTTTTTTGCTGATATGAGATACGACCACAAAGCAAAGCGAACGGGCGTTAAGTTTGTTCGACTTGGGCATACCCTGCAGGCACATTTATACACTTGCTGGAATATACACAAAAAAAAAATATATATATATATATGTCTTTACAATATATATATTTACAATAGAAAGAGGCCTCTATACGGATATCGAAAATGATCGATTATGTTAAATGAGGCGTTGGACTAATGTCGAAAGTGTATGCAATTAAGTTTTATATGCTTTCGAGCATTTTTTTAACAAAGGTTTCAGAATGTGTATGTGCTCTGCTGTTGTTTGGACAACTGATAAATAATATGATTGTTAACTAATTCCTTGTATATGTTGAATGAAATGTGCGATTAATTAAATATGTTACACAAAATTGTGTTGCCGACTTTCGGGCTGCACATGTTGCAGCATGATAAATGTGGCAGCCACAGTAAGTATTTAATTTAATGTAAGCACAAGTTTCAACTACAACCCCGACCATCGCCCCAGTTGACACCCGCTGCCCCGCCTAATAGTCACGGCATGCAGCTTGAAAGTTAAATTTGAACAAAAGCTGACAGTCAAACGACTTTGTACATCAGCGCAAATATTATATGTAAACCGTCAACATTTGTGTACAGAGCAGAGAAAAAGGGAGGAGAAGGGCGCAGAGAGCCCGCGTGGAGTACAAAATAAACGAATGGCAAACGTCGGCTAAGCAGCAGCAGAAAACCAGCCCAAAGCCAGCGCGCTAAAGTTTTCATTTTACGACGCATTAAAAAAGCCCATAAAAACAGTAACATTGCCTAACTAAATGCAAAAAAAAAACAAAAAAAAAAAAAACAACAACAAATAAAAAAAAGAAGACGAACTGAGTTCAGAAACATGAAATAAAAACCGGATGAGCAAAATCGCAGGCCGTGGTACATAAACGAACACATGAACAGAATATAGATACATATATAAATGCAGATATATATTTATATATATTTAGACAGTTAGAAAACAAAGAAGGGCACTCATCTTCGGACAACCGAAGAATTTAATACCCTTACAAATATATTTTGGATATGTTTCTTTACTTAACCTAACACCTAACATGCAACAATTCTATTTCCAACTTATTGCTCATATAGGATATATAGTGACAACATATAGTGATCCGATGTTGATTAGCAACAAATAAACAGACATCTGATTATTATTATTTTTATTTAATATAGCAAATTACCAAATGACTTCTTCTTAGTGGAAAGGGGGGGTGGGCACTAAAATAAATGCGTTAAAAATCAATAGGCAGAAAGCGTAAAAACAACAATAAGAATAACAACAATACCATCAGCAGGTAACAATGAGAACAACAAAGCTAACACATGCATGCGTATATAAATATATCTATGTATAATGAATGTAACTTAATACAAATACATGTGTACATAAACATATAACATAAATGTATAATATATATACAGCTGGACAACATAATAGGTGTTTTTTTTTGTTTTTAATATTTTTGTATTAAAAGAACAAGTTAGTTTTTAACATAAACACACAACAAAAGGCTTCAGCTGCTTTAAAAACAAACGTCATTAAATATCGCAAGTCAGATTAGCATGGACTTTGTATTAGTATTGTTTCCGTTTTGTACTAAATTAGTTAAGACACTGGTTAGACGCCATTATTCTTGACAAATTTGACGATGCTGCCGAATATAGACGATATGAGCTTAAGTTAGTGTATACGGGAATTGTGCATATAACAAGTTTTTTCGGCTCACACCTAGTATTTTGTCCAGCTATATATATACATATATTTATATATAACTATGCGTTCAAGGCATTTGTAAGTATATTGGCAATTCTTGTTTTTCGAAAATTTTACACACACATTGATGACGATATTTAATGGCCACTGGACAACATACAATAATATGACACACAGAAACGGCAATGGCAGCAGATATTGGAAATTTGGACGCCTAGCGCATTTTATGGATCTATTTCCCATCAACATGAGTCTCAGCTCTAAAAGTCTTGCAGCATCACAAAAACATCAACGAGAACAACGCGAACAAGAGCAGCAATCAACATTATCGCTGCAAAGCCAGTCAACGGGGGTGTATGCAGATATTGCCGCCGACAGGGAGAGCCTCTATCGTTCGGCCAGTTTCCAGAGCGAGGAGTTCCTGCTGCACATGGGCACGGGCGAGCTGCTGCCCAAATCGACGCAACAGAATGGAGACAGGTAGTAGTCATTTATTAGAGCCATGCTCACACTAAATACTAACACGCGCACACGTGCGCCCTAATACACATAGAAAGTGTGACTGGCCAGCGGGCGTATACTTAATGCGTATACTTAATGCGTCATTAAGCAGCCATCGCATAGCGACGACCAACAACACGTCCAGTGCTCGACAAGTTTATTATATAATACGTCAATTATTGAAAAAGAAAAACACACAGACACACAGCCATAGCTTTTGTGAATACTTCAAGGTATTTATCAAAAGCAAACTTTACATTCAACCAGTTTATCTATTTACAATCATTTGAGCTATTCATAGCAATATTATTAGCTTAAGCGCATTTCTTAGGGTTTTCAAATATTGCACATGCCACAGATTCCCATGGCGTCAACACAGCTCGAAATTTCCATGGAAACTAGCACCTTGCTTAAGCCAACTGAGTATTCTAGTCTGTTGGAGCTTCCCTTTTGTTTGCAGTTTCTATAAATAAGCAGATTATAGCCCTTTATATTCCACTGAGAGCTTCTGATATTTGTTGTTTTTGTGAGTATGAACGCTCAGGTTTGATATGCGTTTTATTGCACCATTCAAATTAAGTTTTGCAAATTAATTGGCTTACTTACTGAACAACAAAAGCTGTCAGATTTGATAAAAGATATTTTGGTTGTTGATATTTTTAATTTATTTAACTCCAGAGTGTAGCGAAAAGGCCATATCTATAGGGAAAATATTAGAAAATCTTTTTTTTTTGTTTTAATAGTTTTATATTATATATTATTGCGCATACCTTTCAACCTCGTTAATTCTTCGAACTCAGCGATTCAGCCAACTGACAATCTCAGGTTAGTGCATATAAGGAAATAGCTAAAGACTATATTTCTAATTAAATTACGTTGAAAGTTCGTTAAAAAAATTTATTATAATAATAATAGTAATAATAACCCTAACTGTTATAGATAAAATAACAATAAACCTATTCTGCAGATGTGTTTTTGGGTTTAAAAAAATGTCGATACCATAATTAACGTAAAAAACTAATTTTTGCCTAGAATCGTAAAGTTTATTCACTAAGTTCTTACAAAATCTTGGATTGATTCTTATTTTATTAGCTTGTAACTCTCTATATTGGTTGACGCTGACAAATGCAAATGAAATACAATTAAAGCTGTGGTAAACCATCGAGCTGGCTCTGGGAAAAATGTAAGTTTCAAACTTTCAATATGGCCTGTTGCCACCTTGGGGGAATAAGCTGAGGATTCGTGGAAGTGCACAGTGATATTGTAAGGAAGCCTTTAAGTACCACTTGACTATTGACAAGAGCAAGACAGCATATCAACATCTTTAGCACTGCTCAGAATACTTCTGAGAATTCAATGGCCCTTAAACGTGAATTCAATCGAGGTCTCATTAAGCGACTACAAGCGAGGCGATACCACAAAGTGAATTCGTTGCCAGCATGCGGGAAAAGTTAAGCCGCAAGCAGCTTGAGCCAGGGAGGAAAAATAATGCGTCGAATACTGACGTCAATGGCGGAGCGTGGTTAACGCTGGCAGCTGATTAGCGTGCAACTTGTTGCACACTTCAAATGCAAAACAATGTGTCAAGGAGACCTTTAAGCTGCTTCTGATTTTGCTTGCGGCTTGCGGCATGCGCTCACAAAAGGTGCACAACAATGGTCGCATGACCGGCGAAGCGCTTCAAGAGATTCGAATATAAAACAGGCAAACGAGCTTGCTCCCGTTCCCCGATGAAAAAAAAAAATAAGTAATTATGGCAAGTGTTGCGCTTGAGCAAGCCACAGAGCAGAACAGAGCAGAGCAGAGCAGAGCAGCAGCCTGAGACACAGCATAATTATAATGAAGCAACTGCTGACGCTGCAGCTACGCTGTGGCTGCCACTTGGTTTATGCTAAGGAGCGCTCTTTGGGCTTAACCGCATTAGCGATGAGTGTTGGGGGGAGGGGGTAGGGGAGGGGGAGGGCACACCAGCACACTTGCCAGATAGTGACTCCCGGCAAAGTTTATCAGCAGCTAATGTATTCAAGAAATAAGCGCTTTAAGCTTACAAATTACAAACGAGAAATACCCTTATGAAAACAAGGATTTCTTAGAACTTTCAAGAAAGTGACTGAAAATATTTAATTGGTCACAAATTAGGTAACCAAGGTAGACAGAGACTACAACTCAAAAAGGAGTCTGTGGAGGCAAATGAATTGCATGAATTCTTCTTTATACGCCCATCAAGTATCGCTTAAGCTAACAGTGGAGTGTATAAATAAAGTGAACTCAAAGTTTGCTTCGTCTTGGCCACGTTTATATTTGAAGAATCAAAGAAAGTTTCCATGCGCGCCAGCAAGTTTCTGTCACGAAGTCTAGAAGTATTTATGTATAATTAAAGTGACCATGAAGGCTATAAATAAAAAAGAACGGAAATGCTTGATTGACGCTCTGAACAATAGTTATTATTAGCAGCCAGCTAGCGAGCAAGAAGATCAGAAATTGCATAATTCAAATATACAAATGGGAAAATAAAAATAGAACCGACTCCTACTTACGCATTGGCCACTATCAAATGCCAATTAGAGGGCGGCTAAATGGTTTATGGGCGACTGCGCTGGCGTATACGTGATATATCAATTAGTCTATGCGGCAGAGCTTAGCAAAAGGATGTCCAAGGTCATTTGTGGCCAATGCAATGTAATTAATGCACCGTAGGCTACCGCTGGCAACTAATTGTCCGGTGTTTTTTATCTCCTGCAACTTTCCTCTGCTGTTATACCCTCTGCCTGTTTCTGTGCAAACTGGTCGCTCAGTTTAAACAATCGGTCGAACATTGACCATGTTGAAAAGTTCTCGAAGAAAAGCTATACACTCAGTTACTATATACATATTCTATAGATATGTCCGACAGGGTATTCAATCTTCGGCTCCCCATCTCGAGTTCGTATGTAGTTTTTGCTTTATGGCATCGGCGATAATTCTTGCCGTGCAACCACCTGCTGAACTGAGACGCAGCGGTCGCAAAGGCTGCAACGCTGCGAGCCACGTAAATCGAATATCCTTTGCGACAAAGTGCCATTGGAGCGGCGTCCTTGGCATCGTGATATTCTCGGCTATCGTTAATTTATTTGATTTTCTTTGCTTGCGCTTGCACTCATTACGAATCCTACATTGATTCTGCCACTGCCACTGCCATTGTCATTGCCTTGAAACCAGCGTTAATTATTTTGCAATTACGCGGCTGACTGAGCCGGCGAAGGTTATAGCCGGCACAAGCGTAGACCATTTGGCACAAATGTGATACTTAAGCCGGCTCAACAGATTGCTAAGTATCCGATGTCCTGCTGAAGTTGACTTTCTGTTCGAACATAACTCATGTCGACGCCGTTAGACTGGTTTTCAAATGAAATTCATTTCTCCGACAAGCTTTGGAGTACTTTTCACGATGCAGTAAACGTCAAGTAATCAAACAGCTTAGAAGTAATTAATTTATGATTATTACAGTTTTAGCAATTTTAACAAGTTTTAAATAAATATGTTTAATATATATTCATAAATTGTGTGGATCAACAACATTGCAAAGACATTTAGAAAGTCCGAAATTAGAATTTTTGGTTTTTTTTTTTTTTAACTATTTTTAAATCAGTTAAGTCTCGCAGAATGGAGCAGTAGGGCAAGATAATAAGATAATAATTGGGTATTACCGTTTTTTTCATGCAAAACTAAAGACTCTTGGGAGTCTATGACATGGCGTGTGGTAAACGGGTTTTGTAACAATTGCGAACCACGCTTAAATTGGCTAAAAGCTACAGCCCTACTCACCAATTTTCAGCAAGCTCTATTTTGGTGCTGTATTACAGTCAGTTTGTACAAATTGTTTTGGTCATAACCAAAATTGAATTAGGGACATTACACCCCCACCCTTGCGCACGCGAAACTCTTCGGCTCAATTGGATAGCGGCTGATTTCCTGCTTAAGCAACGGCATCAATTTTGATTTGTGCCGGATTTGTTTGCACTCAAGAGTCGCACCTAGCACAGCGATTTGACAGGCGAATTACGTATACGCCCCGCGAAACTGCGACTATTCGTCGCCTTCACAGACGGTAGCAGACAATTTAAATAGCCGTTTTGTTTAAGTAATATCAATTAGGCAACGGCTCCCGTTGTTCCCGCGCCTGTTGCTGACGTCGCCACCTGGCTGCTAAATAAATTTGCACTTAACTCAAAAAGGCAGCAGCCCGAAGGGGCAGAGAAGGGGCGCCGCTGAGGTTGGTGTCGTGGCATGCAAACAATAGCGCCAGGGCTCAAATTTGTAGACCAGCCAAAGCGACGATAGCTGGCTGGTGCGGTGCTTGGCTGGCCATTAAATGTTATAGTAAATAAATGTAAATGATCTGCGGTTAGTTTGGTTAGGTTTACTGTTGACGCTTCCGCAGGCCATCGCACGGGGCTGTGCATAAATACGCCTTCAATGGCCCGAAGTAGACTCTGAGAGTAAATAGCTTCGTTTGCGTGTGAACCGGTTCGAAAGTGCTTTAAATGCAATTTAAAAATGATTCTTGATTCTTGTGGCTTAGACTAATTTCTAAACGAGCGCTTTAATTATTATGTAGGACAGCATCGATTTTTTTTTCGAAACATGGCTGGTTTTAGGTGCACCATTTGTATGACTGGTATTTTCCTTTTTTTAAATATACTCTTTACTAAACAATTAAAATTACACGAGCAAGTCAAAATATTAGAAAGCAGTATTTTTGCGTAAACCAAAAACTAAATTCCAATCACGCTCAACATCCACTTGTCCTCTGTCTTAGAACTATCCAAGCTCTGTCGTTTATTCTCGAGTTGTACCTCATCGTATAGATCGGCAAACAGATGGATTTCCTGTTCCGTCAGTGTCAGCACTAGGGTATCATCCTGTATATCGTTCTCAATATCGAACAGTTGCATATAGTCTGGGCCAGCCTCATCTGTTTTGTTAACTGTAGTCTCTCCCGTCATGGCGATAGTCAAATTATCGTAAGTGCTGTAAATTTTTGAATTTAAATTAGATTGAGTACAACTGCATTGATGGTAATCGATTGCTTACTCCAAATACAAACAGCCAGAAAAAAGGGTCTCCAATTCCCGATTCTTTTAAAATGCGCAACGTCGCAACTGTTGGACCTCATGATATATGTATTTATACTTACAGGAGTTTTTCATGTGCTGCGCACTTACTAATCAAAATACGTTTTATTTTCCGTGGTCACCGCTAACAGTCGCTTTGGTATTAATTGGATAAGTTATATAAAAGCACAAAAGTCCCCGAATTTAGAGCAGGGCTTTGAAATTTTTGACGTCAAAAACTGTGAAACGTTAGCAAAGGCATTGCTTACTCTTTCTGGGTTCCTGTTTGACACAGCTAAGTTCAATACGAATGGCATTTTCCCTCTTTTGTAAAGGAAATACCTTTTAAAATATTCCAAGAATTGTTAGGCACTTTAATGCCACTAAAAGCACCAAAACCACTAGAGATTAATTTAATGTTTCCCAGATACCTCGCCCCGTAAAAGAGAAGCAGACGTAGCTGCAATTGCTGAATGTGGTTTTTGAGTTCCAAGAAATGCGCAAAGTATGTCAAAGTCACATGAAATAAATGTGGGTACCGAATCAATATCTTCAAATATGGCAATCCATTCAGTAACCATCAAGAAGTAGATACATTTCGAACTTGCGCATACTCGAAGCCTGTTTTATGTATAATTTCTAATTTGATTAAATTTTGTATACTTTAAGGCAAGTTTTTGTCTGTATAAATGTTAGGTAACATCATTTGACATCATTTTCAATAACTTTTCTATTAAAATTCCAGCCAACCATAAAATGTGAAAATGCCTTTAATTGAAACATTGCACTTTGCAGTTCGGTAATTATTTGACGATTCATCAATTGATATTTTGGAATCCAAATGAAATAAGCAAAAGTGCATAAAATTGGTAAATGCATTTCAAATAGTAAAAATCACTGTTAGCATAAACAATCATTATTTCAAAGAGAGAATTTGGCCATTTGCATAATAGGAACGAGTTCAAATATTGAGGCTTTATATTGAAATTCAACACATAACTTGAATGCGCCTTTTCAGTCTACATACGCATACAATTTTAATTGGATGTCGATAACCAGCAGCCAGCAGTTATATTTCCCATTGTTGATGCAGTCAACGAAAGGACACCTTAAAGCCAGTAAGAGTGTTCTAGTTGGGAGTTCTCGACTCGAAGATATCCTGAACCCATACACAAAATAAATTCTTGAATATAGAGAATAATAAGATTAACTATGGAGGTATACAAAAAAATAAATATTCTTGATCTATATAGTCTCCGAGATATACTAAGAAAATCACAGTTCAATATCAATTTTAAGCCATAAAAAAAATGTATAAACGTATCAGAGAATTCTTATGTATTTATCTAAAGTGCAAGTTTGTAGTTTCTGCAAAACCCTTATACCCTTCTAACTCCCTTTGAATGGGTATAGGAAACAAAGCTTCAAAATGGGCTTTGCCCCATGGTGTTCGTTCGTAAGGCAAACATAAAGCGGATTGTACTCAGTGGTGCCACCAGAGACCATTTCTCCATTCCTCCACCCTCTCTTGCAACTTGCCGTGTCTAAACAATATTCAATTTCATTTTATTAATTCAAGGAACATGAAATTTCAAAATATGCGCACAAATTTGCATTCACTCAAGCAGCAAGCTGATTGTCGATAGTTTCTGACACTCTGGCATATTATTGAATGCAGTCAGCAAATGTGAACCGAAACTTGGTTACATACCATTCGCTAATACGTGGCATACCCCATTCGCTTTTGAATGCAGCGCATCTCATTATATTTTACTAAAATTGTGTCACTTTGACATACTACCCGGACTCTGACGGATTATTATTTAATTATGCCGCGGTTCAAAAGCTGAGATAATCGCATGTGAGTAGCGAGCACCCCGAGCACCACCAGCAACAACATAAAATCGACACCAACTGCAATGGGAAAAACAGGTATGAGTTCTGCATTTAATTGGGCGTTGCTATGGAATTCTCATTATGAGCTCAGTTTCAAATAAAATGCAATTGCAAGCAAGTCGAGAAGGCCTTAATTAATTACATTAAACATTTTTTTAATAGAATAGTGAAAAAAACAGGATTTGAGCGAAGTGAGGTGGTTATCCCCATAAGGTTAAAGTGTATGTAATACGAGAACATGCACGCAAACTTATTGTCTGTGATTTAAAACAAATTAAATCTATATTAAATAGCTGTTATGCAAATGCAATTTAAGACTACATAATCGTAAACAGACGCGGAAATAAGCTTGGAAAATTCTCTAAAAAATCTAACTAGAAATAACTCTAAAAATAAATATGTAAAAATGAAAAGAAAATGCAAAGTCAGGATTACTGGCGGGTCTAAAACGTCGCACCTATAATGATTATGAATATTGTCTTAGGTGTTAGGTAAAAAAAAAAAAATTGCTAGTATGAATATTTGCTCGTGATTTTTATTAACCTACAAATTTTAAAAAATTTTATTTTTAAAAATGCGTATATTTTAAGTGTTTAGGTTTAGTTTTGACATAGTTATGACAGTTTGAAATATGTGAGTTATGGAACCGAGAGCTTACTTTACAGACAGGTATATATTCCAAGTTTCAAGGCCTAGCTCTGGCCCAATACATTTAGTATACAAATTCTGTGCGACATCTGTTGTTGGTGCACTGCACGACTGCAATATTTTAACTTGTCGCATTTCGTCAACGACATCAAATTCAAACTTTGAATTCCATTCACACAGCATTCAAATACTTTGTTGCTGATATCATTACGCGAGGTTCTTAGGAGGCATCAAATGTTGCAAATGTGGCAACGAGTTGGCGCAGAGGCAGTCAAGCGTGTCGATAACATTTGCCGAGGCAGCTAATTAAAATGCTTAGTCCGTGGGGCACCAATACAATTCAATTGCGGCTGTCAGTCTGTCTGTCTGTCTGTCTGTCTGGCTGACAGGAGCTCGGCACGGGCAACGGCATTTTAATTGGGGTTGGGCGCACAATGTGCCGCATTTTGTGACTTTTGTGCTGATTGCAACTGCAGCTCAGCTGTCTGCTTGCTAATTACTTAGTCGTCAGGTGTCAGCGGCAGCTGAAAGCACCGCTGATCCCACCACGGCACAAGTCCCCAAAACATGGTCAACATTTTGTTGGCTCTAACTTTAGACAGCGGCAAGAGCAACAATAACTTGAAATTACGCATTTAAATGTCTGAAGGTAAGGGCATGCAGATGTGCAGCATCTATTTTTAGACTGAGCTACGCTCAACACAAACTGCCCACGCATCCCGGACGCACACAGCTTCAGCCACACACACACACACACACACGCACACCCACGTAGCTGCACACAGGCGCAATATTAATGAGCATGAGTAGCCCCCTCATTTTAATCAGATTGCTGCATGCCACACGCTTTGAATGCAGTTAATTAAGCATACAAATCGAAAAGCCCACGCCTTGCCTGGATTGCCAGAATCTGTTAAGCTCAATTATGTAAATGCAAGCGAAAGATGCGAATCGGATATTTGCGATAATATCGCTCTCTTATCTGCCCTAGCGAATATATTTACGATAATACCAATGAAAGCCTTAAAGCTCTAATTGGATAACTGTTGAATCAGCCGGGTCGGACCACTATATCATATAGCTGCCATAGGTCGAAAAATAAGTTTATGTGAACACTTTTTGGTTGGCAATATATATATATATATGTATATATCACCAAAATATAACTAAAACACCATTTATATACAGTGCATATTCTATATTTCTGCAAGGGAATTTGATACTGATTTTTCTCTTTCTTTGTGGTTAATAACTAAGACTCCAATTATTGCCACATTATCCTACCAAAAAAAAAAAGAAGCAAGTAAGAACGTGGCAGTCGGGTGTAACCGACGGCGCAATACACAAAATTCAAAAAACTTGATTTTCAATAATATAATCTTTAATGCAGTATTAATCTGCAATAAATACAATAAAAAAAAATTAAAAAAAAAAAAACAAATAAATAAAATAAAAAATAAAAGTATTAATCTAGACGACAAGCCCTGACCAAATTGTGGGAGTTTGAAATATGCGAGCTATGGATAAACGATGACAAAAAATTGCATTCGTTCGGACAGATGGACAGCTAGACAGACAAACGCAATATACTCCATTCACATCGTGAACGAGTATACGCCAGAGCTGAGATGATTTGCTAATATCCGAATTTCAACTACAAATCGGCTCTTGCAGATTTCCAGACGGGGAGGAGTTTACCACTCAGCGCGTGTTCAAGAAGAACTCCTCGAACTGTGTGCTCACCATGTATTTGCCGACGCGGGAGATGACGTTGACCGGCAATAGCCCAACCGTGCTGCGCGGCGTTGTCTATGTGGATCCGAAGGCCGTTAAAGGATATCGCGTCTTTGCACAGCTCACGCTGACATTCCGGTAAGGCTGCATTGTTAGGTCTGCCATAGCTCCCGCACAATCAGCCAGCCCACATGCACACATACACACACACACACACACACACATATATATGCTGAAATTGAAATTGAAATTGTAGTTTTTCACTGGACTGGCAGCCTGACAGCGGCTGGCAGCGCTGTCCGTGTCCAGCTCGGCATTATACATAAATAACTGGTCGGCCTGTTGTCATTGCAGCTATGGGCGCGAGGACGAGGAGGTGATGGGATTGCGTTTCTGCAACGAGGCCATCATGTCGCTGCATCAGATTTGGCCCCGCGCTGAGGATCTGCCGCGGGAAGCCCTCAGTCCGCTTCAGGTAAGTTGCAAGTGAACGTTGCAATCACTGTAATTGAAATTACGCAGCGCGGCCCCAGTTCGCCTATTACGTGCATTGGTCAACAGCGGCTTCGAGCCCCCCTCCACCCACCGCCCACCTGGCTGGCGTGTCGGCTTGCGCGTTGTTTTCGAGCTGACACTCGAAGGCGACGAGTGCTAGACGAGCACTTGGCAAACAAGTCCAGCACTCGTCGAGCAAACTCACCCAGCCAAATAGGAACCCGGCCAGCCAGCTGGCAACTTGGCTACCAACTTTCTAGCGCCATTAAAACTGATAGGTAAACTTAACGAACGGGCGGTCGGTGCAAATGGGGCGGATTTTCTACTTTTTTCATTGCAACTGGGGCTAAGCGCATGCAAAACGTCTGCAAGCACCCAACTAACAACTTGTTCACAATGCACGCACTATAATAGGAGCAACAACAACCAGAATAATAAATACAACAACAAACTGTGTGGAAGCTGCTTTGCTGCAAAGCGCCTTAAAAAATGGTAACAACTCAGGCGCTGTGGGAACATTCGCATTTAGCACCTCTGAAAATAAAGCACAAGAGCTGAAGAGGGGACGAATCGCAAAGCGAGTCAGGGAGCGAGGGAGGGAGAGACAAAGAAGGAAGCAGAGCACGAGTGGGAGAGTAAGACTAAAGACGCACTTGACACAAGTATGAAGCATACTTTACCAGATGTTTGTACAGTTCAAAAGTGCACTTAATAAAAAAAAATCTAGATATATATATTTATATATTTATATTCAGATTGCTTTTACATTTTGTATTGTGCTTTAGTATTGATGTTATAAAAGTCATAATAAGGTCATATTTCAATGCAGATAGCCTCATAATTAGTTGAGTAAAGTAAATAAGGACTATTAAATATTTCAAAACATAAATCTTTGGAAACGACATATATATAATTATTATCAAATATTTTAGGCTGTTCAAAACCAATTCAAGTAGTTAGGAGATACCCTGTTTCCATCTTGCGGCTTTACTTTTTTTTGCTTTTTGCAATTTTTATAGTGATTTTGATATTACCTTATAGAACAATATTTTCTGTTAATGTTTTATTAGTTTATTCCTTGAAATTATTATGTAAATTACATTTTATTGTAAGAGATATTTTTTAAAAGTAATTTCGTAGCAATTCCTTTCATAACTGCAGTTGACAACATTTGTTGTGTTATTTATGTCCCAATGAAGGCTTTGAGAATATTCAGAGAACTGTGGGCACAATGGTATCAAAAGCGTTTCACTGTAAGCCGCTTTCCCCTTTGGCCTGGAGTTTTCTCATTTAATGGTCAAAATGATTTCGTTTTTGTTGTTGTTGCCCCAGCTCAGATTTAATGGCCACAACTCACGTGCGCCCCGAAGTATGCTACACGCTTTCTGTCGTTTATGTGCGTTCGCTTTTTCAACTTCTTCTACTACCACATCTACCTCTTCATCTTCCTCTCCATCACATTTTCGCTGGCTTCCACTTGTTTGTCATATATTTAAAGATGACAGTTTACTGCACTTAAACCAATTGAAAATCAATTTCATTTAACTAAAAGCTCAACAAATGTTTGCGATTCCCTTTTACATTGTTTTCCGGTTGGCTCTGTGTCTTTTTGTTTGTGTGTGTGTGTGTGTGTATGTGTGTGTGTGTGATAGAGGTAGGCCCCAAGCAACTTTCAGTTTGAACTTTCCCTTTTATTAAATTTGACGTGCAATCATTTATTTAGCCATCACATTTTTGACAGCCAAACTCACCGAAATTTGGTTAGGCAATCAGTTTAGAGATTTGTGTTCCAAGCGCCCATTATTCAGTTTTGCGAGTTTTCTCGCTTGTCTTGACCGATTTGCATAATATATTTACTTATTTATTTACTGCTGGCAATAGCTTCTACAGCTCCGAGCTTAAGAGACTGCACACAGACTTGCATAATTAAATAAATTTAGCCTTAATAACTTAAACATCGAGAGCTAGAGGCAAAGTGTTTCAAAAAGCAACATGCATAGGAAGATTGAAAGTGAAGCGAATTATTTTCTGTAGACGGATAGAAGAGATAATTGAAATTAATCAATATGCAGATTAATAGATCCTGGCTAAATAAACTCACCAGACAATCGAAGACAGTATATTACTATAATAAAGTAGACGAGTCTTTTCGAAATAATCCACTTGATCTGTTGCAGATTGGTGGTTAAGTAAAATAGTAGAGTAGTAGAGCAGAGTATAAGTTTGGTCAGGGAATATAATAGAATTATAGAAATAAGAATATGTTTGAAAAATATTGTATAGAATAATTAAAGTAGAATATGCGGGAAAGAATAGAGAATCGAAGAGTACAGTTTCGTAAGTAGAGTTTAATAGTTGATTTATTTTTTGAGTCAAACGGAATTTATCAATCGACAGCCAGAATGAAAGTTTATGCTTAAGTCTCCATTCATAATATTAAATAACTTATGCCCCGTAAATATGAATATTACAATATCGTACAAACACGACAGTTAAATTTGTCCTCTTAATGTGCGTCAACTGTTGAGCCTGCTTGTGCAACCTTGAAGCCCAAGGACTTTGTGCGCCCATGTTTGACAATTGCGGCTTAAGGAGACATGCTCCCTCTTTTCGGCCTCCTCCCCCTCCCCCTCCCGCTCTACGCTCGGAGCGTGCTGAAATTAGAACAAAACGAACGAGAGCCGAACAATTTTAGCTATGGAATTGTCTTTAAATACTTTCCACTGAAATGCCGCACACAGTTCGAGCCAAAGTCATTGCCAAAGCTGTGGTGGGGTATGGGGAGGGTGGGGGTTGCTACTCAGCTGACGAAACATAGATACACGCGCCGGCGATAAGACATTTAAGTATAAATCCAAGGGCAGAACCAGCACCAGGATCACGGCCAGGACCAGTGGCAGGACTAGTGCCAGGGCCAGGGCCTGTGCCTGGGCTGGGTCTGGGCCAGGGCCAGGGCCAAAGCCAGCGGCATTTCAGGTTTTCATGCCAGTATAATACCGAATATATAATCAAATGCAAATGAAATGCCAAAAACAGCAAAGGAAATAACAAAAAACCATTGTTATCAGAGCCAAAACAACGCCAACAATTTCAATGCCCGCCCCACTAATCAGAAGGCCAAAATGCATAATTAAAAACCATATATATAGTCGATGGGCATATCTGCTGGCCATATAAAGTGACTATCAATTGCGACTAATTAAGCGCTTATGTGACAGCCACATTTGGCTAATTGGCGGCAACTGGTCAAGTGCAGCTGCAGGGCCAAATCAAGATGGTTAACAAAAAATCAATTAAAATGTTCGAAATTTACATTTTTGCTGGCAATTTTGCCAATGCGGCTTATCCTGGCTCAAGGCCTGATTCAATCACCGTACTCTACTTGCAGGAGGCATTGCTGAAGCGCCTGGGCGAAGGCGCCCATCCGTTTACCGTCACGCTGAACGCCCAGGCTCCCCCCAGCGTCCAGCTTGTGCCGGCCAAACGTTACTATGGGGCCCCCATTGGCACCAGCTACGATGTACGCTGCTTCATTGGTAAGTTTTTTGCTCGATATTTCAATATGGACTCCTGTAGATATTTCCCTTTGCTCCGAGGACACTGGAACCTGAGCAATTCAGGTGATGTATGGTACGAGGGTATATCAATTCAAGCAGAAACGTAGACACGTGAGAATAATGCGAGAGGGGGCTGGGAGGGACTATGTAATAGGATAAGGAATACACCAGGCTCTCAAGATGGAAGTTTTATCAGCCGAGTGGTACTAATTTCATTTTAATTTTCAGTTCAAATTCAATCCTGCTGGTAAAGAGCTTTACAAGGCAACTTAAAGCGTTTGATGTGCAAACTGTATAGCTAATAAAATGCACATCGATTAATGCTTTAAGTCTGCTAACATAGATTAGTTCGATACAGAGATTTTTCTTAAGAAATACTCCGACTTTAAACAGCTTTCGCAGCTCAAGTAGATAGCTCAATAGATGTGCTTGCATAGCTTTCAGATAGTGTCATCGGCCTTTAGACTAAAATATCATAAGTAAATTTAAAGTAATATTTAAATGAGTGCAAGCTCATTGCTGGGCTGTAGCAGTAGGTAGAAAGGATTAATAGAAGCTTTTGGGTATATGAAAGCTTCACCACAAGGCGCTTTTACTTTTAGCAACAGGTTTGAACACATTATCTATTATTATCTAATGGGTAAGTATAATGTGCATTGAAAGGCGTTTTTAAAATTGTTCAATTATATTCTTTAAACATTTCGAAAAAAAAAAGGTAAATTTTAATTGAAATTTATCCCCAGTGCTTCCAGGTTTGTTTAGATGGGCATTATGTGTAGTTAAGCACTATATTTAACCAGCTTACATTTCCTCTCCTCCATTTCTCATACATCATCAAGCCATTGCCAGCGCTAATTGAATCGTGAGTATCGAGCATCGAGTGTCTTGTCCCCAGCCGCAAGAAACGAGATATACGAGAGCGACCGCAATCGATGGCCTAGTAATTTGGCTATCAAACAACTTTCACAGCTCAGTTATATTGATGACCACGCCCTCAAACGTGCTCCCCTCAAGAAAACAACAACAACAACAGTAAAATAGAAACGAAAAAAACGAGTATAAAAACAGCTCCCAATCCAGAATTTTCCAACACTTTTCCGCTCCTGCTGACGTCAGCAGAGTAGATGTGAGAGATTTGTTTGGCTTTTTTTTTTTTTGATTTTTTTTTATTGATTTTGATTTAATTTTTTAAGGTTGCCTTTAAGTTTGCTTTTCTCCCTGGACGAGGCAACCATGGGCATTGTTCTGGTGTTTGCTGTGTGTGTACAGTAAAATTAATAAAAAAGGCTCTAAGCGAGAGTGCTCGGCCGGCTGATGTTCTGTAAACAGAACCCACGTCGCTTTTTTATTATTTTTCTGTATATTTTATTTTGAGATCGTATATTCTTTGTCACATTTGTTGTATTTTAATTGACTCGCCGATTTCCTCTCGTTGGCATACCCCTTATGCCTATTTCATGCCTACAGGGTATACAAACTGAATCAATATGAATTGCATGCCGAGAATCGTCTTCCGATGTCCACTCAGATACCAATTCCGATTGCGATTTGCGATTTGCGATTTGCAAAGCTGCTGATGCTTTCAGCCTGTTCTCTATAACCTGAGCGAGGGTATTTTGATTTTTTTACGAACTGTGCAACGCATCAAAGATATCTGCGGTTCCATAGAATGCATATATTCCTAATCAGACCAACGAGCTGAGTTACTCTCTTACTGTAGGTATAAAGTTTTCTTATAATAAACTCGTTCTTTTTTAAGGTATCCCGACCAAAAATCGTATTTATTATATACCACCAATTGTAAAAAAAAAAACTAGCCATAAATGGAAGGGTACTTAATCTTCGGCACAGCTTAGTAAAAATGTTCTTGTTTCTATATTCTTCATTTTTTATTTTTTTATTTGTATTTTATTCAACTGCCGCCAGGCGTTGTCCTTGATGTGCGTCCTTGTTTCCCTTTGTCTTTTAACATTCGCAAGGTAACTGAAATGAAATGAATACTTACCCACGTAGTGTATTAAGGAGATGCCCCAGGCACGAATCAGGCCCCAAGGTACATAGAGCAAAAGCACTTTTTTGGGTTCGCTATGAAAAATGAAGTTGTGAAATACTAGTTAATATAAAAGTCAGCCGCAAACAATTGCAGCTACAAGAATAAATAGAAACGAGAAGTTTACTTTGAAGCCAACTTGTTTACTAGTTTTTATTCATCCAGCATTATATTTTTAAATCGCTGAAACATAAAGGTACACGAGAAGATAGTTTCTATCGCCGGCAATTACAAAAGATATTGCATATTCTGTTTGTTAACAACTGCTGCCATTTACCCGATGCCAGAGGCGAGGCTTTTCCCCAGCCTGCTTTGCGTGCGAACAAGTAGTTGATGTTGATGGAAAAAAAATAGAACGCTTAACGCCCCCCCGCGGGCGTTCAGTGGAAATGCGCCAGCTGCGCAGCTGGCCAGCCAGCGTTTGTCAGCGACAATAGGGGGGGCACAAAAGGTGGACGCCGGCCAGCATAAATCCCAATGGCCTCCATTGTTTTGCTTTAATTATATGCCAGCATTCCAACGGCAGACTGCTGCTGCCGACAATTCAAAGATGAAATCAAGTGTTTCAGTCAGTCGTTACCTGCAGCACGATATGCTGGTTTTGGGCCGGGCTTGAATCGGTCTGAAGCCAGGTTCAAGCGAAGCTTAACCTCAATGTTGGCGGGCTTGAAGCGGCTGGAGTACGGCTCAAATCGTATTTTAAATATTTTCATCAATTTGCAGCTGAAGCTGATAGTTTCTTCAAATGTTGAACCGGTCCAAATTAAATTTATATCAAAATTTCAATTCTTAGTCCAATGTGAAAAGATTTTTCCTTATGTTTATGTTCGAAGTAATAATTTATAAGTTTTGAATATATATGTATTAAAAAAAGTATATGAACTCCAATTTAAACCAATTGTTCCTTTGTCCTCTATAAATAATCTCGCTGACGCGAGAATCGAAAGACAAATTTATATCGAATTTTCAATCGCTTTCGGCAACATCCGTCCAGTGACTTGAAACTTGGAATATATACTCGTGCAGACCCACGTCAGATAAGGTGTTAACATATTTGGGATATGCCCACTGGTGGCCGAGGCAAATCGATTTATTTAGCATATCTCCCTGATTTATAAAGCTTGGTACATACAATTTTTACAGTCATATAACTGATGATGGGGAAAAAGAAGTTTGTTACATCGCTTTTTATTTGATCACATTATCAACGAAATTTATGGCTCCAAATCGTTTCTTTGAAGAGTTTAAGAATACTCTTTTCTTAGCGTTTTACGCACTGTGCACAGGGTATTGCGCAGTCGGTTACACCTGACTGCAATGTTCTCAATTGGTTCGCTGTCTAACTCTGATTCTCTAGATGCTGAGCTGTTTTTGGTTCTCGACAAGTCTTTCGAGCATGGCCTGAGACCTTTCCTGTACACACGACCCACTCTCGTATTAAGGCTCTTTCTTTTAAAGTTCTGGGCAGAGCAGAAATTCGTCTTGATCCATTTGTTCCACTTGTTGTTTTCCTACCAGCAATTTGTAATTCGACGAAAAAGTGTGGCCAGTCGGCTGCCAGAACACTGGGATAATTTATAACGAAATGTTTTCAAAAAGCTAATCAAGATTTTTTTTTTCAGTATGCAATTTAAGAATAACAAAAATTGATTGCAGTTAATGTTTATTTATATATTTATATATATATATATATATATAATTAATATAATATATATATATATATATCTTTTGGGCATCACTGATCTATTCATACACTCAGAGAAAAGGTCAAGCAAAAGCATTGTCAGAGCTCATTAACTTTTTAATGTTTTTTTTATTATTCGAAAACGTTGTCTGTCATTACCAAATTTCTTTAGACTTCAATACGGTATATTGATTAGCACAAAACGCAGATTAAGAACGATTTACGCTTATATTTTTTTTGTTTTTTTGTTTTTAGTAAATAATTCAGGAGCATTTTATTCCCATTAATGCAACATTAACAGCAAAATAATGAAAAGGCTATAATAGATGTAGATTTTGGAAATGTGCAGAACATAACGGCGGTTTTCTCTGAGTGTATCTGAGTGTATGCGATGCAACACTCAAATTGAAATCGATGTTTGTGCCGTTTTTGTGTTGTGTATTGCTCAATTTCACCATTATTTTTATGTTCGTTTTTATACCCTGAACCCATTGAAAATGGGTAAAAAGGGTATAATGGTTTTGTGCAAATGTATGTAACAGGCAGAAGGAGGCATCTCCGACCCCATAAAGTATATATATTCTTGATCAGGACGACGAGCTGAGTCGATCTAGCCCTGTCCGTCTGTCTGTCCGACTGTCCGTCTGTCTGTCCGTCTGTCCGCCGTAAACGACTATAGATTCTGTAATTCAATACGCAATTTTTGTCGTTATTTTGCACCGTTTCACTTATATCGATTCAAACCGATTACAATACCAAATATTTTTTATGTTTTGGATTTTGGATATCTTTCCCCACTCGACCTATATATAAAAAAACGCAATTCAAATACTACAGACTTGGGCTTTGGTTTGTGCATAGATTTGAATGCTCTCATTACGTAGTGAATTTGGGTGTGTGTGTGTGTGTGTTTTTGTGTATGTGTGTATGAATACAAGTGGGTTGAAATGTATGTGAATACAGGGTTCAGGGTATCCCCTAGTCGGACACTCCCGACTAGAGCCCCTTACTTGTTTGGTTTGTGTTTTTGTTTTTGGTGCCGTTGTGTGGTTGATTTGTTTGTCGTTTTGCTTATTGTTATTGCACTTATCGCACCTATGTAGTTGGAAAACGTCGGGCGTCCGAATGAGTTGGTTCCCTAAAGGGCGCGAGGCATAGGCACAGACAGGGTCAGAGGCCCGGCTTTCTGGCCAGATGGGAAACGCGATTCCGCCGTCACTGTCACTGCTGCTGTCTGTGCAGCCCGATTCAAGGTAAGCAGGACGATGTTTTACGTAGCCACAGTGTCCTGTGATGCCTGTCCGTGAATAGACTTCGTGTCGTTTCATAACTTGTTTTGTGCTGTCTATTCTTGTATTGGTATTTGTCTTCGTATTGATGTCACGACTTGGTTTGAGTTCATCTATTCAGTTGTTGTCTTGCTTAATGTGTAAGAGTGTGTGTGAGTGTGTATGACTGTGTGCGTGTGCGTGTGTGTGTGTGTTTGTTTTATATACGTATTTTGGCTATTTCAACTATTTGTCGGCCGTCTTTTCATTATTATAGCTAAGTTCACACACGTATGCACTTTTCTCAACCTCGCTTTCTTCTTCCTCTCTCACTCTCACTCTCACTCACTCTCACTCTCATTCTCACTCTATCCTTCTTATTTTCTGTCTTTCTTGCTATTGCTCTTACTATCCGCCTTCCATTTTTTTTCTATCTCGCTCTTGTTCTCATTGTGTTTTTTACTATGATTGTTTAATGCCGTTTAAGTCCCATTTTCTCAAGTTCCTGTTAAAATTGATGTAATACAAATCGAATTGGCACAAGGTAAAAATAGCATTTCGTTTTCTCATTGCGATTGCCAAGCGGATTGGCAGACGAACTGACTGCTAAATGTTAAACGCTTGGCCAGCATTGAATCCGCAGCTGAGAAAACGAAATCATTGCTTGACAACCTGTTAAAGCACTTGTCAATGGGAACATAAGAAAACGGGCCAAAGCGGCCAGCCGCCTGCCTCAAATGCTCACAATAAGCTAACAGCATTGGCAATGCGCATTCAAAAAATCATTGGGCACTCGACATTTGGACCGTGACGAACACAGACCGAGCCACAAAATTTCATAAATTTCAACCTTATCAAGCAGCTGCGATACTAATGAGCTTACCGAGCAGTGGCAGCGGCAGACGGCAACGCCATCGTTGTGCAACCTTTTCGCTAATTGGCCCAATTGGCCATGCCCCATCCTATCTATTGCAGCGGACAAGTCGGAGGACCAGTTCCAGCGTCGGGCCTCCGTCAGGATGGGCGTGCGGGTTATTTATCGCACCGATGTCTGTCATCATCAGTCGGCGCCCGAGCAATTTGCCGCTCTCACCGGGCAGACCATGACGCCGCCGGCCAGTGCCACGCCCCCATTGAGCAGCGGCGGGACAACACCAACCACCAAGGAGCCGCAACAGCCAAGCACTAGCAGCGCCGGCGCCACTGGCAGTGGCAGTGCCAGTGGCCGCAAGAAGAAGTCCAAGTCCGAGCGCAGCGACACCTTTCCCAGGCTGCGTCTCTCGCCCAAGTCGTTCAAGTTCAGCGGCCGCTTCGGGCGCAGCAAGAGCGACGCCAAAGACGGCGCCAACGCGGCGTTCCATCGCTACAGCAAATCATTCCAGGAGGTGAGTCCGTTAAGGCTGAAACGGTTAGCCGCTTCCCAGTTGGATCAGATAGCTTCCTCCTGCTAGCGATAACAACTGAAAGCGATATAGCCGAAAGTGCCCGACCTTTAGATATATGTACCTAAAAAACCAACAAGTCACGCAACAACAACAACACAAAAGCATACACGAACCTAGAGACTTGAAACGTGGAATATATACTTGCAGTTATCTGCTGCAGACAAAGTGTTAAGATTTTTGTGCCACGCCCACTGGGAGGCACAATTCGCAAATCGACTTAAGTTGAATATTTCCCACAATATTAAAGTTAGACTCACCAAATTTGGAAATTCGGAAAATGTTGGCCACAAATTCTATACTTTTCCAAAATAACAATATTAACTTCTGTGTACTGTGAACGAGTATTACGCAGTCGGTTACGTCCGACTATAATATACCTTTGCGTAGTGGAAACATTGTTTGATCAGAGTCAAGAGCCATCAAGGCAATCCTCCAATAGCTTTAAATTAAAAAAATATATATTTGCAACACTCCCCCACCAAAAAGTATCTTGCCTACGCCACTGCACATTGCTCCGTCCGTCTGTCGCTTTCCATGCCAATTAGCCTCTCAGTGCTAAGGCGAAAACTTTGCGAGCTCTTGAAGCCACAGAAAATATCGACTGAAAAATGGCTTTTTTCATGAAAAGCTTTTTTGTTTATTAAAAACATTATTCCGAGCAAACTTGGCAAGAGCAGCGCTTGAAGCAGCAATAAGGCGAAGAAAAATGTTAGTCGAGCTTAGCTTGGCTTAGCTTAAGCTCGACTAATGCCCAGAAGTGCAAGGAATGCACTTTGTAAGCAGTTTAGTTAGAACTCAAGCGACTTTTAACCGTTGCCGCTTTAAAGCCGAAAATCCAAACGATTCATAAGTCGTACACCGTTTGTTAATGGCGATAACTGTCGATAAGAGTCGATAGCCGGTAATCGGCTTTGTGCGTACGCAACCAATGCATTGGCCAGCTTACACTTCGCTTTTAAACCGATTAAGCAAAAGGATTTTACATTTTGACTGAACCGGTTCGGCAGGTGGTTAAGCAGCCCGGAGCCGGTTCGGGAGCGGTTTTAACGAATTTCCCAGCTGCCACAACGAATCGTTAATTAATTGCCAATCGTTTTGTAATCGGACAGCTAATTGGTAATTACTGAAATGTCTGATGAACTTGCAGACGACAAACGCATGCCAGGTCGGCTTAACAAGTCAATTATGCAAATGGTTTTCGAAATAAACACACACAAACACACACACACACGAAACGCTTCCTTTGATCAATTTGTAATATCGGCTTGTTTGCACCATTGGCAGCACTGCGAACACATTGGCTGCGAAATCTTGCCACCGCACAGCAATGCCGGCGTCGCTGGCGGCGTTGGCGGCATCAGCGTCGGGCCCTGCGGCGGACCGCAGGGCGCCGTAGACAAGCCGTTCTTGCTTCACGACGGCCGCGTGGCCCTGAGGGCCAGCCTGGACAAGGGCTGGTATACGCACGGCGAGGATATCCACGTGACGATCCAGATACTCAACGATAGCCGGAAGACAGTGCGCAAAGTGCGGGTAAGTCGACGAGCTGCCTTGACACGTGTCTCTCGCGTTTAAGCCGGGGATTCGGCACTCTTGAAAGCCCCTACTGTACTGATATATTTTTCTAGAATTCAAATAGTACATTCTGCGCTCTTTTTATTAAGTATCCGCAGTACTCGCTAGATAAGTTGTCTAAGTGCTCAGCTTTTGAGGCAACTGAACAGCGACGATCTAGGTTCGAGTAAATAGTTATGTTGATAGTTTCACCAATATTCTATATTTTTATTAATATTAAAATTAATTATTAAGTGTTTATTTTGTACTCAAAGTCCGTCTCTTACAGCGCCTAAATTGATAGAGAAATACAAATTTTGATATATTTTTAGAGCGCAACATTTAGCAAAATTCAAATTAAAAACCTTGTTTTGACCAAAAATTGCATAAAAAAAATTATGTTTAATAATGCGTACATGAAACATGAAACAAACATGAAAATCGGTTAAGGTTTGGCAAAGTTACAGGAGTTTGAAATATTGGAGCTAAGATCATTTTGAAATGATCTTTGGTCACAAATCGATTAAAAATATAAATTCAGAATTCAGAATTTTGAAGAAAACCAATTTTCGAATTTTTTTTTGATTTGATTTTTTTTATTCTATTTTGCCAAACATTTAACAATTTTTTTATTCCTAATAATGCATATATTTTGAATGCAGAATCAAGCTAGAGGACAAATCATGATGGGTTTAGTTTTGACAGAGTTATGAGGGTTGAAAATACGGAAGATATGGTTGCGAGAGCTTTTCAGGTCTAATGCTTATGAATTTTAATCTGTCTGCATTGGTTTTGGTCTGAAGTCGGACGGACTGCAAGACGGACATTGCATCATCTCAATATACCATTTTCACTTTGTGGACAAGTATAAAAATTAAAAAGACGTCTACATATTTCCTCCGTTTGCTTTGTTTTGAGTGAAAGGTCCCGCTATTCAAGTTTGCTGCTTGCAACTCGAACTTGTCTTTGTCTGTCCGCCCGTCCGCCTGTCCGCCTGCCGGCTGACTAGCGTGCCTCGCTGTCATGTTACGTACTCATACGCCGCGTTGAACAAACTGTTGCATTCGTCGCAAAGTATGCGATGAATAATTTGCTAGCCGCCTAGCAGCTGCTCGCCGCATGTTAAACATGTGGACCATGCCGCATGCCGCATATCACATGCCATTGGCATCGCAGTTTCGCTCGCTTGTCCTGCTGGCCGCAAGTCAGGGCATGTTGTAGCATTAAATGAATTATGTGCAGCATCGCAATATGGACATAAAGGGGATTGCATAACACACACATACATAAAGGGCAGTCTACTTGTGGCTGGTGGGGGGGGGGGGGGGATACTTGCCCTATTTGGAGGCAGCCAACCGGCAAAGTTATGACAGTCAATCAAATGGTCACCAGGGAACAGCAGCTGCGCCACTCGACAGTTACACATGTAACAACGAAAAGAAGAAAACGACGAGTGAAAGGGGATTGGAGGGGATGGGGGGGGGGGGGGCTGGCAGTGAATGTGGCAGGTGAGGACACAGCAGGTCCGAATCGAACTCGCGCTCCGGGGCATTCGAAATTGGCTTTGTGCCGATGCGCAGCAGCCAATTAGTTGGACTTTACGGCTTGTGCATCTGTTAACTGATACGCATGAGCATTGTGTAAGCTGATGCAAATGCCAGCAAGCAAGCTTCATCTGGCATTGCCAATAACAGTGGCAGCTAGACACCAAGACATTCCCTGAGATTTGATTGAATGAATTAGCCGGCTAACAATTCAACTTTGCCCAGTCTTGTCTGTGCAGACTTTTTGTTGCTGTTCTTTTTCTCTCTCTGCCCATCTGTCTCTGTCCCTAATTGCAAATGCATGTAAGTCAATTGCTTAGATTTTCGAATTAAGTCAAATAATTGCCAATAACACAATGCCACGCCTTGCGCCCAGCGGGCGGTCTCAATACAAGTAAATACAAGCGCACACACACAACCACACACTCGGCAGCGTTTACATAAATAAATCAGTTATTCTGATATGGCCAAGTGCAAAGCGTCGTATTAATATTATAAACACGTACACTCTACACTCGCCTCGACTGGGTATAGAGGGACCCACAAGCTGTTTGCCCCAACATAGGACAATTACTGCAAATATATATTGGCTAAATATATAGAAGAGTTCTGCAAATGCAATAGACATCAATTCAACTTTGCAAGCATATTAAAGCTTTTTGTTACTGAAATTTAAATGCTGATTTAAATTATAATTTATGATTGGACTTCGAATAATTGGTAAAAGGGCTTGACTTCTTTGAAGTTTTAATAGCTTATATAAAATTAATTGCAATTAATAATATGCTTATTATTACTAATTGTTATTAAATATTATAGTATGTGTGCCTTACATATATTTTATATTCGTTAAACGAAAGGGTATTGCGAATGAGGTGTGACTTTTTGATTGCTGCCAGTTGCAGAGCGGTGTGTTGAGTTCGGAGTGCAAAGTGCTGATTGAGCCCTAAGCTTTTAATAAACACCAAACGAATATTACGCATACGCCGTGCGGCCAGGCTGGCAAACAAAGCTGTTTATTGTAGCTGCTGTTGTTCGGGCACAGAAATCTGGCTGACAAATCGAATGGCCCGCTGGGAAAACACTTGACAGGACCGTGACTGGCGGGCAGCGAGCGGATGGGAGGGGGGGTCAGGGCCCGGAGCCCGCTAAGCATCGAATGCAAATGACGTTTGGCCCGCCAGAAATGAGGATTGCAAAAGTGTTGGGCGCTTGGAATGTGCAATCTCTTGAGTGTTGCCACTCGAGCATAAGCAAAGGCAAAGGAGCACAAGCAGGAGCTGGAGAAGCAAAAGCAGTAGCAGATGCCAGGCGAACGAGATGAAATAGTTGAGACAAGTGAAAGCTGGGTGGGGCCAAAGGCACGCAAAAGGTTGCCATTGAGCTTAGGGCTTAAGTGTAGAAGGCGAAGTGGAAATTGTGTTTATACATTTTATGGGCTTTGCTCTTTTTATGCATACGAAGGCACACAGCACACACACACTCTCACACACACACACACACACCCACACGTGCGTGCGTAGTCAAACGTTTTGCCAACGAGGTGGCAAACCCTTTCGCTTAAGCACAGAGCAACAAGGCTATACAGACTGTGCCAACCAACACACACACGCACACACATGCCAGCACGCACACCAGCAGCTTTAATCATATCAATGTGTGTGTGTGTGTGTGTGTGTGTGGAGAACCTATTAACGGCGAGTGTTGCCCACAAAAGTGAGCTACACTTTTACATTGTTACTTTTGCCAGCTGTTGGTGTGTGAATTTTGTGTGCCTGTGTGTGTGTGTGTGTGCTTGTGTCAAGTCTCAAGTCTCTGCTGACTTCATCTATCTTCTCTATCTGTCGCTTTCGGTCTCTGTCTGTTTGTCTCTCTGCGTTTTGCTGCTCGGCTCAACTTAACTTTGGTCTCATTCGGCTGCTTTTTGTTCTCAAACTTGAGCAACCTTTCTGATACCCTGTAGCCAATTGTAAATTGATAGTAAGGGAAGCCTTTTCCAGTGTTGTCTCTTCTATGCCACACTCAAATTTAGTCTATATAATAACATATATACATGTATATTAAACACTTAAGAGGCAATGTCCTGAAAAGGCCGCAGTTTTTAAACCAAATACTAGATAACAAATTTTCTGACAGTTTACTGATGACCTTCTCTAAAAACCGCAAAAAAGTTTAAAAGTATACGCCCTCTGGCGGCGTGTCAAATCGTTTAAATTCATATATCTTAGCAGACAATTTTCTGATTACCTCCTCTAAATATAATATAGATGAAAAGATGAAACAATTTACAAAAAAAAGAAGCAATAATAATTATGTCTGTTTTAAGCTGTTATTATACTGTGCACGAGAATTGCGTGGTCGGGTACACCCGACTGCAACTTTCGAACTTGTTTTTTATTTTTGTGTCTGTACAGTTGCCACAGCTACGATTAGAACAGCATCGCAGCCCGCAGCTGTTAACTTTAGCGCAAATCCCGTGCTAAGCCTCCTTGGTGCGCGACTCTCGACTGTGAAACCTCGACCCTCGACCCTCGACTCTCTCGCATTTCGCAATTCGCATGACTGATTTGAAATTGGCGCGCTAAGAGCCAGAAAAATGCGCCATAAATTCAAGCAGCTTCATTATGCAACCTAAGTCTATAGAGGCGGCTGCGGTGGCGGCTATTATGACAGATGTTGCGTATACGTAACGTCAGCCAATACAGCTAAGCCAATTGAAGCGGGAAACAGCTCATGGCGAAGGTAAGGCGCAGGTCGAGAGAGGAGATTAGGTGCAGACGCAACTGCTGCAGCTATTGCTGCTTACTTCATAGCCACATCGAGGACATGCCACATAAAGTTGCTTCCGGCCACTTGCAGCTAATGCGAATTGCAAAACCATTGTAGAGCCAGGAGGCCGAGAAAGAGAAAGAGAGAGAGAGAGAGCGAGATAGCCACCTAGAGTGGCAGCGAGAGTTCTAGATATAATGAAGACTTTCTGCAGTTGTTAGAAAAGGACGCAACAAGTGTGTGAGAGAAAGAAAGATAGAGAGAGAGAAAGAAAGAGAGAGAGAGAGACAGACACACCACAGACAAATGGATTGCGGGGCGCCTGTCAAACAGTTATTGTTTATATAACTGCAGCCACAATATTTCACTGCACATTGTTTATTGATGAGTAAATAGATAGATAAACAGATAAACAAACGGACATAGAGGCAGACAAGCGGACGAGACTCGAACAATCAAACAAATGAAAAGAGCAACTAGAAAGGGACAGTCTGACCGGAACCAAGATAGGCAGGTGTGTGTGTTTGTGTGTGCGGATATAAAATGAAAGCAAAGTTCACAATTATTTTCAATTATAAAATATTATTTATATATAATGGTTTAACATTCACTTATACAAGTCATTTTCAAGATTTATTTTTTTTTTAAATTATCTACCTAAATAGTAGCTTAACAAATATATATCTTATGTCAGCGAATGTTCGAACATCTTGGGCATTATAACGAGCAGGAAAAGGTTTGTTTGTTTTGCCGTGGATTGAATACCATTGCCGACAAATGCAAGCTGTGCACTGCATACATTATAAATCTGATACTACAAACAATAATAATAACAATAAATATGTGATTGATTGGCCTCTTGATAGCACAGTACTCCCACAAAATATTCGACAAGCAATCATGACCAAACTGTCATCAAATATGAAAATTGGTTAAGTTTTAACAAAGTTATGGAATTTGGGTTAAAGAGCTTTGCACATTTGCCAATTTTTGTGAACAAAATGTACCCACTCTAAATATGTCTTAATGTTGTTTTTTATACTAATTGTGACAACCACAATCGATTAAAAATATAAATTTCCAATTCCAATAAATTTTGAAGAAAAACAAATTAGTAGGAGGCATGATCCTTTTCTTTATTTTGGACTAAAAATTTAAAAAGTTTTATTTTCAATAATGCATATATTTTGAATGCAGATTCAATATAGAGGACAGATAATCACCAAATTTGAAAAACACATTCAACATTTTTGTCAATTTTAATCTGTTTGGTCAACATTTCGCCTATCTAACTTTAAAACTAAAGAAAAATATGGATTAATTCTAATATTCTTACCCCCAATGGGCGTAGCCAACAAATCTTAACACTTTATCTGACGCGGGTATGCACGAGTTTACATTGCCAACCCAACGAGTATAAAAACATATAGCAGCCACGATTTGAGTCCGGGAAAAACGCAGCTAACAAACGTTAAACGCAAAAACAACGAACTCTTAATATGTGTCCTTCGCACAAATAGCTTCAGGCAACTGCAAATATGTTAGCTACCATGCAATGTGGAACGGTTGTTTCCTTTAGAAATGGAAGAAAATATGCTTAAGATAAGAGCTCCACGGAAATCCCTTCATAGAAATTTGTGTAAAAAAACATTTGTGCATAAAGTACGGCAAAAAATATCTACCTAAGTACATAGTCATCGATTAAATACATTTGGATATGATTTATGGTCTCTTCAAGTGAAATACGTTTCCTTTTTTTGCAATAAGATTGTAAATAAAGATTTAAGCAGCTCTTTCATGCAGCTCCTATTAAGAGGGATTCGCGAGAATGTTGAATTTTCCAAGGGATTATTTATATCGTTGTGCGAATGCATTTTGAATGCGCGTCTAATAGAACTTGTATAGTAAAAACATCGCATAGTTGATTGCATGTAAATATGCGAAAGCTTTTAGAGGAGATTAGTTGACCCTGTAAATCAGGTGGTGACTATATCAGTGAAATAGCTTGGCCATCTGGCAAACACGCGCAGACTCGACCATCGTGTGGACATTCCATTCCGTGAACTGTCATCTGTTCTGTTTCTCATTAATCTGCACTGTTTTTGGGTTCTGGTATGAAAGCGGATTAAGACTGCAGTTTTTTGTATGTTTTATAGCACACATACATATGCGTGTGTATTTGTGTGTGTGCAAATGGTACAGCTTACTTAGTTCTCGTTGCTGACCACGCCTACACTCTACTTATCTGCTTTCATGGTCAGTGATCTGTATTTTAGCTGTTGTTTATTTGTCTAATGCGCCTAAATATTTAATGCAGCAGCCAAAAAGTATGCTACAAATTCTGACAAATAATTTTGCGTCGTTTGCTGTTGCTTTGCACTTTGCGCCCTATTAAATATACATACAACTGTTTGTATTAATGTGTATATGTCTTTCTAGAGAATATGTAAAAATATGTACTGTAAAATTGTCAATGTTTTTGTTTTCGTGTTGTGCTCGGTTTCTGGCCTCATAAAATTTCATACGCCCCGTTTGCCTGCAACTCGGCAATAAAAGTCAAAAGTTAAAACGTTTACACACACACACACACACACACACACACACACTGCTGTATGTGCAGCAATTTGGCAACTGTCCAGCTGGAAAGTGACTACACTTAGCAACAAGTCCAAGCCTTGACGGTTAGGGGTTGGGGATCTTGGGTTTTGGCGCAACAGCTGTGCCAAGTTTATCTACAGTTACAGTTGGTCAATTCAATAATAATCCAACTGGCGACTTATTTTAATGTAGCCTCAAATTCCAGTACGAATTCGGGTAAAGTCAGCTGTCAGGAATAAATTAACAATAACATATGCAGTCTAACTATTAATTGAAAAGCGATGTTATCTAACGGTTCTGTCTAGCTCATCACAATCGACAGATAATTATGTTTATACTAGGCTGTTTGTGATATACATATATGTATGGATGTGTGTTTGAATATAGAGGAGGAGAGAACAGCAGCCTACACAGAAAGCGCGCATGCAAAACCATAAATGTGTGTGTATATGTGAGCTAGCAAATTGAGCGAAAGAAATCCCACAAGCGACAACAAAAGTTCACAATTGAATCTCAAATGAAGTTGACATGGCAAAAAATCAAAAATAGCTAGCATACTTTTTTGGGCAGGCTAGAAAAACTAGATGATGCTGCATAACGAAAAAAGCACAATGAGAAGCAAAAAGAGAGGGAAAAACAGAAAAAAAATAGAGTAAGTAAATACGAAGTCGAATCCTTAGCCATAATGGAAATGAAAGACAACTGATTAGACCCCAACCAATCCATTTAAGTTGCCAACCCTCCACCCCACTGACACGAAAACGTCAACACAAAATGAAGCGAAAGTAACTACAACAACAACTTTTGATGGAATACATTTGGATGAATGAACGGAAAATTCTTTGAAGTTGGCTGTGTAGCAGGCTGTTATACTCCTTTTCCTAAAAGAAATACGGTGTATATTCGATTAGTTGCAGTTTATTTATTTATTTAGTTTATCTATAAATGGGTAAAAGGGGTATAATGATTTTGTGCAAATGAGGAAAAGTATATATAAGTATTCTTGGTCAGCCATGTCTTCGTGTTTTCGGATATAGTTTCGAATATAACATCATTCGATTTTTCAGCTTATTTCGTATATTATGAGAGCTAAGGACACCATCAAGTTTCAGCAAGTTCGGTTAGGGAACAGAAAAGTATTTATAGAAAACGTGTGGTAAAATTGCAAATTTATGCACACATATGTACATATATTAACTTGTGTATCTGGGTATCTTCCAATTGAGTTCCCCCTAGCTGTTATAGGATCGGGGACAAGCGAATGTTCTCGCCTATTAGTTGCTATTTTTAATTTTCGTAATTTGAGTAATTTCGCGCATATTCCATTTAGCAGAATTTTACGATGTGCAAATGGTCGAAAAGGTTAGAAGGCGTAGTTGTAATATAATAAGCTGCACATTAATTATGTAACATAAATATAGGGAAAAGTTGCAGATAAAAATAAATGGCTTTATGATTATGTGTACGCCGTAAACAAAAAAGTGAGAAAAGAATAGATTAAAATTTCAGTTTTTTGATACTCTAAGCGACTTTAAAAACTATGAGGAATAAGCTTTGTTTATGCAGAAGCTCTCAAACTTAACCGTTAAGCTTCGAAAGGAATTAAAGTTTTTAGTATATTGTCCTAATATTCGGTGTATATATTGTATAAATTAACTCATAACTCACTTCTACGACGCTTTCCACAGGGCAACTACCCGTCGAGCCTTGATTTTAATATTAAACGTATTTTTTATTGCATTTCCCTGTATTTTGTTTATTATTCGACCATTTGGCACATATTCAATTACGCACGGGTAAATATTGATGGCACTCTTGGCTGTTTTGTAATGTTCATTAAATGAACGAGCTCTTGGGCAAAGATTTTAATTGTGCGACTAATTGCAACATTGCGTATAAATTATTAAGTCGATATTTGTGCATAACTGAAAAATAGTTTTTATAGAAGCTGCGCAGATTTGTGGTAAATGCCGCTCGCACTTTTTCCACTGCACAACCTTTGCCGCACTTCGGTTGGCTATTCTAGCCAGGGGCCCTTTGCGAGTATTCTGGGCATTGGCATATTTTGAGCAGAAATTGGGCCCACAAATGAGCTTCATTACAACTGAAATCCCAAAAAAAAAAAAGAAATAACAAAACATAACGGAAAAAAGTGCAGCAACAAATGGCAAATCAATTGCGGAGACAATCCGCACTGGCCCCAGTGTGCCCCCATTCCCCCGGCACCACTAAATGTCACCCGTCCGGACGGTCTCCCCATTTATGGACGTAATTGAGTGCATTACTTTTGATTGCCTTGCCCATAGATTAGGTTGAAGTAAGCGCGGTAACGCAATCAAATAATGCTACCATAATTTCAGCCTATACACACACACTCGCACACACACATACAAACATACTGGGGATGTGTTATGGCCGCGCTTTAATGTCCTTTGTTAAAGGAATACACTCGACTTTATGATTAGCTTGGGCACAACTACAACTGCATCTTAATATCAAATTCGCCCCTGCTGCCCTGTGTTTAGTCCCCTCTGAATTACCCTTTGCAGTCCCTTAGCTTCTGTTTGCCTTGTTTCGTTTCCAAATAAAAATTACTCGCCAATTCCAGAGCTAATTTACTTTATGGCATCTAATTAACATTATGTATATATATGTATATGTGTGCATGTATTTCGATAAGCAGTTGCATTTAGCTAAAGCTTATTGAGAATTCTATTCAAAGTTTCTGGCTCAAGCGCTGCTTGACTTTAATTGCTCAGAAACTTGAACAGGCAGTTTATTCATATATCAGAAAATAGAGTACATCAAGTGCATTTTCTCAAATAAATACTTAGAGACTTTTACCTTCGGCCCGTGGCCATAAAATCACAATCATCCAAAGAGATTCCCTGCTGTGTCTGACCTCGCTGAGTTTAGCTCTTTTAAGGGCATTCGATGTTCGGTGTTTGCTCTTACATTTCATTTGCGCTGACTGTCGACTTTTGTTTGTCCTTGATATTGATATAATACTTACGTCCCAGCACTGACGGGAACAGCTTGATTGTCAGCCCACTGGCCTTGTTGGCCGGCCCAATGACCTTGTTATTGGTTTTCATTTCTTTCTCCTATTCCTGTGCACTTACACCTTGTTCACAGAGTGAAATCGCGTATATTGGCTAATATATTGGATACTATACAAATATTTGCCATTCCTCAAAATCTCAGTTTGAATGATTGTTGCTTACAAATATACTAATAATATCTATAATATATAATAAAAAATAATAATCAGATTTGTTGTGAACTCGTTCACGAAGAAGAAATATTATATTATGTATGAACGCAATTAACTTTGCCGCTATTGACGGTAGAAACTATTATCCTTAGTTTCCACAACTTTCACAATTTTATAGCTGGAGTTGCGAAAGTGGAAGCAGAACAGACTCAAAAGTTTGAAAAGTTTAATTGCGCTGTGAGCGAGTATCTCGCATTCGGTTATGCCCTACTGCAGCGCTCTCACCTGTTTTTTTTTTCGCAATCCCTTCGACAGATTTGCGCCGTTCAGCACGTGGACGTCTGCATGTTCAACAATGGGAAGTTCAAGAACGTGGTCGCCGACTCGGAAACTATATCGCCAAATGTGGACCGCACGGTGCAGCCGGGCGGGACGCTGGAGACCACCGTGACGCTGCATCCGCAGCGTGGGCCGACCAAGAACTGGATCGCACTCGAGGATACGCTGCAGCGCAGCACAGAGCCGACCGAGATAACCGGCGCCATAGCCGTCTCGGCCATACGCTCGCCCACCTTTGTCATGCAGGCGGCTCAGCTGCTCAGCGGGCAGGCGCTGCCCAGTCCGGCGTTGGTTGTGCCCCAGGCAGAGAGCTCGGTGGCCTCGAGCTCGGGCTCGGGCTCGGGCTCCGCCTCGGGCTCCGGCTCGGCCTCGGCCTCGGCCTCGGTCTCGGTCTCGGTCTCGGTCTCGGGTGGCACGGCCACTGGCACGGGAACGGCCACTGGCACGGCCACTGGCACGGCCACTGGCACGGGAACGGCCACTTGCACGGGAACGACCACTGGTACGGGAACGGCCACTGGCACGGGAACGGCCACTGGCACGGGCACGGGCACTGACACTGGTACTGGCACTGGCACTGGCACTGGCACTGGCACTGGCACTGGCACTGACACTGGCACTGGCACTGACACTGGCTCTGGGGAAGATCGCAACGTTTTTGCCATCTACGTCTCCTACTACGTGAAGGTCAAGCTAACGCTGAGCGGCATGGGCGGCGACCTGTCACTGAAGCTGCCCTTTGTGCTCATCCACGTGGATGACCACTCGAATCACGGCATTACATCGGCCACGCTGGCCGAGCTGCGCCTGGAGAAGCTGGCGCTGCACGATGCGCCCGCCGGCCGCAAGAACGGCCAGCGTGCTGGCCAGGACGCCGGCACGGCGGGCGCCTTTGACGACGGTCCCTCGACGAGTGCCGCGGCCGCTGCAGCCGCTGCCGGGGGCAACTGCACGGACATCGAGTACATCGACACGCTGGATGAGGAGATCAACATTCGGGTGTCGGTGCCAAAAACAGGTGGCCACAAGCACGGCGCCTGCCCGCACAAGCGCCGGCTGCAGCGCAGCGAGACGCTGGCCGGGGACATGGAGGAGCCCGACGCGGACCAGCATGTGGTGCAGGTGCATCTCGACGATCTGCAGGCCGGGCAGCGGCAGGAGCCACAGCAGCAGCAGCAGCAGCAGCAGCAGCAGCAACAGCAGCAGCAGCAGACTGGCGCCAAGACCGGAGCCGTGCCAAAGGCAAAGACTTCCTGACTATGATTGTGGTCGCAGATCTTTGACAAGCGCAAGAAGCCGTAGTGGATGCCACAGGTATCAACTAATTGTCAGAGAGATGCGAAAAAATGATTTGAAATTTCGGCGCAAGCGACAGCGATTCAGTTTCGGTTTCAGAGGAGAGGAGGGCAGTAGAACCGCATGAAGTATACGTGTTTGGGGTAATCCCTTCGCCGGCAGTTGGCTGGTCTGCCGGATGGAGGGGAGTGGGATGAGGCGCTTTGTTTAAAGGAGCAGTTAATTTTAGTGAACACTTCGATTCGGCAATTGACAGCGAAGCAGCGCAGCAGCTGCATGGAATCGATTGCATTTGGAAGGCTCTGACCCACCGTGGATTGTGACTTTTGGACATTTGGACAGTGGGAGCGTGGGAGCGTGGGGAACATGCGGGCATGGGGCATCGGATCGTGGGGGGCCGTGACGCACGATTTACACGATCGTGGCACGTAATTATTTAGCTAGTTATTGATAGAATTTAGCCAATGTTTAGCGCCAACTGAAAGTCTAAGCGATTTTATTCTGCGACAACAATTCCAAATTGAGTGGCAAGCATGAAAAATTGAAATGAAGTGGAAATTTGAGAAACATTTATTCGAAATTGAATTAAATTCAATATATAATATGCTAAGTATGTGTGTTGATATTAAACTATGCAGTGTTTCAAACTTAACAAAAAAAAAAAAAAAAAAGAAAAACATAGAAGAATACTCCCTATCTTAAATGATATTCAAATATTGAGCATAATGCCAAATAGCGTCAAATTAAATGACAAAGCAGAGTAATTACCAGAATAACAGCAGAAAAATAGAATAGTAACTTTTGTCAGTCCATATACTACATATTTATGCAAATGTACTTTGATGTATACCCAATTACGATTCAATACAATTGATGTGCAAATTACGTATTTAACCAATATATGTGTGTTGTAATTGAAATATTTAAAGCAAAGCTACATAATCTAATTGGATATATATTGAAAGCATATGCAAAACCATATACCAAATATACCAAATATACCATATATACAATATATAATATAATCATACTCAATCTAAAGAATTCAAATACAGAGAAACAAAAATGTTGCGGTTTCAGCTGAAATGTATTTAAAACAAAAACAAAAAAAAAAAACATAAAACCAAAAAATAATTGCCTCTTATATAGACATATCTGTGAGTTTTCCTGTCATATACATACTATATGCTACTATATACAAATCCATTTTTTTTTTTTTTACCTCTTGTCGTAACACGCAGTCTGTTTGATTTGATTAAATGGAAAATCAGTCAATAAAGATAATTGCAACAAAAAACAAAAAACAAAAATGAAAATAAAAAAAAAATTAAATGTAATGAAAAAAAAATTGAGAACTGAATTGCACGTAAAAAGGTTCGTGCAGGTTGAACAACAGTTATTTACAGTAGATATTCAATATACATTGATGTGTGTTAATCATAATAGAGACTAAAATTAAGCCTTGCTCCGCCCGATACACTCAAAATATGTATTTATATATGTATATGTATGTCAACGAATAGCGACAAACTGTGGATATTTTAGCAACAGCTAGAACTAAACTTGTTCGTCAACTTACAATGACGTTTACTTACTGGCGGCACAAATATGAATAAAAATTGAATTTGCCAAATGTTAAGAACACTGGTGAAAAAATATTGAATACTAAAAACCCTTGGATGTGAGTGCCAATTGAACTTACTCACCACTCATTACACAAACACACATACACACGCGCGCGCACACACACACACACATACATACTTACTTGCAAATTGCCATTCAAGTGGCACACACACATACGATTTTAAATGTTAGCTGTAAGCGTAATTGCATATGAATATGAATACGAATATGACTATGAATATGAATATAAAAATAAAAATGAATATGAATATAAATGTGCATATGAATATGAATATGAATATGAACATGATTTTGAATATGAATATGAATATGAATATTAATGTGAATGTGAATATGAATATGAATATATATAAATGTTTATATCTATGTCTAGTGTTAAATCATGAATTTATGGTCAAAAGGACAATTAGTCAAGTAATTAAAAAAACATTACAACTATTCTATAAAGTGTTGAAAACAATTAAAAATAAAGCAAACTTGCGCTATAACGATATTTACACACATTAAATGTTTATGCATATGAATGTCATTATATGTGTATTTATGTGTACGCTGATATATTTAAACTAAACACAAAACAGAGGCCAGAAAGTATTTCGAAGAATTACAACTTGAATGTGATGCATTTCTATGAATACACAAAAGAGCAACTAAAACGGTAGCTTAAACTATAAACTATGCAAACTTTGAAAACTAAAATGAACCATATGAACTATTTGTGAACCTATCGCCCGATTTACAGGACACATATGTATTCATACGCATATACATATGTCGTTTGGCAGCTCTTTAAATATTTAGATATATATTATATATTTATGTGTATTGATCAAATGAATGTTAATTGTCTAAGGCTCATCTGGAAATCATTGATATATATATATATATGTGAGTTTGACTCTAAAACAAAAGCTGTTTTTTTTTTCCAACTGTTTTTAAAACAATTTTTTTCTCAGAATTATTATGTTTTTTTGTTGGATACGAGGCAACGCGATTAATGAATGGATGGGTTTTTGGCTCAGCCGACACATCATCAACACCATCCAAAACATTATGAAATAAATATGAAACATAAAATAACACAATCCCGCTTATTTTCATTTAACAAAAAGTAAGAATGTTACAATCGGGCGTAACCGACTGCCTCATACTCGTTCACACTACACGGTTGTTATTATTCTAATATCGGTAAAGTATACAATTTTTATATATCATGGGGGCTGGAGTGAGCGTGCCAAAATTTGTCGGTTTGAACTTATGAGGTCCCTGTCTTCCAAATTTGGTGACTATAGATTTAATAAAATTGATAAAAATTCATGAAAATCGGCTCAGTTTTGACAAAGTTATGACAGAAAAGTCGACAACACCCGAATTAGTTTATGGTTGCGTTTTAAACTAATTTAGGAATCCGCAAAAAAAAAATTTTTTTTTTAAATAAGTAAAGCATTTTTTTTAAAAAAAAATCCAAAAAAATTTATTTTCAAATTCGAATTTAATTTAAATGCAGAATTGATCTAGTTGTGAAACCATGGTGAAAATGGTAAGCATCATGAAAATCGGTTCAGTTTTGAGAAAGTTATGGGACTTTGAAATCTGGCAAGTATGGATTCGAGAACTTTACTTGTCTAAATTTTTGTATATTTCGGCATGATTTTTGACAGAAAAATCGACCCCCCCAGAATCACTTTTAAAGTTTGGTTTTATACTAATTTGGGTACTCGCAATCGATTAAAAATGAAAATTCTGGAATCTGAAACAAAAAAAATTTTTTTTCAAAATTAGTAAGGGGGGAGTAAAGGATTTTTTTTCGGAAAAATATCAAAAAAAATTATTTTCGAAAACGTATGAAACTCAAATGTAGAATAAATCTAGAGGCCAACCCATGATGAAAATGGTAAACATCATGGAAATCGGTTCAGTTTTAACAAAGTTATGAATGTTGAAATCTAGGAAGTATGGATTTGGGAACATTACTTGTCTAAATTTGTTTACATTTTGGCATGATTTTGGACAGAAAAATCGACCCCCCCAGAATCACTTTTAAAGTTGCGTTTTATACTAATTTAAATACCCGCAATCGATTAAAAATAAAAATTCGGGATTCTGAATTAAAAAAAAAATTTTTTTTCAAAATAAGTAAGGGGGGAGTAAAGGATTTTTTTCGGAAAAAAAATGCAAAAAAATGTATTTTCAAATTCGAATTTAATTTAAATGCGGAATTGATCTAGATGTCAAACCATGATAAAAATGGTAAACATCATAAAAATCGGTGCAGTTTTGACAAAGTTATGGGACTTTGAACTATAGCAAGTATGAATTCGGCACTTTGCATGTCAAAATCTTTGTCGATTTTGGCATCATTTTGTGTGAGAGAGAGAGAGGTGTGCACGCGAAATGTTTTAACTTCTTTCTGTATCCTTATCTTTATCTTATCTTTAAAAGGGGTGACCAGCCATCTCTCTTTCAATTTTGGTGACTCTGCTTCTTAAACTGTGGGAGATGCAGCCATTTCCGATTTTTTAAGGCGGGAGCGCTACGGGGCGTTGTAGCGGGCGTGGCCGGGATGTCAAGGTCGTAATGTTTGGGGGAGGCCACCAGCAACTTACATAGCAATTTGTAATTTGAAAATTAAAATTTCAAGTCTCTATCTTCAATAGCGCCGAAAAATGATCCGTTTATCCGGACAGACGGACGGACAGCATGCACCGAACCAATATACTCTTTTCACTTTGTGCACAGCAGGGACTCCCTAAATATTCGTCAGCCATCGGCCAACACCATTAGCAAAACTAACCCCCTGGAGACCACCTACAGCAGCCGCTTCCGCAGCATACCTCGAAGCTGTTCTACCAAGACTCAACGACAGACGTACGGAAGCTGCCGATGTTAGTTAACAGTTGGTAGCACAGTGCGTTAACAACGAGAAGGTTTGAGCAATTGCTAACTCCGAAAAGCTACAGAAAGAGAAGTGCGTGCAGCTTTTAAGCTTTAACGGGTGTATTTTTAGCCACCAGGACTTTGAGAGCTTTGTTGCTTATGCTGGAAAGCTTTCAGGTGCTCAGTGGCTCATTTAGTAATAAGAATATTGTAATGGCAGCAGCTAAATGCAATTGTGATCGACTAGAAGTTATCCTGTACCCAGTACTGGAATGATTATGAATTTCATTATATCTTCTGTCTGACGCATCAAGGATAATGTTCATTTAAATGCCCACAGTAGAATATTTTTAAAATCTAGCATGGCATAGCTTAATAAATAAAAAAACACTTTTCAATTTGTTTACATAAATTTTTAATAATTTTTATTTGATTTTTAATAATAAATATATTAATTTATTTATCTGTTTTTTTTTTGTTTTTTCTTTGTTTTGTATTCTTCATTCGTATTGGATGCATTTGTGGTGCGCTTTTTAACCACAGTAGTTTTTTGTTTTCTTCATATATTTGTTTTCTTAACTGTTTGCTCATTGTATCTCCATATGTGGGGAAGTGTGCGAGTGTGTGTGTGTGTGTGGGACTGTAACTTCTGGCCATGCGTATTTATATACTTTGAATGTGTAGTTAGCTTGGCTCACACACATATACATACATACACATATACATATGCATATGTTTACACAAACACTAGCACAGGAAGCTGACGAACATTTTGAAGATCAGTTGTAAAATCAGTTTGTTAGCTACAGAATTTGTTAAGCAATTAAACAAAAAAAATGCTGTTACTGATTCGAGGAGCGTGTTAAAAGCGTTGATCAAGAAATTTGCAAAGTTGCAAAGTTGCGGCATGTTGCACGTTGCATATGGCAAGTTGAAAGACAATCTGTAATGCAATTAATTGACTTGTTTGTCATGCCATGCAGGCATTGTCAAGCTACATGACATGCAAGTTGCGTTAGCTGCTGATAACATTTTCTCCTCATTTTTTTCATCTCTAGCCACATATAAAATGTATACTATATTCATATATATATATAGATATATTTATATGTCTGTATATATATAATATGTATGTTTTGTATATATAATCTTTATAGTTTTTCATTACACATTCGTTTTATTTTTATTCGATTTCTTTTTGTTTTGTTTTTCTTTGTTTTGGGAGGCAAAAAAGGCACTACAATCTAATAAGTTACGACAAAAAAAAAACATAAATATAGTAGGTATATATATATATATATATATATATATATTAAATATATATGCTTGTATATATATATTTTTCTTTTTTCGACTCGTGTTACGAATTGTGATTTAAAAATCAAATAAATCATTTAAAAACATGCACTAAATTGGTGTTTCAAGTACTTGAAGTAATGCTTAAAAATTCGTTTAAAATTTCGTATGTTTTTCTTCAAATCATTTTGATTTTCTTTTTTGTATGAGGCAAGTTAAAAATATTAGGCATGATTGATGATCTAAGGTTTTTAATGTTTAATAATAATTTATAATTAAGTATTAAGTTTTGTTTAGTTTTAGTTTTTAACAGAAAACAAGACTCTGTAAATGCACAGACCAAAGCGCCCATTTACCTGTTCAATATCAATTTCAAATTGTATTTGTATTTCGATTTATTTAATGTTTCTTTTGTGTTTTTTTTTTGCAGTTAACAGTTGTTTAAACCTATTTTTAGTATATATATATATATGTATATATATATATATATATATATATATATCTGTATGTATTTATTTATTCATAACTTGTCACTTACTAAAAAAAATGTTTATTTACTGTTGTTTTCGCTTTTACACATTAACTTTAGTTTTTAAATACAATAAAAATTGCAATAAATTAGTTAAACAAACGAAAAAAAACTTAAATAAAATACAGTTGTAAGCAGTTCAATTATAATAAATAAAAACAAGAACATGCCAGTCGGATGCACCCGACTGCCCAATACTCTGTTCACAGTGTTATAGCAGTTGAAAATAGTTTAAAACTGTTACACAACGCATTCTCATGTTTGTTGGCCAGCTGGCTCTAAGACTGCAAGCCCAATGCAGCGACTGTCAAACTGTAAATGGGGAAATATATTTATATTTGGGAAGTACATCAACTTGCGACAGGCAGAAGTGGGCCTGGTCAGAATAATTTTGACTCAAAATTGAGTGGTCAAAAGCGCCGAAAAAAATACGCACAAAACCAATATACTCTTTTTCATTATCTTGCAAACAGAGCATTAAATATACACATAGTTTAACTGCCTAACGCTTAAGTCGTGAATTTTTCTGATTTGTTTTCTTCTTTTCTTGTTAGACAAATTGTAGTTATTAAAAATAATTTTAGCATTTGACGGCACACGTAAATTGAAAATGAAATGTAAAAACTACATTTATTTGCTGCTTTTTCCCTTTTTAAGTATTTTTTTTTTTTGTATTTTTTGTTGTCTGTTGAAAATTGTTGCCTAGTGTGGCCTAGTTATAGATTTGCGTTTACATGTATGTAGGTTCTTGTTGTTGTAGTAAATAATGTTAAAGTAAATAATGTATATAGTTTACTTTAATATGCCTTAATAAATTCATTGCTTAAATCGCTGTACTCTTTTCGTTTTAATAATTTTTTTATCGCGTATTTAGTTTCAGGTTTTAGATATAGGGGAAGGGGAAATTGCGATACGGCTTGGGGATGTTCGTTGCGATTTATGTAAACAATTTAGCAAACAGTTTTGTCCGGCCAAATGTGAGAACAAGGCTTTTTATAAACAAATGCATAAACCGAAGTGTGTATAGTGTAGTGTTGTGTAGTGTAGTGTAGTGTAGTAGTGTAGTGTTGTGTGTAATCAATATGCATATAGCAACATGTATGTACATGTAAAGTAAATAAATAATTTAGAAATTGTTTACAGGTAATGATAACATTTAGTTGCATATACAATCAACTTATACACACATAGATATAGATATATATATATATATAAATTGATCTGTTTATTTATTTAGTTAATCTGGTAACACTGTTTTTTTGTTGTTTTTTTTTTTTTTGCCAACTTTCACGATGTGTTTGAAGTTTGCATTTTTTATAGTTTTTTTTTTGTGTAATCTGCATTTTAATTTTGTTGTTTTTGTGTTTTTGCTCTTTGAACTAGTTAATTAATTACTTGCACACATTAAATTTTGAAATAATTATGCACGTATGCATGTATATATATAAAAGTTATTCATGTATTTGTTGTTAATTTTTCTTGTTTGTTGTATGTTGTTGAGGTTAAACCTTTAAGGAAATGGAAGCGGATGGATATATTATTTCTTCTTGTTGGTCGCCAACATTGGGGCGCTGCGCTGCGGTGTTGTTGGCCGTGATGAGTTCATGCCGCTGTACAAGTACTTGGCCTTCTTCTCGGATGGCTTCAATATCTGAAATACGATGCACAACATACAGTTACATACAGTCGGAAAATCAGTTAAGGGCAGGAGCTTACCTGGAATGAGCACATGAGCGTGTCGTCCACGGTCATCATGCCGCCAGCGTTGTCGAATTCGCCGCAATAGTTTGGCGCCGAGAACAGAGTGACCAGCTGGCGACGCGCAAAGAATTCGTAGCCATCCTCAACGACCTGTCAGACAAGGTCAAGGGTAAGTGTCAGTGTGACCAGCGTATTGAAATCGTTCGGCTTTGATGTGCTCACCTGATGCGCACGACAAATCAAGTCCAGCTCGTGTCGATTCAAAAATTTGGAGACCACATCAACGCCAAAGGTGAAGCTAACGCCGCGATCGTTTTCACCCCAGCCCTGCACATCCTTGTCGGGATCACTCCAGAGCAAGTCGCAGAGTAGTCCGGTATCGGGCACATCTGTTGGACGCATCAGGCGACGGATCTGCTCCATGCCCTGCAGATCGGGACTGAGGCCGCCGTGGCAGCAGAAGATCTTCTCATCGATGATCGCGGCCACCGGCAGACAGTTGAAACAGTCTGTGAAGGTCTTCCATAGTTTGACATTATAGCGACGCTTGCATTCGTCGTAGAAGCCTGCAACGAATTGTGTCACATATTTCATTAGTACAAACAATAAAGAAATAATTTGCCAAAACAATGTACACAATAATTCTACTGTTAGCTGTGATATTGCTATTATATTAGGTTTATTTTTAGTTTTAGGTTTAGTTTTATTTCTTTCTGATATTATTAAAATGTGTAAGCGCGGAAAATAAGTTCTCAAGTGAACTCTAACAAGAGTTTTTTAAATCTGTCTATTGTAATTTTAAGTTGGTTTTTTTTTTTAGGTCTGGAACCAATCCAGTATTTTTCCATTTAGCCAATATCTTTTTTTAGTGCAATTTTAGGGAACGTATCTATCGTGTAAAACGAGTATAATGTGCATATAACATATATACATATTATGTATGCAATATGTTAATATCAGAAAACCATGACATTTTATCGCAAGAACAATAAAGAAAGTTAATTTTTACATACAAAATTCACTGTACAAACCGGCTCACATGGCACGAGATCCACTTACCATAAATTCTATTAATACTGGCGCACTCGTGATTGCCGCGCAACAAGAAGAAATTCTCCGGATATTTGATCTTGTAGGCCAACAGCAAACAGATCGTTTCCAGCGACTGCTTGCCCCGATCCACGTAGTCGCCGAGAAACAGATAATTGGCAGCCGGTGGGAAACCGCCATATTCGAAGAGCCGCAAGAGATCTGTGTACTGTCCATGGATATCGCCGCAGATGATCAACGGCGCCTCCAACTCGAGCAATATCGGCTGTTGCAAGAATATCTCGCGCGACTTCAGGCACAAGCCGCGCACCTCCGCCTCCGTCATTTGCACCTGTTTGCCGGTGCGGCAGCTGCGCACTGAAAGAGTTACCCGTAAGAGAAACAAGGAAACGTTAGTGCGAATGTCGCAATGTTAATGGATCGATTTATATGTGTACATGATAATACTCTATTAACTCTAGCATAGTTCTGGGGGAGCGAACAAACTAATTTATTGACACGGCGGGTTCGCCAAAGTCAAACGAAACTTTTGCAGCTGTTACAATGTTTTGCTGTTCTTGTTGGTTGTTAGTTGTTTGGTTCTCGGTTGCCAAGCACATAACGAAAATATATTGCATACATTGCGGCGCAACGGCGAAAAGCGTACGGATTATTATGTATGAAGGGGGGGCGAGAGCAAGTTGGGGGCTGAGCAGGCGCAAACAAACCGATGACCTTCAAATGTGCAACACAAAAGCGCAATGCGAGCTCGGCGATGTGTGTGCGCGCGTGTGCGCGTGTGTGGGTGTGTTTGCCTTTGTCAGGCAGGTGTTGTTCAGCTTCATCTATATTTGTAGCGTTCACATGTCACCGATTCAAGAATATTTTCAAGCGCAGCAAAACAAAAAAAACAAAACAAGAACGTTGCAATCGGGTGTCAGCGACTGCACAATACTCGTTGATTTTTGTAATTTGTGGGGGGGGGTGTATGCCAAATCTGATAACCATTTTATCGAGTTGCCACGCCCCCAGTGAACGTAGTAGTGCGATCTTTGGAGGATTTCATCAGTAAGCTGCCTGAAAAAATGTGTTGTATCTAGGCATAAGACTGAGTGAGATATATACTATATATGCCACGCCTCCAGCAAGACGATCATTGCACCAGCCCAATATACTATTTTCACTCAATTGCATAAGCAACCAGTGAAGCCCAACAAGTGGGCGTGGCTGTCGGGGGCATGGGGGCAGCCCTGGCTGACTCTCCAGTTGCTGTCATTTACTTTGAAATTAATTTTTCGTGCACATGTTGCGGAGACAAGGGAAACGGGAACGTGTCCCTGTGCTGGGAATGCAAGTGGGTCACACACACACACACACACACACAAACTATATGTGTGTGTGTGTGTGCACAAAACAAAAAAAAAAGATTTTAATTAAATTTGCATACAAAAAACAGAGAGCTGCAAAAAGTATGTTAAATGAGCGAAAAGAAGATAGGGAGCCAAAGAGGGAGATAGCGCCAGCGTTTTGGCCCAAACTGCAGCAGTTGCCCGAACTTGGCCACATTTCAGCTGCGCCCCCTCAACGCCCCAATGGTCAACCAGGGAGCTGGATTTTCCCATTTATATTCGAGTTTCTAGCTGGCAGCTGCTGTCAAGTTCCAGCAAAGTGTTGCAATCGCAATTGCAGCAGCTGCGATTTCATTCATTATCAATCACCGGGTTAAGCGAGCGAGAAGCAGTTGGAACGAGAAATATTCCTATTCAGGGATTCGCATTGACATGGTTTTCGTTTTGGGGAAAACAAGAAGAAGAAAAAACTGTTTGAGCTCTCAAATCAAGGCGCATTCAATTTGATTTTATTTATGATGAGAGTGGGCTTTCATCCAATTCAATTTAAGGCTCAAGGATTCTAATTATGCGGCTGCTTTAATAACATAAATGCCTCTTTACCCGATTAAATCGTCAATATAATTTATTTGTGTGTAATCCACATTAAATTTATTTATATTCGTTAAATTTATGTTCAAATTGTAACCGAAGGCCTTGGCTCCAGCGTTATATTAAAATTAAGTTAGATTTAGTTTTTCAAATAAATAAATAACAAAAAAATTCCCTAATTGTAAATCGTCCTTGTTTTTCCTGGCTTTAACTATTTGTCATTGCTTTTAGAAATTTGTTTTATTACTCCTTGTCCAACTTTATGCCTTCCACTGTAGGTTATAGCAAAATTGGATTTAATTTTTATTTTCGCTTGCTGTCGACTACAAATCTTAAAGAAAGATATTTCTTCTTTTAACTGAAAGTACAGATTTGGTATCTATTTAACGCCCTATTAGTCTACACATTTGCCTAAGCTAGAAGCCATCGCATAAATTGCAGCTTTTGAGTACTCCGTTTCCAGAATTATATAACGAAAAAAATATAACTTTAACTTACGTACCTAGAACTTTAACCTAATCTAGACGATTATTTTCTTACAAATATGTCGAAAGCACTTTATTTTTCCCCTTCGACGCGTCGCTATTTTGGTTTTAATTTGGCTTCCGCTTGGCTGCATTTTCATTACTCCGCAGCCTTTCAACTGCGCACCGGTTTGCCACCTTCACCGTTCAGCCCACCCGAAAAGCAATTTGCATTTACTCAACAAGCTGGCCAAGCCAAGTCATCTCAGATTTGTATTCTTGTTTTGCTTTTGTTATTACTTCCGGTTGTCTGATAGGCACCGCCTAAACCACTCTATCCACACTCGCCGAACCACTCAATCGAGCAGCAGATGTTGCTGCTGACGTGGTTGCTGTTGTTGTTGCTGCAACGCATTTGGAGTCAAGATAAACACTAAATTATGCACAGCAAAGGTTTCACTTCGCCAACATATGGGATTCGCTTAGTTATGCGACTCAAGGAGACTTGACTCTTGTCTGTCTGTCTGTCCATCCGACTGACTGTCGGCCTGGCAGCAGCAGCTGCTGCAGCATGCTTTTAGGCGCTGCATAATTCGGTGGCAAATCTGAGAGCCTCGAGTTGGAGGACTCTCGAGTAACACTGCTGCATAAATTATGCAGCAGCTGCTCTACTTTATCTCCGCTTTTGTCTAACTGTCTATGAGTGTGTGTGTGTGTGCGTGTGTGTGCGTGGGCGTAAGTTATGTGCATAAAGTCACGGCTTTTCTACAAGTATGATTTGATTTGTGTTTTGCACCGCATGAAATAGAATATTTGATACCTCATGTACAACAAATCATCTTTCCTATTAAGCATATACGGCCAAGAAACAATAATCAATAAAAGAATATTGAAATCGTTTCGTAACAAAAAGAAAAATTCGTACATACTTCAATTGAGGTATAAAAAGCCAATGTTTTCAAATTATATGCACTTGTTCGATTACAGTTGGCAAAAATAGTTGAAATACATAATGGTTTTTCAACTAAATGCAAGCCCCAAAAACGAAAAACAAATACAAATTTGTTGGATTTGCTATATTTGTATATGCTATATATATTTTTATATAGAAACAAAATCTAAGAAAATTTGGGTTTTGCTCTTTTAGTATTTCCTTTTATTTATTACAATAAAGTGTGTAATAACTCGCACAACATACACAGATCGAGAATATATACATTTTCAGATAGCACTTAGATTAAAAAGATATTTCCTATTTCGAGATGTCTTCGATCACTAAATCATTGTTCTACTTGGGTTTAGTGAGTGATCACCATCGGATCTGCGTACAGGGTATCGCTTTAACTTGATTTAATGTTTTGTGTTTCACACTCTAAAGTTAATGCTCGTGCATTATCTCAATTTGCTAGGCGCTCTTATCTCTAGTTCTTATCTGTTATCAGTCCGCTTAAATGCAAATTTTGAGCTGTACGTTGCGAGATGTTTGCTCTGTGCTGTGATCTGTGCACAGTTTCCATTGTTGCAACAACAAATGCCCGACTTTCAGGCGCAACACTTTGACACACATGACACAGAGACAAGATAGCCATTAAAGAAAGAAAGCGAGAGAGTGGCAAAGGGAGAGGGAGAGGGAGAGGGAGAGGGGCAGGGCGAAAGAGGGCTAGATGGGCAGCTGGCAGTTCAACACAAAAGCGTCGCGTTTATTTTCTACGTATATCTATGCAAATATCCGCAGTGCAACAACCCCCTGTCAACCACAAGCCCGCCCCTTCACCGGCCCCACCCTGCACCCGCTGGCACCCGCCCAACTGAACAGACATTTGTCAGCACAAGACAGACATATAGTAAAGACAAAGCGACGTGGAGTTTGGTTAAGGTTGATATAAAAAACAGCCAACGAAAAAGGGGCGCCGAAGATAGAAATACCCTTGCAAACATATGGAAGATGTGCACACGAAACTTAATTTCCCTCATATAGATAATATTTTGAGGCTCATTGCCAAGTTTGCTTAATAATATTTCGAAAAACAAAAAACAAATAACTGATATTGAAAAGTATTAGTAAGTTAGCTAAATAAATAGAAACATATATGTAAAAAAAAACTTATAACTAAGAGAGTAGTTTGTATAGCGATTTGACTGTCGATACTGATCGAGAATATATATACCGAATACAGACGCCTCCATTTATGCGTTGCATGGCAAAGTTCGAATGCCTTCTGCAAGGGTATAAAAAGAAAACTGTTATGCGTAGGCAAAAAAGACGCGCGTGTTTGTTTTTCATGCATTTAACATGAGAGCACGTGCCACCCACACACCCACACACACACACATACACAAACGCACACGCGCACACACACATGTGTGTCAGTCAGTCAGTCATTCAGTCATCGGACTAGTCTCCACTTTTGCCCTCCCTTTCTTTCCTTTTTCCTTTCAGTTCCTAACTGGTTCATCATGATTAACATTGCGCACCCCTCCGTTGCCCCTCCGTTGCCCCTCCGTTGCACGACACAAATTAAAAATGTAAAAGATATTACACGTGCCGAGGCCTCAGGGCTGGGCGGCGTGTGGGCGTGGCCAGCGCAGCAGCGCTGCAGTTGCTGACGTTGCTGACGTTGGCGCTGATGCTGATGCTGATGCTGCTGCCTCAACGACCATTCACAGCGCTTCAAATTATGCAATGCACAACGTTTAGTCCCACAAATTGAATGGTAAAACAAGTAAGAACGTTGCAGTCGTGCGTAACTGACTTGGTCCTTATTTTAATTGTTACCTTATTAAAAAAAAAAACTGTCTAAAATTGTGGCAGATATGGACTTTCACGGGTTGACTGTCCTCAAGATGTGAGCGTATGCAAAACACTTTTTGTGAGATCTTTAGAGGTGGTCATCAATAATCTGTCTGAATTGGATGTATTTAGCTTTAAGACTGAAATATATCGATTTTATCGAGTATATATTCCAAGTCTCTAGCTTCTAGCCGGAGAGTGCACAAACCCAACATACTCTTTTCACTTCGGGAACGAGACAACAATGAATATTCGATATAGCCATGTCCAACTGTCTGTCTACTTTCTCATAGTTCATGAAACTTGGCATAGGTTCTTATTTTTGTTACAGGTTAGTTTTTCAGCTGATATCATATCCAATATGTCCATCATCAAACTACTGAATAATATAGGCTGTTATAGAAACAATCGGTCAAATTTTAAGTTATAGTGTGTGAAACTCAGTTAACTCTATGGATTATAGCGCATATATTCAATTTGTCTGCAAGGGTAGTTGATCTTCGGCGCCCTAAGGATTAAGGTCTTTCACGCTATTCTTTTCAATATAGAGTCTCAAAATTGAGTTCTTCAATCCGTTCAGACATTCGTTTAAGTACATTCAAAATACGCAAATTCTCGAAACGAAAAAATTAAAACAAAACTTAAAGCACGTTTTCTTGTATAGTTTAGTCCATACTTAACCGGGTAGACTACCGTTTTGATCATAGTTTGTCGAGCTATTCAAATTTTCCTTCTTTTTATCAATTCGCTTCTACCGTGTGTAGGTGTGTGCGTGTGTGTGTGTGTGTCTGCTTGATGGGCTTAGAGAGAGATGAAAGCCCTTCTGACAGGCCATTGTAAATAAGATGAAGACGCCTCGCACTTTTGGCTTAATGAAAAATGCCCCTGCCATTTCATGACCCGATTACTCGACAACTCTTCAACCGACGCACAGGGCTTAAGGGGTGAGGAAGGGAGGGGGAGGGCAGCCAGTGAGCAGACTAAACTGGAGCAGGCAGGCGCTGGCAAAAGTTAAACATTCAGCCAGCTGCTCGGGCAAACTTTAGAGCCGGCTTCCGTGAGGCCAGTGGAGAAATGTTTTAAGCCATTTAAAAGATGGCTGTGTGAAACTGTAAAGCAGAGGACGGGGGGGAGGGCAGGGAGGTGCATGGCGGGTGTGTTCCGGGGGGAGGCGGCCTAAGGAAACGTTGCAGAAGCAAATTAAGTGAAAAGGCTTTCTAAATGAAGGCAAAGATAAGGCAGGATGCCAGTTTGTGTTGTCGGTTAGTTGGGCAAACAGGCGCAGGATGCGCGGCGAGGCATTAGTAGACGCCAAACGAACTAAGCGCTTTCGCTAACTAGTGAACACGTACAGTGAAAACTATCTGTCGAGACCTATGAGCAATTGCTATTGTCTGGATATATTTTAAGCTGTGGCTTAGACTTAGTTTTAAGCTTGAATTGAATTTAAATATAGTATAATTAGACTTACTAAATATAGAAATGGAAAAGAAAAAGCAAAGTAATTAATTTAAGGTTCGCGCTAAGAAAAAATAAGTCTAATTTTATAAGCGAATTATCAGTGCAACTATTATTATTTTATCTCTTGCTACAGGGCATGCTCGAGTTGGTAACTCTCTACTCAAGAGAGGCTTACTTCATTCACAGTTTGCAGATGCAAAAAACTCAATTTCAGCACTTAGCCAAAAGCTGCCTGCAGCATATTTAACGTTAAACTGTTTTAAAGCCGATTTGCAGCGATTTAGTTTAGTAAAAAATAAAGCGATTTATGAAAAGTGCGAGTTGTACGAGTGTGCGAAATTTCACTGTTGCAATTCGAGTGTATTGACCGAAGCTTTAAGCCCTTAAGCAGAATCTGCAAACTGTGACAAAAAGCAATCAGCTTTCAATCAGCTTCCCGGGCACCGCAGCGCGCTTTGAACCATATATCTGCCAACGGTCGGCTTAAAATTTAATTAACGTTTTGGCCAGCATGCAAAACAGACACACATAGAGATGGGCGCATGTCGGAGTTTTTAACGTGCTTCGATATGTCAGAAACATCACGCTTTTATCTTTAATTTTATTTTAAGCGTTGAGCTAGGTGAATTAATTCTAATTTGGAAAACAACTCTTAATTGTTACAAATAATTTAATAATAGTTATATATTGTTTTCGTGCTTGCTTTTAATTTCATGTTAATCACATTTTTTCAACACGAAAGAAAACGCGACACGCGCTCAACTTTACACACTCACACACACACACACACACACATTTTGAAAGTGCTTTGACAGCATGTGAAAGTGCGTGAAACAAAGCACAACCACGTTGACCCACATTCCGGGAGTTTGATTTAATTAATGCCCACTTTGGGTTATATCCCCTCTGCCTCCTGCTCAAGCTCAAAGGCAGCTCGAAGGATCGAAGTCGAGTTGACCTTCGTTTGGTAATCGATAAAATGTCGCCTCTTTGGGGATAGTCTCAGAAATTGTGTGCCGTCCACTTGGCAGCAATTACAGGGCTGATTACAGGGTTCAATGTCGAAATGTTGTTGTTGTCCATTAGCTCCTTGGCTGCTGCCCGTAGCTCCTTTGCGGGCTATACGATTTGCATGAAACTGTTGTCATTAATTGCCACGCCCTGCCACCAGCAAGCCCCTAATATGGGGTCTGTGCCGGCGGGCTTTGCGTGCTCAAGTTGAAATTGCAGCAAATGAAGCAAAGATAACAACGACAACAACAGTAATAGTAAGAGCGGCAACAACAAGGATAAACGCCTTTGGGCCAGCGAACGTTGATTAAGGACAAGTGCAAAGAAAATTTCGTTTTAAATTGTTGTCGTTGTTGCGACCGAGGCGCCTCAAGCGCCTAAAGCTAGGCAAGGCATATAACACATACTCGAAAATGCTTCCGTTTTGCATTGACCCACTTGGCAGAGAGCTAACGAAATACCACAGCTGGCAGAGGGGTGAGTGGGGCAGGTAGCTGAGTAATGCCAAGAAGTTTTTGAATTGAATCAATGGAATCGTTTGCATACCAAAATAAATTAAAACCGCTTGAGAACGAAACTAACTTATTCACAAAAGCGAGACGTTGTGATTTCGAAATTTATAAAGGATTTGTTTTTGTTAGCCGGCTAAAAATGCTATAATGTCAAACGTCAAAATGAAGCGCTTTGAATAACTTATTCAGATAATAGGCGAATGGACTTAAGACCGAAACGGTTCAAATTCAAATCAGTTCATACACATAATGTACAGCATAATAATATAATAGACTATCGTGATAGTCGTAACGAATCAATCTTGAGGACAAATCATGACCAAAATGCTACCAAACTAGAAAATCGCCACAAAATTATGGGAGTTTGAAATATTGGAGCGATGGATCCAATAGCTTTTCCTTTCAAATTTTTGTCAATTTTAATCTGTTAACAAAAATCCTAGTAATTTATCTGACGCGCGTATACCCGGGTATATATTCCAAAGTCTCTAGTTACAAGATAGACGGATATTGCACAAACCCTATATACAATAATAATTGTTGGAAGAGGTCTGTTGATAACAAGGAACAAGAGCGTATGGTTTACCCTTTAGGGTCAATCTTAGCAACTGCTAAGCAAATAAAAACGCGTTCGCATTGTTGCATTCACGTTACGCATACGAATGCGAACTGAGCTGGAAGTGGTTTAGGGGTATTCGGGGCGTTCAAAGGCATTCATGGAACAGCGAATCGGTTTGCATCATTGTTCCAATTGCAACTGCAATGGAATGCTAAGGAAATTGCCCAAAAATTGATTTCGACGCCGAGTTAGAAAGTGGCACTGAAATCGCCACGTAGGCGAAACATATTTGTAAATGCTTCCGTTTTGCATTGACCCAGTTGGAGAGGCCGCTTGCGGGGCTGGCGTTGAAATTTTCTTATAATTCGCCACTTGGACACGTGATGGCACCGCTGACTGGTCGAAACAACCACCCAACCACCCAACCACCCAACCACCCAACCACCCAACCAGCCACCCAGCCATCCATTGGCTTGGCCCAGGCCTCATTTAAGCACATTAGCGCTGATTATAATGGCATTTGCATGACAGGGCGAGTGGGGCATTTCGAGTGTTCAATGCAATTTCTGTGTGCGGCGCACGCGGCGTATGCGTAATGTCTTTTGTTTCCCTTCGTGAGTGTGTGTGTGTATTTTTCATTTGAAATGCTTAATAGAGCCATAAAATAAACATTGCGCAATTAACATTCAGCCAAAGCCAAAATGAAAACGCAGATAAATTCAATTATAAACCATACTGTCTATAAAATCGAATAATCAAAGAGGGAAAAAAATTATAATAAAAATAAAGAGCCAAAAATTAAATCTAAACAAATGTGTGCTTTTAGCGAGTAGCTGGCCTGGCAACATAATTTCATGTGTATACCCTCAAAAAAGGGCATGCTTACTTTGATCATTAGCTGTGTAACGGTTTGCACTTATACGTATACATATAGGTATACTTACTCCTGTTTATAGGGAATAGCTAAGTTAGTTTTGACGATGAGGCATAAAACAGTTGCTGCTCGTTGCAGCTGGCAGTAAATATTGAAGAATTCAGCGGATAACAATACTATATAATATAGCTGCTGAATAATCAGACTACAATTTAATAATGGTAAAAAACACCTCTTTTACTTTTAAATAGTCTCTCCAGGTTTTAGTATGTTGTATAATTGTCCAATTTAATTGATATGAAACAAATATATTACATATCAGGGGAGTTATTGATTTTAAATATTTTAGTAACCAAGCAAGGAATTCTAATATTTTATTGCCAATTTTTCCGACAAATCATTCAAAATGAATATATTCTAGATTAAAATGCACAATATTTGATAATTAATTACATTTTTGGTTTTATTCTACATTTTAAATCATTATTTTAAAGTTTTACAAAATTACCAAAAATATATTTTTTAATAAAAAAAAAAAAAAAACGATTTAAGATACGGAGATAATATTTTGAATTGTTTGCAAAAATACATTTGAATATCAGACTAGCACGAAATAAGTAATTTGAAGGGTGTACCTTTAGTGAACTCTTTCCTTTTGTTAGTTCAAGTTTTGATTTTAACAAGAATTTCGTAATAAAAAAAAAATAAAACAAATAAAGCCATGGAGAATGTAGCACACATCAGAGACTCGCACTCAAATTGTTTGATTATGCAAAGAGTTCGAGGACTGCAATAGTATTCATTGCATCTGCAACGATTGGTTAGCGATTGCTTTGTAAACAGAATTACGCGGCGAGTCAAAGCAATTCCGTGCCGCTGATTCCTGCTGCTGATTCCGCTGTTCGCCTTTTGCTGCCAGAATCACATCCATGGCGAATGTAGCAGTAGAAGTAGAAGCAGAAGCAGTAGTCCATACGTATCCATTGAAGCGGTCTATTGTAGCTGTGCCGTGACAGCAGCTGCCTCACCGACAACGCCTTCCCCCTTTGACAAGCGAAAGTAAACGAAGGCAAACACACGCACACACGCACACACACACACACGCTAGTGAGGCAAACAGAGAGACAGCCAATGTGCTTTCTACTTCAGTGCGTGCCACGTTGCGTATGCGCGCTATTTATAAAAATCAATTTCTGCCTTGGCAAGCTATAACAACAACAAGAACAAAACAGCTACAACGTTAAAAGCAAACAAACAAATCAGAAACGAACAGCGGCAAGAAATAAATAAATAATGTTGTTGCTTCAAGCACCAGCAATAACAACAATAATGCCAACTACAAACGAAATTCGCCTCATTGCCCACGAAGATATCTTCTAATAGATCTCCGATATAATATCTTTCGATAAGTTCGCACATGTCGCCCAAACTTTGAACTTGTCAATTATGTTTTCTTGGGAAATTATTCTAAATTGCTCAAGATCTGCAAAGAACAATGTGAACAACAGGGGTTATATTGATCAATTGGTTGAAAGCGAAAAACATTAAGAGCAACCAGAGAAGTAGCACGCAGAGAAGCCGAAAACTTCTCTTTGATTTTCCCAATGTTTAATGTTCTTCTATAAAATCTCTCGGTTTACTTGGCACTCTTGTGGCACTCTTTTTCCCCGATTTGATTCCATTAGGGCTCTGCTTTTAATACTGTGTTCAATGCTTCTCTCTTCGCTTTTCTTCTCTTCACTCTCATTTGTTTTGCTTCTATCGCAGACTTTTACTTGGCATCTTTAAGCTCATCTCGCTGTCCTTCTCATCTTTTATCTTGCTTCTCTTAATACTTCTCGGTTTATACAATTTTAGCTTTGCTCTACCAAAAGTTTTTCGTTTTTCTTCACTTACATTTTTACTTTTATCTTTTCGCAACGATTGTATCTTAACCGCTCTGTAGAACATGTAACTTCTCTCATCGCTTCTCTGATGTTCACTTGTAACAACAGTCCTTCGAGTTGCTTTATCTCTGAATATTTTGAGGCACTCGCATACATGTAGCTCTCTTTCTACACTGATATGAAGCGGGTGAAGCGGCGCGTTTGAGATCTTCATTGGGCCGCACTCGCAAATATTAATTCACTGTCGAGGTCGAGTGCAGTTCTTTTTCATTATTGTTAACATACCTTTCCCTCTCTCTCTCTCTCACTATCTTGTCTGTTTTCATTCACTTGTGAAGTCTTTCAACTATACCTCTGCCTACGCTCAACACTTGCACTTGCCTTCAGTCTCCTCCCTTTCGCCCTGCCGGCCAACGTAGCTAGAGAACAATGACAATCTTGAAGGCAGCGCGTGCAACAACAACAACAGCACCAACAACAACGACAACAACGTCAAATCTTATAAAATAAACATTTATTTTTAGCACTGGTCGCTGGTTGTTGTTGTTGTTGTTGTTGTTTTTTGCTGCTGCTGTTTTTCCTTTAGGTTTTCTTGTTAATTCTCAACTGGCTGGCATAATGAAAAATGGAAAAACTCAAAGCCAAAGGCAAAAAAGCGAGAAAAAAAACACACCCACATATACGCACACACACAAACTAAAAAAAAAGAAAAAAAAACTATTGTGGGAAGCGCCACGAGCAGCGGCTAATACGAATGCCATTTGCAAAAACAAAAAAAATTCAGACTCGGAAGCGTGGCCACCCTGCGCGACACAAGCTGCACCCTCAAGCCCCGCCCCCTTGGGCGCACTGTACGCTGCCTCCCTTCTGTCATTATCTGCCATCCGAGCGATCGATTTTGACTGCTCGCTGACACACTCCCCCACTCTCTTCCTCCGCCTCCCAGCTTTCCCAGCTTAGCGCCTCTTAGCTGCAGTATTTCACCCCCTTCCCCCCCCCCACCCATCGTTTATCGATAAATGCATATATATACGTATATATATCGCTGCCCTACAGCGTCTACATTTGTTGCATCTGTTCCGCGCTAGGTGCAAATTCCATTTTATTTACTTGGGCTCTGCTTAATTAGCGAAGCGTCGCAGTTGTTGTTTTGGAGAAGGAAACGCAACGGCGACACGGAAGCTTTTGCGAATGGCTCTCCCACACGACCGCAAGTTGGCAGTCAAACATACAGACCCCACCCCCACCCCCACCCCCACCCGCCCACACTTCGGATGGCTAGCAGCTCTTTGGATCGACGCCAGCATTGAATAGCGTGCTGATTCATATCGGGCGTTCGGGCTGCTCGGCATTCGGTTTTTTTTGGGTACTCGTTTTTGGCATTTCTTTCGCTTATTCAGCGCTTTTTCACTTATCTTATCGCCCATAATTGAAAAACAGAAAACAACGCGACGACCTTAAAAATAAGCATATTCTATATTCCAATATTTACGAGGTCACGTTACGAGCGTTCCACTTTTGGGAGTGCTCTGCGATCCATTCGAGTTGTGATTGAAGCCATTTATCATTTAATGGACTTGTATATAAATATATATCTATATCTACATGTATTTTTAACTAGAATGACGGGTTGAATGATTCAAGAAAGAGTTGAATACGTCGGTGAGTGAGTGAATGGTCTGTTGTTTAGTATTTGTGTTATCTATGGGCACTGGAACTGGACTGCAACTTATGTAGATAAGATATGCAAGGAATACTTTGTGAGCGTTGCCATATCGTTATAAGAAGCGAATGACAAATAGCCTTAGTCTACATCAATTTACACAGAATAAAACACCTTAACTGTACTGGAATATAATATCGAGACAGTCCATAGTTTCCAATTTTGTATGACAAAAAGGTGCCATAGCTTCTTATTTTTGGGAAATGAAAGAATATTTGTGGCATAAAAGATTCAGTGCGAAGAGCATTCTTACACTCATTAATTTAAAAAGATTGATATATATATTTTTAAAACTTGAATGTCTTCAGAATTTAGCTCAACAATACTTAGTAAGAGAGAGAGAGACTACTGGCATTCGATACACCTCTATAATCTGTATATAGTATTTTGACTATACTATATTCTGGGTACCTTTAAAGACTTAAAACTTTACTAAACAATACCAACAGAAGAATCTGAATAGCTGATTATAAAACAAGAACAATAACTTTCTTTTAATTTCTTTAACACCCCTCCTCTTTTGAAAGTTTCAGCAGGTGCGCAGTTGCTCGCATTTGTTTAAATATTTGCACGGCCTATTTCTTAATTAATAACAACGCAAGAGACCTTGTCCCGCTACGCACTAAGCCCCCCCTCGGCCGCCCCCCCCCCGGACCACTTACCCCTTTTGTCGCCCATTGGCAATGCCCTTGCTGTCGTCGCAGTCGCTGTGGACTTTGGGTCCCATTGCGTCTATTCGTTCGTCCTCCTAGTCGTACCGTACCAGTGCCCATTGACGTAATTTTCGATTTTATTTATTTACAGTTTAGCGAATGTATTGCTCTTGTTGTTGTTTTCGACTCACGTTTTATGCTTTTTGTGGTGCTCTTCGGGTTGCATTAGCCCCAAACATTGCTTGCGACTTGGATTAAGGGGATTGTGGACTCGCATCAAACTTCGGCACGACCTTAACACCTTAACACCCGTTGTGCCACGTCGCTCTCAATGGGTTAAAATCCGTGTCATGAGCAAAGGCAACAGCCACAACAACAGCAGTAACAATAGCGGTTGCAACAATAACAACTCTGCCTGTTAGCTCTTTGAATTATTTACAACAAAAGCAAACTCAAACCTCAAACAGTTAATCAAAGCCTCATGACTGGGCAATACCCTGTAAGAGCTACATTTATATTTGATAACAACAATTAAAAGTTTGTTTGTTTTTCTCATCCAATATCTGATATAGCATTAATGTGCTTAAATAATTTATATAACCACATCGGAAGAAATATAAATCGAAGAAAATGGAAAAATCTCAAGAAACCTTTTTTATACAACTAGAATTGACTAACTTTCATGTGTATTTATTGTCGATTCTTTTTGAAATATGCAGAATTTTAATATAGCATAGAAATGTGTACATTATGTTAAATACGAAGGCTATTTATTTTTGTTCAATTTTTCAGAAAGATATCTATCTGCATATACCACCGACTGTCTACAGAACAGTTGGCTCTGAATTTATTAATTTAATATTATGCCAGCATTATATATATAAATAATCACCAAGTCTACTGAACAGTTATCGGAATGAAAGATAAGCTTGTTTTGCCAGAGCGACGCGCACAGATAATAACAAGATAGCTAAAGCTCCCCGGCTTTTCAAGAATATGATCAGTTTATGGGTGTCTCAGTGATGCTTCCTTCTGTCTGAATTCTGTATCTTAATCATCTTCAAACAGCTGAGATCTTATCTACGCATGTACAAATAGAGAAAAATTGATGACTCAAACTGGTTCTATATAAAAGGTTGTGGAATTTCTGATTTGAAAGTTGCTGGTATTTAAAGAGAAATCATTGAAATTCTTAATCAATTGCCGTAGGTCAAGGTACAGTTAAAATGCGAATCTTTCCGCGCTACGAACCCCATCTGAAAACGCATATTATCCGACCAAGTGTAGCGCACACTTGCAATGACGTCGACGTTAACTGTTTAAAATTCGAATTTCTTCGCTGGCGTTAACTCTTTTGGTTCTTTTGTTTTTTTGCGGCATTACAAAAGCGTGTGCCGCAACAACAACAACAACTATAACAACAGCATACACTACACTACACCAACGCCTGGTGTGTGGGTCAGGTGTTGCAAAAGTTTCAACGACGCGCGCCTTTAAATAACCTGCCTGCTTTTTCCCCTGCCTTGGGCAGCCCCTTTTTCAGTCAGCAGCCGCAAACAGTATTTGCCCGTCACAGGAAGCCATTACGTTGGTTGAAGGCGTACAGTGCTCGGGCCACGCCCACTAGCTGCACCTTTGACTAAATTCATGGGCTGTGCCAAAGGTCAAGGCGTTACCTTCATGCTTTTCCGTTTTTTTCTTTCTTTTCTTTTCGTTTTTTTTTTTTTTTTTTTTTTTGCATTCCTTTCATAGGGCTGCCGTCTGTTGGCCAAACTGGTTTAAAAATATGCCCAAAATGCTACAAATATGGCCAAAAGCCATTTGGGCCACGTGCACTGGACAGGGGGAGGGGTGGACAAAAGGCAACACAAGCCCAGTTGGTCAGTTTTACAGACACTATCTAAATTGAGACAAGGTCGTTTGGCTTTTCGTTTGTGGTTTCGATTTTTGATATCAGATTGAGCATAGATACTTGAGTATCCTTCAGTAGCAGTTAAAGATACTCGAGTATCTTTGTGTTATGTAGACACTATAAATACTGTAAGCTTTGGATAAAGTGCATTAGAGTTGAGCAGCTATTGGGCAGCAGCCCGAGACGAGGAGCTCGTTAACTGTAGCCCATAAGTTTTATTTTATATATACACTGTAATAACACCTTAAAACTATGGAAATTGGTCTTAATTGTTATTGTTGCTTTGGTAAAATATTGACTTTTGTAATTTGTGAGGCAATTTTCGAGGGTAACGCGCAACCAAGATATATAGAGAATTTATCTTGCACTCAGAGGGTATATGCCAAAATATTTGTCTGATCTTTAGAGACCACCGCTAGTAGTAATCTGTCTGAAGAAATTTGATGTATATACTTTAAAGCTGAGGTAGATTAAATTAAATAAAATGAATTATGTAATAATATGTAATATGTATTACAAGTTTTAGGTCTTTAGCTTCAACTAAATATTCACTTTCGCTTTTATATACCCTGATCCATCAATCCATTTTCCACCATCTATAAACCTTTTAAAACCTTATGTCTTACCAGAGTTTTCTAGCTTTTGCCATTTAAAAATATTCCGTTTGGCTCAATTACCATTTTCTACTAACAATGAAAATAGCTACTGGTGTTCAATGGAATAAACGAATACCGAGAATTTTAAGCCCTTTTGATTGCTTATTGTGTTGTTTACGTTGTGGGCGTCTCAACTGCGAGAGTCAACTATTCAACCAATTATGAAGCAAGTGCAAGTGCAATAATTGGGGACTCATAACCAAGTGCCCCAATTTGCAGTCAGGTGCTCGTAAGCGGCTTAAAGTCGAAACTGTGCAGTGGGTGTCAAAGCGAAGAGCAAGTGAGGAGCCATCGATGGCAAAAGCGGTACATGTCATGTTTTATGCAGCAGTTGTAGCTGCGACAGCTCCAGCTACCCGTTTCCCGTTACCAACTCCCCATTCCCCATTCCACTTTGACCCCAATGAGGCAGCTAGTCAGTTACCGACGGCTCCTTGGGAAACGTCTTTGCAGTGGTTGCTGATTTTGCGTTGCCTGAAAGCAACTTTGTTGATTTATATTTTTGCTGCTCATGAAATTTGCAGCAGCGAACGGGACGGCGGGGCGGCGGGGCGGTCGGTGCTGCGGCAGGACATGATGGCGACAACGACGACGCAGGGCATTAAAATTGCATGCGCACTAAAGTATGCAACGGGCAATGGGCAAATAGCAGCGCTTGGCATGTCGGCAATTAGAAATGGAAAGAACAGGCCAAGAGGGCAACAGGCCAAGGGAGCTAAGAGGCGCAGAGGATGGGAGTTAGGGGGAACAGACTTCCCTTCAGCTGAGCACATTACACGTAACGCCCAATTGCAGTGTGTGAGTGCACCATAAATCATGGCATACACACGCGCTAACACACACACAGTCACACACACACACACACACTTTGGCACTTTTTGGTCTGTGACGTCAAAGTCACAATGGCGTTAACTGCGTTGGCGTTGCCAACCTTTGTTTCCCATTGCTGCTGCTGCTAGTGTTGTTGTTGTTTTTGTTGTTGTTTTTGTCGCTGGCAGGTGCGAAGCGCAATTTAGCGCAGAAAATCGTCTTGTTTTCTGCCTGACCCCTGGCACGAGAGAGGGCGCCAGTTCGCTCATCAATTCTGATAGTCCAAAAACAAAAAAAAGACCCAAATGGGTGGTTGACAGTGTTGGGTAATTGCTCAGTGAAACTGAAAATTGAGCCACAATCTCTGATCAACAATTTTATACATAATATACGAGTTGTTTTCTTTTATTATTAGTTCTTTTACTTCGTTAATATTGATAAATTCATTTCATTTATTTTTATAAGATAATCTTTACAATCTTAACGTAGACTCTTGGACTCTTGAATCGCACTCGAATCGTCAAATTTATTTTATTTCCAATCAACTTTTATAATATGCAATGGTTATAATAGGGATATGGTACGTTGCATATTCTGGGTTATAATTTTGGCTGATCTTTTTCAGGTCGTATTCTTTGTCTTATTATTGTTTCATTAAAAGTTATACAGTTTATAATCACTTGGCTTGGCTGAAACACCGAGTAACTTTATTATTGCAGCAGTTTTGCTAATATCGCTTTAAGCCCTGCCAAGGTTTCGCTTTGAGTCGCTTAAGCGCCTTAAACTATGCTGCAACATATCCGATTATGTAACAACCAGAAGTTGGGAATCCCTCTTAAAACAAACTTTAGCTAACTGACCCACGGCAACAAACATATGAGAAAAAATATATATGTATATATAAATAAAATAGTGTACTTGCAAAGTAACACATAAAAAAATATTGAGAAAAAAAAAAAAACAAAAACTGAAAAAATAAAGTGTGAACCTTGCAGTCGGGTGTAACTGACGGCGCAATACACGTTCACAGTGTAATAATAAATTCAAATAAATAAAAACAGTCGAAATGTTTTCAATGTTTATTGTAACCGCAAAGCAAGGTAATTGCAAAATGTAATTTTGGAACATTTATGGGAAACTTTGTGGGTTATTGCTCCACCTGTAGCTAAGAGTAGTTTGTCTGTCAATATGAAGAAGGTCTGTGAATGCAAACAAAAAATCTTAACATTTTAATTGATGCGGGCATACACGACTATATTTTTCTCAAGTGACAACTCTTAAACCAATATACTCTTTTCGCTCTTTAAACGAGTATAAAAACTAAGTCAAAAGGTCGAATGTATTATTAAGCTGCAAGTGTGTGTGTCTGTGTGTGTTTTAGTTGGGTGTGTTGCTCAAAGAAATTACATTTTTGGGGTCAAATGGTCAGGCGGTCGGTGGGTCGACGGCTGCTGTCGGTTGTCGCTTGTCGTTGGCCTCGTCAAAGTTGCGACCTTCAAAATTGGTCGACAGCGCCGCTGAGCCCTCAAGTATCCTTTTGGCAACACCCGCACACACACACACACACACACACAGACATACTCGCACACACTTGTCATTAGCCACAACATTTTGCTCCGCTGGCGTTTCTCGGTTTTCTTCTTTTTTTTTCGTTCCTCTCACTCATTTTTATTTGCCAAGTGCACGCAATGTGACAAAGTACAAAAGCAAAAGCAACGAAAAACAAAACAAAGTGTATATATGTGAAACAGGGAAGAGGTAAAAAGCCCCAGGCAAGGGGCGGTAGGCGTGGTGCTTGGTCTGTTGGCTGGTGTAAATTATAGTGTCATATCGTGTAACATCACATATATGCATATATAAGGCAGCGCACGATCCACCCAACCCGGCCAAAACGCCCTCACAGCAGCTCTCGCATAATCCACTTGAATTTTCGTTGGCGAAATGATAATTAAGCAAGCGAAAATACCCTGTGATTGAGATTTTGACACGTTTCAAGCAGCTAAACGACTTCAGTTCTCTTTAGTTAAAAACACAAAACATGAATAGCATTAAAAATCAGTTATCATCACAGTTGATTTATATTCGATACTTTTCATAAAGTTTATAATTAAAATAATCGACGAATAAAAGGAAACTAAAGTACAATACAACAGATAGAGTCAAACAATGTTGGTAACTTAGTCTTTAAATGTTACCATAGATAAGTCGGTAATCCTTTGCTTTGCAACTTTGGAAAAAACGATTTATTCCATACAAGTTTCTTTGCCTTTCGCTTATTGAATAAAGTAAAAGTTTAATTAATCCCACTGTTGGCCAACTTCGTACAGGGTATTAGGCACTTGCAGTCGTTTATTATTAGCAATGGCCAGTAGCAGTTACTGTAACTGCTTGCTGGTTGTTGTTCTTCACGTTATTCCGGTGGAGAGCGGTGAGTTCGGCATTTGGACTTGGGTTTGGGTTTGAGGTTCGGGTTCAGTTCTTTTTGGGTTTACGTATTTCTTTCTATCTTTCTTTTTTTTTTCTTTTGCTGTAATTTTTTTATTTTGCTTGTGGGTTGCTTAAGCATGCATGAAGCGTGCTCTTATTTAATGAACAAACTTTGCGGTTTTGTTGGCTTTTCGTTAGCCACTTGTCATAATATGATTGCAGTTTTCCAGCTGTTGTTGTTATTGTATATATATTATAAAAATGTTTCAATCGACACGAGAGAGTGAGTGCAAATGAGAAGTGAATACAACAGTAGAGAGACAGCAATTGAACTTGCATGACGTTAAAATGCTAAAAACGAGCGAGATGAAACAGCAGAGACCACAAGAGTGCCTGCTTTAATTTCTCGTAGAATTCTAGGAATGCGAAACCGAAACTATTGCAAATAAAAGTCACCAGCAGCAACAAGGAAAAATGTTTTCCAAGTAAGATTTTAATTAAAATTCTACGCAGTCTGGCCACCCCCCTATTCTGTTACCAATTTGTTACATCTATCTATCGATTACATTTCCAGGAAGCAGCCTTTGCAGAAGCTAAGAATATGCTATTAATAACTCTTAAATGTAACATATTGGGTTGATATAACCTGTAGGTTTTGCGTAGGGGTGCGATGGCAATTTATAAAATAGACAGAAGAAGGTATCGATTCGAGAGACTGTAAGGTATATATATTAAATATTTATTCAGCTAATATATTAGTACCTTTCAGTAGCATACCACAGTAATGATATATAGCGGAACACTACCTGCACAATTAGTATGGAAACTTCTACATGAACAGGCTTCATCTACTCTATACCAAGGATAATGCCATTGTATGACTTGAATCCTTTCGCTATCAACTCAATTTTTAATGCATTATTAATGCTTTCCATTGAACTATGCCAATCTAGCCAATCTAGCTAGCAATTACATTAAAGGGCCATTTTTTTTTATGAGCCAATTGTGCTGACTGCCTTGAATATCTGACCCATCTGCACCTCATTTATTATGAAAAGTGCCGACGCGCAACGCCCAATTAGGCACCCGACCATCGTCAATATCGGCCGAGCCAACGCCATGATAAAGTCAACGGCGAAAGCTAATCAAAAAATACTTAAATGAAATGGCGCGGCATTAGCGGAAGGAGGCGGCATTGCGGCCGGAATGGCGGAGGGAGGCCGGGCCACCCACATAAAGAAAAAGCGAAGAACAATTTGGATTTTCACTTCCCGTTGATATTGCAAAATTCGCACGCAATGAATCGAGCCGCTGTCAGTTGGCTGCTTATAGAAGCATCTAATGATATTGCTTTCATTATTATTACATGCTATTATTATTTTGAGTCTTTTAGATGGCCCGCTGATGCGACTCTAGCGAAGGTTATGACATTCAAATTCAAATTCTATTTTCAATCAGCGCGAACAAACTTGAAAGATGCCCCCGCCAAAAAAAAAAAAAAAAAAAAAAAAAAAAAAAAGCGACAACAACAACTAGATTCAACGATAACATATGGCATGGGCCTCTGGCGACATCGACGATGCCAACGACAACGACAACAACAATGACAACAAGTCAACCAACTCAATTATACAAATATTATACAAGCATTAGAAATGCATCAAATAATAACGAAGGATATTCGAGCACGAAACGAAATCGAGTAAATGTGGACATGAGAATGGAAATGGAAATGGGAATGGAAATGGGAATGGAGCTGAGTCCTTCAAGGCATATAGTATACTATGATTACTTCGCACAATCAACAAATCGATAACACTGCGCAATCAACTTTGCAAATAGATTTGGACGTCGAAACAACTAAGATAGTTACAAATGTTTCTATTATTACGCTGGTTTAATCAATAGCCGCTTTGTAACCCTATCTACTAATCATAATGTGAGACATGTTCGGCAGTTTCTTCGATAACCATGGACATTGATGGAGCGATAAGTTTGTTTACCGATGATTGTCGAACCATTAAGGCTGTGAGTAGGGCAAATGGCATTAATATATGCGTTTGAAAATGTTTTGGAAAAAGGATAATATGTGTCGTCAAATATATATTTTCAAGGAACGGCTGTGTATACAAAAGGGGTCATCGATAATATAATCAGAATAAAAAGATGGTCAATCACTTTTGTTCAAACTTTTTGGTTTGTTCGAGCATTAAAAAATTACTTAATATATTTACTATACGCTAATCTGTTGATAACTATAAGTATTTGTAAATAGTTATGACAAAAGCATTACAATCAAATTTTTCAATTCTAATTTCAACAGATGCATCTTAATTCTTTTCAATATTTGATTTTATCGGCGCTTTCATTGGAATATTTAACCAACAAATTCTGGATTTGCTTATAAAATTGACAAGTTTTTTTTTTATTTTCTTTAATTTTGTGCTTCCAGGACCATTTGTCGACAATTATTTAAATTTTTTCAACCTTTCGTTAACCCAAATTTGTATAATTTCTAACATTATCTGAAAATGTAATGTTTTCTTAACTATAACTCTATAACCAGAAACTAATCAATTTTGTGTTACGTGGTGTAAAAATGATTTTCAGCGATAGCTCAGGCACACGGACATAATGTCAATGTGGATTTGGACGTTTCGTTCGTAACCTTCATTGAGTTCTGTGCTCTGTGCGGCTGATTAGCGAAATGCTTTTTGTTTTTATTATTATTTTGACAGTGGGTCTGCGAGGGTCTCGGCTGGTGGGGGCGAGTGTTATCGAATCACGTGAATAAACTTGTTTGCACAAGACACATCAAATAAAGTAAAACAAAAAACAACAGCAAACAGCAAACAGCGAATAACGAATAACGAATGGCAAATTTCATTGGGTGACTGCTTCCGTTTTCATGTCTATGGCAAATTTTTGCACACTCAACGCCAATCAATTTCGAGATAGTTTACGATTATTGTTTTTGGGCCGCGACAAGAAGGGGCGAAGGTGAGAGGGCGTCGATAATTTTTGTTAGTGCCACGTAGTTGGGTGTCAGTCGCGTGTCACAGTCAACTACTTCCACAAAACCAGATTTACGAAAATCATCTATGCAAATGTTATGTATTATTTCTCCCCCTCAGTCAGAGTGCATAATATGCCAGAATTTATTTGACATTTGAAAATCTGGCGTGTGAAAACAATTACATACCTTAAACTGTTTTTTTTTTTTTCCATTTTTTTTTGGGCGGGGAACATGGGCTAGCTGCCCCCACTGTACCGGGAAACTAACCGCAAATGTTAGCAAGCAGACAACACACCATAAACATTGGTAATCGGCCTGACAATGACAATGCACTCGGCTGCATAAATTGTTTTTTTTATTTTATTTGCACCAGCAAATAAAAACAAAAGCAACGGCAAACACGAAATAAAAATTGTTCAATTTCCTTTTTTTAATGCAGAGAATTCTCGTATATGTTTGGTTGGCCAAACCAGGAAAAGTCAACAGAGTTTTGATAAATATTTAACAGCTATGGAGAGGAATATTACAAATTACACTATATGTGTCAAAATTGTTTTTCTTTAGTTTTGCTGTGCATTTAATTAAAATATAAAACATCCAGAGCTGAACCGGCACAACAGAGGTCACCAGAACAAAAAGAATGTAATGCAAATGTATATATTATATATATTTTTTTATAGAACTAACATAAAAATTTAAAGTTTTATTAGATTATTCATTTTGGTATGAAAATAGAATTATTTTTGATTGAAACAACAACCGTAGCTAACTTTAGGGTCATTTTTAGTAGCTACAATTTAATATTGAATTGTTAATGCAATATATTCTATACAAAATTTTATAAATGAATGTGCGTATCAATATAAACAATATAAACACAAAACAATTTTAATAGGTTTTGAAATGCATTTATGGCTACTATTGCTATTTTTAGTTTGTAAAGTTTACGAATACGACGCAAAGCGCAAATGAAAATCCAAGTGCTCTCACGAGAGTGCAAACGCCAGAAGGGGAGAGAGAGTTAAGCGCGTGTGTTTGTGTGTGTGTGTGTGTGTGTGCGGAATCGAAACAAACTACATATTTCATTCTTTACTTACACAAGGGACTGAAATATGCATTCTGTTGCAAATCTCTTGTGTAACCAGGGAGTGTAAGCAATAACTTTGTTGTTGTTGTTTGGCGTTCGTGATGTTACTGTTGTTTTAATCTTGTGTATGTGTATGTGCCTAACAAGGTAAGGGAAGGTACAATTCGAAAGGTCCCAACAGCAAATGTTAGCAATGGAGCAAAGGGTATTTTGGACACAAGAGACTGGCGATAGATGTACAGTGAAAGCTCTACCAATGGACAGCTCGAAGAGTTCGACATTTTTGTTTATCTAATCTCAATCGGTTTGCTTACATTATCAATTAGACAACGAACGCTATTTTTATGAAAACTTTTCTTTGACTTATTTTCGTATATCAACAATAAACATAGAACAAAAATGAATGTTCGCTGCAAAGAGCTTTCACTGTATATGCACATACGCGAACACTTAGACAACGGGAGAGAGAGAGAGAGAGAGGGCGTAAGGGGAGCGAGCGGGCGAGCGCTACTATGTGTGAGAGAGAGAGATAAAGATAGATAGAGCTGATAATAGCCGATGAATTTTGCTTGCTTGAGATTATTATCAAATATCATCATAATATAATACCAAATTCGGCAACGAAGAAATCGCGCAATTTCAATCTGGATTTCTTGGGCTCCTCGCGCGGATGATGGACCGTTATTTGATCGCCATCGGCCGATATCATAGTCTCGCTGGGCGGCGATATCGAGTACTGCTGCAGCATGCGGCGCTGCTGTTCGGTTAGCTCCTCCAGCGGATCGTGCGTTGTTGTTGCAGCTGCCCCGCTGCCGCTGCCGCTGCCGCTGCCACTACCGCTGCTGCTGGCAGTGGTGGGCGAGTTGCCGCCCCCCGTACAGGCGGACGAGCCGGAGGCAGAGGGGTCGCCGCCGCCAGCAGCGGCCAATTGTTGAGCGATGAGCAGCTTCTGGGCATGCTCCTCGGCCTCTTTTTGTTTTTTGAAATCTTTCATGGTACACACATACATATACACACACATTTGTACACATATAGTTCATATAGATATATATACGTATAGAGTTATAGATTACGTACAGCATAAAAAGTTGGAATAAAATTAAAAAGGGGATCTTTATGGTGCCAGGAGAGGGGCGGGGACATCGGGAGCGGCTAGATCTGAGGCGTGCTGTAGACGAGAGCGTTATTAATTGTCTTTCTGATTCTCTTATTTTCCTTTTTCTTCTCTTATTCTCTTCTTTTTATTGTTTCGACTCTACGTGTAATTCTTAATATATAGAAAAATTTCTTCAGATTAGAAGTTTTTCAAAACCAAAACAAACAGCAACGAGGATTTCCACAGAAAGGTGGAATGACCATGACCAACAAAATTAAATCTTAATATAGAAACGGTTTTTTCCGATATCTAAGAAAAATATTCAAATTTTATTAATTCAAATCATTTACACTTGAAATTAATTTACCAAAACTGCATAAGTACAGATTCTCGATTTGGTAATTTTCACAAAATTTTCGGTTGAATATTTACTTTTTAAGATAGATGATGCATAAGGTGACTAATTCCACAAAATCTATCTGACAACAATAAAAAGAAAGACACAAAGAGATCCAAAAAATCTAGATTAACAAATTCATATTTTAATGTCCCGTTCACGATCGAAAAACATTATTGGTTCTTGTTAGGCGATAGATATAGCAGCAAGTGTGTCAAAACTCCTCTGTTAACAGAGTTTTAAGTATATAAAACAAAAAAAAAACCCCAGTGACAATGACATATAGAACTTTTTTTTCTTTGGTCTTAAGTACTCATTCCTATTTTTTAAGATTTTTCTTTCAAGCAAAATCTAAAATAAAGTGACATTATCATATTTTATTATTACATCTGCAATCAATTTTACCTCTAAAAATAGTGCTCCCAAACAGCTACCAGTAACATAAGTTAAGAAAATGTGTTTTGTTTTCACTTTTTTTTACACCTTAAAGGTGTACGACGGTCCCGCTCGACACTGGCCATTGAATTAACATTTTTAGAGAGCATGTTAATATAGCTAATGTTAAAAACAAAATCTCTGTTCCAATTGAACCAAATACATTTTTTATGACGTTAATTTAACCTCATTTCCAATGAAGTTATGTATATGAATATGTATCTGCGGACATGTGTTAAGATTGATGGATTTGGTCGAACTGAAGCTCACTCGAGAGCGAATAAAACGAATGCCCGGCGAGGCGAGAAAAATCAAATAAAAATTACAAAATGATAATCAAATGGGCGTGGTTGCCATGATGGTGGCCATGATAGGGGGTGGGGAGTGGGCGGCGGGCGAGTAGCAGCAGCTGTTGATGAGAGTGCTTGAAAATGTAATTTCAATTTGCAATTTGAAAAATGAAATTTGGTACCGCCAAGTGGAGGGGATATCAAAATTAATGACAATTTTTCTATTTTTATTTTTATTTTTATTTTTACTCGCACAGTGCATGACCCAGCCCATGGGTCTGACCTTGGCATAGGGCGTGTCCGCCCACGCACAGCCATCAGTCATGAGTAATGTACTTTTTCTCCATTTTCTTATTGCTCCGTTTCTACTTTTTGCCAGGGGGTCAAAGCAGACGACAACAATTGGTTCAAATTGTGGCCAAATGCAATTTTGTAGACAAGCCAAAAGTCGTCAATAAACCGATCATTAGTGCAGCGCCACCTAGCGTACAAAGCGGGCGCACGCTAAGCGGCTTTAACTGAAGGCTACAAGCCCCCACCCCCTTGCTCTCCCACCCACCCTCCGAACCAACATGCCCCACAGATAAATAAACTATTTAGCGCTTACGAATGTCCAACTGGTAAATGTTAATGCTAATGATAATAACGGACGCCTCAAGGCGAATATGCGCAACCCATTAACCGTTATCCCGTTATCTGTTATCAGTGCGCACGTGACTTGAAATGGTTTATCAAAGCTTTTGTTTTTTAATTTAACCTGATTCAGTATTATATTATCGCTGCCTCTGGTGACGTCATGCATTTTGCAATGGGGCCCAAATGGGCATTAGTTAAAAGAAGCAGCAATATGAAACAGGAAATAACGGCACAATTAACAGCGCACTGCGGCGAATTTGATCACTTTTTGTGGCATTAATTAATAACTGTAAGACTTAGCGAAGTTTTTGGGTCTAATTCATTGGTTTATGTTTCTGAAACGGAAAGTTTCAAAGTTCATAAAGAGGTTATTCGGTTATGGTATGAAGCTGCCTATGTGACTGAATATTTGAAATAGATTAGCGTTATAGCGTTATATATAGCGTTTTTTAACTCTCCAAATGAAGTTTCCTCAGGAAAACATTTTTAACTTTCCAAAGTATTCAGCTAATGCAAGACCGTTATTCTATTAGAAATAGCTGCGCTTAACAGCACAAATCTTAATATTTAATAATAATTTATCAAAACCAAAAGTTGTAAGTTTAAGCACTTTTAGACGTTTCTGCCCGAAATACGTGTCAAATTCCCCTTTGTGCAGCGGAATTGAATTTAACGAACACGATCTTGTTAGCACTCCGCTGCTCTGTTAAGATGCAACGCTGTTAATCGTTAATAAGCTATGTTAAGCAAGTTGACAAAAATACAAAATGCGATAACAACAACAACAATAACAAGGTTTGCGGCTTGCATTTGAAAAAGCAATGAAAATCAATTAAAATTAATTGATTCAAAAGTCAAATTAAAGGGGGGAGGCCGCTTGTTGCTTGTGCTGTTTTTGTTGTAATTGGCCGCTTGTGCGTCACATGTTGTTGTTGTTGTTGTTGTTGTTGCTGTTCTTGCCGCAAATTAAACGAACAATGCAATAATTAGAAAATGCAATCGTCTCCATCTCACTCGCACGCACTCAGTTAGCCGGAATTAGGTTATAAATTAAAAGTGGAAAGAATACGAGGAACAGTTGGAAAGAATGGAGATAATATATAATAATATACGCGTGTTGTCGTATTTCTCTTTACTTACTTTCCAGCAGCCGCTGTATGAGACTGTCCACATTTAAATCGAAATCGCCCATTTTTGTTATTGTTATTGTTTAACGTTGTCGTCCTTCTCTAGACACAGGCAGCAGTTAATTCCAATTGGAATTGCTCGCTGCTTATCTCCACAGCAGCGCTCAACTAAAATGTTATTTGTTATTGTTGCTGCCGTTAGCTGCTGCTGTTAGCGTGTACTTAATTTTTGTGTGCCGCAAAAGGCAATTTCACTTTGTGTAACACTTTTCAGCGCTTTTTGCTGTGTTGCGGCGTTTTACAGTTACGTCTTGTTGTTGTTGTTGTTGCTATTGGTGCCGCGGCTGCTGCTGCTGCTGCTGTTGTTGTTGTTTTGCAGTCGAATTTTGAGGCTATTTTTGTGCAAATGGAAGGTTTGCTGTTGTTTTTTCTCACTGGATGCACTGGCAAAAAAAATTAACAATAACGGTGTACAAACGCGATCCTTGTATAGTATTTAATTAAACAAAATTCCACGACACATTGAACAATGAGCGTTTGCCTCGCCTGGTGTTGCTCCGCTTTAAAAACAAATAAAATAACCAAACATGGCGACAGACTCGCGTGAACTACGAGCCAAGTGTGGCCGCAAAAATGAAACGTGAAAATATGCCGTATTTGATATTAAAAAATACCAAAAAAATACATTCCGATTTTGATTTAAATACCATACGGAACAAAAATGTATTTTCTTAATTTTATTACAAAGCAACAGGCGATTAGAGGATGTATTCAATTATTTGATATTTGTAAGCTTCACGTTTTGAGCGAATACTTCATTTTAAAACTTCAGGCCGAGCAGCTATCGATAGATCGCAATAGAACAGCAACAGGAGGACGCGCCTTTTTAAAAACAGCGGTAATTGTTTGGTTTAGTTCCCATAGATAAAGAAAAATGTAATCAAGAAAAAGAATTTCCGGTGGCAGAAAGTAGTTGTATTGCCCAAAAAAGTAAGTATATAAAATATACAATTTGTGTGGCAATGCGAAATAAGTAAATTCGATGAGTGTCAAATAATTGGGAACTATCGGTAACACCTTGAGATGAACACAGGTTTATTTTTTACTATCGATGACATTTTAAATATCGTATTTTATTTAGCTTCATTTTGACTTTATTTGAATTGAAAATTTGCGTAATATTAATTTTTCAAAAAATTTATTATTTATAATACTGATAATTGGCAGCGCCACAAAAAATCTTATTCTGTGATGAGTAATTTTTCAGTCAAAAATCTTGCCAAAGTTGACAAAAAGTTCGTAATGCGGGTCCCAAATTTTAAAGTCCAACAACTTCGTCAAAGGTTTTCAGATTTTCACATTTAAGAGCATGTTGATATTGTTTTATCCAGTAGATTGAAGCTGTATTCAAAATTACTGAATTTTTATAACGTTTTTCGAAATAAACCCCACACCCCTAACACATTTTCTCGTTATTTTACTAAAACGCACAAATACCTCGATGACACATACGCAAGGAAACGATACTATCGATAACAGCGATACTTGTGCAGCAGTTCTCAACCACTAGCCAGACAGCGACAGACGAACAGGCTAAAAACGAAAAAAATGAGAAGTTGTTGTTGAAGAAGTCTAAGGAAACCAATTGCAGCGCGAATTAAAAGCTCGAGTGCACTTTGCTTGCTCTGGCCGCCAATGGTAACAAGAGGCGCCATTAACCGTTTGGAAGATGTGCGCAGCGATTCGTTGCTTGTCCATATAAAAGCAAGGCAGGCTGCAAAAACAGACCCAGGCCAACAACAACATTAGCAAACGGCGCAATCACAACGGAGATTTGCAGCAGTCACAGCCGGGGCCAGAGCAGCAGCATCGAATAACAAAGAAACGCAGCCGCGGACCGTTAGCAGCAACAGCAGCTGGGAATGGCCGCCGCGTCGACGCCAGATGCACTGCAAGCTTTCAATGTGGACTTCAGCGAAATCACGCTGGGCGAGGTGAACGTTTGTCCGATGTGAAACTGATATATATCCAACTGAATTTTCAACTGCTTCCCCATAGAAAGTCGGCCATGGCTCGTACGGTGTTGTGTGCAAGGCGATGTGGCGCAATCAGCTGGTGGCCGTCAAGGAGTTCTTTGCCAGTGCCGAGCAGAAGGACATCGAAAAGGAGGTCAAGCAGCTGTCGCGTGTCAAGCATCCCAACATCATTGCGCTTTACGGCATCTGCTTGGCGCAGCAGGCCACATACCTGATCATGGAGTACGCCGAGGGCGGATCCTTGCACAATTTTCTGCATGGCAAAGTGAAGCCCGCTTACAGCTTGGCGCATGCCATGAGCTGGGCGCTCCAGTGTGCCGAGGTAGACCTCCACGTATACTGTCCAAAAATGTAAGAGATAAATGTGCATTATTTCTTTTTGTATTTTTTGCGAGATTAGGGTGTCGCATACCTGCATGGAATGTCGCCCAAGGCGCTCATACATCGCGATCTTAAGCCGCTTAACTTGCTGCTGACCAACAAGGGGCGCAATTTGAAGATTTGTGATTTTGGCACCGTCGCCGACAAGTCCACCATGATGACAAACAATCGTGGCAGCGCTGCCTGGATGGCGCCCGAGGTGAGCAATTTGGGGGATCCAAAATACATATTATGCGGCAGCTGCGGTTTCTCTGTTTTTGATTACCACAAGATGGCCAGAACAATGGCATTTGGCTTTGATCAGTGCGATGTGCAATAGGAGACATCTTCGGTCCCATTAAACACATAGTCTTTGTCACCGTTCGTTATTCTGTGTGACGGCGTCGATCTCAGAAATAAATAAGGGTGCTGTAGTCAGAACTGTCCGACTAGGAAAGCTTTCATTACATACATTTCAAACTATATCTATGGAAAGTTAATTCTTGAATAACTTCAGAGATAGTCAAATGATCTTTATGAAATATACTAAAAAAAAATCATGTCTTAATATTGATGATCTTACCCAAGCTCTTAAAAAAATTATAAACTTGTTCTGCGTATGGTATAGGAGAATCTATGTTGTTGCAGTTTCTTGCCTTTGTAGTTTTGTAGTTCAACTTGGCTATTGATATCAATGTATATACATTATGGGATCGGAGATTCCACATTCTAAGTGTTACATACATTTGCACAAAACCATTATACCCCCTTTTCCCATTTTCGAAGAGTTCAAGGTGTAAATATAAAGTATGGAACTCCACGTTGAAAAGTGCAGTCTTATGAAAAAGTGCAGTGAATATATATTGGCTATATTTAAGAGTCAGCTTAAAATTTAGTTACACAATAGAAGCATTGCTAAATCCATTATTAAGTTATTCCATTTTTATATCCCATACATTAACGCCATGTTGCTTTGTAATAGAGAAATATAAAGATTGTCTAATAGCTTATACAAATCACGAACATTTTGTTCTTTGAATATTCAAAATTTAGAGTGAAATGCATTTTAAATGGTATGGTATACTCCCATAACTTTGTCAACTCGATGTTCAAGTTTGATTGTCCCTGTATTTAAAATATATGCTTTATTTTGTTGGAATTTGTTTAGAAAACAAAATCATGTACTCCCGCATTACTCATTTAAAATAAATTTTTTTAGCTTATAATTACGAATTTGTATTTTTAATTCATTGTGGTTGTCACAATTAGTATAAAAATCAACATTAAAATGGATTCTGAAAGGGTAAACTTCTTTTTATCAAAAATTATGCCAAAATTGACAACAGTTTTCACAAATAAAGCTCTCAGATACATAGCTTCCATATTTTAAACTGCCATCCCTTTGTCAAAATTGATTTTCATGGTTAACGGCATTTTGGTTATGGCTATCGTCTAGATTGATTCTGCATTTATAATATACACATTATTTAAAATAAATTTGTTTTTGGATTTTGTTTGCTAAATAATCATGTAACATATACAAAATAACTTTTAATAATTAAAATGTCAACTCTTTCAATAAACATAAAAATTTGTCCATAACTTGTATTTTAAAAATCTAAAATAAAAGTTAGTTAAATACTTTAATACAACGTTTCTCTAGTTTACGAGCATAAAAACCTTTTTCTTTAAAAAGTTCAACATTAAATCGAAATATTTTATTTTAAAAAGCACTGTGACATTATGCTATGAAAAATACGACCTGAGAATTGAATGTGGATCCTCGTTTTTCAGTTTGTTGACAACTCATCTAAACTCTTTTAACAGAATATTGATTCAACTGATCACCTGGCATTATTTAACTGTTCGTTGTTTTATCCAACAGGTTTTTGAGGGCTCCAAATACACGGAGAAGTGCGACATCTTTAGCTGGGCCATTGTGCTGTGGGAGGTCCTGTCGCGCAAGCAGCCCTTCAAGGATATTGACAATGCGTACACCATACAGTGGAAGATTTACAAGGGTGAGAATCGTATGCTTGCATTTATGTATTGATGTACGACTAATGTATTGATGTACCGATTAATGTTGCAGGTGAGCGACCGCCATTGCTGGACAACTGTCCCAAGCACATTGAGCAGCTGATGACAGCCTGCTGGAAGACGGCGCCCGAGGATCGGCCCTCAATGTATTATATTGTGGGCGTGATGAATGAGATTATCAAAGACTATGTTGGCGCCGATAAGCCGTTGGAATACGCGTTTGTCAACCAACAGGTGTGTGCAATCAAAAACTTACCTGCAGCACTGAACTGAAATGTTGCTCACTTGAATCCATGCAGATTGTGACCAAAGACGGCGACGGCACGGTGGCTGCTCAATATGATGGGCTAAGTTACAGCTCCAGTGACATGAGCCTGGGTTCCACACAGCTGACGCCCACCAATGTGCAGGGAACGGCGACCAAGATTGAAACTGGCACTGGCACTGGCACTGACCCTGGCCCTGGCTCCAGCAACAACGAATATACCTCATCGGAAAGAACGCCCACCAATTCGGGCCAACTTGACAATAATGGGCTGTTCCATATGAGCAGCAGCAATCGCTGGGATGCCATACCCGAGGAGGACAGCAGCGAGAGCCAGAACGATAGCTTCAATTTGACATCATCCGCGGAGGCATCGAAGCGTTTGGAGACCATACGCAATGGCATGATCCAAATGGCCAGTAGGCCAATGGAACAGCTTACCCTGGACGTTGAGGCGGTGCGTCACACAGACATATGTACACACATAAATGTATATATATTTATATTCCTCTACTTGCAGAATGGGTTTGATATGCACCGCAGCGAGAGCAGCCGCAGCAGTTTGCATGGTGAGTTCCTGATTGCAACTATTGTCGATGCTGTCGCCGTTGTCGTTGTCGTTGTCGTCTGATTGTCTATGCAAGTGAATCAGACGCACATTAACACGCTCTTTTGGATGAGCACGATTGCGGCATGTAAATTGTTGTCGTTGTTGCTGCAAATAGCTGAGCGCGTTGTCAGCAGTGCACTTTGTTGCGGCTCGTCCACCATGTGGCAGCTGTTGGGGTCGACAGCATGACGCACCAGCAACAACAGCCGTAAAAACACAAACCAGCACTTAATCGTATGTAAACAATGCGCTTGCCATCTCGCTCTAACCCAAGAGTGTTCGTTTCGTTTAATTGCTCGTTTCTATTTTGTTTTTTTTTTATTTTTATTTTTTTGGATAATTAGTCGCTGCGTTGTTTTTATTATGCAAAAACATTTTTCAATTGGCAATGTCTCAGGCCGCTAGCGTTATAAATATGCGATGCGCTCATGCAATTGTGGCAAAGTGCAATTGCAACTGCAACAATGCGCTTGCCAATGAATACCCACACCAGAGATAATGCCAGAGATAGTACGGTGATAAAATTGAAGGAAAAAGAATTTGTAAAAACGATGGGTTCAGAAGAGCTTCATCTGGTTCTTGCAAGCAGTTTCAAAATGTTGACAATAATACATTTAAAATAATGTTCTAACATCCTCAGTTTACAGTATCGCTCACTTCTATATGCTTTGATTAAGCCATCAAACCATTAATACTCTTAGCCTGGAACTCGAACTCGTTATCTCGCTGTTTAATTTAGTATTGTAAAGTATGTGTTGTTTTATTACTTGTGCAACTATCAGCACACTATTTGTTCAGATTTTGTTATTGCTGCTATATCGCCTATAATCAAGTTAGAAATAGTATGGGGGTCTTTCGAATAAAATTTTTGGGTTTGATAAGGCACACGACTAATCTATTAGTGCACAGAAAAAAAATACATATACAGTTTTGTTTTCAAGTAGCCAAGAATTACAATTTGCTGTAAGCTCAAAAATAAAATATCCTCAATTTAAAAATTTCTATTGGGCAATTGTTTTTAAAAAGTAAAAATAATTAGATGGAAACGCCTGGCCAGTTCATTTTTCTGAAAGTGTTCAATATTCCACGGACCTCTGTAGCCAAGTCGAAGATTCGGGGCCGTATGTCAGTAAACTTGAAGAGTCTATATATTTATATTATTCAGTTGGCAGCTTATTGAGGACACAAAACCAAATTCGTTAAATTAAAAGCCCAAGAACACAACAAAAACATCGAGTTGCAAAACGCATTACTAATATACTATGCCCCTCTACAAATAGAGCATAAATGTACTCATAGCTGCACATTGCGATGCACAATTTTTGTATTGTGCAGATTGGCTGGCTGGCTGGCAATTTCGGGCAGATTTATAGCCATGACATGCACCGTCACCATAGTCGCCTCTTTCAGCGCTGAAGCAGCAACTAAATAAGAATTGAATTCAAACAAAACAAGTAAGGGTGCTCTAGTCGGGAGTGCCCGACTAGGCGATACCCTGAGCGCAGCACCGAGCTGTCGTTAGGAACATTTCAACCTCCTTGAATAACTTGTTGCAATTTTCAGAACTTAAAAAGAGAGATCTCCAAACGCAAGGCTGTAGTATTTTAACTGCGGTTTTTCTTATTTGTGGAAAGTAGGCGGAGGTATTCAAAAAAATAAATATTCTTGATCTGCATATGGGATAATTCAATAACTATCATATTGATGCTGATCGAAAATATTTATACTCTATGGCGTCGGAGATGCCTGCTTCTGTCTATTACATACAAACCACACGAAACCAACAAGCCTATTTTCGAGGGGAGCAGGGTATACAAATAAAAGAAAAGAGACGAAAATCAGCTAATGGCTGCGGCACGCCAAAATAACGCACACACATGACGAGGCCGCCAGTCGGCCAGCCAAACGGCAAACGCCTGCCCCACTGTCCAAGTCGCTGCTCTGCCCCCACCCCCCGCCGCAGCAGTCAACCGAATTGACCAGTGAGTCATTCGGCAATAATCTCACTTTTATTTTGATTTTGTGCACATAGTACTCATCTGTATATATTTATATATACACATATACATACGTGTGTTTTGCGTGTGTGTGTGTGTGTGTGTGTGTGTGTATATACATAATAATTTATATATATAGAAGAGCGAAAAATTCATTTTAATGGGCACGGGGACGAAATCACAAGCAAACGATCGTAGAAGACGAATCTTTTTAGTGGCCCCTGTTTTGCTGCCAGCTGGGAGACAAAGACATTCGGATCCTCACGAGATGTATGGGTGGCATTAAATGCATTGACATCAGCTAGCGTTCTAGTCATGCTTCAATCTTTGGCTAAAACTAAATTATTCATTGGGTCACGCCGCAGCGCAGGTGGGGGGGTGGGGCTGAGGGCCGGGGGTTGCTTGGTGGGGGCGTTGGCGTTGGCATTTATCGCCGAGGAGTATTTCCCAACCGCATGCCAGTCGCATTATTCATCGAATGATCGGCAAATGCCCGTCAGCTCGATATGGCCAAGTTTAGTCTAAGGAACAGCACTTTTAGCTGATGAGACATGCATGCACAGCTTCCAAGTGTGTGTGTGTGTGTGTGTGTGTGTACGGTCGACTCTCCTGGCTGCTTGTGCTCATCATCGTCCGAACGAACTGGCAGCTGCTTCCTCTTACGCTTTGGGTCGAGCGTTCGAGCGGATACGGTTCTTCGACAGCCGCACGCTGATCCCCATTCGCTCAGTCTACGTTTGAGCGCCGTGCCGTCTTGAGTGCCGCAATGTTATTGCAATTCCGGGCAACGCAACGCGCCAAAGATCGTCAACGGTTGTCATTGCCGGTCGCCTAATCCGCCTAGCCCCTCCGTCCCTGGCCCTTCTACCTGCAATAATCGTTACCCATTGATAACGCGAAAAGCTAAACAAATGATAGAAATATTTCAAATAAGAATCATTTGTGCTGTGAAATGAGCAAGAAAAGCGCAAAAAAGCAACAACAAATAAACAATATATCAAGAGCCAGAAAGTGAGAGGGAGAGAAGAACAAAAATCTGACGAAAATTCGCTTGAAAATGTTTTGCTTTGTGTGTCTGTAGTTTATAGTTTGTTTTTTCAATTTTACCAAGAAAAGCAACTAACGCGTCTGTGTGGAAAATACGTCACCACAAGCCACATACACAGCGAGGGAGCGAGAGAGAGAGAGAGTGGGAGAGCAGGATTTGTTGGCACTCTCTGATTATCTTGAGTTCGCTTCATCTCGCATTGTGCTGCATTTTGAATTGTCGAGAAGCCGCCTTCAACACAAAATCCCCACCCTTGCCTACCCCCAAAAATGTTCTCGCCCTCAAACAATTGAAATTACCTAGTCCAAAGCTAACTTTAAGCGATCAACATGTGCGACACGCGCGCCTTGATCACCACCAAGCAGACCAGCGATCTGCACAGTTGCTGGATTATCTATAGTACGTTTGGAATGCCATCACTATAGAATACACCACATCTAATTCTCTTTTTACACGATGGATAAGTTTCCATAAAAAATTCGTACAGAAAGATATATTAGAAACTCTTGTTGAGAAACTCACTTGAGAACTTCTTTTTCCTGCTTACACATTTTAATTCGTTGAAATATTTTAAAATATAAATTATGATGTGGAAAATAGAAAATAGTAAACTTACTATATGAATTACAATATGAATTAATTCTCTATTATTATCTCTACTTCCCATTGATCATAATTTAGTATAAAGTATAATTAAAAGCTTATAAAAAGGATTCTCAAATGTTGTCATTTGAAAATCGTGTAAAAACGGAATTAGCTGTACATACATATATTGCCGAATATCTTTATAAATAATTTCTTGCCGTTTTTTGCTTTTGCAGCCAAAAGCGATGGCCGGGAACGTCTAACGGTGACGGATACGAAGCCGGTGATCGTGACCGGCGGCAATAGTAGCAACAACACCACGGACCTCACAAACAACAACAACAATAATAACAATAGCAATAATAATACTAATAACAACGAAATCAACACAAACGGGCTGCTTGGCCACGCCCCCAATGCCAACGATCCAAATGACTGCGTCGATGCGGACGTGGACGTGGACGTGGACGTGGATGCGGATGCGGATGCGGACGTTGATGCCGGCTGTGGTTGCACCGAGCAATCACTGGCCGAGATATTGGATCCCGAGTTGCAGCCAGAGCCGCCCATACCGAACAATGCCGAATCGCAGGCGATCTATCGCGATCATCGGCACATGGCCAAGGAGTATCTCAGCGTGGACACGAACCTCTACTACGCGCAGGACTTCAAGGAGAAGCTAATACTGCAAATGGATCGCACCGAGCGCGACCAAAAACAGGAGCTTCTGCGCAAAATCAAAGACAAGGTGCGTGCCTGATTTTCTGATTTTCACACCTAGTTTGTATTGTTTTCTCGAATTGCGCTCATTTCGTGACCCATTCTCTCTGCCGCACAGGAGGGCCTGCAAAGCCTCTACAATAATCTGCAGCAGCAGTGGGAGAAACTGCCAGCCGCGTGCCAGGCGAATACTCATGCCCGCCTGCAGCCACCGATCGTCAGCAACAGCCAAGAGCTCACCGGTGGGATCACCGGCGGCGACACGGTCGAGAACGATGGCTGGGTCGTCATAGCGCCGCATCACAACACGTAGCTCTCAGATTGATGGGAATCTATGTAACCAATAGCTGTGTACTTTCATCTGTATTTGTTCAACTTGTAAACATAATTTGTAATTCTAATTTTAGCTTTAACTGTAATTTGTAACTGTAATTGTGTTTAAGCTGAGGTTTTTTTGTTTTAGACATAGCTTTTTAGATCCGATCTGTATGTGTTAAGCGTCTTGTTTTAGCCATGTTGCTTATTTCAGCGTACCTTGTAAGCATTCTGACACTTGACACTTAAGATTTTATTGCTACGTATATATATGTATTTACTATGCGTGTAGTGTAGTGTAAGGCATGTGCATATGTATGTGACGATCTACGATCTACATACATGTCGGTATGTGACTACAAACGTTTACCAAAAATATATAAAAGTATCTGCCATCGCCATGGCTAATCCCATCAAAGATAAACACGTTTTATTTATATTTTTTCGACATTTTCCACTCTGTGTCGAAATTTTTGAAATTGAAGAGTATTCAACAGTCCTCCATATATTTCTTACCGTATTCGCTCGCATCTTAAAACAAAATATGATAAAGATGACTTATCATCAGTCAGAGCTTCAGCGCCTTATCAGGCTTTTTCCAAAATGATTTTAATTACGAAATGGAAACAATTCATATATTTGATTTTTATTTATAATTGTCTTCTAAATAATTCTCTAATAGTTACACATTTGACCGGTTGACCTGCTATTAACAATTGTTGTTGGTGGCCTTGCTTGGCACGTTTATTCACTGTACAGTAGTAACATGGGGACAGCACTTGCAGGCTAATCACAAGCATGGATAGGGGCATTCCTATATAATTGCATTGCATGTATATATATATATATTTATACATATATATATATATGTTTATGTATATATTATGATATCAGATGTCATGTAAATTCGTTGGAGAATGGGCACTCGGAGGCGCGCTGCTAGGACTCAAAGCTGGGCACATAGATGGTCGCACAGGTCGATTCCCAGACATCGTTTGGCGTATCCCAGGAGTCCTTGCGATGCCACCAGTCGCCAGTGTCCAGATCGTACGCCATTGTCTCCGAACTGGCGCGATCAATGGACTCGGTTGAATCCAATCCGCCGACAAAGAAGATGGTGCGACGCATTGAGGTGACGCCCGAATAGAATTTGGGTGCGGGTATTTTAGTCTCCACGCTCCACGTATTACTCTTGATGTCATAGGCATATATATGCTCCACCAGCACGCGCGACTCCCTCAGCGTCTCATGCCAGCCGCCGCACGCATAGATCCGGTTGTCAATGGCCACCAGCACATGGTCACAACACGGCGTCGGCATTGGCGCCAGCTCCAGCCAGCGTTCGCTTTTGGTATCGAAACACCACATGCTCGACAATATGTTGGCCAGGTGAATGCCGCCTGTTTTGCAAACGAAGACGCAGTTTAATAAGGCTTTCTCAATAAATGGGGATATTCCATGCTTTAAGCTACATTCAGTGGTGTCTTGAACATGATCCGCATTGCTATTTCTCACGTGGACAATCTGATTTGCCTCACATGCAGCTTCTATGTGCTCCTTATACAATAACTTTCTCTAACAGCTCGTACTTTCATGATATTCCAAGAAGTACTCAAAGATCTGTGTTTCAGCTTTGAGGCCGTAAAAAAATTTAAATTGATCGGTCTATAAATATGTGTGATTGGTTACCTCGGTAAAATGTTTGCTTTCAATTTAATTTATCCACCGTTGACGATTTTATAGAATCGGTGATAAATAGATTTGATCGAAAATCGAACGGAAATAAAATTGCGTTCATACGGACACACGGACGGACACTGCACAAACGCGAAATGCTCGTTTCACTTCAAGATCGAGTATAACAAGAAATGCTTCATGCCGCAGTTTTTCACCCTCGGGGTAATTAAATTCGCAAAACTACATTTAGGAGTTATTATATCTGCATAAAGTACATTACCGGAAATGTAGAGCTTATCGCCGACAACGACGCCCGCATGCTGGCTACGATTTTCCTGCAGGCTGGGCATGTAGGTCCACGTGTTGCTCACGATGTCATAGCGCTCCACGTTGGAGATGCGACGCAGTGCCTCCTCGGAGTTGTCGTCGTGCTCAACGATGCCGCCGACGGCATACAGATGCTGCTTGCCCACAGCGTTGAGCGAGAAGCGGCAGCGATCCAGCTGAATGGGCGCTATGGTCACCCAGGAGTCGCGCAGCGGGCAGTAGCGAAAGCCAAAAGGATGAATATACTCCTTAAGGCACACATCGTACGCACCGCCCACAATGAACAGCTCATTGTTGAGGACGGCGGTGCCGAAGTTGCCTAAAAAAAGAGCGAGCGTCGGGTAAGTACGTAAGTGGAGAGGGGGACGGAGGGGCTTACATTGATCAATGTGCGGTATGGAGGTTAACTCGTACCACTTCATTTTGGTTGGCGAAAAGCACATAATCTCATTGGTTAGACCCTTCCACTCGAACCCGCCAATCTTGAGCAGACTCAGCTCCATGCCGCGCATATTGGTGGGTCCCTGGCCCGGCTCGAGCGCCTCAGAGCTCGTCTCCTGACCGCTGGCGCTCTCCTGCCGCTTGGCCAGATACTCCTCGACCAGCGAGTAGTTGAGATGCCGCAGCGTATTCAGTTCTTCGCAGCTAATGTACTGCCATTTGATGAGCCGGAGCAGCTCGTGCAAGGCAACGTCCTCCAGCTGCTGATCGAGTCCATAGCTGCAGAGGAGACGCACCAGCTCCAGTTCGCTGACATCGATCGGATAGTTGCTGGATAGTATATAGTGCAGCTGCTCCAGCTTTACATCCTGGAAGTCGCCGCTGGCGGCAAACTCCTTGAAGTGCGCGCATATATAACGATAGGCGCGCTCGGCCAGCGCCAGTTGGCCATAAATCTCGGCCATGCTCGCGATGGCCAGGCAGTTGTCCATGCTGATCTTCTGCTCGAGGAACACGGTGCACCGCTCGATGACCTCCTTCACCTGGACATGAGTGGCCGCCGCCAGCGTCTCCTCCACATTATCGACATTCAATTCCAGCAGCGATGTGTATATATAGACAATGATGCGACTCATCGCCCGCGCCGTAACCCCATACAGCGTGATCTCCTCCTTGCGCGACTCGATCATCGCACAGTCCGCGAACATGGCGCAAAAGTAATCGCTACTGGCCGCCAGCACCACGCGATGTGCCTGCAACAAACATCGATTAGAATTTGTTTTATTTGACAGTGGCTCTCTTGGCCCCCCCCCCCCTGCCGCCGTGGGGGGCAATTAGCTGAAGGCGGCATTTGTTTGGGATTCGTACGCACCTTGAAGCGATGATCCTCCACGACGAGCGTCACATCGGTGAGCTTGCCCTGGGAGCGCAGCTTGTTGAGGCCGCGCAAGAGGCTCTTCTCGCCGGCGCCAGCTGGGGCGGACATGTCGAGCGGCGCTTATCAGCAAACGTGTGACGTGCTGTCCCACTGTCCGGCTGCTTGTCCCACTGTCGCAGACCCTGCCCTAGCTCAATGTGACGATGACGCGGCTGACGCTGGCTACGACGACAGCATGCTCCAAGGCGAGCTGGGCGGCGATAAGCGAGGCGACGGCGACAACGACGGCGACGGCGATGCACGAATACACATGCACAACTACGCACACACATGTGCGTGGGCCATATCTCAATGCATTACTTGTTGATAGCGGTGTGGGGCAGCGGGGGGGCGGCGCGGCGGGGCGGCGGCGTGGCGCGCTGCTCGATTCCGGGTTGCAGTTGAATTTTAATGTTTACAATATTGCGAGCAGCTGTTGCCTTCGGAGCGGCGTATATGCACATACATATATAAATATATTTCAGCTATTTGGCACACACACACACACGCACACCTCCGCAGACCCAAATATATATTTGTTTTGTTCAACAACTATTTGCATGCACAGCTTTAAAGATGCGTCTATTTAAATAAATAAATTTAACTGATCGTTTGCTTGAATTTCGTTGAAATATAAATATTTGCAACTATTGTGTGTGTGTATCTTTATGTTGAAAGAAAGTGTGCGTATGTCTGCCCGTCTCCATGTGTGTATGTGTGTGTGTGTATATCTTTGGATATCAAACGTTTTTAGGTGTTGGCTAACGTTGCGCAGCTGCGGCGACTCGCAAACAGCTGAATTCGTTCTGCGCGGTGTTTCCCAACACAGGCAACATCTGTTGCCCTTTTATCAAGTGCGTCCGTCAGATTCCAATGCGAAAATCCCTTTAGCTTTACCGTTGTTACGCACCACTATCTAAATGAATGTCTAACGAGTTCACTGATTTCGCTTTCTTTTATTCGGCTTTATTTCGTTCTCTTGTCAATTTGTGTTATGCTTATCTAGCCGACTACGTTTTATCAGAATTATTGGACTATTAGACAGACTATTAAAACTGAGCGAATTTGGGTTCATTTCTTTGCAGTCTACGATATCTGGGTACCATAATGTTAACAATAAAACGGGTTATCTTATTTAGAACAGTATTCTTATTACTCTACGATTGGCTGTCAAGAACTGTGGCCTAAGATATAGAATATTCCATTTCGATTTGTGCTGCATGGTTTATTTTCTTTACCAAATCGTCATCTGGGGGGAGCTACAATTATTACATAGTCACATTCATCGCATGTTCTACTGTCGTTCACTAGATGGCGCCACATGAGCACAAAGTGGAGCTTTTTGAGTTGGCTGGCTGATTGGTAATAAAAGCTCGAAGCATATACTCGACTCTATATTCAAAGCTTCTCCTTTAAGCTGTACTTATTTTCGTTACAAAGCTGTAATATTATATAATATTTTAATTTATAGAAATCTGCCAAGCATTCAATGAAATATTTGACTTTAATATGAATACAAATATTGGAATACATCATATCACGTTATGTTATTTGAATTCAATTTTCTGCTAATGTCTCGACTTTTGCGACTTTCTCTTGGTTTACTTTTCTTTTCAAGCTTTTTTTTGTATAATTCACAGTCGCCTTTGTATGCGTTTTCCATCTTTACAAATATTACTTAAGACTTCAAGCACAAATGTAAGCAATCTAAAAAATTGACAACAATTTTGAAAATGGTATTTTATAAAAATGTTGATACTAGCCATAGATTAAACAAAAATAATTAAAGAATAAAATTTCAAGATTCTAAATATAAAACAAACAAAAAATGATTTTTTACTTGACAAGCCAATTGGCAGCAACTTTTGTATGCATGCAGGGTATTTCGTAGTCGAGTCCGCTCGACAAAATCATGCTTATTTGTTTTGGTAACAAAATCCAATTTTTTTTTGTATTGTTTACCAAGCCCAGTTTTTCTGATACATATGGGAAACATATGACAAAAAACGACTCTAAAAATGATTTTGAAAATCTTAACGATTACTGAGAGATAATGGTTATATCTATTAATGAGTCCTACACACTTTTAAGTTTAAGTAATTGGTTTTGGATCAATTTGATTTTGAATTAGGAAAATTATGATTTCTTGTACGGTATTTTTCACGATTGTTTTGACTTTAAAGTTCAGGGAAAAGTCGAAAAAAAAGTGTTCTTTGTTCGTCACCCATTTATTTATATAGCTAAAAATATGCGTAACGAAATAGTTTGTGACTGTCGAAGCAAACATTTAGCTAACCATAAGCTAGGAACACCCAAGCACTTCATAACAGAAAAACTAAGCGGCTTTGCGACGGAGATCTGGACTGCTCTCGAAACCTAGTTGGCTTTGAGTTGGCTGTCAAGTGTTCTATGGTTTCTTGAATCAATTTTGAACATATTTTGGCGCTGGTTTGTGCAAATCAATTTGCCGGACACGCCGTTTAGGGATAGAGCCATCGCTAAGGACTAGTGGTCGGGTCACTAGGAAGCTCCTTCCAGCCAGCAACTCAATGGTAGTTGGGTATTAGTCCCGGATCGGTTTCCATTGCCATGACAGCGCGGCGTTCAACCTCCTGGGCATCTGTGGTGGCCAATGGGATTGTCGACGAGCCGCTGCAGCCGCTGAACAGTGCCAGGCCCCGGCCGGCGACGGCAATGGCAAAGGTCGCGCCCTCGGCGTCGCAGTGGCCCCTGCTGGCGCTCAAGCCGATGTCCACCGTTGCGGGCAAGCTGGCGCCGGCAAAGGCAAAGGCGGCCGCGCCCACGGCGACGGCGATCGGGGTGGCGCGTGTCGAGCGGATGGGGCTCGAGGCGTCGCCGCAGCCGGCGTCGCTGAAGCCGCCGACGCCGACGTCGACGCCAAGCGCGGCGCACTGTGCGCCGAATCGGCTGCCGTCGATCAGCGATTTCCGGCGGCCCTTTCGCAGCGTTTGGCCGCGTCAGCCGACGCCGTTTCCCGACCAGCGCCACCACCAGAGGTCGAGCAGTCAGGGCGGCGGCTACCGACCGCGTCGCCATCACCACGACTTCCGGTCGCGCGCCTCCTGCCCGTACAGCTCGGGGCAGCTGCCAGCGCGCTCCTCGTCGCCGATCACCTGGCAGCCGCACGGTCCGCGGCCCATGGCGAAGCCGCTGATCTCTGGCTACAGCAACGTGATGCAGGCGGAGAAACGTTTGCTCTCCACCTACTATGCGGAGGAGAAGGCGCCGCCGCAGCCAGGCGAGCCCCAGACTGTGATGTTCGACTGGGAGCAGCAGCAGCACTACAGGCCAATGCTGCCGGACGTCCACGTGGACGATGGGCTGCAGGAGCAACTCAGCGAGGAGCCGTGCAGCGAGGATCAGCCACAACGGCAGCGTGCGTCCGTCTCGCCCCGCGCCCGGTCGCGCTGCCAGGTGACGTGGTCCGACGCCCTCTACGATGGCACGCACTGGCAGCCGATCTGCGAGTCCCGGCAGGTGTGGGAGCCGCTCGACATCAACGGACGCCACCACGATCCCAGCCATCCCATACGTGAGTAGCCGAGCTGCCGGAAATTCCATATCGAATCCCAACCAACTCCCTCCGATCCTGCAGCACCACCGCCGCCCGGCTTCGAGCATGTGGTGACCGGCAAACGGGCCCTGTCCAGCCGCGCCCGCAAGCTGATGGGCGAGCCGGTGACGTTGGGGCCGCACCCGGACTATCCGACCCCAACGCCCATGGTGATGCCGGAGCGCGAGCTGCGCGAGCAGCAGCATTACATAGGTGAGGCAACCGAGCTTGGCTTGGCCACCAGCCCAGCTCCCACTCACATCGCTTATGGCCTGCAGCGCAACACGACACACATCTGTCGTGCCGCCTGGCGCAGCTGAGGGTGACCAACGGGGCCACCGGAGATGGCTACTATGTGCGTCCGGTGCCCAAGCTGAAGCCCAAGGCGACCAAGGTTGTGGTGCCGCCCAAGTATCAATCCTCGTTCCATCCGGATGTCTCCTACTGGGAGCTGCTGCGGCGCAATCGCGAGAAGGACGAGGGCATGGAGCACGACCTGAGCCAGCAGGCGAGCCAGCTAATGCTCATGGACCAGGCTGAGACTAACGATTCGGAGGCATATATCCAAATGATATCGGACGGTCGAGAGCCGAACATTTACTCCAACGATTGCCCGTTCAAGACTGAGGTCACCTTCGCACCCCTCGTCCAACTGGGTCAACCCAGCCCCCTATTCCAATTCGCCAACTGCTCGACGGCCACCGAGACCGAGGCTAACAACGATCCCACGTGCCTCAAAATGTCCTCCACTCATGCGTGCAACTAGTTTGGACTCGGAGCACCTTTATCCAGGTCAAATGCTGTACGAACAATTATTTTATTTGCATAATTTTTGGTATACAACCATTTTTAACTTCTTTTTTTTATTACAATCCTAAAGATAAACGAATGTTGAATACACAAATTAATTTCAGCTTATACACTTGAATGAATTAAAAAAAAAACACCAATTTTTGATAATACCTTAATTGACGTGTTCTTATATTCGTTCACGATGTAGGAAGATTATGTTGGGTTTGTCCATATGAATGCACTTTCTTCCGACATTATTGAGGCTAGACTCTTGAAACTTGGAATATATACTCATGAAGACCCGCGTCGCATAAAGGGTCAAGATTTTTTGTCTACGTTCAGTGAGGGCGTGGCAAAAACAACTTAAAATCCCAGTTTGACTTCAGTAGAACGCAAAATTGTAAATTGTTTTCCAATAAATAGTAAATAAATTAACAAAAAAAAAGAGACGAACACAGGTTCGAACCGAAACCCGAACCATCGCCCATTTTGCTCTTTTTTTTGCTTGCAGCCATGACTTAAACAAAAGAAAGTAAAAGTAAAGGTGACATTTCTTTACCCGAGAATTTAACATTAATTTCAATGTGCAATTAAAATAAAAGCTTGCAAATGTATATGCAGGAAGCGAGAACATCCCCATATATATTTATTTATATATATATATATGTACATATATATGCATACATGTGTTTTTAAAGTCGCTTGAAATACGTTTTTATTTAATTACACACACAGACACACTTTTACATTCGTAGAAGTCGAGTCAAGCAGAAAGCGAGCGAGACAGAGAGAGAGAGAGGGAGCTACTGAGACTGAGAGAGCGGGAAAAGGACAAACGCACAAAGGACATTTGAAGCATACATAAATGAAATGAAATAAATTAAAATAAGTGTCGAAGCAAAAGTAGCAAAAAGGACCAAAGGACTAGCAGTAGGAAAACATATAGGAGGAGAAACAAGGCATATGTGGAGTTCACATGATACGCATAAGATTACTTCACACACACCCACACACACACACACACATGGGTTGGCGCTCTAATGTGCATGCATTTGTAAAGTTCGAGTATCCTTTATTTTTTTTTATGTTTTGTTGTTGTTGCTTTGTTTTTTTGCCAAGGCAACTCGAAGAAAGAGCAAAACAAAATTGCTGAGTGCGGGATAAGTGGGCGGGGCCGGCCAGCCACACTCGGACCCGGGCTCAGTCTCGGGTCGAGCAAAGACAAATTCATGTTGCATTTGTAGCTTAAGGATATTATTGTAGCATCCTTTGTGTCCAACGCTTTTTGTTTTACTTTTTGCATACTTTATTTTTTGTAGTCTGCGCCTTGTTTCGAAGTCTCTTGCACAATAAAAAAAACAAAGTAAGGGATAGGAGCTAAACTGAACAGTAGTCAAAACTAAAAAATACAGCAAGAAATACGGCAGAGCTTTATGCTGCCTGCCGAAGTTTGAATACCCTATAGATGAGGATTTATAAGTTGGACAACTCTTTTCATATTAAAAGAATCTTCTACTAAAAACTGCTTTTTGTCTTGTAAAATTTGTAAAAATGTATTTTAACACAGATCATAAATGTTTATTTTCGGGGATTTTTCTACTTCAATTTATATATTAAGACAAAGAAAACCTTTTAAGAAAATTATAAACTCTTAAGACTGAATAACAATGTCTACGTTTTTATGATTAAAAAAGCATTAATTAAAAGGTTTGGCGATATACAATATTATATTTAATTTGACTTTTTTTCGTTCACGTTTTAATTTGTATTCCAAATGTAGTTATGTAATATTTGTTTATTTTTTCTCCAACGAATTCAGTTAAGTATATGTTAGTTAAATCATTTCCATATAAATAAAAATAATTATTTAAAAAAAAAATTAAATAATTAAATTTTTTAGAATACTTTTTATTAAATTTTTCTACACTTTTCTTATGTATTTGCTTTCTTTTTACTTTTGTTAAGAAATTACTATAAAGCAAAGAGTTTATTTAATATTCTCAGAATTAGTCGAAGTTATTAGCAGCCAGCGCTATATTAAAAAAAACTAGATTTAGTTAAAAAAAAAAAAATTCTCAGAATTGTTTTTCTTTTTACAAAGTGGACCTGGTAGAAGCCAAAGTTGAAGCTTCCACTGATGGCTTAGTGTTTTGAAATACTGCAAAGGATTCGCTGTAAGAGAATTCAATGGCCCAAAGGACCATGCATACACAGACACAGACACACACACACACACACACACACACACACACACACACACACACACACACAAATGTATGCATAATGCATGTGGGCATGTAAATGCAAAATAAAACTGCGTTGCCCAACTGTGGCCGACCCGTATTCTGCCATATCCTGGGCGCTCTCCGTGCCGGCTGTATCCATCAACGGAGTCGAGCCTTTCAAGGAATGTGCGAGTTTTAGATTTATTTGTAGTTAAGCACAAAAAAAAAAAGAAGAAAAGTGAAAACATCACCCCGCCTCCCAGTCCGTCCGCCCGTTCTGGATCGCCAGCAGAAAGAACTTTATTTTAATTTCACTGCGGACGCTTGTAATGCAAAGTAGTCGTCCTCGCAACCCAAAAGGGATGCGCGCCGAAAAGTTTCTGGGCTCCCCGCCCGGTCTGCCACGCCCGCCTCCTGCCCGCCCCCGGCCCTGCCCGTGGCTGCTGGTTGGGGTCGTCGTCGCCTCGTGACGCAGGTGCTGACGTTCGATTGGCAGCACTGGCCATTGTCCTGTAACGCGTAGTTGCTCGTTGCCTTCGTTGGCTCGTTAATGGGCTTGCCGCACTTTACAAATTGGCTCAATTGCAAGTTTATGCAATGCCGGACGCAGCAGGCCACCCTCCTCTCGCCCACCCCCTCCATCCCCCATCCCCCATCCCTCGCGCCGTTTGCTATTGTTGCTAAAACTAATACCGCCATATGTGACCAGGGCGACGCCGGCTCGTTATCCTTTCTGATTGCGTCGGCATGGCGTTTTCATTTTATTTCGACTTTCTCTCTTTTTTCTTTTTCAGTTTTTTTTTTTTATTTTTTTTGGCTTTTTTCCGTTCACCATTGTTATGGGTATCATGGAAAAAATTGTATTACACCTCAATAACAACACCAGGACATGACAATAAGTGAGTCCTTTTGGGCGCGTTATTGGTAACGCGCTCTCTCGCTCCCACCAGCCGGCCAGCTCGCTCGCTCCCGCGGGCCGCCGTCCTGCTAAGTATGTGTGACAAGTGATGCGTGTTTTGTTGCGGGCAGCGTCCGTCGCCGGCGCCTTAAGTGCTGCTGCTCGTCCCCGCATCTGATGTCCTTTTTTGTTGTTGTATTTTTTATTATGAACAACGGGCGGGACTATCATGGCACGTAGGCCGGGCCCGTCCCCACGCACGACGCGTTCAGGTCATTTTTTTCATGCTTAATTGAATGGGTCAGTCATGGACATGCCGATGGGCCGTGTGTCCTGGCATTGTCCTGCTGGCCCACATGGTCGCCATCAGCGTCGGCCCGGAAATGTTCAATTCAATTTTTCCGCCTGCGCCGCCGCCCGAAAGTGTGCAATGTCCTTCGGCTGTTCTGAGAGTTCGGTGCGGTTATTGAATATCGAGCACGTTCTTCTTCAACCCCCCCCACCCAATCCCACACTGCCTCCCCCATCCCCGAGCGTTTTCTTTTTTATTCCTGGTCATTATTTACGTTATCGTTATCTGGCGCCGTGTTCACTCACTTACTCACTCACTTAGTCACTTATTATTATCCTTGGCCGTACGGTTATTGTCGTCATTGGCTGCGTGTGCGTAGGTGTCCCCATGTGTGCGTACGTGCGTGTGCGTGTGTGTGTGCGTGGGTGTCCACTTCTGACCATTAAAACAAATGTGGCCTTTAACTATGCACCGCACGCAACAATCACGTCAGCAAAGTTTGCGCACTTAAGTTTCCTTTTTTTATGGATTAATATTTTGTTGTTTTGAAGCCTAATGAAATTATTTCTCTACTCATGACTGAGTCAAGTTGGCAAGCGGGACTGCTGAGTCGCAGCTTAAGATAGTTTTAACTTTAGAGACTAACATATTTCCCTAAATACCAAACGAAAAAAAAACCAAACTATCCATAAACTGGTTTAGGCCGAGGTTGAAAAGTTATCTTCTTTTTTTTCAAAAGGCAGGGCTGCTATTAAACTTTAACAATTAATTGGGCAAACAAGCGTAGAATGTTTTTGTGCAAATGCAACGAGAAGCATCTGTTTCAGCCAGATCGGACAACTATAACATATAGTGGTTGTAGGTCCCAGTTAACTAAAGAAATTAAGTGCACAACTTCAAACTTTTCGATATTTTGTGCCGAAAATTACAACTTCAAAATCTCAGAATAATTCTCAAGAAAATGTGTAGTTGGACCAAAATGCTCAGTTCAAAGTTGTTATTATTTGTTAATGGCTTCAATAAAATAAGGAAAAATATTTTGAAAAATGTTTCCAAAAAGTGATTTCCAGAAGCCAACTCCAACTCTTAGCTTTATTGGAAGTGCAAATCCCCAGGCTTGAGGCGCATGCAAAGTCAAATAGTTTACTTCACATTTTTTATTATTTTATCATTTGCAAAGATTCCAATTACAAACCGATTTGTAAGCAATTCCGCTTGTAAAAGATTGCCGAAATCAAAACAGAGGTCTGGAATCTCGATTCGCTAACATTTTTAAAATTTTTAACTTTCTTAAATACAAATTCCCTCGGCGCATGTTGTACGCCGTAGAGCATGTGGAAGGTTGTTTCCGTTTTTTATCTTCTGTTTTTTTTTTGTTTTCGAGCAACCCTCACGTAAGCCTTAAAGAATGCCAAACGTTAAATGTCAGCGATTACACACATGGGAGCTGTAAACCGCGTTTTATGATTTGTTTGCATTGATCAAAGGCAATTTGGCTTTTTTTGTTTATTTTTTATTTTACGTCGTCGCATAAGAAATTTGCGAAACACTTGGAACAACCCTCATAAGTAGTTTCGAGTCGTGACAGGGCAGAATTAGGGCTTACGGGTCTAGTTCAATCCATTAAACGCTTGTTGCTTTATGGCACAAATGCGACCAAATTGAATATCAGTTTCAATAATGCGCGCACCCCGCTTCAGTTTATGTATGTATATATCTATATCTAAAACTCTTTGTACTGCTGACTGATTTCTGAGCAAAGCCCAGGCTAAGCTTTACAAGGATATAAACTTCATTTATCACAGTAATAATTAACAAAATTTCAAAATTTACAACCATATTTGTGGAAAATTGTTGCATCATATTGATTCTTAAAAGACCTACTTAAACTTTCATTTGAGACATTTGTTTTGGGAAATTAATGGTCCAACCAGTTTTTAATGCTCTTTACAAATATTAAAATACTCTTAAGAATACCGTTTTTTGAGACTTCACCTAAACCGGCGAAAACTGGGTAAAAATTCGCGATCCTGAATTAAAAAAACGGAATTTTTAGAAAAAAAAATCAAAAAAAAATTATTTGCGAAAACGAATGAAACTCAAATGCCGAATCAATATAGATTAACCCATGATGAAAATGGTAAACATCATGGAAATCGGTTTAGTTTTGACAAAGTTATGGGACTTTGAAATCTAGGAAGTATGGATTCGGGAACTTTACTTGTCTAAATTTATGATTATTTTGACATGATTTTTGACAGAAAAATCGACCCCCCCAGAATCACTTTTAAAGTTGCGTTTTATACTAATTTGGGTATCCGCAATCGATTAAAAACAAAAATTCAGGATTCTGAATCAAAAAAATTTTTTTTTTTCAAAATAAGTAAGGGGGGAGTAAAGGATTTTTTCGAAAAAAAAAACAACAAAAAATTTTTTTTCAAAAAGGAATAAAACTCAAATGCAGAATCAATATAGAGGCCAACCCATGATGAAAATGGTAAATATTATGAAAATCGGTTTGGTTTTGACAAAGTTATTACTTTGAAATCTAGCAAGTCTCTGTAAATTTTGGCATAATTGTGTGAGAGAGATTTTCGCTATTTTCGGGGGCGGGAGTGGGCGTGCACGGGAAATTTTTTACCGATCCTTAAAGGGGGTGACCAGCCATCTCTCTTTGAATTCTGATTACTCTCTAAAACTGTGGCAGATATAGGGGCGATGTGGCCGAGGGGCGTTCTACTGGGCGTGGTCGGAATATCAAGCTCGCCATCTTTTACATACCAAGTTGGGTATCTCTACCCTTATAATTGTGGGAATTATACACATGTTATCGATTTGAGCTTTCGGATAAATTGATCTTGAGGATTACGGAGGCGGGAGGGGGCGTAGTCAGTAACATTTTTGAGATGTTTGGGAGAGCTTTGTGAGCGAGTATAAAAAAAAAAATGTCATATAAATAAAAATTAAATTTAAATACAAATGCAATTTAGAACGGGCATTCGGCACAATTCTTGTATTAAATTATAGACCTTTAGAAATTATACAAAGTAAAGAAATTCCTTAATTGAAGAATTTACAAATAGCTTTATTGAGATATAAGCGACACATAAATAAATCTGCTAGATAAATTAATTAAACTAAACTAACTAAATTTTCTTCTAAAATAACTAACAATAGTAATTATGTGCGCTCAAGGGAAAAACAAGGTATTGTTGTATGGGAAACAAAGCTAATTGAAGATACATCATACATACATACATACGTCCATCCAAGCAGAAGCTCTGGCTGAGTGCTGTGCTCACCTTTGGCGCGATATGAAACAATTTAATCAAGTTACTCCTGTCAGCCGTGCTGTACCAACTGAAGCAGAAGTGCGAAATACATGTGTGTACTGCATTGGGCCTTTTGACAATCGGTGCAATCCGCTTAACAGGGAAAGCCACGCCTGAAAACCACACCATAATCCAGGCAATTGTTACTGGACGCCCGTAGGTAATTAATTGGAGCAGCGTGCAGTGATCAGTGAAATTAAATTTGCATATAAGTTAAAAAAAACTATCTTTCACTAGTTGAGAAAAACAAACACGTTGGCTGTGCTATGCATATGGCTTAAAAACTGAGGAAGATTTTATCAGTCGACGCACCCGTAAAACCTAAACACTTTATCTGACGAAGGTCCATGGGTATTTATTCCATACTTCAACTCTTTAAAAGCGGACAGTCGGCCGAACAGTGTAATGAAAGCGATATTTGTTTAGTTTGGTGCCAAATATTTATAAACAAGAGCTGAAGAATATATATACTTTATGGGGTCGGAGATTCCTCCTTCTGCCTGTTACACACATTTGAACTAAACCATTTTACCATGATTTAATCAGTTTTAATGGCTATAGGATAGATGGACATTTTCTAATCTAAATAAAAATAAAACTCTCTTATTTTTTTCAGTATCGAAATATTTCTAAAAATTGAAACTGAAATGCTGCGCGTAAAAAGGTTAACGCTTATATCGGGCGTATAGCTCTTGTATTTAATACTTGATTTTTTACTTAATTCAAGAATTTAGTTTTTATTTAAAAATCATCAATTGTCGATTAAAAAAAATCATTTCAAAAATCAAATGTTTTTTGTTATATTTGAATTCTTGAATTTAGAACGGCGTGTTTCTCTGAGTGTACCCAAAAGTGTGTGCGTGCATGTTAGCTCTATATAGAACACTAATCTATTCAACTCTAGAGGCTGAAAGTGTCGCCATCATACGCTGAGTGTGTAGAACACTTCAAGTCAACTCTTTTGGCGACGGGCTGACAGACAGACAGACAATGTCCCCTCCCAGCTACAAGTACACAATTTCTGTGTACGTCACGCCGCCACGCCCCCCGCCCCCTGGCCGCTGCCGTGGCCAATACCAACACGTGCTTTCTCGAGTATTTTGTTGCACTTGAAACGCGCTGAGAAGGGTATTTGACACAAATTCGCGTAGTTTTTCAGTTTTGACACATGTCACTCAAAACACACTTGTACACACACCCACACACACACACGCACGTACAGTTGCTGGTAGGTGTTGTTGTTGAGTCTCTCTGACAAATGACTTGGCCCTGGCGTTTATTATTATCCCAACGGGCTTAAGGCCTCACCTCCTGTCACACACACACACACACACACGTAAATAGACGTGCCAGCTAATAAATAATAAACGCTTCTCATACAACCTGTACAAACGAGGTTTCGCTGCAAATGCGCCCTCTCGGCCACATTTCAGACCCACTCCCGCACACCCACAAACACACACACACACACACACACACACACCTTGTAGGCAACCCTTTTGTGAGTTTGCTGCCGCCGTCGCTGGCTACGTGGCGCGACTCTGAGGTTGAGGTTGACAAATGTGTCAGAATGCAAATCCGCAACAATTAAAAGAAAAATCAACACACAAAAGCTGCCAGAAGAGCCGTCAACAGCCGACAGCTTTTGTCGCTTGTCATCGCTTTGCTGGCCATTAAATTGTGTGCGCCGCCACCCACCCGGCCCATCTAGTGCCACGCCCCGCCCACCGCCCACCGCCCAGTCATATTCGCCAACGTTTACTTTTTACTGCCTCTTCAATTATTTGCACAAAATCTTTAAGGCAAGGATTTCGCTTTGTTTCTGCTGTTGCTGTCGTTGTCGTTGTCGTTGTTGTCGTTGTTGTCGTTGTTGTTGTTGTTGTTGCAAGCGGCGCCTTAAGTGCAACACCAGTCAACAGTTTGTGCTCTTCCTCTTCGCCATCTGCTTCTGCCACGCTTCATTTTTTGCCCTGCTGCAGCTTCAGCTGCCGTTCTTGCTGCACATAATTGTCGCCGTCCGGGGTGTTGCTTCGCGGTTCCAGTGTGCCCAGAGCTGCCCACCTCGCACTCGAGCCCCTTTCTATTTGCTTGCCTTGGTCCTCGAATTTGGGTTATGTCCTAATTGGCCCGCTTCGAGGCGCTGATAACGAGCCCCGCCGTAGGGCTCTGGTACACCAGTCTCCCACTTACCGATCGCCTTGCGGCCGGCTAATGATAAACACACAAACACTTCGATGTCCACGATTTGTGAATACATCCTATCCTATATTGTGTATATTGGACTGTTGCAATGTCCGTGCGTCTGTTGAACCTAGAAGCTAGACACTTGAAACTTGGAATATATACTCGTGTCAGATAAAGCGTCAAGATTTTTTGTCTATGTCTACTGGAGGCGTAGCAAATCGATAAAATCGATATATCTCCCTCGGATTTAAAGCTGGATACATCAAATTTTTGCAAACAGATTGACCTTTTCTAATGATTGCAAATCAGTAGAATATATATATCTGGAGGCTGGTAAGCCGCAAATAACTATACCTTCCACAATTTTGGAGCTGGAGTCACCAAAGTTAGCAGACATGGACATTGTTTCGAAATAACGAAAATATTTAATTCTGTTTTCGATTGTTTTCTTACTTGCTTTGTATCAAATTTATTTCTTGTATTAACTTTGCTCATGATTTGCGCTCTAAATTGAATTTTGTAGTTTGTAAGCATTTAAATATTTCTTTCCATTTTTCTTAGACTTAAAGATGTTGGTCCTAATTACAATTTATCTCTAGTCTTTCTTTTACTAGCAATAGGATAACTTTATAGAGTAACTTCCTTTCGAGTGCTGCAAGTTCGATAGTTCAAGTATGTTAAGTAATAATAATAATAGTTAGTTGGTTTTAACACGAATATTACTATTGAAACTTATAGCTTGTTTATTGACACTTTGGTGCTTTATACAAAAATGTAATATACAATAAATAATTTTATACATTTTGAAGAACTTTTAAGGGGTATTTAAAGTTGTGCAAGTTTTTGAAACTGATGGAAACTCCGACTCCATTAGGCTACTTTATTTCTGATTAGAACAAATTTACCTAGATGATCTGAGAGACTATATCAACTATAGAAGAGGTAATAATATTCCAATATTCATGAATTCATTTATTTCAGTATTTACTCCTCTATATTTTTTCCTCTATAGTATTAAGGATCCACCGAAGAAGAATGAGATAGTCAAACTTGGCAATTGTGGAAATTAAGAAATTTTAAAATACTAAAAGAACAAGAAATTCCATACAAAATCATGTGTAATGAGTTTTACTCTCGAGCCGACAAAATATTGTGTTTTTGATAATTCACCATGGTCAAATTAACACAAATCTATTTGCAAGAAATACACGCTAAATGAGGCATTTGAGAGCCCGACCTTCGTCGAGAAGCGTGACACCATTTTTAAATGAGTTTTGGGCACTTTGGGCGCGAAGTGCGATTTCGAAATTGGGAATGCGGCGTCGCTCATTGGCCCGTGCGGGACGCAGTTTGGTTGGCTACTGGGCCGCCCGGGCGGCAGCTGGATTAGAGTTTTGATATAGTAATCGACCGGGGTATAATAATTCTTGCGGTTTCATTACGGCAACCACACACCCTTCGATATGTTTGGTGCGCAACCGCCGACTGACAACACATACCACCACCAGCATGAGCACCGCCACCACCGCCACCACCACCACCACCACCACCGCTACCACTGCCACCACCCTTGCAAGTCGCGTTCGCGTCTTGTTCTCGGTACATGCGAAAACCGCAAAATGTAGGAGGGTTGAACGCTAATATGCCGAAGCGCCGAAACTGAAAGCTGAAAGAAAAGAAAACTCCGCCCTGGTGACAAAAAGAAATCAACGAATCCGTCTCCTGTGTGCATATGTGTGTGTTGGTGAGGGGACGTCTTGCGCTCATGTGGTTACTGTTGCAATTTCTCACTCAAGCCGCTCGATTCGGGGCCCGCTCTGGTCTCAGGCTGGAGCGGCGGGCTTGAAAATATTGCCTCGTCTTTGGCCGCAAATGGCAGCCGCAAGATTTTACCGTTCCACCACGACGTCGCTCTCTGTTCCGCCCACACGCACTCTGGAGCGCCATCTCACTCCGGCACGTGCGCTGCCGTCCCTTTCGGCTCCGGGTCTGCCGTCCCGCTCGCACTCGCCCGGCCGTCTATGCACATTCTCCGGTTAGGCAGAGGCTCGCCGCAAAGCCGCGCGCCGGTTTCATTTTTTGGCCACCGTCTCGGACCTGCAATCCTGAGGTCGGGCGCCGTCTGTGGGGAGTCCAGGGTATCGCCAGCGCCTTACCTACCACGCGTTGAGATTTTTTCGCTTGAGTCGAAGCCCGAAGACGTCGCAGCGCACTTCCAAGACGTCTTAGGGGTTGCTACCAAAGCAATGGGGGTACAAAAAAGCGAAATGGAAAAAATAACGATGCGAAGGGAAATGCCATAAGCGCTGCATAGGAAACTGAGTGGAGCAGCAGGTCGCTGCTTCCAGCTGGGAAATTCAACTCAATTTTTTTGTCCTCCCGCTCACTTCCAGCGGCAGCTCGCGAAGGTGTTGCGAGTGCCAAAATTGAGCGCTTTTTTTTGTCGCTTGTCGCTTCCAGCAGCAGCCTCCAATGGGGGCGTTGGGGGGTTGGGGGCCGGCAAGCGACTTGGGCAGTTGGGGCACCCAACTTGAAGACATCGTTGCGGCCTTTCTGCTTGTGGTGTAGTTGACGTTTTTGGTTTCGGTTTCGGTTTTGGCTTGGCTTGGCTTTCGGTTCGTCAGCGTCGCTGCCGCTGCCGTCGTCGCCGTCGTCGCCGCCGTCGCCGCTGCTGCTGTCGACGCTGACGGCAGCGTCGCCAGTCGCTGTTGGCGTCGCTGCTGGGACACCACAAGTAAAAACCACTGCTACTGGTTCTCGTGGTAACTGTTAAGCCAAGAAAAAGAATTATATACCCAACGCGGTTGCTTGAAAAACGCAAAAAGAGGCGGCACTCGCACTCCAAAGGCGGTCACCATTGACTCCGTCTCCGTCTCCGTCTCCGTCTCCGTCTCCGCCACGGACGCCGAGTCCGATTGCAGCATCCACGGCCATAGCGACGTCGCTGCTGCTTCGTCTCGTCCTCGTTCTCGTCCTCGCGCTCGTTTTCGTCCTTGTCCGCCGTCGTGATTATGATGACGCGCCGTTGACTTCGCTGTCGGCGTCGCCAACCGCTCGTAGTGGTCGCGTTCATGGTTACCGCAAAAAAATAGTTTAATATCTCCGTGTCGTTTGATTCGATCGCCAGACCCAGAGCCCGAAGAGAGAGCCCACAAGCTCCAAAGTGCCGCAATCTAAAGCTCAATCTCAATCTCAATATCAATCTCAATCGTAATCTCAATCTCAATCTCAACTCGAGCTTCATTCGCGGTTCAATCAATCAGTGCTTCTATGTAGTGTGTGCTTGTGTGCCTGTGTGTGTGTGTGTGTGTGTGCAATTGTTATATATTGAATATTATATTAATATAATTATTACAATCTATAATTCATATTTTTTTACTGTGCACATTTGTGATATAATTCAAGTTTTTTTTCGTGCATTCAAGTAAACCAAATTTCCACACATTACCCGCAAACTGGAAGATTCGCAATAGTTATCTGTAAGTTATCTGCAGTCTCAGATACGAATTGGCGTGAAATGTATCTATAACTTGCATCTAAAACGCGAGACTCGAGATACTTGACGGATATTTGCGATGTGATATGATCAGTTGTGAACAAGTGAAACGATAACTTCTAATTATTTAGAGTTTCTTATATGGATCGCTAACAAAAGGAACTCTCGCACTAATTGATTGCGGCGTGTTTTTTGGATTATATCAATCATATCAATTCTGCAGGTAAAATCATGCACTATAAATAAATATAATAATATATTGAAGTTTCCATAAATTGTTATTTAAAGTTCAAACGGTAAATGAAGTAAAAGCGCGTTTGAGGATCGTTTATAATTTATTGCTTTTTTATTTATAATTCCAGGTCAAGCCAGTAAATGAATTTAAAAATAGCCCCACATCTTAGTGAGGCCGAGCTTCTTATCGTTTTTAATTTATTTTATTATTACTTATAATTCTAGGTTTCAATTTTTAAGTAAGAGTTAGTTGGTAATTAAATCTGTTTCAACAGGTATGTAAATCGATAATGCACATTTAACTACATACATCATTTCTAGATTCATTTCGTTAAACTCCGTTTTTACGCAAATATTTATAATAAGCATTTTCAATCAAATTTCATGGCCTGTCCCCAGCATGCGCTCATTCATAGGCCCTCCCCAAGCCGAATTCACTTTTTGCATTGCCTCATTTTTCTGCCTCCTCTCTCCTGTTTGTGTGCGTGTGTGGGTGCCTGGAGCCTCTGTCCCGTGTCCCATCTCTGTGGCCACATATGTCGCCGCATAGTCACTGGGCGAGCTCATTTGTTGTCCAGCTGTGCTCGTCGTGTATGCAAATATCCAAACGGAAGTTGTAAAAAACGAGTACATATACTACCTACAGATTGTGCCACGAATGTACGCGGATGTGTGTGTGTGTGTGTGTGTGCGTGTGTGCACATAAACAACAACAAGAATAGTTGTCGAAAGGCACAAAAAGCGTTGCAAAAACAAAACGCATCGCGGCAGGCGAAACTTTTTTATTTATACACACGCCGATGCTGCATTAAAAGGTGTGTGTGTGTGTGTGTGCGAGAGATTGCACATTGTTGATTTTTTGGTGGCCAAACACAAATGGGACAACAGCTGGCGCTTTATTATTATTATTTTTTGTATATATAACATTTGCATTTTTTCTCCGCTTTTTTCCACGTGTTTTATTTTTGATGTGCTGGGGCATCAGTTGGCGCATATTGCAGCTGCAGCTCGCCGTCCATCTTAGTGGCAGCAGCCGCCGCGAGCCTCCCCGTATTGGTTATGATTTTTTAATATTTAATTGAGCTGCGCTCGATGGCGGCGGCTTAAATGCAAATTGTGCGCAAAGGTGCGTGGTTGTACAGCGGGCCATTGCCGAACCGGACCCGGGCCAACGTTCGAAATGCAATAAAAGTGGCTTGACAAAAGTGTTGCATACTTACGCGGGCCGCTGTGGAAGAACAATCCGAAACACAAACAAACTCGATAAGAATGCTTATAGACACGAGCTATATGCTTAGCTTTCGCGCTTGATCAGTGTGATCAGATTTTGAAATATGTGTAGGAACCGTGCAGAGGTGAAGCTGTTAAAAACAAAATAAAATTTCGTTAAGTGCTAAAAAACAACTTTCAAAAGAAACCGTTAGTTTCAGCAAATAATGTCGAATCAAAAACACAAGTTGTTTGTTTAGAAGTGATCGCGTCACGTTCCGAAAATCAATTTCAATCGGATATCGTTAGTGTTGTGAAATTCGATTCGATTTTGCCACGCAAACGGGTGTAACCGACTGCCTAATGCTTGTTGACAGTAGACTCCAGCTCTATTATTGTGAGAGTTATGGATTTTCGTCGCATATCCATCCTTAAGAAATATGGATTTGATCGATTTTGTCATCAGCAAAGAGTTTGTAAAGCATGAAAAAATGTGAGGGAGATATATCAATTTGATCAACAAACAGTATAAAAATTAAATAATGTTGAAGAGCTCAAGATCATAATATCGTCTTTTGTTTTGGCTTGAGGCAATACATTTTCTCATGATCCCAATATTAATTTTACCATAAATTGTTCTGTTTTCATTGCCTAACAAAATCAAATCCTAATATTGTGCAGAAAATGGTGAGGGAAAATCCAGTAATCTATTTTGTCGCAACTTCCACAAGTATCATAAGCTTGACAAATTGTGGCACAAACAGCTACTTAAGATTCCGTGTCTCTTTGCAGATGACCAAGTGATGATCAAGCGCACGGCGTTTTAAGGCAGTTGGAAGAAGGCCAAAGAAGAAGCTAAAACCGAAGACATCGACTTGTGGAATTAACAGTAATAATGCACATTTCAGCTGAGGTCAGTTCGACCACCTCAAATCAGACACACCAGCAGCAACAGCAACAGCAGCAGCAGCAACAGCAGCAGCAGCAACAGGCGACACAGCAGCAACAGCATCAGCATACAACGGCAACGACAACAATAACAACAACGGGCAGCACAAAGCGACGCCATGCTGAGGCTAATAACAACAACAACAACAACAACAGCAGCAGCAACAACAACAACAACAGCAGTAGTACCAACAACAACAACATCAACAACAACAATGGCAGCAGCAAGAACAAACCCGTTGACACAAGTCCTTATCTGACGCCCGAGAATCTGATCGAGCGCACCGTCGATGTCCTGCTGGCCGAGCATCCCGGCGAGCTTGTCAAGACGGGCTCCCCGCATGTGGTGAGTATGCAGAACGCGATTCGATCGGCTCGAACTCAGCCGGCTAATGGATAACACTCCCTCCGCTCAGGTCTGCACGACGCTGCCCACGCACTGGCGCTCAAATAAAACGCTGCCCATTGCCTTCAAGGTCCTGGCACTGGGCGAGGTCATGGACGGCACCATCGTCACCATTCGCGCCGGCAACGACGAGAACTTTTGCGGGGAGCTGCGCAACTGCACCGCCGTCATGAAGAACCAGGTGGCCAAGTTCAACGATCTGCGCTTCGTGGGACGCAGCGGCAGGGGTGAGTCCAAGCCTTTAATTGATCGAAGGGAAGCAGAAAACTGCAGAATGTTTAATTCAAATAAATAACGAGATTTCCAGCACCTGTCGAAGATAATGAGATCTTCATAAGAAAAGTGGGGACCGCGTGCGAAAAAACAGAATCTAGGTATACCCTGAAGTTTCTAGCTGCCCTTGTTGCCGTGTCTAATGCGGTAAATATTGTTCTTCTTGCGAATATGTTCACTTTCAGGTTGAGCTTGCTTTCTTCTCCCTATAACGTGGGTTTGCCCAAAATTTCTATTGTAGTAATTAAAAAATTCTTGTTGTCAAATCTACATGATATATATCTAATCTACTAATGCATATAAATTAAAATATTAATTATTAAAACTTTACGTACTTATTATTTATTAATTTAATTATCATTATTCAGGAAATTCTTATTAATATTGTAGGGACTTTTTTTACGCGACATAGCTCTAGCTCTTTTAGTCTACGGAATATGCTAAAGATCGATATAAAGGATATGGGATAAAAAAAAAGATAAATTTGTTTTGCGTTGAATATACATTTCAAGTCTCTAGCTCTTATAGTTTACGACGAATGATTATATATTTATATGTAAGCGATCGCATTAATGAAAATGTTGCTTATATCCAATAGATTTAATGCATTTTATATGTATATACTTTATGGGTTTCGGCACAAAACTATTCTACTTTTGTTTCCGTTATTATTATTTAAAGTCCGAATTTTGTTATAAACTACATATTAAAGGAATGAACCCTTATACAGCCCATCTATCGAAGACTACAATAAAAAGTTATGTTATGTTATCGGCAAATTATTAAAAGTTTATAAGAACCATTTATTGTTCCTTTGTCAGCTTTGCCGAAAACTAAAACTTCAGCTAAATCGGAAAGATTTAGCTCTCACTATTACTCCCAACTTTAGTTTTAAATTCTAAACTCTTTTCTGCAGTTAAGTGGGCAATTCAAGACAAGGTCTTCCGATTAACACATAGTCAGGTGTCATAACAGATGCCGTCACATGGTAACCAATTGAGTCGCGACCAAGTGCACAAACTTTGACTGTGATTGTCCAATTGTTTGTAAAGGCACCTGCTAAGTAGCGCTCATTAGCAGAAAAGAATTCGGAAATTTGTAGAGTCAGAAGTTTTGAGCTTCTAACTCCGGCGCGCGGATAATTCTATTCAGCGTATCATTTGGCTTGATTGTCTGCTTCCTGTCAACGCCCCAGGATACTTGTAGCATATTGCCACTAGAATACGTATTCGCATCCATATCGCTGCGCACCACGCACCACCGCACCGCCGCACCACCGCACCACCGCATACATCAAAAGCGGCGGGCAAACTTTTTGGCTTGGCTTCCGTTCATATTGCAATGAATGCCGCTGTGGGCTTTCGGCCAGAGCCTGCGTTGGCCTGCTGGCGTCTGGCTGGGGCTTTGCTCCTGGTTTCTTGACTGCGTCAACAAATAAGATAAGTAGTCTGTAGTTAATTTTTATATGTCTATTCAGGGGGCGCCGCCTTGACAGTTGTCAATTTTCTTCGCCTATCCTTGGCCCGCGTCGGTGTGTCTGCCTCTGAATATGTGTGTGCGTATGTGTGTGTTTTTTTCGCGTTTCTTTTTGGTGGCGTTATTGCTGTTCATTTCGTCAATTTATCACGAACGCAATTTAAAAATCAAATCGAGGGTGACAGACGACATACTGTGATAGAATTTTTTCCTCGCCAATGATTTGCTTGGCCCTGCTCCTGCTCCTGGGCCTGGGCCTGGGCCTGGGCCACGGCGAACCAAATTAAATCAGCGTAACTGTTTATTCAAATCCCCAAACATGGCTAACAACAGCGGCGGCAACTTTTACTTTCTTTTTTTCTTTCGATTTTGTCTTGCGTTTTCCTTTGCCTTCTTTATCATTTTGTTGCTACTTTCGTCAAGTTTTTTTTTCATTCATTCGGGGGCGTCATTTTCCAGATCCCGGCATGTTTAAGTGCGCGCTTTGCCGCGGCATTTGACAATTTGCTCATTAAGTTTGTCTGACCCCAACCCGCCAGACAGACTGGGCTTGGGGTTGCTACGCTTTGGATTTTTGGCCTTTTTTCTGGGCTATCTGTGCGAGTGTTTTTTGTTTTCTGTTATTTTTTTTTGTTTTTTTTTTTTTTTTTGTTTTCTGTCACCCTCATCAGCATCGACAGATTCTTGTTGGCATTTTTAAACGTTTCAAGTGGCAAATAATTCCTTGGGATTTACTTGCAAATCTTTTTTTAAACATTTGATTATGGGACCCGGTTACGGTTACGCTTCGGTCTCCATCCCCGTCCGACCCGACACGACCCGGCCCGGCCCAGCCCGGCCCGGCTTGGCTTGGCTCTTTTCTTACTAATTACCAGAAAATTAAAATAGAAAAAAAAAAATACACTCGCAATTGCAATTGAAAGCAAGGACAAATGTTGTACAAATGGATTTAAATTATCTGGCGCCGCTGTTCGTCCTTTTTTTCTCAGGCTCACTCCACAAATTTTAATGCGCTACAAAAGGATTACGTGGGTCGAGAGGACCCCCCACGCACTCATTTGCCCTCATGCTTGTAAATATTTGCTTAATTTCAATTAGTAAGCAAATGCAAATCCCTTGTACGAGAAAAAGTAATGCGTGCAATTGCTGCTGCTGCTGTTGTTGTTGGTGCTGTTGCTTTTATGCGTGTTGTTGCTTTTGCAACTAATGCCACTTGCAGTTGTCAAGGCTGCAGACACCTCCCATCCACTGGTCCGGCTGCAAATTATGTTTGTGCAGCATGCGCTTCAATAGAGATTCAAGCGCTTGGCGAGGGCCGTCCTTCAAACTGATCAAGCTTCCCAATACAAGATTGAGTTGAATTTGCCAAAAATTAATCAGTACAATCCGTGAACAACTTTATTGAAATAGACAATATAGATTCAGAAGTGGTAATAAGTTGAATCAATTCACGGGAACTGCATTCAAAGTAGAAAACTCAAAGAAAAGCGCTGCTCTGAATCGAAAATTAAGTGAGATAAAAATATTCTAAATTTGGATATAAAACCTTTTTGATATGTTTAATATTAATGTTGCATAGAAATAAATTTTCTTATCATAATTATATTTTTTTATTAATAATAAATTAAAAGAAAACGTTCCTGAAATAAGTTTGTTCTAAGATTTATTTTATTGCTATTTGAGTTTTCTGAGGCTTATAAGTTTTTTAAACAGCCCTCGCTGATGCACTAGCATTGTTTTGGGCTTGGGGGCTTGGGGGTTGATTTTGCATTTTTGTGCACTCGTAATTTTAATTATGTGTACTATGCTGCGTATGCGTAATGTGGGCGCAATTAGATAAAATGGTTGCATCGACTGTTGCAACTGCAGCAGCGGCAGCAGCAGCTGCAGTTGCATTCAAGCGGAAACTGCATAATCCACACACATGGGAAATGCATTTGGCCGTTGTCTACTAATGAATTAAAATCTTCTGGACGGCTACGGAAATGGGGAGGTCGAGTACATGTAATTATTGTTGCCATATATGCATGTAAATGAGATGTGCGTTGCATGCTGCACGGTTAGATGTTGCACATTGATGTGTAAGCACTTTGAAGTGCATTACCAAAGTGCATTAGCAGCAGCAGAACCAGAAGCAAGTGCAGCTTAGTTTCTTGATGCTGCTGCATTTACGTTAATATGTTAATTAACTGGAGGTTGGCGTTCGCCGTGATTATGGCGTGCTTATCGTTCAGTTGATTCTGACGCCTTGCCATTCGGGCCTTCAGCTTTGATGCCGGCCACCATTGGGCGAAGCGTGGGCTCGCTGAAAGTCCCTTCCAAGCCCGAAATGTGCAAGGCTCCATTCGCAGAAAGTGCAATTCATTAGTTAAGTGCATTTGGAGCCATGCGAATATTCGGCTATTGCAATTGCAGCTGTAGGTTTGGGCACTCAAGGGTTAACGGTTAGGCTAACTGGTTAGCCTAATCAATTAATTGCTCTTCGTTAAGCGATGATAAAACTGTATTTAACTCAAGTTGTTTTTGGCTAGAAAAGGCAAAATTGGCAATGCTTATTTTATTAATTAAAAATTAAAAAATAGCTTCTGTAATAGCTATATAAATATTAAAATTGTCGGTGATTTGTTCACGGCTTGAACAAGTGTCTCGTAATCGGTTCAAGAGCCGTTAAGAACCATTTTTCCCATCACAGTCTATCAAGTTTCAAAGGAAAATATTGTAATTCTTACTTATCAGAAATCATATAATTTCTACATTGGCGAATTTTCATGAATACTTTTTCTAACGTCAGGAGTTACTAATTTGTGTGGTTAAAGTTTTCCCACTTATTAAAATTATTTATGGTTTTTATTATGTTCGGTTTTATACACTTGATAAAATTTATGTTCAAAACAAATTTATAATTGGTGAATTTGATTTGGGACTTATGTGAAAAGAAAACAAGTTTTGATTTCTGATTGTGAACAAGGTTTTTCCTTGAATACACAGTTAAAGCTTCTTATCGTGGCTAATTTTCATGCGATTAGCTTAGCAGATGATGAATAAAACACTCGCAATAAGTCAAAACAAATGTATATCCGGGATGCCTTAGGTTTTTGAGTGGGCTTCCCCAAAAATGAAAGTACAGCCCGAAGCTTTGGGTACTGCTCAGGCAGCTGGCAAGTAAATAATATGTGAGCATATTTATTTTAGGGCATATTCCGTTACTTTGCCACTGGGGCTTTGCGCTCTCTTCGTCTTAAAGCTTCCGGCATCCATTAAACTTCATTAAAAATTAAATATGCGCCACAGCGTTGGCAGCTGCCATCTGGCAACCGGCAACCGGCAACCGGCAGCTGGCAGCTGCTTTTTTGGCTTCTTTGTGTCGTGAAAGCTGGGCGTGGCAGCTTGATCTGGTCCTGATCCTTAGCGCCAGCCGCTGTGCCCGCCCCCCTGTTCGCCAAACCCTTTTCGCATAGCACGCATCAATTTGCTGCCTGGAAATGCTTAAGACTTTTAATGAGATGAGGGCGAAATTTCATTATGAAGTTGCCTGGGGATTTGCACGGCAGAGGCCCAAGATGCCTTAGCCTTAGCTTTGGCCAACTCCAACCCTATCCACGCCCACGCCCACGCCCACACCTACGCCCCCGCCCACGCCCACACCCACTGCCGCTCTGACATTCGGCCTGAATAGACTTGACTGGGTGTGGTTGCGAACGGTAACCTCGTTAAGCTTAATTAATAGCAGCAATGTGATAAACACCCGGCCAAAATGGTTGCACCGAGGCCGACGTCGCCATTTTGTGCGCCCAGCGACTGGCAAAGTTTTGCCAGGTGTCAGCTACAGCCGAGCAAAACGCTGACGTCGAGCAGTCAACTGCGGCAACGCCGGCAACTGGGGCACAGTTTGTTCTTCTCCTACTTCTGCTCTCTCCCTGCTTTCCGCTCCTGTTGTTGCTTTTTTTTAATGAGCCAGCGCCGACGTCGCTGCTGGCGCTGACATTTGACAGATTTGCAACGCAGCCGCTTAGCTTATAGCATAGCCAACAGTTCTCTACTTATTTAGGCATTAGACGGGCCCAAGGTTGGCCCTTGCCGGATGTTCTATAAGCCACTTTAATAAATTCCAGTAAGTAATTCGGGAAAATTGAAGACCCGCCTTTTTAAAGCCAAACTCATTTAGTTTCGATTGTGCGAACTGACTACACAAGAAGTTCGATGATGCATCTAAAAACCATTGTTTGTTGCCAACAATTATAATCAATTAAAGGAAATCGTTTTTATCATCTTGTGTTAAGTGTGTTCCATCATAGTAAAACTCCTTATTCTCTTTTAAAAAAGCCACTTCCAGGTGCAATGAACAATATTAATTTCAAAAAACGCTTGTTAGAGTTCATTTGAGAATTTATTGTTTAAAATTTGTACCTCTTTAAATGATTTAAAAAAAAATTACAATTTGATTTAATATTATTAATAATATTATTATTATTATTATAATTATTATTGTGCCCCTCTCTGTAACGTAACCAAATTAAGTAAGACTGTAATTACTAGAATTATTTTGGTAATCATTTTGGTGAATTATTTCTCTATTATTATCTCTTTTTCCCAGGGTTCAACATTTTGTACAGTTTATAATTAAAGTCATGTTGAAACGAAAGAACAGAGAAATAGATATTTAAATATATATATATATATTTAGTAATATAATAATTACATATGTATTTTGAACTGTCGATTATCAAGGCGAATCGAGTGGCATTATTTTCGATGTAATGAATTTTCTAACACGACACAGTTGATGCCCCTTCACTGACTTGTGGCAGTGTTTTCCGTAATATCATTAACATTCTCCGTTGCAATTCTGTATGTTGAAATTATGAAATTAGATAATCATAATTGGCCAAACTATGGCAAGCGCATTCGTGCAGTTCTTTTTGCATTTGCGAAAATATCTACTGGTCAGGGATTTGAGCGTCATTGTGTGGTATATTAAAATTCAGGCTTTGTTTGTTTGTTTGCTCATGTTGTTTGCTTGCAGAGCATTGGTGACTAAGCATGTTTGTGTGTGTGTGTGTGTGTGTGTGTTTATGTGTGTGCTTGGTCGGTGGGCTGCTGCTTAAATTCCTTGTCGCTTAAGCATTTTGGCCAGCAGAGCAGCAGGCGAGTCAAAGGCGGCGAGCTCGCTGCAAATATTTGCCGAGGGACAAGTATGCGCAATTAAAATTTGATTTAATACAAAAGTACACACGCACACACACACACACACACACCAGCACGCACAGAGCACGCATGTGTGTTTGTTTGCTTGAGTGTTTGTTTGCAGTTGGCATACAGTATCCAATTTCCGAAATTACTTGCGCATCATCAGTTGAAAATTCCTTGAGTATCGAATGGAATTTAATTGAAGTCACGATTTCCACAAATTCAAGCAATTTACAAGCACGCACACACTCGCACACACACACATGAGCTTAACATAAATAAATCAGATAACACATTAACACTTCTTTCTGGAGAAGCCCGCCCCCCCACCCTCCCCCCTCCCCCCTCCCATATCCCAGCCTTGGCTCGAAGTATATTTGGGTTCTTCGGCGCCGTTTGATGTCGACGAATCCTGTGTCGTCCTTCGTCGCTCAGTTTGATGTTGAATTTTTAATTTTCATTAACATTTGCAGCCTTGAGCCAGCCCTTATGCCATGTGTGTGTGTGTGTCTGTGCGTGTGTGTGCGTTCGCCGACAGGGGGCGGCCGGGCGGGTGGGGCATTTGTTGTGCGTCGTCTTGTTGCTATTGCTATTTTCGTTGACGGTGGTGGTGCCGCCGTTGCTCCTGTTGGTGGCGGTGGTGGCAAATGTCCTTCGCCTACACTTACAATTAGTATTTGCAGTGGGCTTAATTGATATTTGTATAATGAAATGTGTCATGGGCTTTTCTTGCCCGCATCGGATCACAGGTGGCGATGCGTGCCGAATAAGGACAGACGGAGGGAGCAGGACAGATAGCGAGAAAGAGAGGCATGTTTTTGACAGCTGTCTCACTCACCATCAAGACAGTAAAGTCTTTCCCTCTATCCCCTAAGAAATGACGCCAATCTGATCTTCAATTGATTTCTGAATCAATCTCGAAAACGGTTTCAATAATTCCAATAATAATTTACTAACTAACTCTAGCTCGATTATTATCGATTTGAAATATTGTTGGTGCGATCATGAGAGGAGATCTCGCAGCCAACACATTTTAAACCAGGGAGATATATTGATTTAAAAGAAGTGTGCTGCTGGGTGCAGGGTATCCCCTAGTCGAGTGCTCACTTGTGCATTGCAACATCAATATATAAGAAATGTTGAGCATCTTATTCGTAGACCATAGATTGAAGTTTCAATTATCAAAGTGTTTATATGTAGAATAGAGAATATATTCTAGCTCTGATGTTGTTCTCATCTAGCCAATGAAGTTGTTGTGGGCTTATCATGTGCAGCGTCTACAAATTGCGATGTGGCACCGACAGATTTATGGGGCAAGCGAGTGTCCCTCGCAGGCCACGCAACACTGGCAACCTAGGGCTGTGGAGCATAAAAGACAAAGCCGCAATCAATGCGCCAGGCCTAAAAACCGACCAAAGGAAACAAACAACAAATAAATTTGTTGTAGCTTTCGCTTTCTTTATTGTTTGTCGCCTGTTTAAAATGCGATAAATTAAATTAAATAGCAAGCGACCAGGCCCAGGACCAGGCCCAGGACCAGGCCCAGGACTCTGCCCGGAGTCACTTGGCTGCGGGCGCTTTTATTTAGCTACTTACAGATTATGTGACATTTATTGTTCACGCTTAAATCTTGAAAATTGCAATTTAGCGGCCTTTGCTGCCGCTCCCCGTTGGTCATTTTGATGGTTTCGGGACGCTCGCGCTGGGCGTCGACTTTTTGGGGCGGGGCGGGGGTCAAATCGCATTGTTCGTGGCGGGTGGGCGCCCGGCTGGCTTATCAGTTAGGCAGCATCAGTCCAGCCAGCGCCCAAGGACATTGTTTGGCTTTGGCAAGCAAAGACAGAATTATGTCCTTGCGTCTGCGTCTTCAGCTCTGCTGCGGCCCTTATCGTTGAAATCGCATTTCTGCGTCTCTTCAATATGTATATATATATATATATATATATATATATATATATATGTGTGTGTACGTAACTTTTTTTCCTTTGCCGCCGCACAGTTGTCTTGAGTTTCCGTTTTAATAAACGTCGATTCCGGCTTCCTGTTTGGCATCGCATCCTCGCGTATAAACTCGTATATTTAGTGGAAAACCCACCACCAGACGCCGATTCTGGCCAACGTAATTGCAGGGAGCAGCGTCGCGTCTGCTGCGTCTTCATTTATTGCCAATATAATTTTTGACTTTGCTGGAAATTTAATTTCCTTTTCGGCTGTTGCCGTTGCGGCTCCTGTTGCAGTTCGCCTGTGCTGGCATTTGGGAAGTTCTCGCGTTCACATCATTGGCAGCTCAGTAACGAAACAGCCGCAACAACAAAAACAACAACAACAACAGCGGCAACAAAAATAAAGTCAACGCCACTGACACTGCCCTTGGGCCATGTATTACAAATCGGGTTAAACGGCTGCCAAAGAACAAAACGGATGTCAACACAGCAACAACAAGGGCACAAACGGCAAATGTCGCGCTAAAAAGGGTTAAAATTTATGATTATTAAACCATGCCCTGAACCCAGCCCCAGCCCCCAACCGCCAAAAGTGAAAGCCAACGGCAAAACGGCGACAAACGCTAAAAGCTAAAAACAACAAATGTATCATATGAAACCCAAAAACACAAAGGGAACATTCGACTACCCTCTGCCGAGGCTGGAATACCCTTGCCGGCGTACGACAGATGTATTGGTGCGATCCCAACCAATAACTCAATTTTTCGATTGTTCTTGCGGGGGTTTTGATAGGGCGATTTTAATTATTGTTCGCCTACAGTTAGCGGCCATGTTGCAATAAGTTTGTGTCGAGTTTGCCTAAACTTATATTTAAATATAGATACATATTCTCTTATAATTTGAGTATCACAAAAGCACACTTTAATTTTTTAAAAAACTTTCTCTATAAATCTATACAAATCTATAAAAGCGGGTTTTCTCTGAAACTTATCTTAAATTTTTCTCATATTGCCAATTAAGAAAAGCTATAAAAATGACAAAACTATTTGATTTTAAATTATCTTCCCTTTTTTTTCTTTTTTTAAATGTCCAAATGTAAATGTTTATTTAAAGTGCAGTCAAAGATGACTTGAACATGTTCCGCTATAAAATTATAATACCGTCTGCAAAATTCTGAAAAGGGAAAACTGCTAGTGGAAATGGAAAACTGGGAGTACAAAGCACGGAGTGTTTACCGGTTGAGGAGAGGTGGTTGAGGCCAAAGAAAGTGCAGCGTTTTTGTTGCCAAAACGTATAAAATAAACATATGAATATTAATGGCAGACAGAGACGCTGCAAAGGTGGAGCAAGGGGCAGCTTTCAGCGCAGGGGGCAGGCGGAGATAGCAGAGGGAAGCAATGTAAATAACTCGCAGGCGTCTCGACTTCTGTTGCAAGCGGTTTATTTAAGCGATTTAAAACGCGCTTGCCCAGTCAAAGGCACAAAGTAAAACGGTTTTGCCAGAAAAGCCGCTTGGAAAAGTTTCCGTGAGCGAACATAAGAAAATATAGGTAGGGCAGAAAGTTAAGAGAACTACTGGAGTATACATTTATTTATATACGTAAGCTATATATATATATTTATTTATATACGTATTAAAAGTCGTTTCATATTCCCATAATTAGCTTAATCGCTAGTTGTAAAAGGGTGTTTCAAAAAAATGTATTTTCAAATACAAATTACATTTAAATGTGATATTATTTAAACAAATACTTAAAACATATTTTTGGAAACCAAATTCTTTTTAAATGTAAAATCAGCTAAAGGATTATGTGTAGGAAATGCAAAGATTATGTAATGCCTCCCTAATAATATCTATCTATCTATTAAATACTACTAATACTAAAGTCTTATAGAGACTAGAGGCAAGAGTCTAGTTATCTAGTACAAAGTAATATAAAGTAATGTGAAATCTGGGAAATACATTTACTTAATGCAAGCTAACACTCAAGTAAATCTCGTAGACTGGGCTCAGCTGCCATTAAACGGTCCATGGGCATTAGGCAAAGTGTTAAAATTATGATCTGTTAAGTGTCTAAATACGTACAACCAGGCCTGGGCGGGGGGTGGTGTGTGGGTGTGTGTGTGTGTGTGTGTGTGTGTGTGTGGGTGGGTGGGTTGGTTTAACTACAGGAGGGTTGCACAGACATTTGCCCGCTCATTGTTAACTCGAAGGCCGCCTTCGGAGTGTGTATTTAAAATGTCATTTTGTTGTCAACCTCAGACTTCTTGTCTTATGTCAAATTATAATTATGGCGCCGTGCTACTAACGACGTTAACACAGAAGCTGGCCGGCGGGGGGTTGCCATTAAATTGCCTATGCGAACCCTTGTTTGGAGTTCGCTCATTTGGCTGCTCTCGGCTGCGGGCCCTGTACCGTGGTGCTTTATTATCGGCAGCGAAAGTTAAAATGCAGACGCGCCAGCCAACGGTACAATTTCTATTACACTCGGCAAAATTGTAACGTTAAACGTTTGAAAAACTTTGTTTTAAAATCACTTAGCTGCACACACACACACACACACACACACACTCGCACACACTTGGCTGAAAAGGGTGCAGAGCTCTCCCGTCGCTGTTGCCGTTGTCGCCTTTTGCAAAGTGGTGATAATTTTTGCTTTGTTGCGAAAATGACAACATTTTAACCCGGCTTCCAGTTGCCTGTTAGCCTTAAACCCGCCGCCCACCTAAATGCCACCCAGCGCTCCTTTGGCTTGCAACGGACGCGACTTGTGTCGACTTTTAATGGTTTTCATCTTATTAGCAGCAAAGTTCTTTGTCGCCGTTGGCGTTGTTCTTGTTGTTCTCGTTGTTGTTGTTCTCGTTGTTGCTGCTGTTGCTGGCACAGCCACGCCTCTGCGCTTTTTGGTCGACACTGCACAAAATGGCTAACAGCAACAGATTTATTTGCAATTTTTGCTCATTTGGCAAAACGCCGTCGACGCAACACTCGAGCCTTTTGTCTTAGCCACTTTGTGCACACCCCCACCCCGCCCACTTGCCCCTCCGCAACTTTACCATCTCGTTAGTTTGTTGACGTTTGCTAGAGGTCCACACAGCCCCGGCCAGCTCCCCGTGCTTGTTGTTCGCTTGTTGCTCGTCTGAGTTGGGCGCTGAGGGCGCATAATTAAAAAAGTTTCATTTCATTTTGTTGGTTTTCTTGGTTCGTTTCGCCTGTTTATGTTCATTTGTTTTCTTGTGTAGGTTTCTTGGGTTTTCTTCCTCGCTGCCGCTGCCAGAAGCTGGCAATATTTTTGTTTTGGTTAAGCGGGGGGCGGGGACGGGGGCGGGGGTGGGGGCGGGGTCGGGCTTTGCTGTTGTTGCTGCCCTTGTCCTAATGATTGCCGCCTTCTTGCGTTTTTTGCATGCTTCGTTTAATTTAATATTAATCTAAGAAGTTTGTTTGCTTTGCGCGTGTTGTTGTTGCCGTTGTTAACTCGCAATGTGCCAACAAAATGGCGTTGATTTAGATCAGAAACTTGCAAATGAGTTACGGTTTTGCCATGTTTCTAATGCGATTGTGTCTCTGTGTGCGTGTGTGTGTGTATCTGTCTGTGTGCGGCAAGAAGTTTTCTTCATGCAATACCCTTCTTTCGCCCATTGGGGCTGCCTGTGGCAAGTGGTTGACATCCGCCCAGAGTCCACGCCACGCATATGTCATCGATCCGACCATATTGACAAGACCGACAAACAAGATTCAGAAAGTGTGTTGAAGGCCTTTGGCTCAACAATATAAATTCTTGCTTAAATAGACCATTTTTCTAGCAATCAATATTGACGGGCTTTTAATACGAACCAAGCATATATATAGTATAATTGCCTTTGCAAGGGCATAAAAGGTCTTTTTCTTGATAAAAATGTTAAGCTGTTAAGCTTAAATAGAAATTATTTTTTTTATAATAGGTTGAATACTTTGGTCGAGGGGATTTGACTAGGAGATATCGCCTACAGGCGGCTCTAGTCGGCAGAACTCGACTAGGGGATACCCTGAACTCTGTTTTTACATACATTTCAATCCCTTTTCATTCACACATGCATATACATACATACATATGTATATGTATGGGGCCATTGGGGGAGATATGCTTTATGAGAATACATTAAACTACTTGGGGATTACTTTGTATTCTGACTATTGTGTCCAAATAAATAGAACTTCTTCGGATGGACACACCTTCCAGTTTTAGTTTTAAGTCAAGTCTTTAATTCAATAGGAACGAAAATTTTAAAAATGTTTTTATAGAAGCCATAGGAAAAAAAATAGTTATCGTCGGGATTAAATACAGATTAAATAATCTGTGTTTTGATCTGATGACAGAAATTACGAATGTAATATCCAGACGGATGAAATATTTTCTGAAATTCGAAAAACTTTTCCACCATATTACCATTCGAATGCTATGCGAGGTCCTCTGCTCAGGTTATTAGCCCACAATTGTTCGTTCTCAACATTTCCCCAACTCCAGTAGTATTCGCATCTTTGTTGATTAACTCGAGTGTTTGGCATTCAAAGTGTTTGGCCCATGAATGCTGTAATCGCGCCCCTTCAAAGGGTAGATGAACGACCCCAAGTTGATTTCAGACCTTCCATACGCCAACCCAGTCCCAATGCCATTTCCATTCGTGTTCACATTTTGAAAGTTCACGCCGCTTTATGAATATTCCAAATATTCGTGCCTCTGCCAGCCGAGGAGGGGTCGCTTCAGTCAATTGACGTTTGGCCGCCATGGCAACCCTGGGCATCGATGCCAAGCAGCAGCCACAATAGAGTTGCCCTGTCAAAGCCACTTCATATTGCAGTGCTCAGTCGGAGCAGTGCATTCGGCGAATGTGTGAGTGTTGTCATGCACTCATTCATTCATTCAGCTTCAAGTTTAAAGGCAAATTTTGTGTAGGTCGACTTAGATGTCGCTTATTTGTTTCACTCACACACTCACTCTCTCTCTCTCTCTCTCTCGCCCTCTCTTTTCAAGGTAAAAGCTTCACGCTGACAATCGTCATCTCATCGAATCCCATACAGATCGCCACCTACACGAAGGCCATTAAGGTAACGGTGGATGGACCGCGGGAGCCGCGCTCCAAGGTGCGTCATCAGGGCTTTCACCCGTTCGCATTTGGCCCACAACGCTTTGGCCCGGATCCGCTGATGGCCGGACTGCCCTTCAAGTTGCCAGGTATGTAAGCCGCTCATTTCTTAACCCTTAACGCAACCCTCCCCCCGCCGCGTGCTCTGCCCCAAGGGTCCTGCTGCTCGTTAGCCCGGGTATTGATGTCGCATCTCTGCACAGACGCGATTAACTGTTATTTGTGAATAAATATGCATATGTACTTAAGGCGTTACGACGAGCTGATGCCGCATTAACGGCTTGTGCCCAGAGGTAATAACACTTTACTTACATGCAAGATCTAATTATCGGTATTGGATTACTTTGCCGCCGAATGTTGTCGACTTTTGTTGGCAACCAGATCAAGTTTAAAGCCAAAGTTGAAGTTCTATGCTGCAAAAGATATTAAATAAAATCTAAACTCAACTCAACTTTAAATATATATATATATATATATATATAACATAGTTTCTTGTTCTTATATCTTGAGGTTTCAAAATTATAACAGATATTTGAAAAATATCTTCAGTTATGCCACCTATCGACTGTTGAAACTATGATGGAAAACTTTCATATTTCAAGTTCTTGTTTCAAATGGTTCGAACCCGTTTTCGAAGCAGTTGAGGCAAATGTAGGAAACAGTGCTTCCACTTGTTAGATCCATTCAACAGCTGGCTTACATTTGCAACTCAAAACAGGTTTCCAGCACTCGCGTTCATTGACAGTCTGAAGGCATTAGCATGAGGATGATGACAAATGAGCAGGCAGCCAGGCGCAGAGTCCTGTCGACAGGCGTGCAAACAGATTCGCGCTGCCTTTTTGTTAACTCCCAGTGCAAGTGTGTGCCCTATTTATGCGCCCATAATGCACACACACACACGCGCACAGGCAGTGTCACCATAGAGGCGACAATTATATAACAAAACAACAGCTTGAAAAATCCATTAAAATGATTTTAATCCTTTAACGAGTCACAAAACGGCAGCAACGTCGACTTCGACTCGCGCCTTTCAAGGATGAGCACATTGAGCACTTCCTTGGTAAGGGTGCAACCCCTGTGCGCAGTCCCACACCCCTGATTGACAGCAGCAGGCGTAGCCTTAAATTATTTTAAAGCGCTCGACTCGCGACACGCGATATAACCAGACTGCGAACAAGGATAACGATGGCAAGGACGACACAGATGACTGCGAGATGCCGCCGTAGCCGATGTCCCTGCCACTGCCGCCACCGTCGCCGTCGGCATCGTCGCCTGGTGAACAAATCTCGTTTGATACGCTTTGATTTTATTAAAATTTAACAATTTCGCTATGAAATTTATGAGCCGGCAAGTGGGTGAATGCTCCGCTCGGTGGTGGTATGCCGTAACCACCACCACCACCACCACCATGGCTGCCACTGTCTCTGCCGCGGGCACTTTCTCCTTTGTCTCAGTTTCATATTAACTAAGCCAATTGCAAGTTAGCTTTCGATGTTGTTAATATCGAGTTTTTTCCAAAGTTCCAAATAATACATACATACATACAAGTACAACACTCTGCGTACATAATTTTTATTAGCAATTGTCCCTTAATAAACATGGCTTGGATCGCATTTTGTGTGTATTCAAACGAGTTGTCAAAAAGAAAAAAGAAAAAAATTGATATATTGAACTTTTGTTTTTTACAACAAATGTTATCTAGTATTTTATTTTTTATGCTAATAACTTTAAGCAAAAATTCCTTAGTTGAATATATTTAATTAATTTATTTTTTATTTTATAATTGTTTTTTTTTTTTTAGAATACATTAATTTATAAATACTACCAGAGATCAGTTTATTTGTTAACTATTTTTGAAATTCTTAAATGAGATTAGTTTCGACGAAGAATGTTTCGATATTCGCTGGGGAATATAATTTTTGAAAAACTTTGACGCCCCGAAGTTTTTTGCACTTGCGAGCCGAAACTGCAAAGTGACACAGCAGCAAAAAAGTATCTCAAAATTACATTAAAAACTAAAAGGCAGCCAAAAGCATGTGTGTGTGTGTGTGTGAGCAGAGTAGTTTTTGGCATACACAAAATGTAGTTGACACTGGAGTGCTCCGTGTCACAGAAAGTTTGCCAAATGATTAAAAGGACTCGGCGCTGGTGCCTGCAAAATAGTTGAGCTGGCTGGGAAAATGGCAAGCCAAGTGCTTTTCTTGATGGAACGGAATAAATATAAAATGGCGTCGTAAGCAGAGCACATTAGTGCCACGCCTCTAGCCCCCAACGAACCCCATCCCCAGTGCAAGGTGCCTCGGGGTGCCATGTCATGAGTGTGTGGAAAGTGGAAAATTTGTAACTTCCGCAACGGATATCCTGTTTCACACACGCGCGGCCCTCTCCTGCAACACGCGCCTCTGTGTGTGCGTGTGTGTGTGTGCGGGTGTGTGTGCGGGTGTGCGGGTGCGTGTGTGCGTTGCCTAGCCTTTTGAAGTTGCCTTCACCAGCGGCAACAGCGCCAACTAAAAAAGTTTCGCGCGCGCGTTTTTAGTGAAAATTATATTAAAATTTTGCGCTTGATGTAATTTATGTCATAAAACCCATCTGAAAGTAGACGCATGTGTGCATAATTACATAGCGACTGCGTGTGTGCGCGTGTCTGTGTGTGTGTGTGTGTGTGTGTGTGCGGGCACTAATGTTTTAAATGAATTTTCAGCTTGAATTCATTTTTTAGCACAATGTCTTGAGCCCCCATGCAGGCCATTTATTTATACGAATTTCATTCAAGATTTCGGGCACTCGTATTTATTTAAAACCCTTTTAGCCGCCAGCCGTTTTATGCTGTTTGCTTTGCAGGACCTTACAAAAGCAATGCAAAAGGCAAAGCAAAGATCAAAGTGCGCTCCACGTACACCACAATTTCACCCACCCACACACACACACACACACACGTTTTTTTTCATCTATTTATAATATATATATATAAGTATATATTTTTATAAGTATACTTATATATAAGTATATATATTTATGACGAATATTTGTTGCTGATCAGCAGTTAATACTGAATATTATTTAAGGTTTACGTCAGCAACAAATCGTATTTGAATAAGTTTAAAGTTATGTTGATTTTTATTTAAACATTTTGGCCCAGAACAAGAAATTTGCACTTAAGTGAAGACAACGCTTAGTCAAAAAAATGGGCAAGGTGGATTTCAAAGTTTTGTGCTTGAAGTACAAAAAATATAAACTTAATTTATTTTCACTCATTTCAAATGAAAGGCAACAGATTGTAATACAGGGTATATCCTAGCGATCACTCTCATATTATTGTATCAACCTATAATTTTCTCATATTTGTTTTGTTTTTTTTTTTACTGGGCTTGGCACATTTTTAAGTCAATTTTCCGTTTTAGTTACAGTTACTTGTTTGGGGTTGGTTTCTCTTTTTTTCTTCTTTTCGGCTGTTTAAGCAATATACTTTGTGTGCAGAAAGGGTTAAGGATTGTGTCTTTAAACAACTTGATAAACTCGCTCGCTTGCTCCTTACCCCTGCCCCGCCCCCGCCCCCGCTCCCGCTCCCATCCCTGTGCGTGTCTTGCAAAAACGAAATGATTTAGCACATATAATCAAACATGCAGACAGACAGACAAATTTGCACAGTCACAGTCGCAGTCAGGCCCGTGGGGAAGGCCTACAGCTCAATTTGGCTGGCAAAGGAAAATTTTAAAGTCATCGTCCTTGCTTGTCCGTGGCCCTGACGGCGAGGGCTGCGTGCCGTGTGGGGTGTGGGCTGTGTGTCGCTGCCCCCCAAGGACATATTACAGCATTGATTCAATTTCATGTCAATTTACGTGTCAATGCGACACTAATACGCCAAGGGTCGTGGCTGTTGCGTAAAGCTGCCACTGCCCCGCCCTGACCCCTGACCTGACATGTGGCACGGCTCGCAGCGCTGGCAGGAGGGGGAAGCGGGGGGGGGCGGGTCTGGGCAAGGTGTGCGTTTAAAATTATTTATAACATTTGCGAAAATATGTTTGCCAAATGCCAACAACTCCGCAGTCTGCGTCGCTTTGCAATTTCTTTTTAGCGCTCCCCAAAAAGTATGCTACTGTTTCTTTCTTGCCTTTCCTTTCATTTTTTTTTTTGCATTTTTTTTGTAATAACTTGCGGCCTGTTACGCAGCGGCCATGCGTATGTGAGCGCGTGTGTGTGGGTGTGTGTGTGGGTGTGTGTGTGGGCTGGAATGTGGGTTACGCCAACCCCGCCAGTTCTCCAACCACCAGCACCACTCGCATGTGTTGACAACACTTGTGTAACGGTAAATTTGTGCGTATTGTGCGTGTGCAGGAGTCGGGGCACAGGCATCGGTGCCGGGGTCGGTCTGGGGTGGGACATGTTTGGGCTTCGGCTTGGGCCTGTGCTCTGTACCCCGAAATTGGGGTCTACTCGAACTCTTGGCATGCCTTACAAAATAGCAGCAAATTTGCCAAAACAATTTGCAAATCTACAGCAAATACTTACGTGTAAATACTGATATGACAGGCACTTGACAACAGCGGACTGAGAAGTTGATAAAGACAGACAGACATCGAGAGCGGGGAGCTCACCTGTGGCGGGGTGAAAAAAAATAGAAATCAATCGTCTGCGCGGCAGCCACAGCTGGTTGAATGTCTTTATTAAGTGAGGCCAGTTAAGATACAGACATCAACAAAGGAGGGGGCTGCACTTGCAATATATCGATAGCTAGTTCACTTCATTTGTAAGACTATCGAAGTAAAGTATCAGTTATTTTAGTCTGGAGCTCGAATTAAAAAAATATTATTAAGACTATCGAAAGTCGTTTTCAATATATTGCAAGCAACTAATAACAAATGTTATAGTGCAAAATTTTAAATTTTATTTGTTCAGACTATTTAAAGACTTTAAAATGTATCGTTGACAAAATGTAAAGCTTAAGTTGCGCATTAGCAGCCGCGGTTAAAAGGCAAACTAATCTTACTGAAAGTCTGTATTTAATATATTTTATATTATTAAATATTTATTTAAATATATTTTACAAATAATTTGTAGACATTATTTAACGTTTGATAGACCTTAGCCCTTACTATATGATTAATACACGCATACGTTTAAGGGACAGAAGCTTGAGATTAATCGGTAGGGCAATTTGTATATTTTGATCAATGATCAGTTAGGGATTTTTAGGTTAATATAAGACGGATTTCTAAATCTTCCGAGCTCTGGTTTCTAATTTGTACAAATTGGACAATCTTTAGCTTGAGCACAAGGCACAAAATCAATTGGCTTCGGCCAAGTACCAAAGGACACACTCGTCACACATGTTAAATCTAGAAGCTAGACGCAGCAGATGTTGCCACACACAGCCGTCAGGGTCATCATTATTGTTTTGAACTTTAAGATCCAGTTGCCCCTGCCACGCTCTCGCTCTGGCTGCCACAACACAGACACTTTTGTTGATGGCTCAATAACAACTCAAAAAAAAAAAAAAAAGAAGAAAATACCAAATAAACTGAATTAAAAAAAAAAGGAAAATCGTTTACCGCAAAGTGCGTAGCAAAGTAACCAGCACTTGGAGCAGCTGTGCGTCCGCGCTAAAAAGTAGGCAACAGAAAAGCGATGCTCGATGCTGGCGTTTTTTGGCGTTCCTGCTGCCGTTGCTGCTGCTGCTGTTGGCGTCGACGTCGCCAGACAAGTGGCAACAACTGTTGGCGCAGGCGTTAACTGTGAGCGCCTCGATGTTCGCTCTCGCTCTCGCTCTCTCACTCGCTTTCTCTCTCTGAGTGAAATGGCAGCGACTGGCGAAATTGAGTCGAGTGATTTGAGGGCCATATACTTTGGCGATTTCCCCTGATTCGTTGGTTCGCTCAAAGCCGCCTGTGCGAGTGTCAGTGTGAGTGTGAGTGTGAGTGAGTGTGAGTGAGTCTGTGTGAGGGTTGCTGCTTACCCAGCCACCCACCACACGTTGTGGTGAGTTAGAAGCCGACTCGCCTGAGCCACGACGACTTTCTACGCGTTCTTTTTTTCCAAGCCAGCGTCTTGTGGTGAGAAATTGTTGCGCGCCGTTGAGTTTTTTCGTCCGCCTTCTTCTTTCATTTGGCGCTGCTTCGCCAGAGCGCCTTTCGTTTTCGTTGCGGCCGCTTTGGATGGGTGGGGGGCTGAGCTCCACTCGGCAAATGCTGGCGCCGAGCTGAAGTGCCGTCGGTAAAACAACAGCGCAGCATTGGCCGACGGCAATTGCGCTGCCCGGCTTAGGGCAATGGAAACTGATTTCCAATCAATGCAAATGCGAGTGGATCCAAATGTTCTTTATGCGCTGGATTCTAAAGCACCCAAAACTGAACTCCCCGAGCTCTATTATGCGCTATCCGATGTTCTGTGAAGAAGCGGACTACAAGCCCGTCTCATTCACTTGCACACTCACACACGCACACTTCGCCAGCTGCAGTGCACTATCAGACGTGCCCCACGCTCCCCTTTAGCCCACACTCAGTCCGCAATGCGGTGCCCAGAGAAGCGAAAAAAAAAAAACAAAACAAGACGAAAAAAGCGTGGGAAGTTGGACGCATGAAAGCTTTTTGTGGCGCACCAATGGCACCGCGTTATGCCCCGCTACACACACAGACACACAGAGAACGCGCTCACTCATGCATGGGGGCTGGGCTATGGACGACACCGTGCCATACCGCCGGCATGCCGCCCACCTGGCCCACCGGCCCAGACGAGAACGCCCGACTCCGACGAATACCGTTACGTGGCGTGCCGAAGAAAGCCCGACCCCAAACTGACACCAAGCGCGGCTAACCCTTTATCGCACATAGGGTTTCCTTACAGGACCGCATATTTAGGTTTTTGTTATGGGGTTTCACTGTCGCCATCCTTGGTACGCCTTCATGCGGTCTCGCTCTTTGCATGTGTGTGTGTGTGTGTGCGGGCAGTGGCCAAGCCCTCACACACACACACACACACACACACATTCATTTGGTTTGGGTTACCAAAATCGACGTGATGTTATATTATATGGAAACACAATTTGCTCAATGTCTGCCGCCGCATCCGCCGCATCGAAGTCGCCGTCGCTGCTGCTTTACCGTCGGGTGCCGCTGCCAGCTTCAAGCAGCTCTCCAGAGCGTGGGCGTGTCTGTGTGCGCTTGTGTGTGTGTGAGCCTCTGATCGTCGTAGTTTGTGGGCTGTTACAGCTGCCATTTTGTGTGACACAACTAAAAGCCAACAACTATGCCCCGGTGCCCCTGCACATAGCAGACGCTACATAAATACATCTGTGTGTGTGTGTGTGTGTTTGTACATGCCACACACACATGCATACTTGTGTATATAGTACATAAGCATCCATTTATACATATATCTACACAAAGAGGACCAGTTAGTGCACTCAGAAATGCTAATGGCGTGAGCTCGGGCAGAGCCCTGTAATGATATAAAAATAAAATAAATACTATAATGAGCGCTAATGCATGTTTGGCCCTGGCAGAAGAATGCGCAAAGTAGCTGCTTAAGAAGCCTCCAATGTACAACATATGCTGAAGTTGGCCAAATGGAGCTCCACAATTATTATTACAAAAAAAGTAATCCTAATATTATTATTATTATTATTTTAGCCATAAGCCATCAGCTTTTTCTTTTTTAAATATCACTAGACATATGCATACTCTCGCCTGAGACTCCCGATAACTGCGAGAGAAATATAGTTTCGATTTATCATTCATGTCATTATTTATTTAAACAGTTTTATTAGTCGACAATTACAACTTTATGTTACATGCAGTAAGATGAATTTTTATTAAAAGGATTAATTATATTAAATATTGTCTTAAATCATTATTGTCTGTTCATTACCTTCTTTATATGAAGAAAGTAAAAAAGGATAACTAAATCTACGATAAAAGAGCATTTTACAAATTTCGGAAAATGAAAAAATATTTGCATATATAAAATATAAAGAAATTCCACACTTTATTTCTCATTGCCATTTTATGTCTAATACTTATAATAATAATGTTGAAAAACAATTGCATAAAACGCAAAATGGTAAATCGGAATAGATTTGACTACAAATACAAAACCTTAAGAGTCAAGTTGTTAAGTTCGGCTTGTTTGTCTTTTTGGAGATATTTGATAGTTTATAAAATGCATTCATAACCGAATACCTGGGGACGGCGAATACACAGCGGAGCAGCAATTTTATGGACTGCTGTGGATTGCCTTGTCTGGTGGAGAAGTTTTCATCAAGATCCCAGACAGCGACTCCTGCCCCGGCAGCGCCGTTGTTTGACCTACATAAGGCACTTGTGCTTAGGAGCAGCGTCAAGTGCCAGATGCGATTTTGATTCAAGTTGAGCATGTTATTGTAGTTGTAGCTGTAGCTTACTTACTTACACTTACACTTACACTTACACTTACATTAGTATGTCAGAGGATGGAAATAACGCAGCATGCCAATCAAGTAATGCAGCAAAGATGCTTCTAGCCATGTCTACGAGCGTGCCCCGTCTTGGATGGCTTCTGGTGTCGCCTCACACAGTGTCCCCGCCGGTAGCACCTACCCCGGGCCCCCCTCCGCCCGAGGACGGGCCTGTGCCAGTCTGACTGGTTGGTCTGGTTGGTTCGTTGGTTGGTTGTTGGTGTCACATTTTCGGTGAAATTTTGGTTGCAAACTTTGGCAAAACTTGGCCAAGTATTTGGCCTCAAGTGCGACAGAGCGGGACAGAGACAGCGCTCGACAGACGGCCTGGGCGCGAGAGAGACGGAGAGAGCCAGAGCGATTGCAATCGAGAGCGCGCATGTGGGCGGCGTGTGTGTGTGAGTGTGTGTGTGTGTGTGTGTGTGAGTGTGTGAGTGTTTGTGGTCGGTCTTCGTCTTCAACTGTGCGAGCAGAAGCGAGAGGAGCTAAGCGAAGCGAGATTTTCTCAGTGTTTGTTGCCTTGGCGTTTTCTTAAGTGCGACTAACTCTCACACACACCCACACACACACACACACACACACACACACAAAATACACACACAGCCAACAATGAGTCAACTGTGCTCTGCAGCATCTTCAGCCAGCGTCGCCGTCGACCGCGTAGTATGTGCGACTGCGGCCTGGCATTTGAGGCCGTTAGTAGCTGCAACGTGCCCCTTTCGCCGCATGCCCCCCCGCCTGCCCCTCCGCCCGCCAGCCGGAGCAGCTTCCTCCGCGTGCCCGCAAATGTGGGCTGCCACTTGATGGCGGCAGCGCTGCAGCAGTTGGACTTCAAGGGGGCAGCGGGGGCCGCAGCCCGGCCAGACGGAGCAACGACATCGCCGACTGGGATAATTTTAATGAATTTATTTAGGAGTTTGCCTTGAGCTCGCCCCGTCGCTCTGGCTGCACCGGTTGCTCCGGCTCGCTCTCGTTCTCGCCGCCAGATTTGCCCAAGTAGCAGCCAGGCCTGTGTCCGCCCGTCTCCACGTCCGCCCCGCCGAAGGTGGAGCTCTCATTGGGCGTGCACAGACTGAATAGTCCGGTTAGCGGGGAGCCGAGTGGAGCCTGAGATGCATTTACATAAGCAGCAATATGGCGGCTTGTTGATCACACGATGGCAGGGGCTGGGGCCACGGCTGCTGGGCCGAATAGTTGCCCAATGTTGTTTTGCAGCGACCAAAATGTGCGGCAACGTTTTTGGTCTTGCACAGTGGGCTATATGTGGTCGGGCCGGCTTCGGTTTGGGTTTGGCATTGGACTTGCTTGTGTTCCTTGCTTGTTCCTGTGCTTCGACTTGGACGTGCTCTCCTATTCCTGGTCTGTGCTCTTGGTTTCGGCTTGAGTCTTGGGCTTTAGGCACTTTAGTTTTTGAGATACACAAATTCGTTATCTTCTGGTTCAGCTCACATAGTCCAGATACAATAAGTTAACACAATTTAACACAAAATGTATATAAAGATCACTGGGATTTTTTCATTTTTTTTTAACTCTCGAATTACGAATTGAATCAACAATAAACAGCTAAGAATAAATCAATTTAAAAATTTCTACATGTTTGAAAATATTTGGGTTATCAACACACAAGTACTTCTACAGTTTTCTTTTGCTTTCCTTCCATCAAGAAAGAGGGATTACATTTTCCACACTTTGTCTGAGTTTCGTTCTCGATTGGGAAACCAGAATTAAGCAATTTGTAATGTTTAGTATATATAGGATATTTATATATATATATTTGTATGTATGCTTACGCATATATCTTATATTCTCGATTACTTTGCTGTGGAGGGTATATAATTTAAAATTGCAAATTAATTAAATTATATTAATAATTCTTTATACTCGTTCACGATGCAATTTTTGTCGCTGCGATTGAAGCTAAAGACTTTAAAATTGGGAATTAAGATACCTATATATCTCCCTCCGTTTTAAAGCTAGATACACGAAATTGTTCAGACAGATTGCTGATGACCTCTTCTAAAGATCAAGCGATTTTTGGCACGCCCACGAAAATCCATGTCTCATATAATTAGGGCTACATTGACTAAATTTCACAGATAGTTTTTTGATGACCCCCTCCAAAGATCTATCCGAAAAATATCGCACTCTCGACCCAACAAGCTAAGACTGAATTTTGAACAGTATTCAAGTTTACTTTTGCGACGCCTTGAGGTCAAAGCTGTCATTAGGCAGCCAAAAGACAACTCTGGCTCACTTCACTGATTGCTCTCGGCGTTGATCCGTTGCAGGGTTCGCACATCACCTGGTTGGGATGCACAGCCATCTCCATGCGCCCGACTGGCGCGCCCACATGGCGCTGGGCGGACGTCCGGGCTTCCCCGCCGGCCCCTTCTTTGCGCACCACCACGGAGCGGCGTTTCCGGCTGCTGCGGCCAGCGGCCTGCGCGGCCTGAGCGGTAAGTAGTCCGGCACCCCGCCCGCTCCTGGCCAGACCTGACCAGTGCTCTTTCCGTTCGCAGACAACCAGCAGCCGCTGGCGACGGTGGGCGCGGCGCACAGCACCACGAGTCCGGAGGGCTCGCCGACGACGACGACGAGCGCCACGCTGAGCGCCTTTGTGCAGCCGCCGGCGTGCAGCGCCAGCGCGGGCGGCTCGCCGCCGCTGACGCTCGGCGGGCTGCAGCACCACGACAATAACAACAACAACAGCAGCAGCAACATCGACGCGGGCTTCGAGAGCGACAGCATCTCGGTGACGGGCTCGCCGCGCAAGAGCATCGGTTCGCTGACGCACGACGAGGAGGAGCCGGACCCGGACCCGGAGACGGAAACGGGCCGCAGCCGCAGCCCCACGCTGCTCAGCGCAGACGCCAGCAGCGTGGCAACGCTCGCCGACCCGGCAACTGGCGGCGGCGGCGGCGGCGGCGCCTTCACCGCTCTGATCCAACGCAGCAAAAATCCCACGGAGCTGTTTGGCGGCTTCGCCGCCGCCGGCGCGGGCCACTTTGCGCCGACGGCGCACAGCTTCAATCCGGCGCTGGCGGCCCAGCTCTTCCTGCAAAGTCCGCTGCTGCCGCAGTCGAGCCAGTGGCTCTACACGCAGCTCTACGGCAACTACAGCGATCTGCCCTGGCTGCGCAGCGCGGCGGCGGCAGCGGCAGCCAGCACGGCTCCACAGCAGCAGCAGCAGCAGCAGCAGGAGCCAGCGGTGCTGCCGGCGGCGTCCGCGGATGCCGACGGCGTCAACCTCATCAAGCGCTGCGTCACGTTGATCACGCACAATCCGCCGGACGCGGAGAACGCCAACCCGAACGCGTCGCCGCCAGTGAGCTCCACGCGCCGCTCGCCGTCGCCCGTGGAGACGATCGACTTGGACGATGTCAGCACCACATCGAGATCGGCCAGCGGCTCCAGCGGCGCCGGCGGGCCGATACGCACGCGCACGCCCAAGCCGACGGCGGACGTCTGGCGTCCCTACTAGCGGCTGGCGGCCGCCTTGCTGGGCAGACTTCGACAGGGAGAGGGGCAGAGAGAGGGCCAGCAGTAGGCTGCACGGGGCCGCCAGCCAGCTGGCAGGCTTTTTGTGAATTAAGGTCATATCGCAGCGTGCGAGGGTTTCTCGATAAGTCATCTGTGGGGAGCTTTTGATTTGTCACCCGGAAACAGTTTAAATTGTTTCCAAAACTACAGAAGCCCAAAATCAGATTTGGTTAAAGCTTAAGCATAAATTCAAAGCTAATTCTTAATACTAATTATGATTTTATGTTTATAAAAATGTAATTTCTTTCTTTTCCTTATTTAGAATGTTTCAGTGTACAAATATAGTTTTATTTTAAATATTAACATATTTGTAAAACTGATTTTTTCCTTGACTTTTGAAAATTTTATCTGAAGTTTGGCAACTTCATTTCATTTTTCAAAACTCTACTCATTTATTTAAGTCGCTTTCTTTTGCCTGATTATGATTTGTCACCCGGAAACAGTTTAAATCTTTATTTTCCTTATTTAGAATGTTTCAGTGTACAAATATTCAACTATAGTTTCATTTTAAATATTTACATATTTGTAAAACTGAATTTTTCCTTGACTTTTGAAAACTTTATCTGAACTTTGGCAACTTCATTTTATTTTTCAAAACTCTACTCATTTATTTAAGTCACTTTTTTTCTGATTTTGATTTGTCACCCGGAGACAGTTTAAATTGTTTCCAAAATTACAGAAGCCCAAAATCAGATTTGGTTAAAGTTTAAGCATAAATTCAAAGCTAATTTTTAATACTAATTATGATTTTATGTTTATAAAAATGTAATTTCTTTCTTTTCCTTATTTAGAATGTTTCAATGTACAAATATTCAACTATACTTTCATTTTAAATATTAACATATTTGTACAACTGAATTTTTCCTTGACTTTTGAAAACTTTATCTGAAGTTTGGCAACTTCAATTCATTTTTCAAAACTCTACTCATTTATTTAAGTCGCTTTCTTTTGCCTGATTTTGATTTGTCACCCGGAAACAGTTTAAATTGTTTCCAAAATTATGGAAGCAAAATCAGATTTGGTTAAATCATAAAAATAAATTCAAAGCCAATTTTTAATATTAATTATGTTTTGTTTTACTTATAAAAATACAAAATAAAGAAATTATTTTCCTTATTTAAAATGTTTTAATGTACAAATATTCAAATATAGTTTCATTTTAAATATTAACATTTTTGTAAAACTGAACTTTTCCTTGACTTTTGTTAACTTTATCTTAAGTTTGGCAACTTCATTTTATTTTTTAAAATTCTACTCATTTATTTAAGTCGCTTTCTTTTGTCTGACTTTGAACTCATCCCAAGGTCTGTTTTTGGGCTCTTCAACAACAACAAGAATCAAGAATCTAATTTGTATGTAATACTCAAAACTCTTTGAACGATCCTCGCACAGGGTGTCTGTTTGTTAGAATGGTATTTTTTGTGTTTTAGAATTTTAAGTTTAAGCGGATCACATATCGAATTTAAATCAATTAGCATTGCCCAACGTAAATCAGAAATGTACCGTTATTGGGTGCGGCTGGGGTAGTTTGGGTCTGGTTTGGGCAATATTTGTATAGATTTTAGAGATACCATCGGTGTAAAGTGAGAAATTGAACATATTTTGCTCCATGAATATTGCAAAAACCTATGTTAAGTCGATAAGGAAATCAATTTTTTTTTTCAAAAAAAAACCTAAAATAATAATAATACAAATATAAAATATAAATCACGAAATATTTAAATATGTATTAAAAATAAATGTAAGCACAGTGAAAAATTGTATATAGTTTCTTAAGTAGCGTGCCAAGTTTCGTTAATAAAATTTCAACTAAAAGCTAAAAAATGGAAAAGACGAAGTAGAAGCTTCTGGCATTCGCGCAGAAAGACGGGCAGGAAATAAGGAGAATCGGAGAGGGAGGGCCGGTCAGATAATCAGCGCCGCCAAGAAAAGCTTTTAAGAAAATTAATTCGCATTTCTTTTACACTGCGTCCGCCCGCTGCGCCACCCCGCCCCGCACTTAAGGGGTTAAAAAGGCCGGTCGAATTTATAGCCGGGTCTTGGAAGTTGGCGTAAATAGAAAGCTGGCAAATAAAAAGTTTAAATTAATGGGCAAACTTGAAAGCGAAAAACACCAGCCAGCCACTGAAAGACAGCCACTAACCAACCGAACTGAAGCGACCGGTGAAAGGCATAGACATACTTAGGATATGGGTCCCTCTCTGGGGTCCGCATTCGCATTCGTTTATTTCCTCTTTTTTTTTTTTTTTTTTTTTGCATTTGCATGCACATTAGCTGCTTTAGGTTATTTGAGGCACCGTGTAATGAATGAGTATTAAGCGCATATTAAATGGCGCTGACAGATCCAAATAAAAATATAAGTATTCTAATCATGACAAAGCAGTGAATGCAAGTGAGCTGTGGGAAGTGTCTCCCTCAGTTTTAATGCTAGATAGACTTTATTTCTGCAGTAAGATTAAAATTTACAAATATAATGACATGTAAAGATTCGCGTCCATGTCTTCCATTTTTTCTGGACCTGACCCAAAATAGTTGCATTATTAAAATAAGAATCAGTTGCAGTCGGATCCGCAAAGAAATCATTTTTTACCTGTATTTGAAATAACATGAAAAAAAAAGTTGAAATTTTTATCTTTTTACACTAATTGATATAAAATAACACGATTTAAAAAATCGTACTTTTAAGCATATTTAAAAATGTATTTTTTGTATTTATTTTATTCTATTCACAAACTGTAAGTTTCAACTTCGCAATTGAATTTTCCGCCGCAGTGCAGCGAAGCCATTTCAGCATCTATGCGAGCTTCTGCTTCTGCTTTTGCTGTAGTTTTGCAGTAGCTATAGCAACAGCACAGCTAAACTATATAATGATTTAACACGAACTCCAACAAAAATTTTAGTAATGGATTTCGTGCTAAAAACTACAAAATTACTCAACACATACAAAACAAAATAGTCGTTTGCGTTTGCCGGAATACAATTGTTATAATATATTTTATGAGTTGAATTGTTTAAGGAAAATAAATTCTCTAGTTAATTCTAACATACATTTTTAAATATTGTTTATTGAACTTTCATCTTTCCTTTTTACAACAACTATTAATACTATCTTCCTATTTCTATCTTTCTATTTCTAATTGGAAAACATAATCATAGGTCGGAATTAAAAAATATGTATTTATTATTTAGAAATTTTTGAATTAGCTTTATGCTTTCGGCTAAGACAAAGTCAAGTCTGGGTTTCGTACCCGTATCCCTGTTGTTCTAAGCATACATTTGCATAATGCTGAATGCTTTATATCATAGTTGTAAATTATTAAATAATCCTAAATTGCTTATAACTATTATTGACGGGGTGGCAGCATTTTATGTACGCCAATAATTATTATAATGCGCGGCAATTAGCACTGAAAATGATTTAATGGATGTGCGATATTTTGACAATTAAAGATATGCACAAGCTCGCTCAGACACACACGCACACACTCACACACGTGCAGTTGATTTGCTTGACAACGGAATCATAATAAACGGCAAACAATTTGCAACAGGCGGAGTGAGGGGCACCGGCAAGTGCCTCCACTTGTCGCATAACGGAGACAATGACATTTCAATTTAATGCACGTCTACGCGCGAGTGTGTGCGTGTGTGTGAGGGAGGGTGTTTTAATGTGTCTCTAATGATGGCATAATTAGCAGGCGCCAACGGCTACAAGATACTCGTGATAGCTGACTTTGAGGCTCGAGCCGAACGCATTCAGAGGGCGTTGATAATGGCTGAAAGTCAAATTGGTAACGCGCTGCAGGGGGGGCGTGGCAGCAATGTTAATTGAAAGCCCACTTATTGCATTGAGTAACCAATGTGCACGCTCTGAGGCGTGTGTGCCGGCAAGTGCGTGTGTGCGTGTGTGCGTGTATGAAAAGGTGCTTCAATTGACGTTGACAAGGCTGATGGAAGTGTTGCCAGGTTACCGAGCAGCTATAAAGTTTTCTATTTAACGCTTGAGCGACAGTCGCTGTGTGTGTGTGTGCGTGTGCACCTCAGGTTCGAAGCCGTTTTAAGCTCAAACTCAATACGAAAGTTTTGTACTCTTTGTAGGCAGTCTCCGATGTGCCCTGTTGTCCGGGGCAACAGTTTATTAGGCTGTCATTATCGTTTCTTAAGATGGCCTTGCCAGCCAACTGCCAGCCATCATTGTGTGCCTGAGCCGGAGCTAAATGGTCGCCAGGACGACTCGTGCTCGTTGCTGTCATTGCCGCAGCTCACGGGCTCGGCCTCGGCCTCGGCCTTAGACTCAGACTCAACCTCAGAGCGGCCACCGTTGCAGGCAATCCAATTTTGTTGGTCATGCCAAGAAGCTGCTCCCGGCTGCCTTGGTTGCCTCGTCATGCCAATGACCAGCCGGTGTCAAAGGTGACATAAAGACGGCGACGACCAATTTAAAGTGAAACAACCCCAAGCAGGACACTCAACCGAGTGCCCAGACTGAAAGCCAGCACCACGCCCAGGGTCCACAGGTCGACCGAGACGTGTTGATTTGCTTCCGACAGCCGGTTTACATTTTGGGCCCGCTCCCCATCAGACCCCATTGAACCCAATTCTCGTTCCATTTGCAACCCAAGTCCGCCTTATTTTATGTTATTCATTTTTAATTTCTGCCTCTACTTTTCCACACTTTGTGCCCAAAATGCTGTGTGTGTGTGTGTGTGGATTGTGGGCAGGGGCGTGGTGTATCATTTACTATAGTATGTTAATTTCGTATTTTAATGGCAGGCACTACGATATCTCTGCTGACGATTTGTCAGTTCCAACTCATAAGCCAAATTTAATTTTATGCCATTTGTTAGTGATTTTTACACGCTAGATAAAGTCCTTGCTCCGTCCTTTTGGGGTTGCGCGCCATATGTGACCAGAGTTTGAGTGGTGCCATGGGAAATGTATTGCAAGGGAGCCACGGACAAGTATTTAAGATTATGACATTAGTTACTCCGGCCAGGTTGGGCTATCTGCTCGACCAGTTGCTCCCCGGGGGACTTGGCTGTATCTAAGAGCCTTTTGTCAAACTATTTGCAATGAAAAGATTAAGGCATCGAAAATAACTTATTTAAAGCCATATATATATATTATGCTATGTGATGTCTAAACTTCACTTATAAGTATTATTTAAATAATTATTTAGATAAGAACACACAATATCATATAAGGGCTTTATTTAAGCTCAATGGAGATAGTTAAGTTTGCTTGTTCGTTTACAATGTTTGAGCCATGATCAGATAAGTATTGGCTGCAGAGAGCGTATTACAATCGGATGCAGGCCACAGTTGCCTAGCTGTGCTTTCTTGTTAAAGGCTCATTTTGGTAATGAGTCCCAGTTGCACTTGCAACGTATCCAAAACAAACAACCAGCTGGAGGCGCAAACTTTGCAACGGGCAACGGGAACCACAAAACATTTTGTTGGACAGCAAACGGCCGGCAAAGGACAGCAACAACAACGGCAACAACAACGTCGCCCGGTCCCCGTTGTCCATAATATGACAGGTGGCCACGGCCGGGCCTCGGCGCCACGCCCCACCCCGCCCCGCCCCGCCACGCACACCGTGCCGGGCTGGGTTAGCCAGGCCGAGCACAGGGCTCACACCGTTCTAGCAGCCGTGGTCGCGCTTTGTCACAGGAACTGTTAATAATGTGTAGCCCGTGCGCAGGAACAAAATCAGCGTCATTGGCGCACCTACAACATGCGATGTTGCGGTCTGGGACAACTTCGTGCCATATCAGCGCGTCGCGAATAAAATGGACGAAAATAAAAATGCAGCGGCGGCGAGTCCCGGCCCAGGCTGTTCTCTGGACGGCACCGGGCGGTCGGACCGAGGGCTCGGCCATCCGAAAACCGAGCAGCCCCATCATGAGTGACGGCGCCGCTGCGTCAGCGGCATGTAATTTTCACGGGTTTTCGCAAATACGAAAAACGAGCAAATACGTATACGAAAACTCGATGCCAAAAACTAAACAGGAACACAATTCGCCGCCCAGCGGGCCGCACGCAAGATACCCTAACTGAAGGGACAAATAAAAGAGATAAGATATTTTTGTTGGGTTCCGAATTGAAAAATGTTGTTGCATTAAAATAATAAAACATCATTGGATGCAATATATATACAAAATTCACACTTAGTTAAAAAAATTTTAAATTTTAGGCTTTGAAAAATATATATTTTCTTTTATTTTTTTTTTTTGTGTACCTTTACCAAATTATATATAGTCTCTATATGATATATATAAGACATAATATACTGTAAATTGGGCACATAATAAAAATATAATTTAAACATCTACTATGCCGATTTGTAAGATGATATACCTGTTTCAAATAGATTTTTTGCGGGTATCTCCAGTTGAGTTGCGCTCATGACAAACCAATTTAGCCGCGCTGCATATAGCCTGGCCAGAAGGAAAGGGTGCCAGCACCAGGGAGGAGGAGGGCAACTTTTGCGTAAAACAAAAGCTCCGCGCTCTGCGTATGACAAGCAATAGAAATGGCAATGCGGGGGTGCCGGAGGGGTGCTCTGGAGGGCGGCTCGGGCGGTGTGTGTGCGTGCTGTAGCGTGGCTTCTCGGCGCCTACGATGGCGCAACTAAAATTATGCAATGCCACGCCCCCTCCCTACGCTCCGCCCACTCAGAGGCGCGCTTTGTGTGCTTCATAGCGTGCAATTTCTGCCCGCCTTGCTGTGAGTGTCATTTAATGAGCGCGATGCTGCAGCCCTCCGCAGGCGGGAGGGGGTGTGGCAGGCGGCTGTAGTTCGAGCCCGGCCATGGAGCTGGGCAAAACAACAACTCTTTACAATTTTCATAGGCATTCCATGCATTTTGGTCAGTTTGATGTGGGTTCGTTTTGGGTGTCGTTACGTTTCCAACATGCGATTTACACGCGCAGCTCCGAAACAAAACAAGAAAAGAACAAAACAAAAGGGGGAAAAAATCGCTCGCTATCAACGTCAACAAATACCCCAAAAACACACACAGAGCACACCCCCGCACCGCGACTCCAACCAATTTTTTGGCAAAATTCGCGCTAACGCAAACACCAACAGCGTCGAGCGAACCCTGCCTGCGATGGCCGATGGACCCCTGGAGCCGTGGAGCCGTGGAGCCCTGGACCATGGCCAAGGCCCATTGTCGTCGCTAACAATAATGAGTTCGTAATTTGATGTCGCTGCAGAAAATTGTTGAATTTGGCCAAGTGTGTGCGTGAGCACAACACATGACAGCGCTGCAAAATGTTGCTGCACGAGGGTGGTGGCTGAGTGGGGAGGTTGGGGCTCGGGGCTCGACTGGTTTGTTTGCAACGTCGCGTTTTCAAATAGCTCGCGATAGAGCGCCATGTAGCCAGAGCCACGCTTTCTATAGAAAAGAACGCATATGTGATTTATCAATGTCCGGACGCCGTCATCCATCCATCCAGCTAACAACAGGCATCAGAGATCCCCGCCGACCACCCCGCCGCCGACCTGCTCATCATTTATTGCCTGCATTCGTCTTTACTACAATGTGTCAGCGGCATATGTTTCACTTTTGCCCAAAACTATTTGGCCATAGCAGGTTATGTCGATGCGGCTAAAGCGATGCTTCAGTTTATAACTGAATTAAACCCGCACATATTTAGCTTTAATACTGGTATAAATTAAATCAAATCAAATCTACATCTACATCTACATCTACATTTACATCTACATCTACATCTACATCTACATCTACATCTACATCTACATCTACATCTACATCTACATCTACATCTACATCTACATCTACATCTACATCTACATCTACATCTACATCTACATCTACATCTACATCTACATCTACATCTACATCTACATCTACATCTACATCTACATCTACATCTACATCTATATCTATATCTATATCTATATCTATATCTATATCTATATCTATATCTATATCTATATCTATATCTATATCTATATCTATATCTATATCTATATCTATATCTATATCTATATCTATATCTATATCTATATCTATATCTATATCTATATCTATATCTATATCTATATCTATATCTATATCTATATCTATATCTATATCTATATCTATATCTATATCTATATCTATATCTATATCTATATCTATATCTATATCTATATCTATATCTATATCTATATCTATATCTATATCTATATCTATATCTATATCTATATCTATATCTATATCTATATCTATATCTATATCTATATCTATATCTATATCTATATCTATATCTATATCTATATCTATATCTATATCTATATCTATATCTATATCTATATCTATATCTATATCTATATCTATATCTATATCTATATCTATATCTATATCTATATCTATATCTATATCTATATCTATATCTATATCTATATCTATATCTATATCTATATCTATATCTATATCTATATCTATATCTATATCTATATCTATATCTATATCTATATCTATATCTATATCTATATCTATATCTATATCTATATCTATATCTATATCTATATCTATATCTATATCTATATCTATATCTATATCTATATCTATATCTATATCTATATCTATATCTATATCTATATCTATATCTATATCTATATCTATATCTATATCTATATCTATATCTATATCTATATCTATATCTATATCTATATCTATATCTATATCTATATCTATATCTATATCTATATCTATAAGATATAATAATAATTCAGAATGTTAATTTCCTTAAGGAAACCCAACTTCAGTTCCTTCATCTAGGGTTGGAGTGGCTCATCACAATATCTATTTCGGAGATAAACGATCTGATTGTATTTCATTTTACGTTCATCCTGCGAAACATTGTGGTCATTTCTGTCCTCCTGCTGAGCTGGCACATAAAGTTTTTTAGCCAACATGTAAATGTGACAAAGGTAGCCGAAACAGGAGTGACAAAGCTCAAAAGAAAAATGGCCACAATCTTGGACACTGAAGGAAAATTAATGACTGCTGTCGTTCCCCAGATTTGATTAAAAATTTACAGCGGAGGCGAGCGCCCAGCATGTCACGCCGTCTTCAGCTTGACTTGACACATTCTGTGTCAGCTTGTCGTCCGGGGTTCAGTTCGGTTTAGTGGGAAAAGTGTCCATTGACGGACTTTAAGAGAATTATCCATATTTATCTCTGACCACGCTGCCCTTTCGAAAAGCCTTTTCGTCTTCACTGCGTCACGTCTTTTCGCCTTGCTTTAATTGTCAAGTTATGCCCAGGTTAAAGAATAAATTTAAGACCTGCTAAAAATTGGTTTATTCTCGAATGCAAACATCGGGATGAACTTCTTCAAGGACATCGGTTTACGTTGTGTAAAAAATCGGACAAAAGCAAACATTTATTTTTAAGAAACTTTTCTCTATATTCTATATTCTATTCTTATAATTTTATATATATATTTTTATATTTATATATTTTAGATAAGCTTTGTCTGCCCAACCCGCTGCTTACTTTTGAATTCTACAAATTTGTTGTACAACTTGTATTAAATAAATTACTGAACTGGTGTTTTGAGTTTAGAATAAATCTTTACGCTGTTATTTATTGATTCCCACCTCAAGCATGCATCATGAGACAAAATACATAACCGTATATTCTGTTCTATTCTTCTTCCATTTGAAGTAAAAGCAAATCAATTATTATTACTACTTAAGCTATAGGATAAAGACATAAATTGTTAACGTAACTTTTTTTTAGTTCGGAATTTTTAAATAGGATTCGAGCCCGGATCCTCGTTGCTCGGTTACCCAAATGCCTGAGCACTTAGACACCTCAACTACTGAGGACTGCAGCAAATTTCAATTTAAGGATATTCTCTCTAATACTTTACCCCAGCCCAAACCGCTTTAAACGTCGAGATAATCAGCATTCTACCTATTCCCCGTACAGCTGTGCCTGGGGGGACAGACGTGGGCGGTGGGGAAATCACCCAAATCAAACTCAACTTAACTAAACACGCTTTAAATGGGTATTATCTGCTGGCCAGCACATTTAATTTCAATAAGCCAAGGCGGACAGCGCCGGAGCTGGAGCCGGGACTGGGACTGGGACCGGGACTGGGGTCGCATGCCGAACCGGGGCCATTGCATTGGTCAACTGCTGGGGGCCACCTGTGACCAATTTCGATTATGAGACTTGGCAACTTTTTGTCGTCGTTGGTCGCCTCAAGACAACCCCAAAGGCGTTGTTAATTTTTGTGCCTCATAAAACTCAACCACCCGGTCGTGGCGCCCTCCTCCGCCGGGTTCACTTTGGGGGTGGCGGGCAGCTAATCAGCTTCCGCATTATTATAGCGAGCTGCTTGTCCGGCCGGCGGGCGTGTAACGGAAATCGCAAGTAGCTTAGCCTAATATGCTTTGTGTTTTGCTGTTTATTTATTTACGCTACTTTCGCTTTCTTGTTTTCTTTATTTCCCCTTCCCCTCCATTTTCGCTTTGTTTCGCCTCCTTTTTTTCCGACCTTTTTTAATGGGCGTTTTCCGAAGGCGGCGACGATTGTTGGGTCATTTGTTTTACTTGGCCTCAAATAAATCCAAATATATAATTCATGGCGCTGAGTTTACTTTGAGGATTTACTTGCGGAAACGCAGCCCAAGCCCGAACCTAGGGCTGATTGACCAGTTGAGCGAGTGAATTATATGTACGCAGGCATGTCGAGAGATTTACGCACTACACTAATGTGATAAATATGTTTTTGCACCAAGTATATAAATAAAAACAAGTTAGAACTGGCCAGGCGGGTGTAACCGACTGCGTAATATTAGCAATCTGTCGGAGAGAGATATATACATTAAATCGATTTGCCACGCTCTCTCTTAACACATTATCTGATGCGGGTATTCATGAGTATGTATTCAAAATTTCAACTCTCTAGCTTCCATAGCGAAGAAAACAATTAGATTCAAGCGGACAGCCAAAAAATATGATATATTAAATAGAAGGTTATAAGGATATTAATAGTAGGCAAGATGTTATTCAAAATTTTCTTTTTTAACTTAATTTGTTAATTTTAAATTTTAAAAATATATAGCAAAGAGAGTGCAACATTAATGCTTGGATCTGGGTTTCGATTCCAAATCCTTGAGAGTTCGTATTGCATTGCATTGTATAAATGAGAAGCCATATTTCGCTTCTGTATTTTACAGATGTGTGCAATAACTCATTTATATATATATATATTGTTATTCTAACGTGTGCGAAGGAGTCGTGAATAATCCCGTAGATTGGTGGAATAATTAATTTCTGTGCGTTTGCTGCGCCGATTTGTGCGTGGCCTGTTGACCGCTCTTGAGTTATGTATCCCGTTAACACTTTGGCATATCAAGAAGCTGCTGGCGGGGAGGTAGAAGGAGGGGGAGGGTGGGGCTCAATTGCCAATCACTGGCGCCAATCGCGACAGCAATTGAAGAAATTAATCAAAGCGCCAAAGTCGGGCGAGCGAAATGATTTATGTGCGAGCAAATAACTTGGACATAAAGGTAACAAATACTTTGATAATCATAAATCACAACACGACCCAGGCTGGGGCACACATGTAGTGTGGGGGGGGGGGCATTAGGTGGAGGAAGCTGACTTGGCTTAGGCGCTGGAACTTTCAAACCGCACACTGGACCGTAAGAAAGATAAATGATATTAAATATGGTGGCTGGAGATCCACGCCGGGAGCCAACGGCGGAGCCAAGCCGGGACCCGAACTCCAAGGTCCAAGTAGTTGTTGCCATAATGTGCGAAACATTTCATTTCATTGCGATGCGCTGTTCACCCAGTGGCCAAACAAATTGCCTATTGAATGATTAAAAGGCCAGACCGAGCTCCAGCCGAAGAAGTCCAAGGCGACCGAGTCCCGCTGGAGTGGCAACGCCTTCCATTTCGTGTTCGCGTGCGTCCACCATAAATCATCGAGCCCGGGGCGCGCCGTGCTCGGGGCTGACTCGGCAACATATGAATTAGAAATTGTTACAAGTTGCGGAGGGGTTCGTCTCGGCAACGGATGCGGACTTGGCTTTGGATGCGACTGCGGATGCGACTGCGGATGCGGATGCGGATGCCGATGCCGATGCCGGTGCGGGTGTTGGAGCGTGCTGTCAACGCCGCTGTCGCAGTCAGCACGTGTTGACGTGCATGAAATTCTTACGGTAAAGGATTTCATTACATTTCGTTTCGTTTCGTTTCATTTGCCCTTTGCCGCACGGCCGAGTCGCCGAGTCCGAATCTATAGCCAAGTTCTGTGCCCATTCCCATTGGCAACCCGTCAGTCGGCGCATTGCATCACGTACAATTTGGCCTAAACGCCGCAGGCATTTGCCTATAATTCTCACAGCCACTTTGCTGTTGGAAGTCCTTCAACGGCTTGGCCCCTTCTCTATTTGTTTTTAATTTTTCGCTCGCAGTGTTTATTAGTCTGCGTTTGGCGGCTGCTTCTTTTAGCCATAAATCCTGCAACGTGTCTTGCATTCAATTTCTTGCTTCCCTTTCGGTTTTGACTATATTTCAGCATTTGTTGTTGTTGTTGTTGTTGTTGTTGTCCTTGTTGGTTTCTCCTGTCAAGTCCATGAGATTCCTCGACTTTGAATGCCCGCAGTTCTGTCTTCAACTCGCTCTGCCTTTGGCCGTCCTTTGCTTAACAACGAGTGCTCCCTTGAATGCCTTAACTCATACCCTTTCACGGAGGGTCTAATCATTTTCACGAGCTGTGAAACATATCCCATAAAGGATAAATATATCGGGGCAGTATCAATAGCCTGAAATGTTGTATGGCTATTTATACATATATAACATATGCAAGGGTATTCAATCTTCGGTATCTCAATTATTCTTTCTTTTCTTCATTTCAACTGCATTTTCTGGTCTCGTACATTTTTAATTTGCAATTTTTCTTTTTATTTTTTAGCTCAATTCTGTACAATAAAGCTTTAAGCTTTAGATGAATGCTTAAATCTTAAAAATATATATATTTTATATATAATATAAAATATAAAAGCAAAGTATAGTTTAATTTAAATAATTTATTTGATTTCAATTTATATAGAAATGCTTTAAGGCTTGTATTAATTAAGTCTGCTTGACGCTGCTGGGTGTCTTCAGGCGCCCTTTGCGGAAATGGATTCAGATATCTTAACAGAGAATAAAAGCAATTGAACCTATTTAAACGTGATGTTATAAAGTTCCGCAGGTGGACAGACTATGGGAAAAACTACAAATATTAATTTCCAATCTTCAAGAGAAAACCGCAACTATTGTTAAAGTATGGCCTTTCGATACTTACTCTAATAAACGATGCTAGATAACAGTAACGACAGATCGGAATGCAATTAAGCCAACTATATGCATTTATTAATATTTGCTTTTCTTTTTTAAATAGTTTCTCGTTTACCTCACGCATATCAACTGTATTTATGATTTTCATAGCACTGCTTACACCTGAGTTCAGGTAAGCCCCAGTTGAAGATAGTTTGAAGAAAGGGCTAACCAATCCAAGGGTTGCCAAGTCAGCTGACAGCCCGGCGAGCATAAAATTTAATTTTGTTTGCGATTTATGCCACTGCGATCAATTTCGGGGCCTAGAACCTGCGGCCCAAAACCCAAACACGGAAATGAGCTTGAAAATGAAAATATCGGAGAGACAACCGCGGCGACATTTTAAAACGTGACGTTCTGACTTTGCCCTTTGCCCTTTGCCCTTTGCGGGCTCTTGACGGTCTCCGCTCCCCACCGCCCCACGCCCCCAAAAGGCTTTTGACTGGAGCGCCTGCAGCTATGTACAATATTTGGTGCGCATTTCTCCTACTTATTTGGCTTTCACTTTGGCCGGAAGCAGCCGGCAAGCTGGAGGTGCTCACGGCACTCGCCGCTGTGATACCCTCTAACTTAAGGTAGGGCGACCGTTGCGGCGGCATTTATTCGGCTCCACAGAGAACGCTTGAATACAGGGTATCTGTGAGTACTGTTACGCAACCGTTCGCTTATTGCTGTTTGGCTTTTCCTCGTTTTTTCTTTTAGCGTTTTTACCGCCAACACAAGATTTAATTAAACCAAAGACTTGATTTATGAACGAAAGGATTCGATGTCCGCACTGGCTTCAGCTGCAGATCGGGGGGTTGACTGCAGCAGTTGAAAAATGCCGAGCAAATGGGGCGCACGGCTTACGGCGCTGAAAACTGTGGCAAAAGCAGATGCAGAAACAGAAGCAGCAGCAGCGGCAGCGCTTAGTGTTCATTGTTGTTGTAATAATGATTTGGCTCGCAGCCGCCAGAGAATACAAGAGCAGAGGGAAGGCAGGGAGGGGAGGGGAAGCTCGCCCGGCGGAGCACATAGAACAACAGCTGAACGGGCCGTTAAGAGCGTTCCCAGCATAATACACATAAAGAATTGTTTTGCGGAGCTTGAACTCCAACTCCAACTTGAATTCCACTCCTGCCACCCGCCCGCTCAGCCTTGTGCTTGTCCACGTTGTCGCTGGCAACATTTCCTATTGTTTTAACCCTTTTTTCTTCTATATACGTATATCTCTATATATATATATATATATATATATTTATGCTGCTGCTGCTGTTCGTGCGACAGGCGTGGGGCAAGGGGCGGCGGCATTTGTGGCATAGCATGGCATCGATTTAAAAAATTGAATTGAATTTGTAGTTAAGAAATTGCGGATGGACTTTAAACAACCTAACTCCAGACCTTAACCCGCAAAAATGAAACAAGTAGAAAAAAAGCGATGAAAATACCCTACAAAGTACGTCTTCTCAGCTGAGCCAAATGCTTCACAGATTAAAAAGACTGTCTTGAATAAATATATAGTATATATAGTCAATATCTTGATTCAATATACCATGCAGGTGTATCATAATAATAATCGACCAATATATTAAAATCGAGTTAGTTGGCAGAATTGGGTGGATATAGCTAAATTATCACACAGAATTTATAGTATTAAAGTGCTTTAAAATTTAATACTTTTACAATTATGATTATTGCTTTTAAATTTAACTTTAGCAAATAATCGACATGCCTCACATAAAATACACTTGAAATATATTGAACTCGCATAAATAAAAGTATTGACAGCCAATAATAAATTTAAAAAAGTCTTGAAAAAGACTATGTTGAAGTTGTGTTCGGTACAGGATATCTGCCGGTCGAGGACTCCCGAGCCGAGGGCAGCCTGGCTCGTTAGTTCTTGGCTGATTGCTGTCATGCGAATTATTTTAATAATCTGCGCTGTGATATTTGCGAACAAAGGGTCAACTGCTCGACTGTTTCGTTGCTGCATCTTTGATTTGCCGCTTGTGGATTTTATTATTAAGATTTGACGGCAGTCCTTTATCGGCCTGTTGTCCTGGCAACGTTCAGTTTATTTATCGCACTGCGCTGGACGGTATATACGTTATTCGGGCTCGATTTTTCCATGGTTGAGTGCCACAAAATTGGAATACGAATATACTAATTGGGTTAGAGAGCTAGTGCGCTCTATCGAATGCCTACAGTTGACCGCAAAAATGAATGCAGCCCAGGTCAGCTCACTGCCAGCAACAACAACTCGGACAACAACAACAACTACAACAAGGTCTAAAAATTTTCGTAAAGTTTGCTATTTCAACCACTGGCGGCGACGTCGGCAGCGCCAGTAAAAAGTTTATAAGTATTCACCCGGACAGCAGCTACGGCCGTAGCCAACTTGTAGTCCGGCAGCCCGCTCCGCCGGCTCGTCTCAGCGCTTATTGTTTACCACAACCTCAGTTTTTGCTAATTTTGAGTATTGCCATCGTAAATCTTTTCATTAAGAAAACTTTGCATAAGTTTTTGCCGCCTTTTGTTGTTGTTGTTGTTGGCTCCGTCAGAGCGGGCCCCCCCCCGCACACCCGCACTTCCACCCACATCCCCTTTGCTGGCCAATTCTTTTTTGCCCAGGCCTTTTCGTCGGCGTGTTTTCGTTATTAGTCTGATTAATTTGGCTCTTTTCATAAATTGCCAACAGCATCGTAGCCGCAGTTTGCCTAACCCCCCCCCCCCCTCCCCCCAACCGGCCAGCAGCCACCCCAGGCGGAGATAAGTCCGCAGCTACCCAGCTACATTACAAAATAAGTAAGAACATTACGGTCGGGTGTAGCCGACTGCGCAATACTCGTTCACAGTACTAAATGGTCGAAAATTATCTTAATTATTTTTTTATTTCCAAAAATTTGTAAATTTAGATTTTTAGAGAAAAATTTTGTGACTCTACTTGCAAACAATTTTTATTGTGATCTTAAGAGAAACACATCAGCAATAAATAGGGAAATAATTTTGATTATTTATTCATGACAAATACATTCAATATAAACAGCAAAAAAAGGGGACATTGTGCAAACCCAATATACTCTATTCACTGCGGGAACGAGTGTGACAAGTGAAGAAGTCGGCTTTTTTGCAGCACAACGAAACTTCAACACACTTGCAAATTAACTACGGCTGCTTTCACGACTACGCTTTGTCCGTTGCGGGCCGTAATTTATATACAAGAGCATATTTTGGGCACTTGACAAGCTGCGCCGCTCAGCAATGTTGCCCCTTGTGGCAAGTGTATGCAGGAGGCAGCGAACCGTTTTCGACTTGCCGCTTGTTGTTGTTGTTGCGTGAAGAGGCAAACTCTTCAGAGAACCACATCATACATTATCCTAATAAAGGATAATTCATTAGTATTTGAACTTTTTGGCATTTTTTGAAGTCTTCTGGCTGACGGGGCCAAGCGCCATTTTAATTGCTGGCGCTCTCGACTCTCCGGCTCAAGTGCCTTCCTCTTCGCCCCACCATCATCATCATCATCATCATCGTCATCATCATCATCGTCGCCTTCGCCATCATCTTCTTCTTCTTGAAGCATTTGATTACGCTGATTTGTGCAGCTCGCTTGATTTTCTCCCGATTGTTCTTGTTGTTGCTGCTTTTAATTTTTGCTTTTGTTGGTTTCTTGTTGCTCTCGTTGTTCTTGTTGTTGTTGCTGGCTGCCTTTTGCTTCTATTAAAAATTCCGCAGTGTTTCAATTTTCTGCAGCCTGGATATTTCACGAATGTTTATTAATAAAAATTTCATAAAATCAATAAAAAACGGCGGCTGTAACATGCCGAGAGCGGAAGGGGGGGGGTGGTGGGGGGCAGGGGGAGGTGGCTAAAGCACTAAAGCTACTTTGATGAGAATGCGCAATTTGGCGCAAATAACTTTAAGCTGCTTTGGCCTTATGGTCGCCGCTCAATCTCGTAGTTTCATTAGTGTGGCAACCACGGGCACCACGCACCCCCAACCCCCCTCCCCCACCACCATGGCGCTCTGAAAAATGGCGTCGCCGGCGCACTTAAGCCAAAAGGTAAAGTGGAAGAGTGTAAAGACAGCGCACAAAGTGTGTGTGGTATCTTACTCTAAGCTGTCAGCTGAGGCCCCCCCACCCCGCACCACCGGCACCAGCAGCACCACCAGCACCACCCGTCACTCATTATGCGCTGCGGCATGCGCTGGCTTAGCCTGACATATATTAGTATGGATTTTTAATGGATTTAACGTTAAACTAATGTCGCAGCGTTGCCAGCACAGACTTCTTCTGTGTGGCCAGCGGGGGGGGGGATGGAGCTGGGGGCTGCCTAGCGACTGCTGGCAAAACTAACGCTCGCCTGTGGACCGACATATTGTCGGCGGTTAGCGACTTGAAGGGCGATTCGTTTCAACTTGGAAAACTATTAATTTTACAGCCGGCAAACTCGATGCTGGCTGTCTGGCGGGCCGGGCGCGAGGGGCGACCGAATAGTTGGGCTAAGACGCTAACGCTTTTTTACGTTTGAGCAGGCAACATGTTGAAACGCGTTAGTTTGTGACATTCCGTTGCGAACAGAACATAATGCTGCAGGAGAATATTCATACACTTTTGCTAAATATTTTGAAATTAAATTAATTTAAATTTATGTTTATTTAAATTCTGTTATTTCATCTGAACGCTGCAGCGCGTTAAGACCAATGATACTTCCTGGTTTCCAGGAGCTGATTCCAGTGCCAATCGCCAGCCTCAAACCCAATTCCAGTGCGCTCAGCCAACCCAGCCCGGCGCTCCGAAGCTATTGCCTGCTCGCTCGCACACACGCGCAGTCAGGCATATGCCGAACATTTTCTTGAATAAATGTTGCGGTTAACCACAACTTATAATTGGTCGAAATGCCTTACGCTCAAATAGAGATGAGGCGTTTCCCAGTGCGTGTGCGTGTGCGTGTGTGTGTGTGCGACTTACCCTTAAAGCAGCAGCCGTTGCATGTGTGCATGTGTGCGTGAATTAATGGCGATATTTTGAACAATCAGTTATTAGTTCTTAGGGAAATGTTTGCGTGAATTCTATGCGCAAATGAAAATTGCGAAAAAATCTATATGAAATTTGAAGCAGCGGAAAGCTTTCGAGCTGGCGCCATCTGTTGACTTTGCGCGGCAACAGTGCTGAAAAAAACCAGCCGGCAAGCGAGGAAGTAAGAAAAAAAATCGCGCCAAGCTGCGCAAAGTTGCCGCCTTGGCCAACGTCTTGGACTTGGAGCGCCAAGACGCCAAACGGGTCGCGACCCTGGGTGAAAGGGGGTGAATGTCTAAGTTAAAGGCTCTGCGCAGACGCATGCCACACACACACGCACACACACACGCACACACATACACATACACTCAAGTGGGCAACCCTCAAGTATTTCGCAAGTGTTTTTTTTAGCGCTTTTCTGGAGCTAAGAAAAGTTAAGGAAACTTTGTAAGCTTTTCGATGCGGCTGCTTATGAAAATTGTTGGGTGTAATCTTTTTTTTTTTTTTTTTTTTGCATGCTTTTTTATTTGCGCGCAAGCGGAGCCGCTAGATGGCGCCAGGCATGCAGTGAGCGCATCGAAAAGTGCAACGAGCCACAAATGTTTGCTAATAAATAAACATGCGTAATGAAAACTAATGAATAATGTAATCATTTTCCATTTTCTAATTTTGATATTTTAATTAAAATGATTTGCAACTCGTAAAAACCGCAAAACGATTTCAAATCATTCTGCCCGGGTCCCCAAAATGTATTCAAATCATATCATATGTGTACACGTATATACGCACACACACACACACACACACACACACACACACACACACACACACTCGTGCATTGTTGGTGCCATTTTGTTTTAAAATGATCGCATTTATTTTGCAATTGCCAAAAATCAAAATCATTTTTGCTGCCATAGTCGCGGCTGCAGCTGCCAAAAACATGGCCAGCAACAATATTTGCTATGTGCCGTATTTGTCTGCGTGCGTGCATGTGTGCGTGTGTGTGTGTGTGTGTGTATGGGTTAACCTTTTGTGTGGTAAGCGAAACGAGTTTCGCTTTTTGTGCGTTTGGCTGGAGTGGTCAGCGCTTTGAATGTTTAACTGTTTGAATGCTTTTGGCCGAAAATAATAGAAATATGCTTAATATAATGAATATAATAATAATGCATGCAGCGCATTTTATTAAATATGAAATATGATTTTCGGCGCCAATTGAAAATAATATATGCAAAAACTCGATGTACGCACTCCATGTATTAAACATAATTAATTTTCACAGCTCCCGGCTATCAGATACGCTGTATGCCCAGGCCTGAGACCTATACGCTTTTATTGTCATTTTTGTGGCTCGAAATCAACAATATATTATAACAGCTATTTGCATGCATATTTACAATATAGGGATGTACAAATATAGGGCATCTATATACTTAATTTTTTAATTTCTTTAATTAAATTCAACCAAACTTTAACAACAGCAGGGACGACTCTGAGGTGGGGAAAAAGTGATATTAGCTAACCAGAAGATCTTAATCCTAACTATGTTGAAGTGGTCAAGTGGTCTGAAGAGACTAAGGCATGGAACATCTTCAGCCAAGCACTTTTGTCTTATTTAAATTTGCCATTAAGTGCCAATAAGAACTTTTTTTTTATCTAATATTAATATATGATCTATAATAGTAATATAATTATAAGAAATCCAATTTATTTCTAGACTGCTCCCAAGATAGATACCAAAACAGAAAGCATAATTTCAATTGAAGTTTCAAACAAGTTTGTGTATTTCACTAATTTAAATGGATATTTCATATATAAGTAGTTGTCGGGCTGTCTTTATCGTAGTTTCTTCTATCGCTCGCTCTCATATTTTTCCCTAATTGTCTGTCTCCGTTTTTTATTTTCGCCAAACAAACATGCAGCTGTGCAAATTCAATCAATTTAGTAGCAAATTGCATAATTCGGCTTCAATATAAATTTTAGTCCATTGCGCCTAACTAAAATGTTGCCAAAGTGTCGCCTACATGTGTGTGTGTGTGTGTGTGTGTGTTTCTGTGTACTCATCTGCACGATTTTGTGCATGTAGTCGTGCAGTAAAATTAATTAGATTCGAGGGAGTAATTCCAGCGACAACCGCACGAATTAATTGATTCAAATCAATATTCGGCATTTTGGGCAATGCTCGAAAAACTAACCAAAAACCGAACCAGCAGCCCTCCAAATAAGGTGACACCCAGCACACACCACACCACACCACACCACACAACAGCCTGCACTCATTGCCCAACACGCATCCACATCATGAACATCACCAGCAGCCTCAGTGGTGGCCACACTAACAAACCATATTGAAAACGTGCTCCAATCGTTGAGAGTTGAGTTTGATTTGTCTGCCAGTGCTGCCCGCTCTCCACTCGTCGTTCGCCACACCCCGAACCTATCTGTCTTGCCCAAAAATTGCAATGCCAACATGGGACACAAATGTGGCCGATGATTGCTTGTCGACTGGCCGAGGGGCCTGTGTCACCGGAGGGGGCTCAGATAAACGGGAGTTTGTGCAGTTCAAATGCATTTCAATTAGTTGATAAAGGCATTGTAAGTAATCTTAATAGGTATTCTCAGCTCTTGGCCCAATGCAGTTTGGGAATATTTTGATGTTTTAACCACTGTAAAATAAATGTGACAAGGCTTAGGGCTTTGAGTCCGGTATAATAATATTTTTAAATATTTTTTAATAAGCTCTTCAGACTAATATAAAGCTTTTCTTGTGTTCTTTATGTAAAGCTGGTTAGTGGTTAAGATAAAGGGATTTGAATTTTGTCATAAAACTATTGAATAGCAAATTGAAAGTATAAAAAACTTTTGAAATAATGCAAATTAAAAAACAACAAAGAATGTTGCAGTCGGGTGTAACAAACAGCGCAATACTCGTTCTTAGTATAAAAATAATAATAACATATAGTTACGGTAACAAAAAATTAACAATACTTATTTGCAATTAATCATATATCTTAAATGCATATTTAATATTACCAATTTGTACATGTCTATAAAAATGTGGGCTTTAAAACTGAGAGAGATATATAGATTTTCGCTTCAAGACGGACATAGCATAAACCCAATATACTCCGTTCACTCATTGAAAGGGTTTAAAAATAAAAAATGAGTATACCCAAAAACCACAAAAATAATCGAAATAGTGCGGATTATTTTCTATAAGTTGAACTTTGCTAAATGTAAAAACTTATAATTTGCTAATAGCTGGCGTGCCTTCGTAAATCGTGGTGTTTTCCTTTCAGCATGACAATTGACGGGTATTTAATGTTGATTCGGAATGGAAAGGCACGAAGTCAACAATAGGCCGCCTTTTATTGTGCGTGGGTTAAATTTTTGCAAATATCTTTCTGATGGAATTCGAACATTCGATTTACACAATGACAAAAGCTCAACAACAAGCAGCAGCTGCAAATAATGCAGAGAGAATTGGGACTTTGAGCTCATTTATCCTTTGGCCAACGGTGAACCGTAAACCATGCGAACTGCGACCCCCGACCTGCGATTGCCATTGCCACGGAGAGGCCGTCAAAGCGCGAATGCCAAAAATGCAACGCCAGCTAAACGGAAATGTAGAAAAACAATGAAAACCGCAGCAAAGAATGTTTTCATACCTTTTGCCCAGCACAATGGTGTGCGTGCGTGTGTGCGTGTGTGTGTGTGTGAGAGCGCCTGCATGTGTATGTGGCGAGGTGCAAATATGTAGCAGCCGTTAAATATTTGCGCGTCGAGAGTAACGGCAACAGATTTCCAAATGCAGGGCCGAGAGAGCCCCGCCGCATAATTTGCGCCGACCAAAATCACTGCAATATTTTGTTGGCCATTCGCCTGCATCGGCGTCCGTTCGCGAGCCGTTCGGAAGTTTTCTTTTCATTTGCATTGTTGTTAATGCCGCTGCTGCTGCTGTTCGTTGTTTGTTGTTGTTGCCGTTTGTGGTTGTGGGCTTACAGGTATTCTGTTATTTTTTTTTTTTTTTTGTGCTGTTTTAATTTTGTGCTCCGCTTGCCGTTTGACCGTTTGTCAGTAAGCCACTTCGACAGCGTCAAGGAAAAGGCTTAAAATCACAGGGGGTGCATAAACAAGTTAAATATATTAGCGCATAATTAAAAAGTTTGTTTTGCCGCCTTTGAAGAGGAGCGGAATTCGCTGTAGGTGTTGCTAATTAAGCCGGCGACGGACTCCTTCCGGCAAGAAACGCACGGGGCACACGGGAGCTAACATGTGAGTGGCTTTAATTGGTATCATAATAAAATTTACACACGCACACACACATGCTCAGCACTTACATAATTGAAACACAAAGTTTCGGCAAATGAAGCGACTCAAAAAGATGATTGGCCTTATGTTAGCGAGCTGAGCATTTGAGGGTCGTTCAAACAAATTCTCAACGGCCCCATTTGTACATGTCCCGGGTGTTTTCTCCTTCAAGACATTTCCCGAGCATTCTGCTGATTAACACACTCACGCCGTTTAACATATTCGTCTCCTTCATTGCATTAATTAAATCGTACAAATTGTTAAATTTCATTCGTCTTTAGGCTATGCTAATTATTGCTAATTATTACCTTAATTAGGGCAGAAGAAAGAAGCTTCATGATTTGGAATAAATGTTTGATTTTTTTACATTTTAATTTTTGCAAACTTACTCATTTCTAAATACAGGGTATAAAGCACGCAGAAGAAGCTTTGCTGGATTCGTTATAATTCTCAACTAGTTCAATCTTCGAAAGGGTGATCAGACTGCTAATGATAGAATCAGGAGGTGCTTGATATATAGCTATACGAACAACCTGCTCACTTGGATTATTTTTGCTATATTACGTCATCTCTACTTATAGCAGGGTATTCAAGTACCCACTCAGTCCAGGCCCTCAGTCAGTCACCCAATCAGTCAATGCGGTTGCCAAGGGACTCTTTGTTGCTCACATGAAAAGTGTTAATGTGCGAGGCACGTTAAAGGGTGAGAGAGAGAGAGGGAGAGATAGACAGAGCGAGAAGGAATATGCATTACTCTCAGCTTGTATGTGAAAAATGCTTGCCTGGGGATTCGCAGACAGCATCTCAAGTGGTTTCCTAGTCTCCTTGCAGCTTAGCTACTCTTAAGTATTTCCAGAGCATGCATGCGTGTGTGTGTGTGTGTGTGTGTGTGTGTCTCGGTGTGTTTGTTTGAAATTTTATCAAACGACGCAAGTAATGGGTAAAATTTTTAATTATTCACCTCTCACACACACACACGCACACGCACACACCCACACCCACTAATAGCAATCGGGGGAGTCGGCAATGTTGCCGCTGCATTCTTTAGGGCGCCGCCTGACTGCTAATTTGCTATGCAAAACATCTTCAGTATTCTTATAAGTAGGCACAAATGAAATAATTAAAAGTTGCACCAGACAAAAATAAAGTGAATACTTAAGTCTGGCCCATGGATTGGGAGTATGGCGCATGGCGGGAAAGTGCCGAGTATCGAATTTTCATTCAGCGCCCTTACTGACCGGCAGCTAACTAACCTTTTGCGGTTATAGCTTTATTCTTGAAACCGTTTTGGCTCCATTTCCACTCAGCTGTTAAGCTACACTTCCATCCCTCCGTCCGTTTGCGACCCTCTCGCGCTTCTTGCGCTCTGCCTTTTTGTGCACCGGGGCGGGGCAGGAGTTGGAGATGAACGAGAAATCGTATCCCATATGCCATTGTCTGGTGCTGGTCCTGGCCAGGAGACTGGCTGTTGTCTGCTGGTTTGCAGCTTAATTGGATGCCACAATGTGAAATAAATTGAGCGGAAAATTACGTAGCCCGCCAATCTAAACCGCAGCTAGACGCTGCTCGCCGTCCCCGATATAATTTTACCTTTGCCAATTGTCCCGATTGTGTCGTAAAAAGTGGCAAGCAATTTGTATTGCATACCTTTGATTTTGTAAGGGTATTCCATGATTCCAACTCGGCTGCCACAAAACCACGACTGAAAAAAATGACTTCTTGATTCTATTCAGACTCGTCAGTTCTGATTAAAACAAAAGAGAAAAAAAAACCTTTGTCGCGTTTTTGTTTGCTTCTGTTTTTTAAAACATAGCAGTTCATATACTTACATCTTATTTTCAATTCGCCTGAAGCCCTTTGGTTTATTGAACTAACGCTGAAAGCTTCAAATTGCAATCCCCAATCCACAAATATCATCGTTGCTTTAAATTTTAATAATGATTTTTATTAATGTATTTGTTTAATTAAATTGTCGTGATCTCTTTGCTTTTATTTTAATTTTTGTTTTTGGTATTGGTTTAAAATTTGTTGTTTGAAATCAAATTTTGCATTACATATATTTCAATTTATTACATAGAAATGTTACTGCACAAAAATCGTTATATATATTAATTTATATAGTTATGTATATGCAAAATTCAAATTCATTAAGCAGATTTTACATCTTTTTTCTTGTATTTATACACATAGCTTTCGGTTGTTTCTTTGCCTTTTTTTATAGGGTATACATCAATTATATTTACGATCAGCTTTTAGTATTATATTCGTTTACTGTAAACTTTCATTAAAAGAAAAAAAAAAATGTGCTACTGGACATTTGCAAAAGAACAGATCACTTAAACTAATGCCACTTTATTGTGGCTCGTATGCGGCAAATGTTTTTTTTTATTTATTTATATATTATTTATTTATTTTTTTTATTTTTTTTTTTTTTGACAACTTTAGAAGACATTTAAGATCGCGATATTGCTCGATTGTGTGTGTGTGTGTGTGCGTGTGTGTGTGAACTATTCAAACAGACATTTGCGTAGAGTCTGAACTCCATTGGGCCAAGACTTGTCGTCCCAACCTCTAAATAGAGCTGACTCTTTGCTGCAATCATCATCATCACCATCATAACTTTTACTCTGAAACTTTTCGCACATAATGCTGCAATTCACTTAATTGATAAAATGTTATGCACTATCAAAAAAAATGTTATTACAGTCATTTATAAGTGCTGCAAAGTTGTAGGTCTTGCATTCAAGTATGCCATAATTATGTTTATATAATACGTATACATATATTTAATAGTATTTAGCTTACATTGCACAGATTTATACACATTTAAAGTACATACACGCATATCGAGAGACATGAAATGAACAGTAAACAAATTCACGAACATGGATTACGGTTTAGGAACTCATATACAACGGCTCTTCGCATTAACTGCTCACCCTCCCCAATTGCTTTTCTCTAACCCCTCCCACTAAGTATTTTACAGTATGTAAACCCGATAGAGAAATGAAGAAAAAACAAACATCGAAAATAAGAGGTCCTATATCATAAACATTGAGAGCTACGTCAAAAATTGTCATCGGTTCTATTAGATACTTCCTAGCGATTGCTTCAAATTCGCGTTGTAATATTTTTGGGACTTGTTTTCCGGGACTTGTTTCTATGACTAGCTTGAATAGTTTTATGGCTCGGGCCTGGGCGCAGACCCATCGCTGCCTAATATGTAATTACATCTGTGAACTACATATAAGTAGCTGAAAAAATATCTAAGACTCTATTGCAAACGTTCCCAACTTCTCAACGAGCCAGCGATCCAGATCGATTGGCGAAATTGAGAACTGTTTTGCACCATCCATTTTCTAGTTAAGTGATTTATAGCTGCTTTACTTTGGTTATCCATGCTTAACATTTGACTATACGGATACGCTATACATACATAAGTTTGTGCTTTCTTTTTTTTTTATATTCGTATTATTTTAGTTTTGAGTTTTGGGAACTCCAACAAATTCTACTAAAAGTTATTTCTTTGCATTTGCATTAAAAAAAAAAATGTATTGTACGGACTAAGAAACTATATACAGAAATGTACAGAATCAGTAACCCACGCCCCCGCCACCGCCCCCGCCCCCACACCCATTCCCATCCCCGCCCAAATTCCTACCCATATCCCCGCCCAGGTCCCTATCCCCACCCCCGCCCCCACCCCCATTCCCGCTGCCTTGCGGATGCTCGTGCTGCTTCTCCGCCGCTCGCCCCTCAAAGTGCTCGCGGCACTAAAGAACTGCGGAGCCGCACCACAGAACCTGACCTCAATATGGCCTCCAGACGCTGCCCCCGTTGTCAGTTGGGTTGTGGTGGCCGCGATGGGCAGCGAGCGCGGCCACCTGCCGGTTGGTGTTCCCATCCTCGATGTTCCTCACCGACGCCCCGCAGTTGCCGATCAGCGTCAGGTCGCCCGGGTGGGCCACGCCCCCGCCGGCCATGATGTTGTGCTGCTGCCGCACGCCCACGTTGCTGATGTGGTCCATCACGCTCTGCAGCTCCCCGTGCACCGAGGAGTTCGGCGACGCGTGCGCCGGCAGCGTGTGCGAGTGAAAGCCGTGCGCGGACTGATTGGCGGCGGTGTACAGTTGCGAGTAGAGCAGGCTGGCCGGGAGCACCGGGTAGAGCGATCCGTTGCAGCCGGCGGCCGTGGCCCCGGCGCCGCTGCCATGCCCGCCGCCGACGCCGACGCCGACGCCCACACCGCCGCCGTAGGCCGAGGCGGAGGCGTGCTGTGCCTGGTTGACGATGCCCGGGAAGTTCTGATTGGCGCTCAGCATGGCGGGATTGACGGCGCCAGCAGAGGCGCCCGCCGCGGCACCGCTGCCAGCGCCAGCAGCACTGGCCGCGCCATTGGCCGCACCACCGTTGCCGGCACCGCCGCCGCTGCCGCTGCCCAGGTTCGGCGTGTTGGTGGACAGCAGGTCCTCCTGCACCGGCGACTCGGCCTGCGAGCTGTCGCTCAGGCTGCGCGGCCCGTTCTGGCTGGAATGCACATTGTACTCGTTGCTGGCATTGGTGTGATAACGCGGCACCAGGATCGAGTTGGCGCCACCGCCGCTGCCCGCGCCGGCGGCACCCCCGGCGGCGGCCCCGCTGCCGGCGCTCGCTCCGTTCACCGTCGACGTGATGGACGTCTGGCCGCTGGCGCCCAGCAGGCTGTGGTGCGACATCTGGCCACTGGTGGAGCCCACCAGGCTGCTGAGGTGCTGGTCCAGGTCGCTGGCCGTCGAGTCCGGCAGCACTGCGCGAGGGAGGAATCGGAGACACAAAAGCGGCAATTATTTATGAGGCGTAAGACTTTGAGATACTCCTGAACAACTTTCTAAACGAATACCAAATAATAATTCACCTTCTGGGCGAATCGAACGTATTTAAAAACATTCCTTTTCGATTAAAGTAAATTCTTTTAGCAACGGACATTGCGGGTCTAATCACCTCTAAGTATATATAAGTATATATTTGGATATTGCTCTGGTAAAACCAAAATACTTTTCACTACTTGAAAGAGTTAAATGACTTTCATCTACATTATATTTTTTTTAATATTAAAAATAAAACAAATCACTTAAAATCCTAATAAAACTGAACTGAACATTTTCTCTCTACCATATCGAATCGATTTTTATCGACGATGAGCCAAAAGTATTCAAACAGATCTCACTTACTTGGGACGCAGTCGCGATTAGTGGCGCCGCCAAAGTCCTGATTGTTGCTCTGGTCGTTCGAGGAGCAGGTGAAGCCCAAGGCCGGATTGTTAAACTGCGCTGAAGTGGGCGTGGTGCAGGAGGATAGTCCACTGCTGGCCAAGTACGGTGAATAGGCCGACGCCGCGGACCCGTAGCCCCAATGCGTGTTGCTGGCACCTAAACCAAATTGGGACATATCTTTGTTGTTGGTATCGTTTTGGAATCGAGTTTGATTTTAGGTTTTTGTTAAATGTTTCAGTTAGATTTCGTGTGTGAATGAGGTGAGAAAAAAACAAACAAAGAGAAGAACGTGATAAAAACTAGAATACTCAGCAGATGAAGTATACGACAAGTGTGCACAACTGAAAAGCTCAAAAGAAATGCGATAGCGAAAGCAGCAACCAAACTGAATAAAAACAAGTAAGCACGTTGCAGTCGAGTCAACACAGTGTAATAAAAGCTAACAGCAGCAGCAGCAGATACCCTGTACCCTATCAGTGAAAGCTGTATTATGAAAACCCCTATTCCCCTGGGAGAAACTTAACCTTTATCTGCGTCGCATTCTGCACTGCCATACAAAAATAACAATTACAATTCGAAGTCTCTCACATTCTCTCAAATCTCTTTCGTCTTTCTAAGCCCGTTTAGATGAAAGTGCAAAAGACTATTCAGTTTTGGGAAAATATCGATTTTTGAAATCTTGACCGAAATGGACTCGATCATTATTCTCGACACGGATTAACGAATCGGTGGGCGAAACACATCTATTTCGTTTTGGAACACTGCGTACTACAATTATCGTCAATAAATGTGGCCCTGCCCCTGCCACGCCCATGGGCGGCAGCAATAGCTCGTGTTACGCGTCTACGACTGGCAAATTTATGGCACATGAGGGCCGCTAATTGGAGCCCCATCATGGCCATTATGCGGGACTTCAACCGGAGCCGTGCATAAAAATTACAAACAAATCTGATGCGACGGACAGCGGCCAAAATGGTTTCAATGTAAGCGCAGAGGGGACGCCGGGCGAAGGGCGGAGGGCGGTCGGTCGGTCGGTCGGTCCATCCCGAAAATGCCAATGGTAGGCCCGCTGTAGGGACGGCTGCGGTGTGGGGAACTGATTTCGGATGAAGTACAGACCACGTTACGGGTCCAGGCTCATGCACAGATAATTAGGCTTAATTAATAGCCCATTCGGAAATTATTAATTAGTTTTTATAGGCGACGGGCGCGTTTTCGTATCCGGATATTGATTTTGTGGTGGCTTTATTAATGCTATTGGCTTAAATGCTTCTACCTCCATTAATTACGTTGCTTTTTGTGTACAGTTTGTTGCTGTTGCCTCCTGTTTGTCTCGTTGTTGCTGTTGCTGTTGTTGTTGGTGCTGTCTGATATTTGTTGCCACACCGATTGACTTTCTCTGCGCATATTTTGTAACTGAATTATTAAAAAGAAATTGAACGCCCCAACGGTTTATACATTCGCAAAGCCAATTCAATTGTGGGTAATTATTTTACTGCGTCCACCAAAGTTAACGCCCAAAGAAAACTAAGCGCCAATTGCATTTATATAACTGTGCGATCTATATCAATATTAACATATTCCCAATTTTTTTTTAATTTATTTCAATTCAAAAAACTAATTGTTAGTATACAATAGGCAATCTTTTATATATTTTGTATTTTTGGTACAATCACCTATTAAAACAAATATAGTCCCAACAAATATTTTGACTTATTTTCCGTACTGAAATTATTTCATAATATTTACCCATTTAAATGAGGCCTAAATGAAAATCGGCTAACAGAGGTGTATAAAAAATTCGTCATTAGCTTATCAAGCCTTGTCTGTTTCACCTGGCTGATCTTCTAATCAATAAGGGACTTATAGGCCTTCTATATGATTTTCGTGTAATATCCTTTATTTTATTAGAAATTAAAATTTTTATATTGTAATAATCGGTTAAAAAGTGAATGTTTGAATTGAAAACGCTTTATGCTTTAAGTCGTGAAAAATGCACATTAAATATAATATACAGTCATTTCAGCAGTTAATTTTACTTATATATGCACGTGGACATTGTAAATAAATCTCATTTTCAGTTCAAAACGAAATTTCTCCTTACTATAGAAAACTTTGCTTTTTGTGCATATAACTTGATTTGTATGTATATCTTTATATTTTTTATATTTTCCGAAATTAATAAAATATATCCCAGTAATTAAGTCAAGCAGTGACTGTCAATAAAATTTGTTAATAAATAATTCAGGTTATTTTACTTTTTGCATATTTACAATTTAATTATGGGTAATCAGTAACAACAGACGCTTTCAGTAATCATTATTTACACATATGTATATGATATAGTGTGGCTAAATACACACATGCACGTATGTACTGGTACACATATGTGCGTATGTATTCTGTGTATATTATTCTGTATATTCTGTGTATATAAATGAGGAGCAGCCATAGATTGCAATGTCGCCTGGCAAATGTCAGCCTGTAAATCGCGCAATTTGCATTTTGATTTGTGCGCTTCACGCTAGACAGCGGGGATGGGCAGGGGATTGAAATTGGGATTGGCCGAGGCAGGGGGCAGGAGGCAGGAGGGAAATGGCAGGCTTGCAGGCTTATTGCCACCGAGAACAAGTGCAAATTGACAGTCATTGGTAGGCAATTTAGTGCGCTGATTGAATTGCATTTGATATTTGCGTACAGGCCCCGCTAGTTACCCCGTTTGCAATTGTTTACATTTCAATTTTTCCTTTATAATTTAACTGGGCTTTAGTTTTTTGATTTTCATAATATTAATTGCTTAATTAAAATTCAAATAATTACACTTTTTTTGTGCTAAAACACAACTTAAAATTGTTAAACTACACAAAGAAAAAACGAAATAAAAAACCTTAAATTCCTGTCAGGTTTGACTAACGATTTGCCGCTCTTATTGTAGTTGTTGTAATCCAATTAATTGTCAATTTATATTGAAACATCAAATTTAATATAAATGCATTTTTAAATCTATTATTAAATTTAATTCGCCAACAATGCAGACAGAGCAAAAAAAAATGGCCACAATTTTAATTATTGATTTATAATATTCACTCTTGCAGCTGTCAGCTTGCCGTGTGATTAAACAAAACTTAGATACAAATAAATGCGTCTATATCTATGTACAAATGAGGTGAGGTAAATATAGCTTGCAATTCTAATCGGAATGGGTGTGCTATTATATATGACATTATTTTAATATTATACATTATATATATATATATATATATATATTATTTTTTATAAAATATAAAATTGGATTAAACTTTTTAAATTAAATTGAGTGTCTAGAAAAATGTTTGAAAATAAGCTTGCGGCCAATCGGATGAAAATAATCGCTTGCAACTGTTTTCAGCTATTTTCCACATGGCAAGCAATTTTTAGAACCCCATCTTATACTTTTATCACACGTACTATGTGATATTTTACTACTGCTAAAAATCAGTCAGCTAGAACAAACTGTTTTATATATAGAGAACTGTCCAAACATGTACAAAATTACATATATATTTATATATATATATATGTTTATTTTGTTGTTGTTTATTTTAGACCTGTGTACAATGTTTCACAGCGCTTTTGTAGCTTGGAACTGGAATCATAATTTGTATGTGCGTCGTGATTTATGCCCAATAGCTCGTGCACATCGGCAACAATACAAAATGGCGCCAAACACACTCACACACGCACACACAGAAACATTTACAGTTACGTACACACCGGCAGATAATAACGCGAGCAATGCAAATTTTTTGACGCCAGCTTTTTGTGCTGTTTGTCGATTGTCTTTGTTGCTGCTGTTGTTGTGTTTGACCAACGTTTATTTGTTTGTATAGTAAACTTTGGTTAAATAAAGTGGCCAACAGTTTAACAGCAGCGCAATCATAACAACAGTTTAGGGCAAGGCAATGCGAAATGTCCGCCAACAATTTGCGTGTTTTTTATTTTATGAATACGCTGCTTTCTGAACTGAACTGGGCTTTTTTTTTTGAACAGGGTTTTGTTTTGTTACATACCAGAAAGGTAAAACATAAACCCACAACCTAAGTTCCTATTCTCTGCTCTCTTGTTTATCTGAATCGAGCTGTAGCAGAGTAGAGTAGAGAGCAGAGTATCGTTCAGTTGGGAGGGCCTGGCTGCAATGCTCTCACATTTTATTGCCAACACTTTGACGCTCGTAAAGTTTCGCAGAAAAAAATTAATGTATATAATTGAGCGCCTAATTAATGCAGTCGCTTAAAGCGCCTGCAAAATTGATGTCAAGTTTTTTTTTTTGCTATTATTATTTATCGTAGATACGCAATTTATTTTTTGCATTTAATTGTAGAGGTATTATTATTGTTTCATTTTTTGTTGGTTTGTCTGGCCGCAGTTTAAAACCCGACGTTGTGTTTGTTGTTGTGCGCATTTTTTTAAAGCCTGCCACCTAATCGTTTTGTGTGATTTTGTGCGGTTGCATTGGGGCACACCACACAGCCCACACAGACCCCCGATTGCCCCAAAGCCCACTCCCAGCCGTTCTGTTGCATGCGGTTTTCGAATATACCGTTACTCAAGTGTTAAATGAAAAGCCGAAAATCAGAAAAAACGAAAGCAACGGCAACAAATGCAAACGCAAGTCGCATCAATCAGTACAAAGCCCGATGACTCATAGGATAGTTAAATGTAGATTGAATTTGATGCTGGACACTGGTTGATTGGTTTCTACTTACTCTGGCAGTTGCCAATCGGCGGCATGCGGAAGCCCGACAGTGGATCCGTGGAGAAGTGGAACGGTCGCTGGCCAAATGCAAAGTGAAATTGTTGTTGTTGCCCTAAAAGGGATAACACTAAGTTTTTTTCAGTTTTAATTATCTGTCCTTAACTAAATGTTTTTTTGCAGTTGTTGTATATGTTGTGTCTATATTTAACAGTGTAAGAAAGCTGAACTAAAAAAGATATTATTTTTCTCAATATATAGGAATGATGAATTCCTTACTTTTCAACTTTAGCCTAAAATTACTTTAAGAATTGAATTTTTTTCTGAGTATGAGGAAAGTATGCGAAATGTGGAAGAATGACATTTGGCCATGTTCTATTATGGCCAATGCTATCAGCTCACAAACACAAACTTTCACACTTTCTCTCCTTCTCTGTCTCACTCTCTCATTCTCTCTTCCTCTGCAGCGCTTTGTTTTACAGCTAAACGTTGTCTCCCATTTTACAGTTGCCATTTTACGGCAGATTGTATTCATTATAAAATAATAACCTTTTGTCTGACGTTCGCAGCGGCAGCTTAAACCCAACTGCCCTTTGAATATGTGTGTGTGTGCGTGTGTGTGTGTGTGTGTGTGTGTGTGTGTATACCGCAGAACACCGTGCTCTCTGTTTGGAAGCTGGAGGCGAGAGTGTTGCAGTCTGGCAGTCTAAGGATATAAATCATGCCATGGATTGAATTGTTGCTCTCGGACCCCGCAGATTACACTGCCAACAACAACTACAACACTTGCAACTGTTGTTGCTAGTCTGGATCTGCGTCTGAGCTGGGCTGCCTTAACATATGCAAAGTAAAATATTTGCATGCTTATAAATATGCATTTGCAGCTGCTAAACTAAGAGTCGACACTGCTTATCGAGTTCTCTGCAAGGACATCAGCCAGGGCGAGAGTGGGAGAGCGAGCTTGTCTGCCTTTGGGGCTTTAATAAAGTCTCATTTATCGGGCTGTGTTACGTGTGCGATAAGTGCGCTCTTTGGCCAGCGGCCATTGGCCATTGGCCGTGATGAATACTTACTGGTCTTGGAGCGCGGCTCGCGTGGCCCATCGACGGTTACTTTGATCGCCTTGTTGTAGGTGGCAATGTGCGGTGGATTCGTTGACACGGTGATGGTTAATGTGAAGCTCTTCCCTGCAACGAAGCACACAGGAAAAAACAAAACTGAGTTTAACAAATTTATGGCTGGCAACTTTCCGAATGTGTTCCAAACACGCGCGCCACATTTATGGCCCAAAAACATCGGTCGATTGTCACATCGTAAAAATCAGAGCGATTTGTTGACTATAGCATAATAATATAGCCGGCTGGCAGGCAACTTGGCCAATGAAACCACCAACAAGCCTGTTATTTTGGGCTCTTAATAAAAGACCATAAAATTGTTGGTAACAGAAAGCTCATCGCAAAATTTTTAAGAAAAATAATAAATATATTTTTTGTTCGAGCTGATGAAAACGTTTAATTCTATTTTTACAGGGTTTTGAAAAAAGGCGCTTAAAAAGTTTTCATCTTTGTCTTTTTACAAACACTTGCTTATTACTTAATTATCCTATTATCTCTCCTCACAAACTATAGAGACAATAATTACGCAAACGCGTGTTTGTTTAAATTAATTTATTTCTGATATATATTTCCTTTTTGAAAATCATAAATTATTTTTTATAAGTTTTCTAAAACAAAAATGTTGTAGTATTGTTTATTGTAATATCGAGTTAAAACAATTGCAGGTAAATCAATGTTTTCATAAATCCTTTAGTTTGCCCATCTTTATTTTGATCGTATGCACTTCCCCGCAATTGTTACGTCCTGAGTCGGGCTTTAATTTATTAATTATAGATCGCGTTTGGCAAGGAGCCCTCTGCCGCCACCTTGTTGGAATTAATTACAATTCAAACTCATTGTCTGCAACACATGACTCACACACGCCCTGGCACTTGAAAGCTAAGATTTATTTCATTTGCGCCACACAGTTTTCTTTTAATTAACTTGTTACGCCTACTTCCCTGTGCCGAGGAACGACTGCCCCATCCAAATGGGCTGACTTCTTTTTGCTTTTGTCAAGTGTTGCCAGGCCCACGACGAATTTGCTGCGATTCAATTAAAACCATTTCAGCAAACTCCCTTTCTCGACTAACAACTGCCAAAACTGCCACGCCCCTTCCCTAGCCGAGCTGCCTTTTTTGTCTCTTCTGTCTATGACAACGCGGCGTATGTGCAATGTCTTCGAGTGTTTTGCCAGTTGCCGCCGTTTGCTTTTTAAGTTGACAAACAAAGCGTAAATCATTTCGGCACACACAACAATAAACCACACACACACACACACACACACCGACACCAACTAAGTCTGAGGCTGGGGCTTACACATGTTGCTGCCACACTCCACTGCGCCCACCGCCGGCAACGCCGCCTCGATTTTGGTCTACATCTACGTCTTGGTTTCACTCCCCTTCGCGTTTCTAGTTCCCCAGTTCCCAGGCCCCGAGAGTTCAACTCGATGCCTGGCGTAAAAAACGAACTTCGTCTTGAGTCTGTTTGCAGTCGCTTCAAGTGGCATTTTGTCTTCGTCTTTCTGCCCCTTTGCCCCTTTGTCTGTCCTGCTGCAAAATGCTTTTCCACGTTGTCCTGTGACACTTTGTCTTCATTGCCATCAAGTGCGGTTCATTGTTGTGCTATTTTTCGGCACTTATTTCTCGATTCTGATTTGGAGTTGGGCCCTTCCGACTATTAAAGCGCTCAAAACAAATACAAATACAATTAAACTCAAGTCATAAAATCGATTTATAGATCTCCAAAGTTGCATGCACTAGAAATAATTGAACTATTCTTACCCTTATCTAGAGAGCAGAGATATCAGCATTATTTTGCTCATTAGTTCTTCTATTTCTGTTCTAACTCTGTTCAATCAGAAATCAAGATCAAAGCCAGATTGCTTTAGTCATATTTACGACATTTTTTTTTACATTTCGATTTGAATGCCAGAAGGCTCATAAATCAACAAGTTCCACAAAAAAAAATAAATAAAGGGAAAGCTGAAAAGAAAATTCGAAGGGAAACCAAATAAGCCACAAAATGCGTTTTTGTGTTGGCCGACTTACTGGCTGGCTTAGAAGGCTCAGAAAGCTTTCAAGGGCTTAGTGAGCGCAGGTAAGTAAAAAGTAAAGAGGAATTTGAAATGCGAAGAGTGTAAGATAAACAAATATATGTGGATTGGCAAAGATTGTGCAAAGAGAGAAAAATATGACAAACGGCGCAAATATTTGAACAAAAATATTGGAGTTGCTAGAGATGAGCCAAAATTTAATTGCAAATAATCCGCAAATTGTAAATTTTAAGCCACGAAAACGATTATGTGCCTAAGTTGTCTCCGTGTGTGTGTGTGTGTGTGTGTGAAGGATGTGTCGCCTTGTGATTTGCAACAGACATGTGGGCCTGTGTGTGGCCTACTCCACTTTGTCTTACGCTGCCCACCCCTGGCACGCACACACACCCACACACACACACTCTCACTGAAACGTGTGTGCTTTGTATGCCTTTCATTACCCAATTGATTTATGACGCTTGTTCTGTAAATTGCCAAGGATTTGTAACAAGGATTTCAGTTATTTGTCAACAGCTTTCATTTTAATGTCGCACACGAAATTACTCCTTCCTCCCACTGGGAGCAAATAATCTTCAATTGTGCGAAGCAAACAGAAATTAATAGCACGAATTTAAAATGGCAAGAGAAACTTAATTGGAGTACTATTTTAATTAGCACTTGTATGCACCCAAATAGAATGAATATTGCAACTCCATTTTGATTGTTCTTTCAGATTTTCAGAGCAAGGCACTCATCCATAACGTCGCCACCTTACACCATATCTGGAAGATCCTTAAAAGTGAGAGCTTATCATGAATGTAAATGGCACAATTTATTGCCTGCCTGTTGCTTTCCACTCAGACCCCAAGAGCAAAGTTACCCCGCAGCATTTTCAGCACGACATCACAGCAACAATAAGGACCCAAAACCGAAAGCAAATTGTGCGCGCTTTCACAATTCTAGACTCAAGGCGGGTCCTTTTCCCACAGAGCCCCCGTCCCCTCCCCAGTTCTTGGGCTGTGGCAGTCAAGGTGTCAGTTCATACAACTTTTTTATTTGGGTATTGTATTATTTTTTGTTTTCCTTGTTTTTTTTTTTTTTTTGTTGTGTCTTGCCTTTTTAACGCCGCCTTCTTTTTAACGCAGCTCGACTTTTAGCAGGCATTTGTCTTGCCCTTGGCTTACCCCAGACACGGACGAACCCGCGCCCTTTTTGTCGTTTGTCTTTTCGTACAATATATATAATTTTTGGGGCACTGCCGCCTTTCACTTTCGATTGTTTGCCTTGACGGTGGGGAGTTCATTTTGCGGCTGTCTTAAATGGCTTGCGAGAGTTGTGTAAATAAAAACCCCAGCGCAGCGAACCCAGAGCTTAACTTGCCATCCTTATCGATAATGCTGATGCGGCGTGGTGCGGGCTGTTTTGTGATATGATGCGATGGAGGAGTTATCGACGTGGAACTCGCTGTTGGCGGCAAACTCGCGTAACAATCGCCAACTGGCACCGCCAGCCCCAGCCCCTATCAACAGCCCTATTCCGCTAGCCATGGGCCCCTGTGTGTGTGCGTGTGTGCGTGTGTGTGCGTGCATGTGCATGGCACTTTGCTAATTAAAAGTGTAGCCTAGTGCAGGGCGCAGGGGCCAAATAAATCGATGCCTGGGTAATTAAATTGCATGACGCGCGCACACGATATCCAAGGGACAGCGGGAAGGGGATGGGGCGCAAGGGGGGGCGGCGAGAGGGGCGAGTGTTTGTGCATTTCCTATTTCGCTATTGTAATTAGCAGGCGACAGCAGCAGCAGCAGCAGCGAAAACAAAATGGCGGCGGCCAAATCACTCATACGCAGCGTTGCCAAGCCAGACCAGAAACCACAAGCCAACCGGCTGAATTAGGCGGCAACTAAGACTCTCAAATCTTAGCACACCCAGAACGCGGAGCGCTCGTGGTTGCCATAGAAAAAACCTGAGTGTCAGCAGCAAATCAAACAAGCGGAAAAATGGAAAAACTGTCGCAACATAGAACAATAGGAATGCAAATCAACATGATATTCATTCCTCATGTCTGTTTTCTTTTTTGCTGCTGGCTCATGTTGTCCCCGGGGCCAGATGGCCTAAATGAATGGGAAATTTACAATTAAACGCCTCAATGCGAATGCGAATGCGAACGCGAACGCGAATGCGAGAGAAACGAGAAGATGGACTCGTCTATTGGCAGGCCCAGTGAATGACAACGCATGAATCCTGCGGTACCCGGGACAGACTTTGGTGCGGGTCTCTGCTGGCCGTCGCCGCTCTCTGTCGCAAATGCCGCAGTTAAAGCTTTGGTTTTTGCGGTTCTACCGCAGCGGATGCGTGTGCCCCTGCTGTCTCTTTTCACAGCCCCGTCTCTCCCTCTCTCTGTCTATCTCTAGTGTGATAGAGCTCATTCGATTCCATTTCGGTTCGTTTAATTCAGCGACCATTTTATTCGAGTTGTAATGCTAGTATATACCAAATTTTCCAAGGGTTTTTTAACTGTGTCAGGCCGTCCACCACGGTCCATTTTGCTCGACAGTTTATTAAACACTTTAAGATAAACCCCTTTCAAAAGGGGTGCTGGGGCAAGACTTCGGGTCTTGTCTGCTAATGAACTGCTGACAATTTTGTGCAGCGCTTTACCAGCGGTTACAAAAGGATACAAAAGGATAGCTGCGTCAAAAAAAAAAAATGGGGGAAAAAATGCTGCCAGAGTGCAAAAAGTGGCTGAATAATACTTGGACAAAAGAGATGGCGTTGCGAAGAGCACACTCAAAACTTTTGCCACTCAGCGGGCGGCAACGTGGACGGGGGCGATAATTGAACAAATTGTTTCGAGTGCATTTCGGCCACAAAGGAAAGGCCCCGACTCCGACCGGCGGCCTCTGCCTGCCCTCTCTCTATACATATATATATATATATTTACACGAGAAGCACTTGGAAAAGTTTTTGGTCACGAAATGATAGATTCCCACATGAAGCGAGATGGCGATATGGCGCAACAGGGAGAAAGAGCATTTAAGCCGGAAAAATGTTGTGTCGCAGACAAAGTGCCTGCAGATATCAGCGCTGAATTAGTTCTGATTAAGATGGCACAAAAATACTCCTTCAATTAATTATGATTATCCAAAGATCTGTTGAATCAGTTATATTTGTCAGGTGGCTCCACACGATCAAAATTTTACAATTCGGCATATAAATTCATAGGCAGCATAATTTTTGCAAAAATATATTTTAAATGCAGAGCCAATCTAGAGCAAGCTTCATGTTTCGGCTTAAAGTTTGGGGATAAAAATAAATTTTTTTTTTTTAAAATAAAAAAATAAACATTTCTTAAAAAATCATAAGGAAATTTCGTTTTCCTTTAGTGAGTAATTTTCAAAATACACATATTTTAAATGCAATCTAAAGCAAAAATCATGATCAAAAATGATAAATGAAAATTGTACAAGCTAATTTGCAGCATTTGATGTGTGCAGCTAATAAGGAGTATCTGCTAGTCGAGCACTCATAATTGCTTGTGCAACGTTTTGTTGTTTTTCTTTCAAGGGAATCTAACCGAAATCTCGCCACTATTCGGATCTGGCATATTTGACAATAAAACTGATCCTGAATACAGGCCAAATTCTTGATCACATTTGATCAGTTCGATTCGATGTGGCAACTGTGCTCGCATACATTCGCACGACACTCAGCTTACCCCTGCCGCTGCGTCCCACGAAGCGCAGGTCGTTGAACTTGGCCACCTGGTTCTTCATGACGGCGGTGCAGTTGCGCAGCTCGGCGCAGTAGTTCTCGTCGTTGCCGGCGCGCACCGTGACCATGGTGCCGTCCATGATGTCGCCCAGGGAGACGACCTTGAAGGCCACCGGCAGCGTCTTGTTGGAGCGCCAGTGCGGCGGCAGGACGGTGCAGACGAAGAGGGGGCTGCTCGTTCTTATCAGCTCGCCGGGGTGCTCGGTGAGGAAGTCGCCCAGGGTGCGCTCGGCGAGGATGTCGGAGGTCATCTTGGTGTAGGCCTCGTTCAGTAGTTGGGCGGGTGTGGGGGGCGTGTTCTGCTCGGTGCTGTTGTTGTTGCTGCTCGAGCTGTTGTTGTTGTTGTTGTTATTGTTGTTGTTGTTGTTGTTGTTGTTGGAGCCATTTGTGTTGCTTGCGTTGTTGTTGCTGCTGCTGGAGTTGTTGTTGTTCGCCGCGTTGTTGTTGTTGCTGTTGTTGTTGTTGTTGTTGTTGTTGCCGTTGGCATTTGATGCCGTCGAATTACCGCTCGTGGTTGTCAAATGCATTTTGTGGCTGTGGTTGTTGTTGTGGTTGTTGTTGTGGTTGTTGTTGTTGTTGTTGCCGCTACCGCTGCTGTAGTTGTCGTTGTTGCTGTGGTGCTGCTGTGTGCTGTAGTGGTTGTTGTATGGATGCTGCTGCAGTTGATGCTGCTGCTGCTGCTGCTGCTGCTGCGAGTGGTGCAAGTGGTGGGGCGTATAATGCGGCTGTGGCTCTTGCTCAAACTGCTCCAGATGTCCTTGAGCGTGAGCCTGCACTTTTTTTAGGCGCACAATTTTGTCTGATTTAGCCAAAACGTTGTTGGATTAACAAAACACGCTCGCTCGTTTAGCCAGCTAAAAAAAACAACAAAAGACACTTATGAGCCAAGCGGTATATTAAACGTATTCAATGTTAAAGTAAGAGATACAAATTTATTTCATTTCATTTCGTTTACTTAAAGCTATATACTTAAAAAGAAAAAAAAGTATCTTTGATATTTAAATACAAAGAAAAGCATATTTGATGCCATAATCGGTACAATATAAACTAGGCGGTCATATATACCTATAATAAAAAAAAAGGTTTATATGTAGATCTTCGTTCTAAATTGTAAAATTAAATTGTAAAAAAAATGTAAATAATTTCGCCCGTTTTTATATAAATTTATATTCTCGATGCCATCATTAAAGATGGCAAAGTGCCCTAATAGAGTGTAATTTTTGCCCTCTACGGCCAGCTGGCGTTGGGCTGCAACTAAAGTGGGTTTGAATTGACTTGAATTTCAGCATGTGCTGGCCATGAAATTTGCAGACCCATCATGTTAATGTCTTTAAATCACAGTCAAACGGCATTTTACATGGTGCACGGTGCACGGTGCTCGGTCCGGGCGGGTCCGTGCAAGTCCTGGCTGGCTGCCATCCAAGTGGGCAGCCCGGACAGCACACATAAACACAAATCAATTGTCAACCACTCGACGCAACGGGCATGGCGTCCACGAGGACGCTGAACGTGGAACGTTGAATGTGGAACCTTTGGCGGAACGCAATTTGCGTTGCACTTTTCAATTTCCTGCAACGCGACAAAGGACATTGCAGCGGGGCTAGCGACAGGACAGGAACTGGCACAGGACATGTGGCTAGCTGTGGCATGCAACTATCCAAACGCAAATCTAGTCCTCATCGGCGTCCACACGCACTGCGCCCAGCTGTAACCAGTGTCAAAATGATTGTGGACTCACGGGCGAGAATTTGTGGTTTGATGCTTGCATATTTTGTCACTTGTCGACGCCCGGGCCGGGCCCTGGCGCTCCTGCGTCGTCCCATCAACACCGTCATCATCAGTCAGTGCCAGTTGTTCCCGTCTGCAGACACGCACTGGGCGGGGTTGGGGGTGGGGATGGGGGTGTTGGTTTGGGGGATGGTGGCTTAGGAAGCGTGCTGACCGCATCCGCTGACCTTGTCGGCGGAGTTGTCATTGTTGTTGGTCGTGTAACAACTTTAAAATTCCTAGCTGCAGATTTCTTTTGCACCAACCACGCCCCCATCGACGCCGCAAACAGTTGTCCAGTTGTCCAGTTGTACCCGCCTCAGCGCCGTTCTCCCCCATTTGCCCAGGCCTCAGTTGACCGATAAAAATTACTTAAAAATGCCACAGCTCATGGGTTGACTTTTGGCCAACAAGCACAAAAACGCCAGCTGGCAATTGGGAATGGCACTGGGCACGGATACGGCCATTGCCATAGCAATGACATTGGGACGTGGAGATGTGGACAGCGCGAAAGGAAATCGCGGCGAAAATCCAACGGAAGCCAAACGTGTCGGCGCGTGGGCAGCAAAGCACCAAAAAGCAGCAAGAGAAACGGCGGAAAACAGCGGCAAAAAACAGCAGGGCGGACGGAAAATGGACAACGGAGGCTGGTGCGTGTCGCTGCCATATCGCCATCCGACATCCTCCCTTCTCCATTCTCCCTTCTCCATTTGCCTTTTATTGTAAATTTACTTTATAAAGGTTATTACCAAGCCATGCGGGGGATTGTGGAGGCGCTGCAGTTGGGCAACAGTTGCGTCTGGTCTGACTTGATGTTTAATGACCTGCCCAGAAGCCAAGGCAAAGGGCATGTGAATCGCGGAGAGAGGCGCAGCTCGAAGCTGATGGAAACTGATTAATTTTTGCATACAAATTTGAAATAGAGTATGAAAATCTGTATAATTTTTATATCGATGTTCCAAGTGAACTGCAAGAGACCGATACAAAATGCTATCGATTGTATATCGACAGAAGAGGGCACAAACAGCTATTGAAATTTGAATAACAATAATGCGAAGGACGTCGCGCAGGGTATCACAGCAGTTGGGCACGCCGCACTTTATCAACAGGCGGGAAAGAACGCAAACTCCGCCGGAGAAGCGCGCCATAATCCGCGCTTGCCGCCACCATCCACGTTTGTGGAGGCTGGGCAACGGGTCACGCGCGGTTTGTCACCTCGTCGTTGTTGTTTTGCCCGTTTTCTCATTTCTCGTTTTTGCCGTTTTCTTTTTTTCGGCCGGCTTGACTTTTTTGTTTAGAGCCACTTTGCTGGCTTGGGGCTAAATCAAAATGCATGGTATTGTTAGAGGACGACGGCGGCGCTGCTCAATCGCGCGTTGGTATCAATAGCTGGCCAACACGCACCCACACACCCACACACACACACACACACACACACGCATGGACAGACGGTTTACACGCCAGCTTAACCCTTTGATGGCCCCACACATGTACAACATGTAAATTGTTTCAATTTGCGGCATTTGCCCTAAAGCTGCGCAATTTTCGACATGCCATGGATACTCTGAGAGTATTCGTGTGTGTGTGTGTGTGTGCTTTTTTTTCTCATAGTTGGTATGTCCATGTCGGTGTCCAGCTGTTGTGCTCCCACAAAGCCTTCGACCCCAGTTCGCACCCGAACCCAAAATACTAAACTTGTTAAATGTTATAGCTATATGCATATATATGCTATATACACACAGGCGTGCGTGTGTGTGTGTGTAGGTGTCGTCGATGTCTCATCTAAAACAGCTACTGATGCGGCTGCTGCTGCTACTTTGATGTAGTTAAATTTTAATTGGACTTTGGGTTTTTATTCCCCGTCTGTGGTATTTCATTTATGCGTGTGTGCCCAGCTGTACGTGTGTGTGGGTGTGTGTGTGTGTGTGTGTGAGAGAGAGACTGAGCGATTTTAAATTTAACATATTATGTTGGCACATTCCTAAAATACTAAATTTTAGCATAGTCCCGAGTTTACATTTGCCTCGGACAAACAATTCAAATTATCTCAGATATTAGTTTAGTTTTGGGAGAATTCTCTCGATCATTTTATCACAAAGTCCTGCATCTTAAAAAGGAGATAGATAGTTTACATCAGTAAAAAGGAGAAATAATTGTGGAGAACAAACTTAAACCGAGCTCGTTGAGGTTTAGGTATTGAATATACATGTCATCGGTAAATTAAACTCCTTTCTTATATATTTTCTATTGGTCCTTGCTCGTTTCCTGACTTCTGGCTAAAGTGATCTCAGCCGACATTCATGCTGGGGCATTAGGCAATCTGTTGATGTTGGCCTCGGCTGGTTCCGGCCTCTAAATTAACAACATTTGCTGCTAACTAACAGCAAATTAAGCCATACATTGTTTATAAATGCTCAAGTGCCTGGCGAGCTGTGCAGGACGAAGGACGATCCCAGATGCTAGAGGCTGGAGCACTGGATTCGCTTTAATGCCTAAATCAACTAACTTTGCGGGCAGCAAACTTATTTCCGGCATGCCGAGAACATTTCCCAGACTTCAACACGTACAATCCAACGCACACACAGGCACACACACACACACACACGCTGGCAGAAATCAACAGCCAAAGAGAAGAGACCAAATTCAACCATAAATTGATACAGTAACACGCCTCAGCCACGCCACGCCCCCTCCCCAGGTCCGACGCCCAACCGGTTGCCGGCGGCCGCATTCGACCGAAATGCAGCAAAAAAGGACTTGCTGCATTTGAGGACGATGCAGTGCAGTGCAATGGCAATGCAATCCTTCCGGCTGCCTCCCTCTTTTGGCCGGCCAGAAAACCAAAAACGAGCAACCAACAATCCCAAGTTTTCGGTCAACTTTGGGCCAAAACAATGCTCCCTGGCACCGGGCGCCAACCACCAGGGTCGAGGACGAGGACGAGGACGAGGACGGGGACGAGGACACGGTCACGGAATACTGAGAGCGAGGCACGCATCTTCTGCGACTCGTTTTCGTCCATATCCTTGTCCTCGCCCTCGCCCACGCCCTCGGCCCCTTCGTTGCGGGCACGGGTACTTTGCGTCGTCCTGGGCGGCCTGCATTAATAACGTGTAGCGGCACACGTCCTGGCTAGCTGCATGTGCACGCATACGTGTCCTGCGCCCTGTCCTGTGCGTCCTGTGTGTCCTGTGTGTGCACGCGTGTAGCTCCCCGAAAAGCAACTGCCGCAACTGGAGTTGGACTTTCTCTGGTCAATTCGCGGTTTTGCTTGTCACTTAGCCGACGCGTCGCCCAACGGCGGCCCCGTTGGCCATTTGATAAACGACGAAGAAACAAAACGATGCCAAACGAGATGCCATCACACGGGGCAACTACAACAAAGTCCGGCTGCAACTGGCCCCGGAGCCGGCGCTCTTGTTGGCCTCGAGGCGACAATGTGACGACATTTTGTGTCCACTGAATTATCTGGCCGAGGTGTCCAGGGCTCTCAGCCCCCACCGCCAGCAAACTGACTGAACTGGCGACTCCCTCCCCTAACCGAAGCTGAGCCTAATGGCCCTGTGATGAAGCATGTGCTTAGACAAAGTTTGGCCTCAAGGAGTTTTTTTTAGAGTTCCTAGATTAAATAAAGAGCCCAATGAATAAGAAGAATAACATTCGCTGACAACATCCAAAGCTAACGGTTTCACACAACCAATCCGGAGGCATTCAAATTTCAATTCAAAAAACATTTCCTTTAATTTTTATTCCAGCACCTTAATTCATATCAAATAATATGGATGGATGCGGAGGAAAGACTTACTCTCAGGCAAATATTATTATTGAATATAAATTTGTTGATTGTATGAATGTCGTAGAATACTAAAATAAAATCAAATTCTTATAATAAATAATAAACCTGGAGTATTTCTCCCTGTTACTTGGCAAATGTAATATAATTACAATTTATTTAATTATTATTTGTAAACTATTTAAAAGAATTAAAACGAAGGGTGTCTGCTGTTCGTTGTGTTCAGTGTGCTTTGGGTTGTCTGTGTTATTTTTAAGCTTTAAGTGGCGTAATACGTCGAGATTGCTGTCGTTGTGTGTCCAGAAACTAGCTCCAGTTTGAGTTGGAGTTAGAGCCGAAGTCCTTGTTTGTTTGCGCCTGCCCGCAGCCAGCTTTGGCTTTTGCTTTTAAGCCGCCTCCTTGGCCAGGATGCTGCAGCAGCAGCGGCAACTGCAGCAGGAGCAGGCGTTTAACATTTTTGAGGCTTGATTGGATTTTACACAGGCCTCTGCGTCAAGTGAAAAATTGCATTTTGAGCAGCTGCTGCTGTTGTTGCAATTGCAGTTTGCAGCTAAACTTGTTGCTGTTGTTGCTGTTGCTGTTGCTGTTGATGAAGTCGGCTTCGGTTTGGTTTGGTTTCATTTGGTTTTGCTGGTCAGCCAGCCTGCGGCTGTCTGTTATTTTGAAATACTCGTTGAGTGGCTCGTTTGCGGTGAGCATGCATGTGGCTGGGCCGCAGCCAGCCACACCCACCTGGCAGCCGGCACGAAATGCCCGCCCCCTAAGTAGGCCCAAGCAGTGTTTATTTTTCTAACGCATTTTAAGCGATTCGGGCACAGCCACGGCCAGGTGGAGGCGGGGCCGGCAACGCCCATTAACGGTTTATTAGCACCTCAAGTAGCTGTCGCCGCCCCTCCACAGTCAAGGGCGCCACGCCCCCTGTTCATTTGCATTGTCTGGCCCCAGTCTGTGCGTGAATGCAATATTGCATTTCTACGGCAATTAAAATGCATTTTCCGGTTACTTGACACATAACATAATTTGCATATCCGACGCCTGCCGGCACGCCCACACCCCCCGGCACCTGCCCGCCTCCCAGGCCGACACTTGCTGTGCGGCCCTGGGGCCCTCGGTTGTTTAAATGCATAAATGATGCAATGAATGCAGCTTCATCTGCAACGGCAGTGACAGCAATAGCTACGGCTACGGGCTACCGCAGACGCATGCAACCCTTAAAGGCGACGCCTCCATCCACGCCCACTAAGCGCCCCAGCCCCTCTGGTGTGTGTGTGTGTGTGAGTGTTGAACAACACTGGACTTCCGCACTCTCCATCTCTGGCAAAGGATAATCGAGTTCTTTTCAGTCAAGCTATTGAAATTCGATTAAGTAAATAAAATCCTTCTTGGTATATTTTCCAACACATTTTTTTTAAGATTTAATATCTTACAAGCTTGTTGATTTTGATTCTTAAAAGTATTTGGAGCTATCTGATGCTGACCTTGCACACAATATTTTAGTTCAGTCGAATATCATTTTAAACATTCACTTTCTAAATGACATTCTAACCCGTTCCGTTCGGCTGAGAAGCAAAACTCTTGCCCACAACTGATTTTCGCCTGATATATTTCAAAATCTAAATCAAGTGGAGCTTACTTTTAGCAAAAGAATATAAACCTGGGCCGAATTCCGGCTGTCTAGTGTAGACATTGTCGTTTGCATGTTGTCACCATTGTGCACTGCAGCTGCTCTTCCTCCCGCTGGCTGCTTGTGCTTTTTAACCTGGTCTGGCTGTCTTTGGGCCTCCCCCCAACAGACATACCACACGCACACACACACGCACACGCACTCTTGTTGAGTTTGTCCAAATCACCGAGTTTAACAAATTAAATGACTTCTAGTGCGTACATTGTTTTGACACGGATGTCCCCACCAATCCGGAGCACGCCCGTGCCTTGGCCGGGAGTGCGGGCAGCGTCTGGGCTTTGCCAAATTGCTGTTGATTGCTCGGCGCAGGGCGCCCACCTGCAATGTGAAGCATTTGACAGGCGGCAATTCACCCCGCCCCCGGCTGCGTCCAGTGCAGCACATATTGAGATGAGATTGTCTCTGGGGCTGGGGATCGGGCCTGGCATTGGGGCTGGCCAGTGTTATTGTGGTTGATGGTAGGGGGGGAGGGGGAGAGGGAGGGGCCTGCACTTTACATGACATGTTGTCAAGCGCAGTCGCCCAACGTGCTCGAGAAACTGCCACGCACAGCTCTAATCATAAAATAAAGAAACGACGTCTTCGTGCTGCCATCTGCCAGCAGCCCGACGCTCCATAGGATCCGGCTCCGGCTCCGACTCCGGATCGGACCACGGACCACCCGGGATTCAACGTGGCAAGCGCCGCGTCCCAAGAATCGGCCGCCTTTGATACGCATCATATTTGGCTTTTATGGCGTTTATCTTGTGCCTTTCGGTTTTATGTCTTTATAAATACACAACGGGGGCAACAAGGCAGCAAATATGAGAGATGCACATGAATCATGCACATTTACTGGCCCACCTCGGGCCGGGAGCCCCTTTTGTTTATGGCAATTAAATTTCATTTAATATCAATAACAAAATGCCAGCAAAAATATATTCATGAAAAACAAAAATGGAATACCGCCAGAGTGCGGAGGATCAAATTATTGTGACTGCAATTCCGAGTGTCTGTACAAACTGTGTTTGTTGTTTTCGATAACATTTACGATCAGTAATGCCAAGTTTCAAACAACTAAATGAAAACAAATAAAATTATCTTCTTTTTTTCGCTATACTATACCAGCTTTTATGCTACTCCATTTAGATTCAGTTCATGTAGACTTCTTTGCATATTCGAGAATTGATTTATCGGAGACGATTTTCAAGGTTCTATCATCAAGTTTAGTTTTAAAAACTAGGATTCTTTTTAGAATAGAATTGGAAAATGAAGAAAAACCTATTTCGGGTAATGTCTGGGTAATTACAGCACTAAACACAATTCAAATAGAGACACTTTATATAGCTGATAAGAAATTGCATATTGTTAGTTATATTTTCACTGGTTTCAAACACGTTTGGTTTTGGACTCTTGTTTAGGCCAATTTGATATTTGTTCACGTTCCTGGCTAGCACCGCAAAACTCATTTTGGTTCATTTGAGCGTTTGTTATTTTAAAAGTTATTATTTTTAATTTAAACATTTTGCTGTGTTTTGTTTTCTTTGATTTTATTTATGGTCTCGGCATTGTTTGGACGCCACCGCAGCTGGAAACGCGTCGCGCGTGTCTAAAACTGAGTTATGCTTGGTACGCGGGCGCGTGTGTGTGTGTGTGTGTGTGTGTGTGCGTGTGTGTCCGGCCACATGTGTGTGTCGTAATTGTTGCCATTTGAGCCGCAGCGTTTACTTGACTCGCCTTGCCTCGCGCACCTTCTCCGGTTGTCTGTGAATGTGGAACACACTCAAAGCGCGAACTCTGTGACGCTCAGCTAACCAAAATTTTATTGGATCTCGGTATAAATTACACACATGCTATACTCTACATGTGCGTCTTCGTGTGTCTGTGCGTGTGTGTGTGTGTGTGTGTGCTGGCAAGCGTCGTCAACATTTGTGTTTGGGCATCTTTTTGAGTCGTTGCCGCCTTTGATGATGAGTGTTAAATATTTTAACGGCGTATTCTATTTTTTGGTTTTAATGCTCCTGCTGTATCCGTGTGCGTGTGTGTGTGTGTGTGTGATCTACATGTGAGCTGGCTGCTTTTTAATTTGCTGGCAACTCACTCGGCTCGCTTAGTCACTCAGCCAACAGCGAACCGACTCGACTCAACGTCTCTCAATTAGCAAATTAAGCATTCCCCGCCAGCCCCACTCCCCACACACACACACACACGCGCGCGTACATTTCACTCTCGGCAAGGGTTGCAAACTTGGAGCTCTTTTGGCGCTGGCTCTCAATTTGCCATTTTGCACTCGACTCAATTGCCGGCGTCCATTGGACTCCGCCCCCGTCGCTGGCGATCCCAGTGCAGCTTTGCATACATGCAGCCCAAAAGTAGTCTGTGTGCGTGTGTGTGTGTGTGTGTATCTATGCGGTCAGTTTTGTGTTGGGCTCCGTTCTTTTATTTTTGGGTTGTGTTTTTTGGGGATGGTTTTGGACGTTGTTGTTGCTGCTGTTGATGCTTCTGCCTGGTTTTATATTTTTGCGGCACTGATTTTATTATTTTGCGTATGTTTTGTGCTGCATTTTGTTTCGTATCTGCAAATCACGCAGCTGCCGCCCCTTGCCAGATAAAAGGCCGCCCTGGCCCACCCTCCCGTTCGCACAAACTGTGCCACAAATGCCGCCCACAGCATTTTGCGGTATATGTGCCCCAGAGAGGAGCCCAAAAAAATGAAATAAAAAGAATACTTGGTGACTGGACAGTCCGGAGGCGGGGGCGGGGGCGGGGGGCGGGGGCGGGGACTGGTGGGCGTTGTGGTGTTGTGCGGATTGTGTGGTGCAGTGCACCGGTCGAGCCAAACCGGTGCCAACATTTTTGTGTGCAATTTTTAGTTAAATTATTTTTACACCCACACACACGCACGCACACACACACACACACACACCCACATGGGCAAAAAATGCCGGCACGCAAATTCGATGCCATTTCTATTTTAGGCCTATCTAAATGGGAGCGTGTGGATGTGTGTGTGTGTGTGTGTGTGTGTGGGTGTGTGGGTGTGCATGCACTTTTTGCCAACTGCATTTCGGTTTTCGGGGTTTCCTTGTTGTTGTTGTTGTTGCTGCTGTTTCAGCAACAAAGTGGCAAGTGCAGATTTGAAGTTATTACCAAAAACTAACCAACGTTTTGTGGGTTTGAAGTTGTGTGGAATAATATTGGTAGACCTAAAAAGCCTTTGGCTTTGCTTTTGTTGTTGTTGTTTTTTTGTTTTCCATTCTTGTTGCAAATATTTTGTCGATTTTTGGCACACAACATTCACATTCACTCACACACATTTTCAATTTTAGTTTGCACCTCTGGACTGAACGATGTAAATAGAATATTTCTTAAGGGCAGATAAATGCAAGAGTTTTGTATTATTTGAGTTTTGTATTATTTGCTATATTTTGATTCGATCATTAATTAGAGCAAACTTAATTTTTTAAATTGGAATTTGTTATTCCTAAAATACGGTACATTGTGCTGGAGTTTTAAGAATACGTATGTCACATAATGTCGGATGGAAATGCCTTCTTTTAATGTTAATCTTGAGAAAAAAATGAAACATTTTTCTAAACTATAAGAAGCAAATATCTACAAGTGTAGTAATATTCGATTTTGGTATAATGATGCTCTTAAACCCAAAACATATATTTCCCTACATTTCTTTTAGATATTTCTATAAGTATAATCACTAAAACTTTGGACTTAAATCATATATTTGTGAGGCATATTAATACACATTTCGGACCCTTTCAGAAATCAGCTTTCAGTCGATATTAACAAAATTCTTAGTTTAAAATAATACCAACAATTTTAAATGAAAAAATATAAATGTGAGTTTAAAGTTAAAGTTAAAAAAATAAATTAAAAAAGGGGATTTCTTAAAAAGGCAAAATGTTGGTTAGAAAAAAAGCAAAGCTGAGTAGTTAAAATACAATAACTTAAGACAAAGAAACTATGGGGTTAGCTTCTCAATATAAATGCAACAGGAATTTTCGGTTCTCACTGCAATTTCCCTGCGAGGAGCAACGAAAACAACAACATGAAGTACAAGGACAAAGGCGTTATATTCTGAACACGTTTATAATTTGTAGGGACACAGAAAAAATGTAATGGGGAAACCGCCAAACACACACACACACACGCCAACGAAAACAACGCCAAACAAATGCAACAACAGCAGAAGTAACAACAACAACAGCATTGTGGGTACAAAAAATTACGAAACCAAAAATCAGCAACCAAATATGTGGTTGCCACCAACAAAAGGGCCAACAAAAAGCAACTGGGAATGCACAAATGGAGTGTGCACAGCATAAGAATACCCTGTAACAGTCACAATCACCAAATCACAAGCTAAACTCTGACGTTTAGAAATATCAAGACTATTTCTTTAGTAAATAAATAATAATTTTTTTTAGCCACAAATATTTAATTTCGCTTTGGACCTGAACGTTAAAACAGAATTCACCTGGTTTGGATTACGGGGTATAAGATAAACACACGCACAATTACAAACCCCCCGTAGAGTTGGGGCGACAACGGGGCTTGCGATGGGCAGGTGAGTTGTTTGGCGGCGGCCATCGTCAAAGGTCGGGCTCAAAAACAAGCCAAAACAAGAAAAAAGAATTCGCAAAAAAGTGCATTGCAGTCTTCGCCAGCGACGGACAATGCACAGTCCAGCCGTCCGGGCGTCCGGGCGTCCATCCGTCCGGCCCGCAATCCACGGGTTGTGGCATAATAAACACTCTGGCAACACGCGTGTCCAGCATTGCTGGCTATAACAATAAACGAAGCCGTTCCCGCTCCCGTTCCCGTTCCCGTTGCTGTTGTTACGTTTGGCCCTCCTCATCAGCATCAGCAACAACAATGGCCGGGTTGAAGGTGTGAGAGCAAACGAGGGGCTGACAGCTGTACAAACGCAGAGCTCCGCAAACAAGCCGGGCGCAGGCGGCCGGGGCACGCAGGACGCGTTTGGTCAGTCGCTTGGTTTCCGTTGCACACGCCGCGTATGCGTAATGTGCAAAAAGCGCAGCAAAATGAACACGAAAAATCAATAAAAAAAAAAAAAAAGAAGCAAGAACGAACACAAGCAGCGAAACAGGAAGCAGTAATAATAAAAAATAGACGAAAGAAAACGCAGTGCATCGCATAAAAAATGCAAGCTCATGCTCGCAGCCGGATTCGGGCAACGCGCCCATTCCCCGGCACCCACCGCCGTACGCAGGCCTCGACGTGTTCGCTGCAGTCAAACTTGTTGACAATGCGCGCATGCAAGAAGGCCCGCGTCCTGCCGCACTCCACCAGCCCGGCCAGCAGCGCGCCCCAGCCTCTGGCTGCGCCTTCTTGTTCCTTTTTAAGGTTTTGCATTTTGAGGCCAACATTGAGGCCACGAACGGCGCTGCCTTCCAGCGCTGACAACAACACGAACAACACCAACAACAACAACAACAACAACAACAACAAAAGCAGCGCCAATCGCGGCCCACAGAAGCTGTTCCTGTTTCTGATGGTTCTGTTTGTCGTTCGTCTTTTTTCGCCATTTTTTTATTTTGTACTTTATTCCCTTTTGGTCGGCCCCTTTGTTTGGCCAGCATGTAAATTTATGACGCTGGTCAAGTAGTGCCAGTTGCCTGTTTATGCACTGCACTCGTCGGGTCGCTAGGCACATGGGCAGCGTTCAGCAGTCGCTTGGAGTTGAGTAGAAAAGGCCTTCTTATAGTATATTTATATTTAAAAAATAAATGATGTATAAGAAAATTATGTATATATAGTACATACATATAATTACATCCAATATTTTAAATAATAATATAAACAAATGTATTACTGTTTTTGTTTATAGGGCATATACCTATAGTGTATTATTTTATTTTTTTTTTTATATTATTATTTATAGTATCCACTCAGTTCAGGCAACTTGTTTGTCAGAGTATCCACTAGTCCAATAGTGTTGGCTGTCGTTTTTTTGACGCCTGCAATGCTGTGCGATGTGTGATTTTTGTTGGCCAGTTTGCCAATTTTTTAACAGCTTGTTAACATTTTGTCGCCTATCAATGCGCAGTCCGGCCGTAACGCCCAATGCCTGACAGTTATCTGTTTGCGGTTGTTTAAAAGAGAGTGGAACGGACGTGCGCGCCCGTGCGTGTGTGTGTGTGTGTCTGTGTGTGTGCGATTCCCTTGTTGCCTGTGATTCGCAAATCCCGCGGTCGTCCGATTCGCCGTGTTTTTAGCAGGCAAAGAAAGTGCGTTAATGAAGTGTTGCTCGAGAGCTCATTATGCATTTTGCTCACGTTTCGCATTTTTAATTGCATTTTGTGCCCGCTGTCTCCTGCTCGCCGCTGCTGCTAGTTGCCCCGGCGTCTGTGTCCTTTCATTAAGTGCGCCGCATGGCAGGCGATTAAAACGACCGCCGCGGCAGCAAATCGAATTAATTTTTGTAACGTGCAAATGACCGCAGCAAGCAGCAGCAGCAGCAGCAGCAGCAGCAGCAGTAGGAGCATTAAAAGCAGTTTGATAGGGATACTCATACGTATTAAATCCTTTGCCGCACAACACATTTAAGTTGATGATTAAGCTGGCCGCTTTATACCAAATGTAAATGTGTGTGTGTTGCTGTACATACAGACGACATTGCATCGGTTTATGTATGCAGCAGTATGTGTACATTATGTGCTTAAGCACATAAAGATGTAATGACCTGTATACATGACCACCGCCAGCAGCAACAGCGGCACCGCCGGCACCACCAACACCGCCAACACCGTCGCTGGCGGCGAATCCTTTAGAGGGCACTTTTGGTCGCCGCTTAATAAACTACACGAGTCAAAGGGGCCGCCGTGGGCGTGGCGCTTGCATGCTGTATTTTTTAAATGCTCTTAATTGAAACTGCGCAAAACGCGAAAAAGGATGCAATAGCAGCAGCAGCAGCAGCAGCATCGACGGCGGATGCTGCAGCAGGTCGAATCACAGCGCTCGTCGCTGCCAGCAGGCATATTTTAATGAATATTGAGGATTAAAGGAATTTGCGGATTTTCATTGAATTATGCATTTTGGCCGCTCGTCCTGGCTGCGGTCACCAGCACGACCAGCACTAACAGCAGCAGCAACTGCAACTGCAACAGCCAGGCCCGTTCGGCTGGACCATCGTATATTTCTTTGTCGCACGCGATGATTTATTAAGTCATTAGCACTTGTGCGGCTGCTGCTGGCGGCTGCCCACGCAGCGCTTGCAACATGCAGCAGGATGCAGCTGGATGCGACCAGAGACGCGTCCATGTGTGTCTGCCATATAACTTGTAATTCTTATTAATTGTGTGTTGCTGCTGCTGCCCTGCTGTGTGTGTGTGTGTGTGTGCGTGTATTCAATAATTTGTACTGGCTGCCATCGCAACGGCTGCCCAATAAGCCCCAGAACATTAACTGCTTAACCAAAATTATAGCCTCCACAGCCACAGCAGATACCAATTTGATTTTAGCACAGAATTCAACTACTATTAGTCAAGTACTAATCATACTCAAGCACATAGAGTATCACTCGAGTATCGAGTCTATCTATTGAATTATCTATTGCAAAATGTTCTTAAAGTAAACGTGTCTTAAATATTGTTTTTTAATTTTTGCCATGATTTTTGATTGCAAAATGAGCCACCAAATCAGTTTTTAGATGATATTTGATACTAATTTCGATACCAGTAATGGACATTAGTATTTTCAAAAAACATTTATTTCAAATGCAATATTTGTATTATATGTGCACATAATGAAGGATTCAGGGTATCTCCTAGTCGAGTTTTTTTTTCCTATTTTATTTTCAAATGCACTTAAGAAACTTATAATATTTATAATTACTAATATCATTATAACTATTTTTGTGGAAATTTAATTACTACACATCGGTTTTAGTTTAGTTATTCGTCAATACATAATATTTTTATTATTGGTATTATATTTTTTGATAGTGAAAATTGATTTAAATAGTGATCCAAATCTTATCTTTTTTTATGTTTTATGGTTTGCGTATTTCTTAGCTCATATGTTTTGAAGATTTGAGTATTTTAATTATTCTTGGCAATTTTGAAGAGAAACACGATCTGATTTATCGTCAAAAAAGTTAGAAGAATTTCACATGGGGCTTAAGCCAATTTAGTGAGACATTTGAGAATGTTCTGGTCAGATTTCGAACTCTGTAGTTTGAGTTCCGTCTCGGGAATTGAGCTCATTGGGCGCGAAGTGTGTTGTGGGGAATATATATGTGTGTGTGTGTGTGGATATGTGTTGCGGGGAAGTGAGATGGTGTCTGCTGTGCTGCGGAGAATGTCAGAAATGCGTGTGAAAAATAAACGAGATTTTCGCAACGCGCTTTTGATATTTTTGCATGACAGAAGCCAAATGAGAAAATGCGATTTTCCGCATTGCTCCGGCCAATGACATGGGCATGGACATGGCGGCAATGGCCACCGACAGCCGCCAGGCGACGTCCAATGGCCTACCAACTTAATGTGTTGGCGTTTCCTGGCACACACACACACACACACACACGCAGGCACAGTCGCACACACAATAAGCACATTCACAAAGACAGACGCACAGATAATTTTTACAATTTGCAGCAATGCGTTTTTAATTTAAATCGATAAAAGTTGCATTCGCACAAAAACAAACCAGACGAAAACAACAACAATAACAACACAATGCAAAATAAATTGCAGGCAACCCCGCGAACACTTCAGCCCCCGTGCCCCATGCCACCTCCAGTCGCATCCCTGCCCCAACTGCATTCAATCCCTATCAGTCATGCATTAATAGGCAACAACTTTTAATTATGACATGCGAAAGTACTTTAAAATTTATTTGATAAGCGAAAATAATTGTTTATTGACAAAACAAAACTATTTCAAAGTTTTTAACGAATGCGTCCAAATGGAACCTATTGAAAAACTTCTTTTAATAGTAGAAAAAGTCTTACAAACTTCATATTCTGATGGTATTATTTCAAATTATTGCGTAAAAAGCAAACTCTAGTAATTATTAACTTTTCGAACTTTAGATTTAAAATGATGTTTGCTGTGATCGCCTACAATGTGAAGAAATGATTGAAACTTAGTATTCATTTTCTATTATATCATTTTCTACTTATAGAAGGAAAGCATATTTATTTAGGAAATAATGCTTTTTTTTTGCAATTATCAAAATATGGTTATGGCCAAGTTAAGATATAGTCCAATATACATTGTTATATTCTATAATGTTTTGTTTTACTGAGGTATTTCAAATTGTCTTTTTTTTTGTATTTTCAGAAGCTTTTCTAAGCTGCATTAAACACAATAATTGGCTTATGTGCGTCAGCTGGAACGAAACTGCGCGTTTGCATTAAATATGTATTTAAATTAAATATAATTTAATTAAATATGTGCAAAACATGCCGACGGGTCGCTTTGCAGTGCAGCAAAATGTGTTGCCTACATTTGAGCGCCGGCTGCGCTCGCCATGAAATCGTTATCCATTTTTGTTGCAATTTGTTTTGTTTTTGATTTGACTGCCCTGCCACACACACAAGCACACACATTCGTGCACATGTGTGTACGTATGTGCTCTTGTGCATTTGTATTTGTGTTTATTTTATTTTATTATTTTTTCTCTTTTGCGGTCAACGAGTTGGTTGACCACTTTCAAATACAGTCAAAGCCACGCCCACGCCCACGCCCATGCCTCGACAAAAACAAAAAAAAACAAACACTTGAGTGGTGAGCTTGTCTGATCCCATTCCAACGCGCAGTTGTTGTTGTTGTTGTGTGTTGATTATATGCACAATATTTGTTGCCTACTTTTTATTTGTATTTGTATTTGCATTTTATTTTTATTTTTCTCCATTTTTTCTTCTTGTTGCTCATTTTTATTTGTTTTAAAATATAGCACGTTGCTGTGTGCGCGTGTGTGTGTGTGGGTGTGTGTTTAAACCTTTTATATTTTTTGCAGTTTTTTGTTGTTGTTTCTGTGTTGCATGCCTACACAGTTGATTTAAACGTTTTACACCCGCGTGCCGATTTTTTTATTTTTTTTTTTTGCCTTCTCACGCGGTTTGCTCGTTGTTATTGTTGCTTTTTTTCTCTTTTTTTTTTAGTTGGTTTACCGTTGGGTTAACCGTTGAATTATCAATTTCGCGGTAGAACTTGCGGTGCATAAGTGCGGTTCACCGATGAGTTTTCGAAGGTATCATATGAAACGCACTGCTGTCGCTGCTGTTGTTGTTGCTTTATTTGTTTTCACCCATTATTGTTGGCCGCTTGTCACACCGAAATGAATACGTTAAATTTTAATTAATTACGTTAAGTAAAAATTGTTTATTGCGTCCATTTCACGTTTGCATTTTGACATGTGAAGTGGGTCATTAAACATTCATCTTAATCGCTTAAGTTGCCTTAATCGAATAATACGCATATTATGATTTATTATTTTGCTGCAATTATCTTGTTGACGTTTCAGTCTCATTGATCTCATTTTCAAGTGTTTATATTTTTTAGTTCGCAGCAGGGCTGTAAACCCCAAGAAAAACTCGTTGATTCGGCTTATTCATAAACGCAGGTTTTGATTCGAATCCGGGTTTAGAATCTTTATTAAAGGTTTTAAAAATAAGAAAACTAATTTATTCCACATTTTGAATGCAAAGCATTTTCTATTTTCTGTCTTTTAGATACGGCCGTTGTATTGATACTTCTGCAATATTTTTTAACGTAGTTGAATTTGAAACTTGCGTGTGTTTTCATCAAATATTAAAGCAGAATGCATATAAGGTAATAAAAAAAAAACGGATACAAATAAATACATATATAAGATACAAAATATAGTCTCAAATTATTTTAAGAAAAATATGGTTTGGTTTGGCTTTAAATTCGACCGTCTTTTTTTCAAGCTGGTTTAGCTTATGATTTGGTTTGAAGATAACAGAAATAACAGGTTCGAATCGGTTCGGTTCAAATCCGATTTACAGGTTTGCTTTTGTCTCAAAAACTTAAAGTTCAAAATGATCCGACAGTTATTAAATTTATAATTCTGCACTCAGGCACACAATATGGCCGCCATATGCTACATTAGACATTCGTAAATATAAAGTACATTATATACAAGTCTATCATAGTATACATCTACAAAGACATTCCAAGATATTAATAGCCCGAATTGCCGCAATTCTTCAGATCTATGTGACATATGTGAGCGGTAAATGTAATTCAAATTTTACTGTATATCATAATAAAAACCAATTGAGCGAAAAGAAAATACAATTTCAAATACAAATACTAAATATTGAAATAATAGTAAAAATTTAAATGATTTTAGTGTAAATTTAATAAATATTATGTAAATAAAAAAGTTTTTTTTTTAATATTTTCCAGATTCCGTAGAGAATTTGAAAAATACAAACAGTGGAAAGTTCCTAAAATCAAGCTCGAAATCTTCTCGGGTAGTAAACTAATTCAGAGTTCTTTCACAGTGTGAGGAAAATTTTATTGTTGATTTGATTACAAGAAAATTGAAAAACTTACCTTTTGATAGGAACTTGCAACTGTTGTTTGCCGCTGTCGTTGTTTTATTCTTCTACTGTATTCAATATTTTTGTTTATGCTTTACTGGCTGGACTTGTGTGACAGCTGCTGATAAGAGGCACTGTTTGCAGTTGCAGTTGTTGTTGCCTTCGGTTGATCAGCGGACGCACTTAATGATGCCGGCCATGAAGGAACCAACATTTATGAACAACACCAACACAAAAAATCACACGCAATTGCGTTAATGTGCGGTAAAAAAATAAATAATATTGAAATTGAAATGGAAACTGGTGATAGCCGCTTTATCTTGTTGCGCTCACGAATACGACGAATCGAATGGACGACGCTTGAACGCCCGGAGCGGAACGGAAACGCGGCCGGCGAGTTAGTGGTCAGAATGCAGAGTGACACATGGAGCTCCAGCTCCAGATGCCGTTGATGATGCTGCCGATGCTGCCGTTGCTGCCGATGCCGACGCGGATGCGGCCAATGCTGGCCCCAAGTGCATTCGGCAATACGAAGCCGCTTTGAGCGCGCCCGAATTGTGTGTGTCGCCCGTACTTGCTGCACTTGCCGAGCGCCCCAAACCCCGGGCCCCACACGGCTAACGGCACACGCGACCAACGAGCAGCGCACGAACCAGAACGAGAAGCGACTCCGACCGGCCGACGAACGAAGCTGTGTGCCACACGACCAGTTTAAGTCCGTGTCCGTTGATGTTGTCGAGTTGCTGTTGCTGCTGTTGCTGTTGCTGCTGTTGCTGTTGCCGCTGCTGCTGCTGCTGCGTGCGTGCGCTTTGAACCGGTTAACAGCACAATCGCAAATGATAACACGCACACAAAATGCTCGGTGAACATTTTCGAAATTTTCACACAAAAAACTTTTCAAATTTTCAAAGCAGCGGCGTCAACTTCGCTCTGTCTGTCTGCGTGTGCGTGTGGGCGTACATATAAGCGACCACACACACGCACACACACGCCGAGCCACATGTGTGTGTTTTGGTTTAAATAACTCAAAAGGGAAATTGAGTTTGAGCGCAAAATTTTGAGCGAACGGATTACGTGTGCGTGTTTACAGATTTATGCAACAATTAAAAGCGACGATGAATTTCTGTGTGTGTGTGTGTGTGTGTGCGCGCGCGCCTCGCCTGTTAACGGAAACGGAAACGCAACCAAATGCTCAGCCATAACCACGAGTGGACTAGCTTTGGTCAGTTGGCAACTCAAACCGACGAATTTGAGTCAGAAAAAAAAAAAAAAAAAAAAAATCAGTTTTCAAAATAAATGCTCCCTCGCGCGGGCCAAGAAGCGGGACTGGGCCTAGGGACGCGTTGGGGAACTTTAAGGTCAACCCCTTTCGCAGTTAGCTGGTCACTTGGTCAAGGGTTGGCGCCACTCGCGCGCTCAGCTCAGCGGCCCGTCGACTCATTTCCCGAGCTTGCCCTGTTTTTCACTTTTCACTCATTTGGCCGGTCTGAAAATCAGGTTTCATTTCTACACAAAATACATAAATTTTGCATCATTATCAAACGGGTTGTGTGAGCGCACGGAGCCCGGTGCCCGGAGATGAGAAAACCACCCAAAAACACCCACATGGCCGCTAGAGGAGGGGGGCAACAGTTTGGTAAATGAAGCGAGATGGCTATATTAATGTGTGTGCCAGTTGCCTCGGTGTGTGTGGCCCACATGAGCGAAGTGCTCATTATCATAAACAACAACAACAGCGGCAGCAACAAAACAGTAGCAACAGCAGCAGCAGCAGCAGCAGCAGCAGCAACAACCATCCACCAACAAATTGTTCGCTGCAACATTTTACATAATATACAAGAAACATTCAGAGTTTAAATACGCACGCACATACATGCACGTAGATATATACGTGTATATCGCCATAGTTGGCAGATTTATACATACTTACTATATATAGTCGCTTGCATACTTAGAGAATACAAAACGCCGCTCAAATTATATACAACTCAAAAGCTGAGCAGAGAGCTGAGAGCGAGTATGTGCGAGTGTTAGTGTGTGTGTGTGTGTGTGTGTGTGTGCGTGTAGTTTTGCATATAAAATGGATTTTAAACTATTGGGAAAACTATCGCATAGCCAGCGCCATTTTCCGCATTAGTTTGTAGCTGCGTTTCGACTTGAAACATTGCGGGTAGCAAAGGTTGCAAATGTTAGCTAGACAGAACAAAACAGCCAACCCCTGCCCCACCCCCGCCCCCCAACCCTTCGCGACTCCCCCCAGCTCCAACCACAAGGACTGCTTAACATACGACTCCTTAGCCAGCGATAGTTTTGATTGGAGGTGAGTGAATGTGAGTGGAAGCGAGAGTTGTGAATGTATGTGTGTGCCTGTGTGTGTGTGCGAGAACGAGAGCAGACGAGACTGTACTTAAATATGCAAGTGCCGAGCACATCTCTATTTAAATTGATTGTTCTTTATTTTCTACATACATATGTATTATTTTTAAACGGTGCACAGTGGTTCAACTGTCATTTGTCTCAGTGTACTTTGCTTAAATATCTGACAGCGAGCTTGCAGCCATAAACAGATTGCAAATGTTTATTTGAAAGCCGTCGTCCATGAATTCTCGTAGATAGATTGGCAGCAATTTTCAACGACCTGTCCAGCCCACTAGCACTTCGAGGACCTCGCACCACTGTGCCGCTGCGAAGCCACTACAACAACGACGCGGCTGTTCTCACATGTGCTGCAAGCAGCAGCACACAATCGGCCTGCTGCTCCGCTCCTTGCCGCATGCCTGCCTGCCGTGCCTCGGATTGAGCTTCAGCTTGCGGGGGAGGCGGGAGGCAGCAGGACTCGGCAGAAGGCAGACCATCATCACCATTATCCTGGCACACAAAACGGCCGCTGTCAATGCGACCTTTTCCGACTTTTACGGCCCGATGGGGCCACATACGCCGCGTATTTCTGATGGGCATTTCTAATTTTCAAGTTTTCAAGCCAGTGTGCGTGTGTGTGTGTGTGTGTGTGTTAATGATTAGAAAAAGCTTTGGCTCTTGCCGTGCATTGTTGTTATTGTATTTACTTCCCGCCAATTAATGTGTGCAACATGCGCGTTTTAATTTAACGCAACGCAATGCGAGTCCTGCGTGTCCTGCGAGTCCTGCGTGTGCTGCGTGTCCTGCGTGTCCTACATGTGTGTGTGGCCATCCCCTTTCGCGACTTTCAGCTTTTTTGCAGCGATTCTAAATGGTTTTCCACACCGAAGAGCGACCTGTTCCCGTGCCCGTTCCGGTTCGCGTTCCCACTCCCGCTCCGAGTCCCGTCCCGCTGCCCTGCGCAAAACTACACTGAATCAAACCAGTTAAGCAAGTTTCAGTGCAAAGGACTAGCTGCAACGTGGGCTAGCACCGAGCTGTGGAGCGAGCTGTGTGCGATGCGTGTTCCTCCGTCCGGCGCACGGAGGAGGAGCGGGGAGCTGCATTTGGGGCGGTTTGTGCGTGTCCGCGCGCACGCACACGAGCCCGGCCGGAGTTGCGTTCAATTCCGTTCAGCTTAATGGCTTATAGGCAAATGAGTTGAAGCAGCAAGGCGGGGTCCGGGCGCAGGATCCCGGGGCCCCCGTGCATTTGGAGCCGCTTATGCAAATGAAAAGACAGCCTCAAAGTGCGCGAACCAAAATAAACCAGTGCAGCGATGATTTCAGTCGGCTCTGAGGCACTCTGAGGAACTGCCAACCCAGGCAACACCCTTCCAGTCCGTAGTCTAACCGAACCTATTTTGAAAGGCTCTTAGCTTTAGTCATGACTAGAATTCGAATTGTTTGTTGCTTTTCCGTTCCTCCCGACTTTCTTCGAGAATAGTCGCACTCCCCTCGTAAATCTCCCGGGCGCTTGAGATTTGCGGCTTGTTTACATTTAGCGCCACGTGCCTGGTGAGTGCAGCAACAACAATTATGGATTAGGGCGAGTAGCCAAGCGCAGCATCGACGCAGAAATACCCTGTAGTCAAGCAAGAATCGTATTATATATAATATAATAATAATAATATAATATTATTCTTATCCGATTGTCAAGAAATTAAAATGCTTTGTTTATACTTCTAAGATATTTTAAAAATACTTAAATATTTTTATTAAATTAAAAAAAAAACAATAAAAAGAATTCGTACAAAATAAAAAGTATTACAGATTAAGACCATACCTAGAATACAAATTGAATAAATAGAAATTTAAAAAATGTAATATAAAATTTTAAAATTAAATAAATATATTAATAAATATATATGATATATATATACATATAATAAAGCTACTTTTAACATGTTTTTCTATTTGTAACGTTTGAACAACCGTCCTGTCCGCTACCGTTCTTAGTTACAGGGTATCGGGAATCAGAACATGCGCCCCAATAACAGTTGAGTGCAGAAAAACGGAAGCAACAGAGAATTTGCACTCAATTTGCATTTGACATGAGCTCAGCGAAACAGAGTTGCCAACTTTTCGACTTTTGACCAGGTCCAGGTCCCGCCCACTTTTGCGTTAGTTTCCGGTAAATGTGAATTGAAATTTGTTGAGGCTACCGAGGCTACAATAGCTCTCTTATGATAAATATGGAACTAGCCTTAAATTATAATTATTTGAGAGTAAAAGTGAAAGTAAAAATAAATGAAGAACTTTAGAGCTTCACCTTGCTCACAGCTCATTTGCCGCGAGAGTTGGCAACCCTGGCGCAGCTGAGCAGCTGAGTAGAGTGCTCAGCGCACTCGGCGCACTCTTCGGCCTCTGTGTGCACTCACTCGACCCGAGTGCCGCACACACAGTTGCAACAGAGTGCGGCACACAGCTCACAGCTCGCATCCCCTGGCGCCGCTTTCCACGTTCTGTGCAGCGGGCGGAGCAGCCGTTTTTCTAGTTTATTTCTGCGCCTTTTTCTACTCTGTGCGGGGCACGAGAAAAATGGGATCCGCTGATTGGAAGAGGGCCGCCGACTATGTGCGGCGAAGCTTTTATAGTTTTTTAGGGTGAGACCTGCTGGCTGTGTAGGCGGTAGGTGGCAGCCCCCAAAGTCCCCAAACGCTTCGGCCACCCATCATACTGCACTTTGTGGCCGTATGCCACTGGCTGGCTGGCTGACTGACGGCCTTGGTGGCGCCTCCGCGCGGCGTGCGGGCCGTGCGGACTCTGCGCATACTTGCGGGTGACAACGTTTCTTATTTTATGCAACGTCAGCTACAGTTTGGGCTCGTTTAGTTCAGCTCAAGCATTTGTAGCCCAGCTCCACAATTGCCCCTCACACAGGCACATAATGTTAATTGCGAGCTTAGAACTAGCTGGAAGAGCTTATTTATATTTAAAGTTAAGTTTAAAATAATAAACCCAACTATTACATTTTATTAGAGAACTCTATAAATCTATAGTAAATTAATAATCACATAATGTTATTGGCAAATTTTGGCCTAGCTGGAAGATCTTATTCATTTTTCAAATTAAAATTAAAATTATAAGCTCAACTATTTCCTTTGAAATCCCTATCATTTTCAGATTATATTTTTAATAACAGCAATCGATCGTCAAATAATTTGGGTTTTTTGCTATCGATTCCCCAACAGAATTATTATTTTGTAAGATAATTTTGTGCGGCTTTGATCAGAATAATTTATTGTATATCTGAAAAGAAAACTTGTATCTTTTGTTTAAATAATTCGTAAGAAATATGGGCCAACACGACGTATACGCATTAGGGCCCAGTTCTTTACTTAGCCTCAATAAAAATATAGATTTAAATGTAAATTTCCAATTTTATTTGCATTTTCTCGTTCGGCTGCAGCGTCTTCAACAGCCGCTGCAATAAACTCATTTTTCGCCGTCTGCCGCCATTTTTGTGCTCTAGTCTAGGAGCGCGTGCCACCCCCCGCCCTCCCACGCCCCTCCGCCCGGTGGCGGGCAGCATGCAGCCAGCTTGCCGTCGCTTCATTCGCTTTATTGCTCTTCTAGTTTTTGTTTCATTTTTACGTATCCAATTGGTAGGGAACATGCGCAGACTTTTTTGCCCCAACAAAATTGCAAGTGCAAAAGCAACAGCAGCGACATTCAGCGAAGCCCCCCCCCCCCAATCCCCCTGGCTGCCTGCTCGGCCTTGTCCCTGTTCTGATGCTGGTGCTGCGCCCCGTCCTGGTCCTGGTTTTGGTCCTGGTCCTGGTCCTTTCACATAGAAGAGACTGCTGCGGGGTGGAACACAAAATAAATGCAATGCAATGAAAATTGTGAAAAATAGAAAAACGAAAGTTTTCGTGCTTTTCATTTGCTGCTGCCAGTTTGGCAGCTACGTCGGGCGCGTCTCTAAGTGGCGCCCCCTAGTGGCGGTTCGGTTTGATGCGACGGTGGTGCGGCCCCCAGCGTGGCTGTGGTTGGCTGCCTCAGCTTCTGGGGGCGTCTAAAAAAAACCCAAGTAGAAAAAAACAAATTTTTTCTGGCTGGCTGAGAGCGGTGCAGCGGCGTGGCGACAACGGGGAGGGGGTTGAATAGGGGGGGGGGGTGGAGGGGGGCAGCACTATTAGTGTAGCATTAATTAGTTATGGCAGACGATTTTGAGGTTGCGCTGCTGCTGAAAGCTTTTTACTGTAAGTCAACAGAGCGCAAACACGAAAGATACGGCACATGTGTGTTGGTGTGTTGGTGTGTGTGTGTGTGTGTGTGTGTGCGGTGTAGGTGGGTATCTAATGTGCCAAAAATTACAAAAATAGTCAGAGCGCTGAGCAGCGAAAGTTTCGGAAAAATGTTGCTTGATTAGCAACCCCTTTGCATCTTTCAATACATATTTTAATTAAATATTTATTTGGAGTCTTTCAACTGGGCAACAACAATGTTGGGTTGCCAGCCCCACCCCCTCGGGCTCCCGCTCCACCCACCCTGCACCTCTGGCCGCGCTGACAAAGGCTGGGCTTAAGGCTTCGCTTAGTGTGGCGCACACTTGAGTGGCTTTCAATTAGTTGCGCCACAACTACGGCAGGCAGCTCCCTTGAACACACACACACACACACACACACTTTATTTGGTCATTTATTTATTTAAAAAGCAATAAATTCATGGCAAGTTTTATGCGAAAATATCTGAAAATTAAATGAGCAGCGCCCATTGCCCAGCGGCTTGGGGTTGGTCAGCCCCAGCTTCTGGCCCCCACCCCAGCAGCTGTTAGCTAAACCCTTTCCCGGAAAGGGTGGCTGCTATGTAAAAGTCAATGGTGGTCAGCAGTCGACGGCTACGAAAGGCAGTCGACCAGCCTCAAATGAAAGTCGCAAGCTCAAGGCGAGTCCGGCTTTCAACCCTTTCAAAGGCACCGCATGCTTAAGAGACGTGTTCGGGGAGGGGGCGGGAGGGGGCTTGGCCAGGCACTCGTCCGTCTGCTTTTTTGACCATTCGTTCATTATCAACACCAAAAACTAAACAAAATTATTTGCCTTGCCGGAAGTTGGCAATAAATTAGTTGGGTTACACATAATCCACCGACCTTCTTCGCAGACCTTGTCCAGACATCCGCCATAAAGCATTCATAAATCCCAAAGTAAACTAGAGTGCACACACAGACGCACACTGGGAGTACACAGACTCTTGTGTAACATGCGGTGGCCTTTATTCATTCATCCGTTCATTCATTTAACTCCTGACCATATTTTGCCTATGCTTTGTGTGCTGCTTCCATCGCATTTTATGGGTGTTCCACTTAGCCACCGGACAGCCCCGCAGCCCCCCCCCCCCCCTCCCAACCCGCACATAGTTTCACTTTTGCTTTCACTTGTGCCCCTCGGCACTTTGCATATGGCCAGGACAACGGCTACTTCGGCCAAGGCTTCCCACTGAGGGTCGCGTGGACGTCGTCGCCATGTGGAATTGAAGCTGCTGCTGCCGGACCTGAGGCTGGAGCAGGAGCCAGTGCCACAGGCCTTTGTCCACTTCGTTAGTTGTATTAGTGCGCCGATTGTTTGGATTCTCCGTGATATGTGAGTGAGTGGGAGTGTGTGTGAGTGTGTGTGACTGTGCGTGTGCTGTGAGCATTTTATGCCCGCACTGAAACGGCCATTAAAATTAGCCATTATACACATAGGTGCATTGCAACTTGAAGAGAATGCCATACATCTGCAGTTAATTGTAATCCCACACAAAATTATGATCCTTTCCCGATTGTTCCTATAGCACGCAACTACTCAACGATCAGAGTTTCTTTATTACTGTCTGCATATTTCACCACGTCTTAAGGATTTTTCTAAAGTGCTGGAATCGGACTAAAGACACAACAAAGCGCCATCTTCAGTTCATATTTACTTCTGCTTCGGCTCGCTTTTCCCGGGCCAGCTGAAAAGTATGCAACATGCTTCGCTGAGAACATTGCGCCAATTGGTTAGGCAACAGCAAATGCTTTTTCGTAAACAATCTCCTGAAATATACAGAAATTGCATTATCGTGGATCGCTCTTTCGATTTTTTTTTTAATAAAAAATTTTGTATATTTATTTAAACAAGTTTTCTGCTACCTTAGTGGCAACTTAATCTAGTTTTACATTTAGGGGAAAGAACCATTGATCACAGGTGATACTTATATAAGATTTATGTTATATATATGGGCACTTATATGTAGACTGCACTTAAAATAAATGTATTTTGAAAGCTATACTTTATGGGAACACATTACATATTTCTTAAATTTTGTTCAAAATTATATTTTTAGGCGATTACTGATATCAAAATTAGTATAAAATACCCTCTAAAAACAGAGTCTTTTCTGGTTCAATAACACTTTGTAAAATTGCATAACTCAAACAAAACTTTAAACTGAAAGCTTGTCAATTTTGGATTGATTTTGATAAAAAATTACAAATACTTGACCACAGATTTGTTTGTGTTTTTCAGGCGATCTTGAATAAACTTTTTGCAATAGATTATTTAGGTGCTGAAATATATTTCAATATTCTTTATTCTCTCATAATCTGTGAGATAAGAGTAAGAAAATTGACTTTGCTGTAGACTTTTATCAATTTTATTGAAACGGGGATGAGTTTTTGATCAATTGAATTAAACTCGTGCACAAAGCCATTATTCCCTTGTTAGTTGCTGTTGGATGCGTGGCAACAACAACTCCAAGTTTTAATTTCAAGCTAGTCTCAGAAAATATATATTCCAACAAATACTATATATTCTCCAAAAAGGATGTCGATCAGGAGTATATACTCGCTTCCATCCACCCCGTATACATTAATTTGCGTATTGGTTTTAGGCAATTTACCTGTAAGTGATGGAAACAAATCTCATTTACCAGTTACCAGTTAACTATTAACCATTTAGCCTTCGGGCCTTTGGCCTTTGGTCTTTGGCGATGCTCGGGGCACGTTTCGTGCTTGCGTCGTGTGCGGGTGCCACAGGATACGCGCCAGATGCGGCTACTCATAAAAAGGGATCGACAAAGGAGTAAGCCGACGCCGAGAGGGGCGCTAATTGAAACTCTTTAAACGCGTGCGCAGCGGCGGCGCACGCCGTTTCCTGTGCGCTGCCCCAGCCCCAACTGGCGGCCGGCCTATAATCCTTGGCCCGCTTCGCTCGCTCCCCCTCTCTCTCTCTCTCCTAATCGCACCCGCCTGCTCGCTCTGTCTGTCACGGTTCATTCGCAGCGTTGCGCATCCTTTGCACGCTCGTCCAGCCGGAACTGTAAACAATAAATACAACACTGCTGAGCCTCGGACTGAGCCGGAGCCGGAGCCCCTTGCTCCCTACTAATCTAGCTGTTGTTGTTGTTGATGTTACAGCTAGGGCCCATTGATCGTACGTTAATTGATTTATTATACGCCTGCGCCAACGTCTTGTTGTTGGCCCGTGTTTTGGGCTCTATAGCTTTATTAGTGTTATTAAATTTCATCTGTCTTTGTGTTCGGCCAGGGGTTGTCCCTCCTCCTGTTGTTGTTGCTGCTGTTTACACAAGACGAAGGTTGCCCCGTTGATCGCCAGTTGTTATATTTTGGCACATGGAATACGTGGAATTGTGAAACAGTCGACAACAAATAGTCGGGCAATATGTTTTCATAAAGATAAAAAAGACGTCAGGGCGCTGACAGCCTGTCGGGAGGATATGCGCTCCTTATTGTTGCCTAATACTATTATCGACTCGGCTCAGCTCGTCGCGTGTTTCTCTTCTTATTTCTCTCTCTCTCTCTCTCTCTCTCTCTCTCTGTTTTTTCCTGCTGGGCTTCGCAGAAATTTTTAATTAATTTCACGCCACAAGCTCAAGAGGTAGCCAAAACTATCGCATTAATCAGGCGGGCCAACTTTCAAATTCAGCAAACAAACAGCCAACAACCCATCAAAGTCGCTGCCAATGCCGCTGACAATTTGTCAAAAGTGACAGCGCGCGGGACTTCGCCGTCGTCTGAGTTGTCTCAGTTGTCAATCTCCCTCTCTCCCTCGCACTCCTACCCCAAATAGTCCATCTGTGTTGCATGGGGCACTAAACTATGAGGCTTTTAATCTATACAATTTAAAATTAAGTTTTTGTGCGGAGAGGGGGGCAAATTGCGCGTGTGTGTGTTTGTGTGTGTGTGTGTGTGTGTCATGTGTGTGCCTGGGTGGTGCTGGGGGTGGATATGTGGGCTGCCTGTTTGCTCATTAATTATGTTTGTGCGGAAGCTTTGCTGTCTTCCAGAAGCCGCCCGAAGTTTTATGTACTCAGCTGCAAAAGGACCGAGACAGAATTTCAAAATTAAACTAGAACTGTAGTAGATAAAATTGAAAACTTTTGCCAACATATTATCCAAAGTGCTCCTGTGGTAGAGTACCTAGTAATATAGTAATTAGACTTTGAAACAAATTAAACAATATGGCCACATATACTAGTAATATATCACGGCGCTGTTTAATAAGAGCTTTAAACGCGCAATGAAAGCATTATATTTCATTACTAGATATAACTTTCGAAACATCAATATTTGTAATACAAGCGGTGCTGAAGTATCCTCAAATTAAGAAATCTTTGAAGCCATAATTTCAAATAATACTCATTCTGAACATAAATTTAAAATAAGAAATTATCATATAATTTTACTTTAAACTCTTTTTCAAAAATATTGTCTATTATATTTCGAATTGGCTAGAAACGACAAATAAATTTCCATAACTGTGTCGAAACTAAACCTATTTTTTGCCATTTTGGATATTTAATTTTTAAATTTAAATTTAAATTTTCGTCATAGTTGATTATTTTTATTATTACCTATATTGAGATGAGGAGACTCCATTAAAACAAATTATTATTTTCAGTTCTCTCTCCCTCTCTGTCTCTCTCTCACCTGGTATTTATAAACATAGGATCGTCAATCGCCTCCAGAATAGGCAAGTCCAAATTCCCGGCTCTCTCATATTCCCTGCAGTTTTTAGATTCATAAATCACAGCGGAGATCTATCAGCAGTCGCAGGCACTCGGTCACAATATAGAACGCCCGGCCAAAAACAGCAGATAATTAATTTAAATCCGACAGGATCGCCATTGGCACTCGGCTACTCCGTCGTCACATTTGAAATGCGATAGGCAAAGTTCCGATGCCGCCGGGGAGTCTGGCAGAGACCCGCATCAATCGCAGTAGCCGGATCCGTCAAGCCGGTCAAGTGGGCGGCCAATGTTTGTTGGTTGACCGCCACTTCCAAGGACCGGAAGCAGATATGCGACTACGGGACATTTTTCAGCTGACACGGACAGCCAGACCAGACAGCTTGGCGGCCTCGAGTGGCCACTTGAGTGCAAACGCTTGCGACAACAAATACGGCACGAATGCGTCTCGAGATCCTTCACCGATCCCCAGCCAAGCCCGACTGACGACCACACATGTTGTCCACTCTTCAATTTCAGTACAGGACACGGCCATACGGAAGCGCATCTTCGTGCGAGAGTCCTTTGAAGTTGCCTGCACAAAAAGTTGCCCAGCTAAATTTCAAACGTCTGCCTAAGTACACGAATAAGAATTTATGCCCACAGAAAACATCCCAAAAATAATAGGTAGTACTAAGATAGATTTAGTTTTAATAACTTGTCTATCTTTAAATAATTAAAGAAACAAAATTAATTTATGAGTGATCACTAATAATTGTAATATGTAGTAAAAATATGGGGTATACGAGGAAGCATTTACCCGTTCTATTCTGAAACCCCACGTCTCAAATTACATTATACCTTAAAAATTGTTTGTTAAAAGCATAAGGTAACTCCAGTGAAAAATTTCATCTGGCTGAGAATGTCAGTTGATCACTTTAAAAGATATTGGATAAAATGATGAATGATCAACGGGATTTTTGAATTTATACAGAAAATTTATTGTTTATAGTTTAGGATCGAATCTTTTGTGCTCCCAAAACAAAAGTTTTCTTAATTTGCTTAACTTATTTGCTGAACAAAAGAGGCTTTCGTGAATATAAGAAAATTATTCAAATATGTGAGTCTATTTTTATATTATACATATCTCTTTAAAATCAATAATCTTCATGCAATATTAATTGAAATTTATTATTATATTTTAAATGCGACCGTTTTCAGACGTCACATAAAAATATAGAATTTGTTAAATATAAATGTAAATATATAAATATATTATTTATAATACTGCATGTAGTATATATAATATATAAATATACGGAAGTGGGAAGTATAAGCACACAAGGACCAGCTCAATTAAATCTTAAATCTTCACTGGCTACACAAGGATAACCCTAGCTGGCAATAAAAAAGCATTTTTTGCCTTGTCCGCATTTTGTGCTCATTTTTTGTTTTTTCTTCTCCTGTTTTCAACATATTTGAAAGTCTTGCAATTAAAAAAACGGCGCTCAACAATATCGACATAATGAGCAGACAAAGCAGCGCACTTTGTTGCTATTATTGCTGTTCGAAACATGTGTAACAATTCATTAAATAGTCTCGAACACACACAGAGGCAAGGGCGCACACACGCACACACACACACACAAGCACACAACATATGCTAAATACAAAGAAGGGTTACAAAAGAAAATTAATGCGTGTAATTCGCAAATGCGCAAAAAACCTCTGTGGATTGAGAGACGAGACGAGCGGGTGGGGCGGCTAAGTGGGTGGCTTTTGGCTCATTTTTGGGTGGCTCACTGTCTGCGCCTTGCAGCAACCGGCGGCAGGCGGCAGGCGGCATCCAGCCAAGGCAAAAACCCAAGTGGCATTAAAAAGCCAATCCCTGCGCTCGCTTCTTTTTTAAATCCCGCTGTAAGGGTCTCTGTTTTTATTTAATGAGCAAGCCAACGCATACACATGTATATGGACACCCACACACACACACCCGCGCATACATATCACATATGCAGATACGAACACAGCCAAAGCGACCAACCTTTATGCACACCCTTCCACTTACCCCCCTCCCCGTCCCCCTCCCCCGCCCAGCCATCGCATCCTGTTTATGTTCATTTTAAAAGTTGCTAGAGCATTTTCCTTGCAGTTGCTGTTGCTGTTGTTGCTGTTGTTGTTGTTGCCGTTGCAAATAAATCGATTGCAAATTTAACCAGCAAAGACTGCAACACGGGCCAACTGACGATTGGCCTTTCTGAAGACTTGCCCCCTTCCCCCACCCCCCCCCCTCTCACTTCCACTAACGAGCCACTGCTAGTTGAATTAGAGCAAAACATCCCTGGACTTATCGAAAGCTTGAATATTGAAATATATACACAAGCAAAATATATTTTATCTGATTAAAGTTAATTACTTTAAAATAAGTTGAAATCTACCAATTCATAATCATTTTTAGGGCCTGCAAAAATCGAATAATTAGATTGGCCATAGAAGGCAATTTAAAGTATTTCTGGACGACTTTGATTGGTGGGTGCAGAGTATGGGGCTGGGTGACAGCCTGACCCAACACCCGCCCTTTGGGGCCACACCTTTGATGGAGTGAATATGCTGGGGATAAACAGCAACCACAAGGCAGACATGAAAGATGAAAGGCATTTGGGGGCGTGGCAAATGTCAACTCACCTGTCTGCCCATGTGTGCATATGTGCATGCAAAGGCAGTCGTGTATATTTAGTTTATTTGTTGCAGGATTCTAATTAAGTAGAATTTTTATATTTGGCACTCGTCACGATCACGAAGCCAAAAGCTTCTTTTATTTTTTGGATGGCCAATTTGCTATAATTATGCAATTTAAGGTTGCAAAATATGGCTTATATGTAAGCAATCAAATTATAAATAACAACAAAAAAAAAGGTAGAACTGTTCAGCCGACTGCGTAATACACTGCACTGGATGTTTCTGAGCTAATCATTTCATATGCATTTTATGTGCTCTACAATTTTTTAAGCAGAGCATGAAAAATAATTTAAAATAAAAATTAACGAAAAACCATAAACAACAATTGAGTTAAGCACAAATGTGTCAGCATAAACTTTCAGAGCAAAAGCGCCAACAGCACTGGGGCACGCCCACACCCCACGCGCCGCCCCCCGGGGCGCCACGGCCCCAGCTGCCGAGCCGACAGCGAGGCAGAGAACTTTCCGCTTCGAGCAGCGGGCGGCGCACAAAGGCGACATCAAACACGCGGCGCAACCCTTTCGCTTTTTAAGCCAAGCGGCGGCGAGCGCCATGGCGCCAAAGCTTTCGCCATTTTAAATAAAAATGCTTGTGCTTGCGGCAACTGCCGCCAGATGGCGTTGCCCACAATGGGAGTGCGCGTTTTTTATGCGCGCAGACTTGAACTTTGAAATCGTGAAATGGAATTTAAAAAAAAAAAAAATCAAATGAATAAATTTTAAAAATATATATATATGTAAAACTGTTGAATTCGTATATAAGTAACGCCTTCGACACGAACTTGACGCTCAATTGGCAGCTGCATAAAAAACAGCCGAGACTGTGTTACAAGTGCGGCGCACCAGATGGCGCCACAGTGCGGCAAAAACTTCTTCAAGTTCGTCAACAAAAAGCAAACTCCATTTACACAATTACAAAAGTATAAATTCAGTAATTTAATTTAGTTTAATATGCTCGTGTTTTTCTTTCTGTTCGCTTCCTGCACCTTCAACCAACAAGTTGGCTGCTGAATGCTGTTGCACGCATTGCGAATGCCGCAATTTCAGCTTCAACTGGCGTCCAGAAAATGCCGAGAAAGTAGACAACGGCCCGACCGCAAAGCGTGGTGTTCATGCGTCTGTCGCTATGCATCCACAAAACGACCAGAAATGCTAACCAATCGACCAACCCACCCAGGAACCGGGCACAATCAGGTGGGTGGGAGGGGGAGGAGGTGTGGAGGTGTGGAGGGACACGAGTTTCTGTTTTGTGCGTGCAATTTTTGATTGCAATGTGCAACGGGGCCTGCAGCTGCAGTTGCAACTGGAGGTGGAGCTGGGGCCAGAGCTGGAGTTAGAGCTAGAGTTGGGCTTACGTCTGGCAACGTGACGGCAACGGCGGCAGCTCACTCAACCGGAAATTGGAGGTGTGCGGCAAAACACGACGTGACGTGACATTTCCTCTTCGTCAAAATGTCAAAATGCAGCAGCGGCAGCGGCACCGAATCGCGACATGAAGCCAAACAAAGGGCAACAGTTAACTACGCAACAACAACAGCAACAACAGCAACAACAACTGGGCAAGAAACATAAACACAAACTTACGTACTCCACCATATTAATGAGCGCCGCTCAGATGCATCCCACAATTGCGGCGCTTTAAGCAAAGCGACCGAAATACAAAAACAGATCGGCTAACTCTACAATATCATGATACATCAAAATATATAGGAGTTTCTCTTATTTTATTATGTTGCACAGACTCCGAGAAAAAAGCCATTTATATAATAAATATAATAATGTAACTGGTAATAATGATAAAGAAATAATATATTATAATAATTTATCTTAACTTTGTTTATTTGTTTATGTATAAATCCACATTATTCTATATATTTAGAGTACATTTCTCATCACAGTTGGCTTTATTAATTTCGTAACTTTCAGCATTTAATATTAACCTTATTAATTAACGTAGCTCGACTTGAATAATAGTATTCTTTTTTCTTGGTTTCGCTTTCTGGTAAGTAGGTTTAAATGAATAATTATATATGACAATATAAATATATTGTCTTTGGATTAGCATTGTTCAGTACTTATGTTGGTTAAGGTTACAGTTGTTCAAATAAATTGAAAAAAATGAGATATTTCATAAATAATTTTTAATTTTTAATCTAGTGAAAAAACCATGAACAATATGGTATCAAACTTAAAAGTCGATATAGATTTGACAAATTGAGAACTTGACAAGTGAACATTTTTGTAATTTTTGACATAATTTTTCACCTCACAATCAGTTTGTAAATGACAATTTATAAAAGTAAAAACAAAAAATTTTAAGAAATGAATTTCCGAAAAATTGTAAATTTCCAAATGCCCATATTTTAATGCAGAATATAGAGCAATAGCCAAAAACAAAATGAAAAGAAACGCAAATTTGACAAATTTGACCAACCAATTGGCGGCCAGCTCAGGCTAATTTTCTACGCACGAAGGGTTCAGGATGGCGACTAGTCGAGTCTCCTTGAACTCTTTTAAAAGTAAGTGAAATCTTATGCGTATTAAGATCAGCTTAGCTGCCGAGAGACCTTTCGGATCGCAGTGCCAAAAATGAGCTACTTTTCCACGGGCATAAAGCTTGGCAGCTGTTGTCCGCTCTGCGCCGCTGGCCACGCCCCATTATTGGGCACGAGGGTGCGCTACGCCGGGCCGGCTGCATGCTTGGCTGCGCGGGTCTCAAGACGCCGCGGCCCGTCAAGACTGCGTCCAGGTTCCGAACGAGTGGCCAGCGAGCTGGTCAACCGCAACGGGGCTGCCAGGCGAGAAAGCAGCAGAACATGGAACATTAAATTGATTAGCCAGCGCGGAAGTGGCGGGAGGAGCGACGTTTAGCAGCTTGACGCGGCGAATGCTGTGACAACATAATTACATAATTAGCTGCTTCCAAAGCGGTCAGAGAGTGGTTAGCGGAGAGTGGAGAGTGTAAAGAGAGAGCGAGAGAGAGCGAGAGAGGGCATCTCGTCAGCTGCTTGAGGGCCAAAAGGAGCGAAACTAGTCAAAAATGATTGAATGCTGACATTGAGCCGGCCTCAGCTGTCAAGCGCATTTGCTAAAATGCATTAAACCAACACACACACACACACACACACACACACACACACTGATAGAAGCGAAACGACAAAAGGAATGACAAACTTAAATGGAGCCCCGGACAATAGGCTGGCATGCAGGAGACAGGAGACAGGAGCCGCCAGTGGCAGGATCAGGCCAGGACACTTGGCTAAGCGGCTTAGTGCGCCGAGAGTCGATGGGAGTCGGAAGTGCATAATGCATCATCTTGCGTGCGCTGCTCAAGGAGTCGGCAAGAAAAGGACAATGCAGCTAACCGTGCGGCAAGCGGCTCAGCTCTGTTTCGCACAGATAGCGGCGGCAAAAAGGACACAACGACAACAACAGCCACATGCATGGGAAACAACCTGTGTCAATGCGGCGGAGGCAAGTTGCAGGCGGCAAGTAGCTGAGGCAGATTGATTACCCAGCCGATTATGATGCGATTAGCAGTGACGAGAGATTCCCATGAATGAGGCCCGGCGGCCATTGGCGGCACAGATGAGACAACCTGGCCCGAACCGGGGACATATCATTTAGGCCACTAATGCGTCTTAACCTGCCTGCGGCTTAGACATGCCGGCAACGACATGTTGCTAAACAAACACCCCTCCCCCAAGCTCGTTATCCACCCCCCCCCACCCCACCCAGCCCCCAACCACTTGCTGTGATAATTTACGAGAATGCACGTTTCACAATGCGAACCCTTTAAGAGCCGCGCGTAAATTGTGATTAAAATCGCTGGAGCGCCATTTAACCGCGGCGGCCATTACCATAACACCCACCTCCCCCCTGCCCCCCACGCTGCTGTTGAGCCCATTGTGCCCGGGCACTTTATCAACATTTCCGGCAACGTTTTATGGCCTCCAAGGAAATTCACTTGACAAAAGGCAAAGGCGCAGGCCCTTCAAATTGAAAGAAAAGTTTTAATTATTTTTAATTTTCATGATTAGTACTTTGCGTTTACAACAATCTCCAACCCCAGAGCCCAGTTCCCCCAACCCCCCACAGCCCGCTTGTTAATTAAGCGCAACAATGGTGGGCGGCTTCCTCCGCTCCCAACCACTTATTTTAGCCGGATTGGTGATAATGATAATTTTCGCACTTTCCTCTGGCTGCAGTGGGGGCGGGTGGCGGGTGGCCACCCCCAGCATCATCCACTTGCGCCCGTTTTCTCGGGGAGCTCTGCGCCTGACACAAGTTAATGAGTTTCGCGCTTTTGCGCCTGCCAAATGCCACCATCGGGTGCACTTAATTCCCAGCAACTTCAGCTCTCTCTCTCTCTCTCGCTCTGGCTCCCTCTCGCACTGTCTCCATCTGGCGCTCTATCTGGATGCTATGCATGCGGCTACCCCCAAAAGCATTTTGGCTTTTCGGCAATTTTTTAATTGTTTCTTTATGCTAAGTGACAACTGGCGGGTGGCGGTTAACGGGTATCGAGTGGCGGGTGGCGGGTGGCGGCTGGTGGGTGGTGGGTGGCTGGTGGCTGTCGCCCCATTAATACAGCTTCACAAATACCTGGCAGCAAGCCCATAAATCAGCACGCGCTTAAAGCCTTTGGCCAAACTTCTTGACGCTCGCCCAGTTTTCCGTGACAGCGGATTTGGAACTGCTGCGGACTGGAGACACTGGACAGGCAGCTGAAAATAGATGGAAACAACAAGAAAGGGGAGGCAACCAATTGTCAAAAGTATTTCAAAAGATATTCAAATGGTCACAGTGGGTCGAAAGGTTCAAATAACATGCAATATCTGTGTAAGCTTGTTGTACTTAACTTAAATGGAATGAAAGAAACTTACCTTACTTTTAAATAAACAATTGCTGAAGGTATCAATCTCTGCGAACTCATAAAGATTTTTATATTTATAATGCTTTTAAAATTAAGATGTGTCTAAGTATAGCAATATATTTCAGAACTGAGAATAATTCCTAAATAGTAAAAATAATAATAAAATTACTAAGAGAAAATAATAATACTAATTAAATTCATAGTAATAATATTAATATAAATAATAGTAAATTATGTAACTTGTCAGCTTTATTATTTATTTTGTTTTTATGTGAAAATAGACAAAAGCAGTTCTTTAAATTTAAATAAAAATAAAATGTATTTACTCACTTGGAATGAATGCATTCTTGTATCATTTTTCATTATTTTTTAATTTTTCTTAAACATCATTTTGATTTAAATAAATTGAAATTGAAATAAAAAATGCTAATATAATCTCAAAAATACATACAAAGTTTGTGCTTCGAAAAATAAATAAATTACTTGACTACAATTGAAATAAAAAGTAAAGTGAAACAAAATTCGGTTGGGCATGGAGTCTATTAGGACTTTTTGTTATGACTCTTTGTCGATTTCTGAAAATTGGAAACGAATGAATAAAACTAAAATGCCGTGTGGAACATGTGTTGACTTTTCTTTCAATTGTGCAACACAATTTGTTGCACGCCCGAATGAAAGAAAGTACAGAGAGAGTCGCCGCCACAATAAATTAGCTGCCTTTTCTCCACCTGCGACCCCGCCGCAGCTTCTGGCCAAGGTGTGATTCCGGCGAAACTGAGTTCCCCCGTACGGACCAGACACCCGGACACCAGCAACAAAATTGTAACAAGTCAATTTCAGTTTCATGTGAGCCGCCGCCGCCAAAAACGGAGAGACAAAAAAAACATAAAGGCAACCTGGCCAGACAATGCGGCAGGTCAACTGAACAGGACCCTGGTCGACAATGGGCCGGGCTGTCCGTGGGTCAGCCATTGACATGTTTTTGGAAAAATGTTTACAAAACATTTGGCATTTGGTAGTCGACTCAATTTAAAGCAAATCAAAGCCCATTGTCTTAGTGCAAAACCGATCTGGCAAATGGGGCGTGGGAAACGGAATTTAAATCGACATAGGGAAGATAGAGACAGTAAAGAAAAACCAAATCCAAAACTGGACCAAGTGCATGTAAAAATCATAGGAATAAAAGAATGAATGCGCTTAATGAAATATGCCAAGATTAGCTAAGAATAAACGACGTAAGAGATATACTCAATACTATATAAAGGTATACAAAAACACCAATTTGCAATAAATCTCTAAATAACAATATATGCTATATGCTATTTAAATAAATCATTAAAAGTATATATACAACAGCGTTAATAATATATGCTAATTTAATTCAAAAACATGTATAAATAATGTATAGAATCCACAAGTCTACAGATAATACATGTTGATAGCAATCGTATAAATTCCTTATATATATAGTCCAACGTCATTAATTCCTACTTTGGCCCCAATCGCAACTACAAAGTTTAACATGATTTAGTGTTATATAGCATGCATATATATTATTTTTCAATATTTGTGGTTCGCCAAAATGCGGCCGCAGTTTAAAAAGCCGCCCCGCAAAATGGCCATGGCATAAATCAATGCCAAAAACAACAAAATAAACAAAAGCTACAAGCAAATACGAGTAGTATATATTCGCAAAGCAAATTCAATATTTGTGTATATGTATGCTTAAATATATATATGTATAATATGCGAGCGATTATTCTGAAACGCATAAATCTTGACCTAATAACTTTTGCCCGCTTTTTTATATAAACTACATGAAGGCTCGATGAGTTTCGGGTCGAGTATGTCTCTGCTTAAAATATAAATATTTAAAAAATACAATTAATTGTTGAAAAATATGCCTAAGCTTAAAGTATATTATGATTTGACAAAAAATAAAAAATTATATATATCTCTTATATGGTATTGATTATTATTATTAATATTTATTCACATTCGTAGCAAAATGGGTGAGAACTGAAAATGGTTGTAAACTTTTTTAAACATATTCAATTCAATTAGTCGAATTTTATTTTATTATTTATATATTATACGATGTAAGGGTATTTCAACTTCAGCACACAGAAAATTGGCCACAGAAAATTGCAAAGTTTATTTGGTGGTTTTTGGCAGCCTTTAATTTTTTTGTGGATGTACGCAGTTGGTTTTGTGAACATGCCAAAAACTTAGGATATAAATACAAGAACATATTCCAAAAGCGCCATTGGAACAATAAATAAAAAAGGCAAACGTATTTAAAATAATGCAGTCAAAATAATGTGAATGCTGACAATGAATGTAAGAATATATTTTAAAACTGGTGGAAATGTGCACTTGAGCAGCTCATAAACCCAAATGAAAATGCGAACAGCCATTTATTAAAATTCATAGACACTTTGTCATGGAACTTAACTAGGTACTTGGCTACTTGACTGATCTGTCGGTGCTGGCAAAGACGTAAATTAAAACATTAGCCTCAAAGGCCGATGTCGTCGTAAATGACGTAAATCAAACTATGGCAGGAGCAGCAGCAGCAGATAAAACTGTTAACGGCTTTGGAAAATCTATTGACTTTGGCCAGAGACAATGCGACGTTGACGTGACAAAAGCGGCAGCGCAAGCAAAGGACAATGCGTGCAGGATGCGCAGGATACGGCGCAGGCAAGACGTTCCCGAAGACATCTCAACTTCGTCTCCGCATTGTCTGACAAAACTCAACTGGGCGCTGGCAACAAAAGGGGGCTGATCGTGTATACAGAGCAAATGCGTCTAACGCGCAAGGACATTGTTGACTTTGGTCGCTCGTTGTTGTTGTTATTGTTGTTGTTGTTGTCGCTATAAAATTTCGAAAACGCCAAATATTGTAGGCATTTGGTGAAAAAGTGTCTTGTCAACATTTTCCTTCTATTCGAATGCGTCCATTGTTCTAGAGGGGTTCGGCCCTCGGTCCCTCGTTCTCGGCTTCGGGCGCTCGGAATCAATGAAAACTGCTGAATGAAAATGTGATCCTTTGGCGAGCTGTGACAGTTTTTGGGCTGACAACAAATGCAATGTTATCCCTTTGTCGTCAATGCTACTAAGAATTATGTTGCCGATACATATAAAAAAAAAAAAAAAAAAAAAAATAGAAATAGAAATAGAAATAGAAAGAAAAAAATTAATGTCCTTTTCGCTGCAGCGGATGCAACGGCAAATATTTGTAAACGCGCCCTTTTATTGAAAGTCTCCCAGATACCTTGCTGCGATTATGCGACATTGCGACCATACACGACTGCAAGCTGTGCACAGGGGCTGTGCTCTAAGGGGTAGGAGTGGCATTCAGGGGCAACACCAAAAGCGGCAGCGGCAGCGGCAGCAGCACCAGACAGACAGGCAGCTGAAGTGGCGAGTTGCACGCCCGGGCACTTCAGCGGGTAGATTCGTACCCCAGAAGCCGTGTTGCAACAACAGAAACAGCAGCTTTTTTGGTCACACCCCAAATCGTGTGATTCTATTACGTATTACCGAACAGCTGAAGAGCTTGAGCTGCAACTAAGCCAGCATTCACCAGGTGCTAAGTGCGTATTTAAGGTCATCGCAGGCATTCTGGAGTGGGCCAAGAAGTCTTAATAAACTTGTGCTTACATTCGTTAAAACTCATAACCCATTGAGAAATTTGGAATACAACTTGAACTTGTTGTTAGTCTAAAATATGTTTAATATATTTCAAATATATTTGTTTGTTTGTTTGTACATAACAATAATAATAACAATAATAATAATAATAATAATGTTGTTAGTTAAGAAATATGTAATTTTTTATTGCTTAGCGACACAAAATCAATTCCGCTCTAAAAGTCACAATATTAATTATCAATTATTATTTTTTTTTAAAATACCCTTTAGTTTATTCAGTTAAAGTTTATAGCGTTTCTTGTTGGTTTTTGCTCCTTTCAAAGTTGCCAAATTTTACTTATTATTATATACGACTTGCCGATGACCTTCTGTGTTTTGGGTCTTTAAAGTCAAAAAACCAATTTTAAAAAACCAATATCAAACCAATTGGCTTAAAATGGGTCTAAACTGTTTTGTTAAGTTAACAATAACAAATATAACAATAAACAATAAACAAATTACAAATTACTGTACACATATTGAATGCAAATTCGTAAGAACATTTGAAGCTTGTATTCGAACAAAGCTGGCCTGAGATGAAGTACGATAATTGTTGTTTCTTTTTAGAAGGCACACAAAAAACATTTTAGAAATGGGATTTATAAATGTGTTAGATATATGCATGTGTATATGTGCTCATGTATTATTTTAATTAATGAACAGGCTGGCAGCCTCCTCCTCTTTTTAGTGTTATCAGCACTATCTGGGCACATGCACACACACTCACACACATGCACAATGACACGCGGCAGCCACCACCAGCACAGCCAGGGGCAGCATCAGCGACGGCACCACCACCACCACCACCAGCACCAGCACCAGCACCACCACCACCATCGGCGGCGGCTGGCGATGCTCTTGATATTCCTGATGTTGCAGTTGTTGCTGTTGTTGCTGTTGTTGCTGCTGCTGATGATGATCATCTGTGGCACGCCGTCACCAACCAAAAACGCGCGGCCATCCACACACTCACTCACACTCCTGATCGGCCTCTCCCTCTTGCACACGCACACACACACACACACACACACACATCTGTGTGTGGAACTCAGCGTGAGAGCCACGCGGTGGTTTATGCTTGTTAGGACGAGCTCTTCAAGGGCCGCACAACAACAACAACAGCAACAACAACACACAACTAAATGAAACTGAAGCGGGGCGCGCGTTTTTTCCTGTTTTTGGGGTGAGCGCTGGCTACTTTGTATACAAACACACACACACACACACACACACACACACACGCGTGCACGCAAAATGGCGGCTGTAGTTGTTGTTGCTGCTGCGGCTGTTACAAAAATACAAAATCATCAAGCGCAGAATGATGAGCCGGAGCAGGAGCAGGAGCAGCAGCCCGGGGAGCCGGGGAGGGAGGGGGACTCACGTGGAATGGGAACCGTGGCAATCTGCGGGTTGCAATGCGCACCGCGCGTCTTTGGCCAAAATGGTTTTTTGTTGTTTTTTTTTGTTGGTTTCTCGTTTGGTATTCATTTCGATTCTCTTTGTGTTGTTGCTGTTGATTTTTGGCATGTGTCTAGACAACTGAGGTGGGGCGGGAGAGCAGCAACTACTTAAAAAGGAAACTTTTAATCCTATTTGAATTGCTGAAAAGATTAATCGCAGGGCGATTATAGGAAATGGAAACTTAACATAAATAATTTCTTGCATTTTAGAGCTGGCCACTATTTTCCCTCGAATTGAAAATACAAAATAAACATAAAGGTGACTGCGAGTAATTTAGGAGATTGTAGTTTCTTTTGGTATACAAGAAGTACAACTATAGGCATAAAAGATTTTCATTTGATTTTAATACAAAATATATTTAATAAATAATTACCATCTAAAGTTTCAAGCAAATCGTGTTTATTCTGTGCTTACAAACCATTTCATTTGATTGGGGATTAATTAATATGAATAAAAAAAAGTTAAATAAATAAACAGAAAACACAAAGAATCTATCTGCTCACCAACCAATCTGGGATATACAAACATGAGAAAGTATTCTTCATCTCATTAAATTTATTTTATGTAATTCAATTTAGTTTACCCTATTTTTATTTTATTTTAAATATATACTCGTGAATACTCGCTTCAGCTGAAATTTAGAGATTGTCTGTATACGCCCATATAGGGCGTTTAGATTTAATATTTTTATCACTTTTAAAGCTAAATAGATAATAGAACATTATTTTTTCCCTCAATTTTAAAGCAAAACATCGATATTTTTCTAAAATAATATTAAATAAGATTGTTCTCAAATGTTTTAAGCTGGTTTAATGCTCCAACATTTTTTACTTGTTTTACTCCTGTCTAAATAACTGGGCTTCTATTTAATATACTATATACCTTTGATAAAAATAATATTTAACTGAGAAATAAAATGAAGAAAATTATGAAATATGTAAAAAAAATGTGTTCTTTCCTGCAGCTAGTTTGACAAGTTCCCTTGGAATTCGGTCCGTTTGAAATCTATGAGAGAATGCGAATACGCGGCTCTGATGTGCGTAGCTCGTTTATCTGCCGCTAATGCTAAGTGGATTCATGCCGCACTGCTGAGCAATCTGCTGGTGACACGAAACGGGGCATGAGGAGCCACTTACCAGAAATGTGACGGCATGGGTGGTGTGGCACAAGCCGCAACCACATCCACAATCCGCTCGTAAGGCCGCGCATTGAGTGCTCGTCGCACTGCCGCCGAGTCCGTGGGGCAATACACTTGCCCCATAAATCTAAGCATCAAACGCTTCGTGTCGCGACAAAATAATAAGAAATCAATACAATCTGCGTAATATGTTTTACGCGCTTTCTTCTTGCCAGTTTTCCACACAATTGACTTTGATGATGCCGCACACACACACACACACACACACGACTACTGTCTTAGCTCCTGTGGCATGGAGGCATCTTCGATTAAGCCACAGCCCGAAGGGCCATGACGTGACTCTTGTGCCTGGCGCACGATAATCAAAAATCAGGCGCACACAATGGACTCTGTAATAGTTGAATTGAATTGCGTTTGGGGAGTACAGACTGTGTGCGTGTGTGTGTGTGTGTGTGTGTGTGTGGGCAGGGGAGCTTGCAAAGTTTGCCTGCTGGTTAAGGGCGTTACGCTCGACGTTTGCTGCTTGCTGCTTGCTGCTTGCTACTTGCTACTTGCCTCATTGCCTGCCCCTTTGCGGGAGTGCGTGTGTCGCGGCCTGCCTAGTCGCTAGTCGCAGTCCTGTGCCCCCTGCCCCTGGCGCTGTCCTGGCAGCGTTCATCTCTCTGCGTGCAGACCTCATGTTGACTTTATTGGGCTCATTGCGAAGGCGCCGCACACAGTGCACCCCCCAAGTGACTTGTATGCGGCACTTTGACATGCTTTGACACTGCCACGCCTCCTGATGACTGCCATAACCCCCCAGCCAGCCCCCGCCCGCACCGCTGTCGCCGCTTGCCGCCCATGGCACATGGCATCATTACACGGCCGCTTCGCACGCAAAATTGTGCGAAATTTGGTGAGCCGCGTGTGGCATAGTCGTGTGGCAAATTCAATTCGCAAACTTTTAGCCCGAGCACATCCCAAGATACTTTTGATGTGCCCCTGCCCTCCGAAGCCGCATTGCCATATAAAAGGGTGCCCGTGCCCGTGTCCGTGTCCGTGTCCGTGTCCGTGTCCGTGTCCGTGTCCGTACCCGACCTCTGCCGCTGCCGCTGCCTCCGCCTGCAATTGTGGCAGCCCCAAGTACGCGGCCCGACTCGCTTCTTCTCGCCCATTGCTGGGGGTGGCAAGTATCGCAGCTTTGTCACTCAGTCGGCGGCGCTTTAAACGCAGCCAAATAATCGCCGAAATAAGTACAGCCCATTGCCGTGTTGCCCCACAAATCAGCACAGACCCGCAGACACAAAGGCTGCCAACGGGAAAATGGGGCACTTTAAAGTTACGTTTATCCTACGCACAAACTTTTTTGAGTCTGTTACAATTTGAAAATAATGGCTGACTAAGGACTTTAATGTTGAACGCAAGAACTGCACTTTAATCATGTAATTTGTACATTTATTATATTGTGCAAAGCATAATTGTTATGAGTTAAAAATACACCTTATTAAAAATAGCTTATTGGCTTTTCAAAGCTCTACTGAAAATATACTGATTCACAAAATTCTTTAATTGCACGTTGTACAATTGTTTGAACTCATGTAACGCATAGTTTTTATTTTATAAATCCGTCCACAAACGCTATATGTTTATCATGACATACATGTATATATTTTTTTTAATTACCAACACGTTCTGTGCAAAAGTTCTTAAGACGTTCTAGAATTGAAAACAATTAAATTTTCGAGCAAATTATCATTACAACTAATTACAACACACTGCAAGACTGCAATAACGGTTCAGCATAAAATTATAAAATTATATTAATTAATTACACCAAAATTAAAAACCCTATATACAATATATGCATTTAAAAGAACTTTAGTGACAGTGTAGATATAAAATCAAGTATTTTAAATAATTTTTATTCTTTTTAGACTTAGCAATAATTTCTGGTTGGTTTCTGGTTACTTAAATTTTAAACTGGAAATCCAGTTATAGGATTTAAATATATGCACTATCCATATGTCTATATGTGTGCAATTTTTGATTAATTTTTGAGTTTTTGTATATTGATTCCAATTAGATGATTTGACTATATTTGACGTTTCATTGTTTTGCCTTCTGTTTTCATTTTTCAATGTTCATTTTCACATTCGTGTTTTTGTTTTGTTTTCGTTTTCTGCTGCTGTTTTACTGGCTATAAAAACGCAGCGCCATAAAAATGTTCCAATAAAAATGTTCAGGGGGACCTGGTACCGTTGTGCTTGAACTCTGGATATTGAGTCGCGGGTCTATGCGTACTCGCCACGTACCGTATCAATCCAATCCAATCCGGTCCCATCCCATCCCATCCCATCCCATCCAATCCAATCCAATCCTCGAAGCGTTGGCGCCTCGCTCTTTTCAGTATGACCAGAAAACCAAATATTTTGCTTTTGGCGATTTGTTTGAACATTTTACGTTTGCTGTGCGTGCGTGTGTGTGTGTGTGTTTGTTGTTCTTGTTGTGTTTGATTTGTTTATGGCGCAGCTTTTATGGCCGCTGGTCGAAGGCGTGGCCACGAGCGAATATTTCTCACGCCAGCGAATGCATAAACAAGCCGAATGCCAAAACATTCAACACATGACGATGATATTGTGATGTATCCAACAGATACATGCATATAGCATATCCAACAGATACCCGTTGTTTATTATCAGAAAGTGGCGCCAATGGTTAAAGTTTTTAATGGTTAGTTGGCAGGCCTCATAATATAATTGTTTACAGTGCGCTTAAGCGCATTGCACAGTTTTGGGCTAGTTTCGATTCTAACTAGATGCATATATGTATGTATCTGCAGTATCGCCGTATCTGTATCTATAGCTGTGTCTGTGCAGCTGTTTGCAAGATTTATGTGCATTTAAATAAATTTGATGAGATTTTCTTGCCGTAACTCTTTGCAGCCCTAAAGAGTTGAGCTGCCACGTAAAAGATGCCATAAATCTTTGCCTGCTCACGCGCGCCAGCTGTGTCACAACACGATCCCTTTTCCAACTCTACCCCGCCCCCTGCCCCCCCTCCCTCCCCGCTCCCCTCCACTCAGCAAACCCCACAGCTCAGTGCACCTCTTGACGAGTAGTTTTGTCAAACGAGCCTAAGTGGATTTCCTATGGCAATTTTGGAGAATAAATTCTTTTTGTCCCCCCGCTCCCAACAGCTCAACGTGTCGCGTCTTTAAATGCCGCACGTGGCAATCGCTGTTGTTGTTGTTATTTTCGGTTGTTGTCCCAGTAACAGGGCCACTGAGCAACACCCACTGCCCGTCTACGCCCCCCGCCCCCAGGCAGCGTGCTCTTGTCTTCTTCTGCATATCACGTATGCCCTTTGTGTTTATTTATTTTTATGAGCCCCCCTCCCCCTCCCTTCCCTACTCCCTCCGCCCATTTATATTTACCATCAGCAACAACAGCAACATTTGTTAAGCGTCGCGGGGCTGATTGAAATTCGCGGATAACCTGAAATGGATTTTTCCTCTCCACAATTGCTTTTTGGTGGCAATATTAGCGATTCACTTTGTGCGAGAGCTTCGATAAAGATACGGTTTCTGTTTCTGTAACTGATTTCAATGCCGAATTCCAACATTAAATTCACAGCTTGTCGGCAAACGTTGACGGCATTTGGGAGAAACTTTTAGCTACAGTGGTCGCCCCATAATGAGAACTTAGCTTTAGCAATTAACAAGTTGAAAATTATTTTTAAACAAACCATAATAGAGTTTGCGTGCCCAAATTATGCCCTGTTAAATTATTTCACATTTTCAAATACTTGAAAATCAGTTGCCAAATTTATTTTATGCATGTTTACGAATTTAAAAAATTTTAATTTCTGTTTTCAAAGTTTCAAAATCTTTATTCCTCTTTTGATGAATATAATAATTTCTTTTACTTTTCTCTTTGAAATATTTGATTTTTAATCGAATTTTAAAGAAATTGCTTTACTCTCTTAACATGCAGAATCACATTTTGTTCATAAAGTCCTAAATGTAGAGCATTCCAATTCTAGTTCTATTTACTCGAATTTTCAAATATTGATATAATTTCGAAAAGTAACAATCACAAACAAGCCACGAGAGTAAAGCTCTCTTTTTTTCAAGTTTCAAGCATTTTTATAATTATAAGCTATACAAAGCTTCAGATACTGATGATCTTAAACAAATACGCAGTTTTATATGTACTGTAATCATTTAAAATTTAATATTTAAAATTGAAAACAAAGATGAAAAAAGCTGAACACTATTGGAAAGTCCAGCTTAACCTATTTTTTATATTTATATGGTATATTAATTGCATAATTTTCCAGTCATTTTCAATAATAACAATTCACTTACACTTATCAACTAAGCCAAGTTAGTTCAGCACGACTTCAAGAACTTTCTTCCTTAAAGCTAAAATATGTGATTAAGCACTTGCGTCCTGTACAATAATGTGGTTAATCTCAATTTGCAGGGCTGCCCGCAGAAGAGAGAAAAGTGCAGAATTTCCAAAACACGGCAACGAATTGCGAATCCCAAAGGCGGCAGAAAAATAGCTGTGTGCCCAACCTCTCGATGAACTTGCCGCTAATTTTGCAATGCTTCTGAGGCTTTCACGGCCTTGGAGCAGTTTGCCAATTTATTCGCAAATTTATAGCGCGCACACACACACACACACAGGCTGAGATTAGGTGTGCGTGTGTGTGTGTGTGAAAGATTTTATGTGCGCCTGGGAAAGCGTCGGACGGTGCACGGGGTGGTGCGACAGGGCATAAAAAAGGGGCGCGAGGGGCGGCGGGGCGGGCGAAAGGCGCGAAATTGCAAAATTAAATTTGCAGTTATTGCGCAACCATGGTGAATTGGTTACCCTGTAACGGTATAAATCGGGCATTGGGCGCCGGGCGTCCCCTAATTGGCAACACACAACGACAGACAGCTAGCTGCAAGCTGTGTGTGTGTGTGTGTGTGTGTGTGTGTGTGTGTGTGGAAGAAAAGATGGAGCGAGACATATCCAATAGCAACTTAACAATTCAAATACAACGTCAGTTGTCGCTGTGTGTGTGTGTGTGTGTGTGTGTGTTTGCTCCTTGGCAAAACTTTTATTGGAGTAGTGGCCTCTGCATTTGCATTCAAATGAGAAATCTGGTTAACCCCAAGCGCTGATGGCCCGCTATTCGCAATTCTCACTCAGAAGTACCTACAACAACAACAACAACAACAACAACAACAATAAAATGCTGGCAGTCAAATTCTCAAAAAATTTGTAAACTTTTATTCTTTGCACTAACATTGAGCACAGATTTAAGCGAACAAGCACAGGAAGCAGTCAAACAGGGTTTATTGAAGCTTGTAATTCGCAACTGGTTTAAGCGCAGGGTAAAGAATCGCGTGCGGAGAGAATATTAGTTTAAATACATGCATACAGCCGAAATCATGAACCGAACTTCACAGCAGAAATAAATAAGTAATAAGTAAAATACTTTATTTTCAAATTGAAAACCAGTTTTATATACCGAGCCAGAGACAATATTTTTTCGGGCTATATAGAAAAACTGTATATATATTTGTTTAGCTATATATTGATATACCTATGGATTGAAATATAGCTAGATTGTTAGTCTGTGACTATACTTATACCTTAACTAGTAATAATAATAAGCTTGATATATATTCCTGGACAGGTTTTCGTTCAGGAATTCAAATTATATGACCTTCGATACGAGCAATCAATAATTAAAATGTGTATGCACACGCACACACACACACACACACACACACACACATGCGAATACATATTTGAGTATATACTGCAAATGAGATGAGAGTATGAAAGCTTCTAGCCACAAAGAGGAGCATGTGTTGATGCGCCTCTAGAGGCATTCCACGGCCGCAGTGTTGGCTCACATTCTGCGCCATTTTGAACGGATTCGCCCACGCCCGAGTGCCGGGTGCCGGGTCCCGGGTCCGGGCCACGTCCTGGCCCCCGACCGAGGCGAGTGCAAACTGCATGTTGAAATAATTATGCGTGTGCATTCCGTGGCCACGCCGAAATGAGCTGCGATTTATGAATGCCATGCTGCAGCCCAGCCCGAAAAAGGCCGGACGCGACCCAGGCCCAAGTCCGGGCCCAATCTAGGACAATGGCGGCGCTGGGCTGGGCAAAGGTGTCGACTGCATGGCCGCCGTGTACGACAAGCGCAGACATTATAATTATTAATAAATGCAAAAGCAGCGCCAGCGGGAGCCGTGACTGCCTGGCGGGGCGGCAGGGTGGCGAACAACTATTTACGGCATGTCCATGTCCTGGCGCTGCTGCGAGAGTGCGAAACTGGAATTAATATGTGGCACCCGGGCGACGACCAAAGCGCTGCTGCTGACATAACCGCGAAGCGGGCGCCCGATTGAATGCCAAATGGGTGGCCCGGCCTGTCTGGGCCCGGCTTTGGAGTGGGGTCTGGGCGGGGCGGCATTTTAAAATTTATGATACGAAATTGATTTCATTAACAAACAAAAATATTGGCTTCTCACTGGCGGCTGCATTAACGTGCAACGGCTTAATTAAGCCGGCGAATACGGCTGAAATGCCCCAGGGGCCAAGTTTATTACACGGCTGGTGGAGGCCGCAAGGTCACGACAGCCCAGCTGCCATTAATCACAAGCTTGCACTCATCTTAGTTAAGGCAAACATTGTGGACAACTCCCCCGTCGTCCTGGGCCCCGTTTCGGTTTTCCATTTGGGTCCAAGGGGACCCAGCTCTGGCTCCTCAATCCGTTGCACTTTTCGTCGGCCCGACTGCAGTTTTGCGGGCTTGCACTTGTGGCCAAATGTTGGCCAGTCGGCTTTGTTCGGTTTAGACCCGGCCACGACATGTTGATTGAGTCACCTCCCCGACCACACGATTCCCAAATACGGCAGCTCATCGACGCTACGACTGTTGACTGCAAGCCCGGAATGTTTGCCAGCTCTATTTAATGGGCACACACACATGCGAGTAGGTATGTACATATATTTGTGTGTGTGTGTCTGCTTTAGATGTGTTTAATGCTTTGGCTTACCTCATCAAGACCTCAACTCAAAGTACACCTGACTCTCTTTTTTGAAATAACACACCTTTAGAACGAATTCTTTTGTTTTAGCGTCAATTTAAATCTTCTTTAAATTCCTGTTGTGAATTTGCTGTTCTTTGAATTTCCCATAAATTATAAATGCCAACTTCAATACCAAAATAATTCTGGTGTTTTTTGTTAATTTTTTTTGTTAATTTATCAATCATAAACTTAAATTTGAACATTCAATTACTATTTCTTTGGTACTAAGAATCTGCAATAAGGTTTTTTTTAAGGTACTTAGGCCCATTTCGAATTTGCAGCACTTAACACTTTGAAACACACACTTCCACTTGTTAGGGGCTTAAACCAGTTTCTCGGATTGTGCCATTATAAAAGTGGACCGCTCTTGAGAACTTGTGTGTTGTCTGGTCCCACTTGCTTTCGAAGCTGGCCGACAGACAAGCAGTTAATAGATAAATATAGCAACAACAACAACAACAACAACAACAACAGTCGGGAACGCCACAAGGCAATTTGTACAAATTTGTTAAGGCCCATAAAAATGTTGAGCGGCCTCTCGAATGCAACACATGGCGACATGGTTGCACAAACTCCCGACTGGAGCCCTGAGAACAAAATTAATTGAAAACGAAACAAAATGTTTGGGAGAAATAATAATAAGTGAACACTGGCCGCACAGTGAGAAAAGAGGCGACGGCAGCAGGTTAAGACATCAATTTTGATCGGCCCTCGGTCTCTGGGCTAATTAAAATGTATAATTTCCATTGTTCGGAGGCGCAACGAAATTTCTAACTTATGCGACAGTTTTATTGGCCAACTCAAAGGCGGCATCGGTTGCGTTGCCGGCTAGGGGCACAAAGGGGTTAACGTTAATTGCGCCTTTATGTTAAGCAGCCATATAGAAGTTGATTTTTCCGCCGCAGCAGTCAAAACGCTCACAAACTGGACGAAACCAAAAAAAAAAAGAAGAAGTCACATCGGATCTCACTCTTCCATTTACCCACCGGGCTGCACTTTTTACAAGTTCCGCGTAGCTGCATTCGATTCCGCGAAAGATTTGCCGAATTAGCATTGCTTAACCCACTCGCTGACCAAGTTGTAAACCCAAAAAAAAAAAAAAACAAACAATTACCAAAACCCACTGCCAGCGATTACAAATAGAATCACATAAAAAAATAAATACAACAACAAAAATACAGAAAGAAAAAATAGCAATAAAAAATGTAAGTCGTGCACTTTTTAACCCTTCGTCCTGGCATGGTGCGTCGTCCTTCGGGCGACTATTCCACACTGTTCTACATCTTCTAATTTATGTCGCTCCGAGGTTTATGGCTTTATTGTTTTACGAGCGTTAAAAAAGGGCGCATTTTTTAACCCCTTCGAAGCGCTGCACAGCGCACATTAACAACAACAATTTGCAACAATTGTGCGGCAGTAACGGGTTAATGCGCGGCCCTACCTACCGTTAATACTCGGAAATGCATTTTATGCCGGGATAACTTCTTTATTTCTATTTTTTGTCGCTCTTTTTATTTTTTCCTGTTGTTTTTCTTCTTTTTTCCTTTTTTTTGCCCAACTCTTTCCCTGAAAACTGAAACTGAACTATTTAGATTTCTAGGTTTTCAGAGCAGTTTGTTTTAGTTTTTTGTGTCTTTGCAATTTCCGAGAACGTAAAATTACCCAGTTCCGAGATACATTAGATGCCACGGCTACGTTGTGAATATTATTTTTTTCTTTTTTTTTTTTTGTATCTTTTTTTCCGAAAAAAAAAAACACTTTTGCTGCGTTTTGACTTTGCATTTGTTGGGCTTTGACTTTATGGCCAGCCTGGTAGCCAGGCCCAAACGAGATTTACATACATTTGCCGAGACTGAACTCCCCGGAGAGGCGCGATTTGAGCTGGCGGTGGTGCCCCAGTGGGATTCCTGTGACATGCTCGCAGCTACGTCCATTAATTGCAATGCATTTCGCTGCTCTGCCCATTTGGCTCTATTTGTTCATGCAATTTGCTTTCATCAGCCGGCGAGGCGTGTCTAAAAAAAGGAGAACTAATAAGGAAAACTGGGCCTCGGCCTCTTTGGTCTCCCCTGGAAATTGCTCAACTTAGGCGCGCATCATTTAACTTCGAGCAACGAGCAGAGTGGATTACACACATGACGGAGCATCTCCAATAATGCGCACAAAGGAAATGAGCACACATCGAACACAGACAACAACAACAACAACGCGAAGGGAAAACAAACACAAGCGTAATCGAAACCCGTCAAAATGGCAAGCACAACAATGAAACAGTACCGGACCCAAGACACTGCCGAGGACAACGGAGGAAGATCAACGGCAGGAGCGGCATCCTCGTAAGGTCGTTACGTCGCCTCACAGGACTAAGCACATTACGTGCTGCATTCGCAAACTCATTCGCATTTTGATTGCAATCGTAGCTACACACACACACACACACACACACACACACTCTGATCGATAGGGATCAGCTGTCCGGGGTTTGTATCTGGGTCCGTGTAGGTACGCCAAAATCTTTACAAGCCGCCATGTGTGTGTTTGCCCTGCCATGGGCCATGGCTAATGCGAGCTGACAGATTATTATTAGCGTAACATTAACGTCAAATTACGCAGCTATTTTGCGCACTTTATCTCCACGCACCGACATCGACATCAATAGCACCGGGAATATCTCCATCTCCATCTCCATCTCAATCGAAGCACACACGCACACACCCGTCTTGGCCAGGGCCAGCGTGTGTGTTGGCATTCCCATTGTTGCCCGCTTGGATTTCGCCCAGATTACTGGACAGGACTACCGGACCGCCCCTCATGTGTGCAACGATGCAAGTCCAGTGAATGCAGGTGCAGAGCTGATTGACCAGCGGAAGAGAATACTAAGCACATATTTGGACTGCAGTTTCATTATACCATGGCATAACAATAAATAGTCGGAGAACAAAACAAGATCTATCTTTTCTTAAGATTTCATATTCATATACACTTCCCAGCCAATCTGATTGCTCCGATCATAGTTTCAAATTAGTTGAAATAACAACTTTTTTTCAGTCAACAATATTCAAGTCTTTAGTAAAGGCTTAACTGATTCTGGGGGGTTAGATTTTTCTGTAAAAAATTGTGCCAAAATTTAGACAAATAAAATTCCCAAATCCATACTTGCTAGTCTCATAACTTTGTCAAAACTGAACCGATTTTCATGATATTTACCATTTTCATCATGGGCTGGTCTCTATATGGATTCTGCATTTAAGTTTCATTCGCTTTTGAAAATAATTTTTTTTTTTCCTAAAATGTCCTTTACTCCCCCCTTACTTATTTTGAAAAAAACTAATTTTTTTGATTCCGAATACTGAACTTTTATTTCTAATCGATTGCGGGTAACTAAATTAGTATAAAACGCAACTTCAAAAGTAATTCTGGAGGGGTCGATTTTTCTGTCAAAAATCATGCCAAAATTTAGAAAAATGTTGACAACTGAAGTCTATTTATCGTAGATTTCAAAGTCTCATAACTTTCATTTTCATCATGGTTTGGTCTCTAAGGTGAATTCTGCATTTAAGTTTTTGTAAGTAATTTTTTTTTATATATAACCCTGAAGAAATAAACCATCACAGAATTAGTTTTTAGATGACATTTTATGCTAATGTTAATACCAACAATCGATTAAAGCATGCTAAATTTTGAAAATATTTTTTTTCAAAACTGATTCCAAAAAAACTGAATCAAAAAAATTCCAAAACCAGTTATAGTATAACTTAGATATAAAATATTAATAACTGAGCAGTCCGATGTTATAAAGGCAACTTTAATTAAAAACATCTAAAAAAAAGTAGGCTGGTATCGGTAAGTAGTCCATTGTCTTCTTTAATTTGTGTGTCTTATAATCCAATATGCAAATCCTACGGATAAGTGTTACATTATCCCAAGGCAAATGCCGCCTGATCCCGCAAGCGCACAAATTAATGTAACTACTGGCACCGCTAACCACCCCCGGGAAGCCGGAGCTCGTCATCATAATCATTATGTAGTACCTAGGATGTGGAACTGGGAAAGCACTTAGAAGGCGCAAGGGCGTGCATGTAAGTGTTGCCACCTGACGCGACTCCCACAAGACAACCGGAATGTCAACAGCACGGGCGAAACTACTGCACCGCGCGGCAAGGATGTGCTGAAGTTGGAACGGGGAGCGGTTCCAATCCGTATTTGCTTTGGATGCGTGTTCTGGGTGCGAGCACGATGCGTGACAATAATTAAAAGATTTCTAGTGTCAACAGCATAAATGGAATCAAAACAAAGTCGCAGCCAAAACTAAATGGCACAAGACGCAGCCAAATCCCGTCTGTGGCCGCTGGGGGGGTGTTTGGGTGGTTGGGCGGCTGGGCGGCTGGGCATGAAATGCGCACGTTGTTTGTTTATTGAGACGGCTTTGATTTGTGCCCCCGAGAGCTGAGCTGAGCCGAGCTGAACTGGGCTCAACCGAATTTGATGCCATGCGGGGATGCTTCCCCCAACCCCTCCCCAGCCCCTCCCCTAGCTGGCACCACGACAAGTGCGCGCGTGTTTGTAGAGCCGCTGTGTGCATAAGCAACGCCGATTATTGACACATCACCGACTGCGCGTCGCGGCCGAGGGCGAGGCTGAGGCTGAAGTGGGGGCGAAGGTGAACTCTCGAGCTGAACGGCAAACACTTTGCTCGAAGACAAATGCAAATCGAACTGCAGTCAGCTTATACACATGTACACACACGCACACACTTGTATCCCAATTCGAATTCCAATTTCGATACGTAGACCAACCTTCCCAACCTTCCCACTGCGCACCCACCCCCAGCCCCTTGTCATGCGGTCGTGCGTGAAATTTAATCAAAGCAAGGCGCACGCCGCCCCCTTACACTGCCGCATAACCCGCTCTCGGCCCGTAACTGTGGCCAACAGATTTTGGTATCCCAAACTGAAGCAACCGGAAATGTTGCACATTTGTAACTGTAACTTGCTTCGGGTGTTGTCTCTATACAAAATGGGCAACAAGATAAAGGAAAGAAAAGGTTTTTTTGGGTTTTTTTTTTTTTTTTTGTTTGTTGGAAGCGTGTAACGAATTTGGCACACCCTTTTTATGGCCGACATTTATTGGCTCAATTTGACATACTTGAGCATATATAAATAAAAAATCGTATATTTAATTACAGCAAATTTATATACATACATGTGCATGTATGTAGGTTTGTACTTACCCTTACTCGCTTTTAGTTGGCGACATAGTTGTTATGCTGGCACACAAGTTAGTGTATTGGACAATGGGGCCCAACTGGTGAACGTGAAAGTTTTACACACAAGTGCAAATTTCTGTCAATTGTTGTAAATGGAGTTTCCTTTTTCCTGCTCTCGACAAAGCGTTGTCTGTCTGCCTGCAACACTTAGTTGAACAATTGGTAGGGCGGTAAGCGATTTGTTGAATTTAGATGGCTTCAGCAGGTTGCCAATGGCAAGATTCAATTTGGCGCGCTCTTCCCAACGTTGCATGTAATTGTCGTAGCGCAGCCCTGGCTGCAAAAGTTGTGCTTGCTTAATTGTGTGCGCCCTGGTTGGTTATTAAAGAGGAATATGGTGAAGTAGAAACGAAAACAAAACGCAAACAGCAATAAGAACATCAGGCGAGCTAAAACGAACATGCGTTTATTTTTAGACCCCAGACACAGCGCTCTCGCTCTCTCGTTGCTCTCTGGCTATTGAAAACTTTGATATTGTGGCGCCTCTCCCGCTCTCACTGCTGCTCGCTTTGTTCATGTTTGGTTCCTGAGAGCGCAGTTTGTTTTCGTGAACAGCTTTGTCACGTGGAGTAGTTGCTATCGGTTTTGCTGCTGTTGTCACTATCGTTGTTTCGCTTTTAATATTCACTTTTATTTGCGGTTGGCGTGTGTGCGCACAGTGGGACAAATGCACAATATTTAACAGGTTCTTTCATTTGAGGTGTTTCCAAACTGTCTTAATGTGTGCCTATACGTGCGTATCTACATACTTGTGTCACTATTGTTTGTCTATTAGAAGTTCACTGTAAAAAATGTAAAAAAAATAACCTTTGTTAATTGTCAAGTGTGTCTGATCGGGCAGTGACAGTGTGCCTGTGCACATGTGCCGATGCCCGCTCTCTCACCGTTGTTATAGTTGTTGGTATTGCCGATGGGAGTGCGCTTAGAGAGCGTAAGTAGATCTCAGCGCCCGCCGCTGCCCCTTACGAAGCGTGAACACTTTGCGGTTAATCACGATGACGGGGGCGTTTGCGACGCCAGTTGCGGTTGTTGTGGCCTGTCAATCGCTGGCTTTGCTTTGTATTCTGCTTTTGTTGATAATCGGGAGCGGCGACGACGACGACGACGACGACGGCGGCGGCGGCGGCGACGGCGACGACGTTCAGTTTTTGGGGCCCGTTGGCCCAGCGCCGTTGTCGACGTCACGTCAGTTCATTGCGTCGGCTTGTAGAGCTTACTAGCGCGTTTTTTTTTTTGTTGTGTGTTCTCGCCATTCGCCATTGCATGTGTGTGCGTGCGTGCGAGTGCTTGCTGGCGTGCATGAGTGTGTGTGCGTGCTGCTGTTCTTCTGTTACTGCTGCCGCTTCTTCTTGCCAGTTTTTGTTGTTGACGTTGTCGCCGCATTGTTTTTATTGCCGTTGCCGTTGCCGTTGCCGTTGCCGTCGTGGCCGCCGCGCAGACCAAAACTCGATTGTGATATAATTTGTTAAGTATTTATTTATTTGTATTTGGCACAAGCGTGCCACGACGGACCCAGCTGCATCAAAGCGCATCAGCAGCCGCACTCGCAGCAGACCGCAGCAGCTACCGAACGGCTCACGACGCTTCCGCACCCACGCTCTCTCCCTCGCTCTCTCCGCACGCTGTCTCGCTCACTCGCGATGGTCTACTCGACGAACATACTGCTCTTCATCGTCACCCTGCTGACCGCCGTGTTCATCTGGTCCCGCCGCACCTACGTCTACTGGCAGCGGCGCCGCGTCAAGTTCGTCCAGCCGACCCATCTGCTGGGCAACCTGAAGAAGGTGCTCAAGCTGGAGGAGTCGTTCGCCCTGCAGCTGCGCCGCTTCTACTTCGACGAGCGCTTCCGCAACGAGCCCGTCGTCGGCATCTACCTGTTCCACCAGCCGGCGCTGCTCATCCGCGACCTCCGGCTGGTCCGCACCGTTCTCGTCGAGGACTTTGTCAGCTTCTCCAATCGGTTCGCCAAGTGCGACATGCGCCACGACAAGATGGGCTCCCTCAATCTCTTCTTCGCCAGGCAGCCCGAGTGGCGCGAGATTCGCACCCGACTCTCGCCGGTCTTCACCGGCGCCAAGATCAAGCAGATGTTCTCGCTCATGGAGGAGGTAAGTCAGCGAGCGCCGCAAGCAAACACTGTGCAACAAACGTTTTTTTTTTCTTAATGAATCAGATTTCAAATTCCTTCTACTTAGAAAAAAAAAAACAAAATTGAACAAATTTTGCAGTTGGACAGTTTGTTGTTGTTTACTTATTAACATTTTAGCATGGTGAAGACTTATGTCTACTTATAGAAGTATAGTTTTATGTGCTCAGAACTCTAAAAAAAAACATGTTTTGGACGAGTGAGCAGTGTAAACAAGCCGGGCAAACAAAGAAACAAACACCTGTAGCAAAGTTCATCACAACAGTTTTTTATTTTTAATTGACAAACCAGCCGATCCGGCGATTGCATATGCATATTTTAGACTTTATACTTTTTAAAATCATTTTTGTATATTTTCCACAAGCTAAACATACCTACATACATATATACACATTCGGTTTGCTTAACGTAAATATAATTAGCTCGGTGATACAACTGAGTCAAATTGTTGTTGCTCTTTCTTTATGATTTCGGTTCCATTTTGTATCAAAGTGCTTTTTCGTTAACAACACTCTCGAGCCTTGTTGCGCAGTGTACCCAGCTGTTTATAACGTTATAACGATCTACTCTCACCCCAGATTGGCTGCGATCTCGAGTGGTATCTGAAGCGGCTGACGCGCGACCTGCGACGTGGCGACGCCGCCAGGGGCGTCATCGTGAGCATCAAGGATGTGTGCGATCTGTATAATACGGACATGATCGCGAGCATCGCGTTTGGGCTCCGGTCGTACAGTCTGCGGAACACGCAGTCTGAGATCGGCTCACACTGTCAGGACATATTCCGGCCGAACGTCCGTCGCATAATAGACTTCTTTGTGATATTCTTTCTGCCGAAGCTGGTGCCGCTGCTGCGGTCCAAGCTGTTCACGGAGCCGCACTCCGAGTTCCTGCGTCGCGTCATCCAGCTGGTGATCGAGGAGCGCGAACGGGGCGGCGATCTGCGCAACGATCTCATTGAAATGCTGCTCACGCTCAAAAAGGAGGCCGACCTGCAGCAGGACAAAACGCACTTTACGCACCAGCCCGACTTTCTGGCCGCCCAGGCGGCCAGCTTCGAGGTGGCCGGCATCATAACCTGCTCGGCCACCATGTCCTTTGCCCTGTACGAGCTGGCCAAGCAGCCGCTGATGCAGGAGCGACTGCGTCGCGAGATCCGGCACGCGTTCGCCGTGGCGGCAGCCCACGGCTCGCACGGCGCCGGGCCGGGTCTCAGCTACGAGCTGATCGCCGGCATGCAGTACCTGGACATGGTTGTGGAGGAGACCCTGCGCAAGTATCCGATAGTGCCGCTGCTGGAGCGCGAGTGCTCGCCCGTCAACAAGAAGCGCTTCTACTCGCTGCGCCCGCACGCCGAGTGCTACGCCCGGCGCGGCATGCCCGTCTTCATATCCAGCCTGGCCATCCACCACGATCCCCAGGTACAGCTGGCCTCTTATTTGCCCATTCGCGGTCGCCCAACTAAACTTGTCATTGATCCCCTTGCAGTACTGGCCGGAACCGGACCGCTTCGATCCGGAGCGCTTCAACGCCGAGAACAAGCCCAAGCAGACGCCCATGTCGTATCTACCGTTCGGCGCCGGACCGCGCAACTGCATTGGCCTGCAAATTGGCCAGCTGCAGATCAAGCTGGGACTCATCTACTTTCTGCGCCAGCATCGCATCGAGCTCTGCGAGAAGACCGTGGAGCGCATCCGCTTCGATGCCAAGTTTGCACTGCTCGCCAGCGAGCACAGCATTTACCTCAAAGTTGTTGACTGTTTTTAGAACAAGCACCTCATGACCAGAGCGCATTACCAGCACCATGCACCACACCACACCCCCGCCCCCCCTCCGCCACCCCCCCGCATCCCCATCGACATCACACCATGCGCCGCAGCTTCTAGTTGAGCCAATCGCCAGGCCCCCTTGGCTCGCCTCGCCCCCTCGGCTGCCAGAAGAGGGGCCGCATTGTAAATACATAATATTTTGGTATGCCTTAAATAAACTTTGCTACGTTCTACTTAATTCTCTTCTTTTCTTCGCGCGCTCTTTTATCGTGTTTCCAACACACAGCGAGATTTGCTTTTGCCCAGTTTCGCGCCGTCATTGCCCCCGATAGCTTATCAGTTTTTAGCGTGCACTTTGGCTCTAGCCTGGTGGCCTGATCGGCCGCGGCTGCGGCTGCGGCTCCCCGTCTCTGTGTGTGTCATCAGAACTGGCCTTGGCCAAGCACCCCGCCACCCCCTCCACTCATCTTGGTACATTTACCTCTCGACGCTCGTCTGTGCGTGGGTCGAACAATGCGTATCTGGGAAATACATTCATTATATATTTATATATATTTCAAGAATGTTTACTTCAAGTATTTTTAACAGTTAATTGAATGGAATTTCGGAATACGATTTTCTAAAGTATAATTCACACTTTTTTACTTCAAGTATTTTTTTTTAACAATATGCGTATCTGGGAAGTGTACGATTTTTAATTAAATTTAGTTTGAAAATAATTTATATAGTGTATATATTTTAAATATGTTAACTTAAAGCATTTTTATCAATCAAATGGAGTTCAATTTTATTCAGTTGAGGTGTACGATTTTCAATTGAATGTACATTAGTTTATATAGTGTCGTCAATGTATATATTTACTTAAACTATTTTTAGCAATTACTATACTGAATCGAATTTTATTATTTTTAATAGAGTTTTGGAGCAATGTGAATGCCTGGCCAATGAAATTATGAAATAATGAAATTTGTTTACTTCAACTATTTTTAGTAATTACTTTATAAAATTGAACTTAATTTTCTTAATTTTTAATAGACTTTTAGAGTATAATTATATGCTCTATGTGTGTACATACTAATATGCTTTGTAAATAAAGTCGGCTTGGGCCTGTGGAAGATGATCTTAAAAATATTTTTTGTTTTGAGCTGAAAATGTTATATTCAAAATAAGATTCTTTGCAATAAAATCAGATGATTTTTTTTAGAACTATACGAAAATATTTGTTGAGCAAATAAAAAAAAATAAAAAATTAAATTACTAGAAGTATCTGTATATACGAGAGTAAATCCAACAGAATCGCGCTGTCAGGGGGAGCAACGAGGGGGCCGGGGGCCTGGCTCGGGCTTTTCGGTTAACAGCTGCTCGAGAAAAGCTACGGCTAGAGCGTTATGCAAATGCTCACACCCCGGGCACACAAAGGACAGGCCGCCGTTGAGCGATGGCGGTGAAAAACCAAAAGGTTTTCGTGATTTCCGTGGAAAAATGCACTGATTTTTCTTAGCATTTAACACGATGCGGCGAAGGCGGCGGAAGCCTCAACTCTTTGGCTGCCCAAACCTTTTCTCTTTCCCTCTCGGCTTGTTTTATTAGACCGCGAAAAATCAACAGTGGCCGGGGTGGTCAGCCAGACCAGTCCGTCCGTCCGTCCGTCTGGTTGGAGTAGGCAAAGGATCTGCGCTCAACGCTATTCGGTGTGGGTGTGCTAAAAGGGTTTACAACAATGTCATAAAGCAATGCGCATTCCTTTCCTGCACAAATATTTCTCTAGGTTCAGTTTGTGTGTGTTTGTCCGCCTATGTAAATTAAATAAAATTCACTTTTCACGTGAATGAAAACGCGGCAAAGGCGAAAGCGAAAGAGTTGCCAAGCCCTCTGCCCTCTGTACTCTGCTTTTCTGCCCCTCTGCCGATGTCCGCTGCCTTCTGGGAATCATTTGCGCCTTTTGAAAAGGACGCTGGTCAGCTAATTTACATAAATCTACGTAAACACACTTGCACACGGGATATGCTAACATGCAGCTGGCTGGAAAGAGAGCTGCGAGAGCGAGATGGCAGCTCCCTGACCCCTGCCCCTAGTCGGCAGCAGCAGCTGTTGCACTTGTCTGCATGTGAGCCTGCATTAGGCCTTAATTAGACCCTGGCCAAGGCGCAGCTCCCACGCACGTGTTCGCTGCACTTGTTGTTTAGGGGTCCCATCGCACCCTCGCCCCTCGCCCCTCGCCCCGCACCGCATCACGCTGATCCCTGACAGTTGCTGTTGTTACGGTTCACCATGACCAACGCCAACAATTACGACGCCGGTCGCCGCAATTCTATTGTCTTTCGATTTCCTGGCTGCGTTTTTATCGCTCATTTCCCACATGGTTTTTTTTTTTGAGTCGCGTTCCGAAACCGGCTCCCTTGGGCCCTGGCAGCCCAATGACACTTTCGGTTAGTCTCTGGGCCCGTGTAAACGTTCGGCTCCGCAGCGGAACCATTTTAATGATCACAAATTGCCGTTGAGCCCAGCACAAGTTCAATCGCCCAATCGTCAACGGTCACCACATGCACAGGTCGAGTGGAGTGGGCAAGCGGATGTTGGCCTTTATCAGTTGCCCACTCGCCAGTTACCAGTAATCATTTACCATTTACCATTTACCATTTACCATTTACCATTTAACAGTTGGCTCTCCTCCATTTAGTTGGCTGCTATCCATAAGCCGTAACAGACTAATTAAGGCTGTCAAATTTTATTCTGTGCCTCAATAAAATTATGAATTTTTCAACAATGTTTATTAATGGGGCATTCCACTCCATAACGATCGCAACAGCTGTGCTTTCCCTGCCTTGCAGCAGGTAGCCTTGCCACATGCAACCCGTTGCACGTTGCTTTGATTGCTGTAGCGCAATTTCAACCTTTCGCGTCAGGATAAAACTAAAAATTAAATTCAATTATTTAAATATGCACTTAAAATTAATAAATAGGTCGGGCAGATGAGTGAAGTATTTATAACTATACGACTCCAAAAAACTTTTATTTTACAGAATATTTATAATTAACGAAAATGAATGCAATTTTTAAAAATATTGTTAGTGAAAGAAAAACTTGTTTTGCCTTAGCTCAGAGCTTAGAATTTGCTAAAAGATAAAGAGACAAAAAATTATAAGATATGCTTATATACATATATAATATATCATATATATGGATATAAATAGATTATTTTATTTTCAAAACAAAACCGAGGCTTATAAATGTTAATTAGCCAAACTTAGAAGCGGCCAAACAAGATATATAAATAATGCAATTTTAATTTTAATTTTGTCTGGAAGGCAAAAATTAAATCTATTTTATTTTTTTGTACATTTATTGTATCTAAATATGTATATATATATATATATATATATGGCTCAGTTTAAAAGTATTGCAGTAGGTAGAAAGTGAAGAAGATAAAAGCTTGCTGGAGTGAATCCTCCATCGGTTATTCCTCATGTGGCTGCTCTTTTGTTATTCGCGCTCGGTGGCAACATTGTTCGACATTTGCGTTTCATGTGGTCGCCTTGGGGGAGGGGGGCGGGGAGGGGGATGGGGAGGTCACTTTGATGTGCATCCAGTGGCTTCCGTACGACTGCAGTCAAAGATTTACGGCATGGCAAAGTGGCCGGATGATTTTTACAACCGGCTGCTAAGCGGATGGGAAAGCATCATTCTGCTGCAATTCGCACATAATGTGCATCGGTATTCGTATCTGGCGTCTGGTATCTGTATCTGCATCTGCATGTGCAACTGTGTCTGTATCTGTATCTGTATCTGTAGCCTCGTGTAGACGCGAGGTAAACAAACTCATCCGCCTGACATAATAAAAACAGCACAAAGATCTCCTCAGATTTTCATGAATGAATATGAATACTCAATGCTGAATCGCCTCAGTCTCGCTCTCGCTCCCGCTCCCGTTCCCGTTCCCGTTCCCGTTCACGTTCTCATTCCCATCGCTTTCATTGTCGTAATGCGCTTAGGACGGGTTGACACATTCTCGCCAGCTTGGGTGCGGGCGGCGCAATTGTGACAGAAACAGATACAGATATGGACAGAGATATAGAAACTGAGACCGGGTCGGTGCCGGGGCCAAAGACGAGCCGCGATTGGCATGTAAATGTAATTCAAGTAGCCGGTCTCTAGCTATCAGTGCGGCACAATCTGTGCCATGAATATCTGTATCTGTGAGATACTCGCTGCACTTCCGCTCTCCCGGTTGCCTTTCCCGTTGCGTACCTGCCTCGATCCTATATTAAAAAAAAGCATATTAGCTTGCTGCGTTTTGGGAGTTACATCATCATCATCATCTTCATCTTCAGCTCGGCAAGGCGCAGGCCGAGACGAAGTTGCTCCCAAAGGAAGTTCCAATTTGCTACGTAAATGAACCATGGCCCTGATTCGTCCATAAAGTGTCCTGGAGTGGCCTCTGCCTTCCCCTCGGCACTGTTTCAAGTAGTTTCCCATTGCCGTTGTTGTTGCTGCCGCCGCTGCTGCTGCCTGCAATGCTGCTTTGCATTTGGCCCACCCTGCGTTGAGCCCGATCTGCTTCTTGCCCCATCTTTGTTGCTTTCCTTTTTTCCGTCCTTGTTATTGTGATTTCTGACGTGGTGCTGACTGCTGTCTGTCAACTGAAATTATTTTTAGTAGCCGCAGCTGCGAGGGTTGCCACAAAACAAGCTTTTAACAGCAATAAAAATGTTTGTCTTTTTTTTTTATTTTAATTTGTCAGCCCTTTTCTGTCATATATAGTACAGATGTTGGTATATATATGATATATCTTATTAGTTTTATTCTAAACTAATGTAATTTTATGAAATAGATTTAAGTTTTTTTTTTGTTAATTTGTATTTTCTATCGTATATAGTACATAATTCCTCTTCATAATTCTACGCTGTCAACAGACTATTGTTTTACAACACTGGTCATGTTGTCAAGCATTCTTGCTAATTGACCACGTGTCAGAAATTCAATAGATTGACGGCTGCATTAAGGCCAAGTTACTTTCTTCAAACCGATTTCAAAAATATTTTCAATGGACGCAATGAAGGCGGACAAAGTTGAATTTGGTTTTGTGCACACTGAGAACGTTTATCCGCCGCCGGTTCTATATGATGTGGAGCACTATGTGCCCGCCGCTTTCAATGATGGCGACGTGGCCGATGTGGTCCCAGTTGTGCCCGACTTTCTGAAGGGACGCATTGACGAGGAGTCTGCCAATATCTATCATTACCTGTTCCACGAACAGGACCTTAGACCATACATGGACCTATCCAGAAAACGCAATTCTGGCTAGGAGGAAAATGGTTACACGGGAAAAAAGAAAACGATATTTGGTGAGTACTCGCAAGGTTTTCTTCTTCTGTTTTCTTTGATTATATTTTGTTGATTCTCTTAGTTGACTCTTGAGCGATATTTTCTGGATTGTTTGGCCATCAACTAGCATTTGTGTTTAATTTTTCCAATAATAATATTACTTGATATAATATATTATATATAATATAACATACTGAATGCCTAAACTGTTGGAGTAGACCTCGCGTGATTGTTATCTTGTATCAGTGTGCCCCATCCACCCCCAGCCCCACTGCCCCAACCTGTGAGACCTTTAAATTGTCTGTTTACATTAAATGCATAAATTATGCAAAAGTTTATTTTTAAATTTCCTTGTAGTCATAAATTCGCTTTGATTTCGCTCCTGGATTCTGAAGTGGCAATTGTCAAATGCATAAAATATGTCCGACCGAATAAACATATTTATTTTGACAACGCACTCGTAGCAAGAGCGAGAGAGAGAGATAGAGAGAAAGGGAGGGAGGCGAGGAAGGGCAGCAGCTTTTCAATTTCACTTTGTATGCATTTCTTTTTTACCGTTTCGTGCGCCGATTTTCCACAGTTTTCATGGTTGCCCATTTATCCCATAATGATAATGTCTGTTTTGGGTCATTTACGTTGACTAGCAACCCCCTGGCGCACAGTTCCTTAACAATCTACATACATATATATGCCATATACCTATTCCTATTTGAACACACCCCGTGTAAGTCGCCAAGTATGTGAAACTAGAGCCAGTTGCCGAATTCCAAATACACTGCTTTCGACACGGAGAAGAGGCCGGATGAGTATGTGGTCGCATTATCCACAATTGCCTAGTTGTGTAATCTCCCCTTGCTTTGTTATTTATTAATTTATGTTAGCACTGTTGTAAATAATAATAAATAATAATCAGTTAAATTTCCTAATTAATTTTTACAATATTTATCAATATTCTTGCTTATATCTGTTTATCGAAAATACCTTTTTTTTATTAATTTGAAATTTTTAATAGAAACTCGAGTTTGAGTAAGCCTTGAAAAGTTTGTCGCTCGGTTTTTGGGATGTGGGCTATTTTGATGCGGCAAGTATTCAGTATATTTCTAAACTTTCAGTTGTTCGGACACACGTAGTTTTAATATTATCAGCATAGATTATATTTTTTTTTTCCTTTCGGCAAAATACTAATCCGTTCCAATTTTACGCCCCAAAATTTTTAAGTAATTTTAATATTTTCAACGGCATAATTTAAAAAAAAAATGGCCTTTTTAAGAAACAAACCTTTACTAAAGCAATTTGATATAGTTAGGACATGTAAGTATTAATATATAGTCTCTGATTTGACCAATCACGAACTTGTAACTGCTTCCGCTTAGGCACTTTTAATATACTTTGGCATCGCAACAAATCCTTCCAAATAATGCCAAAATTTCCATATCCAAATGCTGAGTCATGTACCCGAAATCAGTCAATCAAGGTGCGCCCAGCGCCCCTTTATCCTGAAGCCTTGATCAAAATCGAGCCCGAAAAGTATCAATATGCACAGCAGACAAGCCCGTCGGCACCGAAGAAGTATGTGGAATTCCTGCGCGATGATGTGGATGAGGAGGACGAGGCTGCCGTGAAGTGGATTCGGAACAAGGATCCAGATGCCATGGAGAAGGTCGCCAAATTGATTCCCGAAATCAAGGCGGCCAACAAGCCGCCCGAGCTGCCCCTGGATGTGGTCCCTGCGGCGCCCAACTGGCCAGCGAAGAAGGTGCTCGGCACCGCGAACTGCTCGCCCTGCGTCGTTAGCAATAACTGGCCGAAACGGGAAGAGCACCGGCAACATCAGCAGCAGCAGCAGCAGCAGCAGGAACAGCAGGAGCAGCAGCTACAGCTACATCACAAGCTGCACCAATGCAAGCGACGGCCGGAGGAAGCGTATTTCGAGAGGGTCTTCAAAATGCAGCTCGAGAATATGCACAAGATCCAGGAGAACGATAAAAGAATCAAGCTACATTTGGAGAATGTGAAAATACAGCGGCGGATATACAAGCTAATGCAGCTACAAAAGAAGTTGGAAGAAATGCAGCCGATCCCATATACTCCGCACAAGCCTAAGAACTATCAGTTTGCCCATTTAAGTAACTCAAAAAATGCCTTGCAGACAATCGACGATCTGCAGTCCCTAAACATATGCACGTTCACGCATCCGGCGTACCAGGCCCGTCTCAAGAAGTCCATATCCGAGTTGAGGACGTACACACCTTCCCATGCCGACTCCGACAATGGGGATGTTGCCAATGCTTCCAACTCAAGGGCTGATTACGGTAATGCCGCCAATCTAGAGTCGCATCCCGCCTATAAAGAAACGAGCAGGGAGTCGGCCATGTATAAGCTATGTAAAGGCCTCCTAGAAATCAGAAATGTTAGTAACAAGTATTAAGGGCACACGACCCTGCATCGGCGGGTTACCGAACTAGACAATTGGGGTAGAGGTTATCAAAAAAAATCTCCCACATTTATTTTTATGTTAGTGTCCATGTAATTACATTTGTTGTATAAACAACTGCATATAAACAAATATTAATGTAAATTATTAAAATGATTTAGGTAACCAATGTACTGTTCTCTTTTTTATATACACCCGAAATCTATACAGCTCTATTGGAGCTGGATTGAAATAATACACAGATCGATTTTTTAAAATATATCTACTATCAGAGCTAAAGACACGGACTTTGTCGTAGATTAATATTTAATTTTGAATATCAAATTTATATTTTAGGTCACTTCTAGTCGGGCACTCCTCGAATCTTTGGTAATAATTACGATCACTATCGTCTAAACTGAACCGATTTTCATGTTTGATGGCAATTTGTTCTTGGTTTGTCCTCTAGATTGATTCTGCATTTCAAATATATGCATTTTGGAAAATAATTTTTTTTTTGATTTTGTTGAAAAAATTCATGTGCTCCCCCCTTACTCATTTTCGAAAAAATTTTTTTTTTCAAATTTTAGAAATGCAAATGTATACTTTTATTCGATTGTGGTTGTCACAATTAGCATAAAAAACAACATTAAAACCGATTCTGAGGGGGTCAAATTTTTTGTCAAAAATCATGCAAAAATGGACAAAAATTTTGACATGTAAAGCTCTAGGATCCATAGCTCCCATATTTCAAGCGCCCATAACTTTGTCAAAACTGAACCGAATTTCATGTTTGATGGCAATTTGTTCATGGTTTGTCCTCTAGATTGATTCTGCATTTCAAATATATGCATTTTGGAAAATAATTTTTTTTTTGATTTTGTTGAAAAAATGCATGTAGTCCCCCCTTACTCATTTTCGAAAAAATTTTTTTTTTCAAATTTTAGAAATGCAAATGTATACTTTTATTCGATTGTGGTTGTCACAATTAGCATAAAAAACAACATTAAAACCGATTCTGAAGGGGTCAAATTTTTTGTCAAAAATCATGCAAAAATGGACAACAATTTTGACATGTGAAGCTCTAGGATCCATAGCTCCCATATTTCAAACGTCCATAACTTTGGTAAAACTAGACCGATTTTCATGTTTGATGGCATTTCATTCATGGCTTGCACTTTGTGAGAACGAGTATAAAAGTTGAATCAAATGAGAGAGATGCTATAGATATTTAAATGCTGATATTATACACGCCTGCCTAGTGCACATGTATTTTTTAAAGAGCTGATGAGCCTTAATTTAATCAGCGTATTTATTGAAAATAATTCCGATCCGAGTGCTTGATTGTTGGGATTTGGAATCCAATTCGGATGCGAAGTATCAATGTCAATGGCATCACACCCGCTTGCAGGCGTGCATTGTATGTTCTTTCCGCAGTTGGAAAGTCTTTTGCCGTTTGACATGTCAACTAATCCAACGCGCCAGATGACCTCGAAGCAGGGCGGCAGCAACCCTTAACGAGGCACAGGAACCCGGCTGCATCAGAGGCAGCAGCAAACACGGAGCGAGAGAGAGAGAGAGAGAGAGAAAGATCGGGGCCATATAATTAGTGTAATTACCTCAACAGCCTACTAAATTCGAGAAAAATGCAAACAAAAATTAAGAAATCACAACATTTATATCCCCCTGTCAACGAGGCAACGAGGCAATGAATCTATAGGGCTGCTGCAACAAAAGGATCTGAAACTCTATGCCCAATCAATGCGTGTGTGTGTGTGTGTGTGTGCGTTGGACCCTTTTTTGGCATCAGCAGCCAGTCCCTGGCCAACTGGCAAACAATTGAGTCGGCATCGACAGCACCATCTAATGACAGGGTGGATTGCAATTTTTTCGTTTTAATTTTCAGCGCTGGGCGAGAAATTTGCTGAAATTTTGCAGTTGTTGCATTGTCAGCGGAGGCTGTCGAGATCCGTTATAAATTGTAGTGGCTGCCACTTCCGCCTCAAGTCTCGGCTAATTGTGCCACACATTCTTGCATGATTTGCCAGAAACAACAAACAGCGAGAACCTTATCATTAGTTAGGAACAAAATATTGCTACATTCCAGCGAAGGCCACCGGCTAAAATGCTTATCATCCTGGCCGCTTGTTCATTAGAGTCCTTTTGTCGCCTGGTTACGCGTTTACATGGAATCCCCGGCGGCGCATCCTTTGAGGCTCGCTCCTTGCCGAAAATATTTTGGCTACTGTGCGGCACAAGCATAATTAACGCCTAATGAAAATATTTTGCCCATCGGCACTTTGAAGTCGCATCCTAACAAGAAAAAACCAAGCAACAAAAACATTTACCAACTCGCAAACTCTTGGGAATACATTTGCAGTTGGTACGAGTGTCGTTTAAGGCATACAACGTATTTTTGGTTCATAGGGATTTTTGCAAGGCAACTTCGCTAATTGACAATTCGTTTAACCATTTCAATCTTTTATTTTACTAATTTATTCAACCTTACCATTCGACGCTTATAAAATTTATATTTTTTACCACAGCTGTTTTGAGAACGTTTCATTATTTCACTCTCAAAAGAATAAAAAATAAATAAAAGCATGAAATAATAATTTTTAAAAGATTTTTTCGAAATTTAACTAATATTTTTTGTTAGAATACAAATCTCCCGACAGACTTTCAAATATGCGTTAAACAAAATAAAAAGGAATACCATATTTTTCAAGCTCATTTCACCTACTTCCCATCCACATAAAAATTTTGAACTAAAAAAATTAAAAATCAGTTATTGGGATTTAATAAAAATAAATATACAAATTAATATAATAAAATAAAAAAATAATTATTATAACATATATTTTAATGGATAATTATATATATACATTTTTTTTTTTAAATATAGGTACAAAGTAAAGGTGCTAGAATATTAAATAATTGTATGCATTGCCAAAATATTTGGCTCCGACAACTTTTTTATTCTTTCCTAAGACATTTTCTCGCAACAGGAAAATTAACAGATTCTGACAATGTCCGTCTCAACCAAAACGCAAACAAAATAAATGTCTTTTTTTTAGCAATTTCTATTGGTTCGTTCCGAGTTACATAATCGCATCCCTATCATAAATTTGCCTGCACGCGTCATAAAAAAATTTGTTTCTGCTGGCCAACTTTTTTTTTTAAGGAAAAAACTAAAATACGAAATAAAAACAATGCAACTCGAGCTAAAAAATAAGAAGGAACCGAAAAAATGATGCAAATGGCGGTCGCTGGTTTTACAGGACGAACGCTCGAATGCGTTTTGCGTAATACTTAAGACTGGCTTCGTTTTTCCGCGAATTGTCGTGCATTTTTTACGCTCGCGTTTTATGCAATTCTGCAGCGTTAGATATATATTTTTTTATGGCGCGGACGCGTAACGCGCACATCCTTTTGTGGCAGCCCTTTGTGAGCTGGCGATTTTTTAGGCCGTCCTTTTTTGTGTGCTGTGTCCTTTCGTGGGCCTAGTTTTATGAGCCAGTGGAACTTCTAGTTGCGTGCAGTTTTCTTTTTTATCCTGTTTCATATATATTTTCAACAGTTTTTTAGGCTGACACGCGGCGGTTGCGGATTCGCGGAAAGGACGCGGCCGACTTTTATGGCTTACGCAATGTTGCGATCCTGCCAGGATCGCCTGCGTTCGCTGTAACTATCATCGGGCCAAGTTAGACAAGAGCAGCGGCAGCTGTGCCAAAAAAAGTGCACATTGCTGTTGGACAATGTCCTGGGCAAGGGACACACACACACGCACACACACACACACGCACACAATTGGCACTCCAGTTTTTGGCTTCCGGGGTGGCCTCAGACTTGGCCGCAGGCGGCTGCTGCTCATCCATTGACTTTGTGTCAAATTGAGTTATTTAAATGTCAGGATACGCACACAGAGACACACACACATGCACAGACGGCACATGGGCACATTTTGATAATGCGCCTGGTACATAATTCTCAATTGATATCCTGTTGCGTTGTTTTTACAAAATATTTACCTTCCTCATAATTGAAGTGTCTGTGCTGAGTGACGTGCCACATCCTTTAGCATCCTGGCGTGCAATTTTTGCGCCATTTGTGCATGCTCCGCTTGCCCACCCTCTCCCGCTCTCCCGCTCTCCCTCTCTCGCTCTCGCCATTTATAGAATTCCCGGCTCGCTGCTGCTCCTGCCTTTTCACGCTTCGCCGCACGCCGCACGCCGCACGCCGCTCGCCGCTCGCCGCTCGCTGCTGCCCCGCGGCCCTCCGGCAAATGGCTTCCAGCTTCTCGCACAGCGGACGCACTGCACCCCGCTGCCCCGCCGCTGCTGCCGCTGCTGATTATGTTGTCGCCATTGAGTCGAGTGCGCTGCACTTGCACGGCAAAGTCTCCCGTCGCTTGACCCGTAAATGGGAAATGCTCCTCGGGTTGCCTCAGTTTCTCCCATTCACACAAACACTCACACACACGCACACGGCCCGAGGAAAATGCAAAAAATTCGACAAAAAAATAATAATAAAAACAAAATAATACATCGAGAAAAATAACAGGGCAAATGCAGCCAAAAATGTGCACTAATTGTTGTCATTAGGGTTGCCCCGGGACAGTGCGTGTGGTCAGCTGGCAAATGAAGTCGTGAAGTCGCCGAAGTTGCTTTGTCACCTGCAGTTGGTGCTGAGACCGTTGCCCAGGCTCGTTATTATCAATGGACCACGGGCCACTTGAGGCCCGCTGGCTGCAGCCAGACGAACTGGGTGGCATGCAACGGACGGTGGCAGCAACAAAGGCTGCCACACTTTGTCAACGATCTCTGTGATCTCTCTTTCGACTCCTCGCAACAATTCCATTCATTGAGACATAAATGCCTCAGATGCTCGACAATAAACAAAAACGATATTCGCAAGGTCAATGGATATATACATATATATATACATATATATCTTATATCTAATATATAACCAATATATAGAATAAATATCTTTCCCCGCTAGAGTCTTCACATTTGGAATATATACTCGTTACAACCCGCGTCTGATAAAGTGCTAGGATTTTTATTAACAAATTAAAATGGACGCGAATTTTGAGATGCGAAGCTCTTAATCTCAATCAATCTCCAGATTGTTGCCGCATTTCAAATATATACATCTTCAAAATAATTTTTTTTTAAAATTTTTTTTTAAGATTTGGCCTCTTGACTGTTTCTGTAATCAAATGCTGTGAACGAGTATTGCATTGTTGGTTACACCCGACTGCCACATTTATGCCAGTATATTCCCTAACACACTTGTATTCAAATATCAGTACTATAACCATTTACCCATTAGGCTTTTATCGAAATTGGAAGGTTGCTAGAATTTGTTAAATATATGTTTTGTTTTAATTGTTACTTAGAAGAAATGATTGAGTCGGGTGCGAAGAGGTTCTAGGATCCTATATCGAATCTATGTCTTTAAGAATTTCACATCATCTTTATGTATGAGGTATGATGTATGATGTATGATCCATATAACAGCAGACGTGCATCTTCGGTTCCAATAAGTATATATGTTTTAGATTAGCATTAAAATCCTACCCATATTCGTCTGTCAAATAGCAAAGTACTTGAAATTTGAAATATACTATAAGTTCCCTTTGAAATATACTATAAGCTACGCAAGACGAATTGTGAATAATTTTTAGACGCTTCCCCCCCACCAAAATGGACAAATTCAAAAGTACTTATTAAAGACTTGCCTTGTGTAGAGCAGGCCGGCTTTTTAGAAGGCGGCATGGCGCAAATCTGTTCCACATGTGCGGCTAAGCCGCAGTGCAGATTGAGTGATCGAGTATTTGACTAGCGTATCAGCTCGTTCCATCGGCCAAAGTTCTGGCCGGGCTCAGACGACGCGCCGTCACATATCTAAAAATCGCATAGATAAATTGCGGGTATTCGGCTGCACCAGGCGGGGACACGTGCAGCTGTGAGTCACTGTACGGCAGCCAGGACTCACATGTGCGTGGGGGGGGAGGAGGAGCTGTGGGTTTTTTGTTTTTTGTTGGCTTTTTGGCAGCCAACCCTTTCGACGGGCAAATAAATTGGCATTATTAAACGCACGCTCGCGGGGCTCAGCGAAAATTGATTATTGACAAAAGGCGCATTAAGCGGCGTTTTATGTGAGTTGATTTTTATTCCTTGGCAGGAGCGGGATCAGGAGCAGTTAAATGGATGTCCATATTAAGGTTCTTGATGTGGTTGCTCGCTGGCCTTGAAACCCTTTGAGCAACCACCAAAAATGGAAGCGTGGGCCAACAACTTTTTGGGCGACACCAGAAAACACTTTAATTTCTTGGGCTTGCATTAATGATGATGGCGCAAGGACGAGGCTGAAAAGCCCCTCCCCGGGTTTAGTTGGGCATAATTGATCAAGTTTCAAGTGCTCCCACTTAATGCCCCACATAATTAATTTAAGATGAAGGTGTTGCAAAGGATCTAACAGGATACACACACACACACAGTGGCAGGCTGCGTGTTGATTTAATAGCGTAAGAGATTAAAGTGGAAATATCTGCGTACTCTTATGTTTGCAGTATTACAAAATTGAATTTTTAATTTATTTTACTGGAATTCAAAATATAAATTATCTTTTATCGTATCCTAATTCATGTTGAATTAAACAATACTTGATACAAAAATATATAATTTTAGGTTTCGCTAATTTTTTGGGCAATTGGTTGGGTTCAAAATTCGGTAAATGATGTTCATACAAATATTTGTTTTGTATCTTTATTTAATTCTGCTCTTAGCCTTTTAATTTTAATAATATTAAATTGAATTAAAATTGCAATTTCAAATGTAAGTTCCCCTCCCTTTACTATATTTATGTAAGAATGGCGAGTATAGGCCTCTAGTGCATCATCGATCTATTTTTTTTCCCAAAAAAGGTATATGCGTGCGCACGTGTACGTGTGTGTGTGCATGTGTGTGTTTATGGGTAGGTCGAGCGGGCCGAGCTACTGCTGTTCGCAGCACGCTACACTCTACTAATTTCGTTTTAATCCTTTCGCAGGCAGCTAGATCGCATGCCCACTAATCCGGCCGAGTTTTACGGGTGCGGGTGCGGCGGCGGGCGGGTTGAGACGCGCTGCCAGCGGCGAACAATGGCATCATCTATAAAATGACAATCGCAAACAACAATGACGACAATCGCGGCAAGGACAAACAGTAGTGTTGCCGCCGTTATTCCGTTATTCCGCTATTCCGCTATTCTGTTATTCCGCCGGGCCGCTGCCTGCTCGGCTGGCCGGCTCACTCCTTTTGCAATCCTTTTAGGCCCGCGGCACAGCCTATTCATAATTAGTTTCAGGCAATTAAGAGCCTCTCGCGGTCGCGCACAAGGCTAAGGATCTGCATCCTGGTGGGCGTTCGTCCCCGGCCAGCGACAGTTTCAGTTCCCGGCCAGCGTCGGATTCCACCCGCTCTCTCGTGTGCGTTGGCAATTTGTTTATTTTGAAAACAAGCGACACCCCTTTCCCCCGAGGCGAGGGTCACCGATCCGCGCTCTAATCCTTTGACTTTCGGCTCAGCCCGGCACTTGGCTTAGTGCGAATCGGCTGCAGCCAGCGCTGGCTGGCTGGTTCGCTTTTCCGGAAAGTGTGGCTTACTTTGGTTCCGCTATCCAAAGTTGGTAATTAACATTTGCCCGCGTCGCCTGCTAAGCTGCCTGCCCGCCACGCCCTCGACCCGCGGACGTGTCAGGGGCGTTTGTTGTTTCCCTTGAAGCCAAAGCGAGCGAGCCCAGGGAAGGGGTTTAGCTTTAATTAACTGACTTTGGGCGCGCCTTGCATCCTCTAGTTGAGCCACTGATCCGCACGCTCTCTCTCTCTCTCGCTCTCGCAGTGTCTGTTGCATGTGGCAAGTGCCTAGCTATTACCCCTCAATAAATGTAAAACATAAAAAGAAAATAAAGTTGTAAAAGGCGCAGATCTTTGTTCGAGAGTTCTTTACTTAAAAATTAAATTGTTTTGTTTTTGTATTTTTCAAATGTTTTTGTATTTAATTTTAGGCATAAACTTATCTATTATCTATCCTATTATAAGAAGAGCTCTGTTTACTGTGCAGGGTATCTGCCGGTCGTGCGCTCTCAATTAGAGCACTCTTGTTTGCGCGTGCTTATATATCCGTTATTCGAAATGCAATCGCTCTCGTTTTCGTTTATTATTAAATGTTGCGATTGTCGGGGAAAAGCCGCGTAATACCCCCAGAAACCAGAGGCCGAAACCTAAACCGAAAATACCAAAAACCGTGCGACGAGTGTCAAATTAATTAAAATGTCAGCAAAATATGTTCAATTGTTGTTCGCTGCCCGCTGCTGGGAGATGGATGACAGTTGCCTCCGCGCCCCGGCTCGCCTCGACTCCCGGGCTAGCTGTCAAACTGCATTGACAATATTGGCATTTGCTGGCACACAGACAGGCGGACGGGACGCAGGAAGGGCCCCCGCCCTAAGCAGCCGGACGACCCCTGTCCGAGTTAAGAGTCTCTCGCTCTCCCTCTCCCTCTCTCCCCTGCTTGACTTAGGCACCCAGATAAGACCCATTGCGTTGTCATATTTTCAATTTCGATATTCGCACGGGCTGCTGGTGCGTTGGCAACTCTGCCCGCTGCCCGCTGCCCGCTCGTAATCTCATGCGTTATACAGGCCGTAACCCCCGTCAATATTTTTGAGGGGTTGCCGTTAATGTGCATTTGACATTTGTGAAATGAGAATCTGGGCAAATGATTCGGATTTATCGCAAATTTGTCGAGCGATTTGTGTCCATTTACATGAGTGCCAAATGCCAAGTGGCCACTTGAGGATGGCAGCCAACGGCAACGGCAGCAACAACAACAGCAGCAACAACAACAACAACAACAACAGGAGGTCCTTTTGTAATACCAGCTGAGGTTGAGCAGTCCCCGTCGAAAAGTTGCCAAATGTGGGCCAACAGTTTGTGCACTTGAAAATGATCTCGAGCAATTTGCAGACGACACGAATCTTCGAGTCAATGAACAGTCGATGGGTCTTCAAAATATTTCTGAATGAATAACAATTGAAGAAGAAATATTCGCACATAAGCATACCGAGTTCATTTCCGAAAGCACAGAATATGTGCGAGGGAAAATGTTACTTAAAATATGTTTTCTAAGCTAATAATATTGTAGAGTAAATTAAAATTACATATAAAACACATTCTGCAACGATTCAAACGAAAGTTAACCCTTCAAAAATTGTACAACAAAAATTCGAGTTGTTAGTAAAATGTTTTTCATTTTGAACTTTTTCTTTGGCGCCTCTTAAAATGAGTTTTAATTGATTCATATCTTTTTTGTACTGTGAAACGTGATTTTTTTTAAGTTTGGCAAAGTCTAATTACCATACCAAACAAAAATTTTTTTATTTTTTTGAAATCATCGGTCGAAAAATTAATTTAGAACTTCATGTTGAGATATTATATTACTTAAAAAGCCATGCTATATATAATAGATAAATATATGTTCTAAGGAACTAGCTTGACAGAGTGAATATTCGGACAGTAAAAATTGCAATAGAATGGAATTAATATATTAGTAAGAAGTTATAGTAATTTTACATTAGTTTCTTTAATTTTTGTTTTATCAGCAGTAATTATCATATTTAACTTTTTAACAACAATACTACTCACACAAAACTACTTCTTGAGCTTCGGATTCGGAACTGACTCCTTTTGCAATTTATATTTCAGTTTTTAAGAAAATGTTTCTATTCTTGCATTTATTTATTACTAATTTCTAAATTTTTTAAAACAATTACTTTAGTTAATTTAGTATTTTTTTTAAATACAATTTCTGGTTAAAACTCATTTGTTTGACGCTTCTTGCTGCAGCTCCCTAACTCTTTGGTTCGACTGGGTTAAGTTAAGGCCGGGCTTGCCGTCTTATATGAGTGAGTACTGTATAACGTTGCGTTTTGTTAAGCAAGCCATAAAAATTTGCGAAAAGCACAACAAAACAAACAATAACAAAGAAACAGCAGCAGGAAGAAACAATGGGTCGAAAGGATGCAGCCGCATCTCCCTGTCTCCCTCACTCCCACATGCAGCCAGGACAATTGCCGGCACGGCGTGGGTGTCGCGTCATGCATGAGTGAATCCTTCCTGCCGCTGCTCAGTTGTCCTTTTACCGGCCGCATTTTCGCTTATGGCGAAAAAATACTTCAACCGCCTTTCGTGTTTTGAAGTCGGCGTCAATATTAAAAGAGGCAAGTGTGCATATTCGCGGGCTGTGTGTGTGTGTGCGAGTGTGTGCGTGTGTTAGTGTTGGCTGGTTGGTTGGTTGGCTGCATTCAGGCGAAGGAGTTGGCTTCCTTGGCTGTTCCGTTGTCGGTTTTGCAATTGTTAGGTTTTCTGAATGCGCCATAAAAACGTCAACGGAATTCGCAATCGCAATCACCTTTTGTGTTGTTTGAGTGTCGTTTGTTGTTCCTCTTGTTGTTGTTGCTGCTGTTGTTGTTGGTGCTGTGCTGTGTTGTTGCTGCAATCCAAACAAATGACAGCAGCAAGGACGTTGCTGACAAAGCCAAACGCGAAAATGTCAGCGCACAATTCAAGAGCGGGTGTATTTTTTTATTTTATTTATTTTGTTTTTTAATGGAGCCCGTGTAGACTTGCAGCCGGAAAGGATTATTTTGCAAAGGCTGCTGAAGTAAATAAATCAACAAGAACGACTTGATTTTCTGAGCAGCTCGAAATATGGATACCCTATGGCAAGTGAACAAATAATATTCGTTTGTTTGTAAATTAAAGAGAAAAATAAATAAATATATTGTGTATAACAAATTTTATATTTTTAATTAATATGTTACATTTGTTCTTATAACTAAAATTTCTATATACAAATCTGTACACCTTAAAGGCTATATATAATTTATAATATAGTTGAATATGTTTTAAACATAATTAAATAAAATATAAAATAGGTTTTCTATTACATTATATTTCATACAATAAGTAAATATTTCTTTCTTTTCAAAAAGCTCCTTTAATAGTTTATATTTCTATTCAGTACTAATAATAATAACAGGACTTCCATCAACCTTAAATTCCTTTTACAGCTGATTCAAACTTCGTCGTTGGAGCCCTATTTCCATTTCCACTTGGCTCGTTTAAAGTGTTGGCGTTTTTGATTGTTTGCCTCGTGTTTGACAAATAAAATGTCAAATTATTAACACAACATTGTTGTTGTTGTTCTAGGTTGATTTTCTTGCTTCTTTTGCCTTTGCCTCTGCTCGTTCTGTTTATTTATTTGTTGTTTTCCTTGGTATGCCGTTCCGTTCGGTTACCCGGCAAGCAGCATGTTGGGGTTAGAAGGCAAACAATCGCTTCCCCCACCCCCCCCGCTCAGCCCCCCCGCGCCCAATTACAGCCGGGGCCCGGTGGGAACATGTGTACAGGGTAAAAATCGCGACATATTGGCAATAAACAGCAGGTGGCGCTGACATTGCAAATGAACTGCAAACTCGACTCTCTCTCTCCCTCTCTATCGCACACTAGCGCTCTTCCTCTCTCCCGCTGATCTGCAGACGAGGCCTAAAAAACAATTACGGATATGGCAAACCGAGTTCCATAAAACACTGCTCCAGTTTTCTGACCAGTTTTTAGGGCATCTTCACTTTTTTGTGTTCTTCTTTTTTTCCTCCTAGATATAAATAAACATTTATGATGCCCTGCAAAAAAAAAAGAAGAAAAAACCAAAACTAGATCTTGAGGATTAGGCAACGGGGATCAAGGAGCCATAAACGAAGCCACCACCCGCCTCAATTAGTTCGAAATGCGGACGATAATCATTTCGCACGCCATTTACAGAATCCAGCCAACTTTATGAGAGCTGAACGAGAAGAAGAGCCTCAAAAAATAAACAGTGGAAAAAAATTGAAGGCAAGTCGAGAAAAAATTCTGTGGATTTTTATTGTGGCACATGCAAAAAAGTAGAACATCGCACAGCGGGTCGGGCGGCCCAAATATGCGTAATTGTGATGTCCTGCGAGGTGCTGAGCGTTACGTAAGCATCCTGGCCGGCCGCCTGTCCTGTTTTACGATGCTCTGCTCTCGTTTTACACAGCTTAGGTAATTTTTAGGCCAATTTTTTGTGCCCGCCCTCTGCTCTCCGGCCGGGATCGCGCCCTCTTTTGTTTGGCAATGAATGAAGCAGCGCAAAAAAAAAAAAACATGCAAATTACGCAAGTCCTTGCCGCTGTCGGCGCTTCCTGGAAACTCGAGCAACGTTATTGTTGGCTTTATCTTTTTACTTTATTTTTATATTTTTTTTTTTTGCTCGCTATTTTTGCATTTTTCGCACAATTTTTAGGTCAGCCTGCAATTTTTCAACAGCAGATCTTACGAAGATTTATGAGCGTCAAATGACCCAGGACCCGGGTGTTGCCTGACCTGATCCAGATCTAAATAAGTATAAATAGTTTTTATGATTTTTTTTAACAAGCTCATAAAACACGGGACATCTTTTTGCGAACCGAGCGAATTTCGTCCTGTTTTCAGCATAATTAATCCGAGAACTCCCGAGCATTTACTCGGAATCGATCGCCTCACCGTTGTTCGCCTTTTGTTGGCCGATCCAGAAAAAAAAAACTAACGCAACAGCACAAAAAACGGCACTAAAAATTGGTCAAAAAACTGGAGTACAATTTTATATGGCCATCGGCCATTGTTTCTCTGCTCTACTGTTTGTCATTGGGATTTGTTCTTGATTTTTGCTTTTTAGTCAACATTGTCTTTTCTTCTTCCATTTTTTGTTGTACGGTTTTTGTTTTGTTTTTTATTTCTGCGGTCGTCTCACAAAAAACATCATTACCAACGCAGGTAATTGCCGAGGTGTTGATAAATTAGGGCGTGAAAATTCGTAGTATTTATTTCAAGATTCTTACTCCGTTCGAATGATTTTAAATGTTATATTCCTTTTTATTTAGCTTTGCATTTTTAAAGTATTAATAAAATCATAAGTCTGACCTCAATTCTAGTTCCGACTCCAGTATAAAAATGTAAAAAAAATATAAAAATATAAGTGAACATTACCATCACATATGAAAATCGGTTCAGTTTTGAAAAAGTTATGGACAGCTTTTGATCTGATGAAAATGTATTTCAATTTTGGCATGACTTTTGACCAAAAAATGTAACCCCCTCAGAATCTGCTTCTTTTGGCTTTTTATACTAATTATGACAAACACACAGAATTAAATTAAATAAATAAGGGGGAGTACATTATATTTATATGCTAAAAACATTCAACAAAATTTTATTTTTAATAATGGAAATATTTTAAATGCAGAATCAATCTAAATGAAATGCAGTTCAGTTTTGACAAGTTATGTGAATTTAAGACATGAGTGCTTTGGATCCAAGATTTTTACATGTAAAAGAATTGTTTGTCAATTCCAGTTGAGGTAGCCATTTATCTGAAGAGATATACAAGAGTAGATATTCCAAGTTGCAAGTTTTTTTTAGATTATTTGAAATTATATTGAGTACTCATTCACATCGAAACTTCAGCCGCTCCATTTTAAAGTATTCCTTTTTTAAATAAAATAAAATGCCAGCGTAAAGAGTATTTTGAATAGTATGACTTTGTAACTAAAAGCCCATAAAGCACCTCTTTATCGTTCAGGTAACGTTTTGTATTTTTAAAAGATGGTAACTTCAACAATTCCTAAGTATCATCATCATTGTTATAAAATTGCCCATCATTGGCTATTCTATTTTTTTTTTATTAACGGCATTTTTCGGGCTATATTATTTGATCAATTTATGGCCGACAACTTTTCACACCATGCTTTATTGCTGTTCATTGTCAGCGGCTGTTCGTGTTGTTGTTATGGTTGTTGTTATTTTTATTTCACTTATTAAATGGCCTGTATTTTAAACGATAACAGTTAATCAAGCATTTTTGGTTAAGTCAATATTTTTTTAGCGGTTTCATGTGTGGCAGTGTGGCTGTGTCTGTGCGTGTGTGTGTGTGTGTGTGTGTGTCTCTGTGTGCGTGTTGACCAATAACCAACCACGGTTAACCAGACAAAAGGCCACAAAAATGCCACGAAAATCCCAAACTAAAATGCACACAAACAACAACACGCCACAGTTAGCCAGGCAGCTAAAAAGAGAGAGAGGGAGCGCGAGCGAGAGAGAGAGAGAGAGAGAGCGAGTAGAGGAGCGGGAGAGAGATAGCGTGCCTGAAAGAGATATGGCGAGATAGCCTGTGCCAAGGCGGTCAGAGCGAGAGCGCGAGAGAGGGGAAGGGAGAGGGGGAGAGGGAGAGGGAGAGGGAGGGAAAGCGAGAATGAGAGAGAGAGAGAGCGAGCTCCAACTGGGTTGGAGAGCGGAAACTGCGCAGCGATGGCGCCCCACAGATATAAATACAAGGCAATTATGCATATGAGTTGACAACTTCCAGCACAGGAGGATGCCACGAGTCGTTGCGGTGGGTTGCTTGGTGGGGCGGGGGGTTGGGTGGCACGCGTAGCTAGCTTTATGTTTGGCCCCAATCGGCGATGGGTTGACTTGGGGGCGGCCAACACTTGGTAGGTGTCAATAATGGCTCTTTAACGCCGCGTTCTGCATGCAACCAGCCAACCAGCCAACCACCCAACCACCCAAGCACCACCCCTCCGCTGCCTTGCCAGGCGCGCGCTTAGCCCTCTCTCTCCGCACACGCACACACAGACACATTGCGCTCTCTCTTTCCCACGTGCGGCCGATAAAGTTACGACGACTTTGGCCAAAAATACAAACCAACAAACCGCGTTTTGATTTGCAACCCTTAAAAAGCTCTAAGACAGCCACCGGAATAACCAGAGAAAAACCAAAAAGTGGGTGGAAAGTCGGTTTTGCCGCTGCCGCCGTCAAAGCCAAAGCCAAACTAGTTTTGTGGCAGCCCGACTCGACAACAACAGGGCCGGGGGCCGGGGGTCGGGGGTCGGGGGGCCGGGCTGGGCGGCGGCAACCCCTCGTTGGGCTGTCGCTGACGCGGGCCCGGCCTCTGTGAAGCAGCGGCAACAACAACAAACACGGCGACGCGACTGCACATTTCCAAGACGACGACGCGCCGCTCTCCGCTCTGCTGGCTCTTTCCAGGCCGGCGCTCTCAGCGCGGGCTGCGAATAAAAAACCAAGCGAAGAAAACAAGCAAAAAGTGCAAAAAAAAAGAGTTGTCATGGAGCCACTTGCTGGGACTGGGCTGGGACTGGGCAGAGGCGTCGTCAGGGGGCGCCAAACAAAGGGGCAGCAAATATTTATACATTCTATTTGAAGTTCATTTAAACTGCGCATCTAAATTATATGTTATATATTTTCAAACACAAATACATTATATATACTATATTATATATTTAAATATATGTTTGAAACAATTGAAAACTCGAACTTCGATATCTTTACTCTCAATATATATCATTTAAAGCAATAGGAATGAGCTTTATTCAATTCCAGTCTGTTGTCATTTGGCTTGACTGTTTATAGAGTATATTTGTAAAATAAAAGATGCATACTTAATAAAGGGGTATAACAATAATATGGAATACTTGCAAAACAATTTGTATTATTTATAATATAATTATTATGTAGGTCTTGCTTTAAATCCAACTCGTTTTGCATGAAATCGAACTAATTGTAAAAAAGCAGCTCCCCTTTGGAAGCGCCGCCTCTGGTTGTAGGCAAAAGATAAAAAATCATGTTTGACTGCAAGTGGCGCTCCATCAGACACATGCCACATTCCAGCTCGCCCCCACCCCCCAGCAGCGCCCACCCAAGTGCCGCTGTGCGCTGCGCTGCAGTCGAAGCGGCATTTGGCATCTGGTCAGCGATTCGTAACAACTGCAAGTCGAGTTTTTCCATTTTGAAAGCGAAACTTCAAAATGGCCGCCAATTATTTGAAATTTGATATTTACTGAAATTCACTTCGTGGTGTGTGCGTGTGTGTGTGTGTGTGTGTGAAATTTACAAATAAAACTGGTTCCTGTTCCTGCCAGTTATCGTAGATGTTGCTGCTGGCACTCGAACATAGGGCGCAATCGCATTAAGGGCCCATTGCTGGGCTTAACGGATTTCAGCTTTAATCTTCGCATTGTCTACGCGCGTTTCGAGTGCCGCGGGGCCGGGGAGGGTAGTGCCCTCGGGCGTGGAGTGTGCTCTCGTGCACATTAGCATCATTATTGCCAACAACACTCCATGTATCGCATGACAAAAGCCGAAAGTTGCAATGGTGAACTTGGCCTCCGGCGAGGGTCGCCGGCTGCCGGAGCGGCATATGGGTATATATTTATATGTATGTGGAGCTCTGGGTTCGATTTCTAGTCCATGAAAAATATTTAAGAAAATAAATAAGGCAACTGTTGCTTGAACATGATCATTTGAACAATTTCCTTAATTGGGAACATTCCCTTTTATTAATATTAAATAAAATAATATAAAATAGGGTATTCAATTTGTTATACAAATTTCGAAAATCTTCTGAGAACCCCGTCCATTTTAATTTAATAGAACGCTTGACATGTCCTTTATTTAGAAAGATCACATTGTCCCGCCTTTCTTCTCCCCGTGTATCCATATCTCATGCCCTAAACGACGTGTCAACAACAACAATCATTAGTGTTTCAACGATCGGCAGCTGTTAAATGTCGCAGCAGCAACGACCTGCGGCACGAGATAAAAAGCTATAGGAGCGTTACACACACACGCACACACACCTGCACTGCACGGATTGGCTACGCAATGTGTTTATTTGTTTGTTGTTATTGGAATTAGTGAATACAAATTGAGCAGCAGTCGGAGGCCAAGGCGAGGAGCGTGCAGCGGCGAAATGCGTCGACGTAGCCGGCAGCTGGCAGCATCAGGGACGGGGGCGGGGGCGGGGGCGGGGCGGTGGCCCTCGCAGCGCCAGCCAATGCTTGGGCGTCGGGCGAAAGCAGCGCAACACCAACATCAAGGCACGAATATTACACAAACTTGTGGGCGCAGTTGTCGATGTTGCGGTCCCTACGACTGTGTGTGTGCGTGTGTGTGTGTTGTGGGAGTGTCACCACCAGCTGCCGCACACCAACGAAAAAATGCTCATCTTTAAACTCACCACAGCTCTCCAAGCAGCCACCCCAACAACGCAAAAAAAAAACACACTCAAAATAAAATGTTTCAATGGAAAGGTGGCCAGCAATGGAAGCGTGGCGACGCGCTCACTCGCATGACGGAGGATGCTCACTCACTCGCTCGCTCGCCCTCTCGCTCGCGCGCTGGCCCTCTCGCTCGGGCACGCACGTGAGAGAGCCCATTCATGGAGAGCGAGCAGCCAGCAACTGGAGTTGGGAAAAATGCAAAGGCTGCCTCAATTTTTTGCTCTGTTGTTTGTTTTCTTTTCACGTTGGCAGCTTGGTGGTTGATCCTGGCAGCAGTGCCGGCAACGGCAACGGCAACGGCAACGCCAACGCCGGCGTTGGCAGCGGCAGCGGCAGCGGCAGCGCGCGCCAACCAAAACAACAAACCACAATTCACTTACAAGCGACGCTCGCGGTCGCCGTCGACGTCGCCGCCTTTTGAAAATGGCTCTGGCGCCGCTGCTGGGCGCTGTTCCAGTTGGAAACTCGCTCCGCGCCGAGCTTTTAGTGTTGCCTAGTTAGCGGCGGCGTTTGGAGCACGGCGCTGCGCACGGAATTCTCGCAGCCGCTGCCATTGCCGATCGCTCGCGGGGCGGGGCCAGCTGTCGCTCTCGCTCTCGCTCTCGCGCTCGCGCTCAGCGATCCGATCCGATCCGAGCCGATCACTGGAACGGCCCTCCACTCCACGCTCGGCTGCCTCGCCCTCTATGGACGGCGAGCGTCTATTTATAATCAACCCCTCGGCGCGCAGCAGAGGCGGCCCCTGATCGAGCCGCCAGCCGGAGGGGCGAGCTCTGCCGCTTGCCACTGGTTGGCCGCGCCCCCGTGTGTGTGTGTGTGTGTGTGTGTGTGTGAGAGAGAGAGGGTTGGGCCATGCGAATTCGTTACAGTCGCGTGCACTGCGTCCACGGGCCTCCACTCGGCTGCGTCTGCGATCGTTGCGATCAGCATTTCACGGCTATTTTCTTTACGGTTCTGCTTTTTGCAGATATATAAACAAAAAATATATCTATTTAGAAGGGTGTAATGGCTGTGTGCGCATGTTTGGTCTATATAGTACCCTAGCCGACTCAAATATCCAATTTTGTAGATTGTAATAATAAAGAAAATGTTTTAATTAAAAGTCGACTAAGCAATAAAGAACTTAAAGAAAACGTGTGGTAAAATTTGACAAACTTTACATGTGCACACATACATACACATACATGCACATACATGCATACATATATGCGTTTTATGTGAGCATGTAATGGAGGGTTCGGGGTATTTCCCAGTTGAGTTCCCGCAACTGAATCTGATATCTATCTGATATTATATATAAACGTAACTAAAGAAATCCTTATTCGCAACAATGCATTTTATCACTTATATATAGATATACATATATTATGTAATATAGATTTTTTAGATGCGTAAAAGTGAGCTACTTTTAAGTGCCTTGTAGATAAAGAAAACTTTAATGCAATCTGTGTGGACGGCATGAACTGATCAGATCCATTTATTGTTTAAACTAAATCATGTATGTACATACTAAGACATTTGATAAATAATCTCTCTCTTCGACGCTTTTAAAGCTAGAGACTTGAAATTTTGAATATTTACTCGTATATTCCCGCGTCAAATAAAGTGTTAAGATTTCTTGACTTCCCGACATGAAAATCTATTTATATTGGAGCGAAAATCCATATCTGCCACAATTTTATTTTTACATTTTTTTGCAATATAATAAAAATAATTATTCTTTCTTGTAATAATTGTTCATATATTGAATTGATAATTAATGTCAGAAGTTTTGTGGTTGTTATATGTTTTCGTCACTAGTTTGTTAATTCTTCTGGAAGGTTATTTTATTTGATAAATTATACATAAGCTAAACAAGATATAAGCCGAGGATAATTCTGAAATGATGGCTATTTAAAGTCCGCCCATGGGAATCCATCTTTGTTGTACGCTTGATCACCCGATGATCAGTTAAATCCCAGTGGATATCTGATCGGCGAGTGCGGGAAGGCAGGTTGAGGTTGTTCTGGCCGGGGAAACTCGTGGGTTTTATGGCCTCTTGCGGGGCGGCTAATCGCCCAAAATATTTGCTGGGCGTGCTGGATAATCCGGGCGATTGACTTTCATAAGCAAAGGATTAAGCGGGAACGCGGCGCTCGTCATGGCAGATACGTGATCTGCGCGTGGGTTGCTACCTGTTCCGATTGTGGGTGGCGGCTACCTGGCCGTTGTTTTTGCCACGCGAAAAAACGATCGTAAAAAAGGGTGGCTCAGCGAGCTCCTCGCGCAGCTGTGCGCCGAGAAAGAGACAGACAGAGAGAGAGAGAGAGAGTCAGGTAAGGCGACGATTAAATTGCCTTTGCGCCTGATCCTTCGGCGATCCGTGCGCGTCCTGCCGCGCGCGCTGCGCGTGCAACTTGCGGGCTTCTGTGCAACGTTGGAGATCAGCGGGTGCTCGATTGCCGAGGAAAAGCGACGAGTTCCGCGGAAAACCTCGCAAATGGCAGCGACGGCAAGCGAAATCAGAGCCTTGAGGCCCGTCGCACGCTGCCGACTAACCTGTGGCACCTACGCTGGCTGCCACCGCGTCCTTGCCCGGTTCCCGCGTTCCCTGCTGCCCACTGTTGTTGTTGTTGTTGTTGTTGTCACAGCAAGCGGGCGCACACGCAAACGCAGCGACATCAGCCTCAGCTGCGCTGCGACAGCGACGCGGACGTCGCTGTTGATTGGAAGTGTGCGTGTACTTTCCCGCTGCCGCTGAGCCTCAGCCTCGGTTTCGTCCTCGTCCTCGTCCTCGTCCTCGTCCGCGTCCACGTTCTAGCGACGTTTTGGTTGGCCCGACTCGGTCTTGACTCGCACTTAGGCTGCCCCCCAGGCCCATCCCCACCCCTCATCTCAGTGGCCTGGCAGCTGCCCTTCATTGTGGTTGCCCTGCCCCCCCCCCTTGCCCCTGCCTCCTGTCTGTTTGTGTGCAGCATTTGTGGCCTCGTTTTAACTTGCTTGGTGCTCCGCAATTTTTTGGGTGGCCGCGAGTTTGATTTGTCGTCCTGCGAGCACAGCGGCGTACGCATTTGCTTTTCTCTCTTTTTCAAGGGGGTCAGTTTTTTAAATCCCTAGCAAAAACTAAGTATGCAATCACTTTTAATAAAAATATATATAAAGTCGTCATTTAATCCGTAAGCTATTTGAAACATTTGGGCTTATTTTCGGATAATTGTTTCCAGATCGAACAAATTAGTTATTTATTTAAGAAAGTATAGTTAAACAGGGGATGAAAAGAAAAGTTGATAATTTGTCGTTTATTTATTTTTGCTGCTTTATTATAAAGTATTTTATAACAATATTTTAAACAGATAAACTAAATAAATAAACTAAAAAATATTTAAAATAAAACTATCGAGTATATTTGTCCATTTTTTTCACAGCTGGTTAATTTATTTAGTGTAAAGTATGGCAAATAAAATGACTTTGTTTGTTCAAGATTAATCCTAGTGCTTTAAATGAGCCCCAAAGCTCTTGGCTCAACTAGACGACTTCCGCAAATAGGAAGCGCTCAATTCCCGATTATCCTTAAGCTTCGACTGATCCTCTGGATAGTTCTTGAATTTCCCGTATTTCTGCAGAGGGCCGATCCGTGCAGCCCCCGCGGACGCCACTGTCGCCAGCTCGTTGCTGGCCCCCCCTGAGAAATGGACCGTTAGGCGCTACCTGTGGCTCGTGAATTGGGCTGCTGGCCAGGTCCTGGTCCTGCGACCGTGGGGTGCCTACACGCGCGCAGTGGGAACTGTTGCATGCCACTGCTCAAGTTGCGTGCGTAAAGAAACCAATTTTCCAGCCAGCGACCGCCCGTCGGGGCCGAAGGCGTGCGACAGAGATGGCGAATGCGAATGAGAGCATGATGAGTTATTCCTTTGCGTTTTTCACAATTTTTTTTTACTTTTTTTTTTTTGTTATTCTGTTTGAGTTTTCATAAAACCCCAGCGAGAGTATTTATTTATTTTTTTGTTGCTCATCTTCGGTTGATTTTTCTGTGCGCCTTTCCAATGTGCTCAGAGAGCGAGATTCGCTCTCGCGCCGCGCTCTCTCATGGCACATTTTTATTTTGCTTCCAACGATTTTTTGCCCTCGTCGCCTTTGGTGCTTTCAATTTTTTTTCCTTTTTTCCATTTTTCTTTTTCGTTTGTCGGTTTGACCGCGCGCCCCTGGCCACAAGTAGCAAGGCAAAGGCAGCAACAACAACAGCAGCGCACGCCTCTGCCTGTGCCTCTGCCTCTGCCTCGGTCGCTGCCTCGGTCGCTGCCTGAGTTGTCGGCTTCCCTTATTTCTTGCTGCTGCCCGTCCCCGTCCCCGTCCACGTTGTTGTTGTTGCTGGCCGTGTTTTTCTGTGTGCGCGAGTGTACACCGCAATGGAAAAATGGGAAATTTTTACTGTGGTTGTTGTTGTGGCAATGGTGGTTGATACCTGCCCCGGTCACCGCCGCCACCGCCGCTGCACCCTTACCAACACACACACACACACACACGCACACAATAGGTAAGCGAACGAGCCAACCAAACCACGCAGCGACGTCCTGAACGACTGCAGCGGGTGCGAGCGAGCGCGCAACAGCTCGCCCCTGCGGCGGTGCGAGCGAGAGCGAGCGAGAGAGCGCGCTAGCGAGCACTGGCGGTCTTGCAGCGGCGCAGCTGCGACGCCGACGGCGACAGCGACGGCAGCGCATTCTACTTTAAATACTGGCAACGATCGCAGTTGAGAAACAGTTCAACAAGCGACTTTAACGTGTCGAGAACGCAGCCAGCAAGCAGCGAGCGAGAGCCGACCACAAATTCGCCGCGTTTTCAAAAGTGAAGCGAATCGAGCCCGAAACGCAAATTCAATTCGCAACGAACTTTCTGACACCAAAAACACAGACAATTTTTTGCGAGTGCGACCGGGAAAAGCGTGAAAAGCAGCGGCGTTGCCAGCTAGCCGAATAGAAAAACAACAAATATTGTTTACAGTTCAATTTTTTTTATGGTTTTGGTGAAGTGCAAAGGATAACTGAACGCAACTTGGATTAGCGGCGAGCAGCGAGAAGCGAGCGTATTTTTTTTTTTGAGCACGTGAGCGCGATACCGTTAGAAATGCATCTGCCCGCTGGACCCACACTGGTGGCCAATACGAGCGCCCACACGCAGGTGCTGGCCGCGGCGGCGGCGGCGGCGGCGGCTGCGGCGGCCGCCACGAACGTCAGCCAGGGCAACATCAGCACACACTCGGCCAGCAGCACGGGCAGCTCGACGCCGGACAACACGCACAACGGCAGCAGCAGCAGCAGCAGCAACAACAACAACAACAACAGCAACAACAACAACAACAGCAGCAGCAACAATAACAACTCCAACTCCGGAAACTCGGCGAAAATGCCGAGCTCGATGACGGACATGTTCGCCAGCCTGCACGAGATGCTGCAGGAGTACCACGGCGAACTGGCCCAGACCGGCTCGCCCTCGATCCTGTGCAGCGCGCTGCCGAACCACTGGCGGTCGAACAAGTCGCTGCCGGGGGCGTTCAAGGTGATCGCGCTGGACGACGTGCCCGACGGCACGCTCGTCTCGATCAAGTGCGGCAACGACGAGAACTACTGCGGGGAGCTGCGCAACTGCACCACGACGATGAAGAACCAGGTGGCCAAGTTCAACGATCTGCGCTTCGTCGGCCGATCCGGGCGGGGCAAGTCCTTCACGCTGACCATCACCATCGCCACCTATCCGGTCCAGATAGCCAGCTACAGCAAGGCGATCAAGGTCACGGTCGACGGGCCGCGGGAGCCAAGAAGTAAGCAAAGTGAGTTTTTTAGTTTCCATTACGCTTTTTTCGTTTGCGTCCCCGATCCCAATCCGATTTTTTACAACACTCGCGCCTCAGTTTGCGTTCGCTTTTATTAATTTCCTCGTTTTTGTTTTTCGCTTTCGCTCCTTTTAGGCTACGGCTATCCGCATCCCGGGGCCTTCAATCCGTTCATGCTCAACCCGGCGTGGCTGGACGCCGCGTACATGACGTACGGCTATGCGGACTATTTCCGGCACCAGCAGGCGGCCGCCGCGGCCGTCCATCATCCGGCGCTCTCCAAGGCCGCCAGCTCGCCCAATGGCAGCGCCAGCGGCGGGGGCGTCGTCTCCCCGGGCGCCGTCAACGCCGCTGTGCCCGCCGCCGGTGCCGGCGACTATCCGCCGCCGCCGCCGCCGCCGTCGTCCGGCGTGCCGGCCGCCAGCATGATGCCGTCGCCGCCGGGCGGCGCTCCAGCGGCCGCCTACGCCATGCCGCAGTTCCCGTTCAATCACGTGGCCGCCGCCGCCGCCGCCGCCGCGCACCAGAGCCAAAAGGCCACGCCGCACGCCTTCCATCCGTACAACTTTGCGGCCGCGGCGGGCCTGCGCGCCCGGAACGCGGCCGCCGCCGCACTCCACCACGGCGGCAGTCCGGCCTCGTCGCGTCCCTCGAGCTCCTCGCCCACGCCCCTGGCCGGCGCGGCGCCGCACGTGCTGCTCAAGCTGAACACCTCGATCGAGACGAGCTCCATCCACGAACAGTCCGCCTCGGACGCGGACTCCGACGACGAGCAGATCGACGTGGTCAAGTCCGAGTACGAGCTGGACAAGTCCATCGACTCCACGCGCAGCTCGCCCACCCACCACATCGCCGTGCCGCTGCGAATGCGCTGCGACCTGAAGGCCCCCTCCGCCCTCAAGCCCCTCTTCCACGAAACGGCCGCGGCGGCGGCGGCGGCAGCGGCGGCGGCAGCGGCGGCGGCAGCGGCAGCGGCTGCTCCGCGCCAGGCCTCGCCGGAGACGACGCTGCCGGCGGCGACCAAGCTGAAGAATGCCGTCGTGCAGCAGAAGACCGTGTGGCGGCCCTACTGAGCACCCACACACGCACACACGCACACACACACACACACAAACACAAACACACACACACACACAGAGTGATATGGAGCAGGATGCGGAGAGCAGGCGCAGAGCGGCAGCAACATTGTGATATAGTCATATAAGTTAGACACGTCCACAGCAGAGCAGAGCACAAAGCAGAGCACGACTCCGGCCGGCACACGGAGCGGCAGGAGCAGGAGCAGCAGCAGCAGCAGCAGCAGCAGGAGCAGGCGGCGCAGGAGTCGGGCCGAGGAGGCAACGTTTTGGGGCGGGCGCTGTGCGGCGAGCTCACTCGAAGTTTTATGCTCGATTCATAAAGTCGTGCGTCGAGTTCGCTACACACACACACACACACACACACACACACACGAGCACAAAATACCAACAAAATACCAAAAAAATACCCGCCTGGAATTTCGCTCGATCGCCTCGCGGCGAACGTTAAGGAATATGATAAACCCTAAACAAACCCGCCCCCACCCCAAAACGGAAACGAAAACCAACTTTAGTTCAATTTTATGATTTCGTATTTTTTTACAAACACACACACACACACACACATATATATTATTTTTTTTTTTTGCTTTCCACTTTTATTTCGAATTGTCTTCGATAGCGTAATATTGCCAAAGAAGTTCCCATAAAATCGCGTTTACTGTATACTAAATTATTATTTCCTCCATTTCAACTTTTCACTTTTTCGATTTATGGAAATTTTGAATGTTGTCTTGTAAATAGAGCGTTATATATATCTATACTATATATATATATAGAGTATTTTTTTTTTTTTTTTGAATAATGCGAATTTAGCTACTGATAATGTTTAAGTTTTTAGTCATGTAAGGCAAGAGCAAAACAATTTTTTTGTATAGCTTTAAGTTTTAGCGCGAAAAAAAATTACAACACAAACGAATTTCTCAAACCAAATAAAAACAAAAGAAATGAACAAAACAAATAACGAATTTAACTTGTGTTTTCTATTGCAATCAAAATCATTTCCATCTGATATCGGGCGCTGAAGAGCGAATAAACCATAATTGCACATTCCCCAATTGCGAATCTATCTATTAAATTATTCGAAAAAAAACCCCCCTATATTAAATTCAACTGATGAGTTTTGCGGCTTTATCTTTCAAGTGTGAGTACTTTTGTGGTCTGGAGATATGGTTTAGGCTGCCCCGAAATAATTCGAGAAAATTGTCTCAATCGCCAGCTGGCCAAGATAAGATAGTATTGGCCAGTTAAACAGGAAAAGACCAATCAAATTTTAATTTACATTGTAGAAAATATATAGTATATATTTAAAAAAAAAGAAATATTTGTTTGCTAACTAAGGAAGTCAAATACGAATACTTGTAGCATAAATTATATGCACCATAATAATAGGCAGGATTCGAATGTCAAGGTCGACTAATTTTATTGAAGGTAAAAATATTCGAATTTTTTTGGCTAATACAAATTTGAAATGTTTTTATTTAACATTTATTCATAGATTATAATTGCAGCTGAGTGAAGTGAAAAATAAACAAATTTTGAATATTTGTAATTTATCCATTAGACTTCGGAGCCTGCTTAGCCTTGAAAAAGTTTCGCTGCCTTTTTGAATTGTGTCCTCAAATCTTTTTACCACGTGCTGACATTACCGCCTGCCGCTCCTCAGACTTCTTCTTCTTCTTCTGAATGCCGACATCCTTTTTGGGTGCGGTGCAGCATCGAAGGCCATTGGCAACCGCAGCGCGTACAATGGGAATCGATAATGGCAATTAAAACGCATAATTGGAGATTATGAGGCCTGACTCGGCCCGAGTCCTGGTGGTCCTGCTGGAACTGGTGTGACATCAGCGTGTTGCCATTCAATACATGTGCACCATAATTAGCCAAACAACCTCAATTTTGGCACTGTGCTCAAGGTCAACGTTTGGCCAGGACGAAGATGTCCCAACCGTGGAGAGCGCTCAATTAGCCACAGTCCAAATATCGGCTAATGCCCGTTGACAGGCACATAGCCTTGCCGGAAATTGGTTTCGAGACACTTGTGAGTGTATATATATATACTCTGTTTTTAATTGCTAAAAGAGTATATACGCCCTCACTCGCAGCTAGTACGAAAATCGTGGCTATATAACATTGCAGTCGGGTGTAATCGACTGCGCAATGCTCGTTTACAGTATAAGCACAGCATAAAACAGCCTAAATTATAATTATTTTGTATGGGAAATATAGATATAGATTATATTTTAGAAAAGTGTCTACTTAGTTTGGTGAATCTAGCTATAAAATTTAGGGATATATGAATATTTTCGCGGCCGCCCTTAGATAAAAAAGTTTGTTGTGTGATCTTTAGAGGAGGTAATCAGTAATCCGCCTGAAAAAAATCTGAATTAAAAATTAGTAACTTATATTGATTAAATCAATTTGTCGTGGTTAGCTAATAATATCACGGGTAAATATTCCAAAAAAAGACGGCTAGAAGGACTAGGCCAATATACTCTATTCACTTCCTGAATGAGTATACAAGCGAAACTTTGTTTATCTAATTTCGGTAATCTCCGAGACATGAGCAAAAATATTTCTTATATTTAATATATATCTATGTGAATATTACAATGTCAATTCGGAATCCCTGCTGCTTCCTTCTTCATATTATGTGCTTAAAAATAATTTGATAAATATTAATAATATTGTCACTTGTTGAGCAGATCTCCAGAGGAGTCAAGTTTACCTTCAAGTTTATCACGCCCCCCCCCCCCAAGTAGAGCCCCTTTTCAAAAACCAAGCCCATTTCGTAACGAAAATTTGAAATGCGGCCACTGCGCGTATTTCCCTTTTAATCAATGGGAAATTTACATTTTCACAATGTGTTTTACACTTTTCTGCATGTGTGTTGTTTTTGTTGTTCGGCTGGGCAGCTCTCAGGGCTTTTGGGGTTGGGGGTGTTTTTTGTTGTATTTGGTTGTGCGTTAAAATGTTGTTGCTGCTGTTGCTGCTTTTGTTTTATTCTTTTGTTGTAAAATGCGGCGCGTGGAAAACTATTTGACTATTTAGCATTGCTAGTTGTTGTTGTTGCTGCAGCTGTTGTTGTTGTTGTTCTTGTTGTTGTTGTTGTTCGGTCGCCGCCACAACTGAGGTTGACTGTGTGATTGTTGGCGGCGATAAGCGAAAAACTGCGAAAGTCAAAAAAGCCTACGCACCCACACAGCCGCACACACACGCACACACACACGACATATACATTTACAGATACGAATATTTTCGTATTGAGATACGCAAAACCGCGCGACGCAACGCGACGTGCAACAAAACGAGAAAGAAGAAGAAGGAAATCAACTGAAAATATAAAAATGGCCAAGCATTGCAATGGAAAATGGTTGGCCAGAAATTACAAAGAGCGCATCAGTGGAAATTGGCGAAAGTATGGTTAGAGGTGTGCAGCGAGAACGTGAACGCCGCTGTCCCCCCTCGCCCCTTCCCCCTGCCCCATCCCCGCCCCCGCAGCTGCAGCCATTGCCCCACACGCTCGGCCATACAAATTACAAACGAAATGAGAGAGTTTTCGGGCGCCTGACATTGGAAAATGAATTGCAATCGCCTTTGTTCGCATAAATACACTACAGCCAGCGGTGTCCATTAGCTCTGACAGCGTTCCCAAATTTAAGATCACTTTTCCAATTTACAAAAGTACCAATATTCCGAAATAATCCATCATATCTTATTATTTCGTAAATTAATGCTAGCTAAGTTTATTTTTAGTCATTTTTCTTTTTTATTTTTTTAGGTAAATTTTTTATAAAATTATTTAAAGTTTCATATAAAAGTACCCAAAGCTTATATATAATTTATTTAAAATTGGTTTAAATTGGTGTTCACAGGATTTTCCCTAGATTACTTTATATTATATTTTAAAAGCGTATTACGAGTTCGGCCAGCAGAAAAGCACTTAAATTTTTTTTTACATTTTTGGTTTGATTTTTGCTTAATTTAGCGCTAATGAAATGCGACTGGGAACGCTGATTGCATGTGGCCTAGTCCTGCCCCGTTGTCCGGCCGGCCCTCCAGCCGCTCCGCATCCTCTCTCCGCCGCAAAATGAAGTGCATTTTGGCCGCATGTCACGCAAGCGAAGTCAATTGTCTGGGCAACTTTAAAGCTGTCCGGTTTACAATTTAAATGCCAATGTTGGCGATTTGTAACTTGTCACTAGGCGACACACAATGTCTTGCCTGCTGGAGAAGGAGTGTGGGGGTGGGGGAGGGGGAGGGGAGAGGGTCACCCTTGGGGTTGGCCATTCTCAATCATTAACTGCGCTTGTGTTATTTTATTGTATTTCTAATGCGCTTAGCTTGGTTTAAAAACTCAAGAGCCCAGCGAATTAGCCGCTTGGGCGTGCGTATGGAGGAGGCGCCGTAATCCCCAATAGCCGAGATTTGCTCTACCTTAGCTTAGCTGCGGAGTCGATATCGGTATCGATATCGAGACATGCCCAACCTCAGACCCAAATCGTTGCCACGCCCCCTGCCAGCCACGGGCTGGGGCGGAGCAACAACAGTCGGCGCTGAAAGTCAGCGGCAACCCTCTGAACTGGCCTTGAAGATCCACTTAATTTGCCAAATTAAAGTGCTGCAAAAAATATTTCACGGTAATTAAATGACATTCAATTTGAGCACAATGCCAGCGCAGGAGGAAATTTCAAAGAATCGATGTGAACGCCGAATGTGAAATGCCCTAAAAAAGGGGCTGATATAGAAAATCAACGCGAGAAAGTAATGTTTTCTCCAATAATGATTATTTGAATTTTAGCATTTTTGTAAAGATTTTCGAATATCTGATTCTTGGCCATTTTAAAGTGGAAAGTTTATTCAATAATAATAATATTAAATTGTTATTAATATAATAAATGTAATTTTATCAAACATTTTTTGGATCATAGGTGACATATAAAAAAAGCAAAATTTAATCAAAATACCTTGAAAGCTGTATTTATAAGCAATGTTAAGTTTAATGCACCATTTAAATATATACTATATATAAGTATGGAGATTTAAAATGATTTCAAATAGTAATTAATTTGTATATTTAGTGAGTAGTACTTGCAGTGGAAATTTACAAAGAAATAACTCCCAAATTGCCATCATGTCCATTACAAGCAGTTGGGGGGGATTTTAATGTCAAACTGTGTGCTTGGCTAAATGAAAAAGGCAGAGGCAGCGGCACTTGGCCAAAACGAACTCCTATTCGCAGCTGACTGAATAGCTGCCAACTTAATTACACACTCAGCATGCCGCGTCACAAAGTTGGCAGCTCGCCCCTCGGCGAGATTGCGTTTCGGGTGTGGGGCAGAGAACTTTCGGCCCAAAACCCTTTTGCTGCTGTCGCTTTGTTCATTGTCAGCTTTGAGTTTTGTCAAACGCTTGATTGACTGCCTGGCTGATTGACTGATTGACTGAGCGTCTTTGTTCTGCGCGCCCAGTTTCTGTTTCTGGTGTCCATTCAACTTGTGTCCTGTCCGTCCGTCCGTCCGACCGTCCGTCCGTGTCCGTTGTTGTCCTTGTTGATGCGCGACCGCATTTAATTTTTATTGAATTTATTAAGTGATTAAAAAGTTGTCAATATCAACGAGTCAGCATTGTTGTTGGCTCAGTCGATGTTTGCTTTTGTTTGCCGCATTGTCACAACAGTGAACATTTGTGCTGTTGTTGTTGTTGTTGTTGCTGGCTGATGTTTGCCGCTTGTACGGCACTGTCCACTTTAATCCTTGCTGTGGTTGCAAAAAACGCCGCCTCGACGCTCCTCTCTTTATGGGCCCTGTGTAGAGATCGCTTTTTCAATATTTTCCACCAGCTTTTTGCCGCAAATTTATTAATGCCAAACTGTGCGTGTGTGTGTGTGTGTGTGTGAGTGTGACCTTTGTGGTTGCTGTGGATTATGCGGTTGGCTCACTTGTTGCAGATTGCAGCCCAGCCACTGCGGCGACTCATTTGCAACAGTGCTGCAAGCCCCGCGCATCGCAGCTACCTGTGCCTGCAATTAGGCCTTCAAATCTGCGCGTCCTTGGTCTTAATTGTGCGTGCCAAGCCCAGCTAACAGCTCTCGACCCTTGGCCAGTTGCACTTGGCACCACCCCCGACGATAAACGCTACAAGATTTACGATGCTCGTGTGAGCCGAGCCCAGTTCGAGCCCGGCTGCCAGCTCGACTCTCAGGCGCAGGGCTTGGTGCCTAGCCCGGGAAAACCTGCGTCCGACCAAGCTTCAGGGTCAGTCGAGATGGGTAAGCTCTCCCTCGAAGAAAGAATCAGTTTTCATTGAGCGCAGGCTGTAGAAAAATATATATAAATTAATCCACCGGAAACTGTATTACAAAAGAAGCGAACATTCCTTCCACACTACTCGAAGCAATAGCAAAAAAAAGAAAAACATTTCTCTTTGCGCAACAAACATTAGAAATGTCAATAATAACTATCCGAAATTTAAATTTAAATTAAATTAGTTAATTAAATTAGTGCAACGTTAACAGAAGTAACAAAGTACGATATCTTAAAATTACAAAATAACAATTACGCTAAGAAACACCTCCAATAACAATTCCCAACCTCAACAACAAAATTCGTCAACATACATTAAATAAACAAAAAATTCACGAGCACATCACCAACTGAAACAATACAACAATTAACATCCACCTTATTTTATTCACCTCCTCAGCTCTGCAACTTCAAAGATACTCTTTTCCCCACAATTCCACGCTCATGTCACTTATCACAAACCCAACAAAAGAGCATTTCAAAATCGTTTTCGAATATTTAAACAAAGCCAACATGCACAGGATATAATGTGATCTAAAACATTTTCATTTTAAGCTATCTTTATATAAATAAATAAATAGAAAGTAATGGTAATGAGAAGAGAAATTTTTCTTACTATAATTATTGTTGCTAGTATAGTAGTCTATTTTTAAATATGCCTTCATGCATCTGTCTTATCTAGTATGAATTATTTCGAATTCTCATATTCACATTTTGTAATGCAATGCAGAGTTCCGTGGCCATAGCTTTAAGATTGAGAGACGTGCATAGAAACAGACAGACTATATGCTGAGTAAAAAATAAAGATATTGAAATATTAAAAAAAAAAATAAACAAATAAAAAAATAAGAAGTCGGGCGTAACCGACTACGCAATACTCGTTCACTGCTTTAAACAGTCGAAATTAGCTTTAGTTATTATTGTTATTTTGGAAAACTATTTTTGTAAATTGTGAAGGCGGAAGTAGGCGTGGCCGACATTTTTCAGCTCGATCCTTGGACGATGTCTGCCAAAATTGGTAACTCTAGCTCTGAAATTGGCAAGATATCAAAAAAAAAAAATGTACAAAAGTAAATAAAATTAATACCTACATATATTAAATAAAGTCAAATAAATGCAAATAAAAAAAGTATGTATTTTGTAGAGTCGCATTTCGGAACAAACTTTATGAGGTTCTTTGCAAGGGCATAAATATAAGCCAGGTTTTTCCTCAAGATAAAGCGGAATCTCTGACCTAATGCTAAAAACTGCTCACAAAAATAGACCCCACCTCGTCTGCTTTCGCTTCGAGCAACCCTCGCCTATTGGGGAACCGTGTGCTCTGGTGTGACCAAGAGTTCGGAGTTGTGCGCTCGCTGATAAATTTTTGGCCAATTCGTTAAAACCCATTGCGCCATTGTGTAACAAACCAATTAGCAATCAAAATGAACTAACACGCTGCTCCGCTGCTCTGTGTGCATTCGGCAGCCCCTCCCCGAGCCGTTTCCATTTCCATTTCCTAGTCGCATGCCCCTTGCCCCCGCACGAGGCATCCAATCCATCCATGTAGTCATGTCGGATGTGGAGCAATGCGCACTGTTGACATGTCGTCGGCGAATTATGGCAGAGCCGGCTGCTGTCCCTAGCTAGGGTAACGATTCCCCCCCCCCCTCGGCCCCATCGCTCGCTCAAAGTCAATAGCAACCGAAAAGCGAGCTAACATTTTACGTTAAGAGTTTAATTTTCAGAATTCACAATTCGCAAGATGGCAAAACCAATGTGGAGCTGACTGTGTCTGGTCATAGGGGCGGGGGGCGGGGGGCGGGCTTGTGTGGAGCACGTTCTGGCCAGGGCGGGTGGTGCGGGCAAGGTATTGGCAGAGGGTATGCCACGGTAGCCATGTTAACAAGCAGAAATCATGACAACGTTGATGGCACTTGATGGTTCGGCACGGTCTGCTGACAGCCCCCCTTCCCCCCCTTCCCCCACTCAACTGACTGCTTGTTGCGCGCTCAGTTCATTAGGAGACGAATACCCAAAAAAACAAAAGAGCGGAGACCAGGCACCAGAGATTGGCGCAACTGCAAGGCAACTCCTGATGCTGCTCCGGCTGATGGCAGCTTTGGCCCTTGCTGATTGCACTTATTAGTGCCATGCCACCTGAACCGCTGCAGCAGCATTAGGTTGGGGCGTTTGCAGTTTAAATGTTGGAGCATTACATTTTTAATTTGATGGATCAACAGAATAAACGAATCGTAAGCGAGGCAACGTCGAGCACTGAGGTAATTGGGCATTGGTTTGGGTTTCTGCTATTGGGTTTGACTTTCTGTTTGGCTTCCCAGGGCTCACAATTCTCCTCCAGCTGCTGATTGTCACAGCTCCTGCTCGTGTGCGCTGTGTGCGCCCGGGTGTCATATTTGCGGAGATTTTTGGCTGGCAATGTGGGTGAGCTGACTGCTGCGGCTTTCTGATATGCATACGAGAAGCGCCACGATATCCTGCCAATGATGAAAGCTCTTCGAGTCACAGGTAACACTTGAACTAAGCGCCAAGTTTGCATTGCGGCAGAGCATTTGAGATATTGTTGAACGTTCCTTTGCAATAAGCACCCTTCTGGCTACCGGGAACCCCTCCTCTCGACCAGACCACTTATCATCCTGCAATCCGGATTGCATTTCCCATTCGCGGAAAAAAGGACTTAGCCAGCACTTGTGCCGAATTAGCTGGGAAAATGCAAGTTGGCGCTTCTATGCGATTTTCAAGTATTTAAAATTGTTCTCTTTCCACTCAATGAAGAGAATTTTCCTATCCAATACTTGAATCCATCGATTCTCATATTGATGAGTTGCAATAGAATTTTTATATTTTTATATTTGAATATAGGGATATAGGAATATGGGATTAATTAAATAAAATATTATGTATGCGTTCTTTTCTCCAAATCATGATTTATATATTATAGTAGTGTATAATATAAAGTAAGTATACATCTAAGATACAATAAATGACGAATAATAATATGTGGAAATATATAAAAGCCGCATCTTAAACTGCCGCCTGTTAAGTACTTTTAAGCTTTCACCTTATTGCTCACGTCTTAATAGCTCCGATTCTGGCTCGGTTGTGATTCCCATTCTGACGGGGACGTTGGTCCTGGCCGTGGCCGCGGCACCTCATCTCGTCCGGAGCGTGGCAGCTGCTTTGATGGGCAGTTAAGCTGGCGGCGCTCGGCCCAATCGACCCGTCCGCCCAATGGCCATTAATCATGTCATGTAATGCCGCCATAAATCCAACAACAATTTCAGCCCCCTTTGCCCCGTCTCCCCCCCCCCACTTGCACGGCTTTCTCATGTGGCGGCTGTGCTGCATTTTATTAAATGGCCAAATGAAAAGTCGCGCTTATTGTCTGCCCTGCGATGCGCCGCACAATGGAGCCCAGCGCCAGAAGAGTCCAGCCGGGTGTGGCCAGGGATGGGGGTTGGGGGTTGGGGGTTGGAGCGGGGGTGGTCTTGTTGCATATTTGCGGCGCGCATTAAATTTGGCTGACAACGGCGCATGAAACATGGCCATCAATATGGCCACGTCAATGTAGCTCCGTGTGTGTGTGCGGGTGTGTGTGTGTGTGTGTGCTTGATTGTGGGCGTGCATGCAAACGCAATATGGCGACCGCAATGCTTCGGCATTGCCAGCGAGGCAGCGAAAAAAGGCAGCCAAGGCAAACAGGCGACAACACAAAAACATGGGCAGCACTGGCGGCCACCAGCCTTAATGCCGCAACAGCAGCAACGCCAGCAGCGGCTACAACAATGCCAGCCAAAAATCAATTGAGTGCTAAAACCAGCAACAACAGCAACAACAGCAACAACAACAACAATAACAACAAGTGCCATTGTCGTTAACGCTCAGACAGTAAAATAAAATTGCACTCGTTGTCCAGAATTTTGCAGAGTATCCTTAGAGCAATTGGCGCTGCTGTTGTTGTTGTTGTTGTTGTTGTTGTTGTTGTCGTTGCCGTTGGTTTCACGAGTGAATCAAAGGAATATCATAAAATTATCACAAAATTGGCCAGAGTCTGTATTGCAGCTGTCATAACCATGAGCAGGCTATTACCAAATATTTCTCCTCGTTTTGTTTCGGGAGTAAACAATAATTTTTTAAATTTAATACATTTTCTGTTGATCTGTAAATATCGAGGCATTAAGAAATATATTTATATTATATATATATATGGTCAAGCAAATATACTATAATAAACTAATCATTTTTGTTTATAAAGTGCAAAAGCTTAGAATATTCTTTTCATTATTTATTTTAAAAAAACCTCTTAGTGACGAAAGCATATTCATGCCTCAAACTTTCAAATTTCAATCAAATTTTGTATCGAAACGTATGCAATTTAATACAGGAACCATTCAAAATTATGCAAATAATTGACTTCACAGCATTTTCTTATTTTTGCCAAAAACGTCCTTTTCTCGTCCCTTATTTAGCAAAAATTGTGTATTTAACCGATTGCGGTTATCAAAATGCATTAAATAATTTTAAATAAAACGCGGATTTTTGCAGATTTTAAAATTCCCAAATCTATTGTTTGATATACAATTAAAATTGCTGCAAGGGTTCAGTTTCAATACTCTATATTTTTCCTACACACTTACAGTAAGTTAAGCCGATGCCTTTAGATCGGATAGCATATTGACGCAGTGTTAAATATATATGTGTAAAAGAATACATTTAATTAGGAATATCTGTATATTATTTTTTATATACCTTAAACTTACTAAAATATTGGTATATATGTATCTGAATCGCTTTGAGGGGCGTGTTTGCATCTATCTACAGCCCCTTCCCTCCTTGATGTGGCTGTCGTTGTCGTTGCTGTCGTTGTTGTCGTTGTTGTTGAGTGACAGGCAGCGGCTAATGCACTTTTGCAACCGCAGCAACGTCGGCAACTTGAAGCCGTCAAATAAATTGTCAAAAAAAATGCAATGGCGGAGGGGTTTTTCGGAGTGGAGACGCCGGATCAGAGGTGAAACACAATCGCAATGGCCAGATTGCAGGGCAAACTTTTTATGGCCCACTCGTCGTATGCGCAATGCGCGAGCGGAACGGGGCAACGGCCGGTTGGGCGGGAAGGGGAGAGGCTTTGGGGGGAGCGATTCCGATGCGATGCGAGCCAAAAAGAAAGCACTGTAACGGCGAATGAATGTCACTGCGAACACGATGCGACATGTGCACTTTATGGCGGCCAAGCGATGGACGCTATTGCCGCAGCATCAAGTAAACTGGGGTAGGGGGATGGTGGGCGGGGGGTGGGGGCTGGGGGTTGCGGGTTAGCTGCATGGCGTATGGCAACTGCTACGAGCCATGAAGCGACAAAATCAAATTGCGTTGCAACTGATTGCGCATTGGGTGGGGCGCGGGCGGGGCGGCCGTGGGGTGGTTTGGAGCTGGGCCTGAATTGAAGGCTGCCCGGGGGGTGGGGCTGGGGGTGGCGCTGCTGCCTGTCAAGCACGGCGGCAGCTGTCACTTGGACAGTTGTACGAGGAGCGCGTCGAGAAAAAGGCACAAAACAAACGAGTGAAATGAAGCAACACTAACAACAAACGGCAACAACAACAACATCGGCCAGAGCAGGAGTTGCAGTCGCGACGCAACGCGACGCGGCCGGGGGCAGCGGGCACCGGGGTCAGCGAGCGTGCAGTTGCAATTTGGCAGACAAGCAACTGTTTTTATTTCTCCACTCTCCGTTTTTTTTCCACTCTTTTTTGCTTTTGGGGTCTGTGACTTGACAAAAATGCAGCGGCGAAAGGGAGGGGGGGGGGAGGGGGCTTCAGCGGTCGGGCCGCCGACTGACTTTGACTCTGGTCAGTCAGCCGGCAAATCAAGTCAAATTATGGCCAAACATACACAAAGCATCCCCATTTGCTAATTGTTAGCGAAACACGTGCGGCGCTCGCATTTGGCCAGCAGCTGACAGCGGCCAGAAGCAAGGACAACCTGACGACCCGCTTGGATTGCAGCTAACTAACTTCTGCCATCTGTCAAGTGCGGTAAATAAGTTTAGCGGCCAACATGGCGTATGCGCAACGTGTGATTACAGCGGCAGGAGAAGACCGGCTAACCAAGGCTAAAATAAAGTTTTAGAAAAGTGAGTGGCACGGCGGGTAATTATAATGATATAATGGACAAGTATTTATTTTAGAGAGGCATATTGTTCCTATTAATATATCTGAATCTAAATCTTTTTGAATCGCCTACAAGTATTATAGTTTAGGAACAATAATCAGAACGAGGAGCCGTATATATTCTATATATATATACCCGTTTCGCAGTCAGTGATGTCAGTTATCAATTTTTCAAATAAGTTATATAAATAGCAAATAAATTCTTTCTTTCTATCGGTAAATATCAACTCTTAGCCATATTTTTTTATTTTTATTATTATTTAAGTATATGATATGGAGACATATATTTATATGGTATATATAAATATGCCATAAACCTTATGTTTTATTAGATATTTAGATTTAACTCAGAGAGCGAGGCATCTGTCAGTCGGTCATAGCCAATCTGATGCTTTTCGATTAGCAAAACAAATCTCTCAAATCTCTAGTTTGAGATTGCAAGTGCAAATCGAGCAGTGAACTAATATTAATTAAGGGATTAATACGATGTGCACGCAACTCGAGTAGCTCCGGTGTAGGCAAATGCACACACACACACACACACACACACACTCGCACACACACACACACACTCGTCACGCCCACAATGTCACAGTCACAGTCAGGCGGGGGCTAGCCACAGACAAACTTCACTTGCAGTTGCAGTTTGCAGTTTGCATAGATGGCGGCTGTGGCCAGGGGGCGTGGCGCCAACGCTGGCGCCCCACCGGCCCCAGGCCCCCGGCTCATGTCAGCTTAGCAGCGCCATTTTAGCATTGTGTTTGCCAGCCTGTCTGTCCGTCCGTCCGTCCGTCGGCCGTCCCTTGTCCGTCTGCGTGGATTATTTGCGCGAGTGAATATTAAATTTGAACCGCAGCCGAACGAGCCGAACCGCCAGCAACATCAGCAGCAGCATCAGCAGCAGCAGCGGCAGTTTTTTTCCCGTTGCGGGGCAAGGGTCAAGGGGCATGGGGGCGGTGGGGCTGCCCTGGCCTGGCACGCAAGTTAACTTCCGCTTTTGTGGGTAGTCGGAGAGCAGCTGCAGAGAAAGAGAAAGAGAAGGAGACGGAGACAGCGAGAGAGAGAGAGCGCGATTGTGTATTGGGCATTGCATCGGCACATATTCCAATTATTCGGCAGAAGCCTGCAATTCCGGGCGGGGTTGTCCAATTGTTGTTTTTTTCCTCTCCTTTCGGCCAGCTGCTAATGTAGTAGCGTTGTTTGGCGGTTTTGGGGCAGACGGTTACAGATTATTTTGTTCGCCGCTGCATTTTTATTCTCATTTTTTCACACTCAATTCAAATAAAAACAAATTTACAACTTATAAGTCAAAAGTCGAACATGGAGTGCAAATCCGCGGCAATTGGTTTAAGGAATTTTCTTTCTCCTTTTTTGTTCTTGCTTTTTGTTCTTTGTTTCGAAATACTTTTCATATTATTATACTATGTGTATATTTTCATACTTTCTAATGATCAAAACATAAATAAAATAAATGGCAAAAAACTACTATTTTAAAAGAAAGTTTGTATTACGAATTTCCTTAAAGTATTTCCTTAAAATATATAAATCACATAATAAGAAAATTAATTTTTTAACCAAAACTTGCTTTAAATTTGTTAACAATTGAAATTGTAGCTTAAGAGTTTTTTATGTTATAACTATGAAGAATACTTTGCTTTCCAGAATCAATGAGAGTAACAAATATTCGTTTTAATCAATGATAAATTATAATATTAAAAAAATGGAAAAACTTTGATCTTTTATTCTAAAGCTGTGTCAGATTGTGTATATAGTACATATATAATTTGTCCAATAAAACTTTTCAAGATACGTTAGGCTACGTTAAGACGGAATCCAGCTGATATAATCTGCTTAGAATGAAGTGCACAAATGAGCTGAGCTTTTCAATGTGGGCTAATTCAAGTCTTAAAACAAAAACAAACTCGAGTACATATGTGCATATATCTATTTGTGTTTATATACATCTGTGTGTGTGTGTTTATGTCCCTTGGCTATTTACTGGAAAACGCAAATTCATATTAATATGGTTTTTATATATGGGATATCGCGTAATGCGGCAAAGGCAGAAAACTTATAAATATTTATGTATATCCGGGCTGGGCGAAATGTGTTTCGGGGTGTCGATTTAGGGTGAACACACACACACGCACACACACGACAGGCACAACAAGCAGGACAATAAGAGTAACAACAATATCAACAACTATATCGAGTGGTAAACATCGAGTAGACACACACGCACTCACGCACACACGCACACACTGACTTATATGCACACTCAGTATGTAAAGCACATGCCAAGTGAGAGACATCGTCCTGGATCCGGGTGCCGCATCCGCGCCCTCGTCCCGCCGGATTCGCGACCAAAGTAAATAAAAGCTGGCCCTTGCTACTGTTATCTTTTTGGAAAATCGCTAACAATAAATAATTTATATGCTGGGCAAATGATAATGAAAAACCACCCCGTGCATGGCCAATGGGTCGACTGATGCGACTCCGCTTCTCAGCAGCAGCAGCCCCCTGTGATTCGACCCCGTTCCCGGCCCCGTCCCCGACCCGGTCGCGGGGTTGCATTCGTTCGCGTTTTTCGCATTTTCGAAATGGACTGTTTAAGGCGATTTTCCCAGGGCGGCAACGGCCAGTTGAGTGGCATTGAAATCAAAATCCAAATCGTACAACCACTTCAAACAGCAATGCCACAGCGCTGCTGCCGGGTGGGGAGGGGGGAGGGGGGGAGGGGGCCGGAAGGCGTGCGAGATCGTGTGTGGAGGTGGGCCGGCTACAGCGCCGGATAACATTATCGGGCATATGCAGACAGTCGAGCTGGACGCGGACCCGGAGCGTCGCACTTATGATGAATTTGTCCGGGGATCGGCCCCCTGGCGGGCATTAGATAACCGAACAATGGCGGCGCACACAGAAATACACACGGATTCAATTCGGGCCCTGGAGATGCAAAAACTGTTGCCGAATGTAAGCCAAACCGACAAAGCGGGCAAACGGGAACGGGAACAGGCCACGGGAAATCGCTGTGAGTGCTCTGAGTGCAATCATTAAAATGGCCAGAGCGGGGAGAGGAACGCGAGCCGGGACTCTCGCTCCCGCCCCTGGCGGCCATTGCCCGAATGTATGTCAAGGCTTTGCCTTGAGGTATAAGGTTCCTATACTGCATGCAGTTGCATCAGATCCCGACGAGATTGGGCCAAGACTCTGTTTACTAAATATGATTGGAAGTCGTTCTTCTAATTTGATTTAATTAAGTTGAAATTAAGAAACAATAACTACTGTATCTGCATATCTATAGACATTTGTATACTTTTCTACTTGTTCCCGAAGTGAAATGCTGTCCGTATGAAAGCATTTTTCTTCGCCACTATTAAAACTAGAGACTTGAAACTTGGAATATATACTCGTAAATACCCGCCGCAGATAAAGTAGGAAGATTTTTTGGCTACGCCCCCCCGTTTTACAGCTAGATATAATTTTGACAGTCAGATTCTGATGGTCTGGCAATCTCCACTGCAGCACTTTTGTTTCCTTTAAATTGTACTTGTATAAATTATAATTGACTTACATTTATAATAACTTATTATTTATATAATTATATAAGTTGCAATTGCATTTAAGTGGAAATGGTGTTGAGCTGTTTGTTGTGCCAACAACAACAACAACAGCAACAACAACTGCAGTAAGCGGTACACAATTGTCTGGCCAAACAATTGGCACATACAAGTGCGGGGGCTATAAAGTGATCGTTTTCGCCAGGCGCCTGTCAATTTTTCCAATCATCGAGCCTAATGGAAATTCCAGCGCAGCAATAACAAAACGCAAACACTAACAACAGCGCTAATAAATGAAAAAAAGCTGGGGAGAAGAATGAATGGAATCGGGCAAAACCTAGCTGCAATGGGGCCATAAAATTCTGACAATTTTCTGACAGCAAACATGCCAACACTCAAAAATCGTAGTGTACATATTGGGGGTGTGCGGGGGGGGGAGGTGTGTGGGAGGGTTCACTGCTCAGTGTTGTAGTTGGGAGTTGGAGCTGGAGTTGCGGTGTGGCATGTTAAATATACGTCACAGCCAAAACGAGCACATGTCTAGCGCCAAAAGTTTCAAGGATATAACCAACGCCAACAGCCAACAGCCAACAGGCAACAAAAACAACGGCAACAACAACAATAGCAGCACACGTTAAGTTGCTGGCAGCGTCGAAAATTAGCCAGTGGCATCAAGGGGTTGCCAGCCAGCCGTTGTCCTTGCCTGGGTCCTTGTCGGCACGGCCGGTCGCCCGGGCGCCGGGTCCCTGCTCCAGGCCGGCTCATATTTCAAACGTGGACACACTGGCCCGGCGACATTTCACTGGCAGAAGCGACACTTATTGTTATTAGCACATTCGGGGCTAAGCGCTGCGCTCGGAACGTTGTCCATTGTCCTGGCCGCCATCTACGCCGGCTCCCTGTTACCAGAAACGTGTTAACCTTTTGCCGCGCGTACATTTCAAAAGCCAATTACATGCGCTCTTAAGCGTGTTAAGTTTTGTAATATGATTTGTGTTGGCCGCTTTGGGGTCTCCGATGTCCTTGCTGCTGTCCAGTCTACCTGGGCCACCCAGTGCTGTCATTTTTATGAGCATGTCCTGCCAAAAGGAGTGCATAATATTGTAAAGCTCAGCACAACTCTAACCCTGTGTGTGTGTGTGTGTGCTCCATGGAATCTGGGGGTTGCCTTGCAATTACAATCCTAGCTAAATATATAAACTTATTTAGCTAGTTAAGGCCCACTTGGCTTAGTCAAGGCACGCTCTCAGATTTTATTCGTCTTTTGATGAGTTTATAATTATTTTGTATATTCCAATAAATACCTATGGTATTCATTTTTTACAATTCAATTTTAATAATAATTCATAACTACATTTTATTAAACTATTTTGTTTTTAAGTAAACATTTTAGAAAACATTTTGGTTAGGTCAAATTTAGGTAAAGTAGAGCTGTCAAATTCAGTTCTTGTTGATTTTCTGGGATAGATCAGAGACATCAACACAACTTTGCTTTCCTTTTAAAATATCTTTAAATTCATTGAAAATTATGTAAATTCTTTTTAAACCACAGTAATAAACAATACAAATTTAAGAGTAATAAGTTTTTTGAACAAAATAATAATAGATAATAAAAGCAAATATTGTTCGGCTATTGGGCGGTATTCTTTCCTCTTTGTAATCTACTGGGTTCCTGATATTAGTCCCTCGTGTTCCAGTTTATATTTGGTTTCTGATTCCTTGATCAACTCATTTTATTTTATATAGATATATATATATATATATGTGACAACTATGAATGTTGTGTTTATTTGTTTTGCTTTTTTTGTTATCAGTCTGCCTGTTGCTTGGGCCTTAAGTGGGGCAACTTTTGGATGTACTTTTATTTGCCTATATCGAGGAATCAGTTAAGAGCGCAGAATGGCCCGATCCCCGGGGGACATCCGGGGTATTGGAAAGTGAATCGCTTGAGTAGGCACGGGCGTAGCACTCAACGTGGCACTTTGTTGTGTCAGTGTTTGTCAGTTTCTTTCAGTTATATTTCATCGGCATACAGATCGGGTTACAAGCACGCTTCAAACTTTTAGAAATTCGCTTGGCGCTCGCAAAACTTTTCCGTTTCGGTTTTAAAATTCAAAACGCCCACAAAATAGCAATGGCGTCGAATAGCAACAATAGCAACAATAGCAACAACACAACCAACACCACCACCGCTACAACAACAACCAGCAGCAGTAACAGCAACAGCAACAGCAACAACAACAGCAACAGCAACAGCAACAACAACAGCAACAGTAACAACAACAGTAACAGCAACATTAACAGCAACAGCAACAGCAACAACAGCAGTAACAGCAACATTAACAGCAACATTAACAACAACATTAACAGCAACAGCAACAGCAACAGCAACATTAACAGCAACATTAACATTAACAACAGCAACAACAACAACAACAACAGCAACAACAGCAACAACAACAACAACAACAACAGAAGCAACAGCAACAGCAACATTAACAGCAACATTAACAACAACATATTGAGCAACCGACGCCGCCGCCATAGACAGAACATTTTCGATTATATGCAACGCATGGAGATGCCGATGATGTTGCCGTTGACGATGCCGATGCCGATGCCGATGCCGATGCCAATGCCGATGCCGATGCCGATGCCGATGCCGATGACGATGCCAATGCCGATGCCGATGACGATGCCCATGTCGATGGCGGCGCCGATGCGCGGCCAGACGGAGCGGTACGCACGGCAGGCGGCGCCGCGTGGCAGGCGACAGCTGGGCGGCTGGGGGGCCATGGGGAACGAGGGCCAGGCCGGCGATGTTGGCAATATTGGCGACAACAATCACGTGGTGGGCATACCCACCGTCGCGCCCGCCAACCACATGGCCCACATGGGCGGCGGTGATGCAGAGATCATATTTGAGGCGCCGCTGGCGCCACAGCATCGCGGCGCCGGCGATGGCGTGCAGGGGGAGGCGACGCAGCCGGAGCCGCAGCCGCAGCCGCAGCGCGTGATCCAGCCGCCAAGGCGGGAGACTCTGGAGCAGCGACGCGAGCGCAGCGTTCAGCAAATACTGCGCCTCTGCGACTTCATCCAGCAGCAGCTGGCGACTATCGCCGCCCAGATCGATGCCTACGAGCGGAAGCTGGCCCAGCACAACGTTCAGTCGCCGTCGCCCCCGGAGCCCGACGGGGACGTCATATAGAGCTCGCCGGCCGTGCATCAGCTCTTGGGGATGCTGGAGAAGATGGGCACTGGATCTGCAAGAGCTGCCGGCGCTGCGCAGCTGACCCGCAGTTCTCTGATCTCGGCTTCCTTATTCGCACAAAATTCGCTAATTGTTGGCGTGTTTCATTTTGTTTGCACATTTTAATCAACAATTCCTTTTCCAATCCAAAATTGCCTTCGAGTGCACGTGTTATCGTTGGACGCACAAATGAAGCAAGTAAAATGTATGCGCTCCAAGAATCCATCCGACTTTCACTCTTCGGGCAAGGGGCGGGGGCGGGGGCGGAGCAGGGGCAGGTTTTTCAGCCCGTTAATTTTAGTCTTAGTTTTGCAGTAATACTCGTACAGATTATATTTTATTTTGTATTCCAACAAATTAAATGCAGAGTCAATCTACAGGATATATAATATATATATATTTAAAAAAAATGTTTTGAAAAATCAAGGAAAAGTACATGATTTTTTTGAACACAAATTTCAAAAAAATTGTATTTTCAATAATTCATTTATTTTACAAACAGAATCTAGAGGATAAATTACGACCAGCTGCAATCGAGCATGGAAATTGGTTCAGTTTGGTTTAGTTTGAAAGAAAAAGCTTTACATGTCAAAAATGTCTCAAAAGGGGGGGAAAATTGTATTTTCAATAATGCATATATCTGAAAAGCAGAATCAATCTAGAGAACAGCTTTACCAGTCAGTTTTAGTTACATTGAAGATCTAACTGAGAAACGCCTTCAAGGGCAATAGTTGAATAAGAAATTCGCACTGGCTCTAAAATTAACTCTGTTTTTTTGTATTAGGATATTTGTTCTATGATTATCATACTGCGATTAGCGGCTTGCAGACTTGTTTACTTATGCATTGCTCATCGATAGCTCGCTGGGCCCCCAGCCCCAGCCCCTGCCCCAACCCAACCCCAGCCCCAACTCCAACTCCAACTGCAGCCCTTAGCTATTCAGCTTTTGTGTATTTCGTGCAAAATGTTCAAAATTTCAAGAGTGCTAAAGAAATGACATGCAAATTAGTTTTGTTCAAATGACTGACAAGTTGTAAAAGCGCACGGAAGGAAAGGTCGGGACAGGGGCAGGGCAGGGTTAGGGAAAAACGAAGCGGCAGCGCCGAAATTTCCAATGAAAGGCGGGCCAAAGGGTTGCCGACGCGTCCGTTGGGAACCGCGGGCCGGGGCCATAAAGCAGAGAGAGAGAGCGAGAGAGGGAGAGAGGGCGAGAGCGAGAGGGCAAGGCAATCACCGTTTGCTTTGGCCACACAATGCGAGTGCATAAATAAACAACAACAGGAGCAGCGGCGAAAAGGATATATGTACATACCTATATATGTACTATATAGATTCGACGAGTGCCGCTCACTCCTTTCAACTCCTTCTGCTGCTGGCGGGCCGGCAATTGACATTGGACTCGGAACGGGCCATAAACCTCTGACCCGGTTAGCACATTGTTTTCTGGCCAAACGCAGCGACCGCCGCACAAAGCGCTGCAATCCTTTCGGCTACCTGCAACGCATGTCCTGCGCTGATCCTGCGCAGCTGGCGAGCGTTTAATTAGCTGCAAATTAGTCGCAGCGCTCAAGAAATTCGCTTTATTTTTGTTTGCTTCGCTTGCCACGCCCACTGATAGCAGGCCAAATATTTGACAATTTAATTAGTCTAAAATTGGGATTATCTGCCCCGGCGTGTGTGTGTGTGTGTGTGTGTGTGTGTGTGCTGCACGCATTAACTAGGCATTAGGCAGAAGGACAACCTGATGCTGCCTGATGCTGCTGCAGCTTGTGGTCGCCGTTGCCGCATCGGCAACAGCGTTTGATCCTTTGATCCTGTTTGGGGCTTACGACTCCTGTCTGTGGGGGGGTCGAGGCTGGGCCGTTGGCAAATTTTAATTAAAACGCTGCTGCAGCTCATTTAGCTCTTGGCCTTTGGCCTTTGGCCTTTGACCTTTGGCTTTGGCTTTGGCTTTGTTTTTCGCTTCGCTTTCTTTTTGCGCGCTTCGCCCGAAACCCGACGCCGTGGCCAAATTTTAATTAGCTTAGATTGGGCCACAGTCCGAAAAAAAAACACCGTTTGACAAGGACCAAGCACGAGCGCCGCATGTTGCGTCATTATTAACATCGGTCAGACACACACCCGCACACACCCGCACACACACGCACACACACGCACACACACAGCTTCTAATCTCTATATGGCATGCCCCGGCCCCGCTGGGGGCACCGATGCGGCGGCATCAATCAAATAAACCTGCAAAGGAGCTGTCGCTCCGGTGGTGCTGGGTGGTGCTGGGTGGTGCGGTGGTTGGTCGCCCAGTTGTCCGTCCGGCCTCAGACGCTAAAAACAAAACGCAATAATTGAAAATCAGATTTTAACGAATCATGTGACACGAGTGCATAACTTCACGCACTCACACACACACACACACACACACTCACACGAATCGTGGCAAATGCATTAGAAAATCAACAATGAAAACTGCGATGGCAACCCTGGCAGTGCACCGACCGAGGCTCAAATCTGACAAAATGCCAACATCCGCCCTGCAAACTGCTCAAAATTTACACAAACCAAAAACAAAACAAATTGCCTGGGCTAGAGGACATGCCCGACTGCGAGATACCCTGCACATAAAAGTTACCATGCCTTCCAAACTTTCTCTTGCTACTAAAGGAATTAATTGGTATAATAATTATAGATTAATTGTCTTGGGTTTGTTTTAATTTGGGCTTTTGATTTTCGATCCTTTAACCTGCGATTATCTCTCAGATATGCCATTTGTATTCATCTATATACTATACGCCAAAAAAACTTTTTGTTTCCTGGTTTATCTAAATTCTATTGTCTTATCTATCCTCTAATAATATTTGCACTCGAAAAGTACAGGGTATCGGATTGTATAAGCCGACCGCTAATGTGGCCACTGTGTTATAAAAAAAGCTTATTTGATAGTTTATAGTAAATATAGTAAATTTATAGTGAATTGTTTAATTCCAAGAATAAAAATATTCCATTTAATTTTTGAAAGAAAATTGAATTGAAAATTGATAAAACAAAATTATTTTTTACATATTCATTTATAAGTATAGGCAGAAGCTGCTAAGGAAAGATAGCGTTAATAGGGATATTTAAGTACGTAAGTGTCATAAACTTTTATTTAATTGAATACAACAGTTTGAACTTGAAGCTGGCTTTATATAGATAAATAAACAAATTTGATAATTGTATGTTTTCTGGATTTTCTGGTTGTTTCTTTGGGGCTCCATCAATAGAAGATTCGGGGAATTCGGTTATTCAGCGTTCAGATTCAGATTCACCCAATGCGAAATCGTAGAGCATTGGCAACGCAATTTAACTGTCCCTGCTGGCCCTCCTCCAGCTGCCAGCGCCCAGGACTCGGTGCCCCTGCCCCAGATGGCGGGACATTGTCGCTGCGCGTTGCACGTGCAACGCAACGGAAGCGGCTGGCATCGAACATCAAACAACAACATGACCAGCAACAACAACAAACAAACAAATTTCAATTCGTTTACGCCGTCGTGTGATTGTTGTTGCAGTTGTTGCTGTTGCTGTCGAATCGCAAAAAATTAAGTACAACAAAATGCGCAGGACACGGGCATGACAGGCGGCGAGTGGCGTCAAGGATTTTTGGTCCTTTTGCATGCAGCATGTTTTCTAAACAACACTAGCAACAACAGCAATATAAACAACATGAATACCAGCGCCTGCTGCTGCTGCTGCTGCACTTTTTTCCAATGCAATCTAAACCGTAATCCAATAAAATCGACTGCAGGAATGCCGTCTAAGCGCCCCCTGCCACTCGACCCCGCCCACCGCCCACCGCCCACGACCAGTGCACAGTGCAAAAAGATTTGACAGTTCATTGTGTGCGTGTGTGCGTGTGTGTGTGTGCGGGGCAGCAAAAAGCGACGCGATGGCAACCAAAAACAGTTACCAGAAATCCGTTACAATGCGCCCGGGAAACCCATGCAAGCCCCATCACCAAAATGAATAGATAGCACCAACAGCAGCCCAAGTCAATTGCAGTGCAGCCCGCGGGGGGCGTGGGGGCAGTTGGGCTCCAGCTCCGGCTCCGGCTCAGTATCCGCCTGGAACGCTCAACCCTCAATTCTCGGCCTAAAGTGCTGAAAGGAAAAACGAGCAAATTTCCAGATGCTGCTGGGCAGAATTGTTGCGAAATTGCTATTTGCACTCAATAACGCACTCACACACACACACACACGCACACACACCCTCCTGTGAAGCCCGCAACCAGAACCGTTCTGGCCACAAGCACTGACCCAACTATATCGGATACCCGCAAAAAAATCCCTATATGAAGTGAGAGGGGTCGCGCAGAGTTGCAGGCGGAACTGGAGCTGGAGCTGGAGCTGGAGTTGGAGTTGGCGCTGCTGGAGCTGCAGCTGGAGGCCGGGTAGTTGGACAATTGCAGCATGTTGCACAAAACAGAAGCTGCTGCGAAAAAAACCAAAAAAAAATCCAAATTTGCTCCATAAAGCAAAAGAGTGAAGGCAAAAAAAAAACCAAAAAGAAAATATGAAAAGAGAAAAAAATTTAACGGCTGACAAAGCACTTGCTCCACGGCGGGAGCGGGGGGGGGGCGGGGTCGTAGGGCAAATGTTACGCAGTGGATTGCTAATGCTGTTGTTGTTGTTGTCGGTCTTTGCACTCTGCTCTGCACTGCTAAGGCTACCAGCTAGAGAAAGGCAGAGAGACACGAAGAAAACATCGAGAACAAGAGAATACAGTCAAGAAATGCCGGCAGAGCCTAAAATTGAATACTCGTCCAGATACAGTTTTGCAGTTACAGTTACAGTTTTGATTTGGATATATATTTGGAATCTTAAAACTTTATTTCTAATCGAATCTAAAAGTAATTCTGAGGTGGTTCCTTTTGCGGTCAAAAGTCATGTCAAAATTTATGAAACTTTTAGCAAAATCCCAAATCTCTAAATCTAAACTCGCATAACTCGGCCAAAATTTGGCCCATTTTCATGTTTGATACCATTTGGTTTATAGTTTTTGCTCGAATTTGTAATTTTTTTTTTTCAATAATTTTGGCTGATGTTTTCTTTAATAATTTCTGAGTTACTTGACAGATCTTAATGCAACATTTTGTTGCTGTGGAAGTTGAGTAATTCTAAATATTAAAATTTTAAAGTTTTAGGAAAACTTATCGATCATTTCAGCTTCAATGGAGTATAGAGCGAATATCTTAAAAAAATGGTTTTCATACGAAAACTAATTCCTGCTAATTTGAATTCTTCTTGTCCTGGCGGCAACAAAATCCATGAATTTATATGTGTATATATTTGATATTTGTATGAAGCTCGAGGCAAACGAAATATTATTGATGGCTGGTGTAGTATTGAGATTGCCACCTCATTAGGCTAAGTAATTGGGCACATGCCCAGTTCGATTTGGGCGAGATCCATAGCAAAGCAGCCGAAAGGGAAGACTGAGGTTCGGGCAAATCAATTGCCCTGCGTGGTGTCCCGCTGAACGTGAGGAAGGGACAATGGAAGGCACAGCATTTAACTATGCTAAACGGTGTGTGTGTGTGTGTGTGTGTGTGAGGGGCAGAAGCGTGTGCTGGCACCGCCTTCTCCTGCTGCCGCTGCTCCTCGGCGGGCACGGCTCGTCCCTGGGTGCTGATCGCGCGCACAGCACGCTTTGGGCTCGAATTGATCGGACTCGTGAATGCACGCGACTCGCGCAGCGGAGGCACAGCGAGCGCTGGCCGCAGGGAGCTGCACCTAGTGCCACATCCCGGCTGAGGTGTCCTGGCCGGAGAGCATTCCGGCGAAGCGGGCATCGTAAAGCGGAGGGCGCACGCAGTGTTCGCAGAATGTTGCAAACGGGCGCGCAAATATCTCTTTTCCTCTCATTCCAGCGATCTCCCTCTCGCTCGCTATCTTTCCGGCGATTCGCGTGCGCACCTCAGCGGGCGACGAACTCTTCGAGGGAGAGGGAGAGGGAGAGCCCGACTAGGTGCCAGCTTCCGTGCACGCGCAGCTCGGCGAAAGGCACGAAGGTGCACGGATCCCGGCTTTTGGGCAGTTAGCCGTCGAGGACGTCGCACAGCAGTTGGTCCCCAGGCAGATGCATTAGCCCGAAAGCCGTGCTCAAGGACGACGGCCCGACACTGGAACGGCGGGGTGCTAAAGGCAGCTCTGGCAACGCGTGGCGCCACCTACCGGCCGTGTGTGCGGCGTTGTACACCCGTGAACCGCTCCGTGCCGAACCGTTTCTCTCGTCACTGAGCCGAACCGTTTCTCTTGACCAAGTGCAAACTGAATATTTTCTTCAGTCCTCCGAGCTCAACTAAGCTCCGGCTTATTTCTGGCCAGTTATGAGCTCAACTGGCTGCACTAACGAACCGAGCCGCGCGGAGCTGCTCCAGTCCACATTGTTGCACCGTTAAGCAGCTTAAACTGGCGCTGCCGTGGAAACCGAACCGATTTCGAAGGCCCCTTCCGTTCCTGAATCACACACACAATTAGAGACAAGTGGGCCGGCTCGGGTTCGGCTCGAGTCCAAATTGGGGGCGAGCGGAAGCACAGAGGATATTAACACATGTTGCCAGCGACGTTAATTGAGTTAGTGTCTCACACGAAAATGGGCTAGACATGTGTCCGTGCATGTGGGGGCGTGTCGCCCAAATGACCAGCGGCTATAAATGCCAACTCATTTGGCCCCAGCGACAACGCGGATGGAACCAAACACGTCGGGAAAAACCAAAAGTAAGAGCGCTGCAGTCGGGTGCAACCTACTGTCCAATACTCTGTTTTCGGCTGGGATTATTGTGCGTCTGTATTGTCTGCCATTGCCTGATTCTTAAATAATTTTGACCAATTTTTTACTACTACAAAAATAATGAAATTTACAAATTTATATCCCAAGCAGGTCAAACCAATATACTCCGATCGACTTTGTAAGCAGAGTATGACAACATTTGCCCGAATATAAATACCCTTGTTAGCTTATTTCCAACACGACGCAACTTTCGTTTAAATATTCAATTTCCGATCGAATTTTCCTATAGAAGCTACTGGATATAGTGGTGGATTTTTCTGATATGTAAGTTCCCGGTTTGATTACGATTTTTCTTAATTTAAGATCATTTTTTTGATTCATAAACTAATTTTTACCTAAGTTGCTTTAATCTGAAATATTTAAAATAAGTTAAGTATCAAGAAACAATTATAAAAAGGATAATGTAATAATAAATGTATTTTCGACTATATAAAGTATACATACATATATAGATATCTCTGTGCGTGCGTGACACATTACGTGACAAAATGAAAATACCCCTTTTGCGAGGGTATGATAATTAACCGAAGTAAGCTGCAGCTGCGTTTTGCGAATCCTTTGGCCAAAACATAAAAACTCAATTAGACTCATTACACGCCCAATTATGTAATATGAAATAAAGCGCTGGCCGATGGGCGGGGAGAGACGCCCGATGGGGCCAAATAAGCTGGAGGTCCAGCTGTGCTCAGGGCCCCATCTACCCACCGGATAACGCAGCGACTCTGCTGTGTGTGGGCGGTGATCCTTCATTTTTCGTTTTGCTCTTCACGGCCCAGTTGAGCAGCAAAATGGCAAATCGTAAATCGCCAAGCGCTGTCCCCCCCCCCTCCTGGCTCTCCCCTCCCCTCCCCCGGACCAATCGCTGCCACGGATTGTCGTCTAGGTGGAGTTGATTCTGGTGTTGGCATTCATTGTTCTGCTTTAGCTTTTTCGCATTTTATGAGCTTGCCGAGAACCAGGGGGGGGGGCGGGGGAGTCAGCCTGCCAGCATATAACGGTACTCAACTAAATTGCCAAAGCGTTGAACATTTTTCACCCAATGTGGGCCAATAAATATAACGAAACTACCAAAGTAACTAAACAACAGGATAGGACACTGGACGGCAACGATGCGCCTGCGATGCGATGCGATGCGATGCGATGCGGTAAGGACCACAGCAGAAACGACGAGTACACAACAAGTTGAACAAAAATAAAAAAGGAGTCTGCAAAAAAAATAGAGATCAAACGGGCAACGAATATTTGCATTGGTGGCATACCTAGCCTGCAATACCCTATACATACTCCAAGTCCAGAGTAATCCACTTGATTTTCAAAAGAGATTATTATTATTTGTTTATTGTGTCGCAGAGCAAAGGCTGCAATATTTAGAAATATTTTACTTTAGATATTTGAGTTATATGAAAAAATAAAATAAAAATGGAATATTAAATAAGCACAATTTTGCTAGAAATTGTACAATATAAACAATCAATTCAAATTGTTGTTGAGCATTTCTCTTTTCTTATCATTTATTTAGTTTTAATAAAGAACTTTTTTTGAGAAATGTTTGTAAATACTTTCTGGGTACTACTAGTTTGTACAAAGTATATAATATGTGGCTTGTCTGTAATGTGACTCAGCTCTTTTTTTTTTCCGTGAGATGCAGCCGGATATAGTGTATTCCCGTTGACCACGTCTACTATGCAAAAAAGTGCCTGGCCGTTGGATTCCGGGTGATGGTTGCTGGGCTGCAGGCTCTGATGTGACAGCCTCGCAAGTACCCAAGTACCCAGTCACGGCTACATTTACAACTCACACACACACACACACACACACACACACACTCGGCCAGCATCCACAGCCGCGCCCACACACATTCGGTTAGCCATTTTTTAGTGCGGACCCTGCCGGGGGTTTGGCTATGGGAGATTGGTGCAGTCGGGCAACTTTTTTGGGCTTGTTACACGTCGGTTGGTTGGTCTCCACTTTTATGGCCACAGGCGGTATTTATATGCAGACAGAGCGCCGCCCTCAACTATGCAGCTCCTCGCCTGCACCAGCCCAGCCCAGCCCAGTCCCGACTCCCGAGCCCCATTCCCGCATCCCTTCTTTAGTGAGCGCCACTCGAGTTATGTTGGCAATTGAAAGTGGCAACTGTGTCAAGTGTTGCCTACTTGTCGTACATGGCCAGCTCTGACTCGGTCCTGCACTCGTCCTGGTCCAATGCCAGCGATTTAAAAACAGAATTTTTTATTTCCATCCCCTTGGTGTGTGGGTGCCCAGAGAGGCAGTGGGGCAGGGAGCAGCGGGCTTGGCACGGTAGCAGGCACTGCGCTGTGCTTTTTTTTTTGGTTTTTTTTCGCCTCTGCTTTGTTGCTCTTTACTGTTTTTTTTTTTCTTCTTTTTGTTACGGCAACGCTTTTGCTCTATTTTGTTGCCAAACTTTTTCCCTGGCCATGGAAGTGATTTCAATTTATGAACATGCCGCTGTCCACACACCCGCACCAACACGCCGTGGACACCCACAGCAAGACCCCTCGCCCGACATTCACACATGGCATTACATTCATCCATCAGAGGCAGCGGCAGTGGCCATCTACTGCTCCTGCTCCTCCTGCTCCTGCTCCCGCCCCCGTCCCGTCGTCGTCGTCGTCGTCGTCGTCGACGTCTGTCTGGGCCAAGCGCTGGACATGGGACATGCGTTTGGTCTGCTTTTAAAACGAATTTAAATTTTTCTATAATTGGTTCTAGGGGAAATTGCAGTTCTGAGTTCAACTTCCGTAACTTAATGAATTACCAAAAGTGTTTTACTTGCATATGTATAAGCAAAATGCCCTGTGGCTATCCGAATATCTCCATATGCACAAACACAGGCACCTGGCCGCTGTTTCGCCCGTCTGTGTTATATGGCGGTAAATAACTGAAATGCTGGCCACTGCGCAGTTAATGACGCTTCAAATGCTTCTGACAGCTTAAACCCATTCATAACTGCCGCACAAATTGCACCCCAGTATTCATTTTTAAAGAGCTGCTCGACGGACCTGCCTCAGCTCCATGGCAATAAGAAAATTAGCTCGAAATGAGAAATGCGATTCACTTTAGAGCGCAAGCAGTGCAACGTTCAAGAATACAGCACACAGTAGAAATGTGAATAAAATCAAAGTAGCCAGAGTACCGTGCTTAGATACTTGATTACATTCATTCGTCAACGAACTCTAAAGATTACTCTTCTTCAATATTTGGCCAAGTATTTTTTTTAAAGTATTTTTCGTTTTTAGTTTTAAAGCGTAATCATATCACAAAATGTGATCAGGTAAATTTAAAAAAGTCAACATATTCTTAATCTTTATGTATATATATGTCAGAGTCAACTATTATAGGGCTGACAAAGCAAATTTATCCTTTTCGGACAGCTAAATAATTATCTACTTCGGTATTTACTAATTTTGAATATGTCCAAAAACGTACAACTTTTATTTATCAGTTTAGTAATTAATAATTTCATTTGAAATTGAAAAAATGATTCCCTTTTTAGCCATTTTCGATGGGCACAAAAAAGCTGCCCGCCTGAGTTAGGTGCCTAATCTAGGGATCGTAATATAAAATGCATTTCGAAATCGTATTTAACACATGCGTTTTTTTTTTAGCAGCCTCCTGGTGGTATTTATGGGCGTACGCCACGCCCCCTTGTTATGCCAATGCCTGTTTAGGCAGGAATATCAAAATAGTTTACCGAAAGTGGCGTTAATTAAATTTTTAATATGGTTAATCCGGAGCGACTGTTGGAACTTAAGTTTTTCAATTAACCCGCCGACGTCTTGGCAACCACCCTCGACGTCCGTCGCGTCTGCGTTGGTGGCGGCGGGGGCGGGGGCGGGGGTGGTGTTGTTGTTTTCATATTCATATACAGTATTAAACAGCGCGTGCGACAACATAATCAAACAGCGCAGATCGGACGGGGTACGGCCAGGGCTGGCCTGGTGAGGGGAGGGGAGGGGTACGACAGCTACTCAAAAATGCCTCAAATTACACGAGTCGCTCATATTTGTCGCCCAACTATTAAACACATGCGGGCAGCACCTCCTCCAGAGAGAGAGAGAGAGAGAGAGGGAGAGGGGGGGAGGGGAGGGACCAGGACGACGGCTAAAGATGACGCGTGCCGTCGTCGGCGTCTTCCGTTTGACATTCGAGAATAGGCGCTGGGAATGTGTGCGTGTGTGCGTGTGTGTGCGTGTGGGTGTGGGGCAGGGGCAGCTACCCGTACACTTAAGACAAGTCACGAGCCAAAAGTCGCACTTAAGCGTTTTCTAATCTGTGATGGGGCTGACGGGGCTATAAATATTTATGCCTGGGCGTATTTTGGTCCGGGCGCCTTCCAAATATGTGACAACAAACTGAAATTAAGCCATGCGCATTACTCACGCGCCAACAACTAGCGGAAAGGGGTGGCATGGGGGAGCGGGGGTGTCTTTAAGGGGGCCAGGTCTGCGTTTGCATGCTGTCTAAGTTTCCGAGGTCGGGGGTCATGTGATTTACAGTGAAGCATTCAATAGATCTGCCCGATTCTCCAGGCATTTAGTGCGCCCCATAAAAGCATCTCAAGAATGTTGTTAACAAAACAAATAGATGACGTGTCTGGGGCGGGGTGGGGGTTGACAGGCAGAGGGGCTCGACAGTGCTTGTGTGTGGCATTAAGTGATTACTTGACGGGAGCCAAGAGACAGGGGACAGGGAGTGGGTTAAAGACACCGCCATCAATTGATTAGTGCCCTATTTTGGGCACAAACTGAAACAGAAACTGAAACTGAAACTGAAACAGTTCTGATAATTGTTCTCCAAGCTGAAGATATGACGCAAATGAAAGGGAGTACCAAAGGGTGACAGCTGTGATAAATGGGGAAACTAGGCTAAGTACTTAAGCCCAACACCAGAGAAAAGTTCAACATCCAGAGCCTATTAATTAGTTCACAATTGGCCAACTATGGACAATTTTATGCTATTTTGTAGAGGAATTGGTTTTACATTTTTACGAGAATTACTTTTTTAAAAAAATCAGATATTAAATAAAATGTTGATTTGTAAAACAGGCAAGCAAAAGCATTTTATTTTTATTTTATATTTGCAGTTTGTAAAAAGTAAAGAAATAATAAATTTTGTTGCAATTCTTGAATTCGTTTTGTATACCCAGTAGATGCAAGGGTATTTAAAAATATAAATAAATATTTTAATAATTGTATCTTAACTAATAGAATCAATAAATAGGTATTTTAAAGACAAATATCATAAAGTCTTATGTCTAGTCGATATTTAACTTACCTCTCGTATTGATATACTGCTGAAACGAAATAAAATGAAGGACAACGGCTTTATGGCGCTATAGATGCGTAATTATGGTCCACTTTTAGCTACCCTCGGTTGTTGCCCGGGCCACAAGATGAGGACCCGGCCACAGAGCCACAAGTTCGTTCATCCACGCACAGTTCGTTAATTGCGCTAATTTTGCACCTGGTAACGGGCTGCTGGCTGGGGGTGGAGTCCAGGGGGGAGGGGGGAGGGGTGGGTGTGGACAACGAAAGTGCCATAAAATGGCGACGCCAAATGCCGGCGATTCAGTTCAGTGGCGACAACACGGGGCGGGCGACAGCAGGACTTGTAAGGACGTCAACTCCTTTGGGATACTTAGCGAAGCGAGGCACACACACACACACACACACACACAGGCAGGCAACACAAGTGAATCAAAAAGTCATTTATGCGTGTGTTGTTGGCTGTTAGGCGAACCAGTTTGTCCGGTCTCGGTTTGCAGGGCCCCCTCCCTAGCCTCTACCCCCGCTGGCCCCTCGCCCGCCCCTGGGCCAATCGTAATGACAAATGGCCACGCCCAACGCCCACTTTGGGCTCGCTGTGTGCGTGTGACAAATAGTTAGCGAGGACAACGCGCAGATGAGGACGCAACTCTCGAGCGCGCGTAACCCTTTTGGCTACGAGGATGCGAGGATTGTCGCGCCTTTTGTTGCCCCATTATGCGGCGGCCTTGTTGCAGGGTGTGATGACATTTTAGTTTTGTTTTAATGTGCCCATTTGGCTGCCTTTTTATGAGTTTATTACCAAGCAAAGTAAATGATGCGGCGATGCGACGTATCTTTATACGAGCCGGATCTGCGTCTGTGCGCCGTGCAACCCTTGGCGGAACTCTATCCACATCTCCGCATTGTGTGAAATAATATGAAATATATTGCAGTGCACGTTATCCTCCGCCGGAGTGCACATGTGCTACCTTTGCCGGCTCCGCTGCCAGCCTTGGCGGCTTTGTGTTGTTTAATTAATTATGTAAACATAACTTTTGTCGAACCCTTTTTGCAACCCCGACTTCCCCTCGACCACCGCCCAACCCCTCGACACTTTTTGTGGTGCCTTTTTCGTCGCGCATTTATGGAAATTAATTTGCAACTGAAATTGAAACCGAATCCGAATCCGAATCCGAAGTCCAAGTCCGCAGTACAAGTGAAGCCGAGGCGAGCTCATGTCTGCGCCTCAATTGATAAATTAAGAGATTAACAACCGCCGCCGTAACCAACACGGGTCACATCCAAATGGTCCAAGCCGAAACCCTTTAGCTAAATGGGCGTTCCTAATGTTTGTGTGTCTTGCGCGTTGAAGGTGACAAGCGTTTTTCCTGTTCCGCGCCAAGTATTGTTTTTCGTTTGTCACTGTTTTCTGTTTTTTTCAAATGTAATTTTTCTCTTTTTTTTACTTTATAGTTCTTGCTATGCTTGTCATTCAATCCATTAACAAAATCTTCGGTTTACCGAAGAAATACATTTTTGTTTGTTGTACTAATTATTGTATTAATACTACAATATAACAATAACAATACTAATTACCAACTTTCTTATTTTTAATTTGAATTAGCTACTGTTAATAATATATATATATATGTATGTATAAATAAAGTACTTGAACTGATTGAATACGGAATTAAATTTACATATGTATATGTCCATATATGTATCTATTAGATAGAAGATGGACATGGCAAGTGAAATAAAAAGGATAAAAAGTTGACTGTCGAATTGCCCAAAAGCCAAATTGATTGCCAGATTTCTGGGAAGCAAATAGTTAAGGCCGAAAGCAGCGCTAAGGCTGCAGTTGACGTTCCGTTGAAAAAATGCCAGCTAGCCACAAAAGTTTTACGATGCCACATAAAGGACGCAGAGGCGAACAAATGAGGCAAGGCAACCGCTACGGGGCGACATGTCAATAGCGAACCCGAGCCGAGCTCAACCGATTGACGCATATTTGTATAACATTGCGACAAAAGGACATCGAGGCCGCGACTGGGAATGGGAATGGGAATGGGATTGAGATTGCGATTGCGATTGGTGTTGGGAATGAGAATGGGCTGACGGACGAGGCCTAGAGGTCTGGCCTAATAACCAATATTTACATTTTCGAACTGGCCAAACAATAGCGCAGCGTTTCCGTATTTGCATAGACAGGACATCGAAGCCAAAGGACAGGCGGCAAGTGAAAGGCCGACGGACAAAGGACAAAGGCTGCGCGAGGAGTTAAGAGAAGGTAGTTTTCCCAAAGATTTCACCCGAAAATTTGTCATTAAACAATTGCAATAGAATGTCGCGGAGCGAGAGAAAGCGAGAGAGAGGGAGGGACTGTGATAAAACCCGCTCGCTTCTTTCATTATGGTCGCTGTAGAGCACGGCATGCGCAACTTTATATAATGCCCCGTTACCGTGCAAGTTGCCTAGTTGCCCATCGCTAGCCCTATCCCGAATCCTTGTACCCGGGCCATCTACCGTGCGCCGCTGTTCCGGGGAAAGCGACCACCGCAGCGGGTGAAATTGGAAATTGTGAAATGAGAAATGCTCTAGTTTTGGATTGCATCATAAAACCGAACACAGGAACCGGGCAAAAGCCGTCGTAAAATGTCCTGCGACGACGCAATGTTGCGGACATGCCTTCTTCGAAAATCCTTTATGCAAATGCGCCGAAAGGTTGCGGCGACCTTGAGCTAACGAATCAATTGCCAACCCAATTTCCATTTACTGTTTCCCAAAAATTGCCCTTCCTTAACATTTTTCGTTTTTTTTCGCTTTTCGCTTTTCGTTTTTCTTTTGTTTCTGCTTTTGTCTTCTTCCCGCTTCAGCATTTCCCGCCCACCCAGCGACCGAGTTTAACCCGTTGCCGACTCTCATTCGCACTCCGATTACTATGCCCATTAGTAGGCAGGACAAATCACGCGCCGCCCTGTCAGCCAGGAGCTGTGCGCGTTGTCCTGGCTGAATGATAATGCAATATGTTGCATGATTTATGCTCGACGCGGATTCACCAGCCAAATGGAAAGAAGGCCGAGCAGCGGGGCACAAACTAAAAAGAGCCCTTGCACCCTTTTGCGGTAATATGTATTCACATACACGCATATGTATTTACATTTTCATATATATTTTCTTCTCTTTTTTTTTTTTTTTTGGCAACAGCAGTTTCCATTCTGTGCCTCTCCTGGTGCAATTTCTGTTCGCGCCCCTTCCCGTTGCGACAAATATTAACTTCAATAAATTTGACGCACACAGTCCAAATTATGAGTCAAAGACGGGCGGCCGGGCCAGATGAATCTAAAAAAGGGTTCGGCATTGGCTTCACTTCAAACATTTAATAATCAATGCCCCGCACACCCCTGGAACGCTAAGGGAGCCAACCCTCAGCCTCAGCCTCGGCCTCAGTCGTAACCGTCGTTCGTCCTGCTCAATTGCTTTGTCATGTTCACAAGTTGTCGTACAGGGTGTTGATGTTGTACTGAAAAATTAAGCACTACGTATAATGAAATCTGAACGATATAAAAAAAATATAATAATAAAAGGTCAGTCAAATCGGTTAGGAGTGAGCACCGACGAGCATGGATAATAAGACAATAACGGGGTACTTTTTTTGTGTTAAGTAGACAGCCGAAAATGAAGTGTGAAAGATTAAAATGAGTTTATTGGATGCTCGCCAATTCCTGTAGGGGAATTTATCACCATCCCGAAAATGGCAGGGGGAAAAGTGTTTAGGAAATTCGTAAAAAAAGTAGCGATTTTGTGCTTTATATATTATTATATATATTATATTAATTGAGATATAATAAAAACGAGCAGAATAAAGTTTCTCATAGACATAGACATATACCTTATACGAACTGGATATCATAGTATACGACATATGATTTTCCCCACATTTATAGCGCTGTTTCCTATATGTTTAATATGTTCACACGCAATAATGGGCTTAACAGGCATGTTATTATATCATTGTTAGTCGGATTGTTGTCAAGGCTTAGTGCAATAAATATGAAAAACTTGGCAGTTATATTTCTCGTTTTATTTTTTGAAGTTTTTACGATATATAAATGGAGGCTGAATATGCACGTGAGACGGCGGAACGGAAACGGGCAACCGGTGGCAGATTTGTTGTTGCCAAAGGGAATTGCAAATATTCTAAATTGCATTTTGTAACCAACGCGGGCACACACACACACACACACACACATATGCAAACTCGCACACATATGCATCACGTGCTGAGTGAAAGGATTTTAAAACAAAATTGTGTGAAGCTTAAACAAAAATCAAAACAAAACACAAATAGACAGAAATAAACTCGCAAATGTTTCGATGTGTGTGTGTTCGCCTTTTATTTTGCTATTTATTTATTTTAGCAGACACGCGAGTTTATTTTTATGGTTTTAAAATGATTTTTAACCCTGCAGGCGAGCGCTTTGCACAACAACCGTCTCGACCACCCTCGGCTCTCAACACAGCCCCACCCCCCCCCCCCATCCCCATCCCCATCCCCCCAGCTTACCTCAACCGGCGTACTATGTACAGTGCTTAACCGGAAACGGATGCGAATTGCATGCGTCACGTGACACTCTAGCGCATGTCGACGTCGACATCGATGTTGTTGTCGAGCGTTAAGCTTTTAGCGGCTATACTCGCTCCTCGTTACTCGTGCCGCACGCCGCACGCCGCATGCCACATGCCATGGCCGACGGGCCTCCTTTCAGCTAGCATGCAGCTTCACTGCGACCGATGCATTTTTATTTACTTTCTGTCAAATGGCAAACTTCACAACACGTTCGCATTTCGGTATTCAGTATTGATTATGCAGTTTGTTGTTGCAAATCTCTGCGCCAGCACCGACGACACCAACAACAACAGCGATTGTCACAACAACAACGTCAACTGTAAGCTCAAAAAATCTAAATTGCGCACAAAAATAATTGAATCACTAAACCATGAACGGCAAAAAGTATATCAGAGAACTAGCTTTTCCCATTTTCCCTGCACCGTTATTTTCTATGAAATTTGTATACACTCTCGTACGTATTTCGTGTGCACATCCTTTTTTCATCGTTTTGTCTTTCTGGCTTAGCATTTATTTCGGTCTGAATATGTGTTGCAGATTTTGGGCAGCTTTTCACAGGTCGCTGCGCTACTTTGTGTCATTCGTTTGGGGCTTAGGAGCACCTGCCGAATGGCTGTGGAGGTGAGTCCTCGGTGGTGAGACAATTTAAACGGCGCCAAATCCCAAATGCCAGAATCCTTTTAATTCTAGACAACAGTTTTAAATTTCCAATTCCCAACTGCAACTAATTCTCTTTAAATTGGCAACAAAACAATTGAAAGCTCACCAAATATTTATAGATTTCTCAACTATTTCCACGCGAAATACCTTTTTGGCACCTACATTAACTGCAATAAATTCTGAAATACCCTTAGGGGTAAGCTTTTAGAATTTAAGTGCTAAATTTCATGTATATATATTTTAATCATGGTTTATTCTATCAAGTTTTGCATATACCCTTGAATAGTAATAAAACTGCATTACGGTCTCAATAAAAATAATTTTTTTTTTTTACCCCAATTACTTAGTTCGTGCCAAAAAGTACTCGTTTGTATTTTTTTACAATTTAGTTTCGGTTGGCATTACAATTTCAAAACGTAAAGCCGTGTGGGTGTTGATTGCGTTGGTGAAAACTGAAATTGAAATTGAAATAGTGCGACCCACATTAACGTATGCATATTTAATGTTTGTATAAAATCTTAAATACGGCGCTTACAAAAACGGAAGTCCAACTGCAATTGTTTTAATGCGAAAATCAAACCAACTGCGGCAAACAACCCGCACAGGTTTGTTTCCCAACCGAACCGCTGCCGCCTGATCCAATCCGATCTGATCCGATCCCCGGCGCGGCGCGGCGAAAGTGTAACAAACTGAAAACATCATTTGCATCTTGTGTTGAAATTAAAAAATAGTAGAGCAACAAAAAAAGGCAGCAGCAAAGAAAGGAGTAAATAAATAAATAAATCCTACTTAATGTCACAATCAATCCGGGGCAGGACAATAGACGCGGCAAGGAGCAGGCCGGGCCGGGTTGGTTACAAAACTTGCACAAAGGACAGGGGACGGCGACAGGCCATGGCACTCTTTGGCTGCTGGCGAAGGCTAAAGTTGCTGAAATCTGAACCCCTATTAGCGCGCATTTAACTGTTCATTTGAAAGTTTTATTTGGCGCGCTGATGCGTTAAATCAGCACAACAACAGCGGCGACGGGGACGCGGCATACGTGGCAGCAACAGTGGCAGGCTGGCAGCGAGCGTAGACAACCACTCAGGCTCAGCTGCCGCCTCTGCCCGCTGCCCGAATCCAGTGACATGTATAATTTTAATCCAGCTGTAACATAAGTTTTTGATTTGACAAATCCTCGCAGCGCAGTTTCGGGCTGTTCGCGACGACAATACGAAACTATTTGACAGAAATTGAAATGTTGTTTTGCGGCCATGCCAACGTCAATCGAGGGTGGACGCCAGCACCAGGATCACGGCCACCGCCACGGCCGGGGTTATTTAAATAACGCTTCAAGCTCATACGCAAATATTCCGCCAAAGGGTGGCCCACACCCCTCGCTGGCTAAAAAAAAAGGGGGTTGCATCATAAATATCTCAACATTAACATTAATTGCACTCCATATCCTCGATGTCCTCTTGTGTGGGCCCACAAGAGCAGCATCCTGAGAAATCGAACGGCTGCTCCCTGGCCCCGTTTGGCCAAGCTGCGCCTTGTTCCGTTCGGGTTCGTGTTTTCGTGGCCCCTTTTTTGGGCTTGCTATACCCTGTACAGAAACAAAGGGTTGACTGCGCGTATAAGCACTGGAGTAATGAGTAAAAATAAATATATAAAAATAATAAATAAAATAAAAATAGTTAATAAATGCGTTTTACTTATTTTGTTTAAATTATTGTCAACTTTTCGCTTTTTAGTCGCACTTTCAGATTTCATTTTTCCATTAACTCCCCCCGAACTGCAGGGTATATTCTAGTCAGGCTTTCTCCAGTAAAGCATTTGCACTTGCTTTTTTTTGTGCTGTCGAGGGTGCCGCATTGGCCACAAAACGCAGCCACCGTTTTCGATAGCTGGTCCGGCGCGGGGGACGGGGACGGGGACGGGCTCGAGCCCTGCTTTGATGTGATCTCTGGGCATGTTCTCGTGGTTGTTAGTTTGGCTTGCCCCGGCATTGTGGCCTTATTTTAATAATGAAGCCACTGCCGCCCGCTTGCATTCTTCGCTCACCCGACTTCCACATCCATTTCCTTTCCACACACACACACACACACACATACAGCCGCCTCCCCCACAGCCTCCAATGGGCTTTTCAATTTTTTGCGCCCACGGACAAAGCACGCGGAATGGCATCAGCCACAGCTGCGTCCCAGCCGGAGTCCGAGTCGACGGTCTTCGGCTGCGGCTCTGCCCTTCGGTGAGTGGTGGGCACAAACTAATAAGTTGACGCATTAATTGGCTTACAGGCATTCCCCGCATACCTCGCCCACCGCCTGCCCGCCGGCCCTGCAGTTGACTCCCGACCCCAAGACAGAGCCGGTCAAACGGAGGTCGCTGCTATTGTTCTCCTGCCTGATGGATGCGGCCGGGCCGGCCTACAGCATAAATACCCTTGCCGACATATGCAACGATATAGTACGATATATGTACTATAGCATTTTATAACCATATAAAAAGCATTGTCCTATGACAAAGATTTTAGCTAGTATTTACTGCCTATATTGTCTCGGCTGCTGATACCGATCGAGTACATTTATTGAACTTAATTTGAAAATATTGTTGTTTAATTTAAACTGAATTTTTATTTGCGTAAATTATAAATAAAACAAATGAATAAATGCTTTCCTATATCAATACGAATAACCACGATATATATAATAATAATCTGAGTTTGCCAGCAATAATACTAGTAATGAAATTAATTTTTGGTCGATATTATTGTGACCCTCAAAAGTTGTGGTATTTGCCTTCAATTGAGACGAGATGAATAATCCGAGAGTGCGTCAGTATTAAATGGCAGAGATGTGATTCTGGGGCGGCTTAGCCACATATCAGACGGTGCACGCTCGAGTGCGCCAGGCCGAAGCATAACCACACGGCCAGATGTGTGGCTCGGACTAATCAGCGGGCAGTGATCCGTCCTGGAGTGCGGCTTGACGGAAAGAAGACAAGGACATCGATTTCAACTTAGCGCTTTGCCTGCGCGTGTGTGTGTGTGTGTGTGTGTGCCGTGTGAAGCGGTGCAGGAGGGCAACAAGTTTGTCGCCCGGTGGACACGTGTGCGCTTTCTTTTGGGCGAGATTTAAGCCCAGGCACGAGCGGAGCAACCACCCACAAAAGCCGCGGGCACGCCCCCTCCCCCTCCCCGCCCCGTCCAAAATACCGCATGAATACGAATAAGAATGCGAGCATGAATATGAGTATGAATGCGAGCACAACGCATTGTTGTTATTGTTGTGCCAATTTTGAAGTAGTTGATGGTTCAGCTACGTGCCCGCTTATTGTTTGATGTGGATTTTAATTGAACTTAAGTTGATGTTGATGGCTGGATCGGATGGCTGGCCTGGGGTTGCTGGCGGATGCTTAACAACGGGACCATCGACAACCGCAAATATTAAAAAAGCACCAAAAAGCATGAATGCGCGAGTGAATGACGGACAGTGGGTGCTCGAGAGTCGGCAGAAATGCGAACAAAACCACGTTGCACTCATTAAAAAGGCAGCCCGGCCCGGGATGCGAGCGAGCAGCGTAGAATATATATAATCGTAGTTCACAACGCATATGTCACTCAATGAGGCGCAAAGGGGTGGCGTTGTTGTTGCTGCTACTCACTTGTCAGGACTCGTTGTTAATGACAGGACTTATTGCCGAACAATTGCGAATGCAATTTGAATTTGATAAATGGCAGCGGCGTTTAGGAAAACTGCCGCCAGCCAAGACACGAACCGGTTTGGGCCACGTCCGGTTAACTGGGCTTCGATCGCCGGGCAACCTGCAGTTCAATGAAGAGTGCGGCCACCGTCATCGAGGCGGCCTCAAATAAATTGCGTTATGCTAGCGGATTCGTGTCCTCATCCCGAGGCATTATCCTGCTTAGTCGCATCCAGGCCAAATTGCCCGCGGGCCGGCGAGCCGTCAAGTAAATTCAATTTCGCAATTCTCAACGCTCGTCCTTCTGCCGGCTTCTTGTGTTCGATTTGCACTTATCACTTGTCCTTTGCTAGGCAGCGCACAAAAGAGCATTAGCCAAAAATCTGACGTTGCCTGTCGGATTTGTTGCTCGCCGGATGCGGATGCGGTTGCCCGGCCCGGGCGGACAGTCTCCGGTAATCCGTCGTCGGGTCGTCACCTTGCCCGCCTGCCAACCGGCCGGTTGAGCGGACTGCGCGCCAATTCTGCGCCGCCTTCGAGCAGTTGCCAAACTGCCATCCAGATGCCGCTCGATTAAAAGACATTGTCCTCCTGCGGGATGACTTTCGGCATTCACTGATACCCTGCACCCGGCTCCGAATGCAACTAAATAAACCGAACATAGACTACAGTGGAAGGACGTCCTTTGTAATCGCTGCCGGAGGGTAATATATAAAGGAGATTTTATAAAATATACAATTTATCTCCTTTTACACGAAAGAATTTGTTTTGATGCGGTGTTAAATATTCTATGAATTTTCAAGAATTCTTCATGTTTTATGAATTTCTTCTATTCTCACTTTTCACAAATAATGCATTTAAATAAAAAAAAAAAAATTAATAATGAAATAAATAAACAAATAAAGTATACAGTGAAATCTAACAAGCATTTATATCGCTCGAAATTTTAGATATTTTGAACAACAATTGAGAGAGTCACTTTCACTTCGCATATCGGAAATCTTATCAAATCGGGCCATTATAGCATATAGCAATATAGCAATAAAACAATCAGTAGCAAAATTTCTATTGGTACCAACAAGTCTTTTGATCTGAAAGATTTTCCGACAATGGCTATAAAATTCCCATTTGAATCGATCTATTTGAAGCTGGAGAAAACATTTTAGTTGATTTTCAAAGACTTAACTTGGATGTTTTTTTTTTTTTTTTGGTAATCTGGGCAAACTATGGACTCTGAGGCGAGACAATTAAATGGGCATCGGCTACGGTGTCGAAACCCGACTCCACGCGAGTGTCTCCAGCCTTCGAGCTGATGACAATATTATTGTCAAATTGCAAAGCGCGCAAATCAAATTAACATAGGCTGTGCTTTTCTATTGTCGTTGTTGCTGCTGTTGTTGTTGTTGTCCTTTGGCCGCAGAAAAATGGTTGGCAATGTCGCTGCCAACCACAGCAGCAACCCCCAAAAGGCGGCAACCACATGGCCGCCGTGGCCACCCCCAAAGGAGCGTCAAATGAACCAGCTCAGCTCGACTCAGCTCAGCCGCCCAACCGCCCAACCGCCCAACCGCCCAGCCACCCACCAGCTGTGACCGGCTGGCGGCGTTAATGACGCACAAGTGTGACACTTTTCTGGCGGCGGCGGCGACGTCAGCGGCGGCGTCGACGTCTGCAGCGCTGAAACACGAAACAAGAGCAAATTGTTACTATTGCTTTTTATCACTGCGTGTGTGTGTGTGTGTGTGTGTGTGTGTGTGTGTATGGTAGCGACAACAACAACAACTGAGCATGAATAAATGAAAGTAGAAAATAAGTTGATTTTAATATGGAATTTCACGCTGGCTCCCTCCCCGCTTGGCTCATTTCGCAGTTGGCCTCGCGTCGCCTTCCATTATTCTATGTCTTTACATCTGTGCGAGTGTGTGTGTGTGTGTGCGTTTTATTTCGGCAACAAGGAAAAAAGAAAATGCCGTTTAATTGAAAATTATCGCAACATGGTTGTCACGCAATTATTTCGCGTTATCACCGAGCTCGAGGTTGTCTGAGACGAGGGGGAGGGGGAGGGGGAGGGGAGGGGGAGGGGGAGGCGGAGGCGGAGGGGGAGGGAGGAAGAGCCCAGTGAATGTTGGGACAACCCTCGATGGCAACCCTGTCACCGGCCCTGTATCATTTATATTGTTGTTCGCATATCCCAGGCGTGGTGAATGCGTTTAAACAAGTGCAACAACAAGGGGCAACAACAACAACAACGGCAACAACGGCAACGGCAAAACGCAACAATTACAATAGCTGGAACCGAGCTGTGTCTGGGGCACCACCAAACCGAACCAACCACCTCGAACACCACCTGAGGTTGTCATAGCTGCCGCGATAATTTGCACATAAATTTGTTGATTGGCAGGGGCACAAAGCGACACACACACACACACACAGACGCCCACACACATGCGCGCGTTTCTGTTTCTAAAGCGTGAAATTTTAATTGCCCTAAAGTCGAATTTGCGCAATAAAAATAAATAAATAGAAATAAAAAATATTATAAAAACAGGACCAACTGAGGTCAACTGAGAGTTGGGGGAAATGGACATCAAGGGGTGGAAAATATGAAATGCTGCCGGACACGGGTCAGGCCTGGTATTAATTAGAGGTTAAAAGCATATCGATTGCAGGTCAGAAATTTCTTCATTTATTTTGCTCAACCCAAAATTGATTGGGTGGATTCAAATCAAATAAAATAATACTTAAATGACACTATGAAGAAATTTTTCTTTAGTAATCTGATGGTGGGAAAAATAATACGAATATTCTGTAGAAATAAATATATCATAATTTCTGTGTTAAATGAAAATTCTGCAATATTTTGGTAGCTCTCAATTATGTTGTTCGGTTTTTTAATCCTCTGCAAGTTTTCCATGTGGCATCCTTTTCAAAAATAATACAGACTAATAACATGATCGAATAAAGCAGGAGAATGGGTCAAGTCCGGAATAGTTCAGCTTGTTATCTCAATCGCAGCAGCCAACTAATTGACCCATTGATGGGTTTATAAATACCCACCGTGGCAATGGATGACAACACAACTAGACGAACACCAGCTTCGACACAATCGAGCCTTTGGAGAGAGAAAAATGCGCAGCCAAACAAGCCACATAAACAAACAAACACGATGCTGGGGAGTCGCCCGGGGCTGATCAGAAGAGTCAACTGTGAGTATTTAGTGTGGCAATCAGGAGGAAGATACCGGTGGACCGGAGCATTAATCAATCCCATCTAACAATAAGCGAGAGGCATAAAAAGGAATTCGAGGGAACTGCCCGCCTGGATGCCCGGTAATGTTTTCATAAACCAATTTAAACGCAAACAATAAATAGCTGGGCACTAAAAAGATTTTTGTGAATGAAAGTGAAGCCGTCGAACAGGTTGGGAACTTGTCCAACAACGGGCAGGCGGGGACCGTGAACGGGGCTGGGAACAATGCAAGGGAAATGGCCGTTCCCAACGTGGCCAGGTATCTTTTCTTTGAATGCGATTGCGGCTGTGTTCTGGCTCTGGTCTCTGGTCAGGATCATGGGGTGTGTTGGCTCAATCAATGCCAGCCAAACAAGTGTTATGAATGATTTGATGTTTTTATTTGTCATTGGGAGACGCTGCGACCTGCGACCTGCGACCTGCGACCTCAACAAACCGCACAAAGCGCATAAATCAAGCACGGCATTTTGGGGGCGGGGGCAGATGCCCGTGGAACCAAAAAATCACCAATAATAGTTTTGATTTCACTTTTTTCTTGCGGCCCCAGACGAGCTGGCGACGACCGCAGCTTGTGACATGATTTATGAACCCGAGCTGTTTCAAAAAACCAAACATCCCAAATGGTAACAGAAGAAAAACCCGATGTCAAAGCCCTGCCACGACCATTGTCCTGTCCAGTCCGCACCACCACGGACCTGGTTAAGAAATGATGAAAAATGTTTCAATAAACTGCTCGCACCAAGTCGCAGCCCTAAGCTGATCCACACCCCGCTGGGGGGTCCGTCGCATTGGAGCTAAACAAATAGCCACGGGCAGTACGGCCAGCATTCACAATCACGGACACACTCACCCTGAGCCCGGACTCACTTTTGGAGTCTGCCATTGGCCATCATAACCGGTTCGTCAGTCGCATATTAACGGCTTAATTGACCACCGTGTGGCTATGGTCTGTGGTCGCTCCATCTGTCTGTCTGTCTGTGTGTGTGCGTGTGTGTGTGTGTGCGTGTGTGCCAAGTGGCAACTTGGCCCGTCGTTGGCCCCACCATTCCACAGCTTCACAATTGTTGTGATAGATCAGTTTGTGTGCTGTCTAAAAGGCCTTCAGCTAAATAAATTAAAAAACAAACCAAGTACACAAACAGAAATATATTCAATGCGAAAAAATCGCCACTTCCGTTAAGCGCGTCTGTTCAGAAAATTTAGAAAAAAAGCCAACAACAATTCGAGAGTAAGCCCAGAGCCAAATGGAGTGGAGAGGCATGTGCATCGCGCAAATTGCTGGCTTTTATTAAAAACCCAAAAAAAAAGAGAGAAAAAATGTTATTTTAGGGGTGCCGAATATTTAATACACTTGCAGGCATATTCCACACTCTGCGAGTGCTATGTAAGGGGATTTTTCCAAATTGTTACTCGCACAACAAAGCTCAGAAATTACTCCAGCTCATAGTAAATATCTTAATTTTTTGTTAACATTTTTATTGCCTTATTTGTTAAAATAGTGCTTGAAAATAATTAGCACACAGATAGCGGTAAAGCGCATATACCCCATCATGTCCGTATCGCACACAAAATCAACAACGAAACAAATTGTTGGAATCAGTCAATGGGCAGCCCTCGACAGGGTAATTCGGCAATCTGAAAATCAGAAGTCAACCCCCCCGAAGTATCATTATGGCCAGAGCCCCCTTCCAAGAGCCCCGTTCCAAGAGCCAGCGCCATATTGACTATTAGATTGGATAATCAATGAGCCACCATTTGTCCGGGCCAGCCCCGCCCCATTGGCCAGCGCTGGCCCGCCCGCTCAGCAAATTGGAACAACTTATGAAATTCGCCTTGTCTGTATTCGAATTTAAATTGCATTATATTATATACAATGAAACTGGCTTCCCTAAAATGTTACTAAGATTGGTGAATAAGCACGAAAGTTATTCTGACTTCTACTTCTGTGTGTATTACATTATTCAATTGTCTTTCTGCTAGTTTTGATAATGTCAAAATTAATTTATGCTCAACATGGCGAAATAGGAGCTGAATACAAATGAAATATTTTACTCACTTTTAAACTGTTTGAATGAAATTTCATATGCGCAAACCTAAGCTGATTTTCGAACTCAACGCGAAGCGCATTAAATCCCCATCAAGGATTCGAGTATTCTTGCATTACATTAAATAACAAAATAGAAGACCCGAGAGAGAGAGAGAGGAAAACTGGAAAACTGAGTAGCAAATATCAAAGGGGACTTTTGGCTCATTCCGTCGCCTTTCCGTTTCTCTGGCTGGTGAAGCGTTTTTCAATTTTGCTACTACGTAAATTGAGCCATCAAAAGAGTCATTTTCGATTTTCTCTTTTAAGGCGATTGGGCAAATATATTGAACTATAATTGTTGGTGAATAAACGCTGGCCAATGCTCTCGGGCCCGTTAAATACCGTCAACATGGCAGTCATGAAAATAAAAATACAAATAAAAATAAACGGCCAAATGAAAGGCTAAATAAACGGCTAAATAAAAGGTTAAATGGCTGAGAGCTGAGTGCCTGCTTTCGGCTGCATTTCAATTGCAGTTTCGGACTATTCGTTTCTATTGCCCCGCTGCTTGGCTAGCCAACTGCGAAGTAGTTATCCTTTAGCTATCCTTTCGCTCGAATCCGTTCTTTTTTTCGCACAACAACAACAACAACAACAACACTCCAAGGAACCGCGGAGGGAGTGAGCAACTGCCAAAATGTGCTCGAACATATGCCAAATGGAAGACGATAAAAAGAAAAGAGTTTTGGCCGCGTGTTGGAAGCGTGTCAGGTAGTCGGCGATCCGGCCGCGTCCAGCGAATGTCCTTGACTTTCGAGACCATTGCATAAAGTTGCCTGCGGCCTGACGCAATGGCAGCAGTGCCCGGACAATGCCAGGTAGCTCCCGCCCGGCGAATGATTCAACTCTATGCAACCCGCAAAGCCTCAGTGCGAGCGCTCGGCCCGGCCGGGCCATAAACTGCCCTTGGGCTGCTGGCTCTGTAATTACCGGGAAGTTGCGGCCGGTTTTCCGTGGCCTTTTAGAACATTGCACAGTGTCTTTGCTTTTGGCCATAATGCAATTGTTCCGCGCTGGGTTAACCAGAAACTCGGCGAAAGACAACGTTTTGAAATGCTGGTGTCTCGGGAAGGGGCTTCGACGACTATGTGGGGCTGGCTGCCTTAGATTGGTCTCTTCTTCCAGAGATAATGGCATATTATCGACAGAGCTAGGTCTCGAATTGTCCCAGTTGGCCTCAGGCCCCCAGGTTGAGGGCTGCTGGGAATCGAGCCCTGACAAGGGGTTGCATCATAAACCAATTGACTTCTTAGCCGTACAAACAGCCCACTAAACATTAACAAAACGATTGCCGACAAAATGTACAATAAAAACGAAAACGGTGAAAATTCGTCGAAAAGGAGAAAACAACTGCAATTTAATGTGCAGAAAAAAAGGATTTGTCCACGAATTCGCGCGAATTATTTTTTATGGCACATGGCGGGGTTGGGTTTAGGGTTAGGGTATAACCCTAACCCTAACCGAAACCTAACCCTAAACCTAACCCTAAAACCAACGACGACTACCTGACCATCGGCTTAATTATGTCATTTGGCGTAAGTCAAGGCTGCAAAGTCAATTGCCAAAAAAAAAAGGAGGAAAATTCCGAAAAAAACACATAATAAAAATATGACAAACGATTTGTAATACATGTCTGACCAGGCACATATGTATATATATATAGATATGTGTATATATGGCTGTATGTGTAGAGTGTCTCTCTCTCTCTCTCTCTCTTTCGCACTCCCTGCCTTAGCTTGCAGCGAACTCGCCGCCTGTGACACTTGCCTCTCCGCAATATTGCGCTGACAGCAACGAGAAATAATAGCCCAACAATTTATACAATTTATGAGTTTGTGAGTGTGCGGCAACAACAACAACAACAACAACAACAGCTTGGAGAAGGGTTGCCGAAAAACGGGCGAGGAATGGGGGGTGGGGCAGTGGGTGGCTGGGCTGGGTTGTTCTAAAAAAAAAGAAGAAGGAAAATCAAAACAAGAATCATAAATTCGGCATGTCTAATGACAATTTCCTTGGCTATATTCGAGCATGTGTGTGTGCGTGTGAGCGGGTGTGTGAAAGGGAGACTGTTCTAATGGAGTCGGGGCAGTAATTTTAACCGTTTTTATCGCTTTGATTCGTTGATTTGCCTTCATTTTTTATGAGCGCACACATAAAAATCGCTTTCGAGATTTAATAACAGATTTGGGAACGTCACGGACCGCAGACCAATTTGAGAAGGACATGGCCAAGCAACCCCTTGAAGCCGCCATTCGATGGGGGGCACTCTGCGTAGATATTCTATGATATATAATTGAATGAAATCGGCCAGGCAGCTGGGCCGCGTCTCGTCTTGGCTTTGATGGCTGCCAAAATAAAATGCAATTATGCCAAGAGACGGGAGACGGGAGCCAAAGCGGCTGCAAAGTGCCAGGCGCATCCGCAATATAAATCAAATATGTGGCCCCGGCACCAGATCCTGCTGCAGTTCGAGCCCATTGTGAGCCTATAACTCACAGATTCGTGGAATCGCAGGACACAGTAGTAGTAGCAGTCACGAGCTGCGCCCAGAGCAACTGGGAGAGCAGTCGCCCATTGTCTGGGGCCCTACTTGGCCGGTGGTAATTGTTGTGCTCGGCAGTCGAGATTATAATGGGCGATGATGTCACCACACACGGAGAGAGCGCTGAGTCCGTCGCGTTGGGAAGGACCTTGCGCCATTGTCGTTTCCTGTTCCTGTTTTCTTATTGTCTAACGCTCTTTCAGCCGTTTTACGATTATCATTCACCCAGCCAGACATCAACTTAAGCCCGAAATCTGACCCCAACTTGCTCTCTGACCCGGACCCATTGTGGCCACGGCACTTTAGGGCCCTTAGCCGCAGCGTGGGTGGCCATTCAAGTTGTCACATTGCATTTAAGTCCCAATAAAAACGCATTTGACCCTCGTCCCCTCGTTCCCCCGCCTTCAAACAGATAATAGAAATCGAAAGACGATTGAGTTGCCCAACTTATTAAATCTGGCTCGCCAACCTAACGAAGCGTGTCCTGCGTGTCCCGGCAACCCCTTCGCAACGAGCAGTCCAGTTCAGCGAATCTTGTTTACCCAAACTATTAGTTGGAAAAGGATTCCGGCGCGGACGCCGACCCAGGGCCTTGCGGCCTTCGATGCTGACCAGCGATGGGCCAAACGAAATGCAAAATGAAATAAAAATGAGCATAAAATTAAATGTGTTACATTGATGAATGGGACCCGCGGGCCCGGGGCGGGCCGGCGTTGGGCTCGAACTTGAAAGTTGGCTGTGCTCGGCACGGTATCAACATGCAGCGTTTAGTTTGATTTCGCTCTGAATGTTTATTTTATTGCGTGGAAAATGACGCCAACGTGGCCAAGAAATGTCCACGTCGCCGCCTTATCGACTCCGGGCCCGAGCTCCCCGCTGGCCAATTGGGCGAGCGGGCTTATTCGGGCCCGGCCATTTGGCAGGCGACGTGGACACGGCTCCAGTCGCTTTTTATGGCCACTGATTGTATCGAAAATTTCGTACGCAATAAAATTCAAATATACTTGCGATAAAAATCAAATCTTGTTGGACATTTAAACAGGCCGAGCCCCCTCCCCCTCCCCCCTCCCTATACTTCTCGCTAAACGAGTATCAGGTCCATTCCCATTGCGGCTGTTTTGGCTTTTTCAATTTTCCCCTTACCCACTTGGCAACTGTGCGAATTGGCTTTTATTGGACGGACCTGAATGGCGCTGGCCAGCAGCAGTTATTTCCTATGAATCCTATTTGGGTTATCAGCTATCTCAGTTAACTAGCTCCTTGGACTCATTTGAGGTGACGCCCGATCCGAAAATATTTTTAGGATAATAATTGATTAAATTTTGAGTCATGTTTAATTATACTATTTAACCAGATCTAAACGGCCAGGAGGTGTGAATTGAAGTCACTTAATGATTCTAAATTAAATTATAATTATATATACATATATTAAATATATAAATATATTAAAGGGAACTTCTTTTCCAGGAGTTAATTTTTCAATATAACTCTATAACAACTCTAAGAGGAAGAGGAGTCCTTTCCTTTGCCTTCTTACAGAACTTATGAAATTTCGATCGCATTCGTGTAGGATAGTGTATAAAAAGTACCCAAGGCTGCATTATATCTGGTTCACTGGCTCCATTATTATTAATATTATTGTATTTTAGAATTAATTCTAGATTACAACTCTTCAGAACTCTTTAAATTCATAAAATTGGCCTAATACCATTTAATTTATATTATTTAAAAAGTTGTAAACTGAAATTGGATTTTTAAAAAGTGCCAGACACATTTAACAGCAACAGTTAGACAGTTGGATATGTGCAAGAAACTAAGTGTTTCGACTTAAGAGAGTGTTTGCGAGCTCACCGCATTCCCAAAATGGACAAATTGAAAATGGAAAATCAATTGGATTGCAGTTGTTGCGACATAAGAAATGCCGACCCGTTTCCAAGAAAGCGACCAACTGCGGTTAGTGATGGGCCAAGCGCAGCCAGGACGAGCCGAGCCGAGTCGAGAACAGATACAGATACAGATAGTTGCAGACGGTAAGAGATACATGCAGGCAGCAATCTAACCATGTGCAGACGCACGACACTAATGAAGTGCTCTCGCCCAGTCCCGTGACATCTGAAACAAGGGCAACGGCAAATAAAACACCTACAATCCATGACGGAGGACACTAGATAGGAGTCGCAGGACGACAGAAGGCGCAGCATGTCGCCTGGCCGAGGGACCGGCTACGGACAATGCGCAGGCTTCAGCTAGAGCTGTTGGCTCCTTTTTTCCGCTTTTGGCAAGAACCTGCGCCCGTTGCGAGTGCCGGGCCCAAACAGTAGGAGCCCAACTTTCTGGTTGCCGACTGGTTGTCGCTGCAGGGCAATTAGAGCATTATCAGGCGGCAATAATCGGCTCGTTTGCACCCAAGTGTCGTCGCAGTCGCTGCTGGCATTGTGTAATAAAAGCAGCGACGAGGCGGCTGCCACATGAAGTGTCTCCGAATCTCAGCCTTGACTGTGGCGTATGCAGGAAAACAACAGGATATTCGGGCCGAGCTATCTGCCCGGTTATCGGCCGTCGAGCCGGCCCTTTGTTTGCCCCGAGTCCTCTGCCTCTGGCAAACAGCAGCCGACCGAAGGCGACATCAGGGGCATTCTGAGTGCAACGCAGCTATGTTGCACGCCGCACGCTGCAAGTCGGCGGCGACAGTCGGCATCAAAGTCGATTATCACAATTTTTGGGATTTGCCTTAAATCACGCACACGTCCAGGTCCACGTTGACGTCCCCGTCCACGTCTTCGCTATCGTCCCCGGCGTGCGTACAACTCAATTAAAATACCAGGAACACATTTTCACTCGGCCTTTGGGCTGTAGGAAGTGTTTTCCTTAAAGCGGTTCTGTGGTTTTGATGTTTAGCCTCTCCGCTCCCTAATCCCTCTAATTAATGATAATGCGCGCAGCAACCTCGTAAATGTTGCCCAACGCCCCAGACCCAAAGAACCACACGAGCACACACACACACCTTTCCCCCTTGCTGACCTCTGACCTCTGGGCAGTGGCCGGCTCGCCACAATTCCAACAAATCTCCAAATCTCCAGCTAGGTAATGCGAGTTCCTCCACACTGCCAACTGCTTCAACTGCCTGCCGGCTTGATCCGATTTCCTATATATATATATATAGAGCGCAAGTAAATCGGATTTAATTAAACTCACAGTTAAGTGCTCAGTTATTTAAGCTAAATTTGTGCACGCGATAGATACAAAAAAGATACTGCAGTTCCATGCCCAAAATATCAACTCCAGAGCACAATAAACAATATTCATAAACTCTTTATTGAGTTCACTGAGAGTTTCTTTTTCGTGCTCACGCAAAATGAAAATATTATCAGAATTGCATTAATATTATATAGCGCGTGGAATCGCATTCATCTTCTTTTTCCAAAAATATATAAAACAGAAAATAAAATTATGTGTAATCTCAGACAAAACGAATAAAATGTTTATAATACAAAATCTTAAATTTTAGCCGATTGTTGATATTGATGATATTTTAATTGCTGATAGCTTTAAAACTGAGGGTAGTTTGCATAGAAACAGACAGACAGAAGATACTTCGTATCTTCTTTTCAGAAAAGCTGTAAAAAGGTTTTAGAAACTTGTAATTTTCGCCAAGTATTATTTCGTCTATTTTTCAAGATGTTGGGCTAGTTCAGAATAGATTGAGGCCTTCCCCTAGACTGAAGATCTCTGGACATGCGCACCACAAAGTCTTCCCGGCGGCCAAGAAACCACAACCCCAACCCCAGCCCCACCCCAGCCCCACCCACAGCTTTTGGGGCTCATGCGCTTAGCCGCAATGAGATGCAACCCTGGCGCGCAGATAAAGCGGCTATGATTACGTGTGTGGGGCGGTCGAGTCTGTGGCATAGTTTGTGGGGGCGGGCCAAGCGGGGGCTGTCTGCCAAAAGGGTTACTTTGAGCCACGGCAAGTTGTTGTTGTTGTTACAGTTATTTTTTGTACAGCCAGTTGCACAGATGTTGTCCTGATGTCGCGGTGTTATCCTGCTGCTGGCATTGCATGTGTCACATGGGTTAACTGTGCCATGTTTCAAGCTGTGTGTTGTCGCTGATATCCTTGTTATTGTCCTTGCTGCTGTCCAGCGACAATGCCAATTTGCATTTAACACCGAGTGTTAGCCACTGGGTGACAGGCATTAAATAATTAACGCACCTTAAACATGCACAAGGCCAACGTGGCCCAAGACAACAATAAAAAAACGAAATAAAAAATACATTTAACAGGGAGCAGGGGAGAGTCAAGTGTGCAAAAGTAATCCCAAGGTGGTGGGGCAAAGGGAAAACATTTAACATACATAAGCAGCAATTGAATTAAACCAATAATATCGGCCAAAAAAGCGAGCACGGGACTGACAACAGGGCACGGGACTGCGTAGATATTCATTTAACAAACACGGCAAATAACAGACGTAAAGCCAGAAGCACGCAACAAAGAAGAGCACACCAGGACTACATGTGTGAGTGTGTGTGTGTGTGTGTGTGTGTATTTATATATCTTCAATGGATGCCAAATCAAAGGTGAAAAGACGTGAAAAGCAAACAAACGTGCAATTGCTAAGCATGGCAACACCCGCACCTGCCCCAAACAGTTGTGTGTGTGTGTGTGTGTGCGTGTGTGTGCCTCTCTGCTGAAGCACACATGACGTATTGGCACAAGCATGGGCCACCCACATTCAACGCTCACCGCTCGATGTCAGCTCCAGGCACGGGGCGTCCGCTTCGAGCTGGAGTCCTGGCTCAGATTCAGGTCCCAGCGCAGCGGCACTTGAAAGCCCGGCATATCTTGATTGTTTGCATGTAAATCTGCACAAAATCCCCAAAGTACCAATGCCAGCAGCGGGAGCAGAGGATGCAAAGGATGCCGACGGCAACTGCCCTGCCCCACCGGCCCCACCTGCCCCCACCTGCCCCCACCTGCCCCCACCTGCCCCCACCTGCCCCGACTCGGCCACGATGTTGTCTACGATGATGACGACGACGATGACGATAATGGCCTTGGCTGCGCCATGGCACACATCGCAGTCGCAATCCCTTGCACAATTGAGCTGAGTGCCCGGGTGCCAATCGCCAATCTGTTTGGCATGGTCAAGTGGGTTTGTCGCCTTCTATATATGTATGTATTGGCCCGGTGGCCGCCAGTTGGAGCCGTCGAATGCGCTGCAGTCCGCGCCCGCTTTTAATTGTGGGTCCAAAAACAGCCATTTACTTTCTATAATAATACTATTTTTTTTATCGAAATAATAATTAAATATTTAATAAAAAATAAATAATAATGACAAACCTTAGCTTCCCATCTGCTCGATATATTATGGGCTCAATAAAACTCCACACTATGAATAACTAATTTTCTCAGTGAAATATAGGGAACACCGCGAGTTCAGCTGGCCAGGATACCATAATTTGTAATGCAGTAAGTCCCACTACCACCGTGGCCAATTTTCCGTCTTTCGCTTTGTTTATTTTTTTATTTTTCTGCACGTTCCGTTGCGAACTTTTGGCTTGGCGTGGAAAGTGGGGCTGTGCACTGAACGCCTCCACAGGCGAGACGCTTCAACTTAAACTGCATTTATTGGAATTTCACAATAAACTAGCGACGCGCCATGCCAGGCACGTTTCGCGTCCGCGCCGGGTGGGTGGATGGGGGATTTATGGTAGGCACACGAAATGTCTGCCATAGCGATGTTTCCGATATTAATCGGGAGCCAAGGTACGCCAGGTTAGTGTATTTAAAATGAGTTTCTGAGCCGAGGATACCTCGATACCCTCTGCTGGGTATCTGGCAGTCATGAATGCCAGCTGTGCTGTTGCTGTTGTCGTTTTGTGTCTGTGTTTTCTGTTGTTTTTTGCCTCTCTTGCCAAAGGCGCGTCATACACGGCGTATGCTTGATGCACCCCTCGTTGAGGATGTAATTAAAAAACGGCAACAAAAAGCTGCACTGACAGCATGTAAACTTGCTGCACGACACCGACACTCGAAACGGGGCCCACACCGAATGCCAATGCCTCAATGCCTCAATACCTCGGTGCCTCAATAGCTCAGTGCCCGGGCTCCCGGGCTCCCGGCTCGGCGACGAGTGAATCGATGAGCTTCGACGGCAGCACACAAAGCAGCGTCGGCGATATCCATAGCTCAAAGCTAAATCTCTGCACAAACAGGATATATGTATATGGCTGGAGTCAAAGTCAATCCCGACCGCCACGCCCACTGCCACTCGCCAGCCCCTCGGGCCATCCAAGTCAAACTCTCAAGCGCCAAGCGTGCCGATGTCGATACCGCGTCCGTTCCGACTTGGTTTTGTAGTCGGTCCTCTTTTGTTCAGCCGTTTTTGTTCTTGTCTCTCTCCTCTCTTGCTTGCGTTGTTGTTCTTGCTGTACTTTTTTAAATGTTTTTTTTTTAGCTTGCTTTACGCTTTTCGTGCTTCTTGTGCGCCGTCCCCTGGCCCGTAATTTTTTGTGGGTACTTTTTGTGATATTGAGCCGGCTGCTGTTGGGCGCACTCAAGGGAAACCCAGAGCTGTATCCTTGCAGTTGTTGTTGTTGTTGCAGCAGCTAAGCTACTACTGCCTTGACGTATTCGGTTTAGTGTGATTTGTATGCGTACCGCTGCCCACTCCAGCCCCGGGTCCGGGTCCGGGTCCGGGTGAGCTGAAAGCCGGACTGCGATTTTACGAGCCGAGGCAAAAAGAAACAAGTAGAAAGCTGCAGCTACTTGTCCACATCAAACGGAGCTGAAAGCGAGACACTTAGTTGAATCAGCTGAATGGACTCCACAATCGACAGCAGAAAAGAAAAAATGAAAATAGAATGGAAGCCGGGCATCAACGCGAATACAGCTAATAGATAATTAAAATTAGGCTGATCAATGGGGTTGCGGAAAGAATCTTCGCGCAAGCAAGAAATGAAAGAGAGATCGAATGAATGGATGTGGAAATTTCGAAATCCGGGGCAACTGCGCTCCTTAGGAAATCTCCTGGGCCAGCCGCAGTTAAATTGCAGCCCTGGCCCGTGCCCCAAAAAAGCCCCACCCGTCCGACCCGACCCCAGACCCCAGACCCCAGACCCGTTTCTAGGCTGATATTGGCTTGTTATCATTTTCGTTTATTCGTGACGGCGTTGCTAGAGGACCGACAGGATGTCCCGTCTTTCTCGCAGCGAAGCAGAAATGTAGTAAAGTAAGTGAACGTGCCAATAGGCAACAAAATATATTTAAAGTCAATTTGCTGATAACCTTAAGCGAATGCTGGTATTTACACTCGACTCGTTGTCCATAAATAAAATCGGCATAAATCGGGGGAACATCATAGAGAGAGATCTAATCAATCTTGTCCAAGCGACCAGAGTGCAGCGTTGTGCGCGAAACGAACTTCTTGCCCTGCGGCTTGTTAATGTCTGTCTCCATGTTGCGTTCCTTAAACCTATCCTTAATATACTGGACACGTGCCGGATCAACATTGCTGCGGCGCCTGAGTGGATTATAATACGGTATCTTGCGCACCGGTTGGTCCGGCACCTTTGGCTGTGGCTGCGGCTTCGGGGTGCCAACATTTTTCATATTCTGCTCAACTGATGCATGCTCCAGCGGCACGAGGGCCACGCTGCTTGGCTGCTCCACGCTAATGTCCGAGTAGCCCATCGGCATGTTGCTGGCGCGGCTCAGCTTGCCCTGGTCCGCCTGCAACTGCTGCAACTGCTCCAGCGGGTTGGGGCAAACGCTGTATTGCCTAACGTTCTGTAGTTTCTCATAGATCGGCAGCTCCAAGCGCAGGTTGGAGTAGCCCAACGGCATGTTCTTGCGTTTCTGTATCTTAACTGGTGCAATCTTTACGATTAGCTGGGACACGTAGCGACCTGGTTTCGATTGCATCTTGGTCAGCGGCTCTTTTTTGACGGCCTCGCCCAGGGCAAACGGCTGCAGTTGCTTCGGATCTGGGGAAAGTTCACGGAACATTTTAATAGAATACGCTCTCATATGCCATATTCCATATACATATATATATGTATATATGTATATATGTATATATGTATCAAAAATGGCCTTTCACATTTAGATACATTTATACGTTGTCCGAGATACAACGGCAAATACCACGGGGGAGTCTACTCACTGTAAGTCAAGGAGCGTTTCAGCTGCAAGCCCTTTATAGGGGCCCTCAATTGAAGTTGACGCAACATCCTCTGTATCTGTATCGGGATACTATCAGGGACTCCAACTCCGGGGGGCTGCCACTTCAAAATTTGGTGCAGTCGATGTATCTGCCTAGTTAGTTCAATGTGTTTAATTCACTTTTCTATTGCAGTTCACAATTTACTACTGTTTTTTCTAAGTTGATTTTTGTTATTTTCCCTTAGTCCGAAAAATTGATGTAGTGCCAGAAAAAAAGTAGGAATGAAATGAAATGCTCGACAGACGAGTTTACCCTGGGCTCACTCTCTGACAAATCGCTTGAGTGCAATTTCAAAGCCTGCTCGTTTACAGCCACTGGTCACCAGCACTGACATTCCGGCCCATCCCGGCCGATCCCGGCCCATCCCGGGCCATTTTTTCAAAAAAGGCTGCATGCATATTTATAGTTCCGCTTGTTGACAAATATCGCGCAGTGTTGAATGGCGGCCCGGCGAGCGGAAGCTGCACTGATTAGAAACGTAGTGCTGCCCACTCTAGGTTCCGGTCCCCGACCCAAGCACAAAATAAAAAATACCAGAAAAAGAAGAGCAACATATACCAAAAAAAAAATAAAGTACAAACAAAAAAAATACTTTTGGCATTGGCTTAAAAAACGCAAACGCCACTTTACAAACACTGGAAAAACACACACACACACACACACAGAGACGACGCGTCCTCGCATCCGGGCAAAAAATGTGACATTTCTATGCGCTTCTAACTGAGCTATAACTCAGCCTCGGTATATCGAGGATTTGCCAAGAGCTTGTCGCGGTTCCTCCTTGCACAACATTATAGTAAGATATTCGCAAGATCCTTGCGAGTAAAATACTCGATATCAATTTAAATATTTTAGGAATATGTATAAACATTGTCAAGTATGTATATACACAAGTGTACAGATTACACTCGAATTTCCGCAACTATGAAAATGGAAACTTTTCTTGAAATCCAAAGAAATTTGCTGACTTTTTCGGAGACTTATGATATGTCATATTTTCTACTTTTTTGAATTCATGACATATTGAACAATATTTCCTAAAATTACATAAAATCCAGATAGGTGCAAATACAAATGAAAGCTCTTGAAATACTTGTTCAGTTGTAAAAAGACGCCGAGCAAAGCCGGATAGGGCTACTAATATCAAGGAAGTGTTTCTGCCCGAATTTGTCGACAGTGTTCTCAAAGTGCACAAATCCAAATCCAGGGTATTTCATAGTCGAGCATGCCCCACAGATTGTTGTGCTGCCCTTTGGCAATAGAATCAACGCTAAATGGAAGTCCGGAGACTTCGCATATGTTGGTGATTAAAATATTGCTGGCCAGAACTAGAACCAAAAACAAAAACAAAAACTGAACCTGAACCTGAACCTGAACCTGAGCCGTAGGCCGAGGCGGGGCGGGGGATCGGCGGCAGCGCCGGCGCTATGGCCGGCATTGTGTGGCAATTTGTGGAACAATGGAGTTGCCATTTCATAAAGGGCGGCGCACAATAAAAGCCACTGGCCCTTGGCCACGGCCTAAGCCCGGCCCGAACTGGCCGCGCATGTGTGGCCGGTGCTTTCACATTAGCAAACCTATTAGCATTTGGCTAATCCGCGCTTAGGCTTAATGCGAGCCACGGTCGGCAGTGCGGCAGACTGTTTGTCGGCGAGCGGAGCGGGGCCTGAGCTGCAGATCACAGCCCTTTATCGCAGGTCGATCGTGCGTGTCCTTTGTTGTGCCACATGCACTTGCAACTGCGACGGGGCATTGTGCAACCAGCTCTGGGCCGGCTCAGCACTTGCTTTAATCCCCTCAAAGGAGGCAGCATATCCAATGGCCGGTGGCCAAACAAAAGCACACCCGGCCACAATGGGCACAACAAAAAGCGGGAGTCTAGCGCGTCATCTGATCCTTTTCGAAACTGAGCCGGCGGCTCAATCGATCCTCGCTCGATCTAGCTGGCGGTGTTGGGCCGGCTTGTTTTGTTTTCGGCCAATTGATCCACTCAAGATAAATTAGGCCACAACATTTGTGTAAGCTTAGCCCCGGGATTATCCTGCGGCCGGGCAGGACGCTCACGACGCTCCAGACATCATGTCTTCCGGTCGCTTATCACCTACGCCGAATATCCTGCACCCTATACGACAAACACAACAAGGAAATCTGAGAGCCGAGAACTCTTCGCAGTAATTGCCATTCTCCCTCTCTCGCTCGCTCGCTCGCTCGCTGTGGCGATGATTTCTTCGTTTATTGGGCGAGGAGAGGGAAAGTACATAAAAAGTCACAATACAAAAGTTTATTACAAAAATCCATGAAAATCAATGGAATGCGAGTAATAAAAAGCCCAACAGCAACGACAACAGCAGCGGCAAACAACAATAAACAAGATGAAGTTGGGGCGGGCGTGTGCGTGTGTCCGTGTGTGTGTGTGTGTGTGTGTGGGTGGGTGGGTTTGTTGTGATTGCTCGTGTTTGCTGCTGCTGCTGTTGTTGTTGTTGTTGTAGAGTGCAATTATTTAAATAATGTCCACAGACCATTGAGTTCATAACGCGAATGAGGCCGCAATAAAATAAATAAATGAAGAGGAACTTGTCCTCAAATGAGGCATGCAAATGTTGCGATGACCAAGCGCCCGCTGACGAGACAACAGGAGGCGAGATGAGTTGAATCAGCGACAACAACAACGACGAGCAGACCGGCAACGGAGTCAACAGCCATATCATTGTCAACGTCAATGTCCTCGTGGGCCATTCAGTCGCTATTGAAATATATTTTTATAAAAGTGTGAGAGTAGCCAACGAAGCAGGCATCTGTGTGAAGGGTTGGGGGAAGCTGGAAGTTGGGGTCCGATTTGGGATTGCTCGATTTGCTGGCCAGGCACGCGGGCACAGAGCCGGGCCAGCTGTTGGGACTCTTTATTAAAGTCCCCGCCACAGATTTCAGCTGCGAGCGAATAATAGCAACAACAATGTGTGGCCGGGTGTAACCGACTACGCAATACTCGTGCACAGCACAAAGCAGCTTGAAAGGGGCTCAATATTTAGTGACCCCAGCAAAGCCCCCCGCGGCTGTAGCCAAAAAATCTCAACGCTTGATCTGACGCGGATATGCACGAGTAAAGATTTCGAATTTCAAGTCTCTAGCTTCAAAAGCGGCGTAATAAATTTTATTCATACCAACAGTCGAATTTGCACTTGTGGATATAAGATATATGAAATAAACTGACTTTTTCCGGGACAATTATTTACCTCGCATTTAACACATTTTAACCCTTAAATGAGACTGTACTTTAAGAATTAGTTTAAAGTTTAATGAAGAGAAAAAAAAAGAAAAGTTCAAAAAATTCGTTTTCTACCAATTTTTCACACTTGAGATTTGGAATTTTTTCCAGTCATGACAAAGGGTTTTCCTTTTTGAATATATTTGTATTAATATATTAAATCGCAATCCAAAAAAGACATTTGTCAAAATATTTTGCCAATATTGAGGAGGACTTAGCATTGTTGACCCCTTCTGCCCCAAGCCAGCCCCACGGGCATGAAAGTGGTGCAAGGTGCTCAACCTGCAGACAGCCGGGAAACCAAACACCGCACACCGCACACCAAACGAGCACCACGAAGCACACACGCACACACCGTTATAGTACACGACCCCGGGGCAAAGTTAAGAAGTTCAAGTGTATAATTTCGTTACAATTGGGACAGTTTTAGTGCTTCGCCGGAACTCGCCGAGCGTCGTGTCGGTGGCGGGTGAAACACTCACTCACACTCGCACTCGCACTCACACTCGCACTCGGAGCACTCGCCGGTGCCGGGTCCTGCAACGGGAACGCTTAAATGCGGTTTTGTGTTACACATGTGCGTCTAATTAGCGACTGTTTAACGACTGGGAGCGGGTCCTGTAACTAATACGGTTGCGGACCGTGTCGGGAGTCGTTAACGAGCATGAAATTATTATCGGAATGCAATTAATAAGTGCGACATGGACGTGGCCGGTTCTTGTTGCGTAAACACTTTTGACACTTGTCCTTTCCTTGACCCTGGCCCTGGCCCTGGCCCTGGCCCCGGCCCTGTAACCTGCAAGCTGACACTGCAGAAGAAGAAGAAGACGAGTTCCCAGCCTCCTTTCGCACGAATTCCGGCGCCAGTGGCGCCTCAAGTGGCACCAACACTTCCGCCAGCAGAGGGAATTCCTCGGGGGCATGCAACGGACGCGACCTGCGACCGGTGTGTGACATTTTCCAGAACTCGGATGCTTTGCATACGTCAGCGAAGAGGCGAGATCTCAATAACATATGTGCACGGGAATAGAATTAAGGGCGGGTGGGCGGATAAATCGGCTTTGGAGCTTAAGGCGTAAATAATTTGGACCCCGACCACTTTGATAAGTGAAAGCGGCTTCTGTCCGTTTGATCCGAAAAGGAGAGCCGACCCTTTTTATTTGTTTTCGATATGCCCTAACAAAGGGAGCGTCTGAACTAGAGCGTGCCATACGCTTCCGACTTAGCTTAATATATATATATTTAACTCTCTATAGGGAAATTCAGATTCGGCGCTGGGCAGATTCGGTTTTCTTTCTTGCTTTCTCTGCAAATTGAGTCCACAATCCGGCGCGGGGGCTGGTGGAGGCATTTTGGCTTGGACCCTGGCTCTACATCGATACCCACTTTGTTTTAATGCACGCTGATATGTGAGCCGCAGGGCTTATCCCCAAGCACACACATGAATACACACACACACACACACACACACACAGACACATCCTTAGTGTATTAGTCCAGTGTATTGGCCAGCCCCCAAATTGACAGCGATGATTTTTGTTGTTGCTGCTAAAAAACAGGCCCCTTACGAAAGCCAACTATGGGCGCCGTCTAGAGGCTGCCAGCTGAATTTTGGGCGGGGAGGCGGGGGGCCTTCGGTCGTTTCCGTGTGGCAGCCTTGGTGTTGATTTTTTAACCGAATTGAGAAAATTTGTTGGCTCAGATTCGGTGAAGCGTAGACCATAATCAACTTCAGTGGCCGGCAACTCAATTTATATTTTTGCAATAACTTGCAGCAGCTGTGCGTGCGTGTGTGTGTGTGTGTGTGTGTGCGTGTGTGTGCATTCTGCTATAAAATAAAATTGAAAAAGGATTTCCGTTTGTCGTCCCTCGGTCAGCAAGGCAACCAAAAGTCCATCTACGTATTTGTATGGCGACGACCGAAGTCAGACGGCCAAAGGTGTAAATTTTATTTGAATTATTTGCCAAGGGTGCCAACAACAACAACAACAACAACGAGCACCCATGTGTATTTGTATTTAGTTTTGTTACGTGGCTGGCATACAATTTTTGCCATTGACTTTCGTTCAATTTGGTTTTGATCTTATAAAAATGTTCGCCAGTGCGTTGAATTGGCTTGATTTAGCTTCCGGTCATTTCATTTCCTTTTCCATCTGTGTGGTTGTGTGTGTGTGTGTGTGTGTGTGTGTCGGTATGCGTGTGTATATTTTCTCCAAATACCAAAGCAATTGCGGCGATGTGGCCACATATCATTTAAGGACTGCCGAGAAAAACCTTTAATTAATAAACAAACAGACTTCGACATTTCACAATAAACGGCAGATACCACTACAGATAAAATATTGCCCAAATATCAAAGTCTATTAAGTCTATGATACAAATATATAAGCGCTAAAGTCGGGTATTGGCAGAAGAAGTGCTATATCTATCTGCCTTGAGAACCCAGCTTAAGACGGACTTATTAGCATTATTTATATAATGCCAGATTTGACTTAAGCCCTAAAATTGATAAATAAAAACAATTCTTTGGCGATCTTTAGCGCAAGTCGTCAGTCTTTATTCACTTGGTGATTGGTGGATGGATGCCAATCGTATTCAAAGCCAGGCTAAGGGGCCATTTACAATTATCGAGAGCAACGTTTCGAACTAAATCATATGGAGGGCCGTGATTTGTTTGGCTTTCGGATTGCGGGTCCCCGTGAAAGGCACCACCCATGGCTCATGGGCACATTGTTCGTGTGGCCAACAATGGGCAGCGCCCAGGGCTGCCCGTTATTGGCAGCTGTGCCCGGCAAATTGGTCACACGCGGCCACTTAGCACTTCAGATGATGACAATAATGATGGCGATGGGAATGCGAATGGGAATGCGGCTGGGTGTCCGGGCCCAAATGAATACGTCATCGTCGGTCGCACAGATCGCCTCAAAAAATGTGCAACATTGGCCATAAGCTGCGGCACGCTGCCAAATGCGGCGTGACAAATACGCCGGTTGTGCCCATAAATGGACGCGTTCGCAACGCTCGTCCCATGGAGCTGCGATCGCAAGAGCCATCCTCAAAGCGCAATCGGCTCCGATCCGTTCCGTTCCGACTCGCAGCCGGGCGTAGCGAGCGGCTACGAGTACCCGCTGTGGCCAAATGATTGCGGTCACATCGATGAGACATCGACAATATATCAGCTCCGAATCCGAATCCGACTCCTGCTCCTGCTCCTGCTCCTGCTGCTGTTGATGATGGCGTAGCAAATTTGCTTGGTGCGCTCTCTTTCCCACACGTCTGCCGGCCCTGTTGTCCGTGCAACATTGCCACATTGTCCGCACAAATTGCAATTATCTGGCGAAAAATTGCAATTTTCACGGCCAGCGTCTATTATTGTGCATCTCTCGGTAATAATGTGATCAAATTTGCCGTGCAGCTCGACAAAGAAAGTGCCAAAAGGGAAACTGTCGCTTTGTTCGCACTGCGAAAGACTGGACCCGAGTCCTGCCGATCCGTTTCTGTCGGGTGTAACCGACTGCGCCATACCCGTTGAAAGCACAACCACCGACTATTGTTGTTGCCTTTAGAGGAAGTCCTCTTATCTGATCACGGGAATATATTCCTAAGGCGCACCCGATACACTATTTTCGAGTATTACGACTTTGTCTGCAACGCGACGTAAAGCGGTTGCCCGCGCAGCGGAAGCGGCGGAGTGGGGGGCAGGGGGCGGGGCAGAGACTGGCTGCGTGCCGGGGCACTAATGCGCGGTCTCAGGGCGGCAATTACGGGGCACAACAATGCAATGCGACTCACAATGCGGCAAGTTCGGCCGAAACAGCTTCATCTGCCGGCCAGGCGGTCGTGAGCGGACAAAGGCAGAGGCAGCCCCGCCCCACAACCGCTGCCGGCCAGCACTCGCTGCTAAGCCGCTGCGCCTGCGCCGTCGCCGGTCAGTTCCCTCCGTCCAGGCCAATCAGGCGGGCACCCAGCGGTCAAGCGCTTGGCCAGCCCCTTGGGTGCTGTGCCATGGAGCTGGCCACTGGCCACTGGCCACTAGCTGGGCAGCTGATTAGGCTGCTCGGGGCAGACAGCTGCCGACTGGTGCCTAATCAGCGAAATCGCAGTCGAGCAACTGGCGCATTGTAAATGCTGCTGGCGGAGGAGGTCAGGTAGCGATGGGAATCCGGCCACTTGAGCAGGGCGTGCTAAAAACGGCACCAGGATGCACAAAACATTCCAATTGAGCCAGTTCCAATTACAGCGCATTACATAACAACAACAACAACAACACCAACTGCTGTTGGGCAGTGTCCGCTTTCAGTTGCCGTTGCTGCTGTTGCCTTGTGTCAAAACAAACGATCCCTCGGCCGCTTCCCGGTAAAAACGAGCGCCCTGATTAAGTAATAGGCTGACAAACAGCAGACGGGATTCTGGTAAAATTGCATTTGGAGTTCCTAGTAGAGGACATCTCATCTACATCTCGCACTTGTTCCCGTTCCCGCTTTCGACAGCCCGATGGCAAAGTGCTTCCCATTAATTGTCGGCCAACTGCTGTCCGGCTTTGCCCGGCCGAGGCCGGGCTGCTGCATAAATCAGTTTCGGCGCAGCTGTCAGGTGGCGCCTGGCGCCAGTTCAGGTCATAGGTTATCGGGATCGAGACCGGACAGCCACTCGACTCTCTACAATTGGGATCGCTCGGCCAATCCGAAAACCCTTTACGCCGTGTCCTCTACGGCGCGTCCTTCATTAGCCCAAAACGACATTGTCGGCGTGCAAATAGGCAAACAGCCAGGAACAATATTATTTTACATGGGCAAACACTCGATGGGCGCGATTGCCAGCTGAAGGTGAAAAGTTATGCATCTCCATTTGATTTTTTGAACAACTGTCAAACAATATGAAAGCTCCCCGAAATCGGTTGGATGAACCAAACGCGAATGCCGAGTAAATAAGGCAACAAAAATTGTTTGCATATGGCAGACCGTGAAAAAATGTCAATCAAAGTTTTAAATCCAACAAGTTCATTAGAAGGGCGAAAAAATAAATAAATAAATAAAACAAAAGCTTGAGTTGTTGAAACAAAATTTAAAAGCGCTGCGATTTTGAAACCTTTCTGCTTGGAAGCAATTCCACTATAAAGGGTTGGCAAAGAGAAGAACCCAATATTTAAAAGAAAGAATATAATTGTTAAGAATTAACAGAAATATCAGCTTACTTCATCGATATCAAATCGAATTTCATTTGAAAAATCTTTTATCTGTCAGACATATATATGTATTTTTGCCTGGCAGACAACTCCCCTCTCCTGTTGGAGTCTCCTTTATGTATGGTGCTAATGCAAACAGTTGTTAATTAGCAATTGTGCAAGCTTTAATTACTCGGCACCTGACTGCCGTCGAGATTTGTCAATCTGTCAGTCAGCCAGTTAGTCCGTCAGAGTCAGAGTCAGCTGCCCAAGTTAATTGCATTGTTCGCGGAAGAATGCTTTTGCGTTTGGGATGCCCTGGAGCGGAGAGGGATGGGGAACGGGGGGTGGGGGGGGGGGAACACGCTGCACATCCTGCGATTGTTGGCATAACACAAATTAAGAATAGAGAGCGAGAGAGAGGGAGAGCGGGAGAGCGGGAGAGCGGGAGAGAGGCAACTCTAATAAGGACGGGCTGGGCACTTCAATGTGAATCAAAAACTATTCGTATGCATGAAAGGGGCGAATGAATTCGATTAAAATTACGTTTTTTATTTTGATTTTGTGCCGCCTGGGGAGGGCAGGAGCACTCAGCATGAATCCTTCTGATTGTGCATGAATTTGCAACTTGTGCAACGCATTTAATTTTATTTAGTTTCATTTGGCAATCGCCGGTAAGCTCGTCCTGCGACCCCTTTCAGCTGACGACACTGTCCTCCTGCCGTGTTCTTCACACGCCTTGCGCCACGGGTGCTCCCCCCGCCCCAGCCCCAGGGTCGGGCCGGGCCGGGTCGGGCCAGGAGGATCGCAGCGCCGCGACGGAAGCAAAGCCGGCCACGTTGTGGGCTCACATGCCCGGCCACAAGCGAGGTCTACCAAAGCAACCCCGAAACGTCATCATCGCCAATGCCGTCGTCATCAAAAAGGACACTTGACGGGAACAACAAAAGCCGATGTTGCCACCGTTCTGTCCGCGTCTGCCTCTGCTATTTATTTCTATTTGCAACACACATTCATTGCACAGCATTGTGTTGCCTTGCCCCTTTGGGCGCGCTGCTGCTGTGCGCCTGATTATCCTTTCAATTAAATTGTAGCGTAACATTTTCCACGTCGTTGACAATAGCTACAACAGCTACCACGTAAGGGCGAGCGCGAGAGGGAGCGCCGGCGGCAGAGCTGAATCCAGGCCAGCGTCTGCCGTCTTTGTAGCTGCTGCTGCTGCCTGGACTGCTGTTGACTTTACTAATGGCCAGGACGATGCCCAGCAGACTGGCAACATCTCCCTTCCCACTCGGCCCCTGCTGCCAACGGCACTGGACCGCCGACGACTCCTTACCTGGTGGAACCTTAACGTACTTGCCAATCCACAACTAACACAGTATGAAGAAGCCAGCCAAAGAACAATGGGAAGCATCAGCTGAAGATGCCTTACAAAACACGCATCACATTACATTTAGCAGAGTCTAATAATATGAGGATATTGTTATTGCGGGTAATAAAAAATAAGAATATTAACCTGGTCAGTTTACAGTTCCGTTCTTAAAATAAGCTCTGTGAAGCTTATGATTTTCCGTTCTTCAAATATCATTCTAGAAATGATATTATTATTATTATTATATAATTTGATAGTTGTTTAGAAGAGTTGAAAACTTGTCACTGGCCAATATAGAATATTTTTTCAATTACGCTGGTTTAGTCCTTTTCACTCTGTGAATGAAAGTTTTAAATATTCATTTTCAAACAATGGCAACTACGCGTATGGCACATTGAAGATAAGTGTCCTAGTTTTATTGTTCTCCCCCGTAAGGATTTTCCCTCGTCGAAAGCTCGTTTAGCGCTGCCCCGACCTCCCCCACCCCTCCCCCCCTCATTGTGGCACACGTTGCAGCCGAAACACGCGCGGCAAACACAGACGGACAAGTGTGTTTGTATGTACACTAGGTCCTTCATCTGGTTGAAGTAAGTCGATTACAGCCAAAGGCATAAGTTGATCCACGGGTTGTCAGTCAAAAATACGTTGGGCACCGGCGCAAATGGGATTTTTGAAATGACGAACGCCCCGGTTGCCCCGGCGCATAACAAATGCCGTAATATGATTTGGCAGCTACATAAAACAAAAATCAACACGCACTTTTTAATTTTTGACGAGCTCGCCTGCTGTCGCACTCCCGCCCCCCTCCTGGAGCGGTCCCACTAAACAAATAGACATAGCACACGACAATAATCGTATTCATAATACATGAGTTTAGACGCTCGGCCGGGGCGTGGCGGGCGCTTGACAATCAGTCAAATGTAATAATAAATAAATAAATAAATCAGAAACACACATAAAAAATAAACAGCGACTTCGCGTTGTTGTGTTTGATTCCTATTTGGATGCGGATACGGTTTTGATGCCGTGATTGCGACGCGTAACGGTGTTAAAAGCAGCACACACACACACACTAAATGGACCTGCCACGCGAAGAGGCGTGGCAGCAATGTCAACACCAACTGATAGTAACCAGGGCAACATTGGCTCCATTTTTTGGTGTTTCCAGTTCCTTGCTGATCTTATGTTTGGATTTTTGTGCATGGTATTATTTATTGTATAAGAAGTTAAATGGGTTTCAATAGAAGGCTCATCGAACATAAAATTAACTAAGCTGCGTTCGGCAGCCAAATTGTTTCTTTTTGGATGGTATTAAAAAATTGACTATCTATTTAAGTTCTTATCAATACCTCAGGAAAACTACACAAACTACACGCTTAAAAAATTAAAAAAGCCTCAAAATAAAACACACCAATGTACGTATTCCAGATGCAAGAGAGTAATGAATTTTTTAGGAACAAAAATCAAAAGAAAAATATTTTCAAAAACGAATAAAACTTAAATACAGAATCAATGTAGAGGACAAACCATGATGAAAATGGTAAACATAATGGAAATCGGTTAAGTTTTGACAAAGTTATGGGACTTTGAAATCTAGGAAGTATGGATTTGGGAACTTTACTTGTCTAAATTTTTGTACATTTTGGCATGATTTATGACAGAAAAATCGATACCCCCAGAATCACTTTTAAAGTTCCGTTTTATACTAATTTGGGTACCCGCAATCGATTAAAAATAAAAATTCAGGATTCTGAATCAAAAAAAAATTTTTTTTTGCAAAATGAGTAAGGGGGGAGTAAAGGATTTTTTTCGAAAAAAAAAAAATTATTTTCAAAAACGAATAAAACTCAAATGCTGAATCCATCTACTGGGAAAAACATGATGAAAATGGTACACATCATGGAAATCTGTTCAGTTCTGACAAAGTTATGCGACTTTAAAACAAATAACTACAAGTAAATATCCAAAATTTCAAGTCTCTATCTTCAATGTTCATCCGGACATACGGACGGACGGACATTGCACAATACCAATCACTTCGTCAACGAGTATAATAAAAATTTACCTTCTCAGACTAATTGCGGTTCGGTAGCATTGCTAGGCATTCAAAAATTCCCACTCTAAATTTTGACCAAATTGACACATTACTATTTTTTCAAATGTGGTCAAATTTTAGAGCTGAAATTGAATGCCAATCAGTAAACAAAGGAATAGCTTTTCAAGATCTGGTCCGAGATATGCAGGTAATAATTTTTTAAAACAAAGTTACCATGATCGAACTACATATGGCCAAGATATGGCTATTTATATAAACTTAAAACCCGAATATATCGGCCACAAAGGGTTATGTCTTAGACTCGTACGGATCGGGATAATCGATTGGCATTGGCGTCAACATATTTAATTTTAAACCAGTATTTGCAAATTTAGAGAATAAAAAATATTATTGATTTGCTGAAATAACGATACACACATATGTAAATACTTATTGATTTTCACTTTGTAAATTTGGCTGTGACGTGTGCAGCGATCTGTGGCCATTAGAGAAGTCGTCTGTTGATGACATTGGCGCTTCCCGTATCCAAGTGTTTAAATTTCGAAATAGGCGCCAGCTCATCAGTAGACAAAAACAAGTGGGAACGTAGCAGTCGGGTGTAACCGACAGCGCAACACTCGTTCGCAGTGATTAATGAGTAATGATTTTTGATCAAATCAATCTGGAGGAGAAATCGAGTTATGCAATGGATCCGAGAACATTACATGTAAACTTTTTCTTCAGTCTTTTCTTCGAAGCTTAACACTTTATCTCTAGCTTCAATAGCAGACAGCCAGACAGCTGGGCGGACATTGCAGAAGCCCAATGCACTCTTTTCGAGTCGTGAATGGGGTTCTATAAACAAACTCTGGCGCACTAATGAATAGCAGGCGCCGGTGCACATAATGCATCTGTTTAATTGCGTTTTTTGCGTTTCGATTGGCGAATGGAAATTTGCATCGAGTAGCCGCCAAAATAAATACAAATGCCAGATCAGAGATAAACAAGCGAGTGGAGCTGGCAAACGTTCATTTGTAGTTCTAGTTACATTGGCCATCATTTGTCCGTTTTTTCCCTCGCCAAGTGTGTGCATTTCCGTTTAAAAAGCGAATTGCAAAAGCAAAACGCAAAATAAAATACCAGCCCAGCGGCAGCGGAAAAGAGACGCTTATCGTCAAAGACTTATCTAATGTTGCTGATGCTGTTGCCGATGCTGTCGGGGTGTCCTTGTTGCTGTCGGGATCGGCGGTGCCCTTGCTTTTTGACACACGATATGTGCGGGGATGGGGGGGCATCAGCTTTGACAAAAACTCAATTCAATTCAATCAGCGGTAATTATGTCGCCTGTGAGACCTTTTTATCGGTCGATCTGCAAACAGGGTTTTCATTACACCGATACCGATGGCGAGTCCGATAACGACCATTGCCATCGGGCGAGGCGTCGGGCAAAGAGGAAGCAGCAGCTCGGGGATTAGCCCGAATTGCCTGCTGTGTTTCCCAAACACGGTTGCGAAACCTATTTATGAATGGACCTCGCCCCGGCGAAGGAGGCTGCGGCTAGAGCATGTTGCGATGGCTATCGCCCGGCTTAGTTACTCAATATCAATCTCACAGGTAATCGGCAGCTCAAGAGGAGCACAAGTGCACACATCCATCATATTTCAAGGCCAGTCGAATCTAATCGAGCCAAAGTTAGTTGACATTTGTTGGACTGTGCTAGCACAAGATCACAAATCAGGAGAAGCTTCCTCAAATTTATTACACCAATGATGACATTTTTTAAGGACCTGATAATCTCTCTCTCTCTCTCTCTCTCTCTCTCTCTCTCTCTCTCTCTTTCTCGCTGCCACCTGTTGCAGTGTCTCTGTCTGCATAAAGCGACCTCTATCAGCCGAAACGCACAACTTGTTAGTACTATGCGGTGTGAACTGCTTGCTGCACTGCTTCAATGTGCACTGCTTGCGACGCTCAATAGGAGCTTAAGGCGCTTGCTGACAGAGGACGCTAAGAAGGCGGCCCAAAAGAGTCCACCACCAGATGGCGCCACCAGCAAAATAACTGTGGCAACGCAAGCCACCTCCTATCGGAAATACCAGCGACAGTCAAGTGTAGCTTTATCGATAGTTTGTAAATGGATGATCGGGGCTTTTGATGATCTCTAGTTGTAATTTCAAGATGGTTGAAATGTTCGAATCACTGAACCAATAAATATATTATTAATATCAACCTTAATTGTTGATTCTTTGTATTAACCATTGGCGTATACAAAGCGTGGCACATAATATGCCATAGTGGTGACCCCGACTATTTCTTTAAAGAAAATAAGAACACAATAATTGCAATTCACACACATAGTGGGTGACGCTACACATACAAGCACAAGCAATTTCGCAATTTAATAAAAAAAGCAAATTATAATCTACGATCGTTGACCAAGCGTAAACTGGAATTCATGGCGGACGATGAATTTCCCGAAACTAGCCAGAAGGTGGCTATGGAGTTAGAGCGTAAAAACAAAATTCGTGAGCTACAACAACAACTGGAGACATTGAGTTCTGACACTGAGCCACCATTTCAACAAATACAACAAAATGTGTTCCCGAGCTATCCTCGCGCCCCAATTGGCCGCACACACATTGTGTTGCCAAAATTCTCACGCAGCAATCCGCATTTGTGGTTTGCCCAAATCGACCGACTATTCCGTTTAAATGAAGTCCTGGAAGATGTCGACAAGTTCGATTTAATCGTCGTTCAACTGGGAGAGGATATAATCCTTGACATTGAAGATTTAATAATAAATCCTCCCATAAACAATAAATATGAGACACTTAAGGCACGATTATTACAAAAATATGCTGAATCATCATCATCCAAACTTCGCCGATTACTACATGGTGGCGAAACACAAGGATTAAAACCGTCTGATATCTTGACACACATGCGTCGATTGGCCCCAGGACCAGAATATCATCAGCTAATTCGTTCTTTGTTCCTTGCAGAGATGCCACAAACGATTCGGCCGATGCTCTCAGTTTGGGAAGAGCCAGATCTCAGTAAGCTGGCTCAAATTGCTGACAAAATGCTGGAGGCAAGCGGCTCTGTGTCTATATTCTCTTTGGACACACAACAACAGCCAATTACGATATCTGCAAAGGATGATGTCAGTGCCATCTCATTTTCAGGCACTTTAAAAGAAATTACCAACAATATTCTCAAACTCAGCGAGAAGGTTGATGAGCTTAAAAAGGAGTTAAAACATATACAAACAGGTAACCGTGTTGGAGCCAATCTGCCATCACGATCGCGCGATACAGCGAGTAGTGGTCAACAGGCAAGCAAACAGCATGCAAAGCTTTGTTTTTACCATAACAAGTTTGGAGACAAAGCGTGTAAGTGCCACTCAACCTGCCCAAGGTATCAAACATTTGTGCCTTTTAAATTTGGAAGGCTGCCGTCCAACACGCTGGGGGAAATTGGAAATTTATTAACCAGCGTGCCTTTCAATTCTCCTGCCAAACTAGAGGAGAGCCGACTACACATCAACGACGTCATATCCCATACTCGATTCCTGATTGACTCTGGATCCGTCGTCTCTGTAATACCACGTACTGTGTTTAAACAGAAGGCTCGAGAAAACAATTTAGTTTTATATGCTGCAAACAAATCTATTATAAACACATACGGTAATTATGTAACCGAAATAGATTTGGGCTTACATCGTAAGTTCACCTGGCCATTCATCGTTGCTGACATCGAGACAGCAATAATTGGCGCTGATTTTTTGACACACTTTAAATTGGTCATTGACCTGACTAACAAATGCCTGATCGATTCAAACACAGGTTTAACCACGAATGGGTGCAATGCCTTTTCGAAAGAAGCTCAAGTTTCTGCAGTACATGGTACCAACGATTTTAGATGTCTCCCACGCAAGTTCATAGACGCAACGAGACCAACTATTAAAAAACCATACATGCCCCAAAAATTACGACACCAGCCAGACCAAGACGGACATATAAAAGGAAGCATCGAGTGCAAGCTGGAAAATCGTAACATGGTTACTTGGGGGGGAGTACTGTGGCAACGCAAGCCACCTCCTATCGGAAATACCAGCGACAGTCAAGTGTAGCTTTATCGATAGTTTGTAAATGGATGATCGGGGCTTTTGATGATCTCTAGTTGTAATTTCAAGATGGTTGAAATGTTCGAATCACTGAACCAATAAATATATTATTAATATCAACCTTAATTGTTGATTCTTTGTATTAACCATTGGCGTATACAAAGCGTGGCACATAATATGCCATATAACCGTCATGCCCAATCTAAATAAGACCTCCGAATAGAAAGACATTATTAATTATGTATATTTCGTAACAAATCGAAAATTGTTTTTATTACTTTCTGATCAAAATCATACAACGTTGTCAATTCGTTTTGTTTTTCTTTTATCGCATTATAATAATGTGTTTCATTATCTGTTTTGTTTTTGGTTTTTTGAATTCATCTTTTTTTTGGGTTTTTCTTTAATAGTAATTTATAATTATAATAATTTATATAATAATATTTGTATAATATTACTTGGTAATTTATTAATTCTCATTATGCTCCTTCGCTCGTCATCATTATCATCAGGCGTCAATCAATGCGCTCTGTCTGCTCTTAATTGCTTTCGTATGTACTTTACTTTACTTTTACTTTTACTTTTACGTTTACGTTTACGTTTACTTTTACTTTTACTTTTACTTTTACTTTACGTTGATGCATATAATTTTCATGTCTTGCCTTTTCCTTCGTCCTTTCTCTTGTTTTCTTTGCCATTTACTTGTTATATGTAATGCGATGTACGCCTTTTTCTGCTATAATTTTAGCAAGTAAAATTAACTAATTGTAAAATAGGTGTATCTGTTGTGTGTGTGTGTGTATGTATTTGTATTTGTTTGCTTGTTGTAATGTGTATGGGCGTGTGTATGTGTATGTTTGTGTATGTATGTCTGTGTGTGTGCGTGTGTATATGTGTTATTTACAAGTCACTAATGCGTGATGTCAATGTGTGTGTGTGTATGTTTTTATTGTTGATGTATGTTTTATGTATTATGTATGCTTAGAGTTAAATTTTACTATTGGATCTTAGCATTTCCCTTCAATTTATTGTTTAATAATATTATGTATTATTTATTATATGCATATACTCTAGATATATATATATATATATATATATATATATATATGTACGTTTGTTTGCCTTTAGGTGTCGTATGCTGCGCACTCCCTATTTATATATATATATATATATATATATATATATATATATATATATATATATATATATGTATGTATACATATACATATGCATATACATATATTTCCATATATATAAGAATATGTTCTGTGATCCTGAAAATGATGTATGCTGTCTGGTTTGTCAATCAGTTTTCGGGGTTTTAGTTCAACACTGGGCGACATTTTGCGCTCGTTCATGTAAGTAATATTAACTGTGTGTGTATGTTGTGTATAATTTATTACTTACACTGCTAAAAATTCACGTTTATATCCTCAATATAGGGGCTTCATATATGTGTTACTGCCAAGTTTATTGTATATAGATTTTTGTTTTCTGTTTTCTTTTTGTTTGTTTTTCGTTTGCATTATTATTATTATTAGTATAGACTAAAAACTTGCGTCGTTATAGATATGTATGTGCTATATACATATGCTTATGCTTAAATACCAGTGTAAATAGTATATATGTATATGCATATGTACATAACACCTACTGTACTTTACTCTACCTCCGATATCCCCTCTGATGCCATTCTATTATGCTAAGTAATGTGTTAAATAATTTTGTTCTTTGGGGATCGGTTCCGTTCCCTATCAGTAATAAATTGATGTTTAAATAATGTTAATTGTAATATACTTGTATGGGCCTTAAATTTAAGTACGTTACGTTCTTCTTGTATTTTATTTAATTAATTTATTTGTTTTTTTTTATGTCACTCATTTGAAAATTTATAAACTGAGGACGTTTCTTCTTCTGCTTTGTCGCCTGCTTAATTTATATTCATATTATACATATACACATATATATGCATACATATGTGTATATATATATATATATATATATGTATATATTTGTATATATACATATATATAAATATATAGCTTCAAATTAAAGCTTTATTAACCATGCTCGCGTTTTATTTTCGTATTAACAAAATTAAACGTTTCACAATAATCGTACACAAGATTTATAATGAATTCATAATTTACCGTATTAAGTATTATTATTATAACTAGTTAAATATCATTACAAAAAAAAAAAAAAACAATACACTAATCCACGACCTGCCAACTGTTGCGTGTCTGTCTAGCGCGCAATTTGAACTAGTTAATATGGTATTAATTATGTAATTATCCGTATTTGTATATGCTTATAAGAATTTAATACAAATTAGAGATACCCTTACGATCTAATTGTAAATGTGTGAACTATAGTATTTACTTTATTTTTGTTTCCTTTTGCTTTGTGGTTGCTGTTGCTGCTTGTGTTTTCTTATGGCGGCATAAGTTATATATATATATTCCTCTATATATATATATATATATATATATGAAAAGATCCCGAGAAGGACCTTTGCTGTATCAGCTCGTCTACATGAGAGAGTAAGCCCGAAAACTGCACAGAAGAATGTGAGAGAAAAATAGTGAGTACCCAACCAGAGAAGGTTTTAGGTATTATTCTTGATTCGATTCGATTCGATTCGATTCGATTCGTCGGTATTCAAAGTAAGCGAATGTCGGTATTGAAAAGATTGTTGGATATGTGTGTGTTTTCTGAACATTTCTCTGGTTCGAAAAAGGAAATCGAATAAAACATATGATCAAAAGAAAACAGTCAAGGGAAAGCTGTCCACTTTCCGACGTAGACGGCTTGCAACCGTTTTAATGTGGCTTTTGGCTAATAGTTTTAATTGCATTCGTTTTCTATACTTGGCCTAATTCGATAAGTTTCGCCTGAACTTGGGCTAAAAGACGTGCAAACTTGGCTCTTTCAATTGCTTTCAAATTTCAAAAATTACTTTAAGTGGAGTGTTGATAATTGATAATACAAATACATACAAACATAAAGGTATATGGATGTATGTACTCGCATGCACTATGCTGTGTGTATATAGCCTATGTGTATGTATATAATTTTATGGGTTCTTCTTCATCTTGTTTGTGTACAAATATGAACATTGTTGTATGCTCCTTGTTGATGTATTTTTGTTTGTTTCTTTTTTGTTGTTGCTGCTTTTAAAATCTTTGTTTTTACTTCAGTTCTTTTTGAATTTCGTTTTGTGTAGATTTGTTTTTGTTCTTGTTCTTCTGCTTGGTATTGCTGTTGTTGTTGTTGTTCTTGTTCTTGTTGTTTTCTTCTACTTTTTGTTCTTTGTTGTTCTTCTTCTTATTACTTTGCCATTCATTGTATAAATATGTTCGTTAATGCAATATTTAATAATTCTCGTTTTTTAATATTCATTATTAATTTTGTAATCAAAATTCCTCTAGTTGAAGGCAATCGGCGAATATATTTGAAATTATTTATGCAATTATTTTACATACATTTTTGGTTTTTCCATTTGCTTTTTCATATATTTGTAGTATTTTTATTATTTATTAGTTACGTTCGTAAAATTATTTTACTAAACTTAATAGCTGTGGAAAACAAGTTAAAATACAAAAATCCTTAACTGTTTTTATTTATTTTTTGGTTTTTGGTTTTTGGTTTGGTTTCTCAAATAGCTATAATATGATCTTTGTCTGCGTCAAAAGTCATCTGAATGTGGAAAACTTAGGTGTAATTTTGCTGAATGTTACGTATTTTATTACGATTTAAGTCGCCATAAAATACATCCCATATGTATTCATATGTTGTATATTGTATAGGTATATGTATATGTATAATAAGTTATGTACAATTGTATGTGTCTTAGGTGTTAATTAAAAGTCATGCTTACGCTTAAAATACAATACATTTCTAGTTATTGTTAGTAAAAAAAATTGTTTCCAATATGTTTTTGGGCACTATATTATGTACATTGTTTAGTTTTAAATTGTTTTATAATTTGAAAATCACTTTAAGGCAGTTTTCTTATACTTCAAAATTGTTGTGCTCACGAGAAAGGAACTACATTTATAAATGTCATATTAATGTATAGACAAAAGAGTAACTAAACCAAAAAAAAATAAAAAAATAACCGAAATGCCTAAAACAATTGCAACTCGTGGTAAGGGTGAACGGAAACTAAACTCAATCCAAACTGCTTTACTTCAAGATTTCAACATAATCCCTCCAGACTCAGCTCGATCTTGACATTCGATATATTATAGGAACTACTTTGCGCCTGTAGCTGCTGCCTGCACTTAAACTAAAAAGCCGTGAACTCTTATTAACGCTTGAATGCAGAGCTAGCCAAAAAAAATAAAAGAAAAAAAAAACTTGGAAGACCAAAGAAAACACGACTGACGGCTGGTCGAGCCGGCTCCTTTTTTGTGCCTAATCAAGATACAGATACGGGTAGAGATGCAGATCAGAAAAAGATACAGTTGGAGATACGGAAACAGATACCGAGACAGACAGATATGGGGAGAGAGACACATACATACGTGTAAGTATGTTGGTGTGTATGGTGTGTGGCCTGGGTGCAAGTTAACGGTAACGCATGGTACACACAAATATTGCCTTTTTGTTTTCCTTTTCTCTTTTTTTTTGTTTTGTTTTGGTTTTTGTTGCAAGTTCACTAATTATTGTCTGCTATTTATTCACACATAGTACATATACACATACACAAGCACACTGACGCACACACACACACACACACACACACACACACACAGAGACAGACACACGCACACGCATACATACAAGTTTTAATATACATATAAGCCTTTAGCCCGAACGTAAAGACATTCCCGAATATCCCGAAATGAAAGTGGAAATGAAGTCGAACGCAAATGAAATGTAAACCGATTGAGATGTATCTGACATGCTCCTAACTAAGCACCGAACTAATACAAATACATACGCCTAGTTTTGTTGTTGTTGTTTTCATCTTTTCTCTTATTTATTTCTGTTTTGTTTCTTGTGTTTTTAATATTCATTTTTCATTCTAAATATTCAGCAATTTTCATTGTTTTCAATTGTTATGCATTGCATATACATAATTAATTGTATTGTATATTGGTATATTTTATATGCTTGCAGATTTTATTCATTTTGTGTTTCTCTTTTTCTAAACTTGTCTGAGAATGTGAATTGGCAGTTTCAGATTTTCATATTTTATTATTTCCTTTGTAGATTTCACAATTTCGACTCATTAAAAACCTTTGTTCTAATAAAAAGTTTGCACTATTTGCACTTTATTATTATGAAATTTGTTTTAACTTTATTTATTAATTTTATTATTTGATGTTTAACCCAAAGATATAATTTGCTAATAACTTTAAAGATGTATTTAAAATATAAGTTGAGAAAATTTCACCAATTTAATTCGTTAATTGTTGATCTCCTGTTTAAATCTTAAACCGAGACAATTGACCTACTTGATGTATGGCTGAAATCGGCTGAGCGTAGAGTGCTGAGTGTGCTGGGAGTGGGAAAGTCTGAGAAAGATATAGAAAGTCTGTGGGTGGCAGTGTTTGTAAGTGTTCGGAACAAGGCAGTAGGGCAAACGTGCTCGTAAACTCGTCAACGGAATCAATCTCACCAATCGAGGCTGTAAGGATCGCTGTTTGTACTTTGGGGGAAATAAAACTAATTGAACAATATGTATTCGTTTTTATTGCCGAACAAACAATGAAAACAAACAAGTAAAATAAGGTACAAAACTAAAAGCTAAACTAAGCAAAGATACACATAAATGACAAAGGACGCATACACACATAGACCACTTGAGTAAGTCCAGTTATAGTAGTATCTATGTAAGTACCTCTTAAGATAATCAAATTAAAACAAATACAAACCAAAGCAAATATTCGCGGTTCATTTTAAGTTTAAGTTCGCGTTTGAGATTCCAAGTGCACCCTGTGCATATTCGTTATATAAGTGAGTAGTCCAATGCGATTGAGTTGAAAGAGCTTAGCCGCATTTATTGGTCCTGTTGCCTTGTAGAGAACACGCCAAATGCAAGTAAGGAGAAGAGGTCAATGTGAGAGTAGAAGATTTGCATGGATTGCATTACGTACGACTAGAATCTGGGCTACGAGTAAAGTGGACTGTGGATTGTGGGCTTTGGACTATGTGTGAGAATCGGATCACGACGTAAACAGTGTTGTGAAGTGTTTTAAAGAGGCTAATGTGAAGAGTTACTCGTCGAAAGATTGGCGAGAGTCCAATTGTTTTGCTTGCTGCTTACTGCTTCTAGGTTTTCCATCTATTTAAGTATGAAATGTTCTCATGCTTATTGGTATAAGGATAAGTAGGTATTATTCTTGTAGCTAATACAATTCGTATTTTTTTTTTGTTTTTTGTTATTTTTTTTGTTTTTTTTTTTGTAGTTAATATTGCGGCAAACACTTTGAAAAATAAAGTTTTGCGTTGGAAAAAGAACACGTTACGATTTCGATACACGATATACTATATTCGATATTCGATTTTTCTCATTTTCAGAGTTAAGATATTTTACAATTGCTTTTAGGTCAAGTTGAGTTACACTTTTCATATGCCTTGCTGAACCCTGCACCTCTAACTAAGTATTATGAGCTGTGTTCCTTAAAGAGCTATTTTTATATATGTAGACCATACATATACATATGTATATACGTATGTACGTATCGCATTAACACTAACAACTAATGGCAATTTCCTTGTTTTATGCATACTTTAGCTGTCCTATATATATATATATATATATATATACATATTTATGTATATATATCTATATATATATTTAAATATACATATATTTTATGTCGAAGGTCTTCGCTTCTCATAAAATTACAGTTAATATAATTTATTATTTTCTTTTTTTGTATATATGATTTTTACATGGTTTATTTCATTAATTTCTCTTTTTTTTTTGGTGTTGCATATTTTACTTATTTTCTTTACTTGGCTAAAGAAAAAAATGTCGAACATACTAATTTTTGTATATCTTTATCTTTATATCTTTTAGTTTCTTTTTAGACCAAGTTTTTATTTGCGTCTCTGTACTGTCATTATATTCTTTTAACTAGATTTTAGACTTACACATATTTGGCTATAAGCAGTTTAAAAAAAATACGCTAAAATTACTTGTTATCGTTATTGTTATAGTTATTGTTTTTCTATTAAGTTGTATAACGACCTAGAATTAGTTTTTCTTTTGTTTTCCAATTATTTTTATTATCTTCAAACCTTGTTGGCTAAATTCTAATGCGTCTTTGAATATGCTGTTGTGAGAAAATCAAAATTAATACCAAAATAAAATATTACAAAAATAATTATGGGCTTAAACTAAGTTGTTCTTTCTTTTTCTTGTATTTCGCTTTTATTTATTTATTTTTATTTATTTTTTTTTTGGGTTTTTGTTGTTGCTTCCATTCTGTGTAGACTGAGCGACCGCTGACAAGTTCTGTTGGGGACACCAAATCCTTCAGTGGGCCCACATTCAGTATGTGAATGCGTTTCCAAATTGTGGAATTGCCAGGCTCTGTTTGCTTAGATTAGTATTCGTGTTTCGTGGTATTGGCATTGCAGCTGAGTTGGAGCTGCCTCTTCTAGTACAGGGTATACGATTTGCTATAAATGTCTACGTAAGTATTTAACTCTAGATCTGTTTAGCTGGCAGTGACATTTGCGCATTGGCTTGGCTTCTTTGGCTGTGTCTGATACGTCTTTAGTCGTCCTTGGATCAGGGGAGAAGAGTGTGCGGCAGAGTAGGACAGAGCAACTGAATTACACATAGGACAAAGATGGGGATTTAAATGGGGGAGGAGCATTAGTGCGTGACAAGATCAACAGAGTGGGCTAGAAGAAGAGGAAGAAGACAGTCCGGTAATCTTTGTTCCAACTCGAATAGAAAACTTTTGAGGCGTTTGCGACTTGTTTGGTCCTTTTTCAGTTGATATTTGTTGTTTTTTTGGTTTTGGTTTTTGTTTTTTCTTATTTGGAAATATCAACTAAATGCTGATGAGCAAAACGGAAATGATTTACATTAGAACTGGCTCAAGCTAAGTCTTAAAACAGATCGTGTAATGCATCCTTACAAATAAAGTGCGCTTCAAAAAGTTTTCTGGACGGATATTACAATTTGTAGCACATGATGTGGTCAATTCGATATTCGATGTGAATGAGAAGATCTAAGTACGTAAGTATATACGAGTATGGGCGTGTTCCAGTTGGCTGAGAGATTGTATCCGTTGTGGATGGTTCGTGTGTATGTGTGTGAGTGTGTTAGAGTGTGTGTGTGTGTGTGTGTGTGTGTATATACTTTGAGATATTAAGTTGTTGCGAGATTCTCCTACAATTGGCAGCTCTGTCTTCACCACTCCAACAGCTGCAATGCCAATGTGAATTTCAAAAATAAGCACGAGTGTGTCTGTGTGTGTGTGTGTGTGTGTGTGGTGTGACTTTAATGCAATGCAATCATTTGATGACAAGTATTTCAGTTTATTTTTCTGTTGGTCTATAGTAATGAATAATATGCGTAACATGTACTCGCAATTATCGCAATTATCGGGAATATTATGAAATCTGCGTTTTCCTGATATTCTTTTTTTTTAATATTTTCAATTTGGGGTTTTTTTTTGTTTTGGTAATTTAATTGATTTATTCTATGAACGCTGATGAGTTCGCTTAAAAATTCCTCAGTTTTTGTATAGCAATGATGATTGATAATTATATGGAAATTAACTTTCGTTTCCGTTCTCAATCTATGCTTGTGTGTATGTGTTTAATTGAAAATATGCTCCATGAGTCTGTCCAATGTGTGGGTGTGTGTGTGTGTGTGTGTGTGGTTGTTATTATTTGAATAATTATTATTATGCTTATGGTTGTTTGGTTATATAATGATGCGCGCTAGAGTTTGACCTAATTTAACAATGTATGTATGAATGTATGTAAGTAAATGTAATTATCCTCGGCTTTTGAGTTGTAGTTTTTTCATTTCGTTTCTTTTCTTTTTTTGTATTTGTTTTTTAGTATTTATGCGTATTTCATTTAGTTTGTTTTTTATTTTCATTTACTGAACTGTCGCTGATATTTAATGATATTTTGTTGTTCTTTACATTTAGTTTGGTATCAATTTTTGTTCTTGTATACAAAATTGGTTTTTGTTTTGGTTTTGTTTTTGTTGTTTTTTGCTTTCACTTTTATATATTTGTTGTTCGTTAGCGGGTAATACAAATGCTTAGATTTAGAAAAAAAAAATCATTTATCTTTATATATATGTACTATATATATGCATATATGTATATATATTATACATACCATATATAGATATATGCATGTGTAAGTATATAAGTATGTTTTATATTTAGAAATATTTATATGCTGTACTTAGTTAACCTACATTCGAATACATGAACACTTCAAGATATCATTTTTTGTTTTTGTTTTAATAAGTGATTTAATTGAATTGAATTTAATTTAATTAAACATCTGTTTTGCCAGTTTTTTTTTCATCGTTTTTCTCTTATCCTTCCCTTAACTCTTTCTACTTTATATTCTTTAATATTCACTCATTTTCCTCTAGATGAGAGACGAGCTTCAGGTTTTCCCTATCCTTCTCTTGCTCTGCTTGAAACAGTTGCAGCTGCTGTTGTTGTTGCCGCTGCTCGTGATGCCTTCGAGTGGATGTTGTTGTTGTTGTTCTACTTGGTTGTTCGGTTGTTGTTAATACAGAAATGCAATTATTCGCGGGCGTCGTCTCGACTTCGTTGGTGTTTTGTTGTGTTGCTGCGTGACAAGCAAAGTGCGGGGCAAGTTGAGTGTGCGATTTGATGGTTGGTTCGTAGCTGCGGCAGCGTCTACGGGGCGTATGAGTGATGCCGCGTGAAAGTCGTGTTTGATGTGAGTGTGTGTGTGTGTGATCCATGTGTGCGTATGCGATGTGTTCATGTGTGTAGAGAGTGTGAGAGAGAGCGTTGTTGTTGTTGTTCATTTTCCTTTCCTTTCGATCCGTTCCGTTTCGTTTGTCTTTGTGTTGTTCTTCCATTGTTTTGCGCACACTTTGTCCTTGTCTCTGGGCAACTTCTATTTTCATAACTTCTTGACTTGAATCCATGGGGCATGCACACGTTGCAGGCGCCACGTGCAACCGCCTGCGATGCCCTTGGGCGCAGCTGGTCGAGAGCTGCACCCAACCTCCTTTTCCTGCTGCTGCTGCTCGTGATTCTTATTAATCTTCATCCTTCCTGTTCTGCTTTAACTATTCGTTGTCGTTGTTGTTGTTGTTGTTGTTGGTTGATTCGATTGCCTGTTTTTGACTTTTACATCTGGTTCGGTTTAGTCCGCTTACATTCGTTGTGTGGTTCTATTGGTATCATAATATTTATCTTTATCTTTATCTAAATTCTTGTCGTAAACGTTATCGTTATCGTTATCGAGGTGTCTCTGTGCTTTACTCTCTTGCTGATTGAAAATGACTTCGATGTGCTAGCATTGACGATAGTTTTTTTGGTTGTATTTGTAAGATACGTTTTTTTTTCAGTTTTATTTTGAACTTATGAAGCGGTTGCTGCTGTTGTTGTTGTACTAAGTAGTTGAATGTTGATGTTGTTGTTGTTGTTGTTGTTGTTTTTATATGGAGACGACATACTGCATTTTGTATTGCTTCTAATACTCCCAATATCATGCATCCTGTATTTCACCTTTCAATCCAGGCACCCTGTGGTGTTGGTTATGTCCTAAACGATTCGCTAAGTCCTGTACAACATCACGAAATATAACTGTATCTATATTTTCACCTAGTAAATACAACAAAAACCAATCGCCCATCTTGGAACGACGAACGATTATTTCAATAGCGTCACGACGCACTAACCTGAAAGTCGAACGGAAGAGCCAGTGTTAGAAAGTGTGAACGGAGTAGTAAGCACAGCTGGCTTTCGGGGACTCACCTAAATCGCATTCGAAATAAATAGACCCTCATCCGAGGCGAAAATATAATAACCACCCTGTATATTAGCGTTAATAATGTGAGTAACGTTAATAATATAAACCAAAACCAAAGGAAAATGTAAATTTTCTCGTTAACAACGTTTAATGGTAAAATGCAAATGGCGTCGTGTTTCTCCACCTGAGGGAAGGAAGAAGAGAAATCTGTTTATCAGTTTATCAATTAGCTAGTGCAGCTACTTACCTCCCCACTTGAACCATATTTAAAAAATGTACATTTGGTCATTCTGGGAAATATGTAAATCATCGGATCCATGCGATCTTCCTGATCGGTCTCCATATAATCTATCACATCCAAGCCAAATGTCATAAATTCGCCATCGAAAAATCGATTCATAAGAAACATTTGACCTATGCAACAAAAACAACACACACAATTAAAGTATTACGAACGATAAGTAGGTTGGGGAATATTGTATACGATGCGTGTTTATCCGAAAAAAAATTGGCGGGTTGAATTTATGGGTTCATTGCCGCCTCCAGCTTTGAGTCTGTGTGTGTGTGTGTTGTGTTTGAATGTTTGGGTGTGCGTGTGTGAAGTGTGTTATTGTTAAGAATCTTGGAACTGATGCGCCTCAATAGTGCATGATAAGTCGGCGGGTCGATTAACACATTAGCTTTAGTGCTTAGTTCATTACGGAATCTCGATAAATTGATGTATCCGGCTCTAGGCTCAATCAATTTCCAGGAAGGACTTGGATAATGCGAGAATTAATCATTTACCGTTCAGCGGAACGTTCAGTGTTATTTACTTTTCGCTGATTACAAAAAATTAAGTTGATTGGAAAGTGTGTATATACTGTGATCTTGAGATTGACCCTCGGATGTCATCGATTGAAAATATAATCGATTAGGGGCAAAATAATAAATCCAGTGTATACCTATGTATCCTAGATATTGTCAGTTATTCGCCCTTCGAATATTCCATTCTCAGTAAATAAAACCTATGCGATATGAACTTAAAAACTAAAAATGTATTTTTGTGAAATGGGCCATATTTCCCCCCCTCCCTCCCTCGAAAGCGCATCAGACGTCAACATTCAATTAGCCCGAACTTTGGTAATTTGTTAATGATGCTAATGCGTGTGTGTGTGTGTGTGTGTGTATACTTGTGCATGTGCATAGATTAGTGTGTTCTAAGTAGAATTGTTTATTTCTTTATTTCTTATGTATTCTGGCAGTTAATTATTTTGTTAGATTTCCGATTTTAGCGCACGTGGCGCACGTTGTCCGCAAGTGAAGCCAGGAATCCGCAGCAATGGGGGAAATTTGTTTATTTTGTTGCGGCCCGCGGCTACGGTCAGTCGATAAAAATTCGTCATTGAATTTCCTCGGAAAATGAGTGAGTGAATAACGAACGCCATACAGATAAATGTATTGTACGGCCGGTATAAGTATGGCATATATACATATGTACCACAGATAGGCTATATTGTGCACGGTTAGCCCCAAAAATTGTTTATCGAATGAGCTGCACCTTGGCACGATCGCGATGGGGATGATGATGATGATGATGAGGATAGTGTAACTGTTACTCACCTATCACATTTATTAGGGCGAGCAGTTCACACACATAGTATCTGTACGCCCACCAATTGTGATATCTGAAAATGCAATTCGATTATGGCGGGCAACTGGAATGGGGGAGGCGTTCGGTATTACCTTAAATTTTCCCATAAATAATCTAAAAGTAATTTCTTTTTTTGTTTTTTCTCGGCTTCGGAACAAATGCCTATATCTAAGTCCATGATGAGCGCATGAATCTTGCCACCCTCCCAAGATTTCCACAGCCATCTTGGTGTGTAAAATAAGATTGCCTGCAAAAAAACAAAAGAGAAAGAGAGAGAGAGAGATACAGTATAGAGTAGATAGATCGAGGTATGAGTTCTGTAAAGGTGAGCTGTGGCCGCAGTGTGGGCGTCTGTCGCATTGGAATTGTCGTAAAAGCGCTTATGTTTGACAAGTGACAATCGCCAGCTGTTTTCTTAGGCATACGCCGTAGAGAGTGCCAGCGCCGTAATTCCAGTTAACAATGCCAAAGGTATTATATGCTTAAGATTGCCTTTGGATGACCTTCCTAGATGAGTGCTCTCGTGCATTCCTATAATTATTTGCTAATTTCGATACTTATATCTATATCTAAATATGTATAGTATATAGTATTTATAGACATGTCATCAAAACAATTAGCCGTGATCCATTAGCGAGACCCGAAGCAGCAGACAGACACCAAATTGTGGCCGAACAAAAGACTTAAATCTTGCCCAATTAAATGGATCTCCTGTCCGACTTTCGCTATTTATGTGCGCTCTGATGACAAATTAATAATAACTCGTATCGTAAATTTGACGCTAAATTGTGCAAATGTTTGCTTTGGCAGCGACAAGCTCTCCTCGGTGCTAATCCCCGATATGCTGACGCCCGTCGAGGTGAGAGTTCACTTTGTTTAGTGGGCGTCCAAATGGCGGCTGTCTGCGGCATTTCTCCTCATTTTCATTTGGTTCTGGTTTTGACATATGCAAAAATAAGTACTCGATGATAATACGACCATAAGACCCGAGTCCAAACGTCACACAACGCGCCAATGGGCATGGGATGGGTGTGGGGAGGGGGAGGGGGATGGATGGGCAGGGTCGGGGCAATGGCAACGTGCTCGTTAGATGAATTTTGCATTATTTGGCGTCTGTTGCAACAATACGACTAGAGAATTGAAATTGGCGTCGCCGCATAGTTTTATAGCTGGCCAACATCTGCGGCACATTGTATCGCCTTATGACGGCAGCAATAATAACAACAGCAACAGCAGCAGCAGCAGCAACAGCAGCAACAGCGAAAACAAAACAAATGGACAAGTGATGGGCTCACAGCTTGCAACGCCTTGCCGGAAGTCAAATGATGCGTTTGATTTGCTTTTTGCCTTATGTCTCGAGCGAGCAGCTCCCCGTTCGCTCGGCCCTTAGTGGGGCATATTTCGATTTGTTTTCCTCTAGCCGTCTCTGTCGCTCGCCCTTGCTGTTGCCCAAGTTGCAAGCTGGCGGGCTGCAGCCGCATTGGGAACAACAGCCCAACAGACCGAAATCCTTGTGGATGCCGGGCCAAAAGGGCGCAAGGCGGCGCGAACGGGGCGTGGCAGCGGTTGTGGGTGAGGTTGCGTTGCGGGACACATATGCGTGTGTCTGAAAAGCAATTTGGCAAGCGTTCAAATCGCCATAAAAACATCGCATAAATGCAACTGCAATCAAAGCAAAATGAAGTAAAGACCAGCAGCAGCAGAGCGAATGCGCCTGCACAGTGGGGCAAAGGTCAAATGGACGTATTTATTTATAAATCACAAAAGCCTGAAAACATATGTACGTACATCAATCCACTAACTGCACCAGCTGGCAGACATTTAAGTATTTCAAAATATGGCTAATACAAACTTGCTTTGGCTTAAATAAAGTACACTGCCGATTATTTTGAATACCATTGTGTGCCCATTTGCGGACGGACGAGGCCAAAAATTACATGTGCATATTTCTCTTTATAGAGACACTGACAACATTCGGCATTTACAATCCTCATTTCTCATACTCGTAAAAAAATTATCGCTGAGCAATGTGCTAATATTCCATTTGTTTGGCCTGTTTCACGCACTCCATAAAACGAGCAATATTTTAAATGGTTTGGCTAACAAACAATATGGGAAAAATGCAAATCTGGGTTAATCTTTGGCGATATTCTGACTTGTTCTATAAAGATTTACAACAATTTAGAAAATGTATATCAAAAGCTTTTCAGAACTAAGAGCGTACAATTGCATCAGCAGAATTATATTTACTTATCCCATCTTATAACTTATACTTATAATAATTAATTAATTGCATTGGAAAGCGGTTTTTTTCTAAATTCTTTGTACAACAGATATCATATTAAAGCGTTTTCGAAACAACTCAAAACTGAATAAATGAAATCTTAATTTTCATATGAAATAGATCATATAAAGTGATATCAATCAAACGAAAGCACTAAATTCCTTTGAAATTTTTAATTAAACATTTTTATTTGGAAAAAATAATTTTAGTTTTATATCTTTGCCAATAGACCTTTGCCCAGTGTGCGCAACGCAACGAGATAAAAGAAATGGCAAAAATGAACAAGAAACCTAGTAAGCGTGCTCTAGTCGATAGTGCCCGACTAGGAGCTACCCTGCGCACATACACAAACAATTAAACATTTTTATTTTAGGGGAGATGTGTACACAAAATGTGTATACAAAACCAATATTTATCGATTTCAGGGGCGGCTATCGGTATACCCATTTGTAGCCATTGGGTACAGGGTATAGGAAAAAATAATTGCTTGCATTTTCAATTAGGTAAAATGTGAAAACGCGCTGTGGCCATTGAGGAGCCCAAATAGGAGCTAAGGCCGCTCCCACTTGCAGCGTGTGGGCGGGCTGCCTCCTCTGGCTGCATCTCTGAATCGGGTACGTCTGTTGCCCGGTTGCCTGATCCCGGTTTCGCGTTGGCTGCCCACACCACACTCCCGGACGGCGTGAACAAAAATACGACCACATAAGTCAAATATAAACACATGTCCATGCAACTTTGGTGGGAGGGGGAGTCGAGCCGTCGTCGGCGTCGGCGTCGGCATCGGCGTCGGCGTCACGCTGCCAACCCGTCTCCGACGGCAGCGCACACGATCCTCGGGCGAAAACAAACCAAGCCAACCCAACCCCTTCCCCCAGCCCAGCCCAGCGGCATCATATCGCAACCTCTCTCGGTTCGCCCCCCGCTTCCATTTGGGCCAGATTTTTGTTTCTGTGCTCTGGCATTTGGCCAGAATTATTATTTGTTCACTTTTATGTTTGTCTGTGCCTTTTCAATAAATATCCAGCTAGGCAAAGAGAAATTCCAATTTTTGACATATCTGAAGGGAGCGCTTGATCGATATGGGCCGATCGGGGATGGAATGAACATCGAATTCGAAATGGAATTGGAATTCGAATTGGAAATGGAAATGAAAAGAAAAAGGCGGGACCCCTTTTTCTTTGCCCGGGCTTCTGATCATGATCGCTTGCTGCAGGCAATTTGGCTTTTAAATTTAATAGCTGCATTGTCCAACTTAATGGCCCGGCCATTAGCGAGCGCTTGATCAGCAGATGATCAGTCTCGATCGGCACCCGCCCCGCATCCAATTATGATCCCTACACCGAGGTCCTCAGATCAGAAGCACTCGAATGCGGACTCGCATCTATCTAGCTGTTTGGGAAACTGTAGTTAACTCAGTTGATTCCAGGTGTTCTAAATACATAAGTAGTTGTTGTCTAGATATTTATGACTTTGCGTGTTTTCGCGTGGCATTTATGATCGTTAACTTTTATTATTTATGCACGGCACACTCACACACACATCGGCAGATGCGGCGAGTGTATTGGACTGAATATCGTGCTCATATACGCCGATGTGTTCATGCTATGCTTTGGATACTGCATTTATTCGATTTCAGGTCGCATCCGTCGCACCCGTCGCTTTTATTAATAAATCCACAAATTAAGCAGAATGGAAAATGTGTAAATTATAGAAACGCCGTCTACGCGTCATTAAGCAGGGAGAATACCATAATAAATGTATTTATAGTTATTTGGGTGACTGTGACGGCGACGTCTATAATCGCCGCTGTGACACTAACCGAGAAAAGCCACGGGCCCAGCTGCGGCAGAGCGAAGCCCCCGCCAAAAAAAAAAAAAAACAAAAAAAAAAAAAGAAGAAAGACGAAAAAAAAAAAGACAACGAGTGGCGACTGTGACAAAAGTGTGATAAAAATATACATTTAATATTTGTACATTGTTAGCGGGAAGATATATTGTTGTGTAAGCGTTCAGCGCCCCTCGCCACCAGAAATGACTCGCCACTCGCCGCATGCCACTCGCCACTTGCCACTCGCCGCATGCCACTCGAGACATATGGCGGACAGCGGCAGCGAGAACAACGTCATTAAGTGCAGCTCGGAGAATGGGGCACATTGTGCGATCTATAATTTATGTGACAAAGGGGCACTATCGAAAACAAGAACTGTAGTGATCAATGCGCTAAACACCTCGCATATACAGTTCCTAATATGAAAAGACATTAAAACGCAACGAGCCGCAAAAGAAAACATAATTAAAACTGCATATATTAATTACCCAGCAAGAAGTTTTTCGACAGATTGTACCTAAGGAAGCTTTATGTTATAGTTTGCAGATATGTTAGGAGTAAATAGACATTGCGATTTAAGAATATATTAATGTACTATATATACTTTGAACAGTCGAAAACGATATGAATTATTACTATTATTATTTTGGAAAAATTTCGGCTCGATCTTTAGAGTAGGTATAATTGGTATAATTGTCAAAATTTGTGGGAGATGCGCTATTTAGAGGAGGTCATTAGTAATCTGTCTGATGTGTTAAGCTTCAAAAGTAAGGCAGATATACCTAATAGGCGTTCCGCCAGTGAGCGTAGCCCAAAAGTTTTAACACTTGACCTGACTCAGGTATACACGAGTATATATTTCTAGTCTCTAGCTTCACAAGCGGCGAAGAAAATTGCGTTCATACGAAGGGCGGACATTGCGCAGACCCAAAATACCCTTTTCACTTCGTGAACGAGTATAAAAACTAACAGTCGAAACAAAACGCGAGCATTGAAAAAGTTGTTTGATGACCTCTCTAACTGAACTCACAAATAATGTTGTAAGCTATTCAATTTATTTATTTAAATTATTTTAATAAAAATGCAATACATAAGCAATGATTTTGAATTTTTTATTAGAAAGCGTTCAGAAATACAAATTGTCCTCGCATTTGGTGCACACTTCGTTAGGCTAGGCGAGTTCTTAGGTAAAAGGACTTTGGGCTTAACGGAAGCATTTGAAAAATGGTATGCGTCACGATCGACAAATAAACAGACACACATGCATACATGCACACACACTCATGTACGTCATAACAGGGCCCAGTCAACTGTTGTTGGCCTTGAGTGTGCGTAAGTGAAATGTTCGCAACAGCACCAATTCGGGTAATACGGATATGTTTAAACATTTTCATTTCATTGGCTATGTGAAACTCAAGTTGCTAGCGTTTCAAAGGCCAAAGAACGAAAAACGAAGAACAAATATTTGGAAATTTCAAATTTGTATTGAAACTGAAAAACGTACGCACTCAGGCGTACATACATACATGTATGTATGTATTTGTAGGTATGCAAGCACATAACAATAAGCAGCACTTTCAACCCGCCTTCAGTCTGGGGCAGCCTGTGTGCTTCTGTACACGCAGACACTCACTACAGTGAAGCTCTTAATTGCCATATCCATCAAATTATTCTGATCGCCGCTCGAAAATAAACTCAGTTGTGGGCGGAATGTCTTCAATGGGCGATGACAGACATAAAGTGTAGGAAGCGGATTCGAAACCTCTCCGAATACAGCAAAGATCAGCATTATCACCCTACAATTTGTAGGTCCCCTCAGAAATCTGAATAACAATTCAAAAAACTTTTTTCGCTCTATTGTAATTACATTTTCCCCATTCTCACAAAGACGATCGCCATAGCCAGGTCCGTCTGTCTTTTTATGTTTTCATCTTTGCCAACTAGGCTCTCGACTCTTAAACAAGTATCAAAATCATTGCAAAGGAAACTCTAGGTACTATAAAATGCGAAAATTTCTGTATCTAATAAAAATAAAATAAGTATCTAATAAATTAAAAAGTAGTTTTTAAAGGTGTTTTTTTCTTTGTCACAACTTAATATTGATTTGTTTTGGGCTTGGGCTTCTCTATGCCTGTTTGTATTTTCTTGTTTTCAAACAATAAAGCTTATTTATTCCTTTGACATATTAATTTAATGGGTATTCCTAAAATTGCAGTGTTTGAAACTTGGCGCCCAATAAGTAATTTCGACAAGTAAACTTAAGTGTCGATCGCTTTCAATTGTATTTATAATTTGTAGTCTGGTTATATAATAAACAGGACGTTGATTTTAATGGAAAATAATTATGGAAATTAGAATGTCACGTACAATTTAAATGAAGAGTCAATGTAGGATTATTGGTTTACGGGTCTGCGTTGTTTAGAAGGCGCCTTTTGAAACTCACCTGAAAAAATAGGCAAAAGCACACCCACTGATAGTATTTATAGTGCTTCTTATCGGCGGGATCGCCATCGGAATTACCGATACCCGGGTATGGCACCGAAACGCCTTGCTTTTTCAAAAATAAACTCTTTAGCGTATACGTCGACTGTATCCAACAATATGTGTTGAGCACATCCTCTGGAATATCTTTAGTGTGTACACAATCAATTGGATTACCCACATACTGGCGTGTGGTTATAATTAGCGAGAATGACATCAGAATCATCACAGTTATTGAGTAGTGCAGGCGGAATACTATCGAATCGGTTTTAACGTGACTGACCTTTACAAGGTTTTTCAATCCACGAAATATATCTAACATGGTTTGTTAAACAGAGCGGAGCGCGGAGTATTTTACCAAAACTCAATTGGTATATGGCTTAAACTGACGCTCTGCCTTGCCTTATCTCTGTGTGTGTGTGTGTGCGAGTGTGTGTGTGTGTGCGAGTGTGTGTGTGTCGATGGGATCGTTTAAAATCGTTTTTGGTTCTCTGACTCTGACGTACTACTCGAGTTCTTTGATATTCGAGCGGGGCCTCTCGACTGATCGATCGGCCTATCGATAAATGCTCGTAGAGCTATCGGTTTCAGGATTCAAGTTCTTTCTTTTGCGCGGCCAGCCCATCATCGGCAGCTGAGCAGCTGAGCAGTTGGCCCGGTACGCAGCTCGAGCATTTGTCGAAATGCTGAACTGGTTACGCTGGAGCTCCTCGAGCTGGTTCCTCTGGCTGAACTGTTTGGGTAGACACTGTTTGGTTATGCGCTTCCCTTGCAAGGAACTTGGCATTTTTGGCTGCATTCAGTTTTGATTGAGGCTTCGTGTTGACCTTTTCTCGTTGTTTATCATTTGGCATTTTTCGGTTCTTGTTTTGTTTTTTTTTTTTTTGTTTAAAGGTTCGTTTCGGCTATTGTTTAAGCATCACTGATCAAAACTCCTGCCGGGTATTTACTGGTAGACAGAGGGGGGAGCGGCGCGAGGCGAAATTCAAATCAGATTCGAAATAAATATCAAAGCGACGAGCGCGGCGGCAACTTTTGAAAAACGTGCGAAATTTGTTTAATATATTCACAGTATTTAGTTCGCGGCAGTTTGTTTATTGAAAAGCAATTGGAAACATTTCTACTCTCTATGGTTCAATGTGGAAATATTTGTTTTAGCGGTAGTTTTAATGCTCGGCAACCATTGAATTTCGTAACGAAACAAAACAAATAAAAAAAACGCGCCGAGCATATAAATAAAATGTGGCATTAAATGGGCTTCTAGTTCAGTGCGTGTAGGTTTAGGGTTGGGGATCACATATATATATAAATATATATACGTATCTATATATATTGTATATAAATATATATATACCGAGCATGAGCATATCTATGCATGTTAATAAATTTATGCTCACGCAGCTGGGGCACAAAACTGGCTACGAACTGAACAGTAAAATTCAAAATTGCAATGTTTATAAACAAATTTCCGAGTCGAAGCCATAATAAAATACAGCCAAAAGATACGTCTACCAAATTGCGTATACGCACACGTGGCCCAATAAACCAAGCAAAGTCAATGGCGAAGGCTTCACGATAATTAACGCGCCATCAAGTGTGGAAGAGATGATCGATGTAGCCTATGGACTCCATTGAGAACTAATATGGCCACGCGAAGGTGAACAGTTGAAGGGATAGACGCAGTTAGGTCGTAGATACTGCAAGTAGTTCGAAGGCCCTCGAATTGGATTTCGTAAGCTGACAGCAGTATAAGTTTTATTCAAGCATTTTCCTTTTGTTGTTGTTGTTGTTGTTGTTGTTTGTGTTTAGCTTGTAATTTGTAGTTGTTCTGATCGCCGTTGTTGTTTATAAAATGATACGCTTTCAGCATCCGCCACTACTGCACTTGACATTTCAACAAATATTTTAGGACGAGGGCATTTGGAAATATGCCAAGCATGCTCCATGATAATACCCAGTAATTCCAAAATTGTTCAATCTCCAAATTTGTTTGTTGTTATCGCTACGCATGCCTTATTAAGTTAAATGAGTTCCCAATTTGGCGTCCCCACCCAAACTCATTTCCACTTTCCCAAAAATCGTTCTTGTTCCACTTTTCAATTTTCACTTTTCCACTCCGTTTGCCTTAGTCAAACAAACAGAAAACAGAAAGTGTGAGAGAGAGAAAGACGCGTCTAAATTTAAATAGACGCATCTATAATTATGATTTCAAATTGTGCGGAAGACAAAATATGAACAACAACAATGAGAATATCAACCCAGCTATCAAATAGGAATCCCAGAGCTCGGCATCTCCCAATGACTAATTGGGTTTTCCTCGCCGCCTGACAAATGTGAGCAATGAGTAATGAGGAATCACAGGCAATGAAAACATCAACAAAAAACCCGAACAAAGCAACCAAAGTTCGCGAGCCCCGCCAGCCATCGAATATAGTACGGGTACTATATAAAATTTCGATTGAATTCAACCGAATGGCATTATAAAATTTACCTACATACGCATCTGCTCTTTTCATCTGGTTCAGCTTTGATTGTTATTACAGCTCGATAGTGCGTGTAAATACATCGAATACTATTCGATCTTTTCAATTCTAAGGAGCAATGAAAGGCTGGACAGATTGCGAAACCCGCTAATACAGAGCTCCCCAGTATAATTAATGTGTTTTCGTCGTGGGGCTTTCGATCTAAGCTGCAGTTGTCACAAATTTCTTGCTTGCGGTTGCGCAGCATTTAATACAAAATTCTAATGAAAATCATTTATTTTCAAATATAATTTTTGACGGGACTTAGCGGCTACGAGGTGTCGAACAAAATATGAAAGCTAAAAACGACCAGACAGTTTGAGGTTGATAAGCTTAAGTTCTTATGGAATACCATGAAACCACATATATCTAAGAATCGGTCTGACTATAAATATATATTATTCGGGCTAAATGTTTTTCTGCAAAAATATTTTAATTTTCCCCCTATTTTCGGCTTGTTCAAATTTATCAGTTCTATATTCTAATTTTGCAGATATCCTTAAAAATGTGTTTGAAGACGATACTTTTAAGGACATCACACAAAAATGTTACTATTATATATACATCTTGGTCCCTATTTGCAAAAGTGCAAAAGAAGTTAATCATTTCTTATTAATTCCTTATTCATTCTCGTAAAACTTTAAAATAAAGAAAAGTGTGAAGCACATCTCTATAATAGAGTTTAAAATCGATCGAATGGAATAAAACGCGGTTTCACACAACAGTTTTCATCAATTTTTCCCCGTCTATGTAAGCACTTATATAATATGAAACTAATTTTTAGCTTTCTAGCTCTCTAACGGGTTTTCAGAAATAATTGTGTCTTTTAATGTTTCTTTTGCCTGTATGTTTGCTCTCAAAATATTCTATAATTATAAAGAAAACATTTCAAAAATATGTGCTTTCCTCATAGAGAAACCTTTACTTGACTCAGAAGGCATAACAGAAACGAAATGCATTTTATTTCATAGAATATCTGAAGAATAGTTGGGTTATATTTTAAGTTATGTTGTTTGAAAAGTGGCCACTTCTATAGTACAGTCAAATAGTCCAAAATATTCGAGAGCTTTAACTTTAATGATAGCTATTTATATATGTTTATGCTTTTTGTTCATTCAATTCCTCCACTGCTTTCGATCCATAATTAACTCATCTAAAATTGTTTGTATCAGTTTATGAAAACTTCCCTCGATGGGGGGCAATATCTCACACCCCACACCCAATGTTGAGTTGAGTATTAAAACCCTTCAACGCTTTTACAAACAAGAGCCCAGAACCTAATATATCATTCTAAACTAAGTGTGAGTGATATGAAACAACAACAACAACAACAACAACAACATCAGCGAGAGCAGCAGCGACGCCGATGACGACGCTGGCGTTGACGTTGACGTTGACGTTGACGTTAACGTTAACGTCGACATCACGCTGTATAAAATATAAAAATAAAATGAAAAATTAAAAATTGTGTACGTAAAAAGTTTTCGGCAATCACTGAGATCTGCCACAGGCAAATATGCCTGGCGAATGTATTGGCTGGGAGAGGCGTGGCACTTGGGGGCGCAAAACCGTGGGTGATTGAACACTGGGCAATGTAGTGACCGCATCCCCCTCGCCTGTCCACCAAGAAACCAAGAAACCAAAAAAAAACAAAAAAAAACAAAAAAATGGCAAAAATAAAAATAACAACAAAAGCCATGTGAACATTTCGGACTTGTGGATTGTGAACGTGAATGCGAAACTGTTGTTACGACTAGTACCTCGCACCATAAACACATGGCCGGGTCCATTTGGCCAGTTCGTTTATTTACTTTGTAGAGTTAATTATGATAGAGCGGTGGGCCAGCATGCAGTGAATACAAATGCGAATTCGGATACAAAAGCGTGAGCGTGTTCAGAGCAAACTTTGCGAGACACTGTGAAAATATCGAAACAGATCGCCAAGAGCAGCAATTCAAGAAAGATACATGATCAGATTCATACGATCGCAATTTGTCGCTCGCGTCGCGGGTGCGGGCACGAGGCCTGCGAACGGCTGCATCACGCGTGGAAGGACCCTTCACATTTTTCGATCGCACTGCCGAAGACACCGAACCACAAAAAAAACTGCAGGAAAAAATAAACACGACGCGGTCCGACACCAGAATGTATTCCGGGCAGCACTTGAAACTCGAAGACGTCAGACGAGAACGCACAAAAAAGTAGTCCAAGAAGCAAAAAAAAAAAAAAAAGAAATGAAACACCAAAAGAAGAAAAACTAAAAAAATAAACAAGAAAATTGCCGTGGCGTCTGACACTGCTCGACTTGGTCGCCGCCGTTCCGGTACTCGACTTTCGATACTCGATTCTCGGTTCGCGATACTCGGCGTGCGTTGTTGTTGGCCGTTGGCCGTTGGCTGTGGGCTGTTGGCTGTTGGTTCGAGATCACAGCAGGAAAAACGCGCGCGCGTTCGCCTCGCCAACCTAAAAGACACTGCGGAAATGGCCGCAACGTTGGCCGGGCCTGGTCTGGTCTAGTCTGTTGCTGGCCAAACTCTCTCCGACAGATCTCTGTTCACGTTTCCTCTGTGGGCCGCCAGCGTGCCAGCTGCCAGCTCTCCCTATGTCTATCTTTTTCTTCACTTCTCTCTAGCTCTCTCCCACTCTCTCTCTCTCTCTCTCGCTCCCTGTGTCTATCATTCCAACTCACTGTCTCTGCCTCCCTCTCTTTCTCCCTCCAATCGGCCATCTCGCTCGCAAGCCACGCACACTTCCGGCTTGTTGATGTCTCTGTCTCAGTTTGTTTTTGTGTGTTGCATTTGGCGGTCGGCCGTTTGTTGTTGTGTGTGTGTGTGTGTGTGTGTGTGTGAGTGTTGCCTGTGTGTGCTCTTATGTCAGTGAGTAAATGTTGGCGACTGTAAACAACAATGAACTGAGGACGACGTTCGATACGCTCGACGCCCATCATTGTTGTTGTGGCTGTTGCAACAATATGTGGCAGCACCAGCAGCAGCAGCAGCAACAGAAGAAGCACACACACACACACACAGTTTAGACAAGACTGGCCAGTTCCGCACATACAGTTCCACAGATTCAGCCCTAGTTCCAGTTCCATTGCATTTGCCATTTCACTAGCGCACAGTGGTTCCAATTGTCAAAAGTAACCCTTGACAATATAACCGGAAATTCAATCAAACATCATATCAGAGAAAGCTCAGAATTATTCCATAACTTTCATTTGCAATTTAAAGAATTTGGAATTGGGAACAGAAGTTTGTTCTTCAGGCTAACACACAGGCGAGCACTCTTAAAGGATATATTCGGAATTATTTAAGAAATTAAAATATGTAATATTCGATATAATAGGAAATTCAACTTTTTAAGCTGGTATATCACCCTACTTGTACATAAGCTATCCTAAATACCCGATTTCGACAATATATTTTTATACATTTTTATATATTTATTAAAATAAAGGTATATTAATTAATATTGCGACGTCACTATTCACTGTTAGTTAACACTAGAATTTGCCAATGTTGAGTTTTAAATTATTTCGGCCAGGCAGCGTCACTGTCGACCCACTGTGCACGGGCCAGGCCATTTACATGATGCTCACATTTATTTCGCGCACTCACGAGACATCCACAACTATCAACAGCATCCAACACACAGATATCGGCAACAACAAGTAAAACGAATGCAAATAGAGAAAGAGTCGAATAGACTCGAGTCGTCGTGACGAGTTGGGTGGAGTGAGTGTCGTAGAAAACGTGACGCAAAATATCCTTCGCATTGTTGTCCAGCTGTTTGTCTAGTTGTCTCCTTGTTGCTTGTGCGATTTCCGCTCATTATTGCTGCAATCAGGCAGACAAAGGCTTCAGGACACAGGACACAGAACGCAGGATATGGGCATGGAATTTATGAATTTTTTTTTTTTGATTTTTGCGCCCGGACTCCATGTGGAGCATATCAATAAGGCCTGGGCCTAGAGGGAGTATGAGCTGAAGAGCTGGTTATGGAAATAAAAAAACTGTCTGACATCCATTGGCGATTTGATTAAGTTGTCATTTGTCGCAACGCGTGAAATAGGGCCATGATGGACAGCTGCCGCCTGGCAGATGGTGTGGAGCGAGGGTGGGGCGGGGTGGAGCGGGGTGGGGCTGTGCCTGTGGGCGGCCCATTTAAATTCAATTGGTTTGGGCCTACGTGAGTTGGCTGCCGGAGACAAAGGCAAATCTCTGCGCATAATTCGGCCATTAAGGCAAAAAGTTCCCCTTGGCCAGCTCAGTCTCGGTCTTAGCCTCGGCCTCAGCCACAGCGGGCTTTTAGTGCAGTCGAAGGCGGCGCGACGTCTATGCCGGATAAGCCTTGCCTCATTAATGCACAAAGCATTAGCCAACTACGAGTGTGTAAAATGCACAACACTTTGCTATCTGGGCCCAGCGCCAACTTTTGCATTACGCCCAATGCCTGAGCGAGTGGAGGGCCCAGTCGAACAACTATTGCTAATTATTGGCTCTTAGCTGCGCTGGCTCAGAGTTGGGCAACTTGGGAACTTATCAACCAAAAGAACTTTCTAACTGAATTTATCCAATGAGGAGCCTCAAACTACGCCCGACTCAAGCATTATGTCAGAATCCCTTTGTTTCTTGATCTATTCGACTTGTAGCGAAGCAGTAATAATAGTAGAGAGATACAAATCTAAAGCAAACCGAACCGACGTCAATTCGAGGATGCGACCAACTTACTCTGAAACATCTGGAAATTTGGGAACAACAAATTCAAACAATTGTAAAACTGAGCATTTTCTCTTTGCGGCTGCATTGTGGCTCAATTTCCACACGGGTCCAGTCGCAGAACTCATTTCGAAAATATACACAATCTCTCCCGGTCTGAAGAAGTGTGTAGCACACACTTTATTACCTTCAACTGGCCGAACTCTCAGGTGTAGTTTTGTAATGATGTTTTCGGTTTTATGATCGACACCCACTAGAGAGGAGATCGAGATTGGGCCCTAAAAACAAAAACCGCACACGCGGATTTTATGGCTAACGGACGCTTTGATTCCCGCCGGTCGGGGATGTCAAACGGTTGCGTCAGTTGTTGTTGCGATCAAGAAGAAATATGATTTGTTAAATAGGATATTATAATTTAACGACATGCTTCTGGGCATTCCCCCGAGAACTGTCTCAGATACAACAACAAGAATTTGGCCACACACAAAACGGCTCGTAAATTAATTATTTTTTTCCGTTTCGGCTTTTGCACTCGTTCACAAAGTGAAAAGAGTATATTGGGTTTGTGTAATTTCCGACTTGCAATTTCTTTCGCCGCTATTGAAATAACAGACTTGAAATTCGGAATTTATACTCGTGTATGCAAATTTAGAGTTAGAATCTCAAAATTTATAGTAAATTAAGCTGTTACTGCGAATGAGTATCGCGCAGCCGGTTACCCCCGGCTGCACCATTCACCATACAGCTCCACCCTCCGCCCTCCGTCGGCGTCCCCAGCGGTGGGCACAGGCTGCGTAAATAAATTAATACAAATATTAAGCAGCTCGTGCATCAAATTGATAAAAAGACGCTTAAATTAACGCTGCCCCAAGGAAATGCAGGCGGAGCAATTAACTAAGCCGCCCCAGCGGATGCGTGCCAACGCCAACGCCAACGCCACGCCCCCTCCCCCCTCGTGGGGCAGTGCGTGCGCCCCATCGGTAAAGTTTAAACGGGGTCAAGCGGTTGCATTCTCCGTTTTCTTTTTTACCGAAAATAGCACAGACACACAAATAATGATGTGAACCAGGAGACAGGCGTGCGGAGACGTGGGAGCAGGCGGGCGAGTGGGAGGACGGGAGGCAACGAAAAGTGCGCAGCCAAACAGTTGGAGAAAGAGCATTGATAAGTTTGCGGCGGCTGCTCCAAAAATAGTGGCGCAGTCGTCGCTTCATTTCGTCGGGCTGCTTCAGAATGACTGCACAGCGCTTTGGGGCTGCGAATGGGGCGCGTGCTTGTGGTTGGGGCCGGCGTTGGGCTCGGGGCCGGTGGCACAGACGCGGCGGGTAATTGCATTGTCTGCAGCAACGTCGATGCCGCATTAATCCATAATCGTCATCATTATCTGCAGCGGGAGAGCGTTTGGCGCCGCTCAAAACAAAAGGCGACGTCGAGCTGCTCCCAAGCGATTTGATGTGCATGTGCCCGTCCAGACGAGAGGCCCCCGGCCCGCCTTCCTCGGCCATAAACACCTCAGACAGCCGCACGCATTGCAGGCGGCCAGCTGGGCAGACAGCCCAGGGAAACGGCGTCAAAAATACTTGGTTGCCATAGGTCAGGGCAGGACAAGGATAGCCGGATGGGGAGCTTCCCACGGCAGAGATTCGTTTGCTCCGAGAGCTACTCAGTATGTGATCAAAGTGTTATTTAAAGTAAAGGATATGGCTGTAAACTGTAAACCCAACTATTTTCAATAGCATTTTCATTTTTCTCCCTTTTTTCAAACTAAAATAAAATAAAAGTGCATAAAAATTGAGAATAATGTATCATTTGACATTTAGGGGCAAAAACCTTGAATACAAAAATAATTATAAATATTCACGTCTTCAAATTTTAAACAAAAAAGGAAAAACATTTATAGTTGGTTAAACTTTTTAGTCCTAAAATCAGCTAAGGACTTTTCACACTTTTCTTTGAAACGGAAAGTTGTGGTTGTAATTTGCACTTCTATGCGAAAGCAATTTCTTCTATTGATTAGGAGTAAAAAAAAATAATAAAGCTTTCGACTCAAAGCTTTCTATTGAGGACACCCATACTGGCAAAAGCTAAAAGCCTTTAGCACGGTTTCACACGAAAGCGCACCAAAAGCTTTTAAGGTGCTTCCCCTGTAAGCTTTCTCATATGCACAAATCACGACAGCTTTTGGAAGTTCAAAAGCCTTTCAGTTAATGGAATTTGGAAACGGCGAATATTTAAAAATATATATGTTTAAATGGTGATAAACTTACCTGAAAAAATAGTGTAAACGCTACCCATTGATAATATTTTGTGTGCTTTATTGTTAGAGGGCCACGCCCCTGTGAATTGTGAATTCCAGGAAAAGGCACCTCGGAACCTTGCTTTTTCATGAACGCATCCACAACTGTATACGTTGAGTGTATCCAACAATATGTGTTGAGAACATCTTCGGGAATGTCTCTGTGGGCAAACAATGGTCAAGCAGTTAAGTTTCGGCAAATGGGAAATCAAGCAAGTTGATATATATACATATATATAGTAGAACTACATTTGTCGGCTGCGATCACTCACCTTGTGTGTACACAGTCTATAGGATTTCCTACGTACTGCCGCGTTGTCACAGCAATCGAGAATGTGATCAGTAAAATAACCGTTGCGTTTGTGTGCAGGCGAAAAACAGGTGAATCGATTTTGACATGAGACACCTATTTCGCCACGAGCGCGATTAAATCGGGTGTCGAGTAGCGAGAGAGGTTCAGATGCCGCGAGTTGTGTGTGTGGTAGTTGTTGTTGTTGGTATTTGGTGATTGGTTGGGGCGTATGCGAAGAGAGAGAACATTATTATTAAGCGAATTGGCAGCGAGGGATAGGGGCAAATAAATCGAAAAGAGTTTTGATGCAAAACTGTTATACAAATTTGCTAGGTATGTCTGTCCTCATAATTGGTTGCTTGTATATCTTTTAAATTGTGCTTTATAATTATCATAAGTATATTTACATTTACTTATATGGCAGAGCTACTGTTTCATTTTTCTTCTTCTCGTTTTTCATTTGTAACAAAAATTTGATTTTGCCTTACAATTAATGTAGCTGACTTACAAATTAACAAATAGAGTGGGAAAACCTCTGCCGTACATACAGGTTTTCATATGTATGTGTATACAAAAGGTACTTTACTTTGCTGATCTGAGGTGCCGCTCATTGGGCCCGATTCGGGGGCAACAACCACGCCCAATCTGAACAGCTAGTGGCCGAATGCGATTACAATTTCAGTTCCGAGGGCCCCTCAGCTTTAGTTGATGCCGTTCAATTTGGTCGCGATTGGTTGCCCGGGAGTATTAATTAATTGATATGAAATAAATACAGTTTGCAATTTCGAGTTGTCGAATTTAATTCGGATTTGAAATTTAATTTAATTTATTTAAGTATAGTAAGGTGTCACAGCAATTTGGTAATTTCAGGCCTAGCTTTTCTTTAGAAACAAAAATATATACATATTGAAATCAATAGGAACGATAAATAAATTTTGGTGTGAAGTGTAAAACGAATTACGAAGTATGTTGACTAGCAATTGTAATAAATTGCTGGGAATGCAAATTTAAATCGGGTTTTTTTTTTTTTTTTTTTTTTTTTTTTTTACATAAATGATGGCGCGGCCACTGAAGTAAGTAAAAGGTAAAGAGAGAGAGAGAGAGAGAGAGAGAGAGAGAGGCAATGAGCAGAGATGATATTCGATTAACTTTTAAGTACTGCACTTCAGTTACGCCGCCTTCTAATGAGCTAATATACCAATTGGGCTCAACGTGATTCGTACGAGTATATGAACTGAAATTTAAATTTTTGTTTGGATTTCAATTTGAATTTGAATTTGAACTGCTATCTGAGTTGATTTGTTCGTAACGATGACCACTCAATCGATATTTTATAAAATGGATTCACTTTTGACTTTCGGCTGACTGTGAGAAGTTTATTTATATCAACCAAAAAATATTTAGAAAACATAAGAAGAACTCAAACTGTAATTGATATAAAGTCTCGTGAAACGGTCTGGTCACACCCATGAAATTTCGATAATGGCTCATCAATTTCTTCAAATTGAATGCACAGATTTGTTGTGGTGGTTGGTGGTTGGTTGCTTGTTTCTTGGGTGTTGCTTGTTGCTTGTTGGTGAATAAGTGAAATGTGGTCGTCAGAGTAATACAAAACAAATTTCGAGCTTTGCCATTTGCTAGCTGAGGTGGATTGTGATCTGAGCGGTGGTGAATTTTGTATTCGAGTTGCTTGAAAAGTGATCAAAGTCTAACCCGGTGAACGGTGAACGGTGAACGGTGAACAGTGGGCGTATACTCGCGATCATGATTGTGATCGTGATTGTGGTAAGTTGGCTTGTGAGCGTGGTGAGTGGTGAGTGGTGAGTGGTGGTGGTGGTGGTGGTGGTGGTGGGTGTGGTGGTGGTGGGTGTGGCGTTGTGGTGGTGTGGAACAGTGAGCAATAAAAGTGTGAGCGACAGCTGAAAGCTGTGCATGTTATTGTTAGAAAATTGCGAGAGGGAGAGAGATACAGAGAGAGAGAGAGAGTGAGCGTGAGAGTGTTGTACACAAAAATTAACATTTCGAAATGAAGAAAAGAAAAACATGTACATATTATAGTTATTATAAAATTGTATAAGATTGTATAGATGGTGTGAACAACTAGATGTATTTGAATTGAATGGAGAAAAATTAACGAACAGATTTTAGATAAGGTGTAAATTTCGGTATGTTAATTCTAAATATTCAACACAATACAAGTTAGAGTGAGACAAACACATATACATATATTTAAAGATATAACATAAATATATATATATGCATATATATATATATATATTTATATATATAGAGGTATATGGTTATACGTTACTGCCCGAATTGGCTGGCAGCCTGTTCCTTGGCTGAGGACTTAGCTTAAGCTATTTATTTATCTGGCCTGCACAGGTCACACTATATCATACTTTTGGGCTACCTTATATCTTTGAGCAATGACATTTGTGTGGGTATTAAAATAATATTAAGCATTTGATAAATTTTAAGCATTTTCGCATTATCTTCTGCAATTTACGGTTACAGTCGAATTTCATTACGGGTTTCGGTTGTTTTCATTTATTTGGTTCATTTCTGTGGAGTTTGGACAATTTCGGAACAAATAACCACTTGAAATATTTACAAATTTCATACGTTTAACCAAGTTTAAATTCTTTTTTTTTTGTTTTTAATTATTTGTAAATATTATCGCCTTGTTATTGTTGTATTTGGAGCGGTCTTGCCGCTGCCGGCCCTGTTTAGAGTTTGATTCGGTTTTGGATAGCTTAACTTAAGAGTTACTATTAGGTTGGTTTTAGCATTTTATATGGGGGAATAAGTTTAAATATAGATATACATGTATATATATTTGATTTCGGTACGTTTTATAGGTAATAAATGGGTGACAGATACACATACAAAGGTAAAATACAGAGAGTGGCGCAAAATTATCATTTATTGTTAGTTTATTTTTGCTTGATCAGTTAGCGGTTTCTTTTTTTTTTTTTTTTTTTGGGTAATTGGTAATTGGATTAATTTTGCTTTTAATTTTGGCTGTGGCTTAGCTTGGGTGAGAGTCGGTGATTGCGTGATTGAGATATAAAGTTACTGTGATAGTAGGTGATTGAGTAAGTGAGAGATTGAGATTGAGAGAGTGAGTAAGTTTATAGAAAACTTGCCGTTTAGTTAATCAATTGTTGTTTATTTAAATATTGTATGTATTTAATTGTGATTCAGTTTAAATTGCGTTTTTATTGAGGCTTGTAATTGGTTTCTGTTTTGTTTTGGTTTTCATTTTGTTTTTTAGTCTTATGGGTGAAAAGTGTTTGAGAGTGAGTGAAATACAAAAACATAATCGACTTGTTGCTGTCGTTGCTTGTAGTTGTTGTTGTGATCTAAACGGGCCTCGTATCCGCTTGCTGAATACGAGCGAGTGATTAAATACGAACGAGTGTTTGACAATACTGAATGCCGAGCGTGTGTAAGTACCTTGGCCATTCCGCTGTGAGAGTGAGAGTTCGGTGAGAGAGAGAGAGAGAGAGAGAGAGAGAGTGACGAGTGACGAGTGACGAGTGGCGAGTGGCGAGTGACGAGTGGCGAGTGGCGAGTGGCGAGTGAGTGGTGAGTGAGTGAGCGAGTAAGTATAGTAAGTGATCGTGAACAGCTAACGAGTGAGCGCACGCAGCGAATGTGAATGTTCGTGAGAGTGAGTGTGGACATTGGTAGAGAGCGTGGATAGTGGCGAGTGGACTGTGGATTGTGGAAACTGAGTGAAATTGAAAGCTGTAAACAAGTTGGCCAGTCTCTGGGAGCAGGGGGTCTGTGGCTTGGGAGTGTGTGGTGATTGCATGTCAAATATAGCTGTGTGCGACGTGGTTTTCAACTTCTTCAAGTGTTCTTCTACATTTTGATTTAACAAAATTTACTAGCTGATAACTGGTGTTGGTGTCCACAAATTTGCATGTTTAACATTTTGCTTTTGCTGTTTTTCGTTTTGTTGTTTGATTGTGTTTTCTTTGCTTGTTTTGTTTTTGTTTTTGTTTTGTTGTTGTTTTTGCATTTAATTAGGTGATTCGGTTTTGATTGTTTGTTGATTTGTGTAATTTGTGATTTTGGTGAGAGCCAGTTTATATTTTCGTCACAATTTCAACAATTTTTTTTACTTTGTTGTTTTTTTTTTTGTTTTGTTTTTGTTTTGGTTTTTGTTTTTGGTGAAGGTTAGGTTCAAATTTGATTTTATTTTATACTTTGATTAAGTTGTCTTTGATGATAATTTATGTGAAACGTTTAGATTGTTTTGGTTTCAGTTTTTCTATGTCATTGTAAGCACATTCGGGGCGCACTGTATGTAAGAACAAGAGCGATGAACTTCAAAGTGTCTTCGAAAACAAAGGCGTTAATCACAAACATAATAAAAGCACCGAAACAAAAACAAAAGCAATTGGCAACAACCGAATAAAGGAAACAAAAGTCACAAATTGGCTACGTAACAAAACAAAATGAAGCGGGCAAAGCAACGCAAGCCCAATCCGCACAGAGCGAACTGAATTCTGTTTCACAGTCCCCGGCTCCAAATTCCCATACCCATAACCCCAGGTCCCCACTACACTGTGCATGTGTGTGTGCATGTGTGTGCATGTGTGTGTGTGTGTGTGTGTAATAAGCATCATGTGAGTGTGGACTGAGTGACTTACGCTTACGGGCTGATTAACAAAATGGCTTTTCCCCGACTGACTGCAATGGCCGTGCGACTGACTGACTTATGCCCAGTAACCATAACAATGAATTTTATGCCCGCCATCCAGGGAAACTGGGAGGCTGCTGCTGCTGCTGGTACTGCGAGGCAATAACTGGATGGCTAACGGAGAGCTTGGAGCTCGTTTTTGCTATTAGAACAACATTGGCAATATATTTGGGCAATAAAAATAAGCTTTGCTACAATACGGCTCGCTGGCTAAGCCGCTGCGCTCTGTGTTCAAGTGTCCTACGAGTGCCTTAAGCGTCTCGAACATGATGTTGTTGCCGCCGCTGTTGCTGCTGTTATTGGTGTTGTTGTTGTTGTTGTTGTTGCTATTATTATTATGGTCACTGGTGCCGCAGTGCTTACCACTTACGCCTCATTAGGATGCGCCTAAGAACTCTTGCAGCGATTCAATAATAAATTAAAGTCAAGCGCTAAGGCACAAGTGTCAAGTGGCAAATAGCGAGAGGCGAGTGGCGTTTGGCGAGTGATTGTGGCAATAAAATCAGCCTTTGATTTCAAATCGCCAAATACGTATAACACAGACGAGTAGCCGATGGCGAGTGCATGTGGCAGCAACAACAAAATGCTTTTCATAGCTCGCTGAACTCTGAAAACTCAAAGAAAAATTGTTGGAAATTGAAATGACACTCGAAGGAAACCATTAACAAACTTAAATAATTACAAGGAATACGATTTTCATTTTCTCGTATTTAATGTGTGAGTGTGCGGGTGTGAGTGTACGTGTGTGTGTGTGTGTGTATTTCAGAGTTAAATAGAGACTGATTATTTCGAGCAACAAACTTGAATGAGCAGTAGTAGTAGGGCGCAAGCACTTGCTTCTTTTTTAGCCATAACGAGTAGTTGCAAGTATTTTGTTTTTACAAGTATTACGAGTATTTAGGCAAACCATTTACAATTATTCAATTATTCATACATATTCATATTCAGGTACATATTCATAGATTCATACATATATTAAGATATTAGTATGGCATATGTCGCTAGTTCAACGTGTCTGTGACATTAATACGTAGATTGTTTTGTTTATTTACACCTGGACCCGTTGGCCACTGCTAAGGAAATACGAGTTTGTTTCAGTTACCGAAAACAATAAAGTTTTCAATATATTTGTACAAGATATGAGTTCATTACATGTTGACTGTAGCCTTTCTGTATTCAAAGCAACAAAATCGATTCCAAAGTACGCAGCCAATGGATATGAAGTTTTTTCATTAGCTCCCCAAAGTAGGCAACACTTCCTGACTTGGAAGATATTGCGATATATAAATACGAAGCTCATGCGGAAAATACAATTTAAATGCTATAGAAAAGGAAAAGAAAAAAGCGTTGAATACTTTGCCAATAAAGAAAGCAAATATATGTATATATATATATATGTTATATAATATATATATAAATATATAATATAAATATGTAAATAAATATGGAGAAGATTCGACAAAATTTACTGGATACATATTACTCGTGCAAGTGTGTATGCTGGGTGTTTTTATCTACATTTGACAATTTTACATTTTTAAATAGAAAAGTATGAGTATTTGGCATAATGTGCATCAATTTGTGTACTGGGAAAATTGGCTTAGTAGATACGAGTACGAATGCATTCCATGCACCTTGGTGTCCTCGCAAAATGGCAAACAAAAGGACAGCAAGGACATTTTCAGTTTGGAGCGGAATATGCAAATTGGCCAGCTGCAGATTTTAGAAATTAACAACAAAACGCTGCAGCACTCTTTAGAGGGTATATTGGATTAGTTGAAGGTAAATATATATACACATAGACAGCTATATAGATACGAGATACAAGTTACAAGATACAGATATGTGTGTGTCGTGTGTGGCTCAAAAGTAAAAGGTGGCCCGTTGCAAGTGGTCTGTGGGGAGGGTGTGAGTGTGTACATATAATATAATTATTGATAGTATTAAGTATATAGAACAGGCGCTGTTAAGCATAGTATATGTATAAGTGGTATATAGTATATATAGTATAGTATATATGGATTTGGTATTAGTGTTAGTTTATATGTTAGTAAACTGTTTATGTAGGTTGCATTTCTGTTTTCTTTTTTTTTTCTTTTGTTTCATACATTTAATTTCGTTCATCACATTTATCTTTTGGACTTATCGAAATTTCAAAATAAAAACAATAAAAATCTCAAAACATTTGAGTGTCACAAAACTCCTCCAGTACTTTAAGGTTGAGTTCAACAACTTTGCTGATATATATTATTTTTTTTTTTTCGATCAGCTGCTGATTCTACGATACTACGATATGAGGATTGGGGGTATGAATTGCTCGATTGCCAACATATATGCTGCCTGTCCGTTTTTTTCGTAATTGAGTTTATATTTTATATATATATATAAATATTTTTTTGTTTTTTTTTTTTTTGATTTTGTTTAGTTAACCAAATTTAATACAAAAATTGTTTAGACACACACACGCACACACACACAAACGCACACACACACACACAAAAACATTGAAATTAGCATTTGTGAGTAAAAGAGAGTTTAGGTGGGGGCAAGGGATCTTGTGGGTGGTTGCCTGGTGGTTGGTTGATTCATTGGTGTGATGGTGTTTGGTTCGGTTTGGTTTGGTTGCTTAGTTCTTCATAGTTGGTTTTCAAAAACAAAGCGTTTCCATTGCAAAAATGCCAGGCGCATACCGCGGTGGCACACAAAAAGAATACAGTTGCATACTTTCTGGCGTTGCGCCGTTTGAACTGTTCATATTTCGATTTATGGTTGAGTATAGCTTAATTATGTTATTATTATTTAATATTGTTATAAATACTTTTTGGATCAGCTTCAGTTTGGCATTTCTTTTGATAAAAATTCTAAACATATTGTTTGCTTTCGCTTTCGCTTTTGGTTTTGGTTTTGGTTTTAATTCTTTTTGGTTTTTGCTTTCGATCAATTCAAAATTGCACATTTTCAACAACATCAACAACGACAACTACTTTTTGGTATTATGAATAGTAATAATTATTATAATTGTTATTTTGTTCAGATATATATATATATGTAAATATAATATGTATTATATATATAAATGTATAAATATATATGTATCTATATGGATTTATATTTATATATATTTATGGTTGAACACGTAAATAAATATATATAAATATACAACATATATACACATATGGCATATAAATATATATATGCGTATATATTCGGTTAGATATATAAAATACGTATTTACTTATATATAGATATGTACGTATGTATGCATATAGAGTAACAAGTACAAGTACGAGTATATAAATACGAGTATTTGTGGAATATATGATATTAATATATGATAGTGGTTGCTTTCTTGCACACGCACACGCACAGTCATCGATAGCTATCGATAGTTATCGCATCGCATACGCTGCACATGGAGCATTGAAAATCAAAATGAAACGAGTACATTTAATAATTGATAGTAATCGAAAATCAGCATCAAATCACAACAAATTAACATATAGAAATAACTGAAAGGATTTACATAAAAAATACGTTGACAATATTACAATGCACAATATTTAGTTACAGTTTACAGTTTAGGCATTTGGAATAGTTAGGTAGATACGGTTAGTTAGTGTTAAGTAGTTGATATAGATACGAGTTAATGTTAATATTAATGTATAGGTTATTTAACAACGCATACGGATACACATACACATGTACATACATTGGCACATCCACATACACATTCACATACACATGTACATCAAGCTTTACATACACTCGTACTTAGGCTTACACATATTCATATCAATACATATTTGTGTATATATTCACATGTATGTACTTATATATCGTTTTATAATACATACCACGATCTGGAAAGGAGTATATGATCGATGTGCAGCGGAGAATGCAGCTGGAATCCGAAAAAAAAACTGAGTAGATTGACCCGAAAGACAATTATCTGATTATTAGATCGCATTCTAGTTGCATCCCGTGCAGAGATTTCCGTAACATGCTGCGTATGCGTAATGTAAAACTCGCATACGATATGATTGGATATACTTTTATATAAATATATATATAGACACATTGAATATGTATATTCATATGGAATGTAAGTAGGTAGGTGTGTATGCATATATGTACATGTATAAGCTTGCATTATATTGCTTAATTGATAGGTTAGTTACTGACTTGAGATAAAGATAAGATACGTAAGTGTCGTTACAGATATCATACATACATATGCTGTGTGATTTAATTGGTTACAGTATGCGTTACGGTTACGAATACGGATACGGATACGAATACGAATACGAGATGCTTAAGTTGTTATCTGCCGTGTTCACTTTAGGCTACTTAAAGCGCCAAAACGACAACAGAAGAGAACAGAAAATATATAAGTATAAGTAAAAAAGGCTTCAAGTCTTTCATACGAATATGATAATATTATATACGCTGGTTAGACACGTGCACTTTGCTCTTAACTACGAAAGGACAACAGAACCAAGAAGAAGAACAAAACAAAAAGTTAATTCGCAACAGAAAATCTGTAGACTGCAGTCGATACTAGGTAAAATTGCAGAGGGCGCTGCGGAATCATCTTTCTTTCTTTGATTTGCTTTAATGATTTTTTTCTGTTTGTGTATTTTTTCCATTTCGAGGCCTCTGAACAAACTGCTAGGTGTGCGCTAGTGGGGTTAGGCGGAGTTTTGGAGGGTGGTTTAGTGTTAAGTTTTTTTGAATTGAAGTTAAAACCCAAATATAAACCAAAAACAACCTTATCATGGGAGCAAAACAATAGAAACCATAATCATAATTCGAATTGAACTAATAATAAAGATTTTACTTATTTGTATTTTTTTTTTATTAGCTTACAGGAAAAGACAGAGAGCAACAGAGCGAAAGAGAGTAGAGTAGAGAGAGAGAGAGAGAGAGAGAGAGAGTGAGAGAGAGAGAGAGAGGGCAATGTTCCTATGGAGTTTTGCTGAATTTCAAGTTGCTTTTATGTGTTTTTGTCTTAATTGTTGTGATAGAATTTGATTTTCTTCGGTCTTTTGGCAAAATATTTACACAGAACAACATATACGCGGCAATAGAGCTATTAAGGGACTAAAATGCTGTTTGTGAATCGATGTTGGATATGCAGCACCTACTTGTCGCAGCATTTCAATATTGTTTTATATAGTTAATTGTATTGTAGTTTTCGCTTAGTTGATACACATAAATAGTCATCGTTATTGATATATGTGAAAAATTATAGTATATGTTTAATAGAAATTAAATGAAAAGAAACTCAGCTGACATTGCTTTGGGCCAGGAATCATATAATATATTCGCTTTATATCATCATATAGTTCAGTTATCGTTATTCATTGGCGGCACTCGCAACACTTTACTATACTTTTACAAAGTGGTTGCCCCTATATCTAGATACATATAGGTGTGTGGGTGTGTGTGTGGCTTTGTGTGCTTAACGCATATGCAATACAGATACATATATATTTCGAGAGAGAGAGAGAGATAGAGAGAGAGAGAGAGACAGAGAGAAACAAAGTTGGTGGTGAGAGGTTCTTGACTTGCTGGGTTGCTCTCACAATTATAGGTAGTTTGTATTAAATTTGATTATTATTGTGAATATAATTTTCTTTTTCTTGTTAGTTAATTTTATTTGATTTATTATTTATTTTATTACTCTTTGAGTTGGTTTTTCTTTTGTTGTTCTTTTTTATTTTGTGATCTTGAATTTTTCTCGTAGACGACAGCATATTTTGGTAGCAGGCGAGCAATTATTTATTGTTGGGTTCTCACGTGAAACGTTGCTTTTGATAAAATATCGATTATCGATTACGCTTCATTGCAATGAATTTGCATCCCCTTTTTTGTTCGATTTTTCTTTATGTTTTTGCTTTTCTTTTCTTGTTTGGGTCGATCGCGCTGTTATCCGACTTAAAACGCAAAAACTAAATGAGAGAGAAGCGACAAAGCAAAATGAAAGAAAAACCAAATGCGAATTGTAACACAAACATTAGCCGCTAGATGGCGCTTGTGCGGCTAGTCGGCAGCTAAATCATAATATGAACAAACGATAACTGTTTGAAAAATTTCAGCTAATAATATCTTAACTACAATATATGCAATTATTTGTAAGTTATGAAAAGAAACGCATTTGAAGAGTGTGATGAACAGTTAAAAAGAGAGATAGAGAGAGAGAGAGAGAGGCAGATAGACAGATAGAGAGAGAGAGAGAGAGAGAGAGATGAACTTGGATAGCTGGGTAGAGTTGAGGACTTTTTTTGGTTTTTTTTTTTAAAGATATTTAATGACTAGAATTGTTTTGTTTGTAATTACCATTTTCTATCACTTTGCGTTTGGGGGATGGCACCGCGGGCACCAACCAACCCTCTGAGTGCACGCGGTGGCCGGTGGTGGGCGTGGCACGCACACACACGCACGACGCACGCACGCAAATCAGAACAGTAGTAGCCTGAGTGTTAGTTATTGACGTTTACAGTTACTGTTAATGTAAATGTTACTGTTACTGTTACTGTTACTGTTAGCTTTGCTGATACTGTTGGTGTTAGTTTTAGTGAACTGCTTACTGGAGTTCCAGCTGATGGTTGATTTTGATTTATGTCGGAAGTTTTGATTATACGCTGATGATTTGATTATGTCTGTTGTTTATCGGTTAACAGTTATCGATAATCGATTCTGGGTTATTTGATTATCGATTTACGGCTATCGGTTATCAGCTATCAGCTATCAGTTATCAGCTATCAGTTATCAGTTATCGGTTATCAATTATCGGTTATCGGTTATCGGTTATCAGTTATCAGTTATCAGTTATCGGGTATCGATAATCGTCTATCAATTTTTGATTTCGATTTTGATTCAGTCGCACAAGCTAAGGCCACTGTGTTAGTTGCCCTGTGTTTCGGTTTTCTTTCGCGCCTCGTATCACGTCACGTCACGATCATTGCAGTTCATATGTTAATAATTGCTATACATAAGTATATGGCCTATATACACATACGTACGAGTTATCACATTGTTAGCATTATTTTGTGGATCATTATCGATCATTAATCATTGTTTCTTATCATTTGCATTTTCGCTGTTCTCGCGTCTCTTGTCGCTGCACTCTCAACTGTCGTCTGTCATCGATTTCGTGGCTATGGCTGTCTTCATCAACATCAGATTTTGATGCAATGTCTCTCTTTGGTTCTGGCCTTGGCTCTGTTTGCGGGCGGGTCTTGGCTTGCCGGCCACTCTCAGCCCTGGCCTAGAGGCAGCCTCGTCTTCTTCTGCTTCAGCTACTTCGGCTAGCGGCTCTCTTGTTGCAGTTGCAGTCGCAGTTGGAGTTGTTGTCGCTGTCGCTGTTGCTGCTTTTAAATTCGCTGTCCGAACATCTCGCGTCGTCATCGGCTCCGTGGATGCAGTTGCCGCATTCGCATCGTTAACCAGGCTAAGGGTCGCTTCGTAGCCGCCGCTGCCGTTGCTGTAGTCGATCTTCGTGATGTTTGTAATCGTTATCGTTGTTGTTTTTAATTTTTGAGAAATAATACAAAGTATTTGGTGTATTTAGAACATTTGCTGCGATTTGGTTAACGGTTCAGTGGGGTTTCGGGGCTGGAGCATTTGTGCCCTACTCTGCGTATACTTAATGCACGCGTGTGTGTGTGCTCAATCAAATTATAAGCCTAAGTAAAGAAGAACACACACACATACACACGCACACATATATAAACACATACACATAAAGAAAGGCGTAGACGTAGACAATGATAAAACTGAACACAACGACTAAGTTTTAATCTACGAGAACACAATTTGGCAATTTCTTCAAATAAATACACATCGAAAAGAAATATATGCAAAACAGAAAAGTATTTAGTTTGCGGTCGCTAATCATATGTCAATTATACAGCCAATTGCAATAAAATTCGAGAGGCGGAAAACAAATGAGGAACGGCAAACATTAGTAGAACACAAATCTAGACAAATATGTATAGTCGTATATTTGTATTTCAGAGACCGAGAAAGGGCGTATCTGTGTGTGTTGGTATCTTTCTGTGTGTGTTTATGTATTAAACAAGAGACATAAAGAAAAAAAATATACATATATATGTTCATATATATATAAATATACATATATATATGTATATAGACATAAAGATAGAGAGCGAGAGAGAGAGAGAGAGATAGGGAGAAATAGAGAAATATGGGCATGGTTGCCTGAATCTGAATCTGAATCTGAATGGGATGGCGAATGGACAATGGTTATTAAATGGACTATGGTTATGGACAATGGACAATGGGCAAATGGGCAAATGGGCAATGGGCAATGGGCAATGGGCAAGTGGTCGTTCTATGAAGATGGGCAGCCCGCTTTTAGGCCTGTCGCGTTGTATGCAATTGTTGTTGTTGTTGCCCAACGCGATTCTTTCTTTTCTTGGCGGTCGTTTTTTTTTTTTTTTTTTTTTACGTGAATCTTTCTTTCTTTAGTTTTTATGTCAGTCTTTTGTTGAATTTGGTCGTTTTCACTGTCTTTTATTTAAATTCTTTTGTGTTGCATACATATACATGTTTTTTTGTTCGTTTAAATTTTTCTGTTTTTTTTTTTTTCATTATTCAAATATTCGATTAATATTTATTTGTTTAATTTATCCTTATTTTGTATTTATAAGAATCTGTTCTAATGCTTAAGAATGCACGCTCACTCGCTCGCTATTTAAATTCACGTGTAATCTGGCAATGTTTTGGATGATAAGAGACCTACAAGATAGGTTATCCTGGTATGATGTTGATGCTTAAGTCAATGGGTATTGATTTCAGAGATTTCATAATGGTATCATATGGAAGACATGGAAATTGTAGCTGAGCTTCTGCTTGAAGGTCGTTCGTAATGTGATTGTTTTAGTTTTATATTGACATTATCTGGCTTGTAGCTTTATATTATATTGTTAAATGTAACTTAATTATTTTTTTTTTGGCTACTTTGTATATGTATATGTATACTGTTTTATAATTGCCTGACATAATTCAAAAGCAAAAGAAATAAAAATTGTTTCTCGTTTTATTTTATACGTTTTTTTTCTGTTATTCTTGACCCTATTCCTTCATCTGATGTATTTGATCTCGTTGTTGTTGTTAGCTCAGGGTAAGATATTTTTTTTGATTGTCGTTATATATGTATTTTGTTAATCATATTGCGAGTTAGTTGTTGTGGTTGTTTTTTTTTTTAGTTAGTAATTGCATGTATAGTAAATAAGAGACATGGAATTGTCATGTAGTGTAATATATATGTACATTGACGTAAACAATATTTTTGTTTTTATTTTAGTATTGTATCATATTGTATTGTATTTTTGTTTTTTTTTTTTTTTTTTTTTTTTAAATTTTCGATTGTTTGTTACGTTTACAAAAAGTAGTAGTAGAAGTAGTAATAAGTAAGATAGTAGCAGATAGTAGTTACATATTTGTTTGTTTGTTTTTTTTTTTTTGGTTTTTTTTTTTGAAGATTGTTTTGCGTTTCAATTTGTGATTAGAATTTAATCGAATAGAATCGAATCAACATATAGTTTTGAGTGTGAGTATGTATGGTAAAACAAGAATCAAATTTGCCGGAATAAAAATAGAGCAAGTTGATATGGATTAGTACAGTTGTTAAAATGGAAACAGTTGACACTCACCGATGATCTACTCACTTGCATAAACGCATAGACACCACGTAAAAACTCCATGTTATTTTGTTGCTCTTGAGAACCCTTTTTGGCTGTTCGTTGCGCCCGACTTATATACTGCTTAACGGTGTCGGCGACCAGATGCGGCTTTAGCTTTCGCGATAGAACGCTAGAAAAAACAACGAAAAGAGCCAGAGAACGGCAATTAATATAATATAAATGCATATATGCGATATATAGGGAGAGCGAGAGAGAGAGCGAGAGTAAGCCATTTATGTGCATGCTAAGTTGCGGCCTCGAGCCCTCTCAAAAATGTAAACCGAATCACGGGCCGACTGCGGCCTGGCTAATTGTCACTTGACGTGCTGCCTAAACGGAAACACTTTTGTGTACTTAGTCAAATGCCTTTGTGCTAATTGGCCACACTCAGTGTGGCCCCACACTTGGCATCTCAACACACTCCGCCACCCCGCACCCTTGCCTTGAACACTCACGACATTCGTGCGCTGTGTTTGTTCTCGTTCTCAAGTTCATGAAATATGCGCAAAGGCCACACATCGTGTGCTTGCTGAGGCGGGGCGGGGGAAGCGTAAGAATACGTCTATGTACATATATCCAGTGTCGATGTGGCTGTTGTTGCTATTGTTGTTGCTGGTATTTCTGGCTAATTGAAATGCCGCGCTGAAATGACGCCTTCACGCACTTGTGACAGCGACAATTGGCAAATTGACGCCGTAGATTACGCTTATCGTTTAATTGCTCTAAGCAACAGGAGCCGCGCACACACACGCACACACGCACCCACGCACACACACGCACACAGGCACACACACGCACACTCGCACAGCCCGCTGCGCATAATTTCAGTTTTATTCGCAGAGCCTTTAAGCCATGACTAACAAGCCAAGCCAAGCAAAGCAGAGCACAGTGGAGCAGTCAGCACTCAGTTGGTAGCCAACGAAATCGGAGCACCACCCTCCTGCACCACACGGCCACCCACAGACCACGATTTCGCAGTGATATTTCAGTGCGTGAATTTATCTCCAGTATTTCATATTTATTAAGTGCTGGCCACACTGATATGCAAGCACTAGAAAACCCTTCAACCAAACCCTTCAAATGTGAGAAATATTTGTTTTACAATTTACAAATTATATGAATTCAAAATTCATATAAATATTGATGTAATTCTTTCAAAGAATTTATTGAATCAAGGCAAATAATGACAAGTTTAAAGCCAATAATAATAAAAATAGTTGTCAATGTTGTCAATTGGCAGATTTTTGCGAGTTGCCTCTCACATTATTTGTAGTATACTTCAATTTGTGAATTTATCAAAGCCGCTTAAGGAAAAAGGCTTTTTTAATTTGCAAATTGAAGTATTCGTAAAAACAAGAAAATAACAATAATCTCCGACGTCGATGCAATGCATCCATGCATGAAGGCAGCTCAACAAGCAGGCAAAGCCCTTATTAAGATACTAAATTGATTCTGTCGACAGTGAAAACTTTCGAGTGGGCCACCTTTAGTAGATTTTTCCCAAGGACTTCGAGAAGAAGTGCATTCCATGCTCGAATGCACGTTAGTGAGGCAGGTACAAGTGCAAACAAATGAGTAGCTGGATTATTCTCATTAGTCCCAATTGTTCTTCAGTATTAACGACGCAGACGTCGAAATGCCAATATTATAGTTAGCTTTGGTGAGAGCATGTTGCATCAGGATCTAGAGGAAAACGAAAGCAAATAATTAAATGTCGAGGCTCTGTTTCCTCTCGTCCTCTTCTCATGGCTGTTGGCTGTTGTCGTTCGCAGATTTCGATCTTTAAATAAAATTCTTTTCAAATTAAATAAGCTGGCTTTTTAACCAGCAGCACCGGCAACAACTGCAAATACAGGCACCAGCCCAAAACGTAAAGAGGAACAAACACATTTATCTTGATTTTCACGCTGTCAGCAACAACTCAAAAAGGCGACAGTTTGTAAAAAGGTAGCAACAACAACAATAACAACCAAACTCGCGGTGTCCTTCATGAAAAGAAGTCAATTTCAAGATTTGTTTTTTTCTTTTTCGCAGTTAAACATTTTTGTTTCACTTGTCGCCCCAAAATGAGAAAAAAAAAGTACAAAACAAATCGAGAAAAAGAAGAATACGAAAACTTGTGAGTGCGGTTGGGAAAAAAATAATAAATTAAAAGCGCATGGCACGCAAAAGGTCAAGTGATTTAAAAAAAAGAAACCAAAGCAAGACACATTGGTCTGCCACAAAGAGCGGTGACCCCTCGCACTGAGCACAAAGAAAATCCAAGGAATGCCAGCAAGTGTCCATAATGTTTTCTTTCCATACTCGCTCACGACGTGAAAAGAGTATATTGGGTTTGGGCAATATCTAGATCGACCAAATTTTCGCAGATTAAATTAACAAATTGATATTTCATTTAAAGCCCTCGAAAAGTTTTTCAAAACAAACCCGATTTTCATATTTGTTGGCATTTTGGTCATGACTTCTCCTCTAGATTGATTCCGCATTAAAACCATTTTTTTTTTTTTTTAAATTTTGGGTAAAAAAAACAAAGCGGAACCAATTTTTTTGTTCGATGCCATTTCGGTAATGATTCTGTTTTATTTTTGAGCGAATATTCCGCTGTCGGTTACACCCGACCACTTCGTTCTTATTTATTTTATTTTGTTTTATTACATTTTTTGTTCCTTTGTTTTTGTGCATTTTTTTTTTTTTTGGTAGGAGGATACATATTTGCATTTCCACTTCAGTCATTTCCTGCTTACAGCTGGGCGGAGTTCTCTTTCAAGTTTTTCTTAATTTGGTGGGAGTTCAAGTCAATAGATTTAACGAATTCCGAACAGCAATCTCAAGTCTCTGGATATTGGAAACTGGAGTCTGGATCTCGCAGCTGCCAGCCGCAGTTACCTGCCGCAATGAAGATGCAAACATATTTGCCAGGGTAAAGGTCGGGATTTTTGGGTTATCTAAGGGCAGAGACATTGCTATTACAGATGGGAGCAGACACTTGACATGCGACCCCCAATTGGATCCCCAATTTGCTTGCCTCTATGTCACTGTTAAGCTATATAATTGCTGTCAAGGATATTCATTTATGCATAACAATTGAGAGACATTTGGAATCCCGAGTCAAGTAGATTATTGGGTGTGCTCTTAAAACAGCTTTAAGCGGTTATGAATACCCCAGAGAATGAAATGTATTGCTTTAACAAGCAATCTAACAACAATTTAACTCAGTTGATGACCTATTATAATAATTATTTTTAATATATATTGTACTAATAATGAACAACAAGATATATTGACTAAACTTGCTGTCTTCTAAGAGTTACATAATTTCTGAAAAAATCATAAACCTTCTTTAAGAGTTTAATCAAAATTCCCTTTCTCAAAGACTGTGTAAAGCTTTAAAAACGGAGATACGTATATTATTAGGAAACACGTTTTACGAGTAACCCAAGTATTTTGGCATATTCCACAGATTATCTTGTAGCTTTCTGAATGCGTGATATAATAAGATAGAAATAAATTTAGCTGAGACGTGGCAATACGCAAAATCCGAAGAGTGGAAATTGAACGAAACAAGGCACAAGGCAAGAATTATTACACTTGAAGGAATTGCGACGAGAGTACGTGCTCACGAATAAAAAAACAATATATTATGATTTATGTGTACGCATCTTATTTATCTTTAGGAACTGGTCTATTTTGTATGCTTTCGAGACTCAATTTATGATTTGAGATCGATTTTTTTGCCAAAAATCATGCCAAAATTTAGACAAGTAAAGTTCCCAAATCCATACTTCCTATATTTCAAACTCCCATTACTTTGTCAAACCTGAACCGATTTTCAAGATATTTACCATTTTCATCATGGTTTGTCCTCTAGATTGATTCTGTATTTAAGTTTTATTCGTTTTTGCAAATAATTTTTTTTTGATTTTTTTTGTAAAAAATCCTTTACTCCCCCCTTACTTATTTTGAAAAAATAATTTTTTTTTTGATTCAGAATCGCGAGCTTTTATTTTTAATCGATTGCTGGTACCTAAATTAGTATAAAACGAAACTTTAAAAGTGATTCTGGAGGGGTCGATTTTTCTGTCAAAAATCATGCCAAAATGTACAAAAATTTAGACAAGTAAAGTTCCCAAATCCATATTTCCTATATTTTAAAGTCCCATAACTTTATCAAAACTGAACCGATTTTCATGATGTTTACCATTTTCATCATGGTTTGTCTTCTCGATCAAGTCTGCATTTAAGTTTTATTCGTTTTTGAAAATAATTTTTTTTCGATTTTTTTCCGAAAAAAATCCTTTACTCCCCCCTTACTCATTTTGAAAAATAATTTTTTTTTTTGATTCAGAATACAGAATTTTTATTTTTAATCGATTTCGGGCACCCAAATTAGTATAAAACGCAACTTTAAAAGTGATTCTGGAGGGGTCGATTTTTCTGTCAAAAATCATGCCAAAATGTACCAAAATTTAGACAAGTAAAGTTCCCAAATCAATTCTTGTCAGATTTTAAAGCCCCATAACTTTATCAAAACTGAACCGATTTTCATGATGTTTACAATTTTCATCATGGTTTGTCCTCTAGATTAATTCAGCATTTACGCTTTATTAGTTTTTGAAAATAATTTTTTTTTGATTTTTTTTGTAAAAAATCCTTTACTCCCCCCTTACTTATTTTGAAAAAAAAATTTTTTTTTTGATTCAGAATCGCGAGCTTTTATTTTTAATCGATTGCTGGTACCTAAATTAGTATAAAACGGAACTTTAAAAGTGATTCTGGAGGGGTCGATTTTTTTGTCAAAAATCATGCCAAAATGTACAAAAATTTAGACAAGTATCCATACTTCCTAGATTTCAAAGTCCCATATTTTTGTCAAAATTGAACCGATTTTCGTGGTGTTTACCATTTTCATCATGGTTTGGCCTTTAGATTGATTCTGTACTTAAGTTTCATTTGTTTTTGAAGATAATTTTTTGTTTAATATTTTTAATTTAGAAACGCGAATTTTTATTTTTAATCGATTGCGGGTACCTAAATTAATATAAAGCGCAATAAGAGAGATCCCTCTGCCATATGTTTGCACCAACCTAACCAAACTGTGGTACCATGCTCCATCAATATCCGGCAAAGTACTGAGTATAGCTGCGAGACAAGTTTGCATAGAAACAGACAGACAGATATGGCCATATAATTTGGTTCTGGTTTAATTTTAACCGCATTTTGGCAGGGTATAATTTCTTGCTGCCTGGTCACTGTACCTGACTTTTGCGGCCAGCGTGACCCTCTTATTTAATTACTTAACACACACACTTCACATTGGGAGAGAAACAAGAGAGAATTTTGAATTAAGTCCTGTCGACCCGCCCGTTTGCAATGTGCTGCGTCTGCGAGACAGTTGCGACCACTGATAATTGCACGGAGGATGAAAGATGGACGATGTGGATCGAAAGAAATTGTGAGCAACACACACGCACACACACACTCACATAATGTGGAGAAGAAGAGGAGCACAGCGCGAAAGTATGCAATGCCAAGCACACACACACACACACAAAGTCAAGCGGAAGCTGCAACTGTCAGTGAGTGTGTGTGTGTGTGTGTGTGTGTGTGTGTGTGTGTGCTGCAATTGCCAATTGCCAGTTAACAACAAAAAACAGTAGGCAAAGAGAGAGAGAGAGAGAGAGAAAGAGAGAGGGCGGCAGGCTAAGGCCAAGAGATGTCGTCAAATTGCTCTGAAATTACGATATTATTTTGTATGACATTTGAGATTTAGTAGCGCATAATAAGGGCAATTAGAGGCAAGAGCGAGAACGAGTGAACGAGAAGGAACTGGAACAATGGGGAAGAGCACAGCATTGTGCCAGGCACGCATAGTTAGCATTGTTCGACTGTGAGATACCCTGTACGACACGATAATATAATAATAATAATAGATAAGAGAAAATTAAATGATATAGACAGAAATATAAGAGCAGGCGAATTTATCAATGTTATTTCTGCGTATAGGGTGTGCAAATATGTGCTTTAATAAAACCAGAGACCTGTTCTATGCCTCTGCTAAGCCTTTTACTTTGTTTTAGTTAACCGTATTTATGGTAATTGCACGTTGCCCCACTGAACCACTGAGCAATTAACTTTGATGGCTGACTGACGAAATGCCAATGGCAAAATAACTGATTAACGAGCCAAACGCAATTGTGTGAATTGCAATTGAATACAGTATTTTTTGCTTAGCTTATGAATAACCAAATAACGGCAATAACAACAAGAGTCACGAGTGGAACGAGTGCAACGGGTACGGTGCAGAGTACGAAAACTATTCTCGGAACAGTCACGGGTTGACAATTCGGCAAATGTTTTTTTTTTGTATTTTTTTATTTATTCATAGTATGATTTTCTATACGGGCCGAGTAGGTCGCAATTTGTTGAATAATGGCGACAGGGCCAACAAAAGGAAATATGAATGTTTTGCTTCCTTTCAGTGCCCCACTCGCACCCCCTTCCCTCCGTCCGGCTCTATCGGCTGGATTTCAGTTTTCAGCATATTTATGATTGCCTCCCTGCCTATCGCTATTTTATATTTGTGCCTCCGCTTCTGTTGCCGGCCAGGCTACCTGGCATTGTCCTCCTGCCCAGTGACCCTGCAGCTGGCCTCGCCCACAGTTGCATGCCTCGCCGGTTACTTGCAACGAGTGGAACAATTGCTTTGCGAAGACTTCTCAATTGTTGACTTTTTGGCTGTTTTTCAGCATTTCTGCAATATTTAAATACCCATGAAGCTTTAAGTAAGCCAGCACACTCGCACACACACCCACACACACCCATACACGTACTGACTGCTAACTACACTTCACCTACAACGATTTTTATTGTCTTTTGCTGGATATGTGCGCCAAGTCCCAAATGAGGACAACGCACTCCTCGCTTCCCGCTCCTCGCTCCACACTCAATTCTATTTAAGTGCTGCACACACATAGAGAGTGAGAGTGTGTGCGAGGGAGGAGGAGCGGTAGCAAGTGGAAAAAAGGCAGCCACATGCGAGGGTTGCTCTAAGTATTTAAAAATATATAAAAGATTAAAAATTTCAAATAATACAAAAATTAGATATTATAATTAATTAAACCTGCAATTGAAAATTTTTTAAAAGTCATTTTAGTGCAGATAAATTTAAGCTTTGTCGGAATTGCAGTTATTCGAAAAAGCTATTAATAGTTACACCCTTCAATAGCCATCAGCTTGGGCTTATTAGCCGCATTTGGAATTAATGTGCGACTGTTTGATCAGCCCTCGCACGTATTTGCGCAGAGCTTCGTGCCACATTCCACATGGGCGACACATGAAAGTTATTACACTTATTATATGAAGAAAATAATTTTATGTGCGTGTGTGTGCGCGTGTGTGCGCGTGTGTGTGCGTGCGTGTGTCTTCAACGCGCGTTGCGTCCTGTCGTTGGCAGCAGAAAAAAAGGAAAAATTAAAAGCAAAGACTTCATCTCTGTGTGGCTTGCAGCGTGTTGATAAGAGCTGACATGGGCGTATGGGCGCGTTTGGGGCGTGGCACGTGTATGCCCGCCTGTGTGTGCGAGTGTGAATTATATGCCGCACTATATTATATAATAACGAGTAATAATGATTACACACACACACCATCTCACACACAGCAATTTCATTGATTTTCCTCCTTTTTAATGACAACTACTCGCACTTGTTTTCCAGCACTGTTGTTGCTCTTGCTCCCGCTGGAAATGCAAAGCGCGCGCTCCGCAAATAAATATATTCGCTTCACCAGACAAAAATAACAAAAGGCAATGGCAAATATTTTTTAATGTGCACTTTATCATCATCATGTCGGGCTAAGCGGCCGACCCAAAAAAATATAAAAATAAACCAAAAAGGAGCAAAATATCAAAGAAACCAAACGAAATCTGAAGCACAAAAAAAACCAAAAAAAAAAAAAAAAAAAAAAAACAAAAAACAAAAATGACATTTATATAGACACGCCCCAGCGCCCCGTTCGCTCGGTGCTCAGTGCTCGGCGGCGAGTCCTCAGACTCATCCTCAGCTCTCGTCCCCGCCGGGCTGTCGGCATTGTGCAAATGCTGCCCCATTTGTCAGCTGGCACAAATTTGCATAAGCGCCGCACAGGCAAGCGGTCGGATGACTTATGGTTGTAGTGCCCCCGCCCCCCCACCCCCCCGCCCACTCCGGCTCTCTGCACATCGCGCAAACTTGGCCCCCTTGTCACCGCCCAATCTCACGATCCAAAAATTTCTCGTTGAAATTAGCTGTGAAATACCAGCAGCAGCAAAAGGCGACGGAAATGACATAGAAATGAAACAGAGTAGAGAAACAATGGCCGCTACGAGTGAAATGACCATAGAGCAAGGGTTGCGCCAGGCCGCCCAAGAAGGGCGCCCGGGCCGATTGAGACACAGTTGGCCCCCTGCACAAAAGAGTCGAGGGAGCTCACCACAAGAATCCGCAACGGGGAACAATAGCGGCATCATCTCCGCGTCTGGCTTCAGCGCCCGCCGACGCGTCGACAGTGGCACCAATTGTAAGCCACATATGACCCATAAACTCCATTATTCTAGCAGGCGAACAACGATTCAGTGCGCAAAGCGCCAGGAGATAGAGTACGGACACCGCTTAATATACAAGCGTATTTACGCATCAAATTATTTATGCTCAGCGCAGTTATGCCTCGAGAAGAATAAATAGCTGGTGCAAAATGATGTGACTGTGGGGCTAATCAGGCCACTGCCTGCTTCAAGTTGTCTATAATTGAATTTGGCATTTGGCATTTGTTTTACTGCTATTGATGCTAGAAACGAGAGAACTTGGAGTATATACTCGCGAATACTCGGGTCAGGTAAAGTCTTAAGATTTTTGGCTAATTCCCCTTCAGTTTTGAAGGAGGTCGTAAAAATCGCAAAGAGATTCTATTTTGAATACGACCACTTGCAATTAGAAAATCCATATCCACAATTTTATAACTAGAGTTACAATTCATTTTTTCATTGAAATATTTTGATTGAAATGACGAGGAAATATAACAACATTTTCGATCGATTGTTATTAAGGTATAACTAGAACTTAAGTACGAATTATAGCTCGAATCGTATTCAAATTTCATGTAGGAATTCATTTTGAATTTAATTTAATAGTTGATTAAGTAGCTTGTTGCTGACAAGGATTGGTTGTGATCAGGCTGGCAATATAGTTGTCTTATCGCATTAGTTAAAGGGATCTGAAGACATCGACAGCCAGGGCTATAGCTTTTAAGTTAATATGTGATCAGCGAGTGTAAAGGAAATTTAAACGGCAATTTCAAAGTTTAAGATTATTCCACAACATATCAAAGGATTATTCCTATCCTAATGGAAAGAGGTAGTGAAATTCCCGCAGCTGAGCGCATACTTTTATTGTCAGTGTTGTCAGGGCCGTCGCCTTGGGAACGATGGCAGCTAAGCCGCAGGCACCGCAGCTTCGAGTGGCAAAAGAAGAGTAGGAAAATTGCTTCACAAATCACGTCACACTCGACGCGGGTTGTTCGCGTGTCCCCGCCACAGGCCCCCCCATCCCCCCATTCCCCGGGCGAGAACCCGAAAACGAACACGAGCACGAATACGGTCCAGGTCCGGTGATGATAAACAAAAGCGAAAACAAACTTTAATGGCTCGAAAGAGGTGGAGGGGGGCGGAAAAAAGAAGCAAAATATGAAACGAGCAGAGAGCCATGAAATAAAATAAAATAAAATAAAGCATGGCATGGCATGAGAAAGATAGCTAGAAAGAAAGAGCCGGCAATATACACGAACACACACACACACACACACACCCACAAACCCACACACACACACACACGTACAGCATACACTTAAAGAATGAAGAAAATTTTCGGAAAATAGCATCATCAACATCATGATGGGATGGACGGCGGCAGATACTTGACGCTGGGAGCTGGATGCTGGATGCTGGCTGGATGGCTGGGTCGCGTACATGGAGCGCATTCAGCTGCTTGTCGTCATTGTCGTCGTCATTATAAGCATAATCTTTAATAAACGAGTGAGCGCCTGGGAGCAGAGTCGTCCCTTCGTCCGGACGCACGTCCAATGGTCCGGCCGCCGCGGGCAACTCTCAAGCGGCCCGCAAATGGACGGTGCGCGGGTCGGCGCCGACCAGTTGGGCAGGAGGAAAATAAGGAGCTGGCGCTGGGCGGCGAGGTAAGCGCCACCGACGCTCGAATGGTTTTTCAAGTGAACGAACTTTTAAATTAATTTAGACGTAAGCAGCAGCTCTTTAAACTTCTCGCGCGGCTCCTTGCCAGCTCCAACTTCTGGCTGCACTCGGCGCTTGCCTTAGTCTTAAGGGGTTTCCAGCCTGTTTGCTGGATAGCGCACGGCGGAGCGAAGCGCTCGTAATGTGTCTACCCAACTCAGCTGCAAGTCTCTGGGCCCCGTTTGTTGGCCAAAGGAAACGTAATGTACACTAAATGGATATTTAATTACACTTTGCCCACTCAGCCCGGCCCTGTCCGGCGGGTCTGCAGCTTCGAGCTGAGCTGGGGCCGCAACAGCCGGCCAGACTTGCACCTGGACAAGCCAGGACCGGGTGAGGGGCCCGCCAACTAAGTGAAGTGGGCGGACCCTTTTTGCTCGTCGGCAGCGGCTTTAGTGGCAGCGACTTAAATGCTTATAAACTATGCATCAAGGATTTATTAATTTGGGCGCAAAAATACACTCACACCCACATCAAACATTTAAATGTGGGCGAGCGTAATTGAATTTGCAAAAGGTTAATATTGATTAGCTAGTGCTTGGTGCACACGACGTATGCGTAATTTCTGCATTTAATTGCCACAATTGCCACAGCCGGATTCAAACCCATCAAGCAATTACCATGGCATTTATATAATCCATTTGCAAATATCCGTTGAGACTTGAGACATTACCAGAAATTTATTCGGCCCACGTTGCGCATACGCAATATGTGCAATATTTTACCCATTAGCTTATAACTTAATTGACACCAACTGCTTGTTTGCGAGCTTGTGTGTGTGTGTGTGTGTGTGTGTGTGTGTCTAAGTGTGTCCTAAGTGATGTCTGCAACTGTGTGCTCATGTTTACTTCATGATTTATTTCGATGCATAATACGTATACGCCCCGAGTGACTCTAGTTTCAAACGGACATCATGCAAATAATTTAATTCATATTTATATGTATATTTAATTGCCAATGCACTCGGCACTTCAATTTGACAACTCTACATACATTTTGCAACGGCTTCAACACTTTTTGCTCAGAACAAAGAACAAGTTTTAAAACTTCGAGGCAAAAATCAAATAATAGGCGAAAAGGGGTACAAAAAATGATATCTCTTGGATTTGTCTTGCTCAAAAGCGATTAAGCACAACAATAGTCTTATAAAAATAAAAAATATTAAAAATATTAAAACGTATGTATATATTTAAAACATCATGATGAACTGAATTGATCAACCGTCTGTCCCTCTTTGAATCCATTTGTCTCTTTGACTACTTGAACGCATTAAATGCGTCGACCATAATAGATATATAGAAATACGATAAAAAATTGCAAAATTTCATATTCCTGCGTAAGCATTAATTAAAATTTAATAAAGTAAAAAGAGAAATTCCTCCATTGTACTAAAGTGTAGCAAATATTCAGGCACAAATTCTATTCAGGAATTGGCATCGATTTAAAGCCAATTTGAGTTCTCAAGCAGAGTCCCAGCTGGCAGGCAGCTGCTCTTTGGACTATGGAAATGAAGTGCAAGGCTCGCAGACTTTGGTTTATGCTAAGGACTAACTGCAAATATATACAAATTTGTGTGAGTGTGTGTGTGTGTGTGTGAGCGAGTGGGCCGCGGGGTGTGTGGCAGTTGTTGGTTTGGAAGTCGCTGCTGATTGTCATTCCGGCAGTCAGTTAGCAGTGAGTCAGGATTCAGGACTGACAGGCAGCAGCCACTTTCATGCACAGACAGCAGTATTTACGCGTGTGTGTGTGTGTGTGTGTGTGTATGCACATGCCTGCAGACACAGCACACACATCTACACACACAGAGTGGCAAGCAGACAAGCAAAGACATGCAAATTGAGGCAGTGCGCGTTGTCTTCATTGAAAGTTTAAATTCTTTTGTTATTAATATTTTAAAAGTTCGCAGCGATCCAGCAAATTGACGCAGTCTGCTCGTGTCTTGTGCTGCAAGGGGGCCGCACAACAAATTGCGCTTTACACTTGGCAAAATTTGGCTCTACCAGTTAATTGAAAAACTTAATTTACAATTTTCGATCAAAAAGTCGAATTTTTATCTATAATTGAATAGATTGTTTTCTGTTTAAAAACAAACGAATTCTACTGATTAAAAGAAAACGAATTTATCATAAATTCCTGTTTTGCATTTGTATCAAAATATCTATATATACCATAAATGCTGCCTCAAAAACACACACACAAACTTCTAAGGCAGCCCTCGTGCGTACAAAGCTGTCTATGTCTGCAGAGTTGTGTCGACAACTGCAGCGCATTGTGCCACGAAAGTGTGCCTGTGTGTAAGATATATGTATATACAAATACACATTTGGGTGTGTGTGTGAGTGTGTATTTACATGCTTACATTTCATACAAGCATAAGAAAATATTTGCTGTTATATATTTTTTTTCGTTTGCTTCTCAACTTGTGTGTACTTTTGTTTGGTTTCCTTTTTTTTATTCTGTTCTTGCTTTCTTATTTTTCCTATCCCTTTCTCGCCAATTTTTTGTTTGCCTCCTTCCCCCTTTTGCTGGTTGGCAAAGCGGAGCACACATACATGCATTTGCTTTGCAACTTATGTACACACACACACACACACACAATATATATTTGAGAGAAAGAGTTGAGTCTAGGCAGAGAGGGAGATGAAGCTGCCGCTTTAAGGAAGCTTTAAAGCCGCGTCAACCCTTCGTCAACTGCGCCGGCTAATTAAGGCCAAAAGCAAATATTCACAGTTACGCGAATTTTCACAAATGCTCATAAATTCAGCTTGTCACATCTTGTGTGCGCGTGTGTGTGTGTGTGTGTGTGTGTGTCGATTTTTGTCGATTTTGCAATTCTCGTCGATTTTTGTCGCTTTGTCAAATTTGCCTTGCTGATTGCCATTTAGCGATAAGAATAGAGACGCGAACTGATAAGGCCAGTAGCTCAAGAAAGAGAGAGAGAGAGAGAGAGAGAAAGGGATGGGCAGACTGTAGATAGGGGTGTTCACTTTATGAACAATGCAAAACATTTACCAGCTGCGGCCCTGGGGCAAAGTTGCTCGCTTCTATTTGCATTGTATGCATATTTAAGCTTATTTCATTTGCGTTTCAATTTGTAAGGCAAATAGTACAAGTAGCGCTGCAAGCTGCAGGCTAAACGCGCACGCACACACACACACACACACACACACACTCGTCGCTCTGCGGCATAATCAAATCAATTAACAAATTGCTTGACATGCGCTAAACAATAAAAATAAATTAAAAATCACGCCAAAATATTGGAAAATGTTGCGCCACAAATTTATCAAATGAAAAGTGGCACCTGCGCCACAGCGCCAGAAAGCAGGCAACGGGAAATTTTCAAACTGGAAAGGAAAAAAATGCCAAAACAGAGTTCAATTACCTAACAGCGATGATGGGGGAAAAAACGGACAGTGCGGGAAATGAAAATGCATAATGACGCAAAGGGAGGCAACTAATGAGAATGCAGAAAAGAGCTGAGGTTAATCAGAAGTGTGAAAAAAGAGAAGAAGTTAAACCACAATAAAGCGAATATATTCTTAAATGTTTCCTTATTTAACACTCGAGTTTGGTGGGAATAAATTGGTGAAAACTCACGCATTTCGAGATTATATAAGACATATTGCCCATACCTTTAAAGAGTTTACAAAACTAATAAGAAAAAGACTTTCAAGGCAGCAATAAGCGCAGAAATAACCACATTAAATCGTATATACGTTTTTCTGTAAGTGTGTGTGTGTGAGCAGTCGTGTGTGGGTGTCTATCCATGTGCATTGGGCGAACCATTCGTTATAGTCGGCTCGGACATTTTCAAAATTTATTACATCGCACCGACAAGTTTCGCGTGTTTCGTTTCATGCGCCTACACTCCACTTAACAGCAACAGCAACAGCGGGCGAACAATGTTGCGGGTGGGTCGGGGGCCGCACCACCGACGCAACCACCACTCAATCAGTCAAGGCGACCACCCACCGCGCACGGGACCGGGCCCGGCGCTCAATGTGCTTTTTGGCCATACGCCAAGTGCAACTTTTTGCACCTAAGAAAATGTGCAACGTACCGCGGGCCACAATTTTTAATAAGTGCATCGCCAAAAAGTTGGCATCGTTGTTGGCGTCGCCATTGACAAGCCAAAATGCCAAAATGCTGCGACTTAAAACGAAAACATCGACATCGGAGGCCCTGCCCCTGCCCGGACTTAACATCCGTATCTGCGAGCCCGTGCGGAGCATGAGAAAGAGAGAGAGGGCGGATGAGGAGGGGGGGGCTGTCCCATTGCTTTTTCTGCCTTTTCCTTTTGATTTCACTCGCAGCTATGCAGTTTTGCCTATGCCCCGGGTGCATTGACCGGCCGCAAAATGCACCAGCCCCCACAGTCGAAACACACAGCGCCCAGCCGACAGAGCCGACGGACCCGATAGACCCGATAGACCCGACAGACCCCACAATCCCGACAGGCAGCCCATCAACCGCCCCCATGACCCAACGTTGCGTAATGTACAAAAATCACAGCAGGCCCAAACACCAAAATGGAAAGGGCCGAAACCGAGCGGCTCTTAAAGCCGACGCCTGATAAAATAGAATTTAAGGATTCTTTGGTAAAACTTTGAGCTCTTGAGGGCAGACGACACGCCGTTGATGGAAAGATAATCCAACAGGCAAATAGTTTTTGGTTTTTTTTTTTAAATTGCCTTCGACTCGCATTTCGCTCAATATGTATAAAAAGTGGGATGCTTATAATATAATATATTTTCTACTCAATAAATCGACAATTTAATTGATTGAATGGAAATCTTGATTTTGGTTTGCTGCTCTTTTAAATTAAAATAATCAAGAGAAATTTAAATTCGAGGCGATTCGTGAAATGCAAAGAATTCGATTCGAACACTGCTTAAAATTACATTTATTTGCGGCTTGCCTGGATTAAGTCAAAGTAAATACAAAACGTGCGGTCCTTGCTCCGGCCACGACCAAGGCCCACATCTCCCCTCCCCCTGCCCCCTCCCCCGCCCATTCGGCGAGTCGGAACCGTTTCCAAATGCTTTTCATGTGCGTTGAGACGCAAAAGTCAAAGCGCCGGGTTCAATGAATGTTGAGGGCTGCCGTGAACTTTAATGCGCTCTTGAAGCTCGCCAGGCCACGTCCGTGGCCACCGAGGGGGCGGGGAGTGGGGAGTGGGGAGCGAGAGCTAGCTGAGTGGATGAGTGATAAATCTTTATCACTTATTCAACAAACAGCGCCAGCTAAATTGATTAATTGCGCAAATAAACGCCCGACGATAGTCGAGACGCGTCTCCACTTGTCTCCATTCGCCTGCACTCAGCACTCAGTGCTCGGCCAGCCGCGCCCCCTTTTGGCCAGCAACTTGGCCACAAATCAAAGTAGCCCCGCGGAGGATACGCTGACAACTTTCGTCACGTCGCGTCCAACGGAAATAATTTATCAAAGTGGGCTTATATTAAATAATGACTAGATGACACCAATAACGATTCCAGGCCCGAGCCCGAGTCCCACGCACATAATTAGTAGCCAGGAGGGGTGGGGGGGCGGATAGGGGGAAAGGGGGTCAAATTAAAAAACGCCAGAAATAGATTATTGATGGGTCGTCGCTCTTTTGACTGGGGGTCCCTAATTAAATAAATACGCGCAGATCGAGAGAACATCAAGGAATTACATTTCATATTCTTGTACAGGCCGTTTTGCTCGCCAAATATTTACACTGGGCCCAGTAAATGGCCTAAACCAATTACGCGCCTGCCCCAAAAAAAAAAAAGAAGAGTACACGAAAAATAACAAAAACCATTTAACCAGGCTCAAAGGGAAATTATGTGTACAAGTGGCAAAACGCTTTTTGTTAATTAACTCTGCGAAAAGTGCGGCAAACAGATTGCAATGGGCATTTTGGCTTGTTTCCGTTCTTTTATTTCTTTTTTTAATTTTTATTTTTTAGCTCTTCGAAAGTTATGAACATTAAGCGGGCAACTTTGAGGCCTCTAAGATAATTAACTGGAAGTGTCTTAAAACGCCTGAGTATGGCCAAACTCGTGCATAGTCTAGCTGGGGTTGCCCTAAACGAAAAAATATAGCCTGGGGTACTCTGACCGACTAGGAGATACCCTTTCTCAGAGAAATATAACAATAAATGCCCAAATGGAAAGTTTGCCAATCGATGTTTATCGAATTTAGGGAAGTGGGAGAATACATTTTCATATCCAGCATACGAAAGATACCTTCTTTGCCCAGTGCATACCCTTTGTGCTCGCTTTTAATGGGTACCTGACATAAGAACGCAGCTCATGCCCCTGAGTTTTCCTTTTGGTTTGCGCGCACATTTCGGCTATAAGCTTTAAGTGCTTACAGATTACTGAAAGCGATTTTCATAAGCAATTGCCTCACACACACAAGCACACTCGCACACACTTCCTTCATCATGCGTGTTGGCAGTCAGTGAAACGTCAAAGTCAATATACAGAAATTTTTAGAAGCTTTGCCATTCAGTCTGTTCAGTAGGTGCTATAATACAATCAGCTGAATCAGACAGACGACGAAACGTGGCCACATTAAACAGGTGAGTGTTGACACACCCCCAAACACCCCCCACACACACACACACACGCACGCACGCACACAAACACAAACGAAACGAGAGGCTGGCGCATTATGCAAAACTTTTTAAAAGTCAGGCAGAAAAATGTTTTTTAAACGCTAAATTACTTTTGAATGGCAGCTGGGCGGCCGCCAGCGTTTGATATGGGCGTGGCAGCAACATCACAATTTCATTTTGTGCTTCCTCATCCACCCACCCAACCACCGCGTGCATTGCCACCGCTCTCTAGCCGTGTGTGTGTGTGTGTGTGTGAGCGCATTTAACGTTACGTCTGAAGAGCGGAAATGCTTATCCCAACACTTGAGCATCACGTGCTGCCGACGCGCCGTCGACTGCGCTGTGCGTCGCCAGCTAGAAAAGACTCTGCCTAGCCGAATTCCAGATGCTCTGCATGAGCCTACTTTAATAGTGGTAAATAGGTATGGCTAAAAAGGGGAGGGGCTTTGGCTGTAAATAGGTGCCAGAATTTGTTTGCAGTTAAATAGCATTAGCCCTAGCTTGATTAAGCTGTTAAGGGTTAACCCCTTCGTGTGGCAATGGACTATATTTGTACGTTCTTTTCTTAAACGTTGTGGAATTTACAATTTTTACAATCTCTACAATGTCAAATAAAATATATATAATATTTATAAAATAAAATGTCCATTTAATTTAATAACAAATTACTAAATGCAGAAATGGCAGACGTACCATCTTTTAAGTAAAACTTTGTTAAAATAGATAGAAAAATGAAGCAAAATTGTAGAATAAATAAATAAATAAAAAAAACGAAAGGTATTATCTAAATTTAAAATGCCATACGAAGGACTTAAAGATCGAGGTATTAATAAAAGTGTTACACAACACTGTTAAGTTTGCTTGCTTCTTTAACATCAATCTGCGATCAGAGCGGCTTTATTCTGAGGCGTTACGAAGCCGTTGGCCAAAGGCTTATACCCTTCTCCAAAGAAGCCGGCCTTGTCTAACTGTGCCACGGCATCTCCGCGCCAAGTCTTAGCCGCCGGCGTCTAAGGTCGCAGCAGTCGGTGGCACTGGCGGATAAGGACTGGTGCTGGGGCTGGGGGCATCGTCGTGTAGGTGTTTTGAATGTTTAGCTCAAGTGGCTTTTTAAAACACATTCTATGCTAATTAAGGGTCTGGCTTGGGGCAGGTGGCGGGGCGTGCGGGGGACCTGTGCCTAAATAAGTCGTCGTCGTGGACGTCGTTGACGTCGTTGTTTGCCTTTGATAAGCAAAGATTGCTGGCAGCCAATGTCATCAATGGGCGGCGGCAGAGCGGCGTCAGTCGAGGGGGCCGATGTTGTTGTGGCCTCGTTGCGTAATCCTTAAAGTTGAATTCCTGTTTACAAGCTGTCATCGAGAGTCGGCCAGGCCCATTTAATTAACGAATTAACAAAGCCAGAAGTTTTAGCGATTTTTTTGTATTTTTGTTTTTTTGTTTTTTTGTTTTTTGTTTAAGTGATTTCGGTTTCAGGATCAGCGCCAGGACCTTGGCTGTGGGGCCTGCGGCGACAAACAGCGCCCAATTATTTTGCGGCCTTGTTGTGCATAATTGAATTATTGCCATATGCAAAGCCAAAATAAGGGATAAAGGCGAACCAACACCGTTTACAGACCGACTTTACAGAGCCCAGAAAACCCAAAATCCGACCCAACAGACGGCAGACGGCAGACGACAGACGACAGCCGACGACGGCAAAGTTTTCTCTTGTGGCTTTTTATATTTTGGCGCCTTTTGCTTGTTAAATAAATCAAAGTCGGCGCTGCTTTTACGCACACACACACACACACACACACATATATATGTATAAAAAATAGAAGAGGCCAAATCCGAAAAAAGGCAAAGACAAAAGGCGCAAAGCCGAAAAGGCGGCAATAAATTAAATTAGAAATTTAATTGAGAATTTGTTTGCTTCGGTTCTCAGTTTGCGTTTGTGAGCGCTGCCCATTAATATTAACGATTTTAGCATACAAAGTTGTTGAGCAACACTGGCCGAGTCGACACTTTCACGCAGCTGGCATGGTTTAGTGTTCCGGTTTTGGTGGCTTATATTTCATTGAATTTATTGTATTATATTGTAATGCGCTTTGAGTGTTGTGGAACACTGTTAGCATCGATTTTACCTATTGAATGCGCGTTGATCAGCCTAGTTTCTCAGTCTGAATGCAAATATACTAGCTAATGCAGGTTTATTTTCCCAAAATAATAACGTATAACAAGCTATAACGGCCCAACTCGAATTCATTGCCTACTTTCCTGCGCAGCGACTCCCCCGATGTGGTGCGAACTGCTCGTCCTGTCCGTGCTGGGCGTGGCGCTCTTCTGCGGCTCCGTCGGCTGCGTGAACACCCGCTACTTGGGCCTGCTGGAGCGCCTGTTCGCGTACAGCGCCAGCCAGCTGCAGCTGCAGCGCCGGCAGACGTCCTGTGACCTGCAGCTGAGGCGCCACCAGCTGCTGCAGCGGCTGGGCCGGAAGCAGCGCGAGCGGCAGCAGCAGCAGCAGCAGCAGCAGCAGCAGCACCCGCCGAAGCTGGCCGTGGGCGACGCCTCGGTGGTGGCCAAGGACGCGCTGAACGCACGGATGGAGCAGTGCTGCAACCTGATCGCCGAGGGACTGCGGCTGGTGCTCGAGGACGACGTGACGCCGCGGTTCGCGGCCGCGGTGCCGCAGGCGTGCGAGTGGAACCTGCTGACGCGCAATCTGCGCCACCGGCGGCGGCACCTCAACTGGCGCCTGTTCGGGATCTGGCTGGGCGCGCTGCTGGTGCGCTACAGCCTGCTGGTGCCGCTGCGGACGGTGGGCTGCTCCGGCTGCCTGCTGCTGGTGACGCTGGTGACGGCCGTGCTCGGCCAGCTGCCCGAGTGGAGCTTCAAGCGGCGCCTGGTGCACAGCGTGCTGCGCGTCTGCTTCCGGCTGGCGACCTGCTGCATCCCGGTGGTGCGGCGCACCCACAACCTGGAGCACCGGCCCCGCATGGGCATCTGCGTCTGCAACCACACCAGTCCCCTCGACGTGCTCCTGCTCATGTGCGACGTCCACTACTCGCTCACCGGGCAGCGTCACGACGGCATCCTCGGGCTCATCCAGCGCGCCCTGGCGCGCGCCTCGCCCCACTTATGGTTCGAGCGCCAGGTGCACGGGGAGCGCGAGGCGCTCGGGCTGCTCCTCCGCCTGCATGCGGCCGGCCGCGGCGAGCCGCCGATACTGCTCTTCCCGGAGGGCACCTGCATCAACAACACGGCCGTGATGCAGTTCAAGAAGGGCAGCTTCGCCATCTGCAACGTCGTCTACCCGGTGGCCCTGCGCTACGATCGCCGCTTCGGCGACGCCTTCTGGGACAGCACCCGGTGCTCGATGCTGCGCTACATCCTGATGGTGATCTCCTCCTGGACCATCATCTGCGATGTCTGGTACATGCCGGCCCTGAAGCGCCGCTCCACCGAAACGGCCATTGAGTTCTCGAACCGGGTCAAGGCGGCGATTGCCGCCCAGGCCGGCCTGGAGGATCTGCCCTGGGACGGCAATCTGAAGCGCTGGAATCCCGTGCGCGACTGGCAGTAGTTGTCCTCAGTAGAGTGTTTTCCTATTTTCTTAAGTGGTTTGCAAAAAATTGGGGCATGCGCTAGCGGAGCGGCAATTCGATCGGGAATGGAATTGAATTTGAACATCTACATATCGAACTGTCGGGAGAGTGGAACTGATTCCCGTGTAGATCAAGTGAAATACGCGATTTCATTGCATTAAAGCCCTTTTCGCCCATCTATCAAATATGTGGTATCATTTGAACTCGCTGAGTAGCAATTTCCGCTCCTTGGCCAGCTTTTAATTGGCATCTATACCCTTGCCCTAATTAAATCAGTGACTTCAGCAGACCTTCGACCTTAATTAAATTCTAATTCTTAATCGTTTCTTTCGCTCTTACTGCCTTTAGAATAGTTTTACTTCACTTTGCTGTGGATCCCAATGACGTATATTATATATAAATAATGTAATAAAGTAAATGAATAAAGAAATATTGAATATTTGTTAACACTGTTTCCCATCATGCTTAAAAGAAAGCTACAGATATCCGCTTTATATCCGTGGTCGGCGTGATTTGAATCTTTTGTTGGGGCCAACATTTTTCAGGAGCGTCGATGAACACTGGAGCAGGTGCTGTGATGGACAGTTCGGGGGGCGGGGGGCCTGTGTGCGGGGGGGTTGTAATTGACGTACCGTTTCGGCTGGACAATCTTGCGTTCGTTGTTGCGCAGAGAGGCGTTGGGACCGTAGCGTCCGAGCAGCGCGCTCTGGGACTGGGAGATGCCGCCGGCGCTGGCGCTGGCCGCGGTGATGGCGGCGATGCCGCTGCGCAGGGAGGTGCCTAATTCGCGGTGGTGGAAGGCGCCCAGCGCTGACTGCGACTGCACTGCATAGTCGAGGCCGGGCAGCTCCAGCGAGGCGATCGGGTGGATGCGGGTCAGCGAGAGCGTGCTCTCCAGCACCGTGCTCAGCAGCGGGGCGCTGCGCAGGGATCTCAGACTGCCGCGGCGCGTTAGCGTGTCGGGCTTATACATTTAGCCGTGAGCTGGGAGCTGGGCCCAGAGCGCCTGCCCACCGGCCCGACAGGCTGTTTTCACACTTACGCCTGTCGGTTAATTGGTCAAGTGGCCGCGCGCACACACGCACACACACACGCACACACAATTAACCCGACACCGGCTCGGGCCGATCCCCAGTCGCCAGCCGGCTCCCAGTTGGCTGCTTGGCCCGGATAATTGTTATAAACGGTTTTGGGTTTGTTATCGGCACTCTGTTGCGGCACGGCGACGTTTTATGAGCAATTACGTGGCTCGGGTGTGTAAAGCTTGCGGGTCACGCGACCAGGTCCACCTGCGTCCGCTCCACCTGCGAGTGCGACTCGTGACCGGCTGCGTTTTGTTTGCGCAAATGTTTGTACAAATCGCTTGTCGCCCGACAACAAACGCTCGCCTCCGCAACGGCCCTCGGCGTCCCTGTCGTCCTGTTTTGCATATGATTTGCATGAGATTTGCCCTGTCAGATTGCGCTCGAGCAACTGGACAGGGCCGGCGCGGGGGCGGGGCTACGCTAGTTACAAATGTAAGTGGACTTGGGTGTCTGGGCTTGTGGCGGGGCTTGGCGGGGGGGAGTGCAGCAGTCCGACCCGCAATCAATACACTGCAATGAATGTTCCACAATGAGTGTGTTTCGAGTGCACTGCGAACGGCCCGGACGCTCCCACCGGGCGAACCTCCAGCGATTCTCAACTGAGCACTGCTCGTTGGTCTAGGCGAATACCTACAAACTACCTGAGAGGGTGTGTGTGTGTGTGTGACATTATATATATTTTGATGTGCGTATATGTACAGACCGGACACACATACACTAACCGAACTGATTCGCGCTTATGAACAGCTAGGAAGGAAGAGCTCTGAGACTAAATGTGCTTGCCTTTGTGTATTTATATAGAGAAGAAGACAGAGTGAGAGAGGTAGATGCTTGCTGCTGTTACAAATAAGTTTGGTTAATGTGCAATTGTTATTATCATTATAGACCTGTAGACCCTATAGACCCTATAGACTATATACTCAATTCTCTTTCTACACCAAAAGAGAAAATTGTGCTCTTTTTAACTGATTGATTGTTTACTTCTGGTTTAGCCAATACATTTCGATTTAGATATAGTCATGTCCGTCTGTCCATCGGCCTTATCAGACCACTATATAAGAGGGAAACGCTGGGCTAACAAATTCAATTCAATTTAAAATGCTTTTTTTCTTTAAATATATCCGAACTTCAAATTTCACCAAAAACGAACTGCATTATAAAATATCCTCCAAAAGGAACAATCAGATATATAGCGCACATTATCCGAGTGTCTACAAGGTAACTTTGTCATGTTTTCTAGATGCCCTAAAATGTACCTGGCTAAAATTTAATAATTTTTAATGATTCTAGAAATAATTTTGCATTCATATAGAATTATAATTGTTCAATCTCGTATAGTTCTAGCAATATCAAATGAAATTCAAATCAAAATCTGTACTTACTAGCACAGTATGAAAGCTATATGTGTGTGTGTGTGTGTGTGTATTATACAAGGACTCGAAACTCGAAGTTCATCTTAAAGATACATATGCAGTATATTAGAGTACAGCGAGTAAATAGTAAATAACGTACATCTATGTTTAAATATATATATATATAAATATGTAATCAGAATATTGGATGAGCATGCAGTTTTGATTGTTGTTCTAAACTCACTTGTGTTAATTCTAAACAAACGATGATGACGTTGTTGATTAACTATGATGGCAATGGGGGCATTGGCAGTGTTGAGGCGGTTCTTGTTAGAGAATTGTTGCTGCCGTCGCTGCGGCTGCAATTGTTGGCGCTTCCACTAGGCCAACAAACCCGCAGCATGCGCCGCCCTCTCCGTGCCCGACTTCTCAGTCCAGTCCAATGTTGATTGGTTTGTTTTGCTCGACACTCGGGGAAGTTCAGTTAACACTGCACTACATACAATTATGTATATATATATATATATATGTGTGTGTATATGCACGCAAGTTGTTGTTGCTTTCGGAGCGGTTGGCTATGATATTTACAGTTGTTTATGAATGCCAACAGGCTCGAGACGTTGCTGGAGATGGAACAGAGACAGCCGAACGTACAAACTAGCGATTGAGCCGAGTAGTGATCAGCTATCAATTGATCAACAGACTGACTAACTGATTGAGTGGGTGACGTGTGCACTGATTGATACTGATATTGAGATACTGATACTGACTGACAGGTTGACTGGTTGATTGACTGACTGAACCTACTGTATGAAGCTGGACGAATCAAATGGGTAGCCACTGGCTGTGCTGATGCGCGCAATCGCAAATGCTGCTGCGGATGCTGCTGGTGCTGCTGCTGCTGCTGCTGCCAGCTCTGTCTCTGGCTTGAGCGTCTTGCCACCGAGTCCAATCCATGTTTACCGGTGCTGCGTCCAGCGCACTCGCGCACACACCCACACACGGCGCCCGTGTGTCTGTGTGCGTAACTGTCTGCAGTTCTCTGCGTGCTCTACTCACAGAACCAAACAAAAAACAAACAAAAATTCACACGCAACGCGCTCAGTTTGCCGGCCGATCTCGACTCTCGCCTATCTATCGCCTATCGACTATCGACTATCGACGATCGACTATCGATATCGATATCGACTTCAACTACGATTCCGATTCGAAAATTCCGTTTCACTGCAAATATACAAGAAAAACAACGACAAATTGATTAGAAAAGTTCATCTAGAACTACATAAGTTCTGCTTGTTCAGCACAACAGTTGATTTTTATTTATTTATTTTTCCCCATTTTTGGTAAATTTATTTTTCTTTCTACTTGCTTATTTTCCCTCGCTCTTGTCCGTTGAATAATGCCCGATAAATAAACGACAAGACTTTCGCTCATTTCTCCTGAGTATGAGACGTGCATATTGAATTTGATTTTGAAGTTTCAGTGTTGGTTTTGGGCTTCAGCTTCAGTCTCCTCTCACCCCACCCCCCCATCCCATTTAGATTGTCACCCTTGTGTGCGCTTATGTGCGCTTGATTGATGGATTCCCTTGTTTACCCGTCGTCGTCCGACAACCACAAGGTGGGGCGCCGAAGCAAAATAAAAAGCACGCGCAGAACGAAACGAACAGATTTCAAAATACTCGTAAGCAATAATCGTGATGTATCATAATCCCCTCGCTTCAATTGGGCTGCTGCGGAGGTGGGCTCAGTTCGTGATATGTCTTCGCTCGGACAGTTCTAAGTTATCCCGAGTTTTCACACCGAGCTTGAAGCTTACGAAGTGAGTTAAGAAATTATGAAATCATTTTGCATGTGTAGATAAAATTAATATAGAAATTTACTTTCTGTATCTATTTTCCATGGGCCTTTTAACTTTAACGAAGGGTATAAATGAAGGATTGTAATTTAATACAGTTTAATATTTAATAATTGCAATTAACTATAAAATGGCTAAATCTGATCATATTATTTTTAATGAAATAAATATTTACACCCGTCGCAGAGTTCGCTAGTTTTTTTTTTAAATGAATTAACCAATCCCTATGCCAAGTCATTATTCAACCCATAGAGAACATTAATTTTATAGTTCATTTGGTATTTTATTTTGATCAAATAAATGAAATGTTTGCATCTGATGCAGCTCAGTTTGTTTGTTCAACTGCGTAGTTTAAAGTACAGTTTAGTTGTTGGTTAAGGATACACTTTGCTTAGCTGGAGGTAATATATATGAGGAGCAAAATATGCTACATGCTACATGCTACATGCTACGTGCCAACGTGCAACGCATCTCGCAGTCGAGCTACTCAACCCAAACAGCAGCACACACACACACACACACACACGCACACGTATACAGTGAAAGGATACGACTAAAGCAAGGAGAAGAAAGGAAAAAAAAATGAAGTGAAATTTACTTTGACATATTTTTGTGCTTAGCAAAGCAAATACTTTCATTATTTTTGCTGTTGGCATTAAATTTCGTGCATTGTTGTTGTTCCAGCCGCTGGCCATGTCCTACGTAATCACACACACACACACAGACGCACACAGCATGGCGAACCACTTGCCTCTGAGCTGCATTTGAGTGGCTCAAAACATTTGTGGCACACGCCCACAACAGGGCACACTGCGAGTGCTTGGGCTGGGGCACGAACGAAGATGGCCAACGTGGACACCAGCGGTATTTTTGTATACATTTTGGCGAGCGCCGCTGGACAGCGGAGACGAGGACGGCCGGGCGGAGCGCTATTTCGCATTTCGTATTTCGATAAACGCCACTGGACCAGCTCGGGGGCGAGCGGGGAGCCGGGCCTTGGGCCGGGCTGCTGTGTCACGTTAGTTGTGGAATTTGTAATTTTTGCTCAAAACAATTTTATACGCCAGCGCTTGGGAGCCTGGAACTGATTGTAGATACGACACGCTCCTTTGACTCAGCGACCCAGCGACCAACCGACTCACTTTCTTTGTTGTCTCTACATACGTATGTGTGTATGTGTGTGTGTGTGTGTGTGTGCGTGTACATACACACAAGTATGGGATTGTGTTGACGCGTCTTCTTTTCCGGAGTTCATGACACAATTTCAGCAGCGTTACGCTTAAATAGACGTTTATTTATGTTCGCCCCTCCCCTTTACGCCCACGACAACCAGCCCGGGCAAACATTTCTCTTTGGCTAACTGTTACCTAATATATATGTGCTTAAGCGGTTTAAATTTGTTACGTCTCGACTACTTGGGGTCGATTGCAACATTGTTGGTACGTTTTAGCCTGGCTTTACCATATAGTATATATATTATATTGATTTCACAAATGTTATATAACAAATTCATTTTTGAATAGCTCTTTGTTAAAGAGAAGGAGCAGCCATAATCTCTGAAATATATTCAATTTCAAGTCCTGATCAAGAATATATTTACACATTATACATTTGCATCCAAATATTGTACGCAATCAATAATCACAAAAATCTTAAACTTTAGAATTTCTTTCTCGTTTGCTGCTTCCTATTTGATGCCTATTTTTTTAACTTTTCAACAAAACTTATATTTATGTATCAACAATTTGTATGCTAATTCGGCAAACATTAATTTCTACAAATTGTAATAGATTTCACTCTCTCTTCATTTAGTGCCCAAGTCGCATCTTGGCTTGATTGTAGTGCTTGAAAAGACGCAGAGATGGCTCTAAGGCATTCTAAGGCTAATTGTTCATCCATTCGAGCCCATTTCACTATTCCACTCGGCGGTCGCGATTTGTCAAGTCAAGCGGCATCATTAGAGGGACATCGTCATCAATATACGGTAACATGATTTTGGGTTTGTTGCGCTTCCTCTTGTGCTTCCTCTTGCCAGTAGTACTTTATTATGTTCCAAGTTCAAGTTATTGCTGTTGCTGTTGCTGTTGCTCTTGTTGCTGTTATTATTGTTATTGGTATTGTTGTTGCTGTTATTCTTGTAGTGGCTTTCATGAGGCAATATAAAAAGGCAACCGAAACTTTTGGCCGCTCGTAAATTTTGCGAAATAAAATGGCAATAAAACAAGCCATATTCTTATGCTCTTGTGTTTTTCGTACATTCGGCAATTATTTGATTACTTTAGCCCGAAAATTTATTAGCTAAACAAACATTGAAATTCATACACACACACACACACATAGGACACAACTTTGCGAGTGTTAAAGCACGTTTCGTATCCAGAGTCACAGCAAATAGCAGAAAGAGACGCAGCTAGCTCATGAGACAGAGAGAGAGAGAGAGAGAGAGAGCAGCTCTTTGTAAATATTAAATTAATCAAATTTCATTTTTCGGGTTTAATTATTCGTGCGGTTGTTTGCGATACACATACGGTCTATTTGCTGAATCTCATACGCACACAGACGTGTCCTGCACACACACACACACACACACACAAATACATGTCAACACCAGAAAGTAGGCAACACTATGTGCCAAAGCCTCTGCATAATTACACAGCTGTGCACACTGAGGACCCATGGAAAATATTGCTTTTCAAAGAGCAGCAATTATTCAAAAATAAAATCAAATAAATGAAATTGCTGTATAAGTTTATTAAAAGTAACACAGGCAAGAATTATATAATTATTAGAGGGCCACATGGAATACTTTCGGCTGTCGAGTCAAACGAGCTTCTGGTGTGTCTTTGTGGAGGTTTCACAGTTGCTTACGTGGATCTTCGCAGCTGATTGATGATGTCCGATGTCTGACGCGGAATGATATATTGTGCACCGACCGTGGCTGTACGTGGCTGTGCCTGCATCTGCTAAGTACACGATGATATGGCGAATCAGCAGCCGGTTAATTTGCTCTGCGCCTGCCAGCTGTTCCTCTGCCATTCACTCGTCCATTTTGGGGATAAGCCTGTCATTGCCTGGCGCTGAGATGCCGAGATTGTCAATATGTTAAAAATGTTTGAGTGGAGTCGAGAGTGAAGGGTGGCCGCAGCGAATCGAATGAACGTTGATAATGCGATTTCAATGGGCATATGCGTTTATCACATTAAAGTCCAATTTGCCGTATTAAAAGCTGAGCCCGCACAGAGCCCGAGCACGCACAGAATCAAAGCACGGTCAATCCTTTTCCCACAGAGATCCGACGGGGCTGAACAGAGCTGGGCCGGCGCAGATTAGGCTCAGGCAAATCATCAACACATCATCAAGGACAGATGCAGATAAAAGCCAGGGCTGCGCTTGGCTAGGGAGATTCCAAGAAATCGCAGTGCCCGAAATAGCTGCTGAATGGGCTGCTAAGACACAGCCACGCCGAATTGAATCAATAAAATTCAAATTAGTTTTGGGTAATCATTGTTAAGAGCTCCTTTCGACGACTCTCTCTCTCTCTCTCTCTCTCTCTCACTCACTCTCGTTCTTTTTCGCTGGCATTGTGCGACCAGGCGTTCAATCATTTATCCATTTCTGTGGTCGGCCATTGCAAAAAGGATCCAAATTGATACCATCCAAGCACACACGCACCCCATTCACACCACAAAAGTTTGACCAAAGTGTTTGCCAGCCTAATCCACTTGAGCGCCAAGTGAAACAAAAGCAGGCCCCAAGCACAGCGACAACCCACGCACCCCGCCCCCCGCACTTCGGCGCTCGGACTCGGCTTAGATTGTTGTCTAGGCAAATCAAATCAGAATCAAGTAATTTTCCCATGATTCCCAACATTTGACCGCAAGCTCAATTAAATTACCAACTGCAGAAGGAACAACGGCAATGTCGCTGTCAGCGGGTCGGGGAGAGCAAGCCGACGCAGCAATACCCTTACTGAATCAGAGATGGAAATGCCTTTGCCTCAACTAATTATTATACTGCTTAGAATCAGAAATGAAATTGAATTCAAATATTTCTTGAACCACACATAGTTGTAATGATGTTCTTATATAAATATGATCCGCTTTGAAATTCGTATCTCAATATTTGGATGTATGTTAATTTATTTAATGTTGTGTGTAGTTTCCTTGAAGAACAAATAGGAATACCAATATTGTTGCTGCTCAGCTCCAACAAGCACTTCTCGCGTGCTGCCTTTCAAATTGCATGTTTGAACTGTGCAAATTTGATTGCGCTCCATCGAGGGTGTTAACGGAGCGTAGCGGGAAGAAATCCCCAAATGGGTGCTACGGATTTGTGGCACATTAGTGGACCGCTGCCAATCCGTTTGCCGCTCCACTTCTCCTTCAATCATCCTTCATCGCAGTTCGGCGCCCAGACGCTTCGTTGGGTTTTCGGCGATTTGCATTTCCCCGGGGAAACGGGCAAAAGTAACCAACCACCTAACACCTCGCCCTTTCCCCGGGCCGCATCCCTAGGCCCTCGCATGCCATCCTTTGGCTGGATTGTGGGTCATGCTTGGCGGCTAAGGCGTTAAGTGTCTTGGATTTATTATTAGATTTGTATGTGTGTGTGTGCGTGTGTGTGCGTGTGTGTCTTCTCGCAAGGATGTGTTGTTGTTGTTTGCCCTGGCAAATCTCAACAACTGCGTGGCAGCCTTAGTTAAAGCTCGATCCGCTCCTCCCTGGCCGCTGCCCGCCCTCGTGCTAATGCGGTTTGTTAGTTTTCGGCTGCCATTAAAAGGCTTTGCTATGGGATTTGTGTACGTGTTGAAACTAACAAGCTTTTTCAACACACACACTGCCTTCTATTGGCAGCTGTATAATAATCAATTTAGGTGAAATTTGGGAAAACAGCTTAAGGCCATAAAACGTTTCGTTTGTCTAATATGTATATATATTCAGTACCAGGCTGCCCCCGCTTCCCGCTTCCCGCTGCCCTAAAACCGATTATGTACATCTTAGGTGCTACAAATTTGTCGTCTACGTTTTATGGCCAAAAGACCAGTTAACTGGCCAATATTTTATGTTCCTCCATGTTTAAGGATCTTGAAGCTCTTGAAGATCCATTGAAGTTATCATATAATTATGCTTCTAAATAGTGATTTTATAATTAATAATTCTCCAGCTCGATGTTTGCCCCAGGATAGATGGATTTCATCTTGATAGTGAATACTTTATGGACCTGTCTGCTGGCAGGTAGTTGAAGATTTGTAATAACCAAATAGCTTTTGATGCTCTGTCTTTGCTCAACGCGCCACTGAGCCGCTTACACACAAGGCCCCTTCCCGCCCGGCTTTAATCTATTCCTCTCCGTGGGCATTGTGTGCTGCCTTTGGGTTTCGGCAGCGGTTTATTTTTATAGTTATTACACTTTGCCTCAGTGCAATGTTGTTGTTGTCGCTGTCGCTGCTGATGTCGTGCGGTCGCTTGTGGGCCGACTTTATTGTGTCACGCTGGCGGTTCAACTCTAGCCCCAGTGCTCGTCCCGGCCTCATCCTCGCCCATATTCCGGGCCTCATCCAAAAGCACCTTATTGTTCTCTCGGCTCAGTCACAGTCTCCGCCATCGTCGATTTCAATTTCTCCCTTCGTTGTTCCTCGATTTTTTTTTTTATTTTTTTTTTGCTGCTCTCTGTTATGCTCGGCGTCTGCCTTTGCCGCTGCTTTTATGTGCTCTCAGTTTTAAAAGGATTAAGCTGTCGTTAGAATTTTGTTGTCCGTCTCTTGCCGCGCCTTTGGCTCTTTTGGCCGCTTTCTAGCTGTCCAAAGCAATATGACCTGGCCCCAGTGCCGACATGTCTCAGCTCTTGGTAGAGAGCCTCCTCATCTCGACTTTTGGAATCGATTATCCATAAAACGCTGCAGCCGACCCAAGTGCCGCAGCAAATGGTCGCAGCAGGAAATTTAGGGCCAGAGCTGAAGCCCCGAGCTGCCAGCAGCCAAACGGTCGATGGTAGATGGCATACGAAAAGCCTTGCACTCAAAAAGTCGTGTCGAGTACGGCAAGGGAGCCAACAATCAATCGCCTGCGCAGGTTGCGCTGATACATGTTGAATATGGGATGGGTTAGGCTAAGGACTTGCCACGAACACTCACATTTATCGACGTCAGATATTCTTAGAATTTTGATCATGTTTTATCTCCTAGATGCATCTAAACAAGTCCCCGATTTCTTACTGTGTGCAGTTTAATTATAAATCAATTGAGAATCTCAATTTGTGAAAATGACATATTGCTCAACATTTATTTTCAAAAACAATATATTTGCAATATTGATTTTGTGCTATAAATACATATATAAACGGAACAATGCGCGGCAATTAAAGCGTGCAAAGTTTTTATCATTTTCCCTTCTATTATTAGATCCTCAACACAATTCATGTGCATAAAAAGTCATTGTCTTAAACGAAACCCCAAAGGCCAAAAGGTCGTGTTTCTCATTGTAATTGCCACAGCTGTGGCGGCTGCCTAACAAAAAGGCCTAAATGAATTGAAGATAAAACATGAAGTTAATAAGTAAATGTTGCCACAAACGCGAACAATTTAAATTTCGCCGAGTTATTTAACTTTGCAGGTAATCTGCGCGTGCTGTCAACGCGCCAACGATTCATAAGAAACTCAAACACAGGGCGACAAGTTGAGAAAAAAGATGAATAAATAAAATATAAAAAATATATTAAGCACATTAAAGTCTAGAAGTTGAGACAACAAAATACCCTGCAGGCAGCTTTTCCATATTATGCGTAATTTACAGACATGGAACTGTTGTGTAAATTACCGACATGTCTGTAAAAATACATATATAATTTATAGAGCGCCGATCTTCTATTACTATCTCGCTAGATTCATGTATATGTGAGAAATCGAGTTTTTGTTTAATTTTAGAGCTATATTACGAATTTTTGTTTGGGTACAGGGTATGGAAACGACAAAACAAACTGAAAATTCGTGCAAAATCAACACAATGTGCCCGGAAAGTGGCCAGCATCAGACCCGGGCAGACCAAACCGCCGCACCACAGCGCACCACCAAGAAGTGCAATAAACCTGGGTGCGTGTATTATGGTGGCAAGTGGAGCCGTCCGCGCTCGAGGCGGTTTTAAAAAGCATATTTTGCCATTTGCCGTTTTCTGGCTTCGCCTCACTTCCAGCTGGGCTCTCGAACCCAAACGGCCGGCCAGGCGAAAGGGTTAGGCGCTCATAAAAATGTGGCCGGTGTGGCGATAAAAATTTTAAAAATGTTCGGGCCAGTTGAGGAGGACAGCGGCTAAGGATTGGTTCATGGCCCGGGGGGGGGGGGGGGGGGGATGTGAAAGCATATTGTGTCGCTGCTCGTTTTGTGGCCTGTTTTTTGGGGGTTTTTCGTTTGAGAGGGCCGGAGTTTCAGGAGCACCGCCTGATCTCGGCCATCTGCCAGTCGCCTGGCCGGGCTTAGCCAGGTGCGGCCCTTGAGTTGACATATGGCTGGAATATATGAAACGCTTAAAATACATTCAAATTCGCAATTTTTATAATTCTTTTATCAGATCTCTCTGCAATTGAAGCATTGGCGGGCAGGCACGTACACACACACACACCCGCACACTGATGCACACACAAGCAGATAGGGCGACACTGCGGACCTCTAGCCCGGGGCAATTAGCCTTCTGCTTGTGGCCATCCAATCTACCTTCGGCTACATGACTTGGCTGATTTCAGGTCTGAGTGTTAACCCGTTTTGCCAGGCTACATTTATTGCCACACGAGCGTGTGCATGTGCGCATGTGTGTGTGTGTGAATTATAAACTATTGTTTACACAAAGCGGAAGTCCTTGCCCGAGTGACTGCCACATGCTTCATTAAATTATGCTTTATTAGCCCTACGGGAGTTGAATATGAAGTAGTGCCCGAACGGTCATAAAACTCAGCGCTTTCCATATGCTCGACCTAGACAGAGCGCGAGCGAGAGGGAGATAGAGAGAGAGCTTGATTGGGGTTGTGTGTGGTCGGGGCTGTAACGAGGAATTTATGTTTTTTCTCAAGTGATAAAAATTTTCGCTTACACACGCAGTTAACAGGCGCTCGCAAAGGCTCGCACATAATTTGTGGCTATAAATTGAAAATTCAATTTCTTCAAGTCGTTTGATAGAGCACACAGTGAGGGGCGGGCAGCGGGCAGCGGGCAGCGGGGAGCAGCTCACCTGACCAAGCAAGCAACCCCTTCGGCTGGCAGTTTACGATTTGTTTGGGTTCGCATTTTTGCGACCCTTTCGCTTGGGCTTTGTTTTCACCGGGGGTCGGCCGCTGTGCCTTTGAGTTTTCGCCCGGTTTGTTTAGGTCATATGAAGAGCACGTGACGTGGCGGCCATTGTTGTTGCTGTTGTTGTTGCTGTTGCTGCTGCTGCTGCTGCGGGCTGATAATTGGCGCCAGTGAAATGCAAATTGATCATTTTCAGCTGGCTCTCTAATTAGTCAAAGTGGCAGCTGTGAGTGAACCAAGGGCTAAATAAACAATATAGCAACAATGCCACAGGCCCAGACAAGGGCTCCCAAGGATCTCGGCTGATTAGCAAGCCAAAGGCTAAAGCCCAGGCAATAGATAAACACGCGCCCGCATAAAACATAATACACAGCATATACTTGAATACTTGATTTGCATTTATGCAGCGGCATCAAAAGATTTTCTGCTGACGCTACTACCCACAGCCGCAGCCGCAGCCACAGCCCCAGCCCCAACCCCAGCCCCAGCCCCCAAAATGCCATCGAGCCAACCCTAACAACAACAGCAAAATATACACTATTCACCTTGAACACTTTTTTCTATACCCTTTCATTCTGGTTTCCTTGCATTCTATTTTTTGCTTCGATTGATGTGCTTTGATTGACGCAGCCCCAAAGCAGCGGCGGGGGGCGGACCGAGGCTCTTCATCTATTCCACCTTAAGGCCAGCAGAGAAATACAAAAATGCTGACTACTAGAAATATGCACGACATAAGTGGACATCGGGCCACCCCCATTTGCCCCTGCGGCTCCCTCAATAGACACATATCAAACACTTCACAGTTATCGCCATGGAGCACTTGGCTGCCGCTGCGCTGACTTTTTAATTAGCCCTCACATGCCCAACCTTGGCCGGACATGCGCTGGCAGGGGGAGCGAGGAGGAAGAAATCAAATTTGTAAATTTCAAGTGCTCATTGATGGCAGCAGGACAGTGACATTGCTCCAGTGCCGAGCCGAAGAGTCTGTAACTATGTCACCAAGTGGCTGCTCAGGTGAGACTCAAAGGAAAAGAAAAGCTCTTCGATTGCTTAAAAAAATCAACAGCATTTTTGCCCAAAAAGCCTCATTATCCGCGCTCATAAGTATGCTTCAAATTTTGGTCAACAATAGATTTCGCCTCAATTAATGTAATATGCAACTAGCTTAAGTTGCCAATATTAGGAAATAGTATTCTTGCTTGTAATAAATGAAAAACGCATTATGCGTATACTTAAATAAAAAAAATAATAATTAATATAATCGTAATTCCAGATACACATCAAATTTGCCATTTATAAACCATATAAGCACTGCAAGCACTACCCTTAAAAGTATGCAATGATTTTGGACACTCAATGAGCTTCAATTGGAGAGAGCCTGGACGAGTTGGAGGGAGGTAGCATCAATTGATTTGAGGGCAACTCTATTACCAATAATTGAAACTTAAGCATGCCATTAGCTTTGGTTTAGTTCGCTGCCCACATAAAACACACGCACACACACACACACCATCGGGAGAGTCCGCCGGAGTCGGGGGCGAAGACTCGGCATTAGCATGTATTTTTATCATTTATATGCATGGCAGGCGGCGCATGAAAGTCAGTTTTATGCGATGCGAGTGTTTACTTCATACACACACTCAGCTGATAAAAGTTAATGCTCTGCAACGATTTGTGGATACACTTAGAGAATTGTTGCCGCAGCAAATTTGGCCTGCTGTGTTCCAAACATTGCGGTAAAAGCAATGTACCCGCTGGTCGCGGCTATTGAAATCATTTGGTAGAGCTTTAAAGCATTTACGAATTGCAGCCCTGGGCACTGGCTTTGCCTTACGACCGCTGCGACTGTTGCCGTATCCGGGTCCTGGTCCGTGTCCGTGTCCGTGGTGCCGTCCATTTCCGTATACGCCGTATACGTATTTCAGCTGGCGTGACGTAATAGATTTTACGCGACCATAAACATTCATAAAACATTCTTGCGCGTAACTCACATAATTTCGTAATCTCACATGTTCTTTCATTAAATAATTCATTTAATTTGATTTCAGTTTCGGTTACGTTTGCGGGTCCACACACACCCACACACACACATATTGATTAGATATGTAAGACACATAAACACACTATATATACTCCATGTACATGGCAGCTGGGCCCGGCGGAGCATCGATTGTCCGGCCCAATGGCTTTTATGCGCTCCATTGAAATTTATTTGCACCGTATTTAATGAAAATATGCACATAGCATTTGAAAAGATCTAATAATGGGCCCCTAAATTGTATGCCAACAGCACACCCAACTCGGTATTCTAGTCGATTTCCATTATGTCTCGAGCTTATGTGGAGAGCTCGAACAACTGCAAAACAGATTAAATAGTTGCAGTTGCAATTTTAGTGGAGGACTGGCGCCAACAAAAGTCGCAATAAGCGGGTCTGAACTTAAATAAAGTTCTTTAAGCTCTACTTTGGAACAAATATAGCTCAAATGGGGGTGGGCGGCAGCGAAGAAGTCGATTATACAAACTATTCATATACTCAATTAATAATATATTAATTATATTATAATTTCTATTCGCCTTTTCACTGTCCTTCTTTTTATAGATGCATCGATATATAAAGCGGACATCTATCCTCAGAGAATGATAACTTGGACTAAACTTTAAAATAAAGTGAGCAACTTAACAAAAAAAATTATACTTTCGATTAAAGGATTTAAGAAAACTAACTATCTTCTACGTGGTAAGCGGGTCTGGTATGTCTTTCAATTTGGAGCGCAGACTAGACTTCCTCCAGCTACTATTTAAGCTCTTTCCAGATGTGTGCAACGTTAATTTCGCGTTTTTCTTTTCAATTTGCGCAAACATCTAACATCCGGGCCCCTCCCCGCCCCCCGCCCGCCCCGTCGCCCTTTGACAGCACTACAATGCCGGGGCACGCGAGCTTTATATGCAGATTATCCCAAACTGTTGACGCGGAGTCTGCAAAGGCAGCTCTTCATTTCCGGCCCCGCCCCGTCTTCGGTTCTTCTCAGGCGCATGCAAGACATGCCCGAAATTCGTGGAAAAAGCAACTTGGAGAAAGGCGCATTTGAATTTTTCCCATGTGCTGCAACGCGGCGTGTGGCCAAGTAGCGGTCAGGGGCGGGGAGGGGCGGGGCAGCGCATGGAATTGAAAGAGTTTTCGGGTTGATGTTGCACTTTCAAGACGGCAGACGGCAGATGGCGGGCGGCGAGCGGCGTGCGGCGGGTTAAGTGTGGAAATAATGGCTTGCGAGTGCAAGAAAAATGGTAAACGAAAACTTTTTTAACTACGTGCCAGGCAGCCAGTCATCCAGTCAGCCGGGCGATGGGGTCGCTGGGGCGCCGCGTGCCACTTTGATGGCAGGCTTTAGAAATGCTTTTGGCCCAGTTTGCTGCACGTTTGTTTTAAAATCAGTTTTCATCTTTGGGGGCCCTACGCTCCCCGGAATGCTGTCTAATTTGCGAATAGTTTGGGGCAACAAGCTAAACGTTAAACAGCCCCGCCTTCTTCGGCACGGAAATGGACAATGATTGGGCAGCATGTGGCGCGCAAAACTGAAGGCATGCTGACAATTTTCTTGCCTTGTTTCATGCTGCGGAATTTGATTATGCAACAATAAATCCTTTGGTCCATTTGCCAAAAAGCCCCTGCAAACGCACAACGGGAGCCCGGGTGGGGGTGTGGGGCGGCGGCAAACTTTGTGTACCTTTGGTATTTGGGACGACGGCGTTTTTGGGGGCGGCTTACGTGAAATTAGCATGTGAAAATATTTGTCAAAGATTTGCGTAAAATTATGCGCAGTGTTTGCGCAAAAATACACGAGCCGAAAGTTTTCAGAATTTTAATTTAAATTTGCACCGAGTTTGCGCACACACACACACACAGCCGTGTGTGTGTGTGTGTGTGTGGCCAGAAAAGTTTGCTGACTGAAAATATTTGGCAAAAAATGATGTTGCATCATAAACTAAAGCGAAAAGCGCTTCGAAATTTCGCAAATTTCCAAACTTGTTTGCCAAGTTTGCCCTCATACATACATGACAGGGACAGAGCTATAGGCAGGGCGATAGAGCGAGAGGATGGATGAGAGATAATTTTTATTTATTTTTTTGCCTTCTGGCTTTTTGTGTTTTACTCTTGTTTTGATAAGCTATTTACATAAGCTGATGTGCGAGCACAGGCATGTTATATGAGCCAAGTTTGCGTTGTCGCTGCTCCCCAAAAGTTTGGAAGTCATAGTAAGCTGGGTCAGTCGGCGGGTTCGTTGAATGTGCTGAAATTGTTGGGACGCTCGCCAAGTCAGCAGCATAAAATACGCGACGGATTAGAGTACAACAAATGCTCTGGCTCAGTCGAGGGGCCGCATGGAGTGGGGGCGGTGGGGGAGTGGGGCAGTGGGGGGAGCAGCTGTGATCGCTGGCGGAGGGCGGCTCGGGGGCTGCCTCGGGCCCTTTGTATTCATCGCTCAATGGTCGCTTTTAATGGCATTGGAAATGGGCCAGCAAGGGCGATGATGACCATGCGACGCACCGACGTCAACATTGTTGTTGCTGGTGGTGCTCGTGGTGGTGGTGCGGCTCGTGGTGGTGGTGCTGCTCGTGGTGTCCAATTACGTCGCATAAACAATGCGTTTTTTATGGTGCTGGCGATTATGGCCCCACAACAACAACAGCATTAACAACAGATAAGCCACGACGCATACGCCACGGTGGCGTATACATGATTTTTGATGCCTCCTGTAACCAATTTCATTATGAAGACCAAACACATAACATCATGTGCTTACACATACATACACACTTGTTCGTGTGTGAACAAGAACAAGCAGAGGCATTGGCCGCCAAGGATCACAGGATCATGCTTCAAGTTTACTTTAAAGTTAAACAAATTTTAATTTGTAATTACAGACGGACAAGTATACCATTTCCTAGGCAAACAAAAGAAATTTAATTTATTTTAATTAATTTAATTTATTTCAATTAATTTAATTTAATTTGTAATTACAGACGGACAAGTATACAATTTCCTAGGCAAACAACAAAAATTTAATTTATTTGCATTTATTTTAATTATTTTAATTTAATTTGTAATTACAGACGGACAAGTATACCATTTCCTTGGCAAACAAAAGAAATTTAATTTATTTGAATTTATTTTAATTAATTAAATTTAATTTGTAATTACAGACGGACAAGTCTAACATTTCCTAGGCAAACAAAGGAAACTAACCAAAGCTCTCAAATAATTAAAAAGGCAGATTCACTTCTGATGAGCAAAATGGATATTTCCCAAAGTTACAAGCCATTTTCTACTGTTTCCAGTTGTTTATATATTTTTATTTGCATTTATATATTTTCTTACCGATTGGTACCTATTATAGAAATGTTTTCTCATACACCTATTAAAATGTTAATGCACTTGGTTAAGTTAAGAACTGTTAAGGCCATTAATCTGTGTGTGTGTGGATGTGTGTGTGAAGCTGCTCAGTCACTATTCAGTTGCGCAGCTGTCGCTTCCCCTCGGTAATTCAATCGCTGCGTCCGCGACAAAAGTCGTGCTCAAGTCATTTGGCTTAAATCGATGACGGCGACACAATTTTTCGTTATGTTATGTTTCGCATTTGTGTTGGACACACGCACACACCCACACACACACACACACATGAACATACACTTGCAAACACATCTCCATTGTATTTGCAGCTTTAGCTTTCCTTTTTTGCTCCCTTGCCCTTGTCTTTGTCTTGTTATATTGCCGCAACTTTTGCTACGGCTGCAGTTTGCCCAGTTGCTGGCCCAATCCAATCCACCCCATCCCCCCCCTTCCCTCTCGCCAGGCCCCCACTTTATTCCGTTTAGCATCTTTGGCATGGAATTTGATGTTGGGTCCATTCTCAGCTCGCTTCGGTTTGCGTTTGCCAATTGACAGTGAAAACTAACGAGACGGAAAAGTAAACGCACTGTGAGTAATATTAGTTTGTAATTTGATTTTATGGTTGTTGCTATTTGTTGCTGGCAGCGGCAGGCAATTGTCAGCCTGCCCAAGCCACTGTGTGTATACTTATGGATGTACTGTCCACACACACACACACACACACACATATGGCTATTTGTTGTTATTCTTAGCCAGTCAGTCACTTACTTTACTACTGACAATTGTTTATCCCTAATTTATTTCAAAACATAAAAAGTTCTCGCTGAATAAAATCAACATCTCTATAGTAGAAATAAAATATTTAGAAGTTAAAAATTAATATAAAATATTGCTGTGCATTAAATCCTAAAAATATTGTTTACAAATTTCACATTATTTTCTGACAAAAGGGAGAAAGGTAAAGGATACTGAGATTTAAGTTTAAATTGTTTTGATTAAAGTTTTTTCTGCTAAAGTGTCCTTTCAAGAATCGGGCAGAAAACTTTTCAATACTTTATTTGTTAAACTAAGGATTTAGTGTAATTCATTTACGGACTTAAGAAACAATAATGTTCATAAGCTGAAATAAATGAAATACAAATAATTTAGCATATTATTAAAGACGAATTCGGTTAACGTCGCATATCAAAAGCCCATTAAATGTGTTTTCTATTTGCAAATATTTTGTAGCATTGATTGGCTTTAATGTGGCTCGAGTTTCGGTGAGCAGCAGTTTTGGCCAACTCGTCAAAGCCAACTACGAACTGGTAACTGGTAACTGGCAGCCGTCTCTTTCACTCGCTTTGGATGGTATCGCTGTCTCTCGCACTCACTGACTCAGTGATATGCAAATGATATTGTATTGTGTATAGCTATATAAAACTGATATCTGGCGCACTAATCTTAGATACAAACAATATATTCAAAAAGCGACCTAGATCCTTGCTCAACGTCGAATAACAACAACAGTAACAATGAGGACTACAACTGCGATAATAATAACAATAGTAAAAGTGAATGCCAGCTCGAAGCAGAGCGGAAGGAACGTAGTGAGCGATGGCTTCTAATGTGCCAGGCCAGTGGGCCAAGAGGGCTGGCGATGGGGGCGGCGGCGAAAGGGGCGAACGTGACTGGCTGTGGTTGTGGCGTAGATGATGAGGCAGTCGCGGGCAGGCGGCAGAAAAGAGAAAGCGAAGGAGTGCGAGTGCGAGTGCGAGAGAGACGGGCAGAGAAAGTCAAGCAATGGAAAGAATGAAACTCGTCCATCGAGTACGCCTCTGTGTGTGTGTGTGTCTGTGTGTGTGCAGCATTTAGAATATTTAAAAATTACACTCGAAATGAAATGTGGACAGAATACCCGTTTTTGTTGCAGTTGCCGTTTTTGCCCCACAATGGCAAGCAACAAACAACATTTGAATGGCAAATATGAGAGCAACAAACTAGGCAAATGTCAGCGCGAAGTGCAGAACCCAAATCTAAAATGAAATGCCAATGGAACTGCGAATCGGGAGCGGGCCAAAGCGAATTTCACCAAAATATATTCATCTAACATGTTCATCTAAATTTCAATGCGACTCGACGCGATGAAAATTTAAAGATGCTTTTTCAACAATAACAAAATCGTGCAACGCGATCAGATTTATCGCGTTGTAAAATATTCCGTTGCATATCCAGATATACTGAGCTCGGTCTAAAGGGAATGTATTTCTGAATTTTGCATTTGTTCATGCATGTTTTTTTTTCTAAAACATCGCGTATGTTTTAATACCCTTGAACTCAGATGAAGCCACAGTCAGTGGCATATTATTATTGTTATTTCAAATATTTTTCTGTTTTTCAATATTTCGTAATCAAACTTAGACTAAATATATTTGACATGTGTGCAAGGGTATACAAGGTTCGGCAATCGGAAGATAACGGTTCAATTAACGTAAAGGCTATATATATTTTATGGTCAATTTCTGTATATACATTTATGTGTTGCAAATTTAAAAGAAAGAAAAGGAAAATGTTTATGTTTTTGCTTTTGAGCAAAGAAATAAATAATCACTAGGAGTGAAGGAAATATGTGTGTCTATGATTACGCACAGCTAGGCAATGATTTGCACCTATATAAAGCATACGCCCCGAGAATTCGAAACCGCCCAGGCCCAGCTCTGGGGCCGTGCCCGTGGCCAGGTGACAACTTTGGCGCCAACTGGCTGGCTAAGGTGGTCATTTGGTTTTGGTTCAAGGGCGTTTGCCCGCCGGAGTTGCCACGTCCCGTTTGAGCAGAAATCGAGTGCGGCCCATTCGGGCCAAGAGGAAGCCGCGCGGCCTAATCAAGTTTCAGCTGCGGCAGCCAGTTGCGAGGGCAACGAACAACGGCAACAAAGTGCACTATTGATTAGTTATAACGAGTATTGGAGTTGTCGTTGCCGTTGCCGTTGTTGTCTCTCATGCTCGACTGCAACTGCACTGGAAAACTGTCAACGAGGTTCCGCAGACGAAAAGGAAAAAAGTGCTGACAAGGTCGTTGATTTTTTGGGGTACGGCCCCCCCTTTGCTGTTGGCCAGTAATTGCCATGGGCGTTGTTTACGTACGACTGCAACAAAAAACAAGAGCAACAACAATTTACGACAACGTTCGTTTCGTTTCGTTTCGTTTAGTTTATTTTATTGGAGCTTATTTGACTTTACAACGAGTCAAGCCCACATTGCTCATTTATATTGAGACTGTACATATTTCCGCTATGTAGACCGAGTCCAGGCCAAGTTGTTGCCCCATCCCCATCCCCATCCCCACCCTCTGCCTGCATGGCGGGTAGTCATCATGCGGCGTCGCCGTTCACCGCAATTTGTGTGCCTGCAGTGACCCAGTAACATGGAAAGCAGCCGCATCGACAACAGCCGCCTACTCACACCGCATTCGGGGCCCATCCTCATCCTCATCCTCATCCTCATCCTCGTTCTCGGCCTCAGTCTCATCAGCAGGCCCATGCCCATGCCCATCCGCATCCCTCTGCCAATCCTTGTGGCCATATCCAGCGCTGCCTTCTTGCTCACCCTTTTGGGCCGTTGTGAAGCGCCTTCCGCACAAATTCCTCCATTTGACCCACTTAAATGGCGTAATTTATGAGTATACAGTGTGAAATTGTTTAAAAGTGGCGCCCCCTAGCGCCGCATTCTGAAGAAACGGCTCTTTTCTGTTTCTTAGCCCCATGCCCCGTGCTAGTGGTAAAGTCAAGTAAAACGGCAGCCAGCAGTTATAGCCTAGAATTGTCGTCTGCCTCTAGGCTACTTGTTTTGAAATATCCAAGAAATAACAGTAGATACTACTAACGGTAACTGTTCGATCTGCTGGCTAATCTGATCAGAACTAAAATACATTTTAGGACTCTATTTTTTTTAGATTTGTTTCTTTACTTTAACTTGATTTAGTTTGAAAAGTGCATAAGTATACTTTGGATAATCACTATTTGAACACTCATTTGCAGCTCACCTCGCAAGTCCGTTGAGTACCCTACAAATTAACTGTTTCTCTCTCCCTTTCTAATTGAAGGTTTTGAGCAGCAGCTGTTATCATCGTGAAATTATCAAACACACAGCGGCCACACATCAGTATATGCATAATATGAGCAATAAATAGAAGTTCCCTAGGCCATGAAAAATTGTTACAAATTAATCGGAAAACGCTGGCAGCGCCGTTGCCACAGTTCGTTGCGACTCCAAATGAGCAGCGACGGCAATTTGTAGGCCATAAATTTTAAACTGAATTAATGGCGTTTGAAATCCGAATGGCGCTAGACATCGGTGCAGGCGACGACGAGCCGCAAAATTTTAATGTGGCGGGGGTGGGGGCGGGGGCGTTGGCATGGGCGTGGTTGGCGGTTGATGGGCTCGTGGTTGCGATGGAGAATGAATTGAAATCAATTGAATTAATTATTGGCGCTTAATTGATTGAAACGAAGCGAATTCAGCTTCGGTCCCTTTACTTGCCGCAATCCCCCCCCCTCCCTCCCAGCCCCCTGCCCCCTGCCCACGGCCCCCTGCTCCCCCGTGTTAGTCGCGTTAACAAGCTGCCAACTGTTTCCATTCATTTCCACCCGCTGACTTCTCATCTCTCACGTAACTCTCCGCGCTTGCTTTCCACCACGTTGCGTTGGAGCCCCGACCCGCCCTTCGCGCAGCCATTGTTGTTGCTAAATAGAGCGCATTTTAGCCATTTCATTTTCATAAAATCAATTAGCCGTAGACGTTGTTGCCGCTGTTGCCGTTGCTGCCAATCCGCGCCAGTTGCCCCATTTCCAATGCTCGCGAATCGGGCGCAATAATAACAACAACAACAACAACAACAACAACGAGCGCAGTTAGGGGCGAACAGGAGCCAAACAAAGCAGACAACAGCAGCAAAGCGTGGCATGCAAAATATCAGCGGCAAAGCGTTGCAAGCAGCGCGACGGCGCGGGGCGTGGCGCGGGGGCGGGCGGGGGGCCGGGGCAACTGCTAAGAGGGTGAAGGGTAGTGGAGCGAATGTTGTTGTATTGCGTTTGCTAGCGGCAATTGAACGAGTTTATTGATTGGCCACGTTACCCCCACCCCCTCCACTCATATTTGTACTCGCACTCCCCCCATCCCTTAGCTGCTCTTGTTTGCAGCTTCAAGTCAACTTCACCCCCTCCTTCTTCGGCTTGACTCTGTCTTAAACGTTTTGCTTTAGATCACGCGTTTGCCTCTATTCAGGGCTTATCATCGCAAAACTCGTTCAAAGCGTGAAATAATTTAGTTAATTTTGTAATGAAAATGGGCCTTCAAAAGAGAAAAAACAGTTTAGTTTAAATAAGGAAATAATCTGTGATCTGTGATCTTAATGATAATAGTAACTATACAATATAGCTCCCAGTTCTGCCTTATTGTCCTTATTTATATTTACGAAAGCAGATATTTGCTGAGAATATGTTATCTGCGCTCTCTTTAGCTCAGTTCTTATTGGGTTCCTGTATCGAAATGACGTTACCAAAGAGAGCAGATGGCTGAAAACAGGCCATTGTGGCTGGCCTATATCCGTTAGCAGGACTCGGACCACGACCGGGACTCGCCCTGCGCTGCTCTGATTTTTTCATTAGTCAAAGGCTTGCTGCTGTGTTGCAAACTTTCTGGCGCTGGCTCAAATGTGCCCGGGCCTCAGCCGGCGTCTGCTGGGAGCAGAGGCGGGCGCTGGGGGAGGCATGCACCCCGTAAGCCTATTGCAGGGGGGAGGGGGGGCTGCACTGACGTTTGGCAGCAGCAGCACACGTTGACCTTATTTGCATGTACCTGTGCCGCGAATCAATTCTTGGCTGCAGCTGTAAGCCCCAAGCCCCAAGCCCCAAGCCCCAGGCCCCAGGCCCCAGGCCCCAGGCCGACCCCCGGCCACCATTATTGCGGTTACGTTGGGCGGCAACTGCAACAAATTGAAACGAATTCTCGTATTGGAGTTCGAATTGCAATTGAAATTGGTTTCGCTGCATTCTGGCAGAGGGGCGGGGACAGCGGGACAGGACTTGGGCTGGGATCGGCTTGCGGGCTCCTCCCTCCCTTCTCTGCCTCTCTCCCTCTCCCCCTCTTCTCCTCCCCTCTCCCCTCTTTCTTTCTGCGTGTTGTTGATTATTGTTGACGGCGCTGATTTAATGCAAAAAGCCGCCGACGCTGGCGTCGACGTTGGCATCGACGTCGGCATCGGCATCGGTGCCGGCTGCTTGACTTGGCGTGCCACTAAAACAGGCAAAACAGACGAAGAAAATGCGGAAAACTGGCAAAAAAAAAACACACACACACACACAGAATAAAAATGTTAAAAGGCGCTTCTAAGTAAATAACTGGGTTTATGGGTCGATTGGGTGCACCAAATCGTGAGCCGCACACTGAGAGCTAGACTACGAGCGAGGGGGGCCCGTAAGAGGGGGGGGAGGGGGCGCTAACTTAACGATTGATGGCGTAACTGCGACGCGGATTGCGGTGACCAGGCACAGTGGGCAACAACAACAAAAGCAATGCGCAACAAACTAAGGCACAAATTGTTATAATAATTTTAATTCAAGTGCAAGTCAAGAAGAAGAAATATATATTATTGTAGGAGGGAGGGAGGCATTAGGCTAACTATTTTTAATTAGCACTGGGATTCGATCCCAGATTCATAAATTTTGTATTAAATCAGTTCGGCTGATTTATTAAGCTAATAGCTAATTGGAATGTACTCCAAAGGAATTCATACGGTACTTTTATAATTTAATATAATAGGTAATTTTATCGCATTCGGCATTTATGAAATTCTGACTGCCAAAGGACGAACTTTTACCACTGTGCTTTGACTTGCGGCACTGCATTGATTGTTGCAAATGAGAATGCGGCCAAAAATTGCAAAATGCGTTGCTGGCGTCACAGATTGTGGCTGCATGTGTGTGGTGTGTGTGTGTGTGTGTGTGCTTCAAACAGAATTCGTAATGAAGTTTGCCACTGGTTTCTGTTTCAGTTGCTTTCTTTTTCATTTCCATTTTTCCAATTCGCTACCCAGCGCATTAATTGCGTTTGCGCCGTGGCTATCAAACGGAATTTGTTAGCGAAAATTTAGAAAAATAGCGAATCCGTGATACATTATGCATAACCGTGTGAAAGGGGCTGGCAACTAATATTGGCAATCACTCGGCATTTAATTAAGAGCAGGCTGTGGCCCGGAATGCAATTAAGGTCGTTGCGATAGCCGATATGGATGTCGATATCGATTGCCATTTTAATATGGCACAAACGCATCTCAGGCATGTGGTAAATTGAATTTAATTCATATAACGCGCCCTTTACCTGCCAACCTAATTGCAAAATGCAAATGCAATCAAAGGGATTGCAGCGTTCAATGGAGAATTTAATCAGTGACGATTCAATTCGTAAATGCAAATATGCATATTACCACAAATGGCACCTAGATACGCCAGCAAAGGTTTCCCTTTTGAAAACCGGACCAAATTGAAGTTTTTCAATTGTAATAAACATTAATCAAACGCATACTTTCCATAAAACTACAAAATGCACATTTGGGAATGCAATATTCAATATTTATTCACATTTATCGTTTGCTCTGTCAGTGAAAACCCCAATCTTCAGAATTCGAAATCAAATATGTAACACATTCAATAAACTAAACCTGTCATTTTCAGCTAGACAAAAAGTATTTAAATGAACTCATAAAACACAATTTCCTAGCTGCAGGCGATAAATATGCCTTTGACTCAGAGTAGGTTGCCAAGGTATCAGAATTAAGCAGAGAGAGAGAGAGAGGGAAATAATCTTCGGTGTGCCGAAGATTAAATACCCTTACAGACAAGTTTAGATTGAATATAATTGAAAAGAAAAATAAAACGATTGTTCGTATAGCTGCTATAGAGTATTAATATAATATAATAATTAAGAAACTTTATCAGTGAAATTTAACTGAATATTGCCTGGACAAAGTCCGTATATATATAGCGATAAGCAAAGCAGTAGAGTCCCGAAGGCTGTGTAAACTATATGTGTTTCATTTACAACAGCAATATTTTATTATTATTTGAATAGTAATAATAGTAGGAACGGCCAAGTTGTGTTTAAATATCTTTGACTTTGGGCCTACTCAAGTTCAGCCCGTTACAGGGACAGACAGAATGACCTGCTGCAGCTTAACAGACACACAAATGCACACCCACACTCACACACACACACACACACACACACGCTCAAAGCCTGTCAGGCGACTTCGCGTCGTGAAGCATTTCAACTCAAGCAGAACCAAATGCAAACAAACAAACAAACAAAGTTAGCGCCTGTCTAAAGCATGTGTGTGTGTGTGTGTGTAGTTGTGTGACTGCATATGCATGTGAATGTAAAACAGAATATAGACAATTACACATTTCCCACTGCAGTGGGTAGCGCAGTATTTAGATAAACGACAAAAGGTAAATGAACTTTATCACCCAGCAGCAACAACGAGAACAACATGTTATGAGGAGCATGCATACAAATATATATATATGTATGTAAGTATACATTTATATAATATATATACATAAGTACGTATACATGTATTTGCAGCTAGCCACCGACGCGACTTTCCACCTTTTGAGGCTGAGTCTTGCACTTCTTCAGAAGCCGCCTATTGACTGTTGCTAACAACATTCAGATTGCTCAACCCTGTGCATACCCTACATCAAGTGTAAGGCTGAAGTTGTCGAAAGAACGCAAACTAAATATAACAATGTATATAGAGATATAGATCTTCCTTCATATTTTAAGCTCCAAATTACTAAAGTCAAGAGATTCGAACTTATATCAAGTATGATTTTTTAAGTTCTTTGCTAATTCCGTATTGTTAAACTTGAAAAGGGGATTCAAAACGTACGAGATATAACAAATTTGTGCTTGATTCAAGTACATTTTAAACTTGAAAACCTCAATTTGATTTTGTTTCAAATTAATTCGACCTAGGATTTTTATATCTCAATTTAAAAAATTAAGTTTTTTTCAAAGCCAGAACATAAGAAATCAATTGTTTTTTATGGACTCGAAGTGGAGTCCACAGCAAGTTTCGAACTTAAATCTAGAATTTTCGTATTCGTTTCTGGTAAACTGAGAGTTTAACTTGATTCATGATTATTTTCTCTCACATTAGGATTTTTTCCCAGTAAATGGAACTTAAACTTGTGGCTGAATTCGTGTTCATTCCAACTGAATTTCAGTCCGTCTTAATATGTGACTTTGAAACTTTAATTTGTAAGCCGAGTCAAATACATTGCTAGGGTATCGACATATTCGACATCAAATACATAGACTTTAGTTTTCGGTTTCTTCTTGCAGATCCTCGTGTTATTTCACTTGCAGCTTTGCTAGCAAAGAGTTGGCAAAAGTGTCGGCGAAATATAAAAAATAACATGCAGACACACAGAGAAAAGCACACACACACACACACACTTATACGCGCATTCATATGTGTTTACTTATATCGTTGGCATCCATAATGAAATATGCAAAAATATAAAATAAATAGAAGAGCAGGCAATGCACATGAGCAAACAGAGAAAGGAGCAAAAAAGATTTTATAACTGCAGTAATAAATGATAAACAAGTGCAAGCTGGCCAAGTTGCATTGCATAGGCGTGGGGAGGGGGCGCGGGGCAAAGGGCAAAGGGCAGAGCCAGAGCCAGGCAACCGGGCAACCAGGCAGCTAGTGAGGCTGTTATTGAAAAGGGCATGCATTTGTGTATGTGTGCATTCACACTGTGCGCCTGCCTGTCAGTGTGTGTGTGTGTGTGTGTGTGTGTGTGCTCTGTACGTGCCTTGAAATGCAATAAACGAGCGTCAGGAGCAACCTCAGCCACAGCAGCACCTGGATTCCAGCTGCGGAGCCAGCTTTGCCCGGGATCAGAACTCATGTTGCAGCATGGATTGCCATGACAGCAGAGCCCATAATACTACACACAGTCGCACATACGTATGTGTGTGTACTTGTACACACATGCATATTAAAGAAGCTTGCATATATCTTATGTACTTTCAGGGGAACATTCAATTAATGCCGCTGGCATAACTAAAGTACTGCACATGGTTGAAATTTCGCCAAAGTTTCCAAACTAGCTGTCAAAATAGTAGCACAGTACTACAGATATTTCCCTCCAAAGAAGCCGATAAATATATACAGCAATTATGAAGAAACTTTCAAAATTTTAACTGAGTCAAATTTAAACAATCAAACATTTTTCAGTCGGGGAAAAATATAGATTTTTCAAATTTGTGATTGTTATTTTGAGAAGGTCAGCAGAAAAATGTCTGCCGAGAAAATTTGTTGTGTGATATTTATGGAGCTTCTCAGTAATCTGTGTATAAAACTCGATGTATGTTGTTTTAAAACCAAGGAAAATATATGGATTTTATAGAAAAAAAAATCCATACACTTTATCTGGTTTATATACTCGAAATTTCAGCACTTTAGCTGTAATACTCTTTTCACTTCGTAAACATATAAATTCAGCTTAAATTCAGCTTACATTAAGCCAGACCCAAAGATGATCTGCCAGCAGGGAATTAATACAACAGATTCTGAAAAGCTCTGCAGTCTGTTGTAATTGATATATGTTTAAGTAATACAAAGGAAAAACAAAAATTAAATTGTGAGCAAACAATGCGAACAGACCGTTACGCAACATCTTTGGCAGTTGATAAAAAAGAAATAAAATGAAAACAAGAGGAAAGCTGAGAAAGAAAAGTCAAACCGCGAACACTTCATTTTAGTGCAGCTGCTGCCAAGACAGTGAACGGAAAGAAGAAAATGCAAGAGCCGAAATAAAATAAAAGAAAACCGAAAAGAAAAACGAGAAAACGGGAAAAAAAATTATTGTCTTAGTTTTATTAAAATGAGTTTTTATTAAAAGCCAGTGGCCAATCACAAAAGTTCGCTGCTGCTGGGCGAAAAGTTGTCAAAGGCAGCAGCAGCAGCAACAACAACAACAACAACAGCAGCAAAAAGCGCTGCCAATTTGTGTGCAATTTACAGCGTAAGGGGTTTTTTGGGGGGGGGTGGGGGCGACGAATAACATAAAAAAGTTGCCAACTATTTAGCTGCATGGCATAAAAACTTGGCAGACACACGAGCAGACTAAATTGGTCCGACCGCGACGGCGACGGCGACGGCGATGCCATAAAGCGTTCAACAGCAGCAGCAGTGGCTGCCACTAAATACAGCCAAACAACTAAGGATATGCGACAGGAAGAGAGACGAGGGCTGCAGCAAAAGCGGCCGCAGGGTTGCTGCATTAACGCTGGCCAAAAATCTGTGCAGTTGCAGTTGAAGTTTCTCGAAATGAACAAAAAATAAAATAAAATTATATCGCGGACAAAGCAAAACTCTCCTTTTAGTTTGTCTATCGCCCTCTCGCTCTATCTCTATCTTGTTCGCTCGCACGCAGTATGCAACAATAACGGTACATTACAAGTGGCAAGCGTCGAGTTAGTTAGTTTGCTTGTCGTCCCCATCCCCATCCCCATGCTGTTCGACTCAGCCTCAGCCCCATCTTTCGTCCTGACTGCGGTCTTGTTAGCCTCGCTGGCAAGTTGGTTAAAAAGTTGTTGATGCAGTTGCTGCCCACGGGGTGCCACCAGCGCCGAGCGGATGGCCAACGACCTGCCCGGGACACACACATGGCAGACGTGGTCCCACTTTGCGGCGTAAGCGAAAATTTGTGTACGTCTGCGGAGACAAGCGGCGAGGCGGCCAGACGGAGACCCGGGTGGTCCACGCGTGGCAAACATTCTGCTAACAATGTTTTATTAACAACAATTTTCTAATTATTTGCAAAAGTGTGCTAAACAAACTCCGTGAGCACAATGAATCCAGCTGGGATTCGTTTCTCATTAAATATATTCGAAAAATCGAAGTCAGCCTGATCTTATTTAGATCAACATATATAATGAAACGAGCGCCGAAAAAAATAATTCAAAATAATGATAACTCGATAATCGTAGAGTTGAATGGAAGTAGTTGAAGCAAGCTCGTATACGCTTTGTGGACTGTGGAAAACTTTATCCACCAGCTGTAACATCAAACGGTTCTAGTTTCTACCCGTTCACGAAGTGAAAGGCGTTTATCGGGTTTCTGCACGGATTCAAGTGGACAACAATTTTGACATGCGAAGCTTTCGGGCTGATGGCATTTTGGTTTACATTGATTTTGTTTTTAAAATAAATGCATTATGGAAAATCGCATTCCTTTGCCTTGCTTATAGTCGAACAGATCTGACACTGCGAAGGAGTATTCCGCTGGCGGTTACACCCGACTGCGACGTTCTTACATGTTTTATTGTTGCAACTGCTGTGCTCGGTTTGTGGATATGTGGCGACCAGAAACAATGTGGCAACTCCCGCAGAACATCTTGTTGCATTTGCAATTTCCGGTTTTGCACACCAGCGGACCCGCACACACACACGCGCACACACGCACACCCATATGGCGTGTTTTACTAAAAATGTGTCAACACACGACAAAGCAAAAACAAACAACTCAAGTTCTTGTGTTGTAAAACAGCGCAAGAAGCATTGCACCAACAACAACCATTGCAACAACTCCGCCAGCAACAACAACAACAAAAACAATAGCAACAGCATCTTGGTCTAGTATTGCTGTTACTTAGACTCGACTGCATCTCGCATTGCCTTTGCCCCATTCCCATTCCCATTCCCATTCCCAATCCCTTTCCCTCCCCTGCCCACAACTCCGTTGCCTTTCCCGTGGTCATTACAATGCAGCAGCGAGAGAAGCAAGCCGGGAGAAGCAAACAAGCACACACACATGCCGAAGCGTAAAGTGGGCGGGCGGGGGCGAGGGGGAGAGTCACGTGCTTGAGCCATTTGTTTATGCCTTTTACAATTTCTACTTTTACTTCTACGCCTTTTTCTCTCCCTGATGCAGCTGCAGCTTTTACTTGTGCTTAGTTTCTTAGTTCGCCTCCTCCCGCTCTGCCTCGAGTCTCTACCGAAATGTCTCAGAGTTCTCAATTGTCGCTAGACAAAGCGGAGGCAGCCGCAGCGACAAAGTGTGGAACACGCACTGACAAATAGCAGAAAAAAGAAAAATAAATAAAAAGCTGCTAGCGAAAGAGATGCGGAAAGCGTGGAGGGGTGAAGGTAAAAATAAAGTCAAAAGCTGCTCCCTGGACGATTTGCCGACAACTTTAAGCCCCTCCTCAGCGCAACAACTAAGCTGTGCACAAAGAAAGGCAACAACAGAAAAGAGTGCGCTAGTCGCATGTGCCCGACTACGAAATACCCAGTACCCCAGTTCTTCCAAACGGGAATTACAAATTGGTATTCTCTGATTTGTGAGCTATCGGAATAAAATAAAAAAAAGGGAAAACTAATTATCCAAAAAAGGGATTGTTTCCACTCTCGCTCTCTGAGATCGACTCGGATCGTCATTCTTTACTTTACGACCAGAGATGCCTTCTTTTCCCCCATTTGAAGGGGTACGGGGTATACAAATCCGGGATATACTACTGAAATAACTGTTTCAAAAGAATTGGCTGCAACAATTGTGCAAAGAGCTTAAAAAAAAACGTATGTCAAGCACTTTGCAGGTGTTGTCCGTAGAAAATATGTACTTTAATAAATTTAAAAACAATTGTGTAACAGGTGCTGAATTTCTTTTACGACTTGCAGGTTTTATAATTTCTTCTCTAAGAGTCGAATTGAAAAGCTTGAAAGCTGATTATACTAGCAAAAAGTTTACCAAGTCTTGAAAAAATTACATTAGAGTAACTTAATTAATGAAGTAATGAATTAGTTTGTTGCTATTATTAACTATGTATATATATTTTAAGTTTTTATACTTTTAAGTTTTTAAATTCTTCATTTAGTGCTTTCCTTTTGATATTAATTTAATTTTTTGTACTCGCAATTGCCCAAATTAAAAATACTCGGGCTGAACTTCTTGATCAACTTGTGCACACATGTATATATGCACACACACACACACACACAGACACATTGCTGTGTGTACTTACAGTTGGGCACACTCAATTATACCCCCTCTGCATGTGTATGTGCATATGTGTCTCTAGGTGTGTATCTGTGTGTATCTGGGCTTAAGTAAGCAATTAGTATTTGTCTTAATTGCTTTCAAACTTGTCACTTGTCATTCTCGACAGACAACGAGACACTGAAATAAATGCTTAAGTAGTGTTTACGCTCGCATGAATGGAAATTTGTAAATTTGATATCAAAGTTAACTCATAATCCTTGGCAAATACCAGACGCATACAGACACAAGCACACACATTGTGTGCGTGTGTGTGTGTGTGTGTGTGTGTGTGTGCTGTGTGGCAGCATCAAAAGAGTTCACACTGAAAGACAAATAGTGAGGGGCGCCCCAGCTGTAGCGTTTGTTGTTAATGTTGTTGTTGTTGTTTATGATGCTGCTGTTAATTGAAACAATTTTCAGTCAACTTGAGCTGAAGTTTACTCATTTGCACTCACACCAATGCCAACAGCAGCCGATGGCAAATACGCAGCTCTCAGCTGCAGGATAGAGCAATAAACTTGTTAAATGGCTGGTATAAAGCAAGCAGCTTCCAACACACACACACACACACACACACACGCGGATAATAGCTGGGCCTGTATTCTCTTAACTGGCCGCCATAGACGGGCTGGCGACGACACGAAGATGACGTGTAAAACAATCGCGAGTTGTTAATTTGTGTGCAATGGCAAACACGCACAGCAGCCACATTCACATTCGCAATTACACTCTCCCTCCCCTCCCCCCCCCCCCGCCTCCTCTTCACATGCCCGTTCTTCAACTTTTGTGTTTTCGCTACCAACCAATTTCGACTCTGAAAGCCAGCATACGAGTCGTATACGCAATGTGCTAAAGTTTATGCCAAATTAATCTTAATTGCTCTGAATGCCGAATGAATCTGTTTGGACCAAACATTAAGACGACGAGGCGCAGTTGCAGACGGACCTGATTTGGCACTTTGGATTTAATAAAGTTGCAGAAAGATTGCAGGCAGAGCTTTAAGAGCTTGGCTATTGTTGTTTTACATTTCTTTATAAATAACGTTGATAGATGCATGTTTCAAAAATAATAAACGATAATTATTGTTATTGTTATGGTATTCGTGCTCCTATTATGTTCACATTTACTTTCTTATCGAAAAGATCGAAATGTATATGTGAGAGATAGTAAGCTCGTGTGTTTGACGGGTATTTCAATTAGTTTTGGAATTTATAGTTGCATTTGGCAACGCATGTGCGTACGCGTGGAGGTCCCAGTTGAGTTTCTCACATCAATCAACCTTATCGACTAATCAATTGAAGTTGCCGCGTCCTTTTCACGGCATCCGAGCCGGGGCGATGCGAGGCGAGGCGTACTTTCGACAGAAATCCACCTTAAGCCATCGGCGATTTCACAAAACACATTTACAATATTGAACAACACAGCCAGCTGTCTGCATTGTGCCAGCAGCTTTAGACGTTCCCATGCAAGCAATCCGCCCCGTTGCCCGCTGCCGCTGCTCGTTGTTCTCGCTCTGCCCAGCACAGCTCTTCGCACGCTGCTCCACGGGTCCTTGGCATTCTCCATGATGTGGCACAAATGGCAATGCGCTTAACGTGTTTCGTGTTCCGTGTTTTGTGTTTTATGTTGTCGCTGTTGTTGGCTTTCGTGATTGTTGTTGCTGCTGCTGTTGCTGTTGCTGTTGCTGCTGTTGTCGCTGTCGTTGTCGTTGCTGTCGTGCATTGTGAGGCGCTGACACTGCAGCAATCGACGCGACGCCAGCAGGAACAAGAACAACAAAGTGCGCTGCCATGACACTGTCTTGGCACAGTGAACACACGCCAGGCAGACACTACACCGAGCAGACACCTTGGCCCACGCACAGACAATTTATAAGGCCACAACAAATGTCTGGGGCTGTAAACTTTCCTTAAATCTTTGCAGCAATGTCTGTCAGACGACGGCAAGGACGACGCCGCGACGCGACTCTGAAGGATTTTAAATGCCTTTTGCATTGTTGTTGTGCTGCTGCTGCACGTACGCTGCATGTTTCCGTCAGCATGTCAGCACACACACATCCACACACACACACACACACACACACAGCTGGAGTATAATAAGTTGCCTTTTGACACTCCGAAGTGTTGGTTCTCTCATAGAACTTCGAGCAGTTCATGAACTGAATGCGAATTTCCACAGAAATTTATATTTTATGGTCTCACGTGCTCCCTCGCTCGTTTTATATAATTATATTAAATGAGTTTCCTACATTTTGTTGAGTTTTTCAACAGCAGCAACTAGGCCGATTTAAACAAAGCCTTATACATTTTACGGTTATGCAACGAAGTTCACACAATATTTATTTTGATTGCCCTAAAATGTATGCTACATTAACTACACTATTTTTTTTTTCTTTAATTTTATTGGCAACTTCAGCTAGTTATATTAACTACAATGGATAAGGCATTGTCCTATTTAAGCCACAATATAAATCTTAGCAGTTTTTATGTTTTTTGCTTTTCTTTATATTTATATAATTTACATTTATAGTTATATTTATTTTTATGTTTTTTTTTTTTTTTTTTCGAACGAGACCTTAAAGTCCCTAAAGTGGGCGATGTAATGCAACTACTTGCATCGAATTACCTACTACGCCTTGGTGGTCACCCTAACGTTCTAGCCAAACGACTAACTGCCAAACCAAGAAAGAGAAGACTCAAAAGGTGCCATCCATTGGATCTCTCTACCAGGTTCCTACAGTAATATTTAAAATAACCTTCTCCTTGTAAATTCTGTAAATAATATACATTTGCCCATATATATAATCATAAATCTTATATAAGTATCAGCTGTGATCAATCGTTTTTTCCCCTAAATGTACAACTAGATTAAGTTGCCACTAAGGTAACAGAAAACTTGTTTAAATAAAATATACAACATTTTTAACAAAAAAAAAAAAAAAAAAAAAAAAAAAAAAGATTTACGTCGATGTAGGGTAAGGGTTTTAAAAAGTGTTGCATACCCTTAGGTGAAGCACACACACACACACACAGATTGTAGAGTATGTGTGTCTCTGGCTTTGGAGACGTTGTCAGCGTCTTTGCGCTTCATGACAGCATTTTTCATCGTTCGCCGTCGTTGTTAACATTTTCAGCCATCAGCTGTTCGGTTTACGTTCACTCTTGTAGCTGTGGTTGTTGTGGCTGTTCTTGTTGTTGTTGCTGTTGCATTCTGTGCTTTCATTAAGTTAATCCAGACATGATCATGCATACATTTACCTGGCAAGGAGTCTCTGACTTGTAGATGGCGACGACGACCCTTGAACAACAATTTCTCGCAAACACTTTCTTAAGACTTTTATGCCCATTGGCTGCCTGCTGCTCGCTATATATATATATATATATATATATATGTATGTATGTGTGTATATAATGTATGTTCTTATGTCGACACGTGCCACCTGCCGCGTCCCAAGTCCTGACAAATTTTTTGTTATGTAAATTTGGTGCGGCTGCTGCTTCTGTTTCAGTCGCAGCTTTTGCTGTTTTTTCTTTAGCTCGGCATCTGTGCACCTGTGTGCTCCTAAAGAAGTTTGCATTGTTATTGCTGTTGTTGCCGTTGTTGCCATTGTTTAAAGGTTGTACAAACAGCAAAACATGTCTGACTGGGCATAATTTCAGCAGCCAGGCACCGTGCACAGATTTTATTTGACTTTTACTTTGCGGACTACTTTTGAAACCCATCCGGACAAAGGCAAATATCTATGGCAATCCAAAAGATACCCAGCGCTATGCACATGATGGATTTGCTCTTTGATAGATGAAGGTTCTTGTTGTTTTAGGTCATTTTCTAGATATATTTATATTGATATTTATATTTATATTTGTGGCTTTGCACACCTTAAGGTTAATTCTATATACCAAGAAAATCTACAACTTTTTCGAATTCTTTTAAAATTAATTTGATATATGTAAAATTTCAATATACACTAGGTATACCCATAGTTGAACACTGTGCCCTCAATAAATCTGTGAATCGCTTTGCAATAAAGCTGAAAGTTAGTCGTAACAAGAAAAGTTCAACGTTATTCAGCCAAAAGAACAGAAAATCAAATTTGCCAACTTTTCTATGAAAAGTTACGGCGATTTTTGTGGGCGATGCAGCCGGCCGCATAAACAGGAAATTAATTGATACCCGACCATGTTGGCAAGCCATTAAATTGAAATAAAAAAGTTGCACTCAAATTATTGATTAAGCGTGCTGCAAGGGCAGCCGGAGGCGAGGCTAAGACGGGAAGAAAAAGTTGAAGGTACAGTCAAGCTCGGCAGAGCTGTCTGTCATGGCCCGGACAGTTGTGCGAGTCATTCGACGAGATTAGACAACTAGAGAGCCAACACTGAACAAATACGTGTAGCAGAAGTGTATGCGAAAAGCAACAGAATAAAGGCAATGAACTACGTAGATTTATTTAAATAATGGAACGAGAGAATTGATGAGACACGAAAATATTACTACAAAAGATTGTTTGGGCATTTAGATATATAAAAAGGGAAGATATAAAATATCAGGAATTTTCATTTTGTTTGCAACACTCCAACTGACATATATTTCCCCAATTTTTTTTATTATTATATATTAAGACAAAAGATTGTTGAGTATTTAAGTACATAAATGGGATATATTTCAAGAATTTTGCATTTTTTGTATAAAATATTTTGTGTGTAAGCGACAATATCCGTTCTTCTAATGTTCGATCAATGATCAAAAAATAAATAGCCTACTTATGATAAAAATCAAAAATGAAAATGATATTTTAATGATCAATAAAGTTGGCTTTACACTTTTAATTCAGCCATCGTTGGAGTTTATTTGGTTTTAATGAGTTCGAATCCATTATCTAACTAAGTGCCCATAATATAGATGTTAGCTCGTGTCTACCTCATTGCCGTTCTCATCTGCGATGGTACCATAAATAATGATTGCAAATAATATGACCATATCATAAAAATGTGCAAAAAAAAAAAAAATGCTTAGATATAAAAAACCAAAACTGAAATTGTTGTCTTTACCCCGCACTCTCTGACGGGGAACTGCGGCCACGCCACCAGCCCCTAGCCCCCAGTCCCCAGCCCCCAGCCCCCGCCACACCATCGCATTCAGCCATAAATAAAGACAATAAATATGATGATAATTAAGTGCGTCGCACATTCTCTCAATTTAGCCTTATTAACCCAAAAAAAAGAGGAAAACCAGAGAGGAGAAAAAAAGAAATGACACAGATATTAATTTCCCACACGAAGGGGCCGCAGTCACGATATACATACGTGGTGGTCCCGCCAGAAGAACCCCAGAAGGCAGCGCCAGCAACAACAAAAACACAACAACAACAACAACAAGGACTCCCCTTTCTGGGAGCTGGGCATAAAGCCTAAACGTAAACGAGTAAATTGGCAGATTTAAGCAGTAAACACAAAAAGTGGGCAACAAAACAGGCCCCAAGTCAGGCAGCCATCTCATGTGTGTGTGTGTGTGTGTGTGTGTGTGTGTGTGTGTGTGTGTGTGTGTGTGTGTGTGTGTGCGTGTATGAGATATGAAAATATAAAGAAAAATGTCAACAATCTATTGACAGCTGAGACTGTAACTGATTGTGCGGCAGTTGTGGCATTAAAGCAAAGCAGGGCACGTCGCAAACAAAGCCATAAGCACACGACGCACACACGCACACACACACGCGCGCACACACGCGCAAACACAATGCTTGTAATTTAGATGTCAATAATTTTGCAGTACATACTCTTAGGGGCGACAAATATTATTGCCTGGTCTACATGGAGTGCCCCTCTGCGCCAGCAACTTTACAACAACAACAAGCACTGAGGCAATTGACAGACCCCGTCCATAACAATAAAATAATGCGAAAATGCTGCAAAATTTATAACAAATAAATAACAATTATATGAAACAAGCGGGAAATGCCATTCACTGCCCACTCCTTGACATTTATTCATGTCCCTATTCAGGAAATTAGTGCTTTAAGCGACTGTAGTTCTTACTACATTTTAAATGGTATACGAAATAGTTTGTGCAAATAATTGAAATATAATATATATTATGAAAAAGCTGATAAATATTTAAAACATAGATAAAGATACACTTTAGACACAGCTTTATAGGATTAATTTAATTATTTCAATTTTAACGTCATTAAATTTTATTTTATGTTCATTATATTATATAGTATTTTGTAAAGAATGATTATTTTTGCTTAATATTGACCCATAACTTGATTTAAAATCGATAGTCTGCAACATTAATCGGTTTGCCTTCAGTCCGAGCACAGACTTCAAACCCCTTTACACTCTCGAACAGTCGTTAAGCGAGGTGCCTCGACCGACAGCTCGAACACCCATGCAAACCGTTTAGCAAATGCCAATTCAGGTGTTTGTTGTCAGGTATTTTGCTCCGATTTCTTTTGTTCGCTGCGATGTGGCAACAGCAAAGTGGTTGCATGGGCAGGACCCATTGGCTCTGAGGTTGTTATAAACAATTAAAATAATGCTAAATATTGTGGTGAAATGCGAGAAATGACAGGAACATTGCCGCTGACAGACAGGCGGCCTGACAGAGACAGAGACATCCCAGGGCGGATGCGAAGGCAGAAAGCGAGGACCAATGGCTAAGCGAAGGCAAAATAAACCACAATTGAAGCCGGAGGACGTAAAGGGCCCAACGGGCTCTGTTGTGGACTGTGGTTTCTGGCCCTGGCACTGGACTCAAATAATGAGGCAAACCGCAAAAATTACACAAATGCTAAAGGGCAGAGAAGGACAAAGAGAGAGACTGTTGTTGTTGTTGTGGAAAGAAATGTGCCAAAGTGAATAATTTCTTTTTAATTTCCACTTAAGTGCTTTTTAAATGATTTACAAAAAGGAGTGCAAGACACAAAACACACAAAACACACACAACACACACAACACACACGCACACCCAAAGCACACGTCATTTGAAACCGACTGGTGTTAAAAAAAATTAAAATTCTGTCAGATTGAAGCCAGAGGATAGAGACAGAAGTGGGGTTGAGGTTGGGGCTGGGCGTGGCGATGGGCGTGCCAGCTCGAGAGTTGGCAGCCTAATGCGTGAGATGTTACTGCTTTTGATGTTGTTGCTGGGTTCGGTGACTGCAACTGTTGTTGCTTTTATTTTATTAGACTCATTCACGAAGTGAAAGGGGTATATTGGGTCACTAAAGTGTCGCAATATCGTGATAAAATCTAAACATCTCCCCCAGCTTTCGGATTAATGAAGACCTCCTCTAAAGATCACACAGAAAAAAATACGCCAATTCGGGCAATTCGATCAAATCTATATATGCTGAGGACGGTTTGCATCTTCCACAATTTTAGAACTAGTGTCAGACCATGTTCGATGGGCCTGTTTTGGGCTGTTATTATTCGGTGAACGAGCATTGCGCCGTCGGTGACACCCTGCAGCAACGTTGTTGCTTTTTATTTTTATATTTTTTAGCTGTCAGTTTGCTTTGGTAATCGACTTATTCATAGCCTACAAGCGATTCAATTGCCGGGCGGGTATCCCGGACTCGGCTCGGCTGGGCGCCGTTTGGGGCGGGTGAGTGGGACAGGGGGCAGGGGGGGGGGGGGCAGTCACAGCTTGGATTGCCAGTGATTGCGATTTCGCATTCGCTTTGTTTTTTGTCGACGGCACGAACGAAGGACGGCTGCGATGTCAGGATCTGTCATTACCGTTATTTATGGGGCGCATTTTAAAACACATCAAATGGGAGCAGCGGAGCATCCCAACGAAAATGTTCAAGCTCATCAATGCGAGCCTGGCGAAATGGCGAACCGAAAACGGGAAACATTCGCATTGACAGCTGAGCCTGGCTTTCTGTGCGCCAGCCAGGACGACAAGGACCTCGCCTGACAGTCGCAACAGTAGGGAGCGTAAAAGTAGACGAAATTGCTTGTCGAACGACAAGTACACTGGGCCGAAGAGCATACGAACTCAACGGGATCATCAATTTTCGAGCTGTGTATTTCAATTGGAAGAAAATAAAACTTGAGCTCAATTGTGCTAGAGAATAGTTATTATTAATTATTATCCTATTATTATAATTATTATTATTCATTATTAGATTTATTAGACTCGTTCTTTCTAGAAGCTAGAGACTTGAAACTTCGCGACTTGAAGCCCGCGCCACATAAACTGTTCCGATTTTTTGGAAATGGCCTCTGGGGGCGTGGCAGATCGATTTAATCACAATATCTACCTCAACTGTAAAGCTGGATACATCAAATTATTTCAGACACTTCACTGATGGCCTGCTCTGAAGAACGCTGAAAACATCTTTGGAGACGCCCATTGAGAGCGTGGCAAATTGATCTATATATCTTGGATCTGTATATATTTTCTGATGACCTACGCCAGTCGATTGCACCCGCCTGCAGCTTACCTGTTTTAAATTTATTGTATTTGTTATCAATGCTTTAATTTCCTTGGATTATTATAAAATTGTTCGTGGGAAGCAACAACAATTGGCAAGCCGCATTTCATCGGGGCTTGTGGGTCTGGCCAACAACACGATGCGAATCCCAAGCGCTCGACTTGGTTAGCCAGCACGAAACCCGAAATCCAAACCCTGAATTCCGTCAACCGAATTCCGAGCGGGCGACCCATTGACCAAGTTAAAAATCCGCCATGTCGCTCATATACAGTTATACAGTGTGTGCCCCGCACGCATGTGTGTGTGTGTGTCTGTGTGTGTGTGTGTGTGTGTGTGTGTGAGCTGTTGAGTTATGCAAACTGCGGTAACTGTTTGCTGTGGCGTATTTCATTTCCAGCAGCCACTTCAAATGCGGTTGGCGGCATTTGGGCCGCGGAATCAAGCGCCAAGAGACCTCATAAAAACGACTAACGGCGCACAGCGCACCAACACATATTAAAATGTGGCTTAATGGCACACACACACACACAAACGCAAATACGGCACGGAGTCGCAAAGGGTTCAAAGTTTGACAAAAAAAAAAAAACAGAAAAAATAGACAAATGGGAAAAGCAGAGCGCGCGGAGCAAACCTATGTGTTTCGTTCCATTTTGTGTCATTTTTGTTGTTGTTGCACTTCTTTTTTCCTTTGCTCTGCGGTCTGTGGCACAGAATTGGTGCCAGGCCATGCAAGGATATGCAGGACACGATTGCATAATTTGAATCAGCCTAGACGCCAACTTGGGCGATTTGCAGCTGGCACGCGTCAAAGTTGAAGCCAGCCCGAAATAACTTGCAGCGCCCGAGCTCAGCACGAACCGAGCCCACCAGGATCCCGCAGGACGAGCAGCCAACAACTGCAGCAGACAGCAGCCCCCCCCCCCCCCTTTTAGCAAAGTCGGACGCCCAGCGCAGCGGCAACAGTTCATTAATCTATTTACAAGTTCACGCAGACAGTTCGCATAATCAATCAATAGCGGGCGCGTGGACAGTGGGCGTGGCAAGGCGATGACTAATGGCGGGCATGTACCGGCTGTGGCTGCCGCGGCCCAGCTTCCTGCGCCCGCCCTCGGCCCAGCTTCCAATCGCCTTCACGCCCCAGCGAAGAGAACACACAATATTTTCACACAGCGAGCGTGTTGTGCTTTTGCCAAGTTGAAAGTACACACAATTCTAATCAGATCCTTGGGCGGCATTGATCACGTCCAAGAACTTTCCTCACAGAAGAACCCGACTCAGATTTAAGGGAAAAACTTAGCGTATGCTCCTTGTGATAACTGTCAAGATTCGCATTGAAATCGATTTACAAATCAACGCGCAAGGTTGCGGAGCTATCCGAGATATGCTAAGCAAATAACAATCTAAACCATCGATTATTGCAATCTTTATAGGAGGTCATCCGAAAACTGCTCTGCCACGCCCCAGGAGTTTGTCTAATTTGAAGTATTTATATCTAAAACTGAGGGAGATATTCCAATTTTATGGCATTGCCACGCTCCCAATATACGCTTTTCTTAGTCTCGAATAAAAGCCAAAGTATCTAAATAGAAGTTAATGGCATTTGTATTGCCTTCAAGAGGGGCGTTATAAAAAACCAAGGTAGGATAGTTGTCTAATAATTAAACATTTGTTCGCAAAATATATACACTTGAAGGAACAATTTAAAGGTAGCATAAACAATAGCCGAAAACGAAAACAGGCTGTAACTGTGTTGCTGCAGATAGTGGACACGGATCCAAGTCTTAGGTGTGTCGGTTGTGAGGCGTTAATGCGGGACAGCTTTGGACGTGGCCGACACGAGGGTTATGGGCTGCTGTGTGGGCGTGGCCTTGGCCTTGACGCTGCCCGAGTCGCCAGCTATCTCCGTGGCCTGCCTGGGCTCCTCCTGAGTTGGGGCCGAATGCTGGCTGGCATGGTTGCACCGGCACGGGGCAAGCCACGCTGGCTGCTGCTGCTGCTGCTGCTGTGGCTGTTGCTGCTGCTGCTGCTGCTGCTGTTGCTGCTGCTGCTGCTGCTGCTGCTGCTGCTGCTGCTTCTTGAGGCGATTGCGCAGACGCACTTCGGGATGGCCGCAACAGTGCTCGCACTCATCGTCCGACGATGAGGAGCTCTCGCCGAAGACGTGCGGCTTGCGGTAAATGCAACAGCACTTGGACTTGCGGCGATTCATGCCCTCGTTGTCGATGACGCTCTCGTGGAACGTGACGTGACGCTCCGTGTCCAGGCACATGAGCAGCAGATGAACGCCCGAGACCCCGGGCCGATCGTCTGACATAACGGCGCCGTTGCCAGAGGAGCCCGATGCCACATCCGATCCATTCACGATAATGGTGCCGCCGTCCCCCTCAATGCTGACCGGTTGCGCTGGTTGCTCTTCCATACTAAAAAAATGGATTTCCAAATTTGTCGATATTTGTCGAATTGTTGTTGCCAGGAGACAGGCACAGGCACACTAACTTTTTCTGTATTACTTTTTGGAATATGAAAACACAAACCTGTTCAATCTGAAGTTCACTTCTCTGATTCGTCCGTGCAAGTTTGGAAGTCGAGAATTTAAGTTCGTGTTCTGATATGTTTGAAATTTTGATGCAATTTGTTTGTCCCCAAACTGAAAGCTAAATTGACGTCGTTCTCCAGGAAAAGCCAACTGCGATTGGAAACTCTTACACGCCGGAGGGACGGGGAGATGGGCAGGGCAGAGGTGATTTGCATAGTCTGCTGACCTTAGCCAAGCAGCAGTAGCAGCAGCAGCAGCAGCAGCAGCAGCTTAGCCGCATTCATTTGGCTGCCAAAAGCTTGCGCACGATTTACGTCAATTGGGCGGCAGCCAGCCGCCACGCCCACCAGCCCCCCGATGTTTACCTAAAATGAATCCGACTTTGGCACACCCCCGCCTGTCCGCTGCTGCTGCTGCTGCTGCTGCAATTCCGCTTCATTATTGAGTGAGCCATTTTCCATTTCCCCCCCTCCCCTTAAGCTCGCCCACAATTTTCGATTCAGTTTTCCTTTTTGCCATTTTTTATTAACGCGCTGCAAATAAATGTTGAAAATAGTATAACGACCACCAGGGGTTAAGGAACTTTGTGCAAGCGCTTTTTGAACATTTTTTGCGTTTTCCTTTTCTACTCGAATGCCCTGTACTCTGCATTGAAAGGAGTGTATAAGGATTTCTGTCTTTTATCTTACACACATTCGAAATATTATATATATTATAATGTAATAAAATATATATATATATATAAATATAATAAAAGATTTCTGTATCGAATTTATGCGGAATGGAGGGTATCTCCTGGTCGACCATTCTCGAACATATCCCTCAAACTTGCTCTTTTTTTTTTTTTGGCTGTTTTAGCCTACTTCCTGTCTGCATTTATCTGGCATTAGGAGCAAGAAATTATGTTTGCGCAGAGGGGCCAATAGGCTGGTGGGTTGGCAAAAGGAGAGCCGCAACATTTCACCCCGACGAGAGAATCAGAGCTGAATGATCAAATTTGCCGACTGGAGCTGGTACTTCTTTGGTTTTTTTCCGTTTTCTGTTTTCGGCGCTTCAGAATAGCATGCGGTTAAAAATTGTTGAGATGACGAAAAAATTGCATAGAGGAGTTTACAATGGAATACAAAAGAGTGTGGTTCAAGTTCAAAACTCAGTCAGAAAGTTCAGTGTTTTCAATGAGGCCAACAACTATTTTTAGAGTGTATAATGGTCTATGGTTTACAACAAATAAAGAAGAACCGTGACCAGAGTAGGTCAATAGTTTATGTTAGCTGTTTGAAAAAAAGCTGCTAAGCTACAGTCGCCTTCAACTAATGAGAATACTTCGAGCAATTCAGCTTCTTAAAAATATTAAATATTTTATTACTATTTAAATTAGCACTAGCTGCTATATGCAATATATGAAAGTGAAATGAAACAAAATATAATTTTATCGTATATTATTGTATCTGAATTCCGCAAACATAAATAACAATAAACCGAACAGCTGATTTATTTAATGTAGTCGATTTGGGCTTAAATAAATACTATATCCATACATTAGCGTAAGATTCGAACCCACATCCTACATATATTTACAAATATACATGAAATCTTTGCTTAATATTAAATGCTAAAAATACACTGTACAAGACTTTAAACTATTTGTAGGCCCTAAACGTTTGTCTGCTCGTCAAATGCATTTCAATTTGTGAAAGGTCGGAGAAAATGTGTTCTTGCCTATAAGTTATTGAGTCTGATGAGTCTGCTGGTCATAACTTCTGGCTCAGCCATTGAAATGAAATCTAAAATTCATTACGGGTTTTATGCGACAGAGAAATAGAGAGGGATAGAGAGAGAGAGAGAGAGAGAGAGAAGCGATGAGGGAGACGGGGAAACCCGAGCTGGAACTCAAACTCAAGCTCGCCACGTAACGACTCAACGTAATGAGGCGCGTGCCTCGCCTTCCTGCGCCCGGCTGAGCCGTGCCACATGCCATTTATGTCCCAATGGAGACACGCTCAGCGCGACGACAGCAACGCCTTCGCCTTCGCCATTGCCGTCGGCCTTCGAGCCAGCCCGGGGCGCCTATCTGCTGGCGAGCAGGCGATTCAGCGATTCAGACGGAACCAGCTGGAATTGTGTGCTCTGGTGTTCGTGGCAGACTCAGGTCCAGGCGGTCGGAGTTGTCTTTGGGGAATAAGATGAATTACATACAACTTCAGGCAGCTGCCAGCTTAGATGCTGACGACGACTGCAGCGGGCACTTGAGGCCCAGCCCGGCCCGGCCCGAGTCGGCCCGGGATGGTCTTGGTAGCCACGGAAAGACATGTAGATAAGATGTTACGTATACGCACAAAAAGGTACCAGAAACTAAATCCCCAAGCAAATAGTTTCGCTGCAAGCAACAACAGCGCCAAAAGAGACTCAGCGACAGGGGGGCGTGGCAAGGGGAAAGGTGGAATGCGACCAGTGCGGGAAATCAACCGCACGGAAATCATGTCTACGCATCATTCTTTGTGCGCTATTACTTTACGGCTGTCTCCCCGCCAACTCCGCACGCCAGACAGCGAAACTTTCTTTCTTCTTTCATTTTTATAGATACATATTTTCTTCTTTTTTTTCCCCGTTTACTTGTTTCTTTTTTTTTCCCTGCAATTTTTGTATTGTATTTCAGTTGGCGCACTTGTGTGAGAATTTGCGTGGCTGTGTGGAAATGTGTGATAAGCAGTTTCCGCTTGGGAATAGACCAACAAAAAGCGTACAGTGAATATAGTTCTTGGTCTAGGCTTTCCTTTCCTTTATATTCATTTTCTCTGCTTTGCTTTGCTTTCGCTGCCATTCCATTCCTGTTTTTTTTTTTTTTTTTTTTTTTTTATACAACAGGCCATTTTCCTTTTCATTGGCGTCGAACTGGCGTGTCGAGTAGGAGGATCCTGACGCCGCCAGCAAATACGAGAATACAGTTAACCAGCGGCAAAAGGAAGCTGTGGCTACTAATGCAAATATAATGGCAAATGTTTCGGAAATATTTCACAGATAAAATTGGTAAAGGCACGCCGACTATCCGCTGCCCCCGATCCCCGATCCCCTCTCCCATTCCCATCGCAATTCCCTTTCATGCCAGTTTGTCCGCTCCGTTTCCATTGTGCACAGCAAATCGGAACGGAAAACTATTTGATGCCATTTGCACCCCTTGCACCAATGACTGAGAGCGTAATAAAAAACCAGGGAAAAAGATGTATATGCTAGTAAAATATACGCATATTAGATTTAAAGCATGCTGGACACTATTGGCCATTAGGATATTATTATAGGATGTGTTCTCAATTTTATTTACAAATTTATATTCTTTTCTCATTTGTTTGTTTGTTGAGAAAAATGAAAAAAAAAATTAATAATAATTGTATTTGTTTTTGAATATTCAACATATTTTAAAGTTGTTTTTCTGCAAAATGACATTAAAGAATTCCACATTCTGGGTACATTTAGTCATAATGTTGTCTCAATTTCTCACACATATGTAAATTGGTCTGTTTGTATATATTCTCATTTATATATACGAATGAACTCAGACATTTATTGGCTGAAAGCCTTTCTTTGCATACATAAATTCATAGAAATATGCCTATATATGTACTCATATACGCCCACATATCTGCCTCAGTCTGCTGCCCAGTCTGCCCCAAATTGTTCCCCACATATTCAATTTTCGCATTTTTTATTTGTTTACGTTTGCGCTCAGCCTGGCTTTGAGCTACTTAGTTACTTTTAGTGCTTGGCTTTGGTAATCCAGATAAATGGGCAAAACGAGTTGAGAAACAGTTGAGATGTGAAGGCGAGAGAACCTCGCTCTGATAAAAGTCACAGTATAAATAAACCAAATATAAAAATTGCGAGTTTCAGTTTCTGAAAATCTAACTCAAAATTCCATTACAATTATCAACATTTTATTTAACTCGCATAATTTGAAAGCAGCCCTGGCCATAATACAAACGAGTTAAGGGCTGCCCCCGCCGCGAAACTGCTGCGATGCGACGCGGCAAATGTATCATAAATTTTCATGCTGCTCCAAAAATACGAAATGCGATTTTCTATTGTGTTTCGCGAGTGAGTGGTGCAAGGGAATAGTGGGTGGGGCGGGGGCGGGGGCGGGAAGGGAGTGGATTCAGTGGCATGAAACTGGCATAAAATGCGAAGCCCAAGACAGAACCCGTTCCGAACTGGAGAAGCAGTGGGTGTAGTTGCTGCTCCTACTGCTCCAACTGCTGCTGAGGCAGCAATTTGTGTGTCCAGCCATAAAGCAGCAACACCCCGAGAAAAGCGAAACAGAAAAAAAAAAACACGTCGAAAAAATGCAATACAATTTCATTTTATGCAAGAAACAAGGACTGGACAGGAACTGGAGTGAAGAGCTGTAGTGGGGCGACGGGCGGGCGGCAGAGGAGGCAGCGGGGGGGGGGGGGGGTGGGGGCACGAGGCAGCCAGCAACATCTTTATGGTGAAAATTTTAAATTCCCATTAGAATTGCGCTCCGCTTTTCTGGGTTGAAGTCCCGCCTGCATTGGAGGTACGTTAGCCCGAGATGAAATGAAACCAAACAAAACCGAACCAAGGCACCAGAGCCAAGCGAAACGGGGGCGGGAAGGTCGGTGCCGTCAGTAAGTAGGCAAGTGTATGTTACATACAGACAGACATAAATAAATAAATAACAAGGAGCGCGCAAGGATATGAAAGCAATAAAAACATGAAATGCGCGCCTGAAATTAGATATACAAAAATGGCAGTGCCAGAAAGCAGCGCGTCAAATTAAAGTCAAAGACAAAGGCAACTGCAGCAAATGCCACAAACTGAACACACACACACACACACGCACACACAGAGGCACACAGATACAGATACACACACAAAGACGAACGCCCTTTGAAGTTGCGAGTGCGACGTGTGGAGGATTCAGGAATTCGCCTTACAGTGGTTCGAGTAATGCAAGCATTCATCCAGAAACGCGACGATATTTAATTCCAGTTTCGGTTCGGGCTTTCATCGGTTTTAGATTGGATTCAAGTCGGCGTTGTTTTGGAATCGATCGATTTCGAGTTTCGGCTTTCGATGAGCTTTCAGAATTGGCTTCCGATTCGCTGACAAGTTCAGTTTTAGGTTTCTCAGATGCGGCTCAAGCTTTGATTCCAAACACCTCCCGTTGCCTAACCAAAAACAACAGAGCAGCAGATCTTGTGATGCATTCCAAAATTAGGTACTTCGACCACTTGCAGCTCACTGTGCTGGGGCCCAAGGGCTGCTGGGGGCGGGAGGTGGGGCAGTTCAAATGCGCAAGAAAAGTGCCTGCGCCGAGCTAAAAATAAATGACTTCTCGTTCCGTTCTTGGGGGCGAGGCGCATGCAAGTGCTTGCTGATGCTGTCCGTTTGAACTTCTTCTTTCACCTTTTCACTTCTCCTTCTTCACTCGTTCACGTCGTGAAAAAAGCGTATTGGGTCTTGCTGTCCGTCCGTATGAATGCAATTCTGGTCGTCGCTATCAAAGCTAGCGACCTAAAACTTGGAATATATACTCGTCTATACCCGCGTTAGATAAAGTGTTAACATTTTTTGACTGCGCCCACTGGGGGCGGGGCAATTCGATATAATCAGTATCACAATTTTATCAGACAGTTTTCTGATGATCTCCACCCAAAACTATCAATGAAAGTATTGCGCAGTCGGTTACACCCGACTACAACGTTCTTCCTTTTTTTGGTTTCATTTTCGGTGGAAACGAAGTTTACGCGTGCTGATGCGGGTAATGGTAATGGCAGTCAGCCAGGCAGGCAAAGTCAGTTCCAGGGTCGCCACACACACACACACACACACACACGGTGAGTGCAGGCGGAAGCTGCTGCACCAGTGCGTAAGATGAAGGCTGCATAGGAGCGCTTCCTGCGTCCCTCGGCAGCGACTGGTCGCAGCCGCTCTCCGCCCTCAGCAATTACAGGGAAAAGCTTTGCAATACTCGCACTTTGCAGCTGCTAATGGGCCGAGCAGTCGAGATAGCGGCAAGAAAACCAGGCTAAAGGAAGTCGCACAGCTATCAACGTGCAACGACCTGTTCTGGAAATGCTCCTTGGTTTTTCCGTTTCGTTTCGTTCCCTTTCGTTTCGCCGTGTTCCGTTTCGTCCGCCTTGGTTTCTTTTCTTTCGCACCATAATTTATGGCAAGTTAATAAGTGGCCCGTTCACATTACTCAGCCGCCATGCCAGCAGCCCAACCACACTAGAGTCTAGTGGCACGTCTAAGTATTCGTTTGCAATCACCCCCCCCCCTCTCCTCCCCACCCCCCTCCTCCTTCGCATATTTTTACTGGTCTTTTAATTAGCGCATTGCCAAAGCCGCACACTCGACCAGCTCTACACGACACCATTTCCGATAAGAGGGCACTTTTTGCTCTCTCTCATTTTTTTTTCTCAACATTTGGTATTTTTTCTTCGACTTGTTCGTTTTTTTTTTTTTGAGCAAATAAAATTTTCATAATGGACTGCACTTGAGTTGAGTATCCAGTTGAAATTGTCGGAACTGGCGAAATTGCCAATCAATGCACTCGTCTGCAAAAAGGACACGCCGGCACAGGGCAACGGGACACTAAGCTGGCAATCAATTAAAGTGCCGTTACAGTTCGCAGTTCGCAGTTCGCAGTTCGCAATTTACAGTTGTTTCTGTTGTATTTGTACCTCGTCTTATCACCACTTCAAGCTTAAAGCAATCAATGCTCGAGTTTCTATCAAAACAGTTCCGTGTCGAGTGAATCTTCAAGAATCGTTAATGCCAAATGGGCAAAAGCATGGCACACCAAATTTATAAAATTCATGGTTAGTGCCACCAGAGAAAAAAATATACTCGAGTTCAGGGAGATTTCTCAAACTGAACTGGTTAATAAACCAGTCACTGACCTCATTTCTTCTCTTTACTTATATCCTTGCCAACTCAACAAAGCCAAAAGAAAAGGCTTAGATCCGTCTTTTCGTTTCGGGAATCGAAACAGTAAATCAAATAGTTCCGAAAACGAGAAACCATTGTGGTTTTCAAAATTTCATCAACAACAACAGACTGTTAAAATTTGAATTCGACTCGCATTAACATTGTTTTTGCAAGCATGTTAATGAAAGCCGCTTAACAGACCGACAACGAAAAATGTTGCAATACGTTTTCTATTTTATACTTTAATTATAATAATTTCGGTAATTATCAGACCACAAGCAGCTGAGGTAAGCGGCCATTTTGAAATATAATTAAAAAATGGAACTGTCTGATAATTTTTAATATTTCACTACTACGACGCCTTATTATCTGGCCTAAGTATGTGCGAAAAGAAATAAATCAAAACTAATCGATCAGCTATTTTACTCAAAAGTCCAATGCAAAATGTGAAATATATAAATGTAGGTCAGGTTGGGCATAACGAAATTGAACTATAACAGAACCACAACTGGTAATTCGAGAACGAGAGCTCTAGAGCATTTCCCACTAGGCTTAAGTTATTCAGCACCCGGGACCAAGTACTGCGGTAAATATCACTCAAAACAAGCATGAAGGCAGTTCCGCAGTGACTTTCAAGATTTGCACATCTGCGTTTTGAAAATCGTCTCGAATATTCAATTACTCTGCAAGGGCTTACATGCGGATGGTTCGTTTTGGCTTCTGAGCCATGTCGTAATGCAATTGGCTTCGATGCCATGCCTCCTACTCCGCCCACCGGCGCCGCCTGCTGCCAATGCGGATTCAGATAAATGATGTTGCTGGCTGCTCGTTGAAATTCATGCATTTGTTGTTGCTCTTGTAGCTGCCGTTAACGTTGCAGCTGCTGTCGCTTTTACCTTTTTTTGTGGCGGCGTGGAGGGGCGGGCAAAATGAAAAACGTTTCCCGTTTGCAAGCAAATCAAAAAATTAAATAATATCGCACATTTGCTTTGCGGAAATCAATTCCATTTCTTATTCAACATTTTGATTAATGCAACCAGCCGATGCTGCAGTCCAATGCAGAATGCAAAAAGCGAAATGCGAAGTGCAAAATGAATCTGACAGACAGCGACACACATGGACTTGGACATGGACACGGATATGGAAATGGACGTGGTGGGCGGGGGGGGGCGGGGGGGGGGGGGTGCAAATGCAAATGGAAATGGAAATGGAAATGGTTGTGCGCGACTGGCTGCAGTGACGACGACAATGGCGGCCACTTGACACGTGCTTAAGCGCACACACGACGCGACGAGGGGGGCGAGGGGGCCAAGGGGGGCGTGGGGCTGTTGCAACTGCAGTTGCAACCGAGTAGCAGCTGCAGTTTGGCTCTTGCGGTCACTTCAATTGCTGTTGCAGCCAAAATGTTGTCAAATAATATTTACATGCACTGACATAGATATTGGCATGTGTGTGTGTGCGTGGAGAGAGTGTGTGTGTCTTGTCAAGTGCCATGGATTGAACGGCGTATATATGTGTAGCATACTTTTGGGCCATATTCCTTGTATATAGGTATTCCTTTTTATGCAATAGGCAACAACGGAAAATATTCCCCAATTTATTAGGAAGCTAGGGACTGAAAACTTGGCATATACACCAAATAGATTGAGTCAGCATTTGAAATATATGCTTTATTTGTAAAACACAACATTAAATACATTTTTATTGTCAAAAATGTGCAAAAAATTGTAATCCTCTCGGTACCATATATCAAACTCCCCTAACTTTGTCAAAACTGCACCGATTTTCATGATTGATGGCATTTTCATTATGGGTTGATTTATCGTCTAGATTATTTCTGCATTAAAAAACAACAAAAACGAAAAGCACTCTCACTTTAAACAAAAGTGCTGTGATTACCGATTGCCATTAAACAATGTTCATCTACAATATTAAAGACACATGACTCTGAATTTGGCGTCAAGGCTAGTTGATTCTACTGTATTCTGTTTCGCTAATAAGAACTCTCAGCCGTAAAATGATTTGATTTAGTCGAATGATTTAGTGCGCACGCATAAATTCGGGGATCGAGCCAAATAAAACAACGGGCGTCGAAAGCTGGCAGCATATAAGGCCCAGCGGCATAAAAAATCAAAATTATTGCGCATTAGCATCATGAGTTGCATATTAAATAAAGCAAGTGCAGCTGCTCTTTTTCTTGCTGCTGCTGCTGTTGTTGTTGTTGTTGTTGTTGTTACATTACTACTATTACTGGGCACTGGCAATATTCAAGTTGGCTCGTTTCGACTTTAACATATTTGTTTGCACTTGAGTGCGCACAAAATGTTAAACTGGCTCCGCTCCGACTCCCCGCTGCCATTTGCATACCCATCCCCACCACCCCCCTTCCGTTACATTTCAAAAGTCTAGCTCTAGTTTTTTGGATGCTGCTCATCGGGTGCCAACTTTCAAATTACACGCCTCGTCTGTCATAGGCACTGCTCGCAAACTTAGCAAGCTAAATAAAAAATACGCAATACAAAAAGAGAACCGAAAAAGTTTATCAGCAGCAGCCGAAGCTGATCGACTGGCAGTTACCCTGCACAGAAAAAAATGCAAATTGAAATAAACTTCCATAGGTAATTAGACAGTCTGCCAAGATCATTAATGTTGGAATTTTTAGACATTATGGCAAAAACTTCAAAAAAAATTTAATTAAAATAAAATAATTTCATTAATGTAGTCTTTACTTTCTTAGGCCAAAATATACGACGTCCCTTCTAAGCCCTTCAAACTGCACGGGGTATAGAAAATAGTTATTTACATATGTACATAGTATATATAAATTTCTATAGATTTATATATGTAAATGTATGTAAAGGACATCGGAGCGTAACACTTTCGCAACGACAGGCGACGGCGTTCAATCTGTCTTGTCACGGCGTCTGCTCGTCCCATTTTTGGAGTTTTTGGCTCTCGGTTCGCCTTTTTCTGCAATAATTTTCAACTGTCCATTTATTTCTTCATTTTGTTCGTAGCTTCAGGGCGAATCGCATATATTTATATGTATTTAATATCGAGACGGGAGACACACACACACACACGCACACACATACATGGATAAACAATGATATCTGGCTATTTACGGCCGTCAATAAGCCCCATCTCCCATCTCCCAGCCCCGCCCCTGCTCTCCCCACAAGCTTCCGGGCCCAAAAACAAGGGGCCCGACACCAACTCGTAACCACGTCCCAGACAATGGCCGCACGAATATAGCAAAAACCCGTAAAAGATACAATTCATAAAGCAATCCTGAGACGCTCCTCTGCCGCCCGACAAAGTTGAGGCCAAGACAAAGCGAGCGCAAAGTTGGACAAGGCACTTGGCAGCAAAACGTTTTATAGATAGCAAAATCACGCAACACTCAGATGCTCAAATAACTAGATATCCTGCGAACTAAGACGCTAACACACACGCACACACATGTCGCAGCACATGGCCTGGGCAACTGTGAAAAGTTTTGTGCTGGTCTTTTGTTGTTGTTTGCATTTTGTTAGATGGCATAAATTAGATACGTGCCGCCGTCCAGGACACACTGCGAGCTTAGCGTCTGTTCTTTTAGCCGGCTTTAAAAATAGCTGAGATTACGCTGCCTGGGCCACAGTCGACAGTCGACCGTCGACCGTCGACAGTCGAGAGTCGAACTGTCGTGGCATAAATCATAATCAGGCTTGCATTCGGCAACAACTGCTAATGGCTGCCCGCATGGGGCACATTCCTCCGGGGGCTGCCAACCGGGGAAGTAAACCGGCTGCGGTGGGGCTTGTGGGTGGGGCCGTGTTGTGTCAACATGCGCCGCCATGTTTGCTTTCATCTTTTGCGGCCGGCAACTGCAAATTGAAGTCGGACTCTCACAGCTTGGGCAAACATTTTTTGATTAAGTAATTTGAAGTTTTGTGCAAGCCGTTGAAAATGGCCCTGAGAGGCTGCCATTTTGGCCAAGCAAACAAAGGCAAACGAAATGAAAAGTTTCTCGCGCCAGCTGTGAATGGGAAAGCAAACTATGAGCGCACAGCTCCAAACATCGCTCTGTCAACTAACGCCAGTTAGTTCCCTCAACAGCCTGTTATCAACTTATTTCAAAGCTACTTTGCTCCAGATGCAAATACCTTCAAAGTGATATATATATAGAGAACGTTTAAGAGACGGAACAACAAATTTACGCAGCTTAACAATATTTTTGCTACAATTATTTTCAATAATCAAAAATGCCTTCATATTTCTTTTCATTATTTTTAAAACAAATATATTTATAATAAATCCACGTTGCCCTCAATAGGTATAATAAAATATATGTATGTAGATCGTACCTCGCAGTGCACTCACTTTCACAGCTAAGCCCTTCTTAAGACCGGTCGCCCAGTGGGCGTGGCTGTTTTTAATGCATTGTGCTAATGCCACACAATCGGGGAAAAAACAACTTCTGCTGCTGATGATGAAAATTTCAATTAGCGCAAAGTGTAATATAGAGCAGCGTCATTTTCATCAAATTATCAGTGACACCGACGAACCGGGGCCCCCCTTCGCAGACCTCTCAACCTGCCTGACCACCCACGCGGAGTGCTCGCACTGTGTGTTTCATCTTTCCTGTGGCACAGTTTCAGCCATTTTCATTTCTGGCTGACGACGACGACGACGACGACAAAATGTCGGTCACTTGCGGTTTAAGACCGGCGTACCGAGTGCCCCGCCCCCTACTCGGGCCTCTTCGCAGCCAACTCCAGTTGCCAGCGCCAAGCACCATCCTTGTGAACAAATTGCGAATAGTGCAAATAGCCAGGAAAATTACCTAATGCGCATTTTCTTATTACAGAAATGTGCATAAGAAAATGAACGTAATGAAAAAACACTCGGCGGGTAAAGTTTCAGTTACAACGAAGTTGATATGCGAATACCCTTTAAAAGTACAAATGAAAAAAAGCTGAAGGTGAAAAAAAAGTGAAAACGAACAAAAAATATATTTTAAAAAATTATAAATTGAATGTAGTGTCTAAAGTCTGTTATTTCTTAAGCTAGAAATAAAGGGGTATTAAAAATAAACAATACAAAAAATTAAGTAAGGTAATAAAAACAGAATAAACTAAGAATAAATAGAATAGAAAATAAATAAGTAGGCCCAACTTAATGTTACCCTTCGAGAGGGTATTGCAAGACGATGCGCTCGACAATCACAGCACAGACTTAAACAGGGGGGGCTTTGGGGGGCGTAGAGAGCGGGACGAAGCAAAAAATTCAAATGCGCCATGCAAATGACGCAAAATGAAATGTATGAAATTGAAAATGAAAATGAAACGTGACGGGGGTGGACGGGCAGCAGGCAGCAGGCAGCAGGCAGCTGGTAAATGGTTGATGGTAGTTGGTTTGAGCCGAGCCCAGGGTTGAGGTTGTGCATAAAAACGAAGAGCAGAAAATGAAAAATAATTAGCGCAATTAATGACCACGTAATTAGCGCTTGAAATCTGCAAGCAGCTATCCAGCAGCCAACTGGCTGCTGCCAAAGCCCATTGCCACAATGTGTGCAGTGGCACGTAAGCCGAGAGGCAGCCACCCGCACCACCCAGCCCGTAACCACCTTGCCTTATAGTTGCTGCGGCCATGTTTGATAATTCTATCGCGCCCAGCTTCCTTTTGTTAGCCGATGCGGTTCTGGACGACACGCTAATGAACGCGGCCCATTTGCCCATTTAGCCATTTGTGCGCATTTGCAATGTTGGGCGCCCAACGTGGGCCGCCCCATTTTGTATGGATGGAAAGCGGAAATTCAGCTGCTGTCATGACATTTCTTTATCAGCACCATCAATCAGCACTGACTAATTAAAAATTGCCTTTGATAGCGCCGAAATGGTAATGAACGAATAAACGAATGGGCGAATGAGAAGCGAATGCACTCCTTCCATTTGCGGCTATCCACTGTGGGTGTTCTTTCTCTCCCTCTCTCCCTCTCTCTCTCTCTCGCTCTCTCTGTCTCTGTGTGCATTGGATTATGTGTGTCAACGTGGTGGCTGCGCCACAATTTGTCAAAATTTCAAGTGGTTAGAAATTGATGCGCCCCAAAATTAATGCCGCAATGGGCGCGCTCGAGCGGGCATAGAATGGAAATGGCATGCCCAAGCAGCCACACACACACACCCACAGGCAAACACTCTCTGCATAGTCAGAGAAAAGCTTGGGAACAGCAGCGCTGAACTTATAAACAACTTAAAAATTCATTGTCTACACATGGTGCCCATGAATTGGGCGTCATGTCCTGCCCGTGGGCATGTCCATGTCGGGGAATGAACACACACACACACACGCATACACACACACACACCGAAGAATTCAGAGCTGCCTTGAACTGAATGAAAAACGAAAAACTGTCATCATGTGACGGGAATCAATCTAAAGTCATTTTATAACCCGAAGAGTCATAAATCTAACTTTAATGTTTTAAACGTGACTGCGGCACGAAGCCACAGCAGCAGCAGCAGCAGCAGCAGCAGCAGGCAGGAGGCAGGAGGCAACTGCCCCACGGCAACGCCCGTGACCAGTTGCGACTCCCCGCAGCAGCCGGTACATGTGCCAAGAAGCTGGCTGCCTCCGGCATTCGAATTGGAAAAGTAAAACAAGCAAATGAATGTATTTCCGTTTGGGATTTTTCACTTTCCGGCTTTGACGCAGCGTGCTGAAAAGTGTTGCCGCAGCGGCAGCAGGCTGCCCGGCTGGCAGGTGGGCATGGCCCCGGGCGGGGCTAACAATATAAATGACAAAACGAGGTTCGGTGCGGGGCGGTGGCTGCCAAGCAAAATACATAGATAGCATTTTTATTAAATGGGTATCAAAACTATTTTACGTGTTTGGGATCATAGTTGAAAAACGTTGCATCTGTAGATGTGGGCTTGTGTGTGTGTGTTCCTCTCGTTCTCCCTCTCGTGCCTATCTATCTCGTTGTCTACGCTGCTTGCGTGTGTGCGTGACTTGCAAAAAAAAAAAAAAAAACTAAAACAAAAGTATAGCATGCTTACGTGCGCCCCATAAAATGCATGTGCGGTCAAATGGCGAACAGCAAAGACGAACAAAGCAGACGTTAAAGACGCTTAGCTCAGCATGTGTGTGTGTGTGTGTGCGTGTGTGTATGTGTACATATAGGTGTGTATAGCTATGCGTTTGTTTGTGGACAGGTTTAATTAAGTATGCTCGCAAAATACCGCAAACAATCGTAACCCAGATTGCAATATGGGAATATAAACGGATGTTACATTCCATGAAAACAAGCTCCAATTAATTTTATAATTGCAGCATTTATAAACGCTCGTATTGAAAACACATTTTGCAATTGTAAGCTTCAATTGCGTATTAAATGCTTTAAGTATTTGCAATCAAACAATATTGCAACAATTAATTATTGCGGCATAAGACACATTTTCAATAGGCAAATAAACTTGAGAGCTGAATTTCCTTATTTTGCAAAATGTAAAACAACAAACTCTATTTTACAAATATTTAAATTGATTGTAAATAATTAATTTTATTTAATAATATTTTTTATGTTATGTACACCCAGTACCAATATTTTTGGAATGTGACACTAATAATACTCTTTAAAGATACAGATAGTACACAATATATATTCTTAGTTCTCTTGTCTTTGCATAAATTTCGCAAACTTTGAGAAATCCGCTTGGCTGTCTGAATTGCGTATACGAATTGAAAGTGCCCCCAGAAAATTCGCATTTTAATATTCAGCTGTCTGCTATATTTATCGACACATTTTTCGCACACACACACACACATACACACACACATATATAGCCCCACATGTGTGCGCTAGGGGAGACACAAACAAACACACTCACACACTGAAACACACACGGGCACACACATGCCAGGTAAAAGTATGTTTAATTTAATCAATATGAAAATCGTATTATTCACTTACTCACATTTGTATGCAGAAATATTTGAGTCTCTTACCTGCAATGAAAGAGGGGAAAAAGCAACAAAATTGTGTGAATTTTTTTACTTTATATTCTTAACATTATATTATATTATATACATATATCTTTTTTTTTTATTTTCAATTCTTAACCTTAGCAGAATGCGACCACGCCCATTTGTGGTTGGAGTGGGGCTTGGCCTCATTTTAAATTCAATTTGGCAGCGCAGATTGTGAAGATTTTGTGGCTCGCAATTTCAGCGACAATTTCTGGATTTTAATCACATTGCGGTCATATTAAATTCATTTTATGATTATTGTTATTGTCCGAAACGGTTGTGTTTTGTGTTGTCGGCGTAATTGGTATGGTTATTGTTTGATGGTCACCCCAGAGCAGGCCAGCCTCCCCTCCCCCCCCCCCCTACGCCATCGCCCACGCCCACAATCTACAGGGAAGAACGCTAAGCAGCATTCATAACGGGCGCAGCGTTGAAATTGTTACAATTTAACAAACAATTCAATTAATGCAAATTACAATGGCCGGGCTAATGAATATTTAACGATTTAACTAATTTCATTTTCATAATATCGCCCACACAACTGGCGTAGTTAAACAAAACACGAGCCCCCAAGCCCCAAAACGACTACAAGCAAACACAAGCCCAGTTCGGGCGAACATCGGGAGCAGCAGCTCTTTGTGATTTGCAAGGAGAAAATCGATTGTTAATTGAAAATTGTTTACTCGCTGAGGGCTGAAAAACGCCAGTCAACCAGTTAACAGCCAGAAGTAGCTGTAAACACTTACTGCAGTAGACAGTGCCACCTCCAGATTCGGCGCAGCCAAATAAACTTGACTGAAACCTGAGAGAGAGCGAGAACCTCGGACACATGAGCTTGTCAAAAAACGGAAATAAGTTCAAGTTGGCAAAAAAAATACTTCTATTGAAGTGATAAAAATACGATACTCAAAACATTACTGATATAAAGAAACCTGTTTAGCATTTTTAATTTTGCATTCTTCAAATTTTTTTTCCCACTAACAATACCCAAAAAAATGTTTTAATTGTAAAAACCTAAAAAGTTTTCAGCGCACTTAAATTGAAATGGAATTTTTGTTTCCGTCTTTGTACAAAAGTTTATATTTGTTTGGTTGGCTATTTCAATTACATATATATATCGGATTAAACTTTTTACTAAAAAAATAAAAATTTTTTTGCTCTTTGTTTTTGAAATAATTTATATATTTACAGAAAAAAATATAGGGCCAAACTTGGAATTCAAGACCCTCAATATTTATTTAGCCATTAAGACAAGACATCTACCAACAATTTCTCAACATATTTGTTGCGATTTTCTTTTGTTTTTTACCCACACATTTAGCCAAAAGTCCCTCTTCTTGGGATCCATTGATTTGGCTTTTGCTTAACTAGTTCGCTGAAGTGCAAGCAATTTGTGAGTAAATTAAAAAGCAAACACAGCGAATCACAGTTCGTTATCGATCCATCTGCATTGTGGTGTATCTTTTGCTAGAAGTATCTATTGTTGGCCAGTGGTCTTTATATGGAAAATTCGATTGTTGGTTGTTGCTGTGGTTGTGGTTGTTGTTCTTGGTCTTTTGCTTGCGCTGCTTTATAGAAACAGTTCTGTAATTATGCCACTACGGCTTCGGTGTTGCCCCTTGTTGCTGTCGTTGCTGTTGTTGCTGCTGTTGCTGTTGTTGCTGTTGTTGCTGTTGTTGCTATTGTTGTCGTTGCTGCTGCTGGCTTTTTGTTCCAACTTTGCCAATTTGGACACTGTCGGCAAAAGTGACACAACTTTTAGCCAGCACCGACTTCATTTGCGTCTATTGTCGTCGATGTTGCTTCTGTTATTTTTTGTTTTTGTTGCTGTTGTTGTCGTCATAGCTATCACGTTTATTAATAAGTTTGCCTGCACAATTGTTGTTGCTACGCTGCTGTTGCTACTCAGCTGGAGCTGTTGTTTTTCTACCTGGCCGATTTTTGGGGTCTGGGGCCCTGTCATGGCATGACTTGTCATGAAACTGGTCCCCAAAATGGGGAAAGAGTCCACCGAAAAACGAAAGAAAAACAGAAGCAATTGGCATGAGACACAGCCGAAATGAGCGAAAAGCAGCGCCGCTTAGGAATTAGAGCAAAGTGCACTTTTTGATGACTTTTGATTTGTTTTACGATTTCCAGCTATGAATATTTATTGTCATGCCGCTCAGTCGGCAGTCTTTAAAATGCACGAACGTCGCTGTCATGGTAACAATTACAAAAAAACAACGGCAGCAACAGCAAGGGGCAACAAATTGACACGCAGCATTACTCATACGCCCCGCTGGCCGCAAGGCAGTCGCCCAGGCAGGCTGGCTGCCTGGCGGGCAACTTTTAATTGATGTTTATTTAACGTTCAACATAATTAACTCTGTGGCAATATTTAAAGCATCGTAAATGGGCATTATACGAGCCATTAAATGAATTTGTAAACGCTTCACTTGAACTAGAAGCCAGGGAAATGCCCTCGGCTCTGCTTCGGACCATCCGTTCCTTTTATGTACGCCGTGTTTCGAAACCATCCTATGCCATGCCATCCCGTCGCATTTCAAAAGCTACGCTTATTTGCACTTTAAAATAATGCCATAAACGCAGCAAGGCGCGCATTAACACTGTCGAGCTGGGTAGCTCGGCTCTCGCAGCTGCAAGTAGCTACCATCTCGAATGGCGTCTGCCATTTTAGTGGCCGTTACGACTTTTAGAGTCGTAAATAAAAGCAGCAACTGCGACAGCACTTGGCGGCAGCCAAATAGTCTTATGACCTCAAATCACCAGCACCGATATTTGAAACAATGACATGTGTAACAGTGGCCTAACATCTGGAATAGCATGTTATGCATCCCACAAATACTTTTATTGCCTATAAATGCTGTGCGCACACAAACATATATGGTTTTTTATTGCACATACTTGTAAAAGTATATATGTATATGCTTTTATTGGCATTTTACGCATAAGCTTTAATTTAACACTAAGTTAAAGTATGCTTTTTTTAAATTTACAGTTTCAAACAAACTTATCTTAATACAAATCAAAATTTATAATTTATTTAAAAGATACTCTGCATCAATTTTCAACATCATACATTTTTGGGAAATTTAAAAAGATTTTGTGATTCAAATTTTTTATTCAACAGATACTTTTATATCTCACATCTTTTAATTTTGCAGATACGAAGGATACTTGTGTTTTTCAAATATACAATATTATATTATTATTCATATTATGTTGCTCAGTCAGATTATTTTCGATCGAATTGTTTCGTAGACCTTAATTAATAAAATTTGTTTACCCCACGCAGCGAGGGTAAAGGTCCCGCCAAAGGAAGATGATGTGAAGCCAATGAGTTAATCAATATACGATTCAGGTTTGGGGCGGATGGATGGCCCGAGCCGATAGGAGCGAGGACTCTCGTGTGATGTTATTAATAAATGCACTTGGCAACGTGCACTTATTAATTCTTGAGGGCTGAATCAAAAGCCAAAAGCGCAAGAGGCAACTTTTGCCCGGCGTACGTGACCAATAACGAGAAATTTCCTATTTGCACGGGTGCCCGACTCGACTCCACGTCTCTTTACATGCATATTGTACGTCTGTCTGCATATATAATATATATATTTATTTACATATATATATATATATATATAAATCTGGCTTTCTTTGTCTGTCGCATACGCGACAGTCCCGGCTGCGTTGTCCTGTCGCCAGTCAAGTCATTGTGAAGTCAGTGGCCTAAAAACATTATGAAGTTGCTCACTTGATCGTGCAATGTACCTTTTGATTTTGTTGCCCAGCACTTGGCACGTTCCGGGCACCAGCAATTTGGGGAACAGAATGGGGCATGCAGCACCTGCCACCAGCCCGCCCTCACTCTCTCTCTCTGCCTCTCCCTCTCTCTCTTGCTCACACTCTGCGCTCTGGCTGCAATGTAACTAAATTAGCACAGCTGCTGTCTAAATCGAGAAATGGGCAACGCCTGTCAGTGGATTTATCTGTCGGCCTGTCTGTCGCTGTGTGCGTGCCAGTATCTGTGCTCGCTTGGCATTGATTGTTTCTCCTGATGATGTGTGAAAAGTTTATTTGGCCAGTAAACATCATGAAATGCTAGACAAATATACAAAGCCAACAGTGAAATTGATGCAACAACAGCGGCAACAACAAATGCGAAAACAACGGCATCTATTTTGCAGTTTTGACACGCTACCCACGAGCGCTCAACGAAGTCAAGAGCCAAATGGAGCAACTGCAGCAGCAACAACAGCAGCAACAGCATCAGCATCAGCATCAGCATCGGCACCAGCCATCATGCACATCAAAACATCATCAACAGGGGCAACCGCAGCAGTATCTGATGCACACAGGCTATTAAATGCCCCAATGCATTGGCACAGCGGCAGCCGCAACAACAGAATGCATTTAGCAAATGCAAATCAAATTTATAGTCCCTGCCGGTGGCCTGCAGCGGCCAGTTCGAGTCCAACAAGCTGTGAAACCGACAACTGCACAAAAACTCGGGAGTGCTGGACTGGGAGATATCCTGCACTCAGTGGCCGAGCTGCCGTAACATCCATTCCAACTTTCTCCTAATATATACACACTCACATTAGCCCCATTGATAATGCATTTTTGAAAAACATCTTGTGGAGATGGATAGGATTCATTTTAAAATTACAACAAAAATAACATTTTTTAAATTTATCCATGGTTCTTGTTTGAATTAAGAGCAGTTTCTTTCTTAAAATTAATTAATTAAAATCAATCAAGACAAAAAGCCAACATTTAATTTTTGTTTAACTAAACTCCTTCTGCCTGCCCATCAACCCAGTTAACCAAAAATACTCTATAATGATAGACAAAATTATGCATATACAAGAAAACATAAACAATTTTGTTGTTTGTTTTGCCATCTGAAGAGAAGCATAGTACAGATAAATAACATAGCATAAAAAATAAGGTATACATATTAACTAATTCTGATAAATAGTTTTGAAAAACAGACTACCCTTAATATAAAGAAAGATGGTTAATGGCAATAGTATAACGTTTATTTTAATCACTGTAATTATTATTCGTATTTGCATTTCAATTTCAAGGAATGCCGATGAATAATTTGCTTTAAGGTTCAACGTCCTTTGACTGGAAAATTTCAACACTTTGCTGTGTTGCTTGCTTAAACAGCAAATTGAATGCGTTTCCACGCCCGCACTGCAATACACCAACACACACCAACACACACACTCGCAGACACACAAACAAAATGGCGGCCATATTGCTGTGGCATCTGCCCGGATCCGGTTAAAAGTTGCCACGTTGCTAATTTATTTAAATTCTGTGTGCGCTTTGATTAAATGCATATATGCTGCAATATTTTTGCCGAATTTAATTGCTAATAATACAACATATATATATATATATATATTAATTGTAATAAACAAGTATTGCATTAAACGCAACACAAGTGCAGCAAATGATGGCTAATGAATTAGTTTGCAGCAGTTTTGTGGCAGCGCCTGCTGCCTGCCCCCCTGTTTGCCACTTGCAACTTTTATGGCCACCAAATGGGTCTATTTGAGTGTGTGCGATGTGATATATAAAGAGTTTATGTGCGCCACGCATAGATATGTATATAAACATATATATTGCATATATAAATTGCACAATACGACTTCGTTTATATATTATACACATATATGTATAATAACTTATTTTTTATATGTTGCCCTTATACTGTGTGTATGTGTGTGTGGATCTTTATTTGATTTTTAGCCTATTTCCTAAGCTTTCAATGCTGTGCTTTGGCCTTAAGTTCAATTTAGCTGTCAGCATTTAGTCACATTTAAGTTTGACCAGCTGCAAGCTCTTCTTGAACTGTTCTTCCCACTGTTCCCCCTACCGGTCCCCCTCCCCCCTGCCCATTCCGCTCCTTACAAACATTTCCCAAATGCCTGCAGCATTGTTGAAATTGTCGCATTTCCATTCATTCAGGACACAGGACACGAAATTCGAAGCTGTGCAGGACGCCGCTGCTTTGCTTCTAGCGAAAACTTGATTTATTTTGATTTAGTTACTTTTTTCGGGCAATTTTAATTAACTTTGGAGCGTGCGGCTGCTGTTAGCTGAAAGCATCATCATGTATGTATTCATGTATATTACAATTCGGCCTGTTTGCTATTTATTTATTTATTAAATTTTATACAATTTCATGGGGGGGCGCCTCTCACTCAGTCATTTTTTTCGCTTTGGCATTTTATGAAGGCATTTTTAATTATTTATTTTGTGCAAATAAATCCGGCTGTTGTACGTGAAAGTGAGTGTGTGGGGGCATGCGTGCATGTGTATGTGTTTGTGGGGGGGGGGGGGGGCGCGGTCGTAAACATGGCGCACATAATAATGAAAGCTTGAACAAACACACACAGGCAAAGATACCAAAACACTCACAAACTTATTAAATATAAATCATATTTTGTTGGCACATTCCCCCCTTTCGCTCTGCTCCAGACTTAACCGCAACAAGAACAACATTAGCAACATTTACAACAACTTGTGCTTTTGACGGCCTCAACAGCCAATCAACAGCCCACAAATATGCCGCACTTTGCCCTGCATTTGACACCCTTTTGCATTCTGTTCTTTCACATGTTTATTTTTTATGGTTTTTAAAAAAAAAAATTTTTTTAAATTTTTTTAACGACATTTTGCGTGACATTTACATGTTTTTGTTTTTCAATACAAAGTATTAATTGCGTCAATAATTGTTTCTTTTTTTGTACAGTAATTTGTTTTTAAACTATGATTCAAGTGGGTTGAATGATATTTAAGGCAGTTTTTCATCAAGCCCGTGAATAATATCATACTCTCTATCAAACCATACTTTATGCTAACATTTATTATATATGGCATATAAACGTATATACTTGGTATGTGTATATATCTTTAATAATAACAGCATGAGGCATAGAGACGAGGAGCAAAAAACACAAAATAAATACACGTTGAGCGCATCCTGAAGCGATGTCATTTTAACGGTCTTAGTGTGTCATTGCTACACTAAGAAAAAAAAAATAATAATAAAAAATAACAAATAACAAATAACAAAAAAAAAAAAAGTAAAAAGAAAACACCTCAAGTGAATGACGAAAAAATTGTGCTAACAACATCAACAGCAGCAAAATATGCCGATGATGGGCCAACAGCCCCAAAGCGCGCTCTCGCCAAATTTTTAATTTGAGTTTTTAGTGTCACGACAACTAAAATGAACAAAACGAAAAAAAAAAGGAAGAACGAACATTTGGCTTCCGAAAGCCGAATATGAAATACTCTTGCTGAAGATACGAAGATACGTTATATGCGTGTATTAGGCACTTTTCCTTTTCTGCTCAGTTTCGAAAGCTTCTCTGTTAGCTATAGTTAATAAATTAATGAAATTCTTCACATTCAAAATGTTGTCAAATATAGACAAGATTAAGAAAGATTTATAAGTCAAGCGTCATACTTAATTCAATAATACAAAATGAAAACTCGCTTTATATTTTAAGCTAAAAATGTTGTAAACTGCATTTTACAAAGCTGGCTAAAAGTACTAAAAGATGTTATGCTATATTCAAAAGTGTTTCAGACCCGATTCTGATTAATATATACGATCGACTTGCGGTAACTCTGTGAGGTGCCCAGCTAACCACAAGCTTCGTCGTGGACCCACCATGGCCCGAGTCGGCGAGTGTATTGTGGTTAGTGGGGCATCCACTAAAAAGACACCGCCAGGCTGACAGGTGGAAAAAGGTCGCGCGTACATGACACGCCGCACAGAGCCGCCGAGCCGCCTATTTGTGTCCACCCTTGTCCTGTTCACACCCGGCCCGCTCTATCCCTTGAATGTCCAATGCCTGCAGCTGCCACCGTCTCCGTCTCCGTCTCCGTCTCCATCTCCGTGGCCTGTGCCCGGGCCGGAGACTTGCTGGGTGAACGCGGCGCATTTGTCCATGTTCATTACTGCGGTTAATTTGTTTGTTCTGGCCGCTGTTCTGTTTGGGGTTCACTTGAAAAACTGTACCTAACAATTTTTGCGCTCGCTTGAGTTTTTTGTGTGTTATGTTTTTTAATAAGCTTCGTTGTGGACAGGTGCAAAAATAAAGTAAAAAGTGTTGGACACGGCGATGGTGGTGCCGGTGGTGCTGGTGGTTGGGGGCACAGGCAATCATCTGCTGGCACGTTGTTGACATCAAAATAATGACTGTCGGTCTGGGGATTGGGGCTGCGGATGCGGATGTCGATGCGGATGTGGATGAGGATTGTGGCGGGCAGCATGGCCCAAAAATGCCACGGCGCGTTTGTGGTGGCACCAAGGCAAACATATGCACAAGATACACAACACCCACACAACACCCACACACACACACATACACACGCGCACGCACACACATAAGTACAAGTGGCACATAAAACAGGAGCCAAGCAGCTTGCCCCACTCATCAGTTGCCATCTTCGTGCTCAGCCCCACCCGCACCACCACTTGGGATCATCATCATCATCATCATCACACGCTCGTGTTTCTGGTTTGCTGCTGTTGTTGTTAATTACAAAAAAAATGCAAAAGCACGAAAATGCTGCTGTTTACCAAATTAAATGCTACTAATTGGACGAGTTTAGCGGCGCTCAAGTGTATGCTCTGCGACTGTTGAGCTGCTTAGGCTCTTCTAAGGGGTTGTGTGCGTGTGTGTGTGTGTGCGTGTGCGTGTGTAATGCGGTGCGCGGCAAGGCAAGTATCATGATGCCATGGAATTTTTAATGAAAGAAGTTATTAGTATGTATCTGCATCGTTAGCATAAAAAATGAAAGTCGCATCAAACGTTTGAATATTTGAAGCACTTTCTGCTCCTCTCAACAGCCAGCAAAAAAACCACAAAGCTCTTATCTTATCTATTCCATAAGATATGTGCAATTTTCATCGGATTATCAGTTGAGAACGAAGAAAAATTATCGACTGGAAGAAGCAATAACATACGTAAAACAATTTACCTACGTTGTAAGATTATAAATTATTATAAAGTTTGCCACAAAAAGGATAAAGGATCTTAACGCTTAAAAGCAACTTCGAACTCCTATATTATTAAAATGAGCTGATTAATTAAGATTCATAATATTACTAATATTAATTATAATAATTTACTTGATTTCTTTTTTTGGTCTCGAGGATAAGTCTGCAGTTTTGAACAAGTTATGGGAGTTACGGTTCCGAGAGCTTTACAATTTTCATCCGTCAGTAAAAAATCATAACTCTATCAGACGCGAAAATACACGAGTATATTGTGTATAGAGACGGAACGACTATGAAAATAATCACAAATAAAACGAGTTCAGACGCATATTTCAACGAATTTAAGTTAATATAAAGAAAAATAAATATTTTTCAAATTATGTTTTCAAAATGGTATTTTTCCCCATTTCTTATGTTCGCATAATTTCTATGCATATGCATGTGTAAATAAATGTGCCGATCATGCGCTTAAATGAGTACAATATAAAGATTTAGCAACAAAAAGTATGTGAATTTTGTGTATTATAAAAAAAAAGCGAAAATCTAACCGGCGTAAATCGCCGATGCCATTAAGAAAGTATCGATAGAAACTTTGGCTTAAATGCAAAAGCGTGTTGCATACTTTGCAGCGCGGTCCGACGAAAAGTGAATCCGTGGGAAATTGCGAACGTCATTGATTCAAGAACAAAAGGTTAAAAAAACCAGAAGAAAAGAACGGAACAGGAAAACCGCTTTGCGGTTAGTCAAAGCCAATGCGGCCTTAAGTCCCGGCTAAGACAAGCAGCGACAGGGCCGAGAAGGGGGCAAGTTAGAGAAAAACTCGCTCTCTGGTCAACTTGGCCAGCTGCGGCTTTTGTGGCTCTGGCAGCAAACAAAATGGCGCGCACATGTAAACATTTAAATCTGTTTGCAAATTATGCACGGCAGCCACAAAAGCGGACAGCAAAAGCAGAACTAAATGTGAAAAGCGACAAAAATAAAAAAAAGTACCGGAAAATAGAAAAAAAAAAAAAGAGCAGGGCCAGGGCAAACAAGAGACTCGACTGCCCAGCTGCACATATATTGAGATAGACAGCGACTGAGAGATCAGAATGAGAATACACTGACTGCATGAAAGGCAATCGCATTCTGACCACGCCAGCGAGAGCGTCACCAACGCGGATGCGGATGCGGATGCGGAGACCGACACCGATTAATAAACTCGACTTGCCGGCATAAAAATATCCATGCAAATTAATTAAATATTTACAGTTTACTAACGTCAGCGGCCCCACTGCAGAGGACGCGATGAGAGCGCTTGAAGGGTGCCCTGGGGGATGGGCAGGGGGCGACGGAGAGTCGTGCGAAAAGAGGAAATGCCAACATGCCACACGCTTGCAAAGGCAAAGCCAGAGCCAAAGCCAGAGCCAAAGCCAAAGCCAAAGCCAAAGCCAAAGCCAAAGGCAAAGTCAAGTAAGCTTTGCGCTGAATTGCAAAAATATGCAAAGGTAAGCGCCAGCAGCCGGAAAGCACTGAATGGTTGACTGGCTGGCTGGTGGGTGGCTCGTGGGCGGTGCGATGCTTTAGTGTGGTTTAGCTGCAGATGAAATTGGCCAGCAGGCAGCCGGCGCTTGTCTGATTGAAGTGCGACGAGCACACTCAGAACTGGGCCTCGACCTCAGCGACAGGCGCAGCCAAAGCCGGCACTGGAGCTGGAACTGGAGATGGAGCTGGAGATGGAGCTGGAGCTGTAGCCGGAGCCAAACTCCAAGTTCATTCGCCAGCGTCCAGTGTGCCAACTAAGCGCATAGTTGCCACGGCCAGGAAATGAAATTAGTGTTAAGCTGGCGGGGCAAGTGGGCAAATGAAACTCGGCCAACAACAGCTGAAACAAACAAAATACAAATAAACTTTTATGTCAGTAATTAAATTTTTGCCACGCTGCTGACGCCAAGCAGAATAAATTTAAATCAATTCAACGACTGTCATAGCGAAAAATTGCACTGCGAATTTAGATGGTTCCAACTTGGACACTCACGTAGCGTAGCGGAATATACAAATAAATATATAAATATAAAAATAATAAATCAATATTAACAACAAGTTAGTTTCACACGAAACCAATTTTCTTCTATTCGCTTTGTGACAAGTCGAAAGTCAAAGTTAATTTCAGTTACCGGATAAAAATGGCCAACAAATTCAAAGCCTTGATTAATCAAATTTCTTCTTTATTTCAATTTCTTCCAAAGGCTCCGCAAATAGCTAAAAAATGGCAAATATTCAATTAAATTTCGTGCTCTCTATGTTCTTGAATTATTGCAAATAACAGTCGAAAACAGCCTTAATTTTTTTTATTTGTTTAGATAAGTATATATCGATTTTTGTAAATTGTGGAGCATGAGTGGGCGCGGCCGATATAATAAAAATATTAATTTATCAATTTATCTTTCCTCAAGTCTCTTGATTAAGGAAGTTGCTGTAGTCATAGCAAAAGTAATACTTAATTAAATGCAATCAGTCAAATTCTCGAGGACCTCTTCAAAGGTAACCATTATTAAATCTTGTAAAAGGCCAGAAAGCACTTTAATAATATATTAATATTAGGTATGCGCATGGGAGCCGTAAGATGGATTTATAGTTCTCCATGGTTACTTTACCAACTTGAATTAATAAATTGATTAAATTAAATGAAGTTTTCACTCACAAATACTACGGGCTGTGTGTGGGGCCCATGTTAAAAAACAAGTGCGCATACTTTGACAATGGCATCCAAGACAAAAGATCTCAACTTTAAATTGCGCCATAATATATTATTCGTTTGGAACCGCAACATATCAGGCAAACAATTTAGGAACTCCTCCCACCCGGTCCCCCCTCGGGCGCAGCTGATTTCTGGGAGCTGAAATGCTTGGTGCATGGGTGTAATCGCCTATCGACTATTATCCACATTATTCACATGCTGTCCCCAGTCGCCGACGCTACCCTCCGGTCCCTCCTGACCCCCCCCCTCCCCGGGGCCCCTTGGGGAGTACCTAAATTGTTGCACTTGTGAATGCCGAAAAATAAATAAAAAGCGTAACGAAATGAAACCAAACTCGAAATGCCAAAGTAAAATACCAACTGCAAAAGTACTGAAGAAGAAGTATAGCAGAATGAATGGGCCTCCACTTTCAAAGACAGACTGAGCGAGAGAGCGAGGGAGAGAGGGCGGGTGAGCGAGTGAGCGAGAGAGGGAGAGGCAGCTGGTAAGAGCCCTGCAGGTCCAACTTTTAATGGCTAGAGCAAAGAGACAAGCGTGTGCATGGAACACATGTCGTGGCTGCGGGCGATACGGCGGGCCCTTGGCTGTGGGCGGGGTGCGAAAGGGGTTTGGGGGCGTGGCGGCACACTTAAGTGCATGTTACCCAACAATTTACTAGCGTAAGTTGCAAAATTTGAATTGGCCGCAGCCGAAAGACGCCAAATAAAAAGCAAACGAGGATAAGTAGAAGTAGGAACGGGATGCAGGGAAAACGAGATGAAATGCAAGGGAAAAACGAGGCAAAAGACAAAAAAAAAATAATAAAATAAAACCAATGGAATGGCAAGCGAAAAGTTAAGGAACCCCCGCAAGAAGTTGAAATGAAGATTTATTTGCCTATTTGCTTATTTATCTTTGGCTCAACTAGAGGAGAGACAACGCCATTTTATGAGCCGCTTAAAAACTTGCACACAGGACACGCGAAAGGATAAAGTATCCTCCAGCAGGCGAGGAAATAATGTTAAGTACCGTCAACTCAAATGCCAACCCACCCCGCCCCCCGCCCTCTTCCTCGCCTGATGCATTTGGAGTCCTGCGTGGCGCGTCTCGTGTCCTGCGCCCAGTTGCGGCTAACTTATTGCATGCAGTTAGCACAAATTTTACATGACTAACACACACAGAGACATTTATTCTAGCTTGCCGGCGCCTTGCATCCGTCTTAGCGGAAAAGTATTTTTTTCTCTTTTTTTTTTTGCCCGTCCTCGTGGCCTAAACTGGATACTTCCTGTGGCGCGATTAAATAGCAACTACACCCAGTTAATGGGCAATTTAATTATACGGAAATCACACAAATTCATCTAATTAGTTTGGCCTTTTAATTGCCAGGACACTTGAGCTGCTGCACTTCAGGCTCGCGACTGCAGAGAGTTAAGTTTCCTCGCAGTACCGTAAAGTGTGTCACATACACACACACACACACTTGCAGGCAAAGAATGGCAGACAGTAGCTGCTGCAGCAGCGCCTTGCTGCGAACACAGTTATCAATGCAGTTTACCTTGTAAATATTTCAGTGCTCTTTACCCCCGGCCCACCCTCCTCTCTTTCTGTTTGCACAGACGTTGGCATTTTTATTAAAAAATGTCATCTGCGAACTGCGAATCCCTCAGCTGCCTGCTGCAATTGCAGCTGGAATTGCATCTGTATTGTTGTTGGCTCAACAGCAACAAATGCCGACAATTGCCGCGCGAATTGACTTTCGAGTCGCTGAGCCGCGTTCTTTGCCATGCTCCTTGGCGATTGGCCAGTGCGTGAGGTGTTCACGACTACCAGATACCCTGCAATTGCTCATTGGAAGTCAAATATTAAATTAAATTAAATTCTTTTCGATGCTATTGACTTGCAACTGTGGAATTTACATTCCTTTATACCCGCATCAGATAAAATGGTAAGCATTTATATATCTCCCTTAGTTTACAATATTTAAAAATGTTGACATGTATATAGGTCCCATATTTCAAATTCGATTAAATGTGAATTTAAAGTATTATAGAAAATACATTTTATTTTTAATTTGTTGGTAAAAAAAAAAAATTGTGTATATTTTAAACTTATAACTTCCTCTATAGTTCTAGGGTACATGTTTTGGTTGTTATTACAGTCTGAACTTCAGAAAGCATTTGTATATTTCAAGAAATTAAGAAATTTAGAGACTCTTAAATACCTATATTTCTGATAAAAAGGTTTGTCATAAGGCTGAAAAGTTAGGGAGTCCAGGAGCGTATTTAGAATACCAGAATACAGTTATGTGGCCGAGGCACAAAGTTCTCGGCAGGGCCATCAAGTCGGGATGCGAAGCCCACGCGACCAGGATGCGATGGGAGTTGCGCACTTTTCCATTTGATGTGCGTTAAGTAAAAGGTGCTGTTAATATTTTAGGTGCTCGCACACACGCACAATATAGTTACGCAGATGTATGTATCCTCAGTTGAAAGTGCTGATGCCCAGCCAAGGTTAGTTAAAAGTTAGGCGTTCGCCACTCGACGTGCCAAATTTAACGCCACTTGAAGCCGCAGCAGGAGCAGCAGCAACAGCAGCAACAGCAGCAACATCCGCCGCCACCGGTTGAAGGCATCAGCAGCAGCATCAGCATCAGCAGAAAAGTGAAGCACCTTGTAGCTGTTACCTGGCACCTGGCAGCTGGCACCTGCCACCTGCCACCTGACAGACGTTTTAATCCTTTTGCATTTCGCGTGCAGCGTAAAAAGCATCGTTAAATAAACATGAGAATATGAATGTATGATTTCGCTTCGGGCCCCGTACCAACGGCTTTCAACCTCATCCTCAACATTAACGGCCATAAACTTTATGACTGAAACTACCTACATAACGAAGCTCTCCTCTTTGCCAGGCACGCCTGCCATTCCCGTTTCATTTTCCTTCATTCTCGACTTTCTTTTTAATTCGACTCAAGACTTCTTTCTATATATATATATATATATATATATATATATATAGCTTAAGTACGCATTGGATGTGATTCGGGATTCTCTGCAGAAAACTTTAACTCGACAATCAATTAAAATCGCAAATACAACTTGAGCTCGGCTTATTTCATATAATTTTGTTTTTCTTTCTCGTTTTATACTCGTACTCGTTTTCCTTGTTGGTTTTAATAAGCAAATGCAAAAGTCGTAAATAAAACTCCAAGTTGATTTATACAGCCAGGCCGGGCCGCGCTGGGCCGGGCCGGGCCGGGCCGTGCAGTCGGATAATTCCCACACCATCCGCTGGGACTTGCCACAGTCAAATCAGCATATTTCTACCATAACTTCTAGCCGGAGTTTTCCAATTTGTGCACCACGCATCGTGGTTTTTAGTTCGGCTTCAAACGGGACATATTAGTTTACCCCTTCTATCTTTTATCAGTTGTAAAAAAAAAAACCAAAAAAAGTCAGACTTTTTAATGCTCTACGCTCAATTCAGTAAAAATTTTAATTAGAAATTCCGATTAATATTTTGATGTTTTTATGAAAGCTATTTAATTGTAAATATCTATTCGCTTGGTGAAGATCAGAAGGCCCCGATTGAATTCAGTTAAAAAAAAAAGGAATGCTTTATAAACCGAATTTAATTATATATATTTATTTATTAAATTTAAAAGCCGCATACTTTTTACACGACTCTTATACAACTTCAGTGAGCCTTTGACTCACTCTAGTTAACTTACGTTACGTCCTCGCTCCTTGCAGTGTATTAAACAGATGGAAAGGAACAAAAGTAATGATAAAGAGGCTGACCAGCGACTAAAGCCCCCAGTCCCCCCTCCCGTCCCATCTTTGTCGCCCATCTACTTTGTCTATGGCTGTGTTGGTTTTCCTATTTTTTTTTTTTAACTCTCCCAACTTCAGTTAGATAAATATTACAGTGTGCGCGTGTGTGTGTGTGTTGGCTTATTTATGGCCTAGGACTTTGAAGCTGAAATTTTGGGAGCTTTCTGTGTGTGCGCTCTATTCACTCCTCAGTGCTCAGTTCTCGGTGCTATATTAAATCGCAGGCCATAGTTTTTAATAAAATGCCGGCGCTCCAACCAAAACTCAGGCGCGATGCCTGTCCTGCTTCTTCTTACACTTCTTCTTCCTCTGTTTGGTGTTTTTTTTTTTCATTTTTCTTTGGGGTAGGGCGTGGGGGGGTGGGCGTGTCCCCTAATTTATGTACTTGGGGGTTAGTTCGTAATAGTTTTTAAGTTAAATGTGCAGAGCGGAGCGCCAGACGGAAACCAAAATTCGGCGCATACCTTCGACTGTGCTGCTCAACAATGGACTGCAAGGAGGAAGGGGAACGTGTGGGGGGGCGGAGATTGCGGGTTGGGGGTTGGCAATGTCTGGCGTCTAGGCGGCGGCTACCGCGCTGTCAGACTGCTGGCTCGTTTATGGTGTTGTTGTAGGCGCTACAATTTCACCCATTTGCCTGCTCGCCTACGCTCCCGTCCTTGTGGTCGTCCTAGCTGTAACTCGAGCTCGTCGCTATCCTGTGATGTCTTATTTTATCTGGCTCTGTGCTGTCTCCAACTTGGGGTCTCCTTTGGCGCGCTGGCCGATATTTTATTTTTATTTGAAAAAATCAATTTATGGCTTCTTTGGCAATAAACGATTTCTCTTTTAGTTGCCTTCTTCTTTTCTTTATGGCCGCATATCTTTGTAATATTTTCTATCATTGTCATCGCTTGAGTTGTGCCCGCAGAACACCCCGTACTGCCTACCCCTCCTATGCGCTGTCGACGTCATCGTCGTCTTTCTTTTTTTTTTTTTGGATTGTTAGATGCCCGATGTCGAACCGCCCACCCGCCCCCAAATTGACCAACCGCACGCCCATTATTCATTGTACATCGTTTTCCATCTGTAAGTGTGCGTGTGTGCGAGAAATATGTCATGGCTCAATAATGCTGCGATAATAATGGCCGTAGATAGTTTCGCCGAAACACTCCTTGAAGCAAGGACTTAACGCACGAAAGGCTCGCCAGCTGCACTTCCAGACATGCCCGAGGTGCCCCACAGTGGTCAAGGAGCCAAGCCGTGTCCTGGCCGGGCAGCGAGTGCAGGCAAATACCCGTTGCAAGTATGCAACTACTCGCAGAGCATTCAGATTGCGCAACAGGGCGAATGATTGATGAGAAAGGCTTCACAATGCTATCTCTAATACCAGACAGAACGGAAGCGATGCCAGCCCGCATAAAGCGAGAGCAAAAACTCAATTGGTTGGAAATCATATACATGTAAATATAATTGCATATTATATACGGATGCAATGCTTTTATTAAAATACGGAACGATGCTCATCAATATAAAAACGTTATGTAACAATACCAAGAGTAGACCCAATTCGAACGATTTTGCCGAGTCCTTTTTGAAGTCCCATTTTAGAGGGAGTGGAGCTCATTAAAAAGAAAAATCACTTAACTATAAGTAATTTAAAAAAATATCTAAAAACATGACATGACTTTATGAAAATCGCAAATAAAGGCGATATTGAAGAGAGGATAAGATATATATAATAAGGATAAGAAAATAAAGAAAGGATAAAAGATCAGCTTAAAAGAGGGAGATAGTGATTGCAATAGATGCTTGTAATCCCGATATTCGCATATAATTTAATTTCAATGAGATAGTTGAACATGCTTCAATTTCAATTTCACTCACATCTTTACATTTATTCGTAGTACTTTTTTATAAAATGCTACAACGTTCCTATAAGCCACTAGGACAATTTAATCATGAATATACTCCGAAAAAAAAAAGAAAATCTGATTGTGAAGCATTAAAAATGTCATGCTATCATAATAATTTCCGCAATTGCAAATACTTTGCAGCCGCACTTTATCGGCATCGGTCAGGGACTATCCTTTGTATTAATCTCTAGCCGGAGCAATAAAAACTCAAATTTAATTAAGCAGGCATTGACGACAAATCAAATACACACAAACAGAAATGCACACGCATAAAGAGCCCTTATGCCATAATGCTGGCGTTCCTTTGGCCATCGACAGGACGGGACGCGAATAAAAAAAAATATAAAAAAATTGCGCCATTCCCACACACAAATGTGCAATGTCCACAAAATACTTGATGTTCTTTTATGAAATGACAAATAAGGGCGCGCATATAAAGCAGGGGAGCAGGAGCAGGACCACGGGGAATGGGGATTGGTTTTGTTGGGTTCGCTTGTCCAGCCATCCACAAAGTTAAGTTTTTGCAGTTTTTACCACTAACAATAAATAAAGCTGTTTTATTGTTGTATTTTCTGCAGAGACGCATGAATAAATTTTGTCCGGCCAAATAAAATACCAATACACGCACTCACACACACACACATATGCAGCGCAAAGCGTTTGACAAGTTTATAAATTATCGACTATGAAAAAAAAAAAAAGAAATGTGCAACTGATTGTTAATTTTATTGAATGCCATTTGTGAGAAGAAATAATGGCATTCCACGCTTTAAACTGTAAACACCACATACTCGTAAAATGGGCGGGACGTCTGACTGTGCCACACCACCAAAAAAAAAAGCTGGTAGAGTTTACAAATGTCATATGTATATGCAATCGAATACAAAAGCCTGTGGGAAAGGGCGAAAAGCCCACAGAGCAAATAAAAAAAAACGAGTAGGAGCATTGCTTTCGGGTGTTACCGACTGCGCAATACTCGCTCACAATGAAACAACAACCAAAAAATTGTCGAAAAAGAGGTAACTGCCTCTAACTTTTAAATTGAGGAAAATTATTGAACTGACTCTTAACATTTTCCGGTGTCTAAATTCAAGCGGCAAAAGAAGCCAATATACTCTGTTCACATTGTGAACGAGTATAACAAAAATGTAAGCCAAGAATTTGCCTTTCATATTGACTTTTCATTCATATGTACTGAAATACAATGAGATGAAAGATTTCTACGGCTTTGAGTCCGGCCAGATTTTCCACATCACACTTTTGTTCAGAAGAGCCCAAAAAAAATTTTTATAGACCTTAAAAATCGTTTTTACACTTAATCAAATTCGTTTATATATTCAGAGAAAAACGTTGTTCCAATTTCGATAATTTTTACAATTCTTTTCTTGAAGTTTAATGTACAATTTGTTCTTGAATATTATTGAAAATAGGACAAATCAAAGACGACCGTTTATGTTACAAAAATATCCTTGAATATAGTGCAAAATACATATAACAATAATTTTTGTGAGTTCTCAACTTAAGGACAAATAGTAGGCTAAGGACGAAAAATGTCCAAAACAAAAACTAGTTTCAGCTATCTCTTTTGTCACACGCAGTCTAAACAATTAATAATTATTTTAAAAAGAGATTATTTAATATGTTATCCTCTGTTTACCTATGTATATTTGAAAATGGTGTAACCGCACCAAATGTGAAATTAACATATGTCAAATGTGTTTTCGATATAAGATTTCCCAGAACTACAAACTGTTTTACAATTAATGAAAATGAATGTATATAAAGTAGACATATTAAACTTCCGCTTTCTCCGTACTCTCAATGACACTTTTTATCTTAAGTTAGTTAAACAAAACCTGCAAAAACTATGCGCCTAACTTTGAATCAATGGATTTATCTTCGCATAGATTTATCAATCATCGAATACATCTGTTTAGGTTTTCATATCCCATCCGGCCAATCACTAATCACAATTCATTTAGATTTCTCCCTCGTTCAAGCCTTCAATCGGCAGTTATTGGTTCTATTCCCAACTCAATACTTAAAAATATTGATGCTGAAATGATGAAAAGTAGCAGCTTCGACGGCGATTTCCTTAGTTTTCCACTGATCAAAGCGATTTCTCGGATTCCTCCACCCAGACATATCAAATTTATTGACCGAATCGATGAAAAAGCAATTCACTCAGCACAAAACCATTGGGTATTCATTCGCATTCGTGCACCGAGCCATTCATCAATCAAGCAATCATTATGGCAGCTTCCAAATTAGCAACAGCCACGGCCGCAGCCGCAGCCGACACCGGAGCCAAGTAACAAAGTTTGGAACCATTGTTCGAATCACGACCGCAGCCGCAAATTCGGATTAAAATTAATTGGCAGTAATACACAATGCACAGCTCTATTGATGATTATGGGCAACAAAGGGCAATGGTAACAATCGCATATTTAATAATCGCATTTAATGCGTAACACTCTAACAACAACAGGGCCTATGCAACTCACGGCCCTGGGACAGTGGGGCGTATGCGCAACGGCTGCTCAAGGAACTGCGAGCGCAACTGCGAGCGCAACTACGAGCGGAAATCCATCCAACAATAGCAAACACGCACGTGCTTTTTTTATTACCCTATAGACCCTATCCACCGGCACATTTACAATGCGCCTTACTATCGGCAAGCTAAAATTTTCAATGCTCGGAACACACAAAGTCCAAAAAACAACGTACATGACACAGAACAGGAATGTGAAACATTTGCTCATTTCTGACACATCGACGATTGCATGCTCTCACTCAGAGCACACACACACACACGCATACACACACAGTTATATGATGGATTTAAGCAACGGATAAATTGGAGACTTACTTTGCCACCCAACGTGGAATTCATTTGACAAATTCCCCAGCAGAGGAATGCTATATTATTCGATTTGATTTTATTTGATTTGATTTGATTTGATTTTAGTTTAACTTGGCTCATTGTTCGGGCTTGAGTGCTGGCAGTAAGTGAGTATATTTTCGTGGGGGCAACGCAGTTGCTTGTAGGAGCCGACAGGGCGCTGAGTGATATGCAGCAACAATAACAATAATAACAATAACAGCAACAGCAACAAAACATCTCTAGACATGTTTGCTTGTTTATAAACGAACTTTTTATTGCCGCAAAGTGGCAGGCGACAAGCCAGAAACGTTCGACAGCGCAGCGGGGGCAGCATGTGTGTGTGTGTGTGTGTGGGTGTGTGTGTGTGTGTGTTTGCTGTTGTTGGGCCAAGCATACGGTAAAGTTTTATTTGTGGCACAGCCGAGTTTTCAATGCATTCTATTTTCATTTTTTACCCAGCGAATTCAATTGGCAAGTTAAAAAATTCGAAGTGCGTTCGAAAATATTTTACTTTTGTCATCGTCTTCTTCTCTTTTTTTTTTTTCTTTTTATTTTGTTTTTTCATATGTTTCAATCCCGCACCACATTCAAAACAATACTCCACATTCCAAATTGTTTGTGTATATTTTTAGGCATGAACTTGAACCGGTTCACACAAAATGCCACAAAAGTATACAAATATATTTATGAATGTGCATGATATTTATAGAATTGCTGTTTAATTTTTTCTGTAATTTCTGGTAAGGGCCTGCGTCCATCCCCCGCCAGCATCGGCGGCAATCCCCAGCACTTCCTGCAGACAGTTGCCCCGTCTGTTTGCTCGGCAGCTTGTTTGGAGCGGCATGCGGGAACGGATGTGTCTGTGACTTTTGTGATTTGGCAAGTCTTTGATTTGATTAGACCTCACTGCGAGACAACTGCACATGTGTGTGTGTGTGCGTGTGTGTGTGTGTGTGTACACACTCAAGCTGGCCTGATTGGCATCGCCAGGAACAAGCTGCTCCGTTCCCAATGAATGAATCCAATGAATGGCCAACGAATGTCCCCAAATTTTCCACGTTTTTTACACAGCTCTGTAACGGTTTTCGGTCTTCCCTTTCGCTCTGCTTTATTGTCATTTCTCTTTCCTGCCCTGCTTTTTGCACAGTTTTTCTATCAATGCAATTGATTTGCCTCAACATGAAACTCTACGGGATTTCAAATTAACTTGTTTCCTAGCAACGATTTTTGTAGCCGTTCCAACGTTTTCTTTTTTATGTTTATTTATTTTACTTATGTTTTTTTTTATTTATTGCTTTTTGCTGCAAATTGAGTTATGAAAGTCGATTGCAGTTAATCAAGGCGAAAGAGCCAATGTCGTTAACTGGGTCAGAATAATTAAGATGTTTTTTGTAACGAAAGCAACCCTTCAGCTTGAATGTGACTGGGATTCGCTTTCTAACGGACATTTGATGAATGTGTCTGACAAAATAAGTTTTGTGCCAGTGTTGATCAATTTACAAATTTATTCTATTTGAAATATCTATAGGACAGTCTGTAAAAATCTAAGCTGGTTCTGTAATTATTAAAAAATTATATAAATTAAATTATTATACATCTGAATGTATGTCTTTCGAACTAGTTGAGAAACCCAACTTACAGATTTAAATATGAATAAGCCAATCCTCATCATTTTTCAAATATTATGATTTTTTGCTAATGAGTATATAAATTATTTTCTTATCAATGGAAAAATAAGAAACGTATTTCCTGCAACCATAAAAGAAATTTGTATTTATTTTTCTTTTCAATGAAAGCAAATGGTATGCCTAAAAATAGGTGCAACTTACTACTACTACCACACACACACGCACACTTACGTACAAGCACACTCACAGACTTTTGTGAGAAATACATTAATATTAAACGAGTGTTTTATGGGACTCCAATTGATGGAATGAATAGTTCAAATGCTTCAGCCACAACACAATTTCCTTTAACCCACACCCACACTCCCAATACACACACACACACACACACGATTTCCCTCGCTGTCAATGAGCGTGAAAAAATCTGTGGAATCTCGAGCCACAGCGCCAAGCAAAGTGAAGGCAAATTATTCTAAATATTGTAGAATATCAATCAGCAGCATTTTCATGCCGCTCCCACAACCGCCCCCAAGACCAACTTACCTGGCTGGTGTTTGGTTGTATTTATCTGTTTGTTGTTGTTATTGTTGTTTTAGTTGTTATTGTCGTTGTCGTTGTTTTTGCATTTGCTTCTGTTGTTGCTCCCTTGTTGCTTTAGGCGCGTAAAGTTTTTCGCATTTACTTTTCCGAATTAAATTTTGTTTGTTTGGCGCCGCGTGTCGCTTGTTGTTGTATTTATCATTGTTGTTGCTGTTGTTATTGTGCTGTTATTGTTGCCGGCTGCCCAGTCACATGACGCCCGAGCGCCCCTTGCTCGCACACTTCTTGCCCCACCACAATATACACTTTTTTGTCACTTTTTAACACGCGATTTATTGTTGTTGTTGCTCTTGTTATTTTTCATTAAATATTGTAAACAATAAATTGTTGGTTTTTGTTGCTATTGCAGTTGCAGTTGCATTTGCATTTGCAGTTGCATTTGCTTTTGCTTTTGTATCGGCTGCGGTTTGACTTTGTTTATGTTGTTGTTTGTTGTTCTTGTTGGGGTTTCGGCCTTCTTTTTGTTTATGTTAATAACTTAAATGCAATTACTAATTATTTTATGATATGTATAATTAATTGCATTTACTTTCGTAATATATTTGGACTCTATTTCAGTCTATTTGAGCTTCATGTATTATTATTATGTATTATTATAATTATTGTTATTATTATATTGTATGTTTATTAATATAATATTAACGATTAAATATACGAGTATTTAATGCATTTTTTGTCCGTTTTGTCTTTAATCTGTTAAGTCTTTAGCTGTTAATACTTCATCTTTTTATTTTCTGTCCAATATTTAATTGCTCAATCCCACTTTGTGTGCTATAACGAGAGAAGAATTTCAAAATCAATATCATCGAGACTCATTTGATATTTCAAAATCACGCGTTTCACATAAAAAAAGTGCCTCAAGTTAATATTGATTAAAATTATAGATTAAAAGAACAAAAAATATCTTTTCAAAAATTCAATATGGTAAAATTTTCATATTTGTAATTTTTTTATTTGTTTTTTAATTGATCAACAGTAGCATTAGGTTGTAATAAATGATGCACTCATTTAGTGCATACAATTTCTAGTTTTAATTAAAATTTGTTTATATTCTTAGATAGTTTTTTGGAATTATTTTACTATTGTCTGTGTTTTGCAACGTTACTGAAGTCTTGATTCTTTATTTTTGCAAATCTTTGATTAATTGAAAAAAGAAAATACACACTTTTCACACATATACATGTATTTCGATCGAATTGGGTATATATTATATATAGTAATTGCTATAGGATTTCGTATTTTCCTTTAATTTGTACACATTTTCAACTTAATTAGCTCACTATTCTAGACCTTCCACCATTTCCACCACAAACTTTCCCAACATGGCGGCCCAATGCGAATAAGAACTTTTGCCATAAGAAGGAGAGAGAGAGAACGAAAGGGGGAGAGTGAGAGCGAGCGAGTGTGTGTCAGAGGAGTGCGGTGAGGAGTTGCATTGAATTATGCTGCAATAAATTTCACCTCATAAGCCAATAATAACGAAACTTTTGTGTTGCACATTCGTGCCTGGCAGCCGCAACCGCCCGTTCCCCGCCCACATGCCACTTGCCACAAGGCTCTCACTGCCTACCTGCACCAGAGTGTCCTACTTTTGCAACAAATACAAGTGCAGCAATAAGATTGCTATTTAACAACGACTTACACACACAAACACACATAGACAATGAAAATGGGAAAATTGCATACGAAACGTAGCGTAAAGAAGAGCCCAAAAATTTATCGAGACATGGCGAAAGAGCGAGCGAGCGAGCGAGCGAGTGAAATGAAGAAAGTCACTTAAAAGAGGCAACGGCCACGAGGTGAAACTCTCAGACATGCCTAGTAACTACACACACACACACACACACCATCAAATTTGTTTATGTGCAACCTTTAAGTGGGGGGGAGGCAGGCCAGAGTTGGGGCAAACAGCTTATATGCATAATGAGGCACACCTCGCACATAGGAAGCCACGATATGGGGCAGCACACGGGCCGAGCATTTCCGGGCTGCTTTCGTTTTCGAGACAAGCACAAAGACAAAGCTCGCCAAGACGATGACGGCACGATGACGATGCCGATGCCGATGACGATGACGATGGCGATGGCGATGACGATGGCGAAGTTGAATAGGAATGTCGGTCAGTATGTTTTTGGGCCCTTTTCGACGACATCAATTGACGCGCGATGCATGAAAAGTCAAGTCATCGACTTAAATATTATATAATGTCACACACACAAGCACAATTTTCCCAAATGCCTGCCCCGCCCTCACAGAGTTTCAGTTTCTCTGCCAGCTTACCATTTATCGAACTATATAAATAATTAAATTTGGCTGGCTTTGTTCGAGCGCTCTGTTAACATTGCCATTTGCATACGCCGGAACACGAAACACGGACTCCGCCCACGGGCCAACTCGGGGTGTTTTCGTTAATATAGATATATTTGTCGCCCGTATCTCGGATGGTTTACGATTGGAAATTGAAATCAAATTTAGTGAGCAACCAAATAAAAAAAAATTTGGTGCCGTTAGCACAATTTGGTTTTTTTAAATAATCAAATCAAATTTTTTTATTTATGAATACTTAATTTGTGCTCAAAGTAGCTAGCATAACATTTAGGGCCTGATGATGTTAATAAAAAAACACCATAAAATAATTAGCAGTCGGGGCCGTGTATAAGAATATCAGAATAGCAGCTAAAAATAATGCAAGAGTTCTGCAGACATTTTTCACTGTGACTTTGGAAAACGTCTAATTTTGCGCCATTTGAGCAAACATCTAAATTTTCCATCCAGAAAGAAGAATTTGCTACAAGCAGAATTTGCAGAAAACTAATATGCACCTATTACTTTGTAAACAGAGTATTAAAATCACGTTTTTATTAATGTGCACTTCGATAATTCAAGGTATTTCTCGTATTCAAGGTATTTAAAAAAAAAAAAAACGAAATCGGAATAAAGTACAAAATTCGGAAAAAACATAAAAAATTTCACAATAAATTCTATAAACACAAAACATATAATAAATGAAAAAAAAGTACTATGAAATAGTAAAGTAATAAGGTATATAACTATAATAAATGTAAAACAAGTTCATTCTAATATTAAATATAATATATATCATAATAAAATACATATCATTATTTTTACTAATTACTTTTCTTGAAAAATCTAAACTTGAAAAGACAATTTCGACAAAAATGGTAAAAATAAAAGATTCTTGGGGGCATGCGACAGAAAATGTTTTTCAATTCAGCTGAAGAACCAAAAAACCTCTATATTATCTGCCCAAGAAACTCAAATACTTTGAGATATGTTGAGGGCGCAACGTGGCAGCGTGCAACGGGGCCTAAATTATTATGGGTATTATCGGGAACGCCCCTTTGGAGACAAGACAAACGAACAAGCAGCATGCGACTTGGGCAAAGACTCCGCCACTTTCATGTTGCCACACCACACGACCAACAACATCTACAACATGCCCAGCAACAACGACAATGGCCCCATGACTAGACAACTTTTGCCTGCACCTATTGCCCAGGCTTGGTTCCCCCGTTCCCCCCTAGTCCGCCCAACTACGCGTGTTGCTTAGAATGCAGTTTAAGTAAGTTAGCGCAGCGTTATTTACCGCTATCTGCCCCCCCCCCCCCCTTTCCTGCCACTGCTGAGCATCTCGTCCACACTTTTCGGAGCATACTTGTGAGCGCTTGGCACAGCTCACAGCTTGTTGTTGTTGTTGTGCTGCATCCTTTATTTTATAATATTTTTTTTAAATTTTTTTTGGTGCATTTCCGATGCGCCAAGAGAAACACAGAGCTGGAGAGAGACAGATAGAGAGAGTGAGAGAGAGAGGCAGAGCGAATGTAATTGCTATTTAGACAGGCTGCATACAATTATGTATGCCTATATGCAGATGTGTGCGTGCGTGTGTGTGTGTGTGTGTGTGTGTGTGTGGGGACTATGGCGCTGTGTCCCCGCCTGATTTGATGGCGATAGCTGTGGCAAGCAAGTAAGGCCTAACTAAAGCACACACATAGCACCAACAACAAACAAATAAACACACACACACACACACACACACACACACACGGAGAGAGAGACATGCAGGCATGAAGTGCAAGTGTATTAAAGAGAGTTTAATGCGCGCTCTCTACCCCGGAGCGACCCAAAGACCATTTAAAGTAGGACAACGGGGCCAAAGCGAGCAAACAACGAAACAAACAACCAAAAGGGCGAAACAACGAAACAACCGAACACCAACACAATGAAAGGATATGTCGGGGACAATAAAGGAAGCGGCGTCACTTTTGTTTTTAGCCCGCATTACGGGCATTTGCCGTTATGCTGCGACTAGGCCGCCTCTACATTAAATATCAAAATGTAAAACAGGCAGCAAAAACAACAACAACAACAACAACAGCAGCAACAACACCACTTTTTTTAAGCTGGATATATGTCGGCGCACTTGCCCAGTTACAGTTTGCCAGCATGTGTGTGTAATATATATATATTTTTTATTCTTTAATATACAAATTAGGTCAGATATACACAAACACATGCACTTGCATATCTGTGTGTATAAAAAATTGCGATTGTGATATTTGCAGCTGATGGTCATTCGCAAAACTATGGCAATTTAATGTAAAATTTTATAATTCATTTGTTACACAATTTTGTAGGTTTTTATTTATTTATTTATTTATTTTTTTTTTTTTGTCTTTGCTGCAGTTGTTATTGTAATTGCTTCTGTAATTAGGTGCAGTGAATTTTCAGTTTATGTTTATGATTTCCTCTCGACTTTATTTTCTCTCTTAATTTTCGCAAATAAAGTAAAATTGAAATGAAATTTCATGTCATGTTTCTGTTAGCTCGTTTTTTAAGCCTATCAAAGGAGCCCTCCATTTACAGCTTATTGTGGAAATAAATGGGTTTTCCAGTTGCACTGCATCAGCAGATCAGAATGTCATCAACTGTAACATTTATTACTTAGGCATGGGTTACCAGGATTATCGAGCTACGACTAAATGGGATTATGCCCCTTTCACAATTGGGTTCCCTTCTGGTTGCATGAATTTGTTTACCAAAATGTTCAAAGGTTTGTAAATGTGAAGAATGCATTTTGAAAACCCCTTGAAGCGTTAACTGTCGAGCTTTTAGATACATATTTGAAAAATATAAAAAATACAGAAACACGACAATCGCTGCCTTTTTAAATGTTGCCTATACTATCATGCTTAAAGAGGTCAGTATTCAAAAATCAAAAATAAAGCCGTAAAAGAAAAATGTAGATTAATGTAAAATATAATCATGAAACTCGTCCATTTTGGTCTTGCGCGTTGGTTCATCGATCTCTGTGCCAATAAGCCTATTTTTTAAATTGAACACCTCATTTCAAGTTAACGTATAAGTTAAATAAAACTTATGACAGTTCATCAAAGCTAAAGGTAATCAAAAATGATGAAGACAAATGAATTTTATTTTAAGACTTAAAGACTATTTGTAATTCAAATCTCATCAAAAAACAGCTAAAGCACATTTGTGGATAATTTTTCATTTCGTAAAGCTAGTGTAATCAACAACATTTTTGAAAATTCTTGTATAATACATACAAATTTTATCAGTAGAGAAGTGATTTGTATAATAATTATCAGAATTTGCATGTATGCCTATAAAGTCAGTTTATATTTAGCGTAATCTGAGCAGAAAGAACATTTAACTGAACGTTCAATAGGTTAATGCGTAAGTTGTTTGAGAATCATAATTATAATGTATATTTACAATTTTCTGCTTCGTCTTTGGACGCATGTTATATCGACGGCACTTGCCAAGAATATATATTTTTATATTGTTAATTGGGCTATAAACTTGCTATTGTTTTTAAAGCTAGAAAAATACCACTTGCAAACAATCTCAAATCACTTTAAAAACTTGCTGAAATTCCAACGAAACGATTAGTTAATTTGTCACACACGCTTCGAGAGTTCGGTCAAAAGATGAAAGCCACTTCTAATTAGTATTGTTTGCCACAGATTTTGGAAAGCATTTCGAAAGCCCTAAGCACCCAGCACTAAAAACAAATAGAGCGTTTCTTCAATGAACAAAGACAACGACCACACTGACCGGAGATGACGATGATGGCAATGCATCAAATTATTAATAGCCCAATGTGAAACTAGAATGATTCCCCCAGTTGCTGTGAACATCGGAATGGCCGGAATTTCAAAAACAAAAACAGCAACAAAAGAAATCAACAAAAAAAAAAAAAAAAAAAAAAAAAGCGAATTGCTTGCCGGGAAAGACGTGAAAAATCATTTCAAACTCAAGATTTATTTGATTTCGACAAGTTGAGCAAAATGAGCGTGCCGCACAAACAACAATAATTATACGCAAGAGAATAATAGTTTTTCTTTTTTCTTTTGCCTGTGTGTGTTTGCTTTGTTTATGTTTTCCACAGCAGCTGACGCCATAATTTCTTTAAAACGTGTTTAAATTAATAATAAAGAAAAAATAAAACAGACATAAATTTGCATAAAAAGATTTTAAAAAAAATTATTTTTATATTTTTGTCTTTAAACACAAAAGTAAATGGCATATTAATTCTTTTTTATAACTGTTTAGTTTTTATATGCTCTTTTCAAGGCTATTTAATTTCGCCCACAAAATATCTGAAAATCGAACTGGAATATCAGATTGAAAGCTTTGCTATTGATTTATATACATCATAAGAACAATTAAACAAAAGAAAACTTTTGAGTTAGAAGCTCTTCAAAAATTAATTTAACTGAACAACTTTTGCCTAACACGGGTTTTCTTAATATTTCTTACTATTGTTAGGCATTTGATGGCAAAGAACACAGTTAGTTATTTACTTTTTGCAGAAATTGAATGTAATATTAAAAGATTATATAGTATTCGATAGACTGAACAATTTTATTTTATATTTGACCGAAGTTAAATGTCTTTTTGGCAATTTTAATGAATAAAGCAACTGAAAAACTTGCAATTCAAAACTGTTTTTCAATATCCAAGCTCAATTCAGTAATAAAAGAAATTATATAAAATCATATATTAACTTAGGTGCACAAATTTGTTACCTGAAGAAGCCCAAATTTTTAATGAAAACTCCGTTCAAGAACACAAAACTCATATTTTTCTCTGGCACAAGCTTAGGAAATTAAAAATATTCTACATATGTGTGTACAAAACTGTAATCACAAATCAACGGTAAAACTACGCACAAAAACAAACGAATAAATTATGTTTGATTCAACACGAAAAATTTGAAGGAAAATCATGGAAAAACTTGAGAGGAAAACACTTGATAACAGAATATTGGCGCATCTTTAACATTTCAATAAAACAGGGTGTGTAAAGTATTTGCTTATTAGCTGCCGCAGATCGAGCACACACGCACACACACTTAGACACACACACACACACACACACACACACACACACACACACACACCTCTTTGGCAAGGTTCAAAGGCAGCTGCGTCGGCGCCTGTGAAAAATTGTTTTGTGTGGCTTTTCATTTATTCATATTTACTGGTATTGCTGTTGTTCTTGTATTTGTTTCGTATTTGTATAAACACTTTTGTTACTTGTCCAAAGCTGTTGTTGGGCTTGTTGTTGCGGCTGCCGTTGCTGTTTCAGTTGTTGTTGTGTTTTACTATTTGTTTTCTGCACGCACACTGCATTTTCTTTTTTCAATTTTGGCCGTAACATTTTATTTATTACTTAATTCAATTGCATTTCAACGTTTGCTAGCTGACAACACCGCGCGTTGTTGTTGATGCTGCTGTTTTTTGGTGGATCACATTCAAAAAAAGTTGAAAAAAAAATGATGAAAAAATAGAGTTCAAATGCAAGTCCTGCTTAAATGTGTGTGTGTGTGTGTGTGTGTGTGCGCGTGTGTGTGTGTGTGTGTGTGTGTGTATGCACTGCAGTCCTCAATTTGCCAAGTATTTAGAATTGGATGCATAAATTGTGTTTTGGTTACAGCTTCAGCATCCGTTTCCGTTTCCGCTGCCGCTTATTGCACTGCACTTCCGCACGGCGCTCCGATCTCGACACGACTCACGACCGTCGTCCTCAGCGTCGAGCGCTCAGCGTTCAGCTTGCAACTTCTTCGCTTGGAGCAACTTCGGCTGCGAGCCGAAGTTCAACTGCAGTCGAAATTCAGAAATCCGAATTCGGAATCGCAATCGAAATCGAAATCGGAATCGAAATCGGAATCGAAATCGGAATCAGACTCGGAATCAAAATCAGAATCAAAACCAAAATAAAAAAAAATAAACGAAGTAACGACAATGTTGGCATCAAATTGAATGTTTTCAATGCATATACCCTGTAATATGGCTTACTGGTTGATGCTGATGCCGTTTGCCGATCTAATGCAGTTGCAGCTGCTGCGACCGGACCAGAGCGGACTAGACCAGGCCAGTAACTGGAGCAAGCTCGAGTGCTTTTAGTTCGGCCATGCAACTCCGGTCATTCGGTGGCAACTCCGGCACACACACACACACACACAGAAACAGGCACACACACACACAGACAGACAAAGCTCGCTCGCTCGCTGAGTCGCAGACCGTGTCAGTCAACGTGTGCGAGCACGCGGAAAAACAAATGTAAACTGTTTTTGCTGCATGGCCAGCGAACGTTCGGAAGCAGCAGCAGCAGCAGCAGCAGCAGCAGCGTAACGAACGAACGAACGAATGTGAGGCGAGAAAACGAAACGTGACGAGCGAAAACGACGCGCACGAGCGACAGGCCGAAGGCACACGAACGATGCTCAGCCGCACAGGGCAGACATTGGCAGCCACACAGACACAAAACACACACACACACACACACACGAACTCACACACATACATACGTATTGAACGGACGTCGTGAAGCAGCGGCAGCAGTAGGCAGCGTAATATATTTCAGACGTCGCTTAGCGGTGAAGCGCCGCACACGAATGAGAACGAGATGCGACTGCGACTGCGATGAGACCAAGCGACCCAATGCTGAATGTTGCTGTGCGCCGACAATAACTGCCAACGGTGACTGCGACGGCGACGGCGACTGCGACTGCGACTGTTGCGCTGCTCTTTGTCGTCGGTGTTCGTGCTTTTGTCTTTTGGCCATTGCCAATTTGCCAGGCCAAACAATGTTTGCATTTGGTGGCCGCTGCTCCTGCTCTCAGCTGGTTAACAGGGCCAGAGAACTGAATGCCGAAAGCTTTTGTGCACTTCGTGCAACTTCCGGCAACTGACGGAAGCAGTAAGCAAGCAACAACTACAACTACAACTACAACTACAGCAACAACAACAAGGAGAACACATCATTTAAAAAGCCGAAGGCAAAGAGCAGACAACAGAGCCGCAGCCAAAGTCGGAGCCGGCTAATGAGAACTGACGCGCGTTGCAGTTGCCGTGCATAAATATGCACATTAATAAGGTGAAGCATTTTCTTCTTCAATGACGGCAAGTGCAGCGTGGCGTATTAGTGATATTTCAAGTAACTTCTGTAATTGCCTAATATTACCTGCAAACTGAGCGACTCTACTATGCCATATATTCCCCTAATTGTATCTGTTAAGAAAACTGATACAAACAGCGAGAGATACAAACCCACATGCATTTCAATTGAATCTAAAATTTACAGAGGATTTTTTTAAGTAAAACATTTTTTTCAAGGCAGAAATAACAAGTATTTTCTTGTTTCCACAAAGAAAAGAAGTGCTGAAAACGTTGAGCCAATCAAATAAATTACGTGCTACTCACTCGACATTTACTTCAATACACACACATGCATAAGTGCGCACACATACATAGGTAAGCGCACATAAGACGCAACGATCGCCAATAAAAGGTTTCAATTTGCGCCACGGCGTATGCAACGAAAATTGAATTGTTTACAGGGCCAGAGTTAACAGCAACGTGCCATTAAACTGTTAACGGCCGACTGTTAACAGCTGAAGCTGTTAAACTGGGTAACAGTTACGAGCGAATAAGAATTGCAACAATCATAAAAACGCAGCGACGCCAACGCCGACCGCGACGCCGACGCCAACTGCAACGCTGACAGCCGAAAAACCACGTTTTTGTGCAGAAGGCATTCACACCGAAAAAGTTCTTGTCGCCCGCCGTCCGCCTGCATGCTGCACACGTGTGCACGTTTTTCGCGTTCGGCATTTGTCACTCGGCACTCGGCACTCGGCACTCGGCACTCGGCACTTCGCCAATTGGCATTCGGCATTTGATAGTCGGCATTTTGTAGTCGGCAGTCGGCAACGCCAGCGTCAGCGTCAGCGTCAGCGGCATTCGCATCGCTCTCTCTGTCAGACGCAGGCACGCTGGCCAGCTAGCTCGCTCTCACTCTCACTTGCTCTCCCTGTCTCTCGTGCTTGGCATTTGGGTAGCCGGTTTTGTTGGTTTTTGGCTTTTTCGGCTGTTTTGCCGCAACCAAATGAAAAGCGCGAATTGCGAATTGCGAATAACGGAATGAAGCGCAGCGCAACATCAATTGGGATCTACGTCATTCGTTTGCTCATTTTATGGCTGCAAAATGCAAAAATTGATGACACACACAAACACACACACACACACACACACAGACTCCCATGAGCGACGTCACAGCTTTGTAGGCTGATGACGTCGACGTCGAAGTCGGCGTCGCGTCACGTCGTTCCCTGGGCCCAAGCCGATGGGTTAAAAGGCAGGCAATACGCAAAAGTTCAGACTGCAACTGGCGATTTTGGTGATGCAATCGGAGAGAGTTACGCGAAATCAAATGCCACACACACACACACACACACACCCTAGCACACTGCGGACTTACACACCAAATATATGATTTACACACGTAATTATACACATAAATAAAAAAGAACACACACTCAGGTCGCGCGCCCTTCCTTCCTCTAAGCCTCTGCTGCGACTATTGTAATTACTGTTTGTTTTTGTTGCTGTCATTATTATTGTGCAAATTACGCGTTCTTTTGGGGCCCGGGCCAGTTGAAGTAATGGGCGACGTCGTCGCCGTTTGCTGCGGCGCGTGTTAATGCACCACTTCCTGTTACGCTACTGTACCGTTGGAGCGCAATACCTTTACCGTTATTTGTGCAACGCCAGCATACGAATTTGGCCGCTCTCGCTCTCGCTCTCGCACTCGCTCTCTCCGCCGCTCTCGCGCTCTCTCGCTCTCACGCTCTTCTCCTCGCACGCTCTGTTTCTTCCCCTGCATCCGCGCTTCTCGTTTCTTCTTTATACCCTTTTGTTGTTGCTTGTTTTTGGGGAGCCGACTGCAACTCCGGGCATGCGATTTGAAAATTGTGTCGTCAGCTTGACACAATTTTCCAGAATGCGCCTGGAACGCACATGCACATAACGGCATGTTGTCTGGAACGGGAACGGGAGCAGATTTTCGGGAACGCTGCGCTGCAGGACAGAGGGGCGCTGCTTTGCAGATGCGCTGCCTCTGCCGCTGCCGCTGCCGCTGCCTCTGCCACTGGCACCGTATGCATTTCAGATTGTTGATGTAGGTCTGGATTTTCAGAGCACGTGTCCACATGCCGTTTTCAATTCGCAGCTCCATTCACGACTTGGCCGCACGGTTCGGCAATTAAATAAGCTGACAGCGGCTCAATTAGCTGCTTTCTGCATTCAGCCTTTCGGCTCTTGGTTCTATGTTTTCCTAAGATGACAGCCAAGCAACTAATCAAATTAGCTGCCTCCTGAATGCCGGCAAAAATCCCATGCATTATGCATTTTGCAGCAACAGCAGCAGCTGCCAAAATGCAAAGCACTCTGAGAGCGTGTGTGTGTGTGTTCGTGTGTGTGTGTATGTGTGTGTGTGTTCGTGTGTGTGTGGCTGCGTGTGTGTTTGTGAGTTCAATAGCATTCTGGCCGGCATTAAAAAATAAATAAAGCCGCCACTTGCAGCAGTTGGCAGCGATAGCGGCAGCGATAGCGGCAGCGACGCCGACAGCGCGCCAGAAGCAGAGAAACAGCCAGAGAGCACGCTAACCCAACGGTTCTTAACAGTTCGTTAACAGCGGCCAAAGCTTTTGCGCTGCTAAAGACAGCGCAACTTTAACATTCAGAAAATTCGTTCGGCATGATCACATTTGTTGACAGTCATGTTAATGTTATTCGTATATTATTTGCAATTGTTTATTAAATTACCCAAATGTTTGATAGCATGCAAAAATAATTGAAACGAATTGTATATACATATATACTATATATATATTTCATAACTCATAACTCACAACTCTTTTCTTATTTAAGCTTTTAAATTGCGTTTTAATTTTTGTAAAATTTCGACAGATGCATAAAGTTAAAAAAAAAACTGTAAGAACGTTCTAATCGAGGGGACTCGACTAGAAGATACCCTACAACCTTCTTTTTGCATGTCTGTATGTGCGCTTTTGTTCATGATTCTAGATTCGCTCTGCATTAAAAATATGTGAACTTTGAGATTTTTTGAAAAAGCATTTTACGCATTACAAAAAAATGGTATTTCAGAATTGTCTGTTAATTTTATTAGTATTAGTATTTAATGCCACCCAGAAATTAGCTCTTAATTTTTCTAACAAGAGAATCTTCTTGAGATTTTTGCTGGTATTAACATTAGTATAAAATGCCATCTAAAAACTGATTCCGAGGTGGTTAATTTTTGGAATTAATTTTTAAAAAATGTTCACATGTCAACTTCTTAGATCGCAAAATTGAAACTCGCTTATATATTTGTATATATATATTTTCTTTAGATTGGTTGTGCGCTTAACAATATGTATGTGAATTTGGAAGAATCAAACTTGTTGGAATTGTTCGGGGTAAAAATGAACGGTTTCGAAAGCGATTGTGTAGAGATTCTGGTTACAACAATGAAGGCCTGCTCGAAGCTGTGTTCGGTGAGCAGAGTATTGCGCAGTCGGCAGCAATATTCTGGCTCACGTGGCTTGATGGGTTTTTGGACTTGCCGTTTATTATAGATGATGCCAAATAGAGGATAGGTATTTACTAACTAGAAACATTGATATGAATTTGGTTAACAAATCGTTGAGAACATGGAGTACGTAAAAGTTTCGCTTCCCGTTTTGTGAGTTCCTATGCCGGCCGCAGGCTGACGGCTCTGTCCGGGCGGGCGGGCAGCGCAAAGTCGCGCACGGACAGCTCGAGATAGATGGGCTCCGTGTAGTCGTTGGTGAGCACGCGCAGATCCTGCCCGGTTAGCCGCATATAGTTCTTGCTCTTCGCCATGAACTTGTCGCAGTTGTGGCACTTGTGGAGGCCGCGCACCTGCAGGACGCAGCTCCGGCTGATGTCCAGCCGGCGATTGAAGACGGTCATGTGGACGTGCACCGGCTGCGGCAGCTCCATGCTGACCATCCACAGGGCCATCACGTTCTCGCCGCCCAGGCGCAGCTCCTCGGCGGCCGACAGCGTTTCGGAGGTGGCGCCCGCCGGATCCGGCTGACCAACGGACCGGCCGCTCTCGCCGTTGGTCGCGTCCAGCGCCAGCCGCGTCCGGCAGGCCATCACGAAGAGCGGCATGTGGCCGGCGAACTTGATGTAGCCGGCGGGCAGGCTGGCGTTGTAAACGGGCACGTAGTGCATCAGCGGCAGCGTGCCGGACTTGTCCTTCAGTCCGGCGTACACGATCATCGAGAGGCAGACGTTGCGCGCGCGCCGAAACGAGCGCGGCTGGAACATGATCAGCACCTGGTCGCGCTCGTAGATCTCGTTCAGCGCCAGGCCCGGCTCGCTCAGGTGCACCTCCAGGAAGTGCGCCAGCAGCGACTCGTTCAGCAGCCGCGGACAGCCCGCCATCCGCAGCGGGCACTCGTGCTGCAGCCGGCTCGCCGCGGCCTCCGGCTGCCCGTTCCCGTTTCCGCTCCCGTTTCCGTTTCCGTTCCCGTTGCCGTCCCCATCTCCGTCCGCGTCCGTGTCCGCGTTGCGGCGCGCCCGCTCCCGCTCCCGTGCGCCCGCCGTGCGCACCGGACGCACATAGTTCCGATGCACCCGCTCCTGGAAGACGCGCAGCTGGCGCAGCCGCAGCGCGATCTGCTGCGCCCGCTGCTCCCGGCTCAGCTGGTCGAACTCGCGGGAGCGGTAGGCGGCCCGCTCGACGGCGGCGCGCGCCGCCTCCACGCCCAGCCGGGGCACGCCCGCGCTGCCCGCGTGCCGTGCGTCCATCGGCAGCGGCTTGCAGCGCTCCGCCGCCGGCGGGAGCTCGTCGAGGGGGCCCGGATTGCACCACACCTCGTTCAGCGTGTCCGTGGAGCCGTGCCGCAGCTCGCTCCAGCCGGCCGACAGCTGCGTGCCCGTCGGCTCCCGCTCCAGCTCCCGCTCCCGCTCCCGCTCCAGCTGCTGCGTGGACGACGGCTCCGTGTAGGCCAGCGCCTTGGTCTCCAGCAGGCCGCACAGCTGCCGCTCGTTGTACAGCAGCCGCGGCGCGCACGGCGACAGCAGCACCTCCACCGGCGCCTCGCGCCCGGCGGCCGACGCGTACCGCGCGGACCGCTTCGCCGCGTGCTGCTGCGCGGCCACCCGGCCGGGCAGGTTGACGATCTTGGGCGTGCGGCGCAGCCGATGCGTCAGCTCGATGTGATCGCTGGACTCCGTCTGGGGCAGGCCAAACAGGCCCGGCGACGGCGGCGGCGGCGGTGGTGGCGGCGGTGGTGGTGACAGTGGTGGTGGTGGTGGCGGCGGTGGTGGTGGTGGCGGCGGCGGCGGCGGCGGTGCAGCTGCCCTCTGGCAGCTGTTTTGGCGCTCGTCTATTTGACGCACTATCTGGCAGCAGCAGCAATCGCAGTCGCAGGGCTCGGCGGGATTCGGATTGGGATCGGTGCAATAGTAGTCCGGGCCAGCCTGGGCCGGGGCCGGCCAGGGCTTGGCGTAGTCGTAGCCGCGCGCGCAGCTGCAGCTCAGCTGCGACTGTTGCATGTGCAGCTCGGCGGGCGTCGCCGGCGGCGCGGGCTCCACGTAGCCGCAGGCGCACACATTCTCCGCCGGCCGATAGCCGCCGTCCAGGCGCGGCTCCAGTTCGGTCTGCGTGCCGCTGTCGCGGCACGGCCGGGCCCCACTCCCCCACAGCTGGCGGGCCGCCTCCGCCTCCGCCTCCGCCTCCGCCTGGGCGCGCTGCTGGCGGCGCCACTCGCGCTCCCGATCGCCCATGTAGATCAGCTCCAGTGTGGTCAGCGGTATGCCCAGGCGCTCGTAGTGCATGCGCTGGCGAAATAGATCGACGAAGCTAACGGCTAGGCTGCCGCACTCCAGCTGCTCCTCGTGCCGCAGATGCTGCTGCAGATCGCTGAGGATCTCCGACTGTGCCGTAAAGTGTTCGCTGTACCGGGTCAGCACCTGGCTGGTGCCGGCGGCCAGGCGGCCGTCCGCACCGCACGCTCCCTGCGGCAGGCACCACTCGATGTTGCGCACCAGCCTCTGGTACTCGCCGGCGAGGTCCTGCAGGATGCGCTGACGCTCGTCGCTGGCTGTAAAGGCGGCTCAAAGTCAGTGTGCTCGAAGCCAACGCGCATAACTCACTTAAGGCCGGCGGCTGCTGCTGCTGCTGCTGCTGCTGCTGTTGCTGCTGCTGCGGCGGCGGCGACACCTGCACCTGCACCTGCACCTGCACCTGGCTCTTGGCTGTGTGGATCGAGGGCACGACGGCCAAATCTTCGCGTGCGTCGAACGGTTGCGCTTGTCGTCCACCTGTGCTGTATTCCTGGCCGCTTGTGCTCCTATACCCATTCCACGCTGCTGTGGCGTCGTGAACAAAATGTTTTTGTTTCGAGTAGTAAAACTTTTTTTCCATATCTTACTTAACTATTAGATTTTATTGACCCAACCGGATTTCACATGAAACATAATTTTCTGACTCTATTTCCAGCGGCTGCTTCGCCTGCAGCTCGACCACTGGAAGCCTGCAAAAGTCCTGAAAGAGAATCATCCTGCATCCTGCTTTCAAATCAAGCACAAGTTGAGGGCAGAAGGCGGGGAGAAATAAAACAGATCGATGGAAAAGTTATTAGTCCACTGAACCTTTTATCAAAGCAAACTTCTAAGAAATAAATAAAACATTTATATATTATTCAAAAAGTTAATTCCACCAAAATGATCAAAATACAGTGGAAATTTCTTAACTTAAATTTAATATAATTCAAGAACTCCCAAAATATACAAAATTTCTTATTTTTGCACATTGAAGATTCATTCTGAAATCACGAATGATTCATGCTTGATTATAGAGTATTCAAGAACATTACATTCTTTTATTATTATTATAAGAAATTATTTGAAATTTTTTTATATTTATAAAACAAAAAAGATTACATTTAAGTAGTATAAAAAGAAATCCAAGTCGAAGAATTTGAAAGCTTATCATAAATAGTATTTGAGTCAAATATTTATCATTTATCGACAATTTGTGTGTGGAAACACTTGATTTTTTGATAAGTTGTATTTCAAAAGCTAAAACTATACCAATAACAAATCACAATTAAGAGGCGGAATTTCAAAAGATAAGAGTTTCGATAAAGGAATACACATTATATATACATGTCTTGGATTACCATCGGGGCAGAACAAACTTATCGTGCGAAACGGGCCAGCTATAGGTTAATATAATTTCTTTTGGCCTTTACCCAGCAAAGCATTCGCTAATAAGCACTATTACTGCGATTTCTAATTGCAAAATTGGACGCTTATCGTTGCGCATTGTTTTTACACCGGGCACACACCTGGGCCGTCATTGGCGGTAGCTTGGGCCGCGATCTGGCGATGAGTGTTTGGGCAGCTGCCGGCGATAAGTGAAAATCGCTATAAAATGATTCGCCGTTTGGCCGCGTTGTCGTTAGCTGTCGATTTCTCAAGTGAACACCTGTTCGCCCTGTTCGCGATAAGCGACAGTCCTAAAGACGTTAAAACACTTGCGCATCGTAAAAAGTATACGGCACCGTGGCCACCATGCCGAGGTAACCAATCCGTCTGCCCAGCGTCAAAGTGGCCAAGTGAATCACAAATATTGTTCGAAAACAAACGGTTCAGATACCATATATTTCGCACAGAAATACAAATATTTGTTAGACATTATTATTTTTTAAATTCATTAATAAGCAAACCCCAGTGCAAATTAAATCAGATTGATAATATAAAAAAAAATATGCATAAATACTATTCTGTGTTTTAATAGCAATAAAATAACAATAATATTTATTATGCGCTGAACCCATTGAAAATCAGAAGGCCCATAAGATGCATAAATTTGTAATCTGCAGCTGTTGATCTAGGCATGTCCGTCTGTCTATCCCTTTACTTAAAATTTCATATTATTTCAAATTTAATTAAAATCGATAAAAATCGACAAGGTTTTTGAACTCTTAGCTAGAGACAATAAATTTGCTTCACAGAAAAGACCATGAACTTCGATTCTTAAAACTATTTTTAAATGAGAAAACATCAACGAAATGTTTTCAAACTTGAAAATCACTTCATTTTTGAGCTGAGTAATGTGAATTTAGATTTTGCGCTGAATGCGACGTACTTTTTTGTAATATATTTTGTGGCACGATTTTTGACGGACATTTGGCATTTTATACTACTGTTGATATCAGAAAAAAAAATCCAAAAAATTTGATTTCTCACAGTGCATATATTTGAAATGCAGAACCAAACTAGAGCCACAAGCAGGAACAAAATAAAATGAAATCAGATCAAAATAAAGATTTTATTCATTATTTTTGATATCGTTAATATAATTATTAGTTCGATATATGGAATAAGCCAGGGATCTGAACCGGGATACTTAGTTTCTGAATTGATATATTGATATTATTATAGATATGGGCTGTAAAAACCCTTTCCATTATGATAATTACTGTTGCTACGACTGCAACAACAACAACAACAACAACAACAACAGCGAGGGGACTTTAAGCGCTTTCCGATCAGCCGGCTTATCTGGGCAGATAAGCCGCGCCCGGCTGTTAATGGAGCTCAGAGCTAATCGCTGCATCGGCGCCGGAATCTTATCACGGCCGCGCAGCGGGCACTTCAGATAGCGGTTTTTTGGGTGGTTTCGGCTCTTGCTTCCGTTGGCTGTTCAGTTGTAAGTCAGTTAACTAGCTGGTCGGGTGGTGTGCTCCAAGTGCCTGCTGCTCTCAAAAAGGTTCATTTTTTTGTACGTTGTTGTTGTTCTTGTTTTTTTTTACGTTCCGTTCCGAACGCTCGCTGAGTTTCGGGCCGCAATGGAGGTGAAATGTCAGCTGGTTGCGCTGCTGCTGGTGACGGCCGTGCAGCTGGGCGCCCGGGCCGACTGCATTTGGTACGGCCATAGCCACCAGCTTGGCGAGCACTGGCAGAATCTGGCGTACAGCGGCCCCGCCCTGCCGCTGAATAGCCCGGAGGCGGAGGCCACCTTTGCCCGGCGCTGTCCCACATTGTATGCGGAATACAAGGGCCCCAGCGGAGATGCCGAGCTGGAGCTGTGCTGCGATGCCAACCAGATTGGCACCATGGACGGTGGACTGACGCAGGCCGACGGTGTCTACTCGCGGTGTCCCACCTGTACGCTGAATATGGCGCTGACCGTGTGCTCGATGACCTGCGCCCAGAATCATTCGCTCTTCCTGACCCCCTACCTGGCCAAGAATCCGGTGGACGTCGACTATGTGGAGCACATCGATTACCGGCTCCAGGACGAATCGGTCATGAAAATCTACAACAGCTGCGCCGGCATACAGCACCCGCAGACGGGACGACCCGCCATGGATCTGGGCTGCGGCGGCTACAACGCGAAGACCTGCAGCTACCGGAGATGGTATCACTTCATGGGCGATGCGGAGAACAGCGACTACGTGCCGTTCGTCATCAACTACATGTGGTCGGAGGACGCGCCGGAGGGCAGCGACGACAACTACCTGGAGGTGCATCCGCTCGACTGCGGACAGAGCTACAAGGGCAACTATGCGTGCGCCTGCATCGATTGCGAGCAGTCCTGCCCGCTGACCGAGGCGCCCACGGGTCCCGAGGATCCCTGGCAGGTGGCCGGCCTCTACGGTGTCACCTTCGTGGTAGCCCTGATCGCGGGCCTGCTGATTGCCGGCCTCATTTGCTGGGCGGCCACCGGAGATCGCAGTGGCCCGAAATTCTGCCTGCCCACGTTGTACGGCGAGTTTCTGTATCGCGGCTGCCGCGGCTGGGGCACCTTCTGTGCGAAGCATCCGGTTCTGGTGCTGGCCCTGTGCTCCTGGGCCATCGGCGGACTCGGCTACGGAGTGCGCTACATGAACGTGACGACCGATCCCGTCGAGCTCTGGGCCAGCGAACAGAGTCAGACGCGCATCGAGAAGGACTACTTCGATCAGCACTTCGGACCCTTCTATCGCACCAATCAGATCTTCGTGAAGCCACTCAACAAGAGCACGGTAAGTAGTCGGCCACAGTCCGTCCCCTCCCGGGCACGCCATTGACCATTCGCCATCTCGCTCAGTTTACGCACGAGGCGGCCAGCGGACTCCTGACGTTCGGGCCGGCCTACGAGCAGGGCTTCCTGCAGGAGGTCTTCGAGCTGCAGGAACAGATCATGCAGCTGGGCATGGCGGAGGGCGCCGGACTGGACCGGATATGCTATGCGCCCGTACTCTATCCGGGCCTGACGCCCACCGTCGACGACTGCGTAATTCAGTCCGTCTACGGCTACTTTCAAAACGACATGGCCAAGTTCCAGAACTCCTACGTGGACAGCAATAACTTCACCATTAACTACCTGAATCAACTCGAGGACTGTTTGCGGTAAGTCTAAGCAAATATATAGATTACAGATGTTCTTAGGAAAAGTCTAAAATGCAAAAAGAAACTGAATGGAGCGCAAATATCCTTCGGATAGACAAGTTCGAGTTGTTGGGATCTATAGATTTTATCCATTTCCAACAACTTTTTGTGGGAAGGTCGCCAGTGATCTGTCGGAAAAAGTGTAAGGTATATAGCTTTAATACTTATCTTTCGCCGTATATATTCCAAGTTTGCTAGAAGTGCTAAGTCTGATCAGGATAGAACTTATATCAAAAAGGGATTCCTATAACTTAATTATCTTTAAGTTGTTCTCATAGAAAGGAACACGCTTGAATAGTGAGAAAATAAAGCAGAAGAACAAGATGTAATTCTTGTGCGACAATCTTAAATTAATTAATCTCTCCAACTTCTCGGGAAAAAGCGTGCCGATGATGGAGGACTGCTTCAGCACCTTTGGCGGACCCATTGAGCCGGGCATCGCCGTGGGCGGCATGCCGTCCGTTGAGAACGGCGAGGATCCCGACTATATGCTGGCCACCGGTCTGGTCCTGACTTTCTTGGGCAAGAACCAGAACGATGAGTCCCGGCTGGAGGTGAACTTCGAGTGGGAGAAGCGCTTCGTGGACCTGCTGAGGGACTACAAGAGCGAGCGCCTGGACATTGCCTACTCGGCGGAGCGCTCCATACAGGACGCCATCGTTGAGCTGTCCGAGGGCGAGGTGGGCACCGTCGTCATCAGCTATGTGGTGATGTTCCTCTACGTGGCCATTGCCCTCGGCCGCATACGCAGCTGCCTGGGCTTCCTGCGGGACTCGCGCATCATGCTGGCGGTCAGCGGCATTGTGATTGTGCTGGCCTCGGTCATCTGCAGCCTGGGCTTCTGGGGATATGTGGGCGTGACGACCACCATGCTGGCGATCGAGGTGATACCGTTCCTGGTGCTCGCCGTCGGTGTCGACAACATCTTCATCATGGTGCACACGTACCAGAGATTGGATCACAGCCGCTACGCGAGCACGCACGAGGCGATCGGCGAGGCCATCGGCCAGGTGGGACCCTCCATTCTCCAGACGGCCAGCAGCGAGTTCGCCTGCTTCGCCATTGGCGCCATCTCCGAAATGCCGGCGGTGAAGACGTTCGCCATGTACGCGGCCATCGCCATTCTGTTCGACTTCCTGCTCCAGATCACCGCCTTCGTCGCCCTGATGGCCATCGACGAGCGACGCTATCTGGACGGACGCCTCGACATGCTCTGCTGTGTGCGCAGCAAGGTCAAGCCGCAGAAGACCCAAGACGTCGGCGTGCTCGAGCAGCTCTTCAAGAACTTCTACGCGCCCTTCCTGCTCTCCAAGTGAGTGGGCCCCGACGTGAAGTCCCCGCGACTGTCCAGCTAATCGCGCCCTCTTTCAGACCCGTCAAGATGATCGTGCTGCTGATCTTCACCGTGGTGACGGCCCTCTCGTTGATGGTCATGCCCTCGATTGAGCCCGGACTGGACCAGGAAATGTCCATGCCGAAGGACTCGCATGTGGTCAAGTACTTCCGCTACATGGACGATCTGCTGGCCATGGGCGCGCCCGTTTACTGGGTGCTCAAGCCCGGGCTAGACTACAGCGAACCGCAACATCAGAACTTCATTTGCGGCGGCGTCGAGTGCAACAACGATTCACTTTCCGTGCAGCTGTACACGCAGTCCCGCTACCCGCACATCACCGCCCTGGCCCGGCCGGCGTCCTCGTGGATCGATGACTACATCGACTGGATCGGCATCACCGACTGCTGCAAGTACAATGTCACCACCGGAGGCTTCTGTCCGAGCAGTAAGTGCACGCCAGCCAATCCGGCGTATTCAACGTGATTCAAAGTTCCTCCGCGCTACCTTCAGATTCGAAGAGCGAGGACTGCAGCCCCTGCGAGCGACAATTCACCGAGGATGGCCTCAGACCCACCCCCGACACGTTCAACAAGTACGTGCCCTTCTTCCTGTCCGATCTCCCCGATGCGGAGTGCGCCAAGGCGGGCCGACCCTCCTACGCGGACGTAAGTACACGCTCCTTATCCAAGGACTATCAAAAACATCCTGTCCTGACTATACAAACACTAAGATGGTGACAAAAACAAAGTTACCACTTTAGCCAAAAAATTGCCATAATTATAAATAATTTAATCAGTATAAAAGTAATTAGTTCAATCGTTCACGAAGTGAACAATTTGTCCGTCTGTCCGCATGAATTTTTTAACGATGTTTGGCTACGCTCATTGAGCGATTTAATCTATAACTATTTATATATAAAGCTTTCTCTAAAGGACGACAAAATTACAATACTCGATATTTTTCAAAATATTAATATTGCGTAGTCGGTTACACCTGTTTTTATTTTTAAACCGCTTGCAATATTTAACAATTTGCGTTTATTAAATTATTGTATTTAAATACAAATAGAAATATAATAGTTTAATAAATGTAATAAATAAATATATTAATGGTAGATCGCGATTAGCGCAAGAAAAGCAAAAAATAGTTTTTCGACAAAAATAATATTATATTTGTACATTTTCTTACACAGTTTAATTTATTATTAAACAAGAATAGCTCTAGTCGCAAACTGTGATATTTTTTGCCATCCAAAAGATACATCTCTCATCTTTGTAGGCCGTTATCTATACGCTGGACGACGAGGGCCTGGCGACCATTCTGGACACGCATTTCATGCAATACTCGACAACGTCGACCACCTCGGACAAGTTTGTGTCGGCGCTGCGGGAGGCGCGTCGCGTCCAGGCGGACATCAATGGGATGTTCGCGGCGAATCGGGTGGACACGGAGCTGTTTCCGTACTGCGTGTTCTTCATCTTCTACGAGCAGTATTTGACCATCTGGGACGACACCCTGCTGTCGCTGGGCCTCTCGCTGGCGGCCATTTTCACAGTGACCCTGCTGCTGACCGGGCTGGACATCACGTCCTCACTGATCGTGCTCTTCATGGTCCTCTGCATTCTGATCAACATGGGCGGCATGATGTGGGCGTGGGGCATAACGCTGAATGCCATCTCGCTGGTCAACCTCGTCGTCTGCGTGGGCATCGGCGTTGAGTTCGTCTCGCACATCGTCCGCTCGTTCAAGCAGACCAATGGCAACGCCCAGCAGCGAGCGTTCCACTCGCTCAGCGTGACCGGCAGCAGCGTTCTATCCGGGATTACGCTGACCAAATTCGCCGGCATCGTGGTGCTGGCATTTTCCAAATCGCAGATCTTTCAGGTCTTCTATTTCCGCATGTATTTGGGCATTGTCCTCATTGGCGCGGCCCACGGCCTAATCCTGCTGCCGGTGCTGCTCAGCCTGCTCGGCCCGCTCGATGGCCTGGCCAGAAAATCCAGCTGTGAGTCGCTCACCTCGACGCCGCGCCGGCGAAGCAACGAATCCAAATAGTTTAAGAGCTTAACAGCTATTCTGTGTGCGTGTGTGTGTGCGTGTGTGTGTGTGCGTGTGCGTGTGCGTGTGTGTGCGGGTGCATGGCTGCGGGAGTGCGTGTGAATGTATCATATACTCTGTATTTGTTTTATTCGGTTTATATGTATATATATAAATAATTTTTTTTTTTGCTTTTATTTTCGTTTGCTATTTAAAATTAATAATAAAAAAATTGTTTTTTAAGCCATAAATTTGCATAAAACGTTTGGCAGCGACCCCCATCTGCGCCCTCTTTATTGTTTATCGCCATGGCACCTTTGTTTTTTATGGCATTAAGCGGCCAACTGCCGCGCACCGCCAAAACAATAAATAAGAAACTCGACGGCGACCCCAAGCCCCAAGCCCCAAGCCCTTAGTCAACCCTCAAACGCTGGCCCTCAATCCTCCCCGAGCGTCTTACGCCTTTTCAGCAAAACTTTGGCCAGATTTTTCAGTTGCAGCTTCTTCATCATTATACACTAATTAGACGGGGCATAGCTCATTCCCACGTTCATCATTGCGAAAGAACCTAACTACTAACTAACTACTTGCTAATTAGAATAACAATATATTTTTCAAATTCAAAAAATTGAATTTAATAATATAATAATTGTTATTTCAAACTAATCTAATATAAATAAAATAAATAATTAAACAAAAAATAAAAATCACCTAATTGATAATTGTTTAAATAACTTTTTATTACATTTCAAATGCAAGTTTAGTAATTAATTTTAATTACTTTTAAAATTTTTTATTTTACATTTTTGTGTTTTTTTTCCTAAAACTTAAATTTCCTGTCTAATAGCTGTGCCAATGGTTTTTATATTTAATTACTAAAGTAATTGTTATTTATTCAACAAACTTTCACTTGCGTTAATAATTCTACTGCTTATTTAAAATAGTGCTTAGATTGTTGGCTGGATAGAGGCGGACAGGGCATTTCAGCTTCGGCTAGTTAGGAGTAACTTTTTTGAGGGCTTTCCTGTTTTTAACTGCTTACCGCCTGCTGGCCAGGACGCGTTCTGCGGCTTACAACACGCAGCGAGGCGCCAGCAACAAAAACATTGCCCAATGGTCACGCACACAGCCAAAAGATGTGCACGGGAATTTAACTCTCAGAATGAGTGTAGTGTTTTTAATTAAAATTAATAAAGTTTATAGTGGTTTTTATGTACGGCGCCTTCGCCGCTTGCAGCTCGCACGGCTCACAGCGCCCAGCTACTTGGAGCTTCGGGCTACTTGACTGCCTCACAACTTGTCCGTTCCCCTGCTCCGGCTATTTGCGGTGCTTAGCTGCTTGGCTGCTTGCCTGGTGTTTTGTCTCAGGCGCCTTGGCCCTAACGACCCCCCTCAACCACCCATCCACCAGACATTGCTCAGCCGCCACCTTGTCCACCGCCCGCGCCCAACTTGCTTTCGAGGCATTCAGATTCAGGCACTTGAAGCAGCCAACAATTGAAAGGCATAATTATAAATGTATCAAGTAATGCATATGGCAAAATCAATTTGCAATTAACAGCTAAGCTGGTGTGTGTAATTATGTGTGTGTGTGTGTGAACTCAGACAGATGAAGTGCAAAGTGAAGTGCCCATTTATCGAGCGTTTGTTTGTTGCCCAAATGTTTTTCCAGCTACCACTTAATTGCCATTTCAGAGTACTTAGCTCTGACAATGCCAAGTGCACATGTTAATAACAACAAAAACGAAAAAAAAAACAAGAAAACTACTCAAGATGAACTAATATGCTGGTGCCGATTATTGAATGCTCTAAATATTAAAATAAGAATAAAAAATATCTTGATCAAAATTATAATAGAAATATTTATACATTTTATATTTTTTAATTTGTGTATTCTATTTTTATTTTATATTTTTCCAAAAAAAAATCATCACGCAAGAGCATTGAAAAACTGCGCAGTCGCTTAAAATAGTTTCTCACCTCATTAATATGGCATATTTCTTTAATGAATTTACAAAGTTTCAATTGGTCCGTCCCGTATTTAGATTTCAATTAATTTTGACAGCCCATTAAGGACCGTATTGGAATCTTTCTAGTACATATGGCAGACACAGTAGGGAGTAAGAGCATATGCTCTCAATAAAATATATAGAACCTCGCTGGCCTTCAAATTATAGCAAAGTGATGTATCAGCTGTAAATGGGGACAGGTACTTTGAAACGCTTAACAAATTGAATATATTTATTTCCATCTACATATTATATATCTATAAGTAATATAACATATTAAAACGGAGCGTCAACCGATTATCTAAAAAGAATGCATTGATAAGCATCTGGAGCGGGTGCTCGGCGCGATATTTTTGGCGGAATCGTTGGTTGGTTGGGCAACAAGAACAACAGCAACAACACCGTAAATAATTTGTGCGCATTTGTGAAATATTGCAAGCCTCATGAATTTATGAACGATGTACCAAATAGGCAATAAAAGCTTAAATTAATTGACAATTTCTGCATAGAAATTTGGGCAGAGTTAAAAGGCATGTGGCACACGGTTTTATGGGCCGGCAATTTTCGCACGATTTGTGGCCAATTTTGCACACTCTCTGCGGCCATAAAAGCGAGCGCAAAAAGATGCCGGCCGAAATTACCCGGTAATACTTCTCGCTTATAACGCTACGAAGCGTTTAAATTAAATTTTATGCAAACATATTTATTAATCGGTCATTCGGTTCAGGCATATGCCCATTTAAAGTCCATCTCTGTTTTGGCTGTAATTGTATCTGTATCTCTATCGGTATCTGTATCGGCATTTGTAGCGCGTTCAGAATTAAATCGAACAAAGTTTTAAATGGGAAATTCAACTGGCGCTTGTTAAAATTTGTTGTTTACGTCATTGCAACTGCGATTTAATTTCATTTCCATTTTGTGCCAGTTCAATTTAAAACTCTTCATGATTCTCCATTTAATATTGCATTAAAAACAATTTTAATACCCGTCATTCGAAAGCTGGCCACAAAAGGGTATACTAAATTTGCTTCTTTCTGTATATATCTTTTCAATTGAAATTTTGAAACCATAATATGATAAGTTTAAGTCTTAGTGTTCTTATCCATTTGCATCCCAATAAATTTAAAAAATTTTTATATAGTTTTTCCTGTAGTTCAGATGCATATGTGATTAGGAATTTATGACACAGGACACAGATCGTTATATAGGGCATCGCTCGGTTGAGAAGTCCGTACTAACGCACTTTTGTTTGTTAATTGCACAGGCATTCTTCCATGCTATTTTCGCCTTTTAATATTGGGGCCAATTTGATCAAAGACTCCCACAAATTGCACAAATAAGTTTGTTGTTGTTGTTTGTACATTGTACATTGGCCACGCTATAAGTGCGACTTAATAAGTGCTTTAAATGTTTTCAAATTGTATACATTAACGTGAACTGCATGTCCTTAGTGAGGATAACTTTCCATCGTAAAGATGGTAATAATTATCCCACTGCGTTTATAGAAATAATCTTAGACTCATTGAATCGCATCTGCATTAGCATCAGAGGCATATATATTGACATTCATTAATGCAACCGGCGTTGACTTGACGCGACTTATTTCGGATGGTCGCATAACGTGGCCAATAACATACACTAAGCCGGCATAATGCCCACTTTCGGATCATTGAAATTGGCGGTAATAATCGTTGGCTTAATCAGTTGGTTAATCGGTTAATTGTGCGTTTCAATACACGCTAATGCCAAAAATCAATTGTTAATTTAAGATGAAATTTACGAAATTCTCATTGAAGGGCAAAAAAAAAGTGCAATAAAAAATACAAATGTTCTGCATATTATCAACAACTGATTTAATTGGCATATTTTCAAAATAATATTTATAAAATTTTTTAAACATATTTTCTGCTATATATATTTCTACATAATTATACACTCGATTAATAAGCGCGTAAAATTGCTGAGAGCTTTGCTGGCTTTTGGACACACCTCCTTTGGACTCTTTGTATAGCCGCGTTTGTTAACAGCGAAATATTTAATTTATTCATTTGCTGACAAAACTGGTCGCTTATATATGTAGTTGTGTCCGTGGACGAATTAGGAATTTATAAACGCGCTTATAAGCCGCAAATCCAATTCGCGTTGCCCAAATTACAGTTTGCAAAGCATTCGCAGTGCAATTTTCAGTCCTCACTGCGTGCACTTGGCCCGGAATGGTTATTGCTACCGCGCGGGGTTTCCAAACTGGCCATGGAATTAGATGGTCGCTCTAAAAAACTGAAGCCAGGCGAAAGCGCGTGAGCGAATGTATTTGGTCTCTGCACAAATTAAATTGAAAACGTATATGAATTAACCCGTCAGAGTGCATTACTTCGCAATAATAACACACCATAAAAACAAACATGTCAAGGTTTCCATAAAAAAGATGTGGACATAATGTACAAAACAAAAATAAATAAAAACGTGTAAATTTTAATTAAATTTATTTAAATATAATAATTAGATGTCAATATAGATATTTTTAATTACATTGTTCTCTTACTATTTCCAATTACTGTGCAGTGAAGTATATATTATATATATATATCAATGTATCAATAATTATAATTAAGTTGTTCCCTTATTATTTCCAATTACTGTGCAGTGATGTATATTAATAAACTTAGTGGTTAATGAAAAATATTAATAAATATGTTCACGTCTCCGTTATTTTTTTGCATATTGCTTAAATGTTGTCATTTATTCCACTTTTTTGTAAGTGTTAAAAATATATGCATTTACAAAATTGTTATTTAAAGTAAAATGTGCTTAAATTTATTTTGTTATATATTTGTTTACTTTTCTTGCTAACCAAGATATCGTACAGTGGATCAGCTTTTGTACACAGAACACCAACGGGTTAATGTGCTTAACGATGCGGAATCCTGTGTATGATATTATGTATGTGTGTGTGTGTGTGTGTGTGTATGCGACAACAATTTTCAACTAAATTATAACAACAACCTCAACAAACGCACACAATTTTTGAGAACTTTCATGCAAAATACAAAAGCAAGAGCAGTTTATACTGCAGACACCGTTGAGGCAACAACGACAACAACACAAACACCACCACCACGAACAACAACCACAACAACAACAACAGTAATAGCTGATGTATTAAATGGCGCACGTTTCCTAGCCAGAAACATAACGAAAATGTCAAATACACATTTGACCAACATTGGCGAGCCCAGCGTGAAATGAACAGTGCCTCCGAAAATTGTGTGTGCAGCTGTACAACTGTCCGTTCGTTCGCTTGGCAAATGCATTTCGAGTTTTGCGGCATTAGTGTATGATATGCCCCCGATTGGAAATGGGCTATCGGATGCCGACCGAGGAGACCGCAGCCTGGAGCCAGCCCCATAAATGCAATGCTGCTGACAAGCAGCTAATGCTTGAAGGCAGCCAAGATGGGGGACATTGATCGATTGATGGACTGATTGATGCTTGCTCAAATTTTAATTAATTCATTATGCGTATTTCCGTTCTTTTTTTCCCCCCCACCCAGCAAACTAGCGTGTGGCAGCTAACGGTTGACATGCAACACTTGCAACACAGCGTGTATTAAGTGCATACAAAAAATAATTAAAGCAATTTCTGCTGCTATTGTTGTTTTCATATATTATTCTCTCGCTGGCGCTGGCTAGATGATCCAATTAATGGCATGGCAAGCACACAGCGTACTTGTTCATCTACAGTATGTACATGCATAATTTCTGCTCATCAATTTTTCAGCGTTGTTCCAAAAATATTTTACTGAGCACAAATTCACGAAACTAAATGCAAAACTCGTGTCTAAGGGAAAAATTGGGGTTGGGTTAGATTAGGTATAAAATAAATAAATGTCGGCCAAGTTGTTCTCAGAATCGTGTTAATAATATTATACATTTTTCGTTTACATTTTCTTAGTTGAATTATTCAATATATATTTTTTATTCAGTTTTATTTGATGTATTTTTTCGAGTGCACGACTAACGAAGCTTTAAATACACAGAACTGTGGCGAATTTGATTTGTGGAACACCAGCGTTAATTTTCGTGGTTTATTGGCAGCCACAGTTCAATTAAAACAATGCCCATGCAATATCAATTAAAAGCGTAGCGCCTTGATTGATCCAGCCCACTGGCATCCTCTTTCTCGCACTCTGCCTTTCCCCATCTCCCCCTCTCGCGCTGATTCACACAGCTGCGACGACCACAAGAAATTCTTGCTGCAAAACTAGAGCTGGCAATTGCTTATCCTTGCCATCCTTTTAATGCCATTTTGTGTTCGTCTGTTGATGTTCTTTATTGTAATTATGAATCTTTCTTATTATCATAGCTGATTAACACTCATGATAATTGTTGTCTTTATTCTTTATTCAAAGGAGCATAAGAACAAACTGTTAAGTCAATACGCATATAAATGAAATTTATATTAGCATTTGTCAAATGAACATGTGTACCAATTTATCTTATAAAAAATAATTAAATTAAGCCATGATACTCAATTCATTTGCCTATTGCCAGCATAAATGCATCCATCCATGATCTTTGAGAGCAATTGACAGCAAATTCGGCTACTCATATTTGTGAAATAATAATTCATTCAACTTTTTAATACACTTTTGATATTAATCGATTTTTTATTTAATATGGTACATACATAAAATTCGTTTACTAGCCGTTATATATTATATTATGTATATATTTTTAAATATAATCTTTAACATTTAAATAAATGCAATATTGAAAGTGAAAACTTTTATATTATTTAAAGCTGTCTTGTCATTATTTGTGTTTAACCATTAATTAAATTTTTCAACAATAATTTTCACGATAAATCAAAAAATAAATATAAGTTACAGGATATTCATTAGCCAAACACTGCTCACTTTTTTGATAAATATTTGAAGCTCCAAAGCTGTTTCTATTGTTCTTAAAACCGAGTATTAGTGTTTGGCATTTTATTTGTGTATTTATTTATTATTTTTACTGCCTACGGCTGCCTTTGTCATGTTTAGAAATTCAAATAATAAATGGAAAGTCTTGTGGGATACCTTAGAATAAATACCTCATGGCTTCAGTAATGGAGATTATATAGAGAGCTGTGCAAATATAGAAATACACTGAAACTTCATCACGTACGTGCTGACCATGAAGTATGTATTAGTTTGCACACTCGGGCATTCAAAAACAACATGCCACAACTAATGTAATCAAAAACGAGAAAATAAATATAAAAGCTGTTGCATGCCACACCCCCACGCTCAACGCTCCACGCTTACTATAAACAAGAGCCAACAGTTTTAATAATTTGCCGCTGCATACTTTGTGGCGTTTCCGGAGCGCATTCTCAAATTGGTGATGATGATGTTGGTGCTGGTAATGATGATGATCATTATGACGACTACTAAAGCTGCGCATAAGCAATAGACTGCTATTCGCCTCGGGGTAAACATTGCTAGAACATTCAATTTCCTATTGCTCAGGCTTTATTCAAAAGCTAACATTAGAATAGAACTCAAAATATAGCAAATTTTGCAGTCCACCGAATTTAATATACTCGGTAATGGAGATAAAAGTCCGAAAACTAAACGAAAAAAATTATAGATTCATACATATCCAAAACATAACTGATTTTCACGCCGAATATACTGTTGTTGTTTATAATAGAAGCTTTTTTCTACAATGAAATTAAAAAAAAAACCCTTTTTGATTAAAATTCACACTTTAAGTTAAAATATATATTATTTTTTATTATTATCTAAAAAGACGATTATATAGTCGATAGTTTAAAATGTGTTTTTAAATGTATTCAAAGTTTTTAAATTAATTTTATAAGAAATTCGCATTCGACAAACTAACTATTTTTGTAATTAACATAAACTGAGATCGATTGAGACTAACAATAATTAAAGCAGCAACTAAATATTCGCAATTAGCAGAGCTGTATTTTAGCTCTTGTTTTTAGCTACAGTCCATACAAGTACTCAGTTTGGAGCTACTTCATCCCAAGTGCAGCAATTGCTCAAAGGCGTAACTTTTTTCGATTACGGTGGCCGCCTTTCACTTTTCGTAGAATAGCATCCACAGATTTGGGTGCTGAGGTGTCACCTCGTCTCTGATTGCTATCGCTTTAATGAAGTTCCACGGTATTTATGTTCAGCGATGTCGACGTCGTCATCGTTGATCGTCATCGCCGAAAGAATTTTGTGCAAACTTTTTTGTCAATGCGATGACGACGATGGCGGCGCCACAGCAAGCCCCAAAGCCCGCCCAGCCCCCTCCCCCCGGTGAAGCTGACCGTGTGGGGGTGGGCGTGGCGGGTCGGCCTGCTGTTATGGTAGGTATTTGTGGCGCTATTGATGCACGTCTTGCCAGTCTATTACTATCAGCACTTTTTACACTTTTTACGCTTTTCACTTAAGCGCATTTTGTTTTTTCAGTTAACAGTTTATTGACTCTCGACTCGACTTGTCGCCGTTATAATGTCAGCAAATTGTTAAAATGCTTTGTTAGGAATTTCAAACAATTTTTTGGCGGCGGCATTGCAGCGCACAATATCCGACAACACAGCTGGTGGGAGCAGCTAAGAGAAGCAGGCAACAGGACCAGGACCAGGACCAGGACTAGGACCAGGACCAGGAACAGGACCAAGAACAACAGCAGGAACAGTTCATGGAAATGTGTATGTATATATCGTATATTGACGGTGTTGTTGTTGCTTATAAAATAGTTGGCTCCTGTTGGCTTTGTGGGTAATTTGCCAGCAACAACAACATGTGCGGGTCACATTTAAGCGTTTGAACTTCGTAGTCATAAAATATTTGTTAAGCATTTTGCGCTCAATTTTCTTTTTAACCATTTTGGCTACAGGTCGACAGTCAACAGCCAACAGCAAACAAATGAACAAACAAAGCTTTGCCATCTACTCCGTCTTCCTCTCTCTCTCTCTCTCTCTCTCTCTCTCTTTCTCTCTGCTGTCTGCCTGCCGCCCAAAATAATAGCCAATTCGTAAGCACTATTACTATGCCCTATAACCAACAACTGGCGACTTAGCTGGAGACTATCCTATGCCCCTTGGCATGTGCTCTCGTTTTGCGCCAACTAAACGTTGCTGCCCGTTCATAGAGCATTCGCCCAGTCGTCTAGTCTTTAATAACATTCGCCACATTAGCTGCGAGCGCGTGTTTTGTTTTTCATTGCTTTTGTTTTTTTTAGCATCAGTTTGGGTCTTTTGTTCTAAAAAAAAATGTTTTTAGATACATTGAGATGCGCGTTGGAGTCACTAGCACGATATTCAATTTTTTGCTTTTCTATACTATTGCAATTTTATACGATATACGATAATATATTTTTATTTTCTCAACTCCTCCCAAAATAATAACAAAAATAGTTCTAGGGATAAGAGTTATATTGCAGTATTTATTGACATTTCTTAAACTGCTTTTACTTTTGTTAACCTAATTAAATTCTGATATTATTATCATTTTGCCAAATCAGAATTAATTTTATATAGGAAAATTTCCCAAATGAACTTTAGCAAAAATGTTGCAATATTGTTTACTGTTCTTTTATTCTGTATGAAAATCCTTATAATACTACCTCGTAAGGAAAAAGTTGCTCAAAAATGTATTTGATATATGAAAACACAGTTACCTATATGTACATATATTTGATCCTCGTTCCAGCGCTCCAGAATCACGCACATCTCTAGTTAGATACATAAGTGGTTGAGCTTGATTTTTAAATTCGTTTTGCGGCTCGTACCCCGCGTCGCGTCCTCACGGCTGCTGCTGTTCTTTTCTTTTTATTGTTGCTGTTGTCGGTATTGTCAGCTGATTATGCCAAAATGACAAGCAAACCAATTATGTTTTTGTTTGTTTAACATGGGCACAACTACAACAACAACAAACGGAACAACATCTCGGAGAGGCACGGCAAATGTTTGCCGCAAAACACCTGGTAAGGTGTAAGGTGACACGCCGTCTTATAATAAACATGCTGCCGCTAACATTTCTATCGGAAGCAAATCGCGAATATTGCTTATGGCAAGGAAAATACTGAAACTGATTCTGAAAATTTTAAACAGTTTGTAGTTCTACTCTTAAAACTGACATAACTCAAAGTAAGTCAGCTAAAGACTTACCAACTATTGCATAACGTATCTATTTTCATACAGACGACATAAGAAGGCTAGCGTTAGAATTAAACCTAAAAGTATGCTACAGATAGTGTAAAATATATTACTAGAAAATCCTTAAATGCCAATATAATTTAATAATCTGCCAAAATAAATGAAGTGCCTTTTGAGAGCAAACAAAAAAAAATGTTAACAATATTTTTAATTTGGAAACTATATAATTTTTTTGTTTTTTATGAGGTTAGCGCACTCACTTAAATGTTGCTCTAAAACTATCTGCAGGTCAGGCGCAGCTTTCACCTCGATAAACAGCGGCAATTCCATTTTTAACGACGCATGCTCTCCCTGAGTGTGTATACATATATATATACATATATATATTTATTTATATATACGTATATATAGTGTATTCGTATTGCTTATCTGACCGCAGCAAGCGTCGCTGTTGCGTTGGCTGTTAAGTTGTTTGGTTTTTGCTTCAGTTTACTTTCGAGCCTGCCAAAATGGAAGCGGCAAAAACTGACAGAGTGGCAAAAAAGGCAGCAACAACAAAAGTTTTAGCTGAAAACCAAACAAAAAGTAAACAATGCAAAGTTGTTTCTCTCTGTTGTTGTTTTTGCTCTACACACAAATAGCAATAGCAGCAGCTTCCCACCAGTGCAGCAGCAGCGGCGGCGACGGCGGCGGCGGCGGCGACACCGCAATGCAAATATGCCAACAACAACAAAAAGAAAAAGAAGAAGAGCGCTGAAACAAAACGTGGATAACGCAAAGTGACAAGCCGCATACAGCGCCAACGCTTGCGGCGCTTCCTAGAAAGATGGGGCGAAGCGAACAGCAGCTGGACGTTCATCCAGGACAACACAGAGAACAAGAGGACGGCGGGACGGCGGGACGACAGGACGACAGGACAACTGGCCGAGGCTGCTGAGGCTGCCAGGCCGTGCCCGGCCAGTGGCAGGCGGCTGCCGGGCCGCAGAGCCACGCCCATTTACGTGTGCCCCAAAAATGGCAGCTATAACAAATTAAGAAGGTTACCTTTATAGACATGGGGCAGCAGCGCCAGGGACGCCCATTGTCCCCAGTGCAACAACTACAAATGCAAGATACGACCACGTATATATTTTAATGAAGCATTTTGTGCACCTTCCCGGTCCGCTAACTACCGTTAATTAAATACACAAAACTTTCTACACTACACTAAAGGCTACACTATAGGGCTGACTATCGATAAAATCGACAATTATCGATTACAAGCAACAGTTGGAAATTGTTTAGTTTTGTCCCTTCGGGCGATTGACAACCAAAATTAATTCATTTTTAAAAATCAATTTTTTAACTAATTTAAAAGTTTTAATTATTGCTGGCATCAATAGTAGAATAAAACGGCACAAAAAATCGCATGCTTAGGTGGTTTATTTGTCAATCAAAAACCATGCGAAATTAGATTAAAATTTCAACTTCAAACAAACTTCCATAACTTGGTCAAATCTGATCCGATGTTGATAGTATTTTAGACAGAATCTGCATGAAAAATTAATGCATTTTACAACATCAATTTTTTTCCTTGATATTGGTTAAATTGCACCAAATTTACCGGTGTGTAAGTCTAACTTAATATACTAGTACATATAAGATATTGTTTGGCAAAAGTGCTGACAAACCGATCCAAGGAATAACCAATTCAAAAAACTCGCTAATTTTTTAATGAATTTTCTATTAAGTAGTGTAAATCAACTATATATAGTAGGAATATATGTAGTAAGGGCGACAAGGTTGTCAAGCTAGATAAATTATGTTTTCTACTTGCGGGCCCGTTATGGACTTATCTATGGCTTCAGTGTTCTGTGGTCAATGGACACGCGGGCTACGACTGCCAACCTTTCCCCTTTCCACCCTCCCGCCGCCGTCTGCATTAATTTGTAGCTGCGTTGGGCCCCCAAGTGGCAGATACTCGTATTTATTTGTCATGCATTTATGCAATTTACCGTGGTTCGGGCAGCGAGCACATCGTCTGGCCACGCCCACAACATGCCAGACATTTATTGAATTTTTGACTTGAAGCATTTAACATTTAAACGTAAAAGTGTCGCACGCACCCGTAATAATACCCGATAGCTGGGGCCCGTAGTCTCCTGGCAGCGGGCTCCTGGCTGCTGGATCCCCAAATACCCCGCCCCCAATGGATACCCCGTTTGCCATTTTTGGCACATAAATTGCCGGACTGCCCTGGGCCGCCTGTTTGTTGTTGTAGTTGTGGTTGTTATTTTTGTTGCTGCTGCTGCTGCTGCTGCTGTTGTCTTCCATTTAGGCGCACTTTGTTTTTTTGTCTGGTCTGTTCTGCGTGAATACGTGTGTACAGACACACACACACACACACACACAAGCAAACCTCTATCATATATATATATATATATGTATATTTTTGTATATATTGACATGGACAGATATTATAGCATGTGCGTACATGTGCGAGTGTCGGTCGGGGGCGTGTGCGTATGCACAACGGAAATGAATTGAAATTTTAAAACCCACAGCTGCGACCGCTTCCTGCGGCAAAAGTAGCATCCCACTCTTCACTTCGAATGCGAGTACAATCATGCATACGTATGAGTAAGTGAATATCCATGCGAATACACATTTGCGCGTGTGTGGGTGCTTCTGATTGCTAGCTGCATGTTCCACAAAAAAAAAATAATATATTTAACGCCAAAATAATAAATACTACAGTTTGAAAGGTAGAAAATGTGAAATCAAAACCAAACCAATTTCTTTTCAACAAGAACCAGCACCTGCCATTGTTTCTAAAAGTTTCAGTTAGTAACAGTTTTATTTTTTTAGACCAACTCAATTGGTAAAACAAAAACATAACTAAGTAAAGCAATTACCAATACCTTTAAATTGAGCTCTGAATAAGCCGTATTTATTTTTTGTTTTTTTTTTCAAGGATAAATCCAAAGTGGAGTTATTTTGAAGAGGTTGATATTTACTACATGTATTATCTTTAACGTATATAAAGCGAAATCGATTTTTGGAACATATTACTAAATATTTTATATATGCAAGCGAACATTTTGTGCGTAATACCTACACATATACATTCATATATGTATTGACATCTGCGTACGTACAGAGAGTTAATATAAGCGATACACTTGGACGCATTCTTATGCCAAACACACACACACACACACACACACACACACACACACAAACACTCTTAACTTTACTTAACATGAACTCATATACATATATGCATATATGTATTTACCTATGTGGTATCGATATTCACTATTGATTCTTCAAATTGTAAGCGACTTTTGCCCTAAGCTATGAAGTTTGTGCAACATTCTTTAAACTAAATTAAATAGAACAAAAAGTTTACCAAAACGGAATAATTTGCAGTATTTATATTTGACTCGTGTCAGAAAATAATTATTATTTTTGGCATGACAAAAAAATACGTGCCTTCAAAAGAACACAATAAATAAGTAGTTGTGACATTGCAATTATTTGCCACTGACTGTGAAAATTGTGACTTTGTTACTCTTTGAATTCGAATTGCAGTTGCATCTGAGCTCAACAAGCTAACTAAATATAATTATAATTAAACCTTTCAATAATTATTAACATAATTACTTATTTGTTAATGCACACTGAAACATTTCCCAACACAAAAAGTGTTGTTTTTTCAACAAAGACAATCCAAAGAAATTTATATATTTGGCTGTACTATAGATAGTATACATATTAAGTTAATGTATATTATCAACGTCAAGTGAATGAATTTGTTAAAGATAATTGGTGTGTAATAAATATACTAGTTTCTAGCTATAAAAGAGATAAACAGAAAACAACTATCAACGACACATTTTTATATAATTTTAGACGCCCGCAGATAATGATAATCATCAGCAACATAAATCTCGCAGTTCCATATCATGAGATAAGGTATCTGTGACAGTAGCGGCTTATAAATAACTGTGGCTTAAAGAAGTTCAGCGTGTCTATAAAAGCCGTTCGATGCGTTCTGGTGCGATTCAGTCGTTTGCCAATATGATTATCAATTTGTGGCCCGTTATTGGCTCTGTTCTGCTATTGGCCGCTGTTTGCCGGGCAGCAGCTGTGCCCGCACCGGCTCTGAGTATCGCCGGCCGTGTGGTCGGCGGAGAGGAGGCCGCCAGGGCGCAGTTTCCGCATCAAATCTCGTTGCGCAATCGCGGCTCCCACAGCTGCGGCGGTTCGATCATCTCGGCCAACTGGGTGCTGACTGCGGCGCACTGCGTCGTTTATACGGACGCCAATGGGCAGCTCCAGGTCTATCCACCCAGCCAGATAACGGTGCGCGTCGGCAGCAACGATCGCTTCAACGGCGGAGAGCTACGCAACATTGTGGAGATTATTGTGCACGAGAATTATGGCAACTTCTTGAACGATGTGGCCGTGATGCGCGTCGAAACGGCCTTCATTTTCTCGGAGAACATACAGCCGATCGCGTTGGCCAGCAAGAATACGCCGGGCGGCGTCGATATCGTCGTCTCCGGCTGGGGTCGCCTCAAGCACGGCGGCGATCTGCCCCGATATCTGCAGTGGAACACGCTCCAATCGCTCACGCTGGACGAGTGCCAGCAGTCCATCGGCTGGGGCGAGCCAGCTGGCTTGTGCCTGATACACGAGGTGGACAACGGCGTTTGCAATGGCGATTCCGGCGGCCCCGCCCACTATGATAATGAGGTGGTGGGCGTGGCCGGCTTCGTTGTGGGCGGCTGCGCTAACATTTATGCCGATGGCTTCGCGCGTGTCTACTACCACAGAGAATGGATCATAGCTCACACAGATCTATAGACTACAAAGTGTACCAAATTTAACAATTAATATTACATAAGATTTCTCACATCTTATTCTTATTATTCCTCCTCTTTTTTTTTTGTATAAATACCAACTTAATTAGCTTCCGATGTGAGTTTCAAATTAAATGCATGTTTGTAAGTTTAAGGTCTATCGCTGCTGGTTTTCTGAATGCTTTTTTTTACCTCTCAGTGGTGCTGCTGTTGGTGGTGCTCGGCTTCGGTGGCCGCCTCGTATTTTGCATATTTATCAGGCAATTTCACTCTAAATTTGCCAATTATGCGCATTTTTTTCCAACATGACCCGAATTGACACCAATACACAGAAACAAGACACAGACACACACATACATTACGTGGCTATGTGTACAAAATTGCCTTTTATGGATTCGTCACATTGTCTCCTAGCCATTATTGTTGTGTCCATGTATGTAAAATGGCGAGAGCTGATCGATAGTAATGTTATCATGCTATTAATAACAACAAAAAAATCACTAAATGAAATAAAAGCAACATTATCATTTGTCGTGTTATTAACTTAAACAATACAGTTCAATAATTTTTTCAAAAAAAATAGTTCAAAAAATGTACTTGCAACCTATATTAGACATTTTTAATTGCAAAAATAAATTTCTTATAAAATAAGCCTACACTCGCATTTTTGGAATTTTTTAGAAGTGTGTTTGAGTGGTCAAAGCATTTACTTTTGATCCAACATTTTTAAAATTATACGTATTGAAAAACATAATTAGTTAAGTAGCGACCCTCGCTGGTTCCGATTTTTCCGTTTTTTTTTTTTTTTTTGATTTTAGGCTTTTCATATTGGCATAATTTATACTTTAGCAGCATTTTTATCGCTGCGCTCGGCATGAAATACAAAACACAATAAACAATGGGCGCTGAACGACAACCGAACGCACAGCACAGTTGAGTTCAATGTTAGTCAACGCCACGCCCCCCGTTCGACAATCCAGCCCAACCCCAACCTACCCCCTACCGGCATTTGCCAGGGAGCTGGCCCCGCTGCATTTTTGTGTCGCACTTTGTGTCACTTTTCGGCCCTGCATTTATATAAATTTTTTTCTTTTTGAGTGCGCAATCTACTCTTATTTTTAATTTGTATTTATTTTTGTATACATATACAAGTATATTTTATTTATACATATAATAATGCAAAAAGGCGCTGGCAAGGCAAACGTGGCGTATACATAATGCCAATTGCATGGATAGCACTGCGCTTGAGCTTTCACCGCAGTGGAGGCTTAGTACGGCTGAACTTTGAATGAATCGCCCGGCCCCGGCCCGCCCAGCCCGCCGGGCCCGGCTCGTGTTGGCTGCCAATGTCATCACTCATTTTCAGCAGCACTTTCATTGTCTGTAAGTAATAAAAGGAAGAAGAAAAGAAATATGTTCAATAATGTTGTTTTATCAACTTTTGACGCAGTATTTCAGGCCGTGGCTTGAGTTTCTAATGGCAAATAATGCAGTGGTGCTGACATTTTAATTACAATAAAAGTGTGTGTGGTAAAATTATGACAGATTTCAGATACATTTCGACAATATATTATATATGTACGCATATTTAATGGCTCAAATTGAGTTCAAATCTATATTATTCATTATTAGCTTGAACGTGGCACTATTCGACGCCTCCGACCTTGATCCTCCCACGGAAAAGTATTTTCCTCTAGTTATTGACGAAACGGAATACATTTACTGCGAAATACGATAATAGATAAATTTCCAAAAAAAAAACTTGAAAAATCTAACTTTTTTGGCCTATTTAATTACAATTTAAAATACCTAAATTTTATTTGTTTTTTATTGTACTATTCACAATCATTTTGGGTGTAACTCGCCTAAATAGTAAATACATAGTATAATTATTCATTTTAAATTTATCTTTTGCATTTAAAATTAGAAAATTATTTAAAATTATAATTCCTTAGAGATTTGAAAAGTTATATTTGTAGTTTCTAGTTGCTTAAAGTTTGTCAGAATTTAAGAATTTAATACATTTTAATTATGCAATAATATAAGTACTATATTTGGAGAATTTTCATGTTAGCAGTTTTAATCCCGACAGAGAAAACTGCTCTATGAATTGAGGAATTCCCGGAACACACAATAGGGCACAAATATTTTTGTGGAACTTCAATTGCGCCTTGGTCAGCAGAAGGATTTCGCCTGTAACGCTTCGGCTTCGAGCGCTTTAAAGTTCGTTAGACTTAAAGTTCCTTTTGACTATGACTGTGTGTGTGTGCTATGAATGTATCTGTGGGTATTCGTACTTGGATGTATATGCAAAAATGGCGCCTGACGTGGACATCTCCATTGCTGCCGTTGCCTGTGTGGTTTATCTTTCATCTTTGGCAAAGTGTTTCACAACTATTTCATTGCACTTGAGTGCGGTGTGGAGTAAAGGAATGGGGCAACGGCTGGCGGGTGCGAGGGGCGAAGCGGGGCGTGGCTGCGACTCACTCGCGCAGCAAAAATCTTCGAAAGCGTCGCTCTCCCATTGCCCCCATATCGAATTAAATACAAATAGGATGTAATGCAGAAGCGTATACCGATCCAAGCCCCCCTCCCACCCCCCTCCCCAAAAGTTCGGCCCAATCTCGCCTCGCCCACCACGCCACCACTGAGGGCGACTCAATGTGCAAATTTATGAAGCGAACGACGACCGGCCGAGTCGACTGGAGGCTGCCAACAATTTTGGCAGCCAAGCACGTGAATTGAGTCCAAAATTTTGCGCACTTGTGCAATGATAGCGGCACAGAGCTCCAGTCGAAATCAGCCCAGCCAGGTATCTATGTAAGCACACACACACATTTATATATATATAGCCATACAATATATACATGCATATGTACAAGTGCATATACGTGCATGTCGTACTACATGCATTGGACTCACACACACACACACACGTGCACATGTGCACAAGGAGGCTAAAGGATGCGGCGGGGAGCGTTGGCCATTTGGCACTGCTGATAGCCACAAATATTAGTCATTGCCTTTAAGTTTGGCTTTTGATGCATGTGCCGAGGATTTACTCTCGACGGCAGTCTTTTGAACTCTTTAAAGGCGGGAAAAACATCGAGTGGTGTCGAGAGTCAAATGGATTTTCTTCACAAACATATATACAAATATATAGTTAGTTAAGAAGAATAAAATTTAAAAATATTTCTTTACAAATAGAAATAATTGTATTTGATGTCAACGAATTCTATATACTTAAAATATGCATAATTTTTTTAAGGCACAATGAATTTACATTGCAATAATTATCGAACAAAAATTAAGTTATAATTATGAAATTAAATTGTAATTTTAATATTAGCAATTCCAGTAAAATGCAAAATAAATATTAATTTAATAATAATATTTATCAATATATATTTTACACCTGTATTCCTATCGCTGATAGACAGAGTTAAATAATTAGCCAACTTGAGATACTTTAATATCCGCAATCTGACATCAGAGAAGAACTCACGGACTCTTAAATGAGCTCGGCTTGTTCTAATAATTATGTTTTGATCCCAAATAGATAAGCGAACGGCATCACAAACTGCCTGAAAGGCAATGCCAAAAAGTTATTGAACTGTTGCCCATTACGCTTCAATTGGCCAAAGTTGGTTGACTTCGCCGGGCCAATTACGAGCAGAGCGAGGCGCAGCCGTTGAACGTTGGGCCACTCTTATCGCCAATGCACATTGCTCATGTCCATGTCAGGCCGAAAGTGCGATAGCGGAGGCGCAACCGCCAGACTGCCGCGAGACTGAGCGCATCTGCCACGTGCAGCACTTGATTTAGTTGCGGCAGGGCGGGGGGAGTCAACGACCAGCCGGCCATGGGAATTGAAATTAACGTCGTTGCGGGAGCCGTCTCAGGCCCCGACTCGACCCGGCCACTGACACAGATGTCAGTCGTCAGCCGTTGACAAACAGCTCATTTCACTTTCTCAAACTGATCGAATCCCAGTCGCGTTCGCATTCGCGTTCGCATTGCGCCTCCGCGGAGCCTTTCTGCGTTCAGCCCGGCCAAAAATTGATTTCCATTTCGTCCGTTTAATGGATTTAACTTGTAGCGTGTCAAGGAGGAGCACTCCGCAGTCGTCCTGACAGCAGCAGAACCAGCGATGCCAATCAACGGCCATGTCCGCGATGCACTTACGGCTACGTCCATCAGAGCTCCTTTTAAGCCAAGCCAGAAATAAACCTCATAACTGCGGCTGAGATATGCCATCTAATAATACACATTTATTTATTTATTTGAAGATAGACAAGTTTTAAAAAGTAAATTTAACTTATTTTTAATCTAGCGCTGATGATGAAATGTTCTACGATTTTGCTTCATTTTTTTTTTAATATGCAGGATATTAATTTAAATGAAAATTATGCCACTTTTATTTAAAATTTTAATTTGCCTATAGCAAGTATTAGACAATAAAATGTGTTGTGAGGACAAAATTCGAAAGTCACAAATATATTGTTTTATTTGATATATTAGAAAATTCAGGTAATTACTAAATCGTTAAAAAACGGTTTTGGCTATTTGTGTGCATACGTATGAAGGTATTCCAGTTTAAACGGAATATTGCAGAAGGGTTAAGTTAAAATAACAAATAAATAATACATTTATTCACTGCGTTTTGGCAATTTCAACAGCCTAAGCTGCTCAATTTCATCAAATTTACCTTTTGTCTCTTCCTAAAAAATTATTTATCCCCACAGGCGGAAAATGCATGTTTTAAAAACGAAAATAAAGAATATTGCCCAGGCAAAGTCGATATTCTCTATATGGGAGTAAACTATAGGTCTTAAAGTTATTTGATTTTGCTGTTAAAAACAGAAAAGCAAAATAAAGCTTTGCTTTTACATATAGCTTAGATCTCTCAATTTTATTGTTGAATTAATTAATTCAAAAAAATATACAATTTATGGCCATAATAAATTTCATTTGCCAGACACACACAAGCACGCACACAGACACACACACACACTATCGAATTATACGTATATGAGAACACAGTACTTCAAATTCAGATTCACTGTCGCAACCTTCTTATCCTATATATATATATATATATATGTATCTCCATCTATCTCTCTATATTCCTCTCTCTCTCTCTTGCCAGCCAGTTGACTCGACTTGCACATATGCCCATGCGTAATTTATGCTTTACTTTTTAATAAATATGCTCGAGTTTTGTGCTTGCAACTGAGATCTTCATAAATTAGCATCGCATGCGATGTGCGTTGAAAGACTTTTGTGTGGCATTGTACGTATACTTTATGCGCGTAGACGAATTTACTATCTGCTCAGTCAGTGCATTTTTAAAATGTGCCTTTTGAAAGATTACCAAACATATTATTTTTTAAATTATTAATTATTAGATATATTTATATATGGAACTATAATAATAATTCAAATCAAATAGAACAGCGTTCTGTTATATTTCGTAATGTTATATAATAAAATATAACATAACATTCAGTGTCTATAAATGAATTTCGTTATTCGACGAGCTTTTCACTAAACTGTCAATTAAAAGTTAAACCACATGCACTTCTATTCAAATCAAATAAATCCCTAGTTCGCTTTAACCATTGACATGTAATAGACAGGTATAAAATATAATTTACATAAGCCGTCAATTTTGAGAAAATTCACATTAGTTCACAAAACAAAAGTGGTCGAGAATTTATATTAATCCTAATAAATGTTGTTTATATTAGAAGTGCATTTCAAATGAAATGCTCTTCATAATTTCTTTGAGATGCATTTTCAAACACGCATTTGCTTGATACTGCCAATTATTCTGTTATATTATATAATAACAACTTACTAATATTTTAAGCAGCTTTATGGCACATGCGGCCGCACAGCGACCAGAATCCAATTCAACTTTTCAATTCAATTTAGCTTTATTCGGAGAGGGGTGGGGGAGGGGTGGGGGCCGTCGTGCCTGTGGTTGGGGGTGGGCGTGCAAATATGTACGCGGAATGTAACTACAATGCATGGCCCGAGAATACAAAAAGGAAAACAAATATTTACTCCAATACACTAAACAAAATTGTGACCACTAACCGAAATTGCATAGCGTGGAGGTGCATTCAACGCGGGAGCTGGCATTTTGTGCATACGTAGGTGGTGCAGGCGGTGACGACGGTGGAGTGTGTGCACTGCTGTTCCCGTTGCAGTTGGCAGTAAGTACTCTAATGGGAGTGGAGTAGGACTCTTGGCTGCCGACGTGGCCAGGCTCCTTCATTGTTGCTGTTATTGCTGAATGTCATAAATGATGTTGCTAAAAGACTCGGGCATAATCCGCTTTTGTGCGCATATCACAATCAACTGCTGCTCCTGCTGGTGATGTTGTTGTTGTGGCTTCGTCTGCAGGCAGTCGTACAACTGCCATCACCCACCAACAAGCAATGAAGCCACAACAACAACACTCCCATATCAATTTGTCATACAAAAAACAAGTAAGCAGCCGCGTGTAACCGACTGCGCAATACTCGTTCACAGTACACAGTAGTTATTATTGTAATTTTGGAAAAATATACATTTGAATATATTTTCTCCAAATATGTCAGGGGGAAGTCAAAGAAAAATATTTTCAAAAACAAATAAAACGTAAATGCTGAATTAATCTAGAGGACAAACCATGATGAAAATGGTAAACATCATGAAAATCGGTTTAGTTTTGATAAAGTTATGGGGCTTTAAAATCTGACAAGAATTGATTTGGGAACTTTACTTGTCTAAATTTTGGTACATTTTGGCATGATTTTTGACAGAAAAATCGACCCCTCCAGAATCACATTTAAAGTTGCGTTTTATACTAATTTTGGTACCCGAAATCGATTAAAAATAAAAATTCGGGATTTTGAATAAAAAAAAAAAAATATTTTTCAAAATGAGTAAGGGGGTAGTAAAGGATTTTTTTCGGAAAAAAATCGAAAAAAAAATTATTTTCAAAAACGAATAAAACTTAAATGCAGAATCAATCTAGAGGACAAACCAAGATGAAAATGGTAAACATCTTGAAAATCGGTTCAGGTTTGATAAAGTTATGGGACTTTATATTCAAGGAAGAATGGATTTGGGAACTTTACTTGTCTAAATTTTTGTACATTATGGCATGATTTTTGACAGAAAAATTGACCCCTTCAGAATCACTTTTAAAGTTGCGTTTTATACTATTTTAAGTACCAGCAATCGATTAAAAATAAGAATTCGCGATTCTGAATCAAAAAAAAAAATTATTTTTCAAAATGAGTAAGGGGGGAGTAAAGGATTTTTTACAAAAAAAATCAAAAAAAAATTATTTTCAAAAACGAATAAAACTTAAATGCAGAATCAATCTAAAGGACAAACTACGATGAAAATGGTAAACATCTTGAAAATCGGTTCAGGTTTGATAAAGTTATGGGACTTTAAAATATAGGAAATATGTATTTGGGAACTTTACTTGTCTAAATTTTTGTACATTTTGGCATGATTTTTGACAGAAAAATCGACCCCTCCAGAATCACTTTTAAAGTTGCGTTTTTTACTAATTTGGGTACCCGAAATCGATTAAAAATAAAAATTCGGGATTCTGAATCAAAAAAAAAAATTATTTTTCAAAATGAGTAAGGGGGGAGTAAAGGATTTTTATCGGAAAAAAATCGAAAAAAAATTATTTTCAAAAACGAATAAAACTTAAATGCAGAATCAATCTAAAGGACAAACTACGATGAAAATGGTAAACATCTTGAAAATCGGTTCAGGTTTGATAAAGTTATGGGACTTTAAAATATAGGAAATATGTATTTGGGAACTTTACTTGTCTAAATTTTTGTACATTTTGGCATGATTTTTGACAGAAAAATCGACCCCTCCAGAATCACTTTTAAAGTTGCGTTTTTTACTAATTTGGGTACCCGAAATCGATTAAAAATAAAAATTCGGGATTCTGAATCAAAAAAAAAAATTATTTTTCAAAATGAGTAAGGGGGGAGTAAAGGATTTTTATCGGAAAAAAATCGAAAAAAAATTATTTTCAAAAACGAATAAAACTTAAATGCAGACTTGATCTAGAAGCCAAACCATGATGAAAATGGTAAACATCATGAAAATCGGTTCAGGTTTAATAAAGTTATGGGACTTTAAAATATAGGAAATATGGATTTGGGAACTTTACTTGTCTACATTTTTGTACATTTTGGCATGATTTTTGACAGAAAAACCGACCCCTCCAGAATCACTTTTAAAGTTGCGTTTTATACTAATTTAGGTACCAGCAATGTATTAAAAATAAAAATTCGCTATTCTGAATCAAAAAAATAAAAAAAATTTCAAAATGAGTAAGGGGGGAGTAAAGGATTTTTTTCGGAAATCGAAAAAAAAATTATTTTCAAAAACGAATAAAACTTAAATGCAGAATCAATCTAGAGGACAAACCATGATGAAAATGGTAAACATCATGAAAATCTGTTCAGTTTTGATAAAGTTATGGGACTTTATATTCAAGGAAGAATGGATTTGGGAACTTTACTTGTCTAAATTTTTGTACATTATGGCATGATTTTTGACAGAAAAATCGACCCCTCCAGAATCACTTTTAAAGTTGCATTTTATACTAATTTAGGTACCAGCAATGTATTAAAAATAAAAATTCGCGATTCTGAATAAAAAAAAAAAAAATTTCAAAATGAGTAAGGGGAGAGTAAAGGATTTTTTTCGGAAATCGAAAAAAAAATTATTTTCAAAAACGAATAAAACTTAAATGCAGAATCAATCTAGAGGACAAACCATGATGTAAATGGTAAACATCTTGAAAATCGGTTCAGGTTTGATAAAGTTATGGGACTTTAAAATATAGGAAATATGTATTTGGGAACTTTACTTGTCTAAATTTTTGTACATTTTGGCATGATTTTTGACAGAAAAATCGACCCCTCCAGAACCACTTTTAAAGTTGCGTTTTTTACTAATTTGGGTACCCGAAATCGATTAAAAATAAAAATTCGGGATTCTGAATCAAAAAAAAAAATTATTTTTCAAAATGAGTAAGGGGGGAGTAAAGGATTTTTTACAAAAAAAATCAAAAAAAAAATTATTTTCAAAAACAAATAAAACTTAAATGCAGAATCAATCTAGAGGAGAAACTATGATGAAAATGGTAAATATCTTGAAAATCGGTTTAGTTTTGATAAAGTTATGGGACTTTATATTCAAGGAAGAATGGATTTGGGAACTTTACTTGTCTAAATTTTTGTACATTTTGGTTTGGGTGAGTAAATAATATATCCAGTAATATATTAATTATAGGTCGATTATTTTGATAGCTGAACTTATCAGACAAAGTATGTTAATAATGATTTTTTTGTCTTGCTTTTTATTGGCTGCTAAGTCAGGAAAAAATTCATCCTTTGCTTTCTACCTTAACAAGCACAAGTTATACCAATTTTTTTTTTGTTTTAATCCAACAAAATTCACAACTTTATATTTTCGTAGAACAGTAATAGAAAGTATTTGAAAATTTGAGCAAAGTTATGTGCACCTAAACAAACTACTTTCTATTCGACTCTCATGGATTTGCCAATAGGGAAAGTTCCTGTCCCCGTCCCCGTCCCCACCGAACCTGTTCAATGTTCGACTTAAATGCTGGCAGAACAACAACCTATGTTTGAGGCAGGTCACCTCATCCCTCCAATTACGTGGCTAGACAAATGTTCGTATCCTTTGTAGGATGCACTAGATTAGGCCATATGGCTTCAAAGCCAACTGCAGGGCATAGTTGAGATTTGTCTGTTGTGCAGATGACATGGAGAACCACAAACATCAAACGGTATAGGAAACTGGGATGCTGAAGCTAAAGCGACAGGCACACAGATAAATATATGTATATGTACATATATATTTATATATAGGACCTATACTACACGGCAGGTGACGCTGCAGCTACTGCTATCAGCAATTGTTAAACTTTTAGCTTTAGTAGCTAACGAATGTTAATAAATTACCTATGAAGTACTCAGCAGATGCCTTTTTTCCCACGGAACAAAAACAAAAAACTAAAAACTCAATTTCAACTCTAATTTGAGCTTAAGTAAATCGCACACACGCACATGAAAATTAAAAATGCAGATTTCTATTGCAACCGTCGGAAATGCTTGGAAAGTTATTGCTGCTGTTGTTATAATAGTTACGGCTGTTGTTGTTGTTGTTTTTGCTGCTCCTGCTGCTGCTACTGCAGCCGCTGCTTCAATAGTCATAATCCTTGTCCTCGTCATCGTTATTGCCAGTTACGTCGCTACGCTGCCTACAACGTGCACACACATACGTCTCCAACTGTTTCTGATCTTTTTCTTTTCAGAAATAGCATCAAAATTGCAGAGAAAAAGCAGCAGCAAACAGTCTGTAAAATATTGTAACCAGCAGCTGCGCAATGGGTAGGCGCCCGGTAGTAGCCGTGGAGCCAGGAATTGGTGTAGCAGCAGAAGGCACGGGAAGGGGGGAGCTTTGTGCGTAACATGATATTGGGCCATGTACTCGGAGCGCTTGGTAGGGAGGCTGCTAACAAAAAAAAAAACAAAAAATAGAAGAAAACGAGCCTCATAGAACAATGAAAACATCGTCGTCACACTCATCGCCATGCGGTGTTTTCTTGCCATTTGTTTCCCGAAACTCCCCGGTAAGCATAAAGCACAAGAAACGGCCCAGACCCAAGCCCAACAGCCACAACAACACTAAAACGTGGCTAACAAAACAACACAAAATAATGGAAAGAAAAAAAACAAACAGACCAACTTACAAATAGCACACATTGGGCCAGTACTAAAGACTATTATATGCCCTCCTCACTACATTTTCGGTCGTGTATGTTGAAAATTCCGTCGTTTTTCCTTTTCCCATCAGAGTTCAGCAATCACGCAGCACGCAGCATCAAAAAGAAAAGCAACAAAATGGGTATGAATTCAAACCACCGCAATTTATATGGAAAACAATTTTTACTGGTTTATTACTTACATCTAATGCCTACTAATAACACAAATTTTCTATATGTAAACTAATATAATATAATATAATTAATAAATATTAAAATGTTCCTTATGTTACTAACACTTAAATCATATGCATGTATATAATAATATTTTTTTAAAATAAAGATTTTAACAAAACTAATTATAGTTTAATTAATTAAAACAAAATAAAGCAAATTGTTTGCGCAAACACCTGAAATTGGGTTGAACCAAAAGTTAACTTTGAAATCAATTAATAAAATTCTAAAGTAAACAAAATATATATTTTTGAAAGAACAATTTAAAAAACAAATGTTTATTACAATCGGGTACAACAATTATAAAGTAGATATAAAAGCCTATTTGTGTGCGAAAATAAACAATACAAAAACTAAGAAAACATAAGAGAATTTGTTGTGTTTGCTTGATTGATGCACTAAAAGCAATTCAAAAACAATCTAAAACACCGATACGCGAGTTTTGCCGTTTTTATGTAGCTGTGGAAATACTAGAACAGATTCGAGAAGCCGCAGTTGCCAGGCCGCTGACATTATTCTCACGTACTCGCCCTCCATGTGCATTGTCTTTGATGTTGCTGCTGTTGTTGTTTGCCGCTGCCGCTGCTGCTGCTGCTGCTGCTGCGCATCTTCGCCATGTAGTAAGTGAAATGTTTCAGGCGTCAACGGCAGCCGCCACATCCTGCTCGGATCCATCCAACGTTCAACGATGCACAGTGTAAACACAAAAGCGTTGGCCAGACAATTAACCAACCATCAGTCATTTGGTGCCCTGGCACGCACCAGGCGGGCATCATTCTCATGCCCACTGTAACACAACCAGTTGCAGTCATTGTTCCCCTTTTGGGGTCACAAATAATTGTTAGGCCGCCTGCCAGGCAAGTCTGCCACACACACGCACACACAGCGCTTTTATAGCCATAGCTTCGGAATCCAACTCGATGGAAGAGTTCCGACTACTTACAAAATTAGGCAACGTTCAGCCCCACACTCAATGCGACTATTTGGGCGTGAAGATCTTATCGCCTGTTGCAGCCCATTCAAAATGCAGCTAATTTAAATTAATTGTATTGATTAACCAATTATATAATTAGCTGCCAACTGAGTGGCAAGTTAGTTGCCCCAGGCGTTCAAGGGGCGTCTAAGTCATCCTTGTTACCGCCACCATTCTAGGCAAATGTGTGTGTTCGTGTGTGTTTGTGTGTGTAGTAGCGTGTGTGTGCTAGTTGCAAACCAAGTGCACTCTGCACTTATACGATAAAGTCCAAAATTTCTGCTCCAAATTAAAGTTCTTGAGTGAATAATTAATAGGCTGCCGGCGACTATATATTCGGTTTTCTCTATAGTTTCTGCTGGCCCTGCAAAATCTGCATATTTAATAAGCTTTACAGTTTCTAAAATTTTGCCACTTAAACTTTAATTGCTTGGAAGCTATTTGTTAATGTTGTTGAGGAAAGAATGCGCTTGAGGGAACAATTGCAAGTCTGTTTTAAATATTTCGTGTTTTTATATGTATTTATGGTAAAGCCAATATACTCTTTTTACTAATGAACAGAGTATAAACAGTAAAAAAATAAAGGGCCGATTTATCCTCTTGATAAATTTAACGTGAACCCAAGTGATTTTATACTTCTATTTGATATTAGCAGAATCTCTTAAAGAGCTAAAAAACAGCTTTTAAATAATATAATTATTATTGTTTTTATTATTATTAAGCCGGAAGGTATTTAATTTTGGTTAAATACCTTCAAAACTTTTAATATATACTTTTAAAACTTTTTTAATGTCAACTAAGAGTATAAACTCATTTGTGTTCATTGTTAAATTTCCAAGAGGATAAATTGAGGTGGTGGGGTGGCCCAACCTTGAAAATGATCCCAAACAAACTGTTTACCCGAGTCCGGCTAAACCTTTGCGACAATTGTGCTCTTTTGGGCTTGCACACGTATGTGACTGTGGGCCTAGTGTGTGTGTGTGTGTGGCCATAAATTTTGGGCCAAGTTTTGAGGCAAGCTGCAACGTCATCGTCGCCGTCGCCATCTATGTCAGCAGCATCGTTAGGGCGTATCCATCATACAATCTATCAAGCAGGCAGCGCATCTAGAATAATTCATTTATATTAATAGTACATTCGGCGGCGGAGCGAGAAGGCAATCTAAATGGAAAGCAGCTAGTGTGAGGTAAAGCGAGTGCGAAATATCTATTTCAATTTGGATTGCCAAGCAAGTGTCTGTAGCTCGAATCCTCTATCTGTATCTATATCTGTATCTGTATCTTTTCACAGTTGCAGTTCTCGACATCAACAGCGACAGCTTAAAGTTTGAATTGCCGTACAGTCATCAGAGGCTGTGTGTGGGAGAGGGGTAGTGTTGGGCTCCCCCGGGGGCGGGCAGAGGGGGGGGGAGGGGCATCGGAAAGAACGGCAGCAAGTGGAGCGCACCTTTGGCTCCTGCAGCTGCTTTCATGTGTTCATGGCGCAAATAATCGCCGTCATCAACAACACAGACACACAGGACACAGACACGACCATGATGAGTCGACGCTGACGCTGACGCCATTAGCACTGAGTTTTGCAGCATCCGCGACAAACTTTAAATTGTTGTGTCATTACAATTCGAGTTGGGAGCAGCGCAGCGCCTTGGGGCTAGAGAGAGGTCCTGCCACAGCCAAAGAAAAGGCCACATGTGCACATTTCAGTCCAGCCCAGCGTTGGCAAAAGAAACAGCAACAACAGCAACAGCAACAGCAACAGCAACAGCAACAACAACAGCAACAACAACAGCAACAGCAACAGCATCAGCGTCAGCGTCTTGTCCTCGTTACTGCCATGATTGATGCTGACTTCAAAGTAATGCCGTCCAAGCCATGCCAGTCATTTTTAGTCACACACTCACACACACACACACTCACACTCACTCACGCAGGTAAGCACAGTAAATTCATGTAGTTGCGCTTTAAGTAAAAAGAACAACATCAACTCAGCTGTAAAGTCAAAACTCGAGACTTATATGACACACCTACTTAAAACTATCAGCAGTCGAAGTTAAAGCCAGCCAGAGTGCAGCTGGCAAAACTTTGTGCTCCACACTTGGCCGGTGAGGGGGGGGGGCGTGGCAATATGTGTTAAGGGCATTGCTGGCCGCAAACTGGCAATGCCTGCCACTGTTTTACTTATACGTACTTTGTGCTCGCCTTTTTTGCAATTAGGCGAAAAATTCAAATCAATACCCCAGAAAAAGTTTTGCTGCAGCACGTTGCGATGATGCGGCAAGTGGCAGGGAAGAGCAGGTGCACGATGGAGGGTCTCGGCTCGGCGGCAAGGGGCAGCCAAATTGGCCAATGCCAGCGGCTGAGTACGTGTTCGGCCAAATAAGCCAGCAGCCGGGATCTTTGGGCCGCGTCGAAATCGGGGCCACTGCAACAAGCGAAGATGTTGCACAATGAGTGAGGCCAAGCCGAGCGTGGATTGGAGCGGGGACAGGGGATGGGGGACGGGGGACTGCGGACTGGAGTCTGGGGTCTGGGCCCGCCGGCTCTGTCGCTGGGGCTAATGTGATTTCGTACGTTCAATTTGTGAATTGGCCGTGCACACACGTACAGGAGGTCGCCGCATGCAGGACGGACGCAGCACAACGACATATGCATAAATACGTGGCATCTGAGCTTTGCCGGATTCGCCGCAGCTTCAGCACCAAATGCCTTTTTTTGGCAGCCACTCATTGTCGTGCAACAATTTAGCATACAACGCGACACGACTGTGGCTGAGGCAACAATGCTGTCAGCAACATGATTACTTGCACAAAAAGACAGAGTGCGAAAGAGCCCTGTATACAGCAATATATACAACGAGTGCGAACGCTGCACAGGCGGGCGTAACCGACTGCGCAATGCTCGTTCACAGTTTTAGATCAGCTTGAATTTTTGTGAATTTTTTTTTTATCCAAAATAATAGGTTGTGCGACCTTTAGAGAAGGTCATCAGTAATCTATCGGCAAAGTCTGATGTATTGACGAATTGCCACGCCTCCAAGAAGAAAAGGAGCTCAGACGGACATCGCACAAATCCAATATACTCTTTTCACTTGGCGAACGAGTATAAAAACTGCATGAAAGAGATCGAAAAAGAAAAGGACAGCGAACTGAAGCTGAGGCATTTGCGGACTATGGAAACGCGACTTGCACTTGTTCCAGCTCCCGGAGCTGCTGCTCCTTGCTGTATGCAATTGCCCCCAACCCCCCCCCCCACTCCCTCTGCTGCTTGTGTAATGTGTGCATTATATGTAAGGCACTGTGCCAGACACAGGCACAGGATAACAACATGAATGCACACACACACACACACAGATACACTCAATGGAGACAGAACATTTTGAATTAATATTAAGGAAATTTATAATGAACCAAAATTGTCGCTCGTTGTGATGCAAACGTCGCATTGTATACAATATATATAATAAATATTACACATATGTATACACATATACCAAACATACATATATAGCTACATCGATACATATGTGTGCACAATGCCCAGCTGCTTGTCCAGTCTACCCATTATGGGTAATTTATAATTTGTACATTTCAATGATTACAATGCAAGGCAGTCAACAGTCAACTGTCGGCAACATGCTCTTAAGAGCTGTACATACCGTACATAAGTACAGATGTACATACTTACTGCAATTAAGCGAACACTTCAATTGTAAAACAAAAAAACAAAAAACACAAGGAATTGACAGCTTAATAACTAAAGTTTATTTTAAATATAATGTAAGACACGCTTATTTAAGTTTATGAAAATCACATAGAGAGGCGATGCATATTCGTGAAAGAGGGAGAGAGAGAGAGAGAGAGGCAGTGCAAGCATATTTAAAGGCATAACAAAAAAAATAAAAATCAGTTAATATTATTTTCTCTTAAATATTGCCTTCCTATCCAATTTTTATTAATTTAAGTAATTATAAATTATGAATTTTACAAGCAGAGTAACAGCTACTAACAGAGAGATTGAAAGAGACCGACAAATTTTTAGTGAGTTACAGTGAAAGAATAAAAGTTATATAGGAAAAAATCATTTTTTGTAAATCAATTACAGATTTGTACGAATTTATTTTTGTACTCACAAAAATATTTTTCAAATTTTTTTATATGATTTTCTGCAAATTCTCAACAGTATTAATTATTTTAATCCATTTTAAATTGAAATATTCAATGTCATTCGCAATCATGATTAATTTGTTTAAACTGAGATATGGCAAAAAAAACACGTTAAAATTTGAATGTCATTTTGGCTTTAAACATGTTAAACGAAAAATACTTCGTACGCTTTGTATATTGGCAAATATCATAACATGATAAAAATATTCACAGCATGGCACTCTTAAAAATACTTTGGCTTGGCTTCAAATTAATATTTCGTTATTGTGCGTGCGACTGACAATGGTGCCAACAATATTATTCGACTTTCAATTATATTTCTTTTATCTCTGTGATAATTTTGAATGCATTGTTTTTTTTTTATGTATTTATTTAGCAGAGAAATTGTATGTTGTTTAAAAATGTTTTTGCGCACATTTTTGTTTAAAATTTGCATAGAAAATATTTGCAGTTCTTATTATTCTGGTTATGGCACAGATACAGATTGTTGTTGCTGTGGCTGTTGTTGTTGATGTGGTTATTCTCATAACTGGCCAAAAACCAAATTGTTTCCATACAAATTTTTTACCTCTTGCAGATTTCCTGCCTTGGCCGGGCACACATTACCAAATGCATTTCGTAATAAGAATAAAATGATGAAATGACAATGGAAATCGTAATTCGCCTTGGCTCAAATAGTTTTCAAATTGATTTTACAAGTGGTAACCAAACAAGCAGCAGCTGTTGGCCAACTGGGCGTATGAGACGGACTGGGCGTGGCCGTAACTTTATTGAAATGCTGACGAAAGTGTGCATTGTTGTTGCTCTTGGTGTTGTTGATACTAGACAGAAGGACAGACAGGCCCGCAGAGAGCCAGACAGACGCACGCTGTGCGTCGCTGCCGGCGTCGCTGCTGACGTCGCTGCTCGCCCACGCAACAAGGTAATCAAATGCAATTGAAAACGCTGCGCGAAAAGTTTATCCATGCCTTCGCTGGGCTAGCCTGGCCTGACACGGTGCCCGTAGCACGTTGCACGTTGCATGCTGCACGCTGCACGCCACCCGATTTCCTGTTGCCATTGCAACGAATTTAATCAAAAGTTACAATTCCAATTGTCCGCAAGCGGGTCACTCGTGTTGCGTATTAAAAAAGTTGCGCTGCGGTAGCCGGAGATGGAGCCGGAGACGGAGCCGGAGACGGAGACGGACCCGGAGCCGGAGCTGCAGCAACACCAGTCGAGCTGCAGCTGCAGCAATAGGTTCGGTTCGGTGCGGCTATTGGTTCGGTTCAGTTCGGCGAGATGGCAAGTGATGTGAATCAGTGCTCCCGTTTTATATCCGCATCCTATGTAGGTCATCAACTTTCCCCATTTAAAACGTACGTATTTGAAATGTATTTTAAGCCAGATAGCTGAATGCACACATATTTATTTGAATGTGCGCCACTAAAATGCATTACGAGTGCGAATACACTGAATAGATTGACAGTTACAATAAATTTAATTAAAAATATACATACATTTATTTATAAATATTTTTCTCATTATGCAGCAGCTAAGCGACAATCTGAAAATCGCTTTTAAATATTATATGAAGTTAATCAAATTATATGAGCACAGAAAGATCCATTGAAATACCCCATGAAATCCATGAAATTCATCTAGGACTGAGCTGAGCTAGACAAGAAGTTTGGGCAATGTCATCTAAAATTTTAATTTAATTTTTTGTATTCGGCTCAACAAATACGGAACCTCTGGAAACAATAATAAATAATTATTAATTTCATATTCAATCAACCCATAAAAATAGTCCGTGATTTCACATTAAAAAATTCAGATTTAGGTTCATCACATTCTTCAAAACTTAAAGGTAAATTATTCTATTATTATTTTTGGGAAAAAATATATTTTTCTTATTTTTTCGTTTGTTTATTATAACTAGGAGGTAGGTTTGCCACTGAACTCTCATTAAGCCTCTTTAATTGAAAATTATGGGACCCTGTTTTGGTTGAGATTCAGTTCATAATTTTCAAAACTTTGGAAATCCGCACTCGAATGTTCTTAAATGATATTTTTAAAAATGTGAAAAATTTTTCTAAAACGAAATCGCGAAATGTTTTATTTTTTAGTCATAGACTTCGATTCATATTTGACTGTATTTTGTCTAAATAATCTGATTTCAAAGTAAATACAAAAATATAAATTCCGTATTCGAGCTGATTTAAAACAAAACCAGATTATGCTACTGACATACTCTGTGCGAAAATGATAGATTCGAACTATTAATGAAATGATTGGCGGCACCGAACCTTAATCCCTACTCTCTAATTATGACGAATACCGTTTTGGGGGCATCGTTTTTCTCACAGGCGATTGCCAGCATCCACAGGCTTTGGAAATGACCGTGTTCCTGTTTGCGTTTGGCTGGCTGCGATGTTTTCACGTCATCATCGTGGCTGTGTTGCCGTCGTAATGATGAGACGGCTAAACAATCAACATGCCCCACTGTCCGGCCTATAAGCTTCAAGCAGGGGCCACAGCCATTCAGCCCCTACCCCATGGAAGCTGATCGCTGGCCGCTGCTCGCTAACTGTTAACTGTTAACTGCTAGCTGGTAACTGGTAACTGGTTGCACATCCCTGTTGCCTGTTTAGTCGCTTCTTTGCTGCGTCTGTGTGTGTGTGTGTGTTTGTTCGTGTGTACTTCTGCTGCTGCTGTTGACAGAGTTTTGGTTTTTGGTTTACCACCTGATTGCGCGACCGCACGCAAAACCGATTTACCGTGTAGCCGCCTGTGGCCTGTGCAACTCGAACCTAAATGCCTGCCCCTCACCCATCTCCCCACTCCCAAAAAAAATAGAGTGAAAAAAACTAGCAAGCAGCCAGCTCGTATCACATGGGTGCGTGTGGGTGCTTGAAAACTTTTTAGTAGCTTAGACAAACATTCAGCCTGAAACATTTTGCAGTTTTAGTCAGACGGTATTCGTTTTTCTCGTTTTATACCCTTGCGCTGGGACATTTGCATTTAGGCGCAAAAGGTGTAACACTTTGGCAAAATAATCGATAAACTATTCATATTTTTACCAGCATTAACTGCTGAATCGATTGTCTACATTATACAGCTTAATTGTTTAAATGTTTCTATTTTTATATATATTTTTATATATATTTATCTATTTGTATTTTATATTAATTTATTACTTTGGTCAGCTCTTATCTAATAAAGCATTTTTATAGACAATAGCCCTGAGATTTGAAAATAAATAATTTCTCGTGCCTATAAGGGTATTAAAGCTAAGGCACGAAAATAAATGTTCTCCCGACTTTCAGTGCTTAAAGCCAGCTGGAGGTGAATGCACATGAATTGTTAAGTTGTCAGTGTTGAAACGAAACTGGGCAATGCTGTTGAAGAAGCGCAAATATAAACTATCTCACATGCATAAACTGACATAAAGCAAACAGAGAAAACAAATTATTCATAATTTGCTATGTCCAAAATGGCACATTTAGCAGCACGAATCAAAAGTAAACATTTCAAATGAAATAAAAAAATAAAAAATAATATGATTCATATACTTAAATCGATAGTTAAAGAATTTCGTACAACTAAGAGTGAAAATTTCATTGGCTTTAAAATGTTAATATCTTTTTATTTCCATTTAATACTGTATTTGATACCATAAAACAGAATTTCTTGAGTATAATGTTTCACAGCCTTAACTCGGAAAATGGTTAGTCAATTTAACGCAGCAATATAATTACGTACACACAAAGCAATAATATAAATTTTAATTTAAATAATGTCAAATCAATGACTGTAAAATATATAAGCGCTGGCAAGTCCTGTCCAGAATAATTATATTTTTTTGTGATTATGAGAGATATTATATATGCATGCGCTCAAGTTCATTCTGTGCCTTGTCACAATAATTACACAAAGTAGTGCACTTCATTAAGCATAGCTGGCCCCATCATCATAAAGTGCACATCTTTCTGACAATCACAGGTTAATTAAGTTTCGCTGGGCATTTGCCATTTCATTTTCTCTGCTCAGTTTGCTTAGCTCTGGCAAAAGTTGCCATTTAGTAACAATTTTGCGTACATTTTTATGTGGCAACTGTTGACACACCGCTATAAATTTTCCCTCTCACGCAGCGTTAAACCTGCAGTAGCCCCTCCTCCCCCTCCCCCCCAACCCCCCCAAGTTCGCACAGTCCTCAAAACGCAAACTTCAGACCCTTATTCCAATGCCAAACATGACTGCGCCTCAGTATGGTGTTTTGGTCCATGCAAAAACTGCCTGACTGATGACTGACTAGATGGATGGCTGGCTGGCTGGACGCTTATTGTTAGATGGACGGATGGATGATGTGTAGCTGTTTGTTGGTTTGAGACAGCGGCAACAGCCTCGCTGCAGTTGTTGTAATCTATCTCCACACACACACTCAACGCACACCCCGGCAGGAGTCACCAGGACCAGGGCCGATAGAGTTGATGATTTGTGGCGCAAAATACGAAGCTGACAGCACGCTTCCGCTTAAAGGAAATTGAAATTCTTCTTTGCACAAAATTGTTGACGTATTTACACACTTTCCACATTCACGTTTGCATAGCCCTCGAACAGGGTATTATTATATTTCAACAAAATATGTAACTCATTGACGAAATTCGAAATATATATTCTTAAACAGGACGACAATGAGATCGAAAATATATATATTTATATGCAGGATGATGAGTGAAGTGGTGCCAATTGCATTACAATATTATTAAGCTGCCTTAGCTGAAAGTTTCAGACGAAATTTTATTGCTTATATGGCTAAAAAGTTCTAAGCCGATTGCTTGCAAAAGGGCAAAAAACATTCGATATTTCAAAAATATATTTTTTGACTAGTTACAAACTCCCTCAATTTTATCTTATTTCTCCTGTTTTTTTTCAACCTCAACTTATTGTTCATACTTTCGAAGAAAAGTATATATAAAAAAAAAACAAATTTTTTTTTAAACTTTTTCTAGGTTATTTCAGTTGTTTGTGATTCAATTTTCTGAATACGCAAAATGTAAAGATGCTTGTTATTTATATATTTTATTTAATTTTATTTAATATTTTTAAATTTAAAGAAAATTAAACTTAAATCATTATTGATTTCATAATAGATCGTGAATGTTGTATATATATAAAAAGAAGAATTTTTGAAATAATAATAATGCAATTACAAAGTATTAGTATATAAAAAAAATGCGTTAATGCATGTGTATAATCTCGTGCAGAATATTGAGATCTATTTTTTTATACATACATAGCGAGTGCTTTATTTCAATTTTTGACATTGAATTGATATATATATATAATCAAGAATCATAATATAGTTTAAAAAAAAAACATAGTAGCTAGCTATATTTGTGGATTAATGCCAGTTAGTCCCAACAAAAGGCATATATATCCATCCATATTAAGTTACCAACTTGGCCAACATGTTAGCTGGATTTTGGGCTCGACTGTTTTTAGTACATTTGATTAGCTCTGTGTTTTGGACACTTTGCGGTCAGTCGCCATCAGACATATGTTGATTATGTGACTGCGCGACTTCCTTTCATTAGCTGCGAAATGTTTGCTGCCCAAAAGCGGCAACAACTAAAACACCTGGTTCGGTTAGCTGACCCAGCTGGTCAACTCGTGCTGTGGCCGGTTAGTTCAAGTGCATGATAACGATAACGATGACGCGGACGATGGTGATGATGATGTTGATGATGATGTTGATGATTATTATTATTGTGCATGCTGCATGGGTCGGCGGCATGTGTGGCAGTGCGCCACAAATGTGCGTACAGCGAGATGTAAAGCAAACGATGCGAAAAAATGGTATTTGCCATGACATTTTAAGCTAAACGCAATATGTAGCCTTGTGGCAGACACACAGATACATAACTACCGACACATACATACATATAGACGTTGCAGTGTGCGGGGGGTGGGCGGGTGGCGGGGGGCTGCAGGGCACACGGTCGCTGACATGCAGGTCATCTAATTGGTTGCATTGCACGCTAGACAGGATATGGCAATCAACGAATGTCCAGCGGCTTATGTGCCGTATTTGGGGTAGTCGTTGTCGTGTCCATTTCCAATTGCGGTGTTCGTGTGTGTGTGTGTGTGTGTGTCTCTTTATGTTGCACATAGGTGTACAGCTGTGTATGTCTGTCCGTTTGAGCGTGCCCGGATGCACTCGTATTTTGGCAGTTGGCAAGGGAAATGCGGCAGCAGCGCCTGTTGGGTGCCTTCAACAAAATATTTGTGGTTCTACTTGACTTGTAAGCATCTTTGGTACTTGTGCCCAGCCCCCCTCCACATGCACCAATCATATACCAAACCACTTTGAAAATAATCCCCAATCCCATGCCGATCACACACAATACTCGCAAACAAAACCTGGCCAAAATGTGGGTTTCACCAGTTCAATTAGCTCGATACTAAATTAGGATTTCCCTTCAGAAGATACTCTATGGTAAATCAGTGTCTAGAAATAAATGCATACGCCTTCTAGCAGAGAATTATGAAATTCTTTGCATAGTCCGACTTGACCAACCGTACAAATCCCCCACAAATATTTTTGCTTATATATAAAATAATTATCAAACTGCAATTAAAAGTAAAGACTTAACAACAATTCCTGTGAATAGCATTGCTTATTCGAAAATATTTAATTTTAGCAATTTATGATACTATATTGTTTTTTATTTATTTACATATTTAATTTGAGATTTTTCTTAAAAAATCTATAAAAAAAAAATATTAAAGTAAAACTACAAAGCACTTTTCAACTTTCTTTTTATTACGAACCAAAGCAGCCGAATTTTAGCATAAAACTTTACACATATTTTGAAAAATAAAATTTTTGATTTAATTTCGTGGACATAAAAATCGAAGTTTATAGCTTTGATAAGTGCAGAAAATATTTTGCGGGCGAATGCTAAATGGAATCTGTTGCATGGTTGCACCTTAACTTGGCCGCAGCAAACTGTGGCCATTCTCCATTTCGGCCATTCATCTAACTTAATGCAGTAGCAGCAGCAGCAGCAGCAGCAGCAACGGCCAGTGCTGAACGGTTGGTTCGATGGTCATAAGGACCTTTTTAATCCCTTTTGTTGAAAATACGTTAGTGAATATTGAGCAGCTGTTGGCGTTCTGGGCCAGATGCGTAGATTGCAAGGGGGGTTGAGCATGTGTGCGGTCTGAACTTGGAATCGCAAATGGCAGCGAGAGACGAGTGGGCTGGCCAGCCCCTATTGTTGGTAAGCCACTGATAGGGTGGCCAAGGCCTTAGCCGCATGTTGTGGAGCATTTGAAGTCTCGCAACGGCGATGGTGGTATCGTGGGTTATCGTGGTATCACGGTATCATGGAGCATAAAAAGCAAGCTTGCTGAATATCGATTTGATGTGATTTTCATTAAAAACTCAGCACAGGTACCAACAAACCATAAAAAAGCAAAGCGAACACAGCTAAAAGCCGCGTAGTGTACAAACCACGTGAGTGGTTTGGTTCGGTTTGGTTTGGTTTGGTTTGGTTCGGTTTCGTTGGGTTTCATTTCGTTTGGGCTTTGCTGCCGTTGGGGGGTCAAAGGGATTGATAGGAAATCGCTATAAAATCAGCTTTACGCTTCACAAAAACGTAAAAAAAAACGATTGCAAAAAAAAGCAAGCAAAAAGAAAACAAAAGATGACAAATAGAGAAGCGATGGATAGCGCAGAGAAATATGTCATATTAGGCTAAAGTTAGTAACAAAGCAGCCAGCGGCAACATGAACTGGCCAAAAGGACTCAAAGCCCAAGGAAATTAAAAATAAGCAAACAAATCGATTATTAGCACACACACACACACACACAAGTAGAAGTACTAGGGTTAACTTCCCTGATACAAGGAGCAAAAAAAAGAGAGAAAAACAGCGAACGAATAAAAAAATACAAAAGACCAAAGTACGCTTTTCTCTAGGGTGCCGAAAATGGAATACTCTCGTATACTAAACGAACTTTAATTAGCAATGGGTATTTGCTATCAAAAATAGGAATTTGCAAATAATTGTTCGTATATGATATTGAAGAACGACTCTGCTTTCGACCGATTATTCAGATATGAGCTACATGGCATAATGATCTGGTCCAACTTTGCTCATCGTGATCGGTGTACGAATCGGGCAAAATTATAATGCCCACGGCAAGGGTATAAACGGACACAAAACATAAATATACTGTCGCTGCATCTGGTTTCGTTTTTGTCGTCATTGTTGTTGGCTGGCTGTTTGGAAATCTGTTTTCTGTTTTCCGTTCGATAAATTTACGCATGATTTATGACCCCGTTAACAAGTAAAAGTCTCAACGTGCGACCGCCGCCCGGCAGCCGCCCAAGAAGATGAAAAATGAATTTCTCGTTTTTGTCCAGTCCGAGGCCCCATCCAAAAAATGAAGTGGCAGCCCAGCACGTGAGCCCACGCTGGCCCTAGATTCGTGTTGGGGTTCAGGTTTTGGATTTTTGGGCTTAAGCCTTCCATTTGGGGCGTGCCACATAAAGTTGCCGAAATCCAGTCTAATTTAAAGGCAAACATTTGTGCAAAACAGCATAAACAAACACGGGAGCAAAGGTCCGCATAGACCGATAGTATCTTATGCATAATCATTTCAGTCTATAAAATCGGATATAAAAAACTGACAAGACCAGATTGGTGGTAGATGCGAGACTCTAATGCAGCCTCACAGAAATAACTTAATTGGAGTTCTTAACACTTAACGACATTTGTGCACCAAATTGATGACCTCAATTTGAAGCCATCAAATTGGAAAATAATCCGTAATTTATTACATAAGTGGTTTGTATAAACGAACTATTGCACGAACATATGTCACAAGCCTTGCTTGCCCACATTAATACGGATAACAAATCTTATTTGCATGGGGCAAAGAACAGCTTTTCCAGAATCCAAGACACAGATCAAATAAACCATCTGAATTCAGAGAAACAAATACACATCAATGTAATTGTAAATTTCGCAATATCTCATTCGAAAACTTGTTTAAGAATTTAATTTCAAATTAATTAAAGTATGTCTTGTTTTAACGCCTACGCCAATAAATATGCTAGCATTTGTGTATTTTCGTACACTATAGATTGCGGGCTTGTGAGAGTAACTAAAATTAAATATAAATTAGAAACGCGCACGTAACAGCCAGCTCAATAATTCTATGGCTAACAGGACAAGCATTTTGAGAGCTATTGCAGTGCGGAAATATCGAATACCCTGTAATAGTAATTTAATAAAAATGCAATATTGATGATGGCATATAAAATGTGGAGTAAAGAGTACAAATAAATATAAGGAAAAAAACTATATACAATGTGGAATAAAGAATAAAAATATATGGCTTATATAAGTATACAGAATATAGAATATAATTCATTGACTTTCGAATGTGGAGTGTAGAATTAAAAATATAACATCTATCTAGAATATAATATAACTTAAAACAAAGCATATAAAATCTAAAGAAAATATATGTATGGCATATAGAGTATATAATATGGAAATTGAAGTAAAGAATATAGAATAGCATTTATCACGGTATGAGAGTATTATTAAATATGGAATTTAGAGTCGTTCATACCCTTTCAACCCACGTGAAACGGAGGGCATTTGGAAGTTGAAGGTGTGCCGGCAACACCGGCAACACCGGCAACTGATGCCCACGCTTGCTGGCCCTGGCGCCGCATCAATCATCTGAGCGCATAACGGTAACGGCAACAGCCGGACGGGCACGCACAGGAACTGGAAGCGGCCACGGGACAGATACAAATTCGGACAGAACGCGCCGCGCCGTATCGCGGCGCTCGGTTCATCTTCATAGTTTAGTGCTTAAGTGTTTTCAACTGCTTTTTTGGCCGTTTCATCTTCGCAACAGTTTTCAAAAATGTTACCGTTGCGCTGGGCGTGGAACGGGTGCGGCGCCTGTTGGCCCCCGACCAATTGCCACGGGATGCTGCACGCGTGCTGTTGATGGGCCTCGCGAGTCAACGGGACTCGCGTCGCCCATGCCACCAGCATCTGCAGCTGCTGCCGCTGCCGCTGCCGCTGCCGCTGCCGGGCCAACTGGTGCTGGTGATGGTTTGTTTTGTTTGCGCGGCGTGCGGCGGGTGTGTGGGCACTCAGCCGTGTCGGTTACCTGTGGCAAGCTGTTAACTAAGCGCATGGCAAATGTTTGCCAGCAGGAAGACGTTTAACCATGCTTATTAAAACAACAGCAGTCCCAGCACCCAGCTGCCAGCACCTGCCCACCGCCGCCCACGCAACCAGTTGGTAGTCAGTGAACCCAGCTTGGGGCCACAGGGGGCATGCCATACTTTTGCTTTCGCTCGCAACGGCGATTTGGCATCGTTAGCGATGCCCCCGCCCCGCCCCATAAATATTTATGATGTTAGTTTTAAATTAGCAAAGCCAAACAGCGTTAAAATTAACGTTCCCATTTTGATTCCCAATCGCGCCCTTTCATTTGTCAAATATAGTTCTGTGTATCTGTACAGCAAATCCCCCAATGAAATGTGTGTGTGAGTGTGTGTGTGTGTGTGTGTGTGTGTCTAGAAAGTGATTAAATGATTCTTTTCATTGTACTATCCGTTTATCATGCCAGGTAACATTTTTAGATCCTCCATGCAATTAATCGCTCTAAAACCCTTTTAAAACCGATTCGAACCAGTTAAAGGACCCTGCATATGAAAAATAAACAAAATGCTGTTTTTCCTTTGAGTTGCGGAATTGTCAAAGGTCTGTCTCAGCTTATGTCCGTCTATTGCACTCCGGGTCGCACATTCCGTCCAAGTTTACCACAATTCTGCTGCTTTTGCCGTTTGCATCTGGCAGATAGCATTCTGCGGATACTGCGGTCAATGTCACATAGGCTGACCGCACAACTGAGCTGCAAAATCCAAACAAGTTCACTTTAATGACTCGACAGTTCAAATAATTTTTAGTTTTTATACCGTTTCCCCCCGCTCCAGCAGGGGCCTGTTATCGATACGGTTGCATTGCGCACCACAAATCACAGCCCAATTAAATGAACAGCCGTGCTTCAATTAAAGCCACCCTGCAGCAGCAATTGCCCCAGCCCCTGGCCCAGCCAAGGGCGATGCTGTGGCCGTATGGAAAATCGAAGAAAACTTTTCGGTTGACCGCTTGATTTCAGTCCAAATTGCTACTAAGCTGGAACCATATACATATAGATACACATGGTTATAGGTAAAGATATAGATACAAATATAGATATAGATATAGATATAGATATAGATATAGATATAGATATAGATATAGATATAGATATAGATATAGATATAGATATAGATATAGATATAGATATAGATATAGATATAGATATAGATATAGATATAGATATAGATATAGATATAGATATAGATATAGATATAGATATAGATATAGATATAGATATAGATATAGATATAGATATAGATATAGATATAGATATAGATATAGATATAGATATAGATATAGATATAGATATAGATATAGATATAGATATAGATATAGATATAGATATAGATATAGATATAGATATAGATATAGATATAGATATAGATATAGATATAGATATAGATATAGATATAGATATAGATATAGATATAGATATAGATATAGATATAGATATAGATATAGATATAGATATAGATATAGATATAGATATAGATATAGATATAGATATAGATATAGATATAGATATAGATATAGATATAGATATAGATATAGATATAGATATAGATATAGATATAGATATAGATATAGATATAGATATAGATATAGATATAGATATAGATATAGATATAGATATAGATATAGATATAGATATAGATATAGATATAGATATAGATATAGATATAGATATAGATATAGATATAGATATAGATATAGATATAGATATAGATATAGATATAGATATAGATATAGATATAGATATAGATATAGATATAGATATAGATATAGATATAGATATAGATATAGATATAGATATAGATATAGATATAGATATAGATATAGATATAGATATAGATATAGATATAGATATAGATATAGATATAGATATAGATATAGATATAGATATAGATATAGATATAGATATAGATATAGATATAGATATAGATATAGATATAGATATAGATATAGATATAGATATAGATATAGATATAGATATAGATATAGATATAGACTAGTCCCAAGTAGACCTGCGATATTTACTTATTTACAACTGAATCGCGACATTTTAATGTTAAATAAACAGTTTGAACGTTGGCAGTTGTTGTTGTCGTTGTTTTCCTATTTTGAGATAGTTTTTGAACAACTGCAGAGACGGCGACAGCAACAGCGACGGCAACGGCGACAGCACAGTTGACGGTGGCGTTAAAAAGAGTAAAATACGTTGATTTTATATAAAGTTTGTTGTAACGCAAAATGTTGAACTTTTTGATGTTTTATTAATTAACTTTTTGCATTTTACGGGGTAGGTGCTGTGGGCGGTGAGGACTGAGTGGCGAGCAAGCGTGTGGTTAAAACTTTGATGCCTTTTTAGTGACGTGCAGCGCAAATTCGCACTTGCACACTAACTTCTTTGGAGCATATTAAAATATTTATAATGGTGTCCGGGACGTGAGAATGTGAAGGCGGTGGGCGTGGTTGTGCAACTTTTTGCAGCTTTTGGGCACAAAAATGTTTTTCGAGTACTTTCGCCATCTTTCACCTAATTGCTCGTAAAATGTAGAAAGCACACAAACAAAATAAACAACGCAAAATAAATAAAAAAAGAAAATAAGTATAATAAAAAAAGCATCGACAGAACTTTTGTTAAAAAAAAAAAAGAAAAACAGCAAAGTAAAATGAAAGTGCGGAAAACTTGAGTTCAAATCAAGTATATAGTACGAATGCGTATGTATGTGAATATCGCGCATACGCACTGTTTGACCATTGGCAATGTGCAAAGGCACGCGTGCTCATTAATATATTATTGAGTTGAATGCAGATGAAGCTAGAAAAAAAAACGGGACAAAGAACAGCCTGCGACTTCATTATAAATCTTCGAAAATATGCCATAAATAATGCAAACAATTTGCCAGCACAGAAAACCATTCAAAAGGCAGGCCAAGAAAAAAACAGAAAACCCACACACACACACACACACACACACACACACACACAGACACATACACGCGCACAAAAACACGCACGCACATACACATCTATAGATACAAAGCAACGCCAAAAACGAAAGTGCACAAACAACAACAACAACAACAACAATACGGCAAACAACAAACGCAGAAATTGGGCTATTGGCCACCAGAAACAAAGAAAAGCAACGACAACAGCAGCAGCAGCGGCAACAACAGCAACACAAAAGGAAGGGCAGCATAGCACACCGACTTCTGTACACCCTTACTTTTTAGTCATTCGCTTTGTTTATTGTATATCGTTAGGACTATATATCCATATAGCAGCCATTTTAAATGTCAGTTACATTATTTATAAAATTTAATTTGCAAAATACATTTTATTTAACGAACGCAAACATATTTTTCTTAATTATACACATACCTATATATACATCAAAAAATTTATATATAATTTAATTTCAAAATATTTAAATGAATCATGAAGTTTAAAAGCAATTTAAATATAAACAAATATTTGTTCTATTTATTTGTTATATATTAAATACTGTTAGGCGTTCCCATTCAATTAATTGTTGTCATCAACTAAAAAATTTGTTTTTAATTATGATCTTTTATTTAATTGGTGAAAGTTAAACGATAATACATTTTTAATGTTATACACCCCATTTCGGGCTAGGGTATAGCTACAACATGAACAATAACAACTACGACAACTGGCGAGGCAGGCAAACTTGAATTTGGCGCGGCAATAAAAAAAATTGTGCGCTCCTTGCGTTGAATTAACAGACACCGAGAAGCACCACCGAAAATGGGGGAGGGGTGGCCGGGGTCGCCGCCGCGAGGGCCTGCTAGGGGCGAGCGGCATAACGGCACAACAATGCGCACCAGGCACGAGTACAAAAGTACAATAAAATTGCATACGAAATCAGTTTACTGCAGACGAAAAAATTAAATTAATGAAGAGAAATGGTAATAAAGCGTTAGTCACGTGTGTCTCACCGACATGCTATCTTCCTGCCTCTCTATCGCTCTGCTGCCATGCCCTATCCTGTCGTTACGATGCCCACCCCCTCCCTACCACCCAGTTCTCAACAGCCCCTCTCATCTGCTCTGCGCCTGTGTTTGTGGAAGTAAAAGCAAAATGAGCAACAAAACTAGCTTGGATAAACTATGCTGGTTAAAGCAGTGTCAAAGGCCACTCCGTGAGACAGAGAGACGAATGAAGAGAGAGACGAAAGAGCAACAGAGCAAAAGAGCACGAGGCATTGGAGAACAAAAGACGCGAAAAGGCATAAGGCTCAATCGAACTAAGCCCAGCACAAACAATTATGTTTATCACATAAATGAATTTAGCTTTTTAGCTCCACCAAATTCTACTCGAGTGACTTTGCCGAAAATAAACCACTTTCCATGCGGGGCTGCCTTATTTAGCACTATTTAATTCCGTTTTATTTTAATTTAGGACTTGCATATTCGTCTCTAAATTTATAAAGCTCAATTGTAGGCCTCTTATTTTCTATATTAATATTAAATTTCTCAATAATCTTGGCATGATCTGTTTTTTTATTCCATATTTACATATATTCCAAACAGTCAGAAACGTGTACTTTTTATCTATAATAAAAATTAATGTTCAGTCGTGTTTTTATTTTATTTAAACATACATTTAAAACACTATTATAGAAAAACGCTTTATTTCTATTTCTATAATTCGTATTATGTAAATGCCTATTATGTAACTGCTGTGATTATTGATAACAATAAAAAAAAAAGTCTAAGGCTCAAAACCATAATATCCTTTTTTAAGCCATTTTCAACTGGTACAGGGTATTAAAAATGAACTAATGATGCCCAATTATCGAAAATATGTATCTATCATTTAGCCATGCATGATTTTCTGTGTTGTACTCAATTTGTGCGTGTGGATTTGTATTTGTACATTTATGACACGTGTACAGGTGTATGTAGATAGGGCAGTAGCTATCAATCTGTTAGATAAGCGGACAGAATGAACAATGCGATATCAGCTTAGGTTTCTTTCATGGATGATATAATTTAAATGCAATTTGGTTGATTAAAAGCTAATTAATGGTAGGCTTTAAATGCATGCGTATAAATTATGCACACAAAGTCAATGATTTTTTTCCCACAGATTCTTCAGTGTTTATCGTTTACATAAATGGACGTCACACAGGCACAATTGGACATATGTTTGCGTGTGTGTGCGTGTGTGTGTGTGTGTGTTTTCTGCAGCATTCCACTGTTTACACCACAAATATGGCTCAAAAGCAAATCAAGCATAATCAAATTATTTCCACCCGATTGGTGTTTATTGATAAATTATACCACATACAATATTTTGATAACATCAATTATAGTCTCCAATAGCAGCTGCAGCGACAACCCCAACACAAGCAGCCATAGACCCCAACCCCTGCAGGCCAACTGCCACACACCCTTAGACAATATTGTCATTGGTTCAACTGGAACCCAAAGCGGATCCATTGAATTTGCTTTGAAAGGCCTTCTCTTTATAAATATGCGGACTTACATTTGTATACCCTTTATGCGGGTATTATAGTTTGCTTGCCAAATATGTAATACATTTAAGCTACTTTCGATCAGGATAATCATTTGTTGTATTTATAGTAACGAATATTAACTTCGAATTGAAAAAAGTTTCACAGCAAAACCGAGCTTTATAGATATCGAAAACCAGCGACAATTTTATTGTGGGCTTACATTCAATTTCCCAGTCATTTGTTTACTTAACATGCCTTTAAGTGTATTGCATCTTCGACTCTGTTTTCTTTCTTATTAAACCAACATTCACATATGCATATTTATGCTTTCGTATGTATGTTTATTCATAGGGTAGCTTACTGGGGATACCTTGTTAATGTCGATGTATATATTTACATGTGTGTGGTTACATTTTGGTGCTAATAAAAATTGTATGACTTAATATGCCAAACAATGGGGCTGGCAATTTTTCCCTGCCATAGTTTTAAGGCATAAATATTTATCTGATTGTTCCAACGATATATGCATATGTGCTGAACTTTCATGATTTTAATCAGTGTCATTTAATATGCAGGCCCATGCCCAGCTAATACCTTAATAAATATTATAGTTTTTTTCATGCACACATTTATAAACGTGATTATTTTTATTATTATTTTTTTTTTTTTTGGTGTCACAAACTATTTTTGTATGGTACTTAGCGTGGCAATTTTTTTCAGGGTTGTGCAGACAAGGAGAATTGATAGCTCTTTTTTAACACAGATAGCATTTACATATGTATGTGTATAATGTAATGTATGCGTAAAAAAAACATACATATAGAAAGGACTTTTTCTGGCATGTATTAACCTAGTCAGATTGATTTGTAGAAGTCAACAATTGCTCGATTTAGCCAAAAAAAAAAAAAAAGACAAAACAAAAATAATAGTGAAAATTCAATTTAAATTTCGTTACTATAAACAGATGAAAAGATGCTAATAATTTGGATGTCCGTTGAATATTTATGGAATATTCAAAAATCCAAAATTTGTTACTTCAGAAAATGAATGATTCTGATAACAATGCAAACAAATATTCACGCGTTTAACATATATAAATATTGGTCTTTGTTCTGATCATTTGTTGAAGTTTTCCAATTAGTTGTCTCGATTAAAGTTGAGGCTTGCGCTGAATATAGCTTACAAAAATGACTAAAGTACTAAATTTGCATAAAACTTTGGTTTTTATATAGCTTATATATCCCGCATTTATAATATGTTGAATAGCTTAAAAAAATTTACTTATAAGTTCCTTTAAAATTTTTAAATTATTAAATTAGAAACAGCTCAGGAACCAAAAAATATATTTATTAGTGAGCAATCCTTCCAATACGAAGGTTGTTGTAACTTATATATTAACCCAATTGTTCACCTCATGAATAGATGTATATTAATATAATATGTGAAAGTATATTTCTAAGCAAAATAAACAGCCAAGTACGTAGTGTATAGTATTACACTATTTGTTTGTTTATTGCCGTACGTGTTACAAACTTTGGGAAATGTTGTTGTTGTTGTTGTTGTTAGCCGCCCATTGTCACTGGGGTGGAGCAATTTGGGGACCCCATGTGTTTTTATGTCTGGCCACAATTGATTTGTAATCTTGGTAAACAGGATTTAACAGATTAGACGTGTAACAAGCGACCGATAATCACACAACACGCACCCAAAACGCACACAGACACACACACACACACGTACGCACACACGCACAGGCGATACACGTGTCAGTGGACCTCTTCAATTTTGGCTGCCTTCTTTTTTGCCGTTGCCTTTATTTGCGCATTGTTCGACACACACACACCCACACACACTCACACACACGCACACACACGCTGGCACACATTGTATGATTGATACTTAATGCAGCTTTTAACATCGTTAGGATATCATCGTCCTGTTTGGCTTCGCATTCTGCCCTAATCGTCGGCTTTATTGGTATTTCTTTGGCTTTTGTTTGACTTTCAGCTAGCTGCCAATTAGCCGCCTAACGAGTGAGAGCTATGTGCAACTACCAAACCGATCCCCACCCAACCCCAGCCACCTCTCAGCTTATCTCACACGCTCTCTCTCTCTTTCTCTCTCATAAATCTAGATTTTTGCATTTGTCAACGTTAATTGATGATGAGCACTCATTTAAAGGTCAGCCAGTCGGTCAGTCAGTCAATCAGTCAGTTAGTCGGTCAAACGGTAATTCAGTTGGCCAACTAGTCAGCGGGTCCGTCAGTCGCTCCACTGGCCTTTCATTTAATTTATGCGAATGCCTTATTCTAATAACTGCCCCATGGCAGGTGGCAATATTTGGCTCTAATGAAGCGGCAACCTGGCCACATGTATACGCGTACATACATCTGTTTGTGGCCATTGTGAAACCATGTGAATGCATTCAATCTACCATTAAAGATCATTTGCAATTTAGATTATGGCCGTGAGCTAAATTTGTGCAGCTGGAGAAATTTTCCCAATTGCCATTCATTTTCACACTGCCAGAGATGGCTGGCAACCGATAGAGTATTCAAATACTCGTGCATCCTTTTCAAACAAACAATCTCAGCTTGTTCGCTAATCGTTTTTCGGCAGAAAACTATTAACTGTTAAACAGGTTGATGGATTTGTATTTGTCTACACTAACATGATTTTCTTAAAAACTAGTTTTACATTCAATTTTCAAAGCGCTGTCACAATCTTGAAGTATAACATATGTCTAATATAAAAATTAAAAATCATTTTCAAATGAAAGATTTGCTTAAATGCACGCGAAAAACGATTTTTTTTTTATGAAAACTAATTTCATGTTACGTTCTTTCTTGCTTGTTTCTATACGAAGTGAAAAGGGTATATTAAATTTAGGCAATGTCCGTCCGTCCGTCTATCCGAACGGAGTTTTTCTCTCATTAGGGAAAGTATTAAGATTTGTTGGCTACTTCTTTATCGATTTAATCTCTCAGTTTTAAAGCTAGACATACCAACTGATGATAGACAGATTATTGATGACCTCTTCTTCCCATGGTCAGGTTAGAGTTACCAAATTTGGCAGACAGTTTTCATATGACTTCCTCTTACAAATTACAAAACTTCTAAGATAACAATAAGAATCCAGGTGAACGAGTATTGCGCAGTCGGTTACAGCCGACCTGTTTTGTTTTTTCCTAAGCACCTGAGAGTTCTTGCCGACGTGTTTAATTGATGTTGGATAATCTGTCACTCCGGGTGGAAAACGGTGCTGAAAGGTGCGTGTCCGTTGCACAAATTAACAAACACAACGCACGCTCAGCTGAACTGAAAGAAAGGACATGGATGGGATGTTAACGCTAAGCTGGACAACTTTTCAAAAATATATATTAAAAGGCGAATAAAACTAATTGAATAGATGTGCAATTAAGCAATTGCTCGTGCAATCGTTTGTGCAACATTTACAAGTAGTTTCATTTGCCATTTGGCTGGGGCACCTATAAAAGTTTCAGGCAATTATCCAATCTACGCCATCTCCTGTGCGTTCGGGCATTTAGCAGCACAGCGACTAGATGCGAATGTGCCGCAACTGCGAAATACGCACCAAAATATATCGGCAGCCAATTTTGGCTGCAATGCCGGGCGGCTAGTAATCAAACGCTTAATTAATATGACACATCAGCACACACACACACACACACACAGTGGCACCAGGGATGGGCCCCGCATTAGGGGACGGCACGGATGGAGCGGAGGGGGGGGGGGGGACTTGGGGGCGAGACCCATTGGCAAGTTCGAGTGTCTGCTGATTTTTGCTGGCGACGCGGTCGCCGGGCTATGTTTTTCGGTTTGGCATATTACTGATAACAGGCCCCGGCAAATGGACGACCAAACTGCAACAACAACAATTACGGGCTCGAAAGGTTCGGATTGCCGTAATTGCCTCATAATTGAACAATTATGCAAACGTGATTGAAGTGATTATTGGCCCACTTAGGCGCCAGTCCTCTTCACTAATTCCTGATTCCTAATTTCCCGATAACCGCTTATATTTCCGTTTCACGAGGTAGCGCCTGTGTGGTCAGAAATAGCTTCGAATAGACTTTTTGCAACTTCTTTGCCGTGTTATTAACACAGAAAGAGAGAGAGAGAGAGAGAGAGCGAGCCAATTCTCTTAATTATATTTTTCTCTCTTGTGGAAAAATAGGCTTGAATTAAGAATTATCTACCGATTCTATGACTACTTTGAACTTATTCCAACATTAAAAGCTTGTTTTTAGACCGCCGTTTTTCGCTCAGTGTACTTTAAATTATAAGTAGAGATTTATCTTTAAGGGAATTCTGCAAGCTGATTTGATCCTGAATCTACATTTTACCCAATTTGAATAGAACCTTGAGTTAAACAAGAAACGGTCACACCTAAATCTAAGTCAAACAAAATTAAAAAAAAAATCCTAGAATGCAACATTTGGCAAAATGGGCAAATTAAACTTTGAATAAATAAAAATACTTGTATTTAATCAATTGAAGTATTTCATAAAAAGTTACAATTTGCCGAACTAAGGCTTAATGTAAAACTGATATTACTGGATGTGGTGAATCACCTTAAACTTAATGCGCTAATTAATTTACTAGACGTGATAACAAACAGACCAAGAAACATTACCTAATCGACTCAAAAAGATAATTCTTACTTACATAAATCCAGTTTTTAAAACTTTCTTTTTTTTAATTTCTCAAATATGCTTGACAAATACGGTACTTAATCCAATAAGGGCTCTACTTCTGTTCTTTTTCAAGTACAACAGTTCTTATTATAAATATTTGTGTACCCTTGCCTATCCATTCTCAAAGGCTACAGGGTATCAATAAAATATTTTCTAAAATTTCTGATCAATAGAACTTAAATCGGTTAACAGAAACGATTAGATCCAGATCCCAAGAGTACTTTCCAATGCTGAGGCTATATCACGCACGTAATTAAACTGAATTTATGCCCTAACTCGAAGAAGAGCATCTGATTGCACTGGCGCTTGATTGAATAGATTTGGAAGTGTATACAGAGTTGCCAAAGCGATAATGTGCCATAAACAAATCAGAAAACTACACAACGTTGCCCATTTCTCTTCTTTGAGGCTTAGCAGCTTGTGATTCGAGGCAATTCGGGGTGTGATAAAACCAACTTAAGCGATTTGTGCAGCTTAGAAAGTCGTAAAGTCAGAGAGGCGCAAGGCGCGGGGTCTGTGCGGGGCGGAACAATTGCCGAACTCTAGAGCGAATGACTTGACTTATGAAGAGGAAATTTGTTATGCGCGGCAAAAAAAAAAAAAAATAAAAAAATAAAATAATAATAAAAACAAAAAAAAAAAAAAAACGCGCATAAAAAGGGAAAACGCCAAAAGCAAGAACAATTGCAGAAGGGAAATCAAAGCGCGTCGAGAGGCGACAAACACGCCCAACATTCTAAGCGCATACAACAACAAAATGGCTATGAAAATGGGAAGCCGGCTAAGACTGAGACTTAGTAACTGAAACTGGGCGTTGCAGCCCGAAAACAAGAGACAGAGAGAGAGAGAGTGAGAGAGAGAGAGAGAGAAGAAAGAAAACAAACACTTGAAGCCAAAGCCAAATGCGTCTTTATGTTGTGGCATGCTTATTTTTTATTATTTTTACTATTATTACTGATACTTGCCTCGTTTTATTGCAGAAATTGTTTATGAATTGGAAAATTAAATTTCTAACTGCGAGTCTGCGTCCGAGTGTGTGTGTGTATGTGTGTGTTAGTGAGTGTGTGGAAGTTTATTTGCTTGTGGAAAGTTCAATTCAAATTGCATGCTTCGCAGCACAACGCAATCAGAAACGCCTCCCACACACACACACACACACACACACACACACACCCACACCCTCTCACACACTCACTCACACAATCCTTCAACAGCTCCGCCCAGGCTTCAATTGAATTTGACTATTGTTTCACTCGAATGCGAAACTTTTTTACTTATGCCAACAGCAACATCAAGTTGACATTATATATTAAAAAAAAATAAATAAAAATAAATAAAGAGAGTTTTCGGAATTTCCATGCTTTATTCACTGTGCTAGGGTTAAGGAATTTCATCCATGTCATGAAGTGGCAAGGAAGTTATATAAACCGATGCTGCGATTAACGGCTTTAAGTTTTTATCTTAAAATAGGCAGATTATAAAAAAATAATTTTGTTTTGTATTTTCGGTGATTTATTCCCATAGGTACTTTATTAAATATTAAATTTTGAACAAATTAAAAATTAACAATGAATTGCATTTAATAAGATATTTACCATAATGAAATCAATTTTGTACTCTTTTTTATTACATTAATTTAATTTCGTGTAATATGTTAGCCGATTACTTTCCTCATTTTAAGTATTTAAATAACTTTAATTTGGCTTCTATTTATTTGTTTATCTTTTTCTTATTAAAGCTATTTGTGAATTTCAACTCTTGCTGATGGAAAAATATATGTAAGAGAGCTGTATCGCTAATGCCATTGTGATCCTGTAACAATCCTTGTCACCGCTGATTGACCAACTACCAACTGCAAACAGTTTACAAACAACAAAGGCGGCAAATGAGTTTTGATTCATTGCAACGTGGGATGGACGCTGCACGAATCGCAGCCAGACTACGACTGCATATAAATACGTCTATTATATGTAGAGAATATATATATATGTATATCCATCTATCTGGGCATCTATCTAGTATGCGAGACAACCATTCAGCTGTCATTTCATTATTTATACTGCTGATTAAATTTCCGCTTATACTCATTAAGTTTCATTGTGAAACCACTTCCGTTGCCATCCTCACCGTCACCAGCCAGAAGAAGCGGCCAGAGAGTACACAGGCAGCGGCTAAAGGACACACATAAGCCGAGAGCTAAAGTCAGGGCCGTGGCCGGGCCAGAATCCGAGTCAGAGTCGGAGTCGGAGTCGGAGTCGGAGTCGCTATCGGTGTCCGTGTCGGGTATAACAAACTAATTAAGTCGACGGTAGCTGCAGAGGCAAAATGTTTTGTAGGTGCGAAACTTACGTAGCACTTCAAAATTACAATTGAGCCCACAATTAACAAGATAACAACCCCAGACCACAGCACAAAACAGCAGCCGAGGAGCCCGCGCCGAAGCGAAACCCAAAGGCACAACTGGCAAAAGACAATCAAACTTTAGCCATGATTTCCTATGATAACGCCAGTTGCAGCTTAACGAAATCACGCTACTCAAATTAATTAAATAAACAAAAAGTAACAGCACACAGACCCACGATGCAGCCACAACCAGCAGACAAAACAAGTAGGAATGCTCTACTCGACGGGCGTGACTTACTGAACTAGCAGATACCCTTCATTATTTGTCTATACAAAAATTCCTTGACCTTCCATCCTTGCATTTCAATTATATGTATTTTGATAATTTAAATTGTTTCCCTCACCAATTTCAGAAACAAATGCATTTCAAAATTTATTGTTAATCGACTGCTGGTATTAACCTTAGTATAAAACAAAAACCTCTTCTGAAGGAAACAAATCTCAGTTTTAGGATTTTTTTTTTTTTTTTGAGAACAAATGTTTTAAAAAATTTCCTAAACGATTTTGATCGATTATTTACATGCTATTCCAAATATATAATCTAAATAAGCCAACTAGTATAATAAATAAATAAATAATATAAATATTCCCGGGAAACAACGCTAGTGTATCTATCTCTTGTAATCTAGGAGATAAATAGGAGGATGAACTAATGAACTAATCTATGTATAGCATTTATATATTCTAGCTATTTCAGTTTAGGCAGAAAGACAAAGAATTTATATACCTTATGGGTTCAGGGATGCTTCCTTCTGTTTCTCACCTACATTTGTACAAAACCATTATACCCTTTTCATCCATTTTCGGGGTATAAGAATTGATCGTGTTATATGTGCACAAAACTACGAGATGTACGTAAATCTTTGGGCCTTGAATGATAGAAAGCGATACTATATACTCTCTTAGTTAAGATTATTTTAAATGAACGCAATGTTTATTATTATTAATTTTACTGCTCAGCAGTGCATTTACTTTGCCAGATAGCAGCTATTAATCTAGAAAATGCATCAAAGTATCTCAACTAGAATATGTGCAATTGTTGCATAATTCGTCAGGTATTAACTTCAGGAAAATACTTCTGATAAGCCAAATGGCGTGAACGAAGATAAAAGTTAAGACAAGTTGTTTAAAGAGTTGCAACGTTATACAGCGAGCTGCACATCAATATTAATTGCTTGCATTCCGGTTTATCACGAATTACGATCCAGCCGACATAAAATACACACACACACAAGCGCAGGCATTCACATGTTCTATAGCTAAAGTTGGCTGCTAGCGGTAAATGCCCGACCTGTGTCATTATCCTTTTAACTTGCTCTCGGAATACGGCCAACAGCCGCCGCCAGGTCGTGCGCGTTAATATGTGACATACACACACACATACACACAAACGCGCGCAAGGAGCACGTGCCCATTGCCAAATACCTTACACACACACACACACACACACACACATGCCCAGAAAGACGCCAGCCCCAGACAAACAGTGTCTCAAGGGAGCGGGCGAATTGAACTTTTAACTGGCTGCGTCGTGACATTAGCCAAAGGTGCGCCTAGTTTGCCGCTGTCTGCGTTATTGATGCGCTCCTCTTGAATTAAATGGACACGAGCACGAGCTCGAGAACCAAAACAAACCAAAATGTATTCCCCTTTTTTCTTATCAATATAATATTACGGGCCATAAGATGCTTAGAAAAAAATACAATGTAAATCAACTTGGCTTCCTTTTTTTTTTTTAATTATTTTTTTAATATTATGCCAGCTAATCCGATTCGTGTCTCTTCAACTGCTCGTGTCACGCTGCAGTTTAGATATCTCTAGACGCCGTCTTCTAATTTCGCTGTTTGTGGCGCTTCATTGCGCCGCTTCCTTCTTATCCTTGCTGCGCCCTGTCGTCAATATATATTTTTCATTTAGTTTTGTTTTGATTTGCCGCCTTATTCATTGCGACAGCATTGCAGTAGTCGTCGTCCTGGCGGCCGCTGCCGCTGTCGCTGTCGCTGCTGCTGCTGCTGCTTACGTAATTTCCAGGATAAGCTGCAAAGTTACAACATTTTCAGCCTGCAGCAGCAGCAGCAGCAGCAGCGCCAACTGCAACATACATTTGCTGCAACCGGAAGACTGTGCAGCGACTGCGACTGCGACAGAGACAGCATCCAGCAGCTCCTGCAGAGCAGTGCAAAGCCAGCCGGGAACTGCCTGCGCAGCAAAGAGAGCGAGAGCAAAATGCTGGCACTCTCTGGAGCTTTTATGCCGGCTGCGACTGCACTGAAAAGCGCTGCCAATTTTTCATAAATTTCATATGCAGCGCAGTGCAGCTCGCTCTCTGCCTCCGCTCTCAATCGCTGCTCTCTGCGTTCTGCCGCTGCCGCTGCCGCTGCCTCTGCCTCTGTCTAAGTTTCTGTTGCTGTTAACTTGCATTAGCCGGTTGTTATGTTATGTTTGCAGCTGGCGGGCGTTTTGTGTCAAGATTGCCCTGTTAAGTACTTAATTATGGCTTTAATTTCACAACGGAATTTGTTTATTAAGCAAGTTCATAATGGCGGCATCCTTTAAAAATAGCATTATGGAAACAAATTTGAAAAAAGAAAAACTCCCATCCAGCTGCCTCAATTGAATTTCTTAAAATTTATATATATTTCTTTGCATTTATTTTAGGAATACTGTGAAAGAAAATTACAATTTTCAATTTATTACATAAACAGTTAGGAGTTTTTAAGTTTTTATATTTTAGTTTTCATTGTGTTTCTTTGGATTAAGACTTTGTAGGCTTATATTAAAATTCTTAAATTATTAACATTTCTAAACAAATTATTTATTTAGTTTATAATATTTGTATATAGTCTATATTTTAGGTCTAAACGACTTGCGACAAATAGGGAAATATCTATATTCAGTTATTCATAGAAAGGACCCCATTAAGGTGTATTTCCAGTTAATATAACAATAACAATATATTTACACTGTCAAATAAATATTCATATTTATATTAACTTTAAATTGCATTGCGACATAAATCGCATAAAATTTGAAATACGAATTATAAACATTTAGCTACTTATGAAATGCTCAAGAAATGTTTGATTTAATTTCTTTTATTAAAATGTTTTCTTCTCGTCATTATAATTTGTTTAGAATTTGATACGATTAATGTAATAAATAAAAATGTATATACGTATACTTGATAAATATTAAAATTGTGGGAAAACGTTCGCTTGCATTTATAATGATCCTTAAGATTGATTTTTGCTGTCCAGATAAAAAATAAAAATATATTATAATAGATATTGGCATAAGTACATGTGGGAATGCTAGCTAAAAAAAAAAGAACAAGAGCCACTAAAAAAACAAAGAAAATAAATAAAATAAACGCAAAGATAGAAACTCGAAGTTCAACCAAAAACTATACGTAGAAGTGATTTATTTGATGTCACAGAAAAGCAGTCATGCATAAATATTTAGCATAACCCTCAGTTCGCCAAAGATATTTAAATCAGCGCACACTTACACGCACACACAGACACACACACAGACAGACATAAGGACATGCGAATAGATGAGAATAGGAGGCACTACAAATATATCGATGGCAGGCCAAAAGTATAAAGATATGCTTTATAACTTTGTAAGCTGTAGGCAGAATAAAGGTGGACACCTCCATCGGGATGGGTATCTAAATGTAGATGCTCCACTCTCTGCGAGTGTGTGTGTGTGAGTGTATGATTTTTTATTGGTAGAAACAGTGCGGTTGCTGGTGCTCCAGGGGTCTACAGATGCAGGGAATGTCCGGAGCTGCAAAGTCTGTCCGCATCGTCGTCCGCACAGCGCCGCCTACTTCAATATGTTCCACGAGGCGAGCTAAACAAGGCACATAAAAAGCCATAAGCTCCGTGGACCAGCGGCTCATGTAGCATCAACAGGACTCTTTCCACTGCAAGCAAATCAAATATGCGCAAATAAATAAAAATGAAAATTCAAAGCAAAGTGCAAGGAGCAGAAACGAAAGCGGTGCAAAATACAAAAAAATATATATATATATCAAAAAAAATTCTTTAACTGTTGATACATTACGAAGCGAAGCAAAAAAAAAGGGGATGTGCACACACACACACACACACACAGACACACACACACTCACACAAAGGAGCTGCTGGCGCTGCTGCTTAAGGTGAGCATTGCCCAAGTTGGAAAAACACTTTACGGTATTTTTATAGTTTTGATATATTCATTGAAAGTGGTTCGGTTTATTTTATTTATTTATTTTTTTTTTTCATTTTTCTTCTTTTTTGTTGCTTCTTGTGCTTTATGTGTTAGAAATGCTTTGAAATATTTATGAATCAATAAGAACGACAACAAATAAAAACCCGACTGTCTTTCTATTAGATATTGGCCAAAGGTTTTGGCAACTACACACACTCACAGACACACACGTATGGAGGTGTGTGTTGTTGCTTGCTCCTGGCAGCTGTCCAGCCACATATCTGAAGTTGGTGTGCGAGAGTTGAGTGTTTGGTTAAGCAATTGTTTATGTAAAGTTGGCCGATTCGATGGCTGGGGTGTAGCCAGACAGCCGAAAACTTTTGACAGACATTGTACTTAAGTTTTGGCCACATCCTGATTTGTCATTGCCTCAAGCACAAGTTGTGGCTGCCACTTTCACCTTCTTTTTTGTTTTTTCTTCGTTTCTTTTTTTATTTGTGATAACTTTTTGCATATTTATGCGGCCATAACCAGCCCAATTGAACCAATTTAATATGCCATCGCAAAGACAACTAATAATCGCTTAATAGCTTACGTATTTATAATCAGAGCTAACTGACATATAAATAGTTTAATTAATTTAATATTTGTTATTACGTCAACTCTTCTTCAAATCTCTATAAAAAAACAAAATTAAATTCATTTTCAACCAATCAATTCTCTTTGTTTATGATTTTGGCCAATCTGGCCAATAAAATCAAATAAGATTAGCAGAGAAACAAACTTTGCAAAATGAAAGTCGAAATCTGACAATTTTAAAGATGACCTTAAACGAAGGCAAATGCCACTGGAAGCCATCAAAATTTAAATCATTTACCAAATATGCGGCAAGAGGCAGAAATTTAAAGTCAAAGAGTGAAATGTTACAACTACAACAACTCCAGCAATGCCGCATGGTAGCTGTGCGTGTGTGTGTGGCAAGGCACGATGTGGCGACCAAATAAGCAAAGAAAAGTGCCCGATTGAAAGTTACCCTGTAAGCAGGTCCTAGCTGACGTATCCTTCGAACATTCCTCTACACACACGTACACAAATATAATATTAAGAGTCTCAAGTCCCTAGCTATTGATGCTGATCAGGAATATATGTATTCCGCCTAAAAAGCAAAAAGAAATAATATCTATCGATAGTTTTAAAAAGTTAAGTTTTGTTAGTCCTCATATGAGCTGCAGAAATCAATAATAGCCCGTTAGTTACTATTATAAATATATTCTTAATATTTTCTAGTGCAGTAACAAAAATACAGAAAAAATGCCATTTCGAAAAACAAGTCTTAAAAACGAATAGTTGCTTTCTATGAATAATATGTATAAAATAATTTTTGTAGTCCAGAGGAAACGTTTTAATTGAAAAGAAATAATATATAATATATATAATATAATAATACACTGAATTCTCTTGTTACATATTAAAAAATTCTTATTAGAGTTAGATGAAGAATTTATTTTCCGTGCTTACACATTTTATGTCATTAAATATATTTAAAAATAAATTATGATTTGGGGAAAAGAAAAACGAAAACTGCAATATTACTGCTATCACTAGAATTATTTTGTTTACAATTTTTGAAAATTATTTCTCTATTAGTATATCTATTTACCATTGTTCATAATCAAGTGTGGTTAAAGATAAAAAATATAAAAGGTTTAACCTTGTATTATTTTAAAAACGTGTCAAAAGAAAATTGTTACGCCAGTCTAGAAATTAGCGAAAATTACACAAAGTATCTGCTTGCTGATAAAGTGTTCAACAATTGTATTCAATTAATTTTGTGCATTTTAGTGCATTGCATGCAGAGTTTGAGCGAAGTCCAATAGGCGATATCTGGCTAGAATGGTCTAGAAAGTAAGAGGGCATAGGGCCACGACATCTAGGGACTCAAAAGACTCCGAGCAAAAGCTGAAGACAGCGTGCGGGTATGTGTGTGTGTGTGTGTGTGTGTGTGTTTGAGGCCCGTGCACTGGCTGACTGTGACTGTCATGTGCCACAAACCCACTAAACTAATGAAAAATGTGAAGCGACGGCACAAAAGGAAGCGCAATTTTTGCACACACACACACACACAAGGAGTAAGAAGTGGGCAGCGTGCCGTGGGAAAAGAGGAGCGGGAGGTGGGCGGCGAATGGGGCGAGGCGGGCCCAGCGGCAGTGACAGAGTTCGTCGCCCATATGCAAAAAGCGGCACAACGAAATGTTAATTCCGTAATACTTTAAATGCGGCAGGCATCGAATGACATTTGCACTTTTGCTGCCACACGGTGCGCACAGTGGGGCCAATGAAACGAATACCAGCTATAATATGTACACATGCATGTTTGTGTGTGTCTGCTACGTGCCAGGCAAGTGAAAGCGTTGTCTCTGTGTGTGTGTGTGCTTTGAGCTAATATATATATATATTTGTTGGCTGAAATATATGGAACAGTAGGTGCAAAAACAGGCACAGGAATTGCACGTGAATGCAAAGCTAAATAAGTTGAGAGAGCGAGAGCGACAGAGTGCGAAAGAGACAGAGAGCCGAGTTAGCTGTCGGGATAGGGATGGCAATAGAACAAACTGACCGCAACACAGCACACAACACCAACACACACACACACACACACAAACACACACAGTACAAAAGCGGCAAAAGGACTAACAGAGCACGCAGTTATATTTATAACAAAAGAACTGGGGCCCCGGCCATGGGGCCCTGGGTCAGTTCGCACCTTCATTTGTGCGCTCGTTTGGCCTTTAACAAATGTGTGGCGCTGCTTTTCACAACAATGACAGCGAATGCTACAATGGAATATGACATGCAGGCGATAAAATTATGCCCAGTGCCTGAAGTCGCACACGAGGCCAGCAACAGCAACAGAGCCGGAACCCGACGCCAGCAACGAACTACCAACATCGACACCAGCTAAGACTGCGTCGGAATCCAGCTAAAAGGTGAGCAATTGGTGTTAGTTTTGGTCACACACACACACGCACGCACACACACACACACACACACACGGATACATCAAACACTGAGAGCCACAAATGCCGTTGCGGCAGTTGTGCTAATTTGTTTGTTTGCCGTTATCATTCCTTGTGTGCCCTGGACCTGAAGCTGAAGCTGGGTCACCATTGTCACAATGCCACAAAAGCAGCACAAAAAGATGGCGAGAGAAAGAGAGAGCGCGATAGAGAGAGAGAGAGAGAGAGAGAGAGCGCAAACTGGATACACGCTAGAACATAGGAGAGGTCAACTGCGACTGATGGTCGACGCTTAAGCTGCTTTAAGCCTGGTCCTATACACCGAACCAATTGATTTGGCCGGGACATATTTTTAAGTGGGCTAAGAACGCTGCTTGACAAAATTTGATAATAAAACATTTGAAATCTATTGCAAAGGTCCCGATATCGATTAATATATCGATGTGTAAGGTAGAAAAAATCTGATCATTTTTCAAAAATTAATAATGCTTTTTTTTTTAAATTAAAACTAAACACTTGGACAGTAAAATTAACCAGCTCGAAATCGGTCAATAAATATTGATACTAAACAATTAAAAATAAAATTTCAAGATTCTACATTTTGAAAAAGCCCATGGTTTTCCTCAAAAAAAAAATTCAAAAAAATTAATCAAAATTCATTTATTTGAAAACCATAAACAAAATTAAATGGCATAAAAATTCGAAAAATGTAACAAGGTAATTGATCAAGTTCCCTGGACTAAAACAATCTTACTTGTTTTTATTTGAGAATGTTCGGCTGATTTTGGGGCAATTTGCTGGGCTTATAATATAGAAAATAATAAATTCAAAATGGGCCTGCAGCCATGATACATTTTATGATCAATTTTGGAATGAAATACAATGCAGCTACAAATTGAGAACTATTGCTTAAAGCGAACATTGTTATATATGAGATAACAGACGTAGGTGGCACTATCTACGGGCCACTATCCCTACGGGGACCAACATCGTAGGCAATGCCAGAAAAAGCATTGCCTACTTATGAGCGCGAAGCTGGGCATCAAGCGAGACAGCGTCTGTGCCTTGTCTTCATCTTTCATCTGGCATTCCGGCAACTGTGCGTCAGCAGCGCCAGCTCCTACTGCTGCTGCTGCTGCTGCTGCTGCTGCTGCTGCTTCTGTTCCTGCTTATTTATCGTGTATTTTGTGTTGTAGCGCATATTAATCATAAAGCGGACACGCGTCGCTTTACGCACGTTTGGCGGTTGGCGGATACGGACACGACAGCGCCAAGAAGACAAGCCAGCCCAGAGACCAGGACGAGCACTCCGACCAGGACGAGCACAGCGACAGCGACAGCGACAACGACAACGACAGCGAGACATCGAGACAGCGTGTAACCCAACTCCCCGCCAATGCGTCCGACTTCTCGCATGAGAACTGAGCGTATTAGATTTAAGCGCGTTATAAATGAGCAGCGCATATTTTGGTTTTGCTACTCCGGCTCATAAATCAAAATTTTCGTTTTTGGCATTTTTTAAAGGCAACGAAAGAACTTACTTACATACTTGCTCCAGGCCCAACAGGCGACCGCAACGAACGCTAAAAGCAGCCAACGAAAACAAAAAAAATATGTAAGAACGCTGCAACCGGGTGTAACCGACGGCGCCATACTTACAGTCTAATAACAGCTTAAACGAGTTGCAAACGGTCTTAATTATTATTGTTAATTGAAAATTTGCGGGGGCGCAAGTCATTTTTCGGCCTAATCTTTACAGTGCCTGCCAAAGCTGATGAGTCTTGTTCTAAAATTGTGTAATACATATATATATATATATTATTAATTTGCCCCCCAAGGAGCGTATGTAAACAAATATTAGAGGACTCCATCAAATTTCTCTCTGAAAAAATTCGCTGCATCTAACTTTTAAACTGTTCACGAGTATATATTTCAAGTTTCAAGTCTCTGCATTGCACAAACCCAATATACCCTATTCACTTGGTGAACGAGTACAAATAGCCCTTTGGCCGCCCACGATGCCCCGGCACCCCTTACGCTGCGGAACGGCTGTTGGCTGCTGTCCATGACGGATGATTGGATTTTATGTTGATTACAAAAATGTGCAAGTCGAATTCGGTTTTGAATTTTTTTCTTTCACTTCTTTATATACATATATATATATGTATATGTATATCTATGTCTATATCTATATATATATGTATGTTTTTTTCTGCGTCTCTTATTACCAAGCATTTACCCATGGTCAGCTAACATCATCGTCGTCATCATCATCATCATCATCGTATCGTGGATATTTGGTTGTTATTGGCCATATTTTAATGTGCTGGCCAACCGAGATTTGTCGTAGTACATGTTTGATTTATTTATGTGTTTATTTGGCGTGTTGTTCTTCTTCTTCTTCGCATACCCTAGCACGGGGTGTACGAATTTCATCATGCCATCTGTAACGTTTAGATACGAACTTTATCACGATATGCTAAAACATCTTTGAGGCCATAAAGTATACGCCTAATTCATTTTGTACATACGTTTTGGACAAGTTCCTAAAAGCACAATAAACAATATCCAAAAGAATCCTGTTAGAGTTCACTTCACTTCACGAATATGAAAAAAAGTACAACTAATTTTATTCAAAGTCACTTTCTGACAATATTACGTATACGCAGGACTGTTTTTGGTAAATTATTTCTTTATTATTTTCTCTTTGGAGTTATTATTATTATCTCATGGAATATTTCAAATGGAGTTAAAACAAAACAATTCATGTAAAAAGGGAAAAAATTTAACTTTTAAATTTTGTTTAAGATCATTTAAAAAACATTCGTGTAAAATGATAATCAGTTATATACTATGTACTCGAGGTCTGTCTGCTTTAAATAATAATATTGAATAATGAAATTGAAAAAAAGACAACTTTCATACTATATATTTGTCCCAAGATATATTAATTGATATCAACACGCCATTAATTAAATTAGCAGAAGCTTGTATCGACATCCAGATAGAATCTGAATAATAATAGTATCTCAGATAGCCTTAGCACACCTAACTTAAAATGATTAGGTCAATGGCCATATTGGATAGGGTATTCTAACTGCGGCCTGCTCGCGCTTGTTCTTGTTATTGTCAGCTATGCGTCTGTGATTACTCATAACGTTTTATGGCTGCCTCTATCTCAGCATATGTGTGTGTGTGTGTGTCCGTCCTTCTGTCTGCCTGTTCTCGATTTGTTATTCGATTTGCATGCTAAGTACTAGAATTTTATTTGCATTCTACATAATAATTTAATTTTATTTGTTTTGCTGCATCCACATCGCTCAAGCCGGCTGCTATTATTGTTTGTTTTGGCTAATGGCACCTTGGTGGGGTCCATTGATTGTATTGAGGGCGTCGGCGCACCAACTGGGCCTAATGCATTGCATGCGCCTATTGGGGACACTAAATGCCAGCCACGCCCATGCGCCCACCAGCCAACATACCTAGCAGGTCCATATGTATGTGCTACACTTTGGTTTTGGACATTTTTCGCATTTGTTCTGATGGTTTACTTGCCATATATTTGTATACCCTGCAACTAAATGTACCAAAGGATATGTGCATAAATATGTTCATACTCGTTTACTATGTGAAGAGAGTATATTGGGTTTGTGTCCGTATGAACGCAAATTGTGTTCTTTTAATTGAAGATATAACCTTGAAATTTGTAATCTATACTCGTATATACCCTCGTTAGTTCAGGTGCTAAGATTTCGCATAAATCTATGTGTACACATAGAGCTAGTATTACGCTGTCGGTTAGACCCGACTTGCTTCTTCTTGTTTTCAATGTATACAATTTTTATTTATCTTGTATTTATGGAAATTAGATATACAGAAGTATGGAGCATATGAATATATGAGACCAAATTAAGGCAGGCTATACAAAATTAAATTGAAATTAAGTTGTATCCTCTTTATATTTGATCTTTATGCACTTTAGCTTTGTTTAAATTGGCTTCTTAAACTTTTCAATTTATTTACCTTAACTTGAAACGAAATGAAAGTTTTTAATGGATATTTTATAGTCGGGCGCGTAGACCGTAGCTGGTATTCGTTATTTTGTTAATGCTTTTGATGGCCCGCTTTCATTTAACTGCGCTGTGCAAGCCACGAGAGGGTCGACAATTGCTGCAGTCTTTAGAGAGTCTTCCCAGGAACCAGGCAACTAGTCGTAAATTAGTAGTTGCCCTCCACCCGCCGTCTGCCGTCCGCCTAAAACCACAACAGCAGCAGAAAACACACACATGCGAGATATACACTGGAAATAGTGCAAAGGCAAAAAAAGAAGAGCGGAGATAAAGAAAATGAGAAAAATGAGCCAGTGAATCGATGCAGGGGCAAAGCCAAGCTGAAAAGTTGGGCGAACTCTTAAGTGTGTCTGGTGTTCAGGACTAACCTCAACTTTTTGGCTTAAAATAAAATTAAATATTTATTAGTGCTTAACTTAAACAGAAACAAAAAATTCAAAACTCTAGAAATTGTCGGCGTGAGCAATAGAAGAGGATTAACAGCAAATCTCATCTTATGCAAGCCCATTTTTTTAATTTAAAAAAAAAAAAGTGGCCATTAAACTATTGTAATCATTTTAATTGCATTTTAACCTAATTGGCGGTTAAAGTCACTATGGAGTAAGATTTAATTTGAACATATAAGTTAATCTAAATCTTAACTTTAGCCTCGACTAAAGCTTCACTTAAGTTGCAACATTAAAATTAACTTAAAGCTAGATTCAAAGCTCTTTCCAACGAAAGCTCTACTTGAAAATTAAATAAAGCTTAAAACAATGTTTAAAACTTAATTGAAAGCTATATCTAAAATTTAGCTCAACGCTCTGCCTAAAGCTTTTCACGTAGACTTCATTTTCTTTTTATATGATTTTCAAATAATACGCCTGAAAAAGCTACAATTTATGAATAATGAACAATGAGAAATAGAGATAATAATAGAGAAATAATGTCCCAAAATAATTGTAGTTATATAGTTGTAGCAGTTATATATATTTTTATTTGTACTTATCTTATATTATTAAATTTCTGATAATATTTTCCTTTTTTTTTTAATCATAATTTATTTCTTATAATAATGAATTAAAATGCGCAAACACGGAAAAAAAATTCAAACAATTTTGAAATATTGTTGATTGTATTTTTGAGTTGCTTTTTAGGTCCAATCTACTATTTCTCCATTTGGCCAATATTTTTTTACACGAATTTCATCTATATATATATTTATATATATATACGTGTATATTAAGCAGACCAACTTGAGATGCCCGATGGAAATACGTTTGCCCATTGCAGCAGCCACCAAACGCCTGGCATGCAAATTATTTATTTACTTTTGTATAGTGTGTGTGCATATCTACACACACACACACATATATATATAGGTATAATTGTACGGGTCCTATCATTTGCAAGCTGCCTTTGGGCTCGATGGGTCTGGCAGCTGCCTAGGGGAGTGGCCTGCTCCACACAAATGGAAACTTAACGTTCAATGCAATTTGGTTCTTGGTTGCCGTGGCCAATTATTTGTGCTGTTATCGTGGCCGTCACCGTCGCCGTCGCCGTCAGTGTTGCCGTTACCAACGTTGACTTGAATCGACTTGCGAGTCGATGCGACCTTCTTGTGTTGACCTCAATTTTGGCCAATAAGGTTAGCGCTTTTTGCACACAACTGGCAGGTGGCAGGCCTTGTTGTTGTTGTTGTTTGCCAGCCATGCTGGCAACAGATTGAAGTGCAAGGCACGAAGCCACATTGGCCTCCTGGACTCCGTCAGGATTGGGCCGAGCTGCTTCTAAATGCCGCTGGCCCGCTAACTGCCGATTTCGCTCAGTGTACTTCAATTTTTTGGTCGTCTCTATTCATATTTAATGGCAGCCCGGCATAATGAGCTGCAAATACATACACACATGTGCACACTCACACACACTTACACACACACACACACAGCATGAGTACAAGAACTCGCATTGAGAGTGAAACACGGTTTGCATTTGTTTTGGCCCATTGGGACTTGCCAACTCAGCGCTCTCTTTCGCTCGTTCTATATCTATCTCTCTCCCGCTTTGAGTGTGTGTGTCTCTCGGCCAGCATTGACACAATAAAACTTTTTCAGCACATTTTTCATTCGTGCCGCTTGTGTGGCAAGTGTAGCATTCTGCATTTATTGACGCATTTTGCTCTTTTGCATATTTGCGGCCGCGTTGCATGCGACAAATGAAGCGTTCGCTCAGCTCGTCAGACGTCTGTCGTTTTGCCCATTTTTTGGGTCGTTTGGGCCAGCAAACATGCGACAATTCATCGATGAAAAACAAGTCCCCATTTAGCTGGCACGCGGCATTAAGCGGCAGTGGGACCGTGCCACCAAATTGAATGGAGTCAAGTGCATTGCATTCGGCATACTAATAAATAATGCAACAACAACAACAAAATTAAACATAAAATATAAAATCGTTTTTAATATTGCACCAGAGCCAAGATACGTGCTCAATGCAACTGCAAATTGACACCATAAACAATGAGTGTCATTTGCCATTACAAATGAAAGGATATCCGATGACTGTTCATCACTATATATACATATACATTTTATGCACATTTTATTCTAACCAATTGCATAACAATTGTATACCCTGTAAACTATGATTAAATTATTATAATATGCTGATATTCTTATTTGCTTTCTTTCTTTCTTTAAGCCTAGTAACATTAGGGGAATTCCCATGCGTTGCCAACCAATTAAACTACATGCATATTTGTCATATATGCACAATTTTTAGGGTATTATATAGTCTTGTGCTCATTAACTCCCAGAACTTTTGAGTAATTTATATTTTATGCACACATTTTTCTTACCAATTAAATTATATTTATATACCCTGTACAGTTCATTTGCAATGTTTTGTTCTTAATTATAGCGCTAAACAAAACGCCTTTTTTACGAATACAAATAAAAAAGTTGTGTAATTATTTATTCAATCCGCAACAAATGAATTATTGCTGTATCCTGCTAATTACGTTATGATACAATATTAAATAAAAGAGTAACTAAAAATTAGAACATCATTGTGTTTTATTTAACTGCAGATCGAACTTTATTTTTATAAGCCAACTGAATACTTAAAGACAACTTTCTTAAAATGTGTTGAGCTTATTTAAGCTGCCTTTTCTTAATTTTACACGAATTTTTAATTTAAGTCAGTTACAAAATCTGTAAACATCCGAGTCGGAAATTCTTAAACATAAAAAGTTCCTATTTTAAGAACATTTTTCAGTAGTCCAAAACGAATCTTAAAATAAAACTCATAACTTATTGTAATTTCAACGTTGTTTTTTCTTTGTCACTTATGCAACAATATTTATTTATTTTATAATCAACGAAACAACAAAATACTTTTATACTAGTAAACAGAGGAAAAAAAAGTAAATGACATAAACAATTAAAAAGCTTATAAAAAAGACTTTGAAATAGCTTTAAAGATACACATAAGCAATATTTTCGAGCGACAAGCAAATTAAATAAACAATTAAAAAGCATATAAAAAGAATTCTAAATATTTTAAAATAAATAAATATTTTTTAAATAAAAGTTTGTATTTAATTATTTATTGTTTTTATTTACATAATTTTGAAATATGATATTTCTTTTGTGTAATATGATGAGTCAAAGATACATATAAGCAATATTTTCGAGGGACAAGCAAATTACATAAACAATTAAAAAGCATATAAAAAGAATTCCAAATATTTTTTAAATAAAATTTTGTATTTAATTATTTTGTTTTTTTTTTTTTATGTACATAAATTTAAAATATGATATTTCTTCGACAAGCAAGTTACATAAACAATTAAAAAGCATATAAAAAGAATTCAAAATATTTTTTAAATGCAATTTTGTATTTAGTTATTTTGTTTTTTTGATTTACATAATTTTGAAATATATTTCTTTTGTGTAATATGATGAGTCAAAGATACATATAAGCAATATTTTCGCGCGACAAGCAAATTAAATAAACAATTAAAAATCATATAAAAAGAATTCTAAATATTTTTTTAAATAAAATTTTGTATTTAATTATTTTGTTTTTTTGATTTACATAATTTTGAAATATGATATTTCTTTTGTGTAATATGATGAGTAAAATTTAGTGTTTTTGTTATTTTGTAAAATTTAAATAAAAACAATATTTGCGCCGACACGGAACTCCGCCGCCGGCCTTGGGGAGCGAGCGGGGCGCAGGAACGCGGGAAAGTCCCGCGTTGGCACTGCACCACACTCGCTCCACTAGACCGACATTCTGTCCGACTCAACGTCGGGCGATATCTGTGACGGCAAAATACCGCTGGAGCGATTTGATACCCTCTGCCGCATCCGTTTGGTGGCCACCAGTATCGACATCTTGCGCAGCGTCATATAGTCGCGGTTGAGCATGCGGCACAGCTCGATGAACGTGCAGAGCCGGGACGACTTGAGATCCTTGGCCAGATTGTAGGCATTGTTCAGCACATCCGCCTGGCGCTCGAACTTGCACAGTATCGCGTGCGCCTTCGCCTGCAGCATGGTGGCCAAAAATTCCCAGATCTTGCTATTCGCCCGGCGCGCCTCTTCGATGGACTGCTTGGCAAACTGCAGGCAGTGCACGACAAGATTCTGCGACAGCATACTGTCCGCGATCTCGTACAGCAGATAGCTGCGCTCGATCGGCTGCTTCGAGAAATACAGGCGCTTGTTCAGCGTGTTCTTGGCCCGCCTAACGGTAGACAGGTCAGGCATCACCATTCGCTTCTATTGCGGTGAGAAACTTACTTGTACTCCTTGGCCTGCTCGAAGGCAGTGCCGCTGTCCTCATAGGTGTACGTCGAGCGATCGCCAAATACCACGCCGTGCGTGTCCGAGGGCTTGAATGGAATGACGCCCAGCAGTCGGGACATGGAGTCGTTGTCGTACGGCGAGACCGTATAATCCGGCAGGCGATAGCCTTCGCACAAGCTCAGTGCCAAATGATTGTACACCTCGTTCATGAACTCGATCTTCCACGGCATTATCCTCTGCGTTTTCAGCACAACAAACTCGCCCATGACCTTCGACACAAATTGGCGCAGGCGCTGTCCCAAAGAAAATCAAAAAACAAAGTGTTTAAAACTGTTTGATGGCATTTCTTCATGGTTTGTTCTCTAGATTGATTCGGCATTTAAAATATGTTCATTATTGAAAATACAATTTTTTTTAGATTTTTTGATAAAATATCATGTACCCTTACTCATTTTCGAAAAAAAATTTGTTTCCAAATTTAGAAATGCAAGTTAACATTTTTAATCGATTGTAGTAGGCACAGTTAATATAAAAAACAACATAAAACCAGATTCTGAAGGTGTCAAATTTTTTGCCAAAAATCATGCAAAAATTGACAACAATTTTGACGTGTAAAGCTCTCGGATCCATAGCTTTGTCACAACAGTTGATAGCATTTTTTCATGGTTTGTTCTCTAGATTGATTCTGCATTTAATATATATTCAACATTTTTTTATAAAATATACTCAATCGGATGGTATTTTATACTAATGTGGATAATAATATGATATTTTAATATAATATAATATTTTAAATGCAGAATTAAAATAAAGCACACAAACATATAAATACGTTTTATATGTACACATAATGAAGGGTTCAGGTTATCTCCTACTCTCCGACTAGGAAGTCGAGTATATTTTTTATGTTTGTTGGTATATTTAATATTTTAGATTCAACATTAGGAAACTAACGAAGTTAGCTTTAGCTTTTCTTGTTATTCGAATGTGATTCGAAAACTGAGTTTTCGCGAGAAAAATGCAATACCCTGCGGTAATAAAAACATTGGCACTGGAGCCCAGCACTCACCACGGTGTCCTTCTCTTGACGAAGCGCTCGAATAGTGCGCAAAATGGAGAGCATGTTCCTGCGCGTCTGGTACTGTATTCGATATAAGTTGGCCTGGTGATAGCGCTCGGACATCTCCGGATTGCCCATCTGCTGGTATTCCTCGTTGTACATGGGACTGCGGGCGTGCAGCATTTTGGTGAACTTCTTGATCCGCTCGTAGGCATTGTTCACCAATTTTTCGCGTTCATTTGCCGATTTGTAATATTTGTTCAGCAGGACAATGGGATTGTGCCGCAGCGTTCTCATAAAGGCAATATCAATCCAGGAGCCGTTTAAATAGGTCTGATAGTAGATTTTCGTCTTGCGCTTACGCCGAGCCATCTCCAAAGGCGAGATTCTCTGGTTTTTCTTTTCAATCAAGCTGAGAATGTCGCATTCATTCCGATCCTTGAGCGCTTTCCAGCGGGTGGTTGCCTCCGGTTGCTTTGCTGGCGTTATTTTCTCATGAATGGCGCACATCTTGCCCAAGTTTTTGATGAAAAACGGACTCAAGCTGTCGCCCACGCTGTCCTGAAAATTGGCGTTGACAATCGTCAGGCGGTGATTGAACGCCAATTTATTGGAGCCCAGATGGAAGTTGGCATTGTTATGCAGCAACACCTTGTTATCCTCGAATCGATTTAGATCGTAAAGCGCATCGGCTATATGCAGATTGACGTACGCATTCCGTGGCGCTATCGCGCCAGCTCGCTGGCTATCGTTCAGTGCTTCCTCCGCCTGTGCGATCCGGCGATGGAAGCTGCTCCGCATGCACAGGGCCACAAAGTCCTCGGTTTCGTTCTCCAGGATGCCCTTATTGAAGTAGGTCAACGCGTCCGCATTATTACGCGTCCGGGACATGCTCTGAGCCCAGCTGCGGTAGATGGAGCGATGCTGCTGCGAGGACCAGCCCATTATCTCCCATGGCTGCAGATGCGGCACTAGAGAGGCCAAGGGCTGTTGTTGTTCGCTGATGCTATTCATTGGATTTTTAATATAAAACTCTCAAAATCTTTATTGAAAAATTGAAAAATCCTAAAAAGAAAAAACAGAAAAATTCTAAAAACGAAAATGTTTTAAACGAAACTACTATCGAATTCAATCTAAAACCAAATTCAATCAAAAATATTACACAACAAATATTTCCAGAATGCTTAGACAAGTTCACTTTTCCTTTCACTTTTTTTAATGCACCTCATTCTATTTTTACACGAGTTTTAAACGGTTTTGAAATCACACGCCTAAAAAACTTGAAGCAAAAAATTTCTTTTTTCTACCAATTGTTTTGATTGAATTCGTTATATACATTTTTTTATATTCTATTATACATTTTACTGAAATATCAAAAATGGGAAATAGAGATAATAATATAGAAATAATTTTACAAATTTATAAACAAAAATAAAATATGCAAGCATGGATACTAAATTCTCAAGTGAAATCTTAAAAGATTTTTTGAATATTTTTTAGTGTAGTCTATTACTTTTATATTCAGTATCGTAGCTATACAGTATCGTGGAAAAGTTGGCAAGGCGCATCAATAATTTATACAATTTAAAGTAACCAGCCAATATTTTATTTTAAGGCAAAATTATTAAAAGCAAAATGAGTTGCTTGCAGTGCCAATTGGATTAGGCTCATATAATTGGTTACCGCAATAAAATCAAATTCCTTACAGAAATCATTATCTATGTTGATAATTAACAATCGATAATTTTTTTTTATGTACAAATATAAATCTTCATAAACTTTATAAATTAAAAACAAAATAATTTTCCGTTCACCTTGCTAAAAATTTCTGTATATTTAAATATTTGAAAAAAAAAATAAGATTCACTAATTTGTATGCAAAAGTCCGAACAGATGATAAAAGAAACAACTACTCCTTATCCTGAAAGGGATCCTTGCCTATGAACTTGTCGAGACGCGCATTAGCATCCGATTCCACCTCGGATAACTCTGAGAATCCCTCCTCATCTACAAAGCATATCTCATGACCATCGGGATCGGCTAAAATGACCACCGTGACGGTTGCCTTGCCAGGCGTAGCCAGTTGCATCAGTGGCTTCAGTATGGTGCCGCCCGCCTTCTTGACGGCCTCGAACAACGGCTGCTGAGCAGACGACGGCACCGCGAACGCAATGCGCCCATAGGCCTTGGCGCGGTCCAACGGCACATTTATTTGCGTGAGACGCAGCGACGTCTGTTTCGCATCATAGCTGAGCAGAACCGAATCCTTGCTCTCATTGACCACGCTCATTTTGAGTAGCTCGTGCCAGTACTTGCGCGAGGCAGCCAAATTGGTGACATGCAGCTCAGCCTGTTGCACTGGATCCGGATTCGTCGTGGGCGTCTCCTCAACAATATAGAACTTGTAGCCATCTGGCGAGGTCAGCACGCTGGTGTTGCCCTGCTTGGTCACCGGATACGAGTGCTTAGCAGCACGCGCCAGTATATCCTTAGAATATATGGTCAAACCGCCAAAGTCGTTGCCTGCAAGATCTTCGTTTAGATTGAAGTGTGTTTAACTAACACGCGATCTGTTACCGATCGCGTAGCTCTTGACGCCATAGTTGTAGGTCAGCTCGATGACAAAGTGAGAGCTCTCCGGGCCATAGCCGATCATGGTCTTACTCCAGCGGTTATCATAAGGTCTACACAAGAAGAGTGATTTTGTTTACATCAATAACGTAGTGTTCATATTATTCGCCCAGCACTCACCCATTGCATTGCGCATCGCAGCCCTCCTTGAACTCCTCATGCCGCCAGACCTATACGTTACAGAAAAGTGAGAAAAGATGAGAACGGAAAGTTAATTTGAGCTGGAGCTTATCTAATATTCACTTTATAGGCGGCTGTTTGGCATTGCGTGATGACCGACAAACTGCCAAGTCATGTTGTTCGAGATAAATGGTACATTTGTGACTGGTTATTCCGTATATTGTTAATTGCCGCCATGTACATACATTGCATACATATACACATACGAATATTCGTGCAAATAACCGGGTTTGCAGTCAACGCGATTTACATGCCAGCTCCTCATCTTACCTTCATGCCCAGAATGGTGCGAAAGAAGAACGCATTCTTAGCACGATTGCCAATCTTGAATACGTAGTGCAAGGCGCGTCCCGGTACGGCGGTCATATTGTTTTGCCAACAGAAAAAAAACTAATATAATTTGAAAAGCTTATAAGCAGAATTAGAGGTGAGTAGTGTTGTATCGAATCGTTCAGACTTAGTTCCCCGATTATCGTTCATTCTAGTCAATTGAGTCTCATTCTCGTTCATCGAGTCATTTCATTCTTATTCTCGTTCAACGGATTTGAATGTTAGCTAAAGGTTGCATACAGACGAGCACGATTTCAGAGTGTGACGTCACAATATCGATTCGATTGCATAGAATCCATATAATGTTATAGTCTGATCACAGCTTTTAAGTTTTTGGGGATCAATTCTTATACATGTGCTGTGTGCGCTAATACGGATCTATGCCAAATTTCATTAAGATAGCAAGCCTACTTTAGTCGTTAAGTACTTGAAGAGCGAAATTGATGTTATTTGCATTCAAACACGCCGCACGCATACAAAATTTCGATATTGTGACGTCGTCGCCAGCCACTAGCTTGCCTTGCTACAATTGATTTATTGCAGATCCTTTTTTTTTTGTCAAGTGCCAACTGCAATAAAAAAAATATTATAAATAAAAGAAAACAAAACTTTTTTTTGTGCAATTTACCCTCAGCTTTAATTTCATGTTGTAAAACTGTAAAACAGGTGCAGTTATTTAAAATCGATAACAGTGCAATCGATATCGTTGTGCGCTATTCTAGCCCGCTTCAAACTAGAAATTCACAAGATTGAAAAGAAAACTTTATAATTACATAAATTTTAAAATGCATTTTTTTTTGGTTTTTTTGTTAATTTGTCGTCTAGAAAATTCAATTCGGTAGCAGCGCATTTAATTTTAACTTTTAAACATAAGTAAAAATACCGACATATCAAACAAACTGCTTTTGGGAATTGTTCGTTGATTGATATTGATTTGAGAGTACTTCAGGAATTTAAAATGTGCTCGCCCTTTAAAGTCCCCCATATTATGCGACACTCTTCTAGCTGCTATTGGCCACCTGCGCTCCGCTCAAACTGTTCGCGATTGCTTTGCAAAATGTCATAGCAAATGTGTTTGAATTTATCCGTAATTGGCGCCTTTAACATACAAGTCGTGCAAATCTTGGCCTCGTCGTCGATGCGTCCCCAGTTAATCCATTCAATAAAACTGTCCGGCAGGCCGGATTCGCCAGCTGGCTGTTGCAGTCTCTCATCGAACAGGTCCACGAGTATGTTGGTGCTGCTGAGGCAAATAAAGCAAATATTTTCTACATCCATGTACATTTCCATTTTCCAAATAAGTCGTCAATATTGTTATAGTGGCTAACCAGCTTGCCAGACTATTAGATTTTAAGTCAAAATTATGTGCATTTGAACAGCGCTGCCAACCTAACAAGATTTACTGTGCTGCTATGTTTTTATTTCGATCTCTGTCTAGTAGTCCATTGGCCACCTATCGATATACTATCGATAAAGATACCTGTTCAAGCCACATCGCTAAACAACTGGCTTGCTCTTGTTGTGTAACTGAACGCGTACTTTTTATTGAGTTTAGCGAAATTAACAATAAATATTCGACAAATTCTATAACTCTATATACTATTACTTGCAGACGCCCACAATGTCAGCAGCCGCCCCCCGAGTATCCCTGCTGAAGCGCGCCTGGAACGAGATACCCGACATCGTTGGCGGCTCGGCCTTAGCTCTCGCAGGCATCGTCATGGCTGGCATCGGTCTCGCCAACTACTACTCCAAGGATGGTGACAACCGCCGCTACAAGATGGGCTATGTGGTCTTTCGGCACGACGACCCGCGTGCCAAGAAAGTGCACCCCGCCGATGACGAATAAAGAAACGCTGTGAAACGCACTGTTTACCATTCATTTCTTTTCGCAATATAAATAGCCAAGTAAATATCAAACAATTGAGTGTACATATGTGAGCTCTATTATCCCGGCGCATAGTATAGACACTCTGCGTCGCGGTGGCTGACCTTGTGGTGCTTCTGATAGGCCGCCAGCGTGTGATAGCGTTCGTCGCACAAGGCGCACTGGTAATTGCTCTTTGCGGCCAGCTCCGTTTCGCCGATAAGTACATCGATCTCGGTGTCTGAAAACACATTCATGAAACATATTTAATTTGACGCTGGAATTTCGATATGGCGAGTCCTTACCCTCGTGCAGTTCATGCTTGAACACAAAGCTTTCCGTCTTGATGCCATCGCTGTCTGTTTCAATTGACTGATCGTCGGCATCCAGAGTCTTCACGGTAAACTTAATTGGCATTTGCTCCGCTGGCGACTGCGGCATGGCCTGCGAAATGCGGGAACGGTTCCGGCGCTGTTCAAACTTTAGCGCCACGTTGAATTCACTGTTGGCCGTCATCCACTTATTGTTGAATTCGTAGATCATGATCAGTTTCTTTGTACAGACGCGGCATATCTGCTTGGGATAGTCGTCGTCCTTGCTCAGGACTGGCAACGCAGCGGACGGGGGCGTACATGACGACAATATATCCGATATTGGAACGCTCCTTTCCAGCACCATGACGCCGTCCACGAATATGTTCAACGCGTCCAGGCAGTCGTTGCCGCAAGTGCGGCATATATTTTCGAATATGTCCATTACAAAGGTGCTAGAAAACTGTTTTTACTAAAATTGCCTCGTTGCATCGTATTCCTCAATGCTCAGAATTTTTCATTCTCTGTCTGTTGTGTATAAGCCGGTACTTGGAAAAATCGCGATCAAGTAACACTCCGACTTATAAACCCCCAATTTTACAGACGCCGTTCTACGATTGGCAGCGTTCAAGAATTATCGATAGGTTTTTGCTATCGTTCCCAGATACCATAATTCGTGGCAGCCAGCTGTTGTTTTTAAAATTGTAGTACATGGCAGTTCAATTAAAAATGCAGTTCTTCTTAGTCGTTCGTTCGATTTATTCGCATTACAAAATTTATCTTTTAATAAATGCAATAAAGTGATTATCGTAATTAATACGCACATATGCACATTTACATTTAATTATTGTTCACCAACTGATGAACAACGTGCTGTTGACATAGAGCGATTTATGAGGTTTTTGCATTGCTCAAATTAATATATAAATTATGATACATATGTAATTTAAACGCATTAAACGATAAAGCAAATATGCGATAATAGGAGCCTGATACCCGGTTCATTCGTTCAGCCAAGTGAGTAGTTCAATCGAACTAATTCAGAACAATATATTACAGCTCTACTGTGCATTTCTATCGCTCATCTCTAGGGTTGATTGCAAAAACAACAATGCAGCAAAAACGTATTTTGTACAGCGTTGTCATCTCGTTTTTAATCATAAATCCGGTGACAGACGCCATACAGGCGCGTAGCGACAAGGAACAGTCCCAGACAGTGGTCTCCGGCACGGCTGTTCAGTCGGTGGTGCCCGTGCAAGCGCAGTCTCAAGCTGGCACCAGTTCACCACCGGCTTCGGCCTTCAATCCCTTGGGCCCGAATGTGATGTGCTCGTTTCTACCTCGCGATTTTCTCGAATGCAAGGAGCCCATCGACCATCGAAACAACGATACGGCCCGGAAGGAAAAGGGCTATGGCTGCCTGCATTTCGGCGGCTCCGCTTACGAAGATGTGGAGCACACAAAGGTCCAATGCACGGTCTACACGGACATCGATTGTTACGGCGCACGCACCTTCTTCCGGGACGGTGTGCCGTGCGTCCGTTACACGGATCACTACTTCGTGACCACGCTGATCTACAGCATGCTGCTGGGCTTCCTCGGCATGGATCGCTTCTGCTTGGGCCAAACGGGCACCGCCGTGGGAAAACTACTGACAATGGGCGGTGTCGGAGTCTGGTGGATCATAGACGTGATATTGCTGATAACGAATAACTTGCTGCCGGAGGACGGCAGCAACTGGAATCCCTATGTCTAAGCTAAGGCTATGGCCATTGTGATAATACCAAGTAGTAAAAGTTTTGTAAATAAATTAAAAATTAGGAAAATGCAAACAAATTCAATCCAAATATATACAAGAAATTAAGTAATCGAAATCTGTTTAACTGTTCAGAAATTATATGCATATATTTAACATCTGAATGTACTAAATATCTGATATAAAAGTTATCAAATTATTTTCTTGTTCATGTTTAAGATGAAAGTAAAAATATTTCGAAGTTTTTATTAAATAATTCCTAACTCGACATTCTTCCATGATTTATGAATATTGTATTTTAAAACTTTAAAATAAAAAATAAAAAAATATCCACCGATATATTTTCTGTAAATAATCGGCCATTCTCTGTAAAAAGCTATATTTTGTTGCTAAAATTTTCTTACTAGTGGTAGAAAAACACCGATATATAGCCACATCGGTATTTCGCTGTTTTTACAGAAAGAACAATGAAACGAATTTTTAAAAAATTTATAATAATTTACAATTCAGTTTGTCAAAAGTTTATCAGAAGATATTGAAACAAACCAAAAAAATAAAATAAAAAACGAATAAATTACATAAATGCAATTTTCGCGTTTATGAGAATTTATTTTTATTTTTTCAATATCTTTTTTTGTAAATTACCGTAAATTACCGTAATTACCGTAATTACCGTACCATTCTCTGTGCAACGATATATGTTTTTATTGCTAATCTAAAGGCTACATCACAAATAGTGCCAAAAATGAATTTTTCTCAAAAACCCTACTCGGATATTAATAATTTCGGATTTTTGTAAAAATATTTTATTGTTTTTTTATTAATGCCAATTTTTCAAAAGTCCAAGAATATCGTAAACAAATAAAAATTTTTTAAATATGAATGTTTTCCACCAAATATCTTCATAAGATTACCTAACACTGAATCCACGCAATGGTTCAGTTCATATGTGAACAAGCAGTGCAATAGACTTATTCAATGAACTAGCTGAGGTTGGTTGACAGTTTCTTAATTTTTTCTAACACTGTACTATAGATCTATTACAAATGTATGTTCAAAATTACTTAAAATATGTATCTACAAATTGGTATAGCGTGCATTGTTTGCCATTGTGTGTGATGTGAGATATAAGCCTTCACACGGAAAGCAAATATTTATAGCTCATTTCGTAACGGGCTGGCAGTTTACTGGATAATGTTTTAAATTTCTCAGAAACGTTGCAGCCGATTTAAGTAAATCTTTCAGGAAAATCTATGTTAAGCTATAGGCTTTAATCATGTATACCACATTTTGAGGACCATTCTGTCTAAATGAGGGTTTTTCGATAATGATAAAAACTCAATTTTTGAACGCCTTATTTTACGCATTTACAAATAAATGCATCTATATAATAGAAAATTAAATTCTTAAAAATTTCGCATTTACATTTGTGCTGATAAACATAAATAAGACAACAAAAAATATGGTTCCGACCCCGGAGCCAAGTTCCAAAAAACGACGCTAAATGATCGATGCTAATTTGACGCACGTAATACCATGGAACGATTGGAAAGCGGTTCCAAATGCCTCGTGTATCTTAGTGATACACGCGCGGGCACACTTACACGATGGCCTTTTTAGGTGCAACTCTGATTCGCAACATTCACAAGTCGTCGGCACTTCGCTTTGCTGGGTCCGCCATTTTACCTAAAAAATCTATAACCCCAGCTCGAATTGGCAGTAACGGAGGTCAGTTGCAATTTGGAATTCAGTTTGTTCGCGAATATTCAAAGGGATCGAAAATGAGTACTTTACCAAGAGTATTCTTCGATATGACCGCCGATGGCGAGCCCGTCGGTAGGATAATTATGGAGGTGAGTTTACTATTTTTGCCGGTTTTTTTTTTTTTTCATTTTTATAACGTGGATTGTGAACTTTTGCAGTAATGAAGTGTATGTAAATGCATGTACGTACATATATAGTACACACGTGTGTACTTGCCCATGCATATGTGTATATACTAATAGCAAAGTTCACAGCTTGCTGGAAAAAAATAAAAAGCCGAAAAACACGTGATTAACCTACATTGGATTTTTCGGAATATTGTGCATTGTATTTACATAGTAAATTTAATTACAATTAATGCACAAATGCATATTTGATAATGTACATACATATACACATACATATTTACATTTCTATACTCGCTTTAAGTGGCAATTACCGTTCTGCCACCTATGAGTTGTGTATGTACGCGTATACATACATATGCATGCATACAAAAAATATGCATGTGTATATTCACGTATGTATGCATTGTCATGTATATGCATACCGACAGATATACCAGTAAATTGGGTGTGTATATGTTAAGATAGCAAAATTAAAGTGCCGCTTATATTTTTGGCAGCCATATTAAAATCTTTGTTAAGTACAGAACACATTTTACCAAATCTTTTTTAATATACAAATACAAGATATAATAAATGCCGGCATTTTTATGTATGTATGTATACAGAAATCAATACACTGAAACATAACCTCAAATTCTAAACGTAGATAGACTGCGTGTATGTATGTCATGCAGTTCATGTATGTGTGTGTGTTAAGAACTCAGTAAACCCGTTTGACTTTGACGAACGAACTTTAAAGAAAGAAATAAGTTTATTTGATGATGTAATGGAGGCTTACGTCAATTTAAATTTATAAATTTATAATTTGTATTTAGACAATGGACAAATAGCGGTGTCAGACCATGCGACAACGCGCGCTGCAATTAAATTTCGCATGTGTATATGAGTATGTGTGTGTGTGTGTGTGTGTGTGTATGCATGTGTAGATTCGGTAATTTTCCGGTCATTGTACACACTATTTATATGCATGTATATATACATATGTACATTTCTTCGCTTTTATTTGTATTTAATTTAATCAGTTGTATTTGTTTTCTGTGTTTTTTTCCACTCAATTTAGCTGCGCTCTGATGTTGTGCCCAAAACAGCTGAGAATTTCCGTGCTCTGTGCACCGGCGAGAAGGGCTTCGGCTACAAGGGATCCAGTTTCCATCGCGTCATTCCAAACTTCATGTGCCAGGGCGGCGATTTCACCAACCATAACGGCACTGGAGGCAAGTCCATCTATGGCAACAAGTTCCCCGATGAGAACTTCCGCCTGAAGCACACCGGCTCCGGCATCCTGTCGATGGCCAACGCTGGCGCCAACACGAACGGCTCGCAGTTCTTCATTTGCACCGTGAAGACCGCTTGGCTGGACAATAAGCATGTTGTCTTTGGTGAAGTTGTTGAGGGCTTGGATGTTGTCAAGAAGATTGAATCGTATGGCTCGCAGTCGGGCAAGACCACAAAGAAGATTGTAGTCGCCGATTCGGGCTCCCTTTAAGATGGAAATTGTGTTAAGACGAAAACCCGTTCGCATTTTCTTCAACAAATTTTTTTTACCAATAACTGTAATAATATGAAATACAATACATATTTTCAATAGACACTTCCCTATGTTATCAAATTTATATTTATATATAAATATTTAAATGGGCAATTTTCGGGTAACTTTCCAATGCTAAATGGAATCGCATATAGTCGTGTACCTTATGAGTATAATTGTAGAAACAATACGACTCTGTAACTGAAACGATTCTAAAGACAAAATAGAATGCGCCGGTAAATAAAATGATTGGTTCAAGCATTCTATTTTTATGAGTAATCCTAAGTATTTCTCAGGCGCAAAACAAAATGAATGGAAAAGAATAGAAATGAATGTCTATTATGTATACATACAGATAAAGGAAGAGAAATGATTCCGTGTGCATTTGGCTATGAATAAGGATATGAATAAGCGCCAAGTTGTTGTATTTTTCATGCATTTACATATATGACTATTACTAACAAAAGCCCTATATGCCTTCACATCAATACCCACGTAAAACTGTATACCCAACCTTAGTATCTATGTGATTTAACACGACTTGAAGAAGAACTCGCATTAGGCGTGGCTCCAAAAACCTTAACAATTAGTCTAACAACATGTAATAGCAGCAAATTAACATGGATAACAAATCTTTTTGATCTTATTCTTACCAAAATCAAATTTATAATTTCGTCTTAATAAACCGAAACTAGTAAAAACAGAAAAACAAAATGTTGACATTTTTATTGAAATTGAAGTCGAGATGGGCGCGTATCAGATATAAATATTTCTAACACGGCACCATCTATTTAGAAGCACGCACGATCCAGAGGCTGCACGAATGAGAAATTGCTACCAGATGAAAATAAAAAACTGTAATATTCTTTTACTGGAGCTTTAAACTGAATTTTTTTAATTTGTGTTATCGTCGTGCGTGCTCGTGTCACATAAGAAAACACGTCTCGCACGACTTTTTCATTAGAGTTTGAGTATGAAAACAACATTTTGAAATGTTAATTATGCAAACATATTTATTTTTAGTTTCTTATACAATTCTAATACAATACAATTTTTTTATTCTAATACAATTTTTTTTTTATATATATTATATACAAGCTTAAATATCTTTGTCTAAATGCATGGGACGTCTAGAGTTTTGGTTTTCTACAATGGTATTATGGGAATGATTGAATGGTAACTCCACAAGATTACTTTGGAATATTTTAACAAAATGACAGTATTTTAATAAATGCACTGATGAAATTTTGTTTATCTTTTTGCAGTAAAAAAGATGTGTTGTTCAATTTTGGTACATTTTCAGCATAGGTGGTTTAAATATATTCATATTTGTGAAATTTGAATTATTGAAAAAATATTTCTGCACTACTCAAAGTAGCGTATAGTAAATTGTATTCCTGCTCATAGGCATTTATATGTCTTTCGGTAATTGCGATTGTTTGCAGTAGCTTCTCGTCGACATCAGATTTGGCTGGGGAATTGCCTTGCCTGGTCTCCTGCTTCTGCGTGGCCATAATGTCCTTTAACTTGAGGCGCTCGGCATTCAACTGCTGTGTGGTCGTCTGACTCCAGCCCAGCTCATGAAAATCACCCAGCTGATTCAGCATTTTAAGAATGTAGACTAGGGCAATGGCGAAGCCATCCTCGAAGAGCAGGCATTTTGGTTTATCCTTCTTGTACATCTTCAGCTTCTCCTTGACTCTGTTGTCAATGTAGTTCATAATCAGTGCTGGAGTTATCAGATAGAATGTTCTCAAGTGATGATTGTGTGGATTGCATAGAAACGGCTGGAATCCCTGCACCAATAGCTATGGAACAATAAAATCAAAATGTTGCATGATTTTGGTTATCTTAATTAAAGTACTGTCTGGGGCATACCTTAAAGTAATTCGTGCAGTCGGAATAACATTCCTTTAGATGCTCAACGCTCTTTTCGTATTCCCTGATCGAACATTCGGTTGTTGCCTCCAGACTCTGATCCTCGCAGCGCATAAAATCGCTGTTGAATCTGGACATGAAAGAGCGACTTCTGAAGTTGGCGTTTTTACTGCCCGATTGCAATAGCCGCACATAGCCCACAACGTTGCCTGAGATCAAGATTCGCATAATAAAGTAATGTTAAAGCGTTTTGCCAAGCAGGGGGCGACTTGGAATACCCTGTACCCAGTTTTGAGCTGGCGTAACATAATTTTGCTACCCTATACTATGTCAAAATTCAGTCTTGAATAACTTTTGAAATTATTGTCTGTAATTTTCAGGTCTCAAATATGTGTGTAAATACTAGAGACTCTATAATTTCGGCAATAATCGATTTTAGGAAAATGGGGAGTTTGCGAAGCAAAAATAAAATTCTTTTGCGTTTCGTTTACTCTAGTTATAGAAAAGACGGACATAATTATGTAGTTGTCCTGAACAATAGGGAAGATGTTGCTCTTTGCCTGTTTTACTGCAGGTACAGGGTATACAAAAACAAAATTGAAATATAATATGCAAGTTTCAGCATACCAACTTGTGTTATAATATTCCTAAACAGGTCCATATACGTTTCACCATTTCCAGAGACGCCCAATTTTCGTATTTTCTTGATGAAGTTCTCGGCCCTCTCATAGGGATATGATTGGTATGGTTTATTATGTTTGTGCTCGGCGTGGTAACGATATTCCTTCAACAGACGCGACTTGATTTGCTCGTCATGCAAGAACGTTGAGAATGTATAAAACTTTTGACGCAAATACTGGTAGATAAAGTTGACGGTGGTATTTATAATGCCAGTGCCATGTGTCTGCACAGAGTTCGCCACGTGCCGTGTCCCAATAATGTCGAGGTGCTTGTTCCGGCTCTGGATTTCCACAAACAATTGCAAATTCATATTGTACGCATACGTGGATGCGAAAGTGTGGACATTGCGCATAATCTGAAGAACGTCGATGCCCTATAAAAAATTTAAATTGTATGCATTTAATTATTTAAAAAAAAGTGTATATGGTTAAATGCTGAACATAAAAGTCAGACCACGATTAAGTCAATGCGCATCTGGAATTTTCGGTTCATATTTTAAATGTTGGCACTAATATTAAATTGTTCTATATGATATTAAATATTAAGACTTCGTTTTTTTTTTCAAATTTAATTGAAGATTTTTTCTAAATGTCAAATCATGATCAAAAAGCAATCCGCATGAAATTAAATCAGTTTTGAGAAAGTTGCGGAAATAGGTAATTTGGAGCTTAACCTTATGTAGGAATACTATGGCTTTATGTTAATGTTAGCTACAATATGATATAGTAGTCAGATTCGACAAATAGTTTAATAACTAAGCGACTAGTTAGCATTGACATAAATATATATATATACTATATGGGATCGAAGAAGTCTAATAATATGCAGTTTACGGGTGGGGCTGCTTATATGTTACACATTAGTCAGTTAACCCAATTATAGACACACATATATACTTATGTATTTGTGTGAATCTTACTTGATTAATTATCTGGTTGGGCAAATAGTCATCGACCGGTCGCAGTCGCAGCAGTTTATTAGCCAGATGACGCATCTTTTCGTATGACTTCCAATCGTGTGGCGCAATAGTCGTTAAATTGTAGAACGTTGCAGTAAAATAGTTCTCAAGGTTATCTACAAAATGGTGTACATATAATATATGGCATATATACGCTTATATTAAATACAACCTCTCAGTATACTATAGGCTCCGTCAATTTCTGTTGCGGACACCTTCAGGCAGTTCCTGTAGTCGATGGTTTGCTGTGTGAACGGCTGATCCTGGCTAAGAAATAGATGTGACAGCGCTTCCACGCGCAGCAAATACTCCAAATGATTGCTCAGGAAATCTCGCTCCCAGTCCAATATTCTCCGACTGGTCACGCAGTCAACCAATGCAGCATCGCTGAGCTTAAATAGGGTCAGATTTTTGTCCAGCTTGTTGCTAGCCGCAAACATATTCTAATTACGTGAATGTCTATCAGTAAAAGCATTCGTCAAATGGAGCATTTATTTGTAGTCACCTGCAGTAAATGGGGATTATGCTGCTGTTCCACGTACTCCTTGAGCGCTGCATCGGACAGCGCCAGGGAATCGTAGTTGCGGATCAAACCGATCGCATCCAGCTGGCCAAGCATGTTCTGTTGGAAGCGGCACAGATTGTTGGTGCGCATCGAAATGGATTTGATCAATTTTTGCTTATCGGCTGGCAGGATGCGTTCTTTGCCCAGAAATTCGCTCAACGCCAGATTCACGATCGTCAGACGCCGTTTGGTTGGATAGCCCTTAAGGGATTTCTCCGAGAGCTTCAGCGTGGACAATATGCTCATTTTCCTTTGCATTAGCTTCAAATCAACGATACTCTTCTTTGTCAGCAACAGGACGTGTAGGATTTTCTGCTTCTGCCATTGCAGCAGGGAGCTCAAGAAGCGTATGCAGAGAACTTGATTCGCTGCAAATATGTTCTGAAGTATTTGCAAATACTGCACGAGCTTACAAATGATAAATAGGCTGGGCTTGCCCACGGGCAGGCCCAATGCCAAGTGTCGTCTGACCAGACCATCAATAAGTCCATTTACTTGCTCCACATAGCCCTGACCCTGCAGTATTAGCTTCGCAAAGCTTTTCAACTGGCCAAAGGTGCCGGCAGCAAGCACACGCTGCATACTTATCGACCAAATGGCAATTTGTGTGCCCAGTTGGCGGCAGCTTCGCGAATCGTTGGCATTGATCTTCTCGATGGACGCATGGTACTGCTTTAGGCAATCCACCAACCTGTCCTGCGCCTTCACCAGCGTCTTGGCGTGCTTGCAAACGAATGCATTGGGCGACCAATACACATTCCGAAATAAGGGCACACGCTGATATCGGTTTAGTGTGTCCAGAGCATTCTTTATCAGTTTACCCTCCAGCAGAATGCCCAGCTTATGGAGAACACAGATAAACGCGGTCAGGCGGACCAGATGCCGGGGCTCCTCATAGTTCCTGTACTCGTTCGCCTGCTGCGTCTCAATGGAGCCCATCAATTTGCGTATGTAGGCATTCGAATGTTGGGTAATATAATTAACATTGGCATCTTTCAGATTCATCTGTCGCTTTGTCTCCAGCAAGCTGTCCAGAAATATCTATTCACACATATAATATAATATGAATGGAACACTGTCAAATGCTTTCTTGTTTACCCGAAATATATTGCCAGTTATCACATTCTCTATATCATCAAGGGACGTTTGAAGGCCACTTATCTCAAAATTGGTGCAATGCTCAAAAGTCTCGCTGCTCTTGGCCAACGTTTGTAGCCACTTTTTATAAAAGGACCATTTGTTCGACAGATTCGATTGTTCGGTAAGCTCGTTAAAAATCACAATTTGCTCCAATAATTCAACCATTGCATCAAAAACATTCTGAAATATATACACACACATATATATTAAAATACAGCAAAAATGTAAAAATCTAAAAATTTGTGCTTTTGTTGGTAATAAATGGACAAACTCTAGAATCGTTTTTAAATATATTCGAATTTGGATCAGCAAAAAGGTTTCTTATGGAAAACTCAATTTTCAAATGATAGTTCCAATGCCTAATATTGATAAGTTGGACTCCCACATTACTAATATTCGAAAATATTTTCTTTTACCAAATTTGTTGTTGTAATGTCTCTCGCTTCCATATTTCAAACTCCCATAACTTTCTCAGAACTAAACTGATTTTCATCCTGAATGGTTTGTTATTTAAATTCGTTCTGTATTTAAAATATATGCATTTTTAAAAAAATGTTCTTTTCAAAATTTAAAATGTTGAATTTTATTTTTTTAATTGATTGCTGATCAACTTTAGTATAAAATACCATCTAAAAACTGATTCCGAGCTAATTTTTTTTTTTCGGTCAAAAATCATACTAAAAATTACAAACATTTTAAGAAGACGAATTTTCAAGTCTCAAAATTGAAACTCCCTTAACTCAATCAAAACTGAAGCGATTTTCATGATAGCATTTTGTTCATGGATTTTGGTTCTGCATTCAAAATATATGAATTTTAAGCAATACAATTTTGGATTAATCGCATTGCCCTTTAATTTTCACAAAATAGAGCAAGGGTCTGCAGCGAGAGCGAAACAATTTGCAAAACAAATTGGCGATCTCGCTCTTTCGCACAGGGCAAATGGCTGAACTACTCTCTTGCTCTCTTTGCGCTCGCGAAGTTGCGAAATTGCGAAATTTAGTCGGCTTAGTTGGTTTTCTTGATACTCACAAAAAGATGCATTTCATTGATGTCACCCGATATGGCTACGTAAGATGTGACTTGGATCCACATATTCTGGAGGACGATAATGATGCGTTTTAGCAAAAAATACACATGACAGAAGAAATCAATTGCCGTACTCATTTGATAGAGTACGTGCTCGATGCCTATATTCGGACTAATCCCTAGCGATATATGCAACTTTTCCATTTGAGTGCTGGTGTTCGCAAATTTGAGCTGCAGCTGCTGGGCGGACTTGGCTAAATCGCTGCACTGATTGCACAAATTGGCCAAAGTTGTGAGCGGCTTGTTGGCCAACAGTTCGGCCTCTGAGAATTTCATGTTGGTATTGTGCCTGCCGTTTGTGAAGTCGTTCTCAATGTAGTTTATTTGTATCGCCGGTGCCACCGAGGTTAGCAATTGACTGCCGACATGGTTGAGACTGTTGTTGTTGATCGTTTGGTTTCGAAGTAAAATCATTTTATCATCATGTTGCTCCATAAATGTGCCATAATCCCTAAGGATGTCTTCGGCGAATATCGCTGTGGATAGCAATATATTTTTATAGAATCAATATGATTTTCATTACAAAAATACATACATAAGGAACTTTGTTTCATTCTGCAATTTTTGTCAATTAGATTGCTATGACGTTTCTTTGTTATGAATCGCAGCGATAACACATTTTAAATGGGCGAGTTTCGGCATCGATATCAATGCAATGTATCGATTTTTTTGAAGTTATACATTAAATGCATTTTTGAGTGGAAATAGGTAAAATAATGAGAATAATATGAATGCTGATAACTAAAGATATTATTATTTTTAAAGAATTCTTGTATCAACAATCCAAAAAGATAATAAACCATAAACCCTTTTTTTTACTAAATAAAAACAGTTTTGCATATATAGTAACACAATAAATAAGGGTGAAACTAAAGCTACTAACATAATTAACCTAAGGAACTACATCCCAGGTTATAGTTCATCATTCGAGTCTAATTATCATTATTTTTAAACTAATTTATTGTAAATCAGTAGGTGTGCAATTGCCATATGTGGTGCCAGATTGTAAAAGGAAATCTAACGCTGAAATTAACAAAATAAATAATGGGAATTGAGCTTAATCGTAACATCGAAGAACGTAACAGAAAACGAATGCGTCAACGTACTCTTTGAATTGAGCTACGATGCACAGCACTAGTATTTTAATATCGTTGTGCGCCAATTATCGATGCTAATAGCAGCGATGTATCGATGTTTAGTAGCGGCAACAGCTGATTTTTGTTTTGCGTCTACGTAGCAAGAACCGCAATTCGCACTCGTTGCTTCTGCTGGCTATGTGGACTTAACAATGCGCGTAATTGAATTAGGGACGCATGGATTGAACACAAAAAGCTGTTGAAATATGCAAAAAGTCTGTAGAAACCTGTACATCATCGGCACCCTGTGTACGCTACTCGGCCTGGCCACTCAAGCAGTCGCACAGAAGCACTACTCCCGTTCACGGAAATTGGAGCTGCGGTAAGATTGAACAGAGTCCGTCTGCATATGCATAAATGTTAGCCGGTCAGGATCGAGTAAACAGAGTAGATAGTAAACATGATTTCAATTTAGCGAGGATGTGCGCCGCATGTTCCATCACGCCTACGATGGCTATCTGAAATATGCCGGCAACTATGATGAACTGCGTCCGCTGACCTGCGATGGCCACGATACGTGGGGCAGCTATTCACTGACGCTGATCGATGCTTTGGATACGCTGGCCACCATGGGCAACTATTCGGAGTTCCGGCGTGTCCACACGCTGCTCGTGGAGAAGATGAACTTCAACAAGGACATCAATGTGTCCGTCTTCGAGACGAACATACGCATTGTTGGCGGCCTGCTATCGGCCCATTTGATGTCGCGTCGCGCCGGCATCGATGTGGAGCCCGGCTGGCCCTGCGCCGGTCCGCTGCTGCGCATGGCCGAGGATGTCGCCAGGCGCCTGCTGCCGGCCTTCGACACCAGCACGGGCATGCCGTACGGCACGGTCAATCTGCGCTACGGCGTGCCCAGCGGCGAGACATCGATCACGTGCACGGCCGGCGTGGGCACCTTTCTGGTTGAGTTCGGCACGCTGAGCCGTCTAACCGGCAAGAGCATCTACGAGGAGGTGGCGCTGCAGGCGATCTATGCGCTCTGGGAGCGCCGTTCGCCCATCGGCCTGTTTGGCAATCACATCGATGTGCAGAGCGGACGCTGGACGGCCCTCGATTCGGGCATTGGGGCCGGCGTCGATTCGCTGTTCGAGTATCTGGTGAAGGGCGCCATCCTGCTGAATCGGCCGGAGCTGCTGGAGCTGTTCGCTGAGGCGCGTGCGCCCATTGATAAGTATATGCGCAAGGACGACTGGTACGTGTGGGTGGGCATGAACAAGGGTCACGTCACGCTGCCCGTCTTCCAATCGCTCGAATCCTTCTGGCCGGGCATACTGAGCATGGTCGGTGACATCGAGCCCGCCATGCGCACCATGACCCGCTACATCAGCGTGTGGCGCAAGTACGGCTTTCTGCCCGAGTTCTTTAACATTCCCGCCGGCGAAGCGGCGCCCAATCGCGAGGTCTACCCGCTGCGCCCGGAGCTCATCGAGTCGGCCATGTACCTCTATCGGGCCACCAAAAGCCAGCATCTGCTCGAGCTCGGCGAGCACATGCTGGAGACGATCGAGTTCAGTGCGAAAACCAAATGCGGCTATGCGACGGTGAGTTGTGCTTCAATTTGGTTCAATTCGGTTACGGATGTCCAATTAGCTGCTTTTGTTTTCTTTTGTTTTTGCCCCACCCAGATACGGAACGTGGTGACCCACGAGAAGGAGAACCGCATGGAATCGTTCTTCCTGGCCGAGACGACCAAGTATCTGTATCTGCTCTTCGATGAGGATAATTTTCTGCACAACGATGGCAACGATCGGCAGGGCGAGCTGCTGGACACGGAGGAGAATGTGTGCGTGGTGCAGGCGGGCGCCTATATCTTCAACACGGAGGCGCATCCCATGGACATGTCGGCGCTCCACTGCTGCCACAATTACAAGGAGGACATCTACACGCTGCTCGATCTGGGCAGCTTCACGCCGCGCGCGCTCTTCGAGCGCAATCGCAAGCAGCGCGTGGCCAACCAGGAGAAGTGGCGGCCGCAGTGTTCGTCGAGCGGGGCGGGCGTTCAGTTCGAGGGCCACGCCGAGCCGGGCAGCCCGGAGGCGAGCACCACGCTGGCCGTGGACATTGAGGTGTTCGATGAGTACCAGCAGCCGGCGGCGGACGCGCTTGTCGCCAATTTCGAGCGTGTACGCGAGGAGCGCGAATACAATCGAACGCAGCCGGAGAGCGCGGTGGCCCGCAATCAGCTGACGGTCAGCGATCTGGATGAGTTCTTTGGCCAGCGACGCGAACGCTTCGCCAGCGCCGAGGCGACGCTCAGCTATGTGCTCAACTTTATGGCCAACTACACGATGGACGTGGCGTTCATACGGGGCCTGCAGCTGTACGATGGCAACATCAGCAGCGTCCTGGGCACCGCCGCCCAGAAGGAGTACGAGAGTCGGATGCGTTCGCTGTGGCAGCTGTTCGAGCTGGAGCAACAGTATGCGATCAACATACGGCTGATCCGACGCCTCGGCCTGCTCAACGTGCACGCCGACAGCGAGCCGGCGCGCCGCTATCTGGCGAACATACTGGACGCCCTCGATCACGTCGAGCGGGCGCCGAACGGCACGCTCGAACGGAACGCCACCGATGTGGAGCTGATACGGAGCGCGGTGCAGGCGGCGCGGCTGGACTACGAGCTGGCGCTGCTGAACACAACGGCCATGCAGGAGTTCGTGCATCGCGTCTATCTGATGGGCACCAATGAGGCGCACACGTTGCGCCTCCAGCCGCTGCTCGGCGCCGACGAGCTGGCCACCCTCGGTGCCGTCGAACTGCCGCCGGAGCAGCAGCGGGAGCTGTTCAAGTACACGCGACGCATTGTCGACTTTCGCAAACGGATGTCGGAGACGGTCGATCGCCTGCAGACGATCATGCAGGACCTGAACGCGGCCAAGACGGAGGGGACGACGACGACGACGACGACGGCGGCGACACCGCTGCCGGTGCCAATGCCACCGCTGGCCGTTGGCGGCACGCCCATCAAAACGCCCGACTTGTCAGCGGGCCAACAGCCGCCGGTGCCGCCGTCGCCGCCATCGCCGCCATCGCCGCCGTCGCAGCCGCAGCAGCCGCCAACGCAGCCCGACGAGGGCTCCGTCTGGTCGCAGCTGGTGCAGAACATCCTGCGCAAAACGACCGTGCAACGGATCAAATTCGACGAGGCCGTGCTCTTTGAGAAGACGCGCAAATCCCTCGAGAAGCACGCCCACAAGCAGCTCTCCTACGAGCTGTTCAGCTGCCGCCGGCCGGAGTACATCGAAGCGTTCGCCTACCGCGACTATTACCCGGAGTCGATCTGGCCACATGACTGATCTGTAGATATTTAAATGTGTGCGCACATCTCCATTTATATGCGTGCACACATAGCTAAGTGGATATTCAATTGTTGTGTGGAGGCCAACAAATCAATTTGTTTATGCTATTATGTAAATTATTAATACCTAAGTACATGGTACGACTTATACTCAAAACACAAGCAGCTTTTCAGTGTGTGCGAGTGTGTGTGTGTGTGTGTGTGTGTCAGCCAGTTTTTATACCCTGAAAATAGGCTATAATGGTTTTGTGCAAATGTATGTGCAAGGCAGAAGGAATCATCTCTTGACCCCAGGTCTGTCTAAACCGTACACAGCACTAGTTTATCAATTTCCGTTCGATATCGATATAAATCGATTTTGAAACTTGGTTGATCTAGCATTTCTCGGACTAGAGCCACCAAGTTTGATTAGAAGTTCTCTTAAAGCAGACGTAGATTAGAAGTACTTACGATTTTGGATACCTTGCCTCCATTGCCCCCAATATGAAAAAAACAAAATTAGGCTCGTTTTAAGCTCTGTTTTCCATGCTGGGTAAAGAGCTCGCGGCGTGTGCATATAACGACAGCTCGCAGCTGCGTGCAGGGTATCTCCAGGTCGGGCCCTTCCGACTAGCCCAATCTCCTTTGTTTGGGCTGTAATTAATTTCATTGACTGTCGACTTTATTCCTGATTAAATCGGTGTATTTAATGCTTCGAATATTGCCAGCCGTAAATATATCCGGTAAATATATTTAGAAAGGATTGCACAACTCCATCCAAATGACCTGCGGCTGCTTTAGCTTCAGTTTCAGCTCAAGCTGCCTGCACGCAATGCCATTTATTATACCCTCTACTCAATTGAACTAGCCAAAAAGGGCATAATTAGCTGCTGCTTATGTGAGACTCAGGCGGAGAAAGACAGCTGCATGACCAACAATTCTATATATGCTCCTGATTGGAGATTAGTGAATCTAGTCTTGCATTTATATCCATTTCTATAGGTCGCCTTTCTATGCGATTTTCAAAGGTTCAACTTAGCTGTGTGTTTTATTGAAAATGTATTTTGTCTGTCTTTCTCTCTATATTTTTATTATCTCTCTCGCTCTGTCTTAGTCTTTCAGTCTTTTTCTTTCTGTCTCTCTCTCTCTCTGTCTTTCTCTTTCTCTGACTTTCTCTCTCTCTGTATGTTTTTGCCTTTCTCTGACTTTTTCTTTTTCTCCGTCCTTCTGCGTTCTCTCTCTCTCTCTCTCTTTCTGTCTTTCTCTATTTCACTTTCTGTGTTAGTTATATGAGAAACAACCTATTAATTATCGCTTATATTCAAACTTCCACTTTCTCTATTTCGTGTTTGCTCCTCTCTCCCTCTCCCTCTCTCTCTCTCTCTCTCTCTCTCTCTGTACCAACGCCTATCTAAGCGAACTTTCATGATTTGATTAATTACAGAGTAGCTTTTAGTGCGGCAATCTCGCCCGAGCATTTTTGCTAGATTCAATGTTTATTTTCAGAAATTGCTGCATACTTCAAGGGTTCGGTTTCGCTTGCGGAAACGTAACGACAACAAATGACGTGAAAGAAGAAATAAAGTGAAGCAGCGAAAGGGAAAACTTTTGCAGGCATGGATTGCGATAACGATAATGACAATGACGATGATGATGATGATGATCAGCTTTGTGCCCATTGCAAAATAATAAATGGCAATGGTGACGTTGGCGTGTGTGTGTGTGTGTGTATGTAGGTCACGCCGCAGTTGCCGGCTGCCATTTGTATGCGTTTGTATGTATACATGTGTTTGTTTGTGTGTGTGGGTGCGTGTATACAATGGCGAAATTGCCTGTCATGGGCTGCAGTAATAACAGAAGCAAGTACAAAAACAACAACAACAATAATAACAATGGCAAAAGTTTAATGAGTTCAAGTTTTATAAATGAAAAGACAGGTGTCCTTGTAGCACAAATCCCAATCAGACGTAGACGGCACGCTACGCGCCACAGACGTTGTTCTGGCCAGGATGAAGCACAAGCCGCCACTGGCGAACGGCGACAACAACAACGACGGCGACGACGATGGCGACGAGCAGCGAAACGATCACTTCGAGGGAGATCCACGCCCACTGCCATACGCATTTGAAAAGGAGTTAATTAACAAGTCCAATAAGCACATACGCATTTGTGAAGTGTTCGTGCCCCCCAATAAAGGTATGTAAGTGCGAAGAGTATCGCTGTATTCTGCTTGCGTTGCATCCCTCTCGATCGCACGTATAACAGTTGTGCGTGCAGAAGTATTCTTTCTCTTTCACATTCATTGACGCACGTACAACGCGGCGTATGTGTGGGTGTGTGCGTTTCACACAAACGGGGATGCTTGGCAATCAATCTTGAAACCACAATGGAGAGAGCCACAGGTTATGCAAAGAATTCTGATGATAAGTAGCACATGCATATATTAAAATTTACCTCTACATCATATAGTTTCGATAGGAACTATCTCTTTTGCTTCAGCGCGAAACCGTTCTTTGTACAACCTTTAGATCACTCAATCGTGCTTAGAACATGTTCGATTCCAATTGTCGCTCCTTTTCTTTTTCGACTAATTGATTTAAGTAATTTCATGACTAGAAAGCTTATGTGTTTTATTTGTTGTTTGCAGTATATCCAATCACTTCAAAATTTTACGCCAAACTTGAGCAGCATCCGATTTCAATAGCGCGGGCGCAACGCCAAAGTCACAATAAGCCGCCTCCGGATTATCCGTTGCTGGAGTCACAGATGTACGGCTGGATACCGCTGCAGTGTCGAGAGGCTGCCACCTATTTAAATTGTGTGCATGCACCGAAACGGCGCTGCCGGATGACCAAACACGGCGAACAAATTATTGCGGGACGAATTACTGAACGCCCGCCGTTCAACGGTCTACAATTTTTACTACATTAAAACTATTCAGCAATAATAATGTAAAATGTATAAATTTATAACTGGAAGTTATTTCCAGATATATTACCAAATTCCATGCTATGATATAGTAAACTGATCTTCATTAACTAAAATGTATAATGGGTTAAACAAGTCTATTTATATTGCTAATAAGTTTAGCTCAGGTAAGCAGTTTAGTATTTCGGTATTTAAAATTGCACAAACAAATATTTAAATAGTAGAACTCTGGCAACGCTTCAACATTTTTAACAAGTTGGCAGTTCACAGGCCATGCCATTGTTTACTTTTATGCTGTTCTTGCCATGATTGTTTTCAAATTATAGAAATAAGCTGTGAATATAAAACAAATGAATCATAAAATGGACATAAGTGCGATTATAGATTAATACACGAAATACAACACATTGCACGAATATGGTAGGCACGCAACTAACAGTGAAAAGAACTTTCAAGCAGAACAAACGAAGTTCAAGTTTTTTTTTTCCTTGACATTTGTTGCCCCTGGCAGCAGCAGTTTGCCTAATTACCAACGATTTCAATATATTAATTTTAATAACAGACACAATCAACGCACGCGACCAATCAATCCAATTGCAAGGAAGACATCGCCGGCAAGGCTCTTCCGTCTATGAATCCGGAACAGCTGTTGGAGGCCCTTTTCCAGGTCCTGCAAAAGCTATGTAAGATTGGAAATTTTAAAGATTCAATTTCTTTATTTTTGATTTTGTTTTGCAGGGCTCCAGGGGCGTCGCATCGTCTATTTCATCATGTGCGAACTGGGCGGTAAGGAGCTGTTCGAAGCGGCGGCATCCTGGTGCCTCCAACATCCAGACATTGCCATCTGTTTGCTGGCCGCCAGTTTTGTGTTCCTGTTACCTTTGCTCATCATTTTTGGCTTTGGTTTTATTACCATTGCAATTACTTTTACTGGTATTCTAGTACTGGAAGGTATTTGAAAACATTTTGTCAGCTATTAAGAGATATTATTATCGTCAATCTTATTATTGTTGTTATTGTTTCAGGCACCTTGCTGACATTTATCCTAATGATATTTATTGCCTGTATTGGAAGTTTGGCTATTGCTGTTGCCGTCTTTGCAGTTGTTGCATATTTTGGATTCGCACAGATTTCTGTTTGGTTTGGATTAGATCGTCACCGAGATGCGTTCATTAAGTTTGTACAGCAAAACACAAGTACAGAGAATGCAAATAGATCGGCCCCGAATAAAACTTAATAGGGTCACATAACTATGTTAGTTTTCAAAAAGATAATATGTAGAATTCCCAGTAATAAAAAGACTGTCATATGAATTATTTTGTCATCGTCCATTCATACTTTTACCCACTGTTCAATTTAACGATTATCGATATCGATAATTTTGCAAGACATCATCCCTAGTACATATAAAAGGTTTTGCTGCAGCGGATTTGTTTATAAACTCTTTGTGACAAGTGCATGCAGATTAATATATAAATTCTGCTTTTCAGCAGATTTTAAATTATTATTGACGCGGTAAGTACTTTACAAACACTTATTATATATTTTGTTGGGTGTTCCTTAGAAAATGTTAAAGCCAGTTGACATATAAACAGACACATGTACATACATACATACATACGTATGTAAATACAAATATGCACTATGAGTGATAAAACAAGTTGGTTCATTTAATTTGACTAATGAAAAACAATAAAAATTTAATAATTAAAATCAAATTAAGTTTCCACAGCCTTAAGAACACCAATGTTAAAACAATAGCAAAATGTGCAAAAGACATTTTCAAACGTATTTTAAATAAATACTATACTTACAAATATTTTGTATCGAGTATATGCAATAAGCAATCGATACCAAGTAAATATCGCGATAGCGAAACCAATTCCGCGATAGTATCGTTGAAGGTATTGCAGGTCTTCGCCATATACACACATACTTCGTTTTCGCTGGAAAATAATTTGTAATATTCGTGTATTTAAGTGCGAGAAAATAAATAAAACCTGCTTTTAAGCAGACTAAATTATTATTGACGCGGTAAGTTCTTGGAGTTTCGATGAATTTCTATAATTAATGTTGATAGTTCATTAAAAATTAAGGCGCCTTATGTACAAGGTAAAAACGAATGTAAAAAGAAACGTAAGAAAGTTGCTCGTGAGCAAGGGTTACAAGCGACCAGCGGGGGTGTGGTAGCATCACATATGTATGTATGTGTGTGCTCCATGTTGATTTAATAGTTATAAACATAAACAAAACCAACAATGCAAGTGCTTCGTTTATTTGTATATATGCATGTTTTTTGTGTTTAAGTTATGCATTTATGATGTATTAGTTCATGTACTCATGTATATTATGTACGATGTATGTACATACGTACATGTATATGTGTGCAGAAGGGAGCTGCCAGCTTTCTGCGCAGCATAAAACCTACATTTATATATACATATGTATATGCAAAACTATACACTTGAGTGCATGTAGTTGTGTATGTTTTTTAAATATGTGCCGAAAACATAAGAAAAGAAGCAAAATCAGAACTCGTTTCGGTAAAAAATGTTCACTTTATTACCATTTAGTATCGCAACATATGGCAACACTGTTTAAGCTGCATTGGAGTTTCTGTCTCTTGTGTACTTATGTACTCACAGTCTCTCTCTAGCGCGACACTTCTCGCTCACTCGCGCTGCATTATGTATGTATGTAGGTAGGTAGGTACTTGCGTGCAACGCGGCCGCTACGGCGTCGTTCTCGCTGTTTTCCTTCCAGTCACTTGTCAGTTTCGTTCGGTGCTGGTCGTTTGATTTTTCGGCTGCGTTTGCCAACAACAACCAGTACAAGCCACAAAAAAAAAGAGAAGCAAAATAGTGAAAAGAAAAATCGACGGCATACTAATATTTTGTTTTTTTTTTCTCTGCAACAATTAAAAAAATAAATTGAAGTTGAAAGTTAAAGTTTGTTCTTGTGTTACTTGCGTGATTTAAAATACACCAGGTTTGTAGCTGTGCTCTTCGCTTTGCAGGTAATCTATCAAAAACTACGTTTGTTGCCCTACATGCACACACAGATACACGCACACACATACGTACTATCTTATGTATGCGCCTTAACATATTTTGTTTGCACCGCAAAGTCTCGAAACGGAAATACATGTTTGAACTTACATACATACGTTTGCATGTATGTATGTAGGTACGCATATAGTTGATACAAAATGCGTGAGTAACGATACGTTACTCGTGTTACCTGCTCTTGCGGCGAGTATAAGTGTGACTTGAGGGAGTTTGCGTCTCATCTTATGTTTTCTTCTTATACTTCTCCTGAAATTTGACTCAGCAGCTCTCGCGTTGAGTGTTGTTTTTTTTTTTTAAAGCTGAATAGTGTGTCAATGTTAATGCAGAAAAATACAAACAATCATACATACAAGCACATAATTAATGAGTTTAATTTTCTGGAATTGTGAATGAAAGCTCTAAGCTTAATGAGGGCCATAGAAACGATTAAGCAGCATATTTATAAGTAAGTTTTTGTATGGTGGTTAGGTAGCCGGTTAGACTGAAGATTTTTATATTATATTTACAGCTCAAAAAAAACAAATCAAGATGTATCTATTGCAAAAATGTTATATATGTATATCTTGTGTTCCTAATAAAAAATGTTTATTTTCTTATATTGTTTTGAAAGATTGGAAGTTTAATCCAACCCAACCAATTCGAACCCTAAATTCCAATATTTTCATAATAATACACCGATTATTTTATCTTTTCAAATGATTTTAGTGTAGTTTCAGTAGAACGAAAAAATGTAACTTCAATAATTGATATTGCCCAACCTCTAAGGCTGCAATAATAAGAACTACGTAGACAAAAAAAAAATCAAAATTTAATTTTTTCCTAAAAATATTTTTTTTTTTGTAAATTAAGTGGAAAACCAGATTCACGAACTGCATCTTAACGTGAGGTATTAGTTCGAACCACCAATGACAATATGAAATAAATCAGTTTTTATAAATCCAATGCTATGAAATTTATTTTGAATTCTGCATATACGAAATTTAAATATACAAATTTTTTCTCTCTTTTTAGGTGTGGTGTAAATCGCCTAAATCACCAAGATGAGTTACATGCCAGCTCAAAACCGTACAAGTAAGTCCAGAATTGAAAACAAATAATATGTTTAAATATGCTAATTAAGTTGTCTTTACCCTGTGTATACCCTATTCTTTACAACGCTTGTTTGTGGGAAATGCGAAATTGCTGTTTGTATAACTATTTACGTGAAGCCCTTTGCAATTTTGTTCTCTCTGTTTCTCCGGCTCTCTGTCGTTTTCAATGCAACTGAGTCAAAGTGTTGTCGGTGTGGGGTCGGGAGGGCGGTGCCCCAATCACTTTATTGTTGTACAGCTGCTGCAGCAATGCGGCTCAAATGCGCTTCAATGCCCATTGACAAACGATTATTTTGCAGAGCAAAGGCGCAATTTTAGTAATCGATTACAAAAAGTGTGGGCTGGCTCCACTGCGTTGCCAACAACAATAATAATAACAACAACAACAACCGAATCTATCGGTCGCCATTGTTGTTTATGTTCTTTTTGTCTGCTTTTTACATTTTTTTTTTTTTTTTTTTTTGTAGCTGTAATGCATCTCCTTCTGCTTGAGTGCGTCCATCCCTGCCAACTTGTTCATTTTGTTCTTTGCGCTTTCCACATTTCATGCTGCCTTTGCAAATTGCTCTTTGTAACGGCAGTTGCTGCTTTTGCTTCTGCTCGCTCTTGCTGCTGCTGCCACTTCATTTGCAAGCCGTTTGATTTGGGGCGTGTGGGTGTGTGCGTGCGCTCTCTTGCTGTTTCAGCACGCTGTCCCACTCCCACACACTCGCTCGTTATAAACTCTTGAAATTTTTCTTTTTGCTATTTCAACGGCCGGCACACGCTTGAGTTTTCATACTCGTTAACGAAGTGAACAGAGTATATTGGGTTTTGGCAATCTCCGTCCGTCCGCATAAACTCAACTTTTTTCGCGGCTATTGAAGCCCACTGGGGGCGTGCTAAATCGATATAAACTTTATATTTGCCTCAGTTCTGAAGCTAGAACCACAATATTTTTGCGGACTGATTACTAATGTTCTCGCTCCCATAGATTAAAATAAATATATAGATCCTACAAGAGCAAAATTATGCGAATAGTAATAATTATTTTTGAATTAACAACTTAAGTTCTTAAAAGGTGGCGCTGTTTTTGTTTTTACTAGAATTTATTGCAGTTACCGATTGCTTATAATTGTTGTTAGATAATTAATTTGAATTTTGTCACGCGAAAAACTGTCCTTTTTTTTTTTATAAATATTTTATGTGAGCGAGTATTGTGTTGTCGGTTACACCTGACTGCAACGTTCCTACTTTTTTTGTTGTGATTTCTGCTCAAAATTTAATTAGAGCGTCGCAGTGGCTGCAACGTCAACGGCGGCTTAAGGGTATTTGGTCCCGCGTGAGAATAGGGCACAAAGTGCGTTTAATCGATCAGGGAAATAAACAAGAATGGAGACTCGGCGCTCGCGCTTTAAGGACTACGCCCTCGCCCGAATGCTGCCAGTTGCAGTTGCGGCGCATAAATAGCGAAAATCCAAAAACAAAGCGAATCGCTGAGCAGGCATAATTAATGCAAAGTGGCAAACAAAACGCCCAACGCGTTTGCAGCGGATCCGCCCAGCACACATTGCACACAACACAACACACACGCACACACCGACAGCTGGGGACCAACCAACGACTTTTGTCCTGGCAGCACAATTTGGGCTTTGATTGCTCGTTGAGACGTATACTCGTAATATATATATATATATATATATATATATAAATATATACATACATACGTATATTTATAAACATGTATTTGAAGGCACATGTTTCTTTTATTTTGAATAGGGGGAACTTTGCTTTTATAATATGCAAAAAATGTCCTGCAGCGCTCAATCTGTCACGTTCCTATTTCAGTTGCTGCTGTTTCTACTTCAGCTTTTTGCTGTCATTTTCTCTGTCGTCGTCGTGTCGCATTTCAAACGGGACAAGAAGCCAGGCGTCGGCTTTGGGCCGGCTCTTTAATCCATTAGTGTCCTGGCTTTAATCCTAAAAATGAAGTGCACTCGACGTTACTTTCACAGCGGAAAACACAAAATTTGACTCAAATGTATTTAGAAGAGTGTTTTATATGTATATGTGTATGTATAAAGTAAGAAGTATATGCGAATGCGATATTAAAAGACGCCTAAAGGATCTAAGGGGCAATGGGGAAGGAAATGTGCGGGTAGCCCTGTTGAAGTAAACCAATAAAATAAAGAGGAAAGCCTAAAAATATCAAGTTACAAAACAATACAAAAATAAACAAAGAAACAGTTTAAAAGCTAAATACATCACACAAAGTTTGTTGTATACGTCCAAATCGATAAAATCCATATATCTTGGGGACGGATAACCCACAATTTTAGAGCTAGTCACCAAATTTGGCAGCCAGTTTTCTGATTACCTCCTCTAACTGTTATATTGGTGATTGTATATTGATTAGATTGGGGAATTACGATTCAATTTGCTGAAGAAGTTCAATAGTTCATTTCCGATTCATGAACTAAAACAGTAATAATTTAAATTATTCGGAAATAAATGACGCAGCACCAATACTTACAACTATCTATTATCCTTCCTTCTATTACACACTCTCAAATTTACACGTTTTCGTTTTCTCTCACGCTCTCTATCGTAAATCGTAATATACTGATATACTAGAACTAGTCGGGGTCACCCTCGACTACAAGCACTTACTGTTCTACTCACTTACGTTTGGGTTTAGTTTTTATGCAATTACAATGGAGTTATTTGTGTCGTTCGCAGTGTCCCATAACAATCAATATAATCCGCCGGATTTGCCGCCAATGGTGTCGGCCAAGGAGCAGACGCTGATGTGGCAGCAGAACTCCTATTTGGGTGACTCCGGCATACACTCGGGTGCCGTTACCCAAGTGCCGTCGCTCTCCGGCAAGGAGGACGAGGAGATGGAGGGCGATCCGCTGATGTTTGATTTGGATACGGGCTTTCCGCAGAACTTTACACAGGATCAGGTGGACGACATGAATCAACAGCTGAGCCAGACACGATCGCAACGCGTCCGGGCCGCCATGTTCCCCGAGACGCTCGAGGAGGGCATCGAGATACCGTCAACACAGTTTGATCCACAGCAGCCGACCGCTGTGCAGCGCCTGTCGGAGCCCTCACAGATGCTAAAGCATGCAGTTGTCAATTTGATAAATTACCAGGACGACGCCGAGCTGGCGACACGCGCCATACCGGAGCTGATCAAGCTGCTCAACGATGAGGATCAGGTGGTCGTCTCGCAGGCAGCGATGATGGTCCACCAGCTGTCCAAGAAGGAGGCCTCGCGCCACGCCATCATGAACAGTCCCCAGATGGTCGCCGCACTCGTGCGCGCCATATCCAATAGCAACGATCTGGAGAGCACCAAAGCGGCCGTCGGCACGCTGCACAATTTATCGCATCATCGCCAGGGCCTGTTGGCCATCTTCAAGAGCGGCGGCATACCGGCTCTTGTCAAGCTGCTCTCCTCGCCGGTGGAGAGTGTGCTCTTCTATGCGATTACCACGCTCCACAATCTGCTGCTCCATCAGGATGGCTCCAAGATGGCCGTGCGCCTGGCCGGCGGCCTCCAGAAGATGGTCACACTGCTGCAGCGCAACAATGTCAAGTTCTTGGCAATTGTCACCGATTGCCTGCAGATCCTGGCCTACGGGAATCAGGAGAGCAAGCTGATCATTCTCGCCTCGGGCGGACCCAATGAGCTGGTGCGCATCATGCGCTCCTACGATTACGAGAAGCTCTTGTGGACAACATCGCGCGTCCTCAAGGTGCTATCGGTCTGCTCCAGCAATAAGCCGGCCATTGTCGATGCCGGCGGCATGCAGGCATTGGCCATGCATTTGGGCAATATGTCGCCGCGTCTCGTCCAGAATTGCCTCTGGACGCTGCGCAATCTGTCGGATGCGGCCACCAAAGTGGAGGGTCTCGAGGCACTGCTGCAGTCGCTCGTCCAGGTCCTGGGCTCAACGGATGTCAACGTGGTCACCTGTGCCGCCGGCATACTCTCGAATTTGACTTGCAACAATCAGCGCAACAAGGCAACCGTTTGCCAAGTGGGCGGCGTCGATGCCCTCGTCCGCACCATCATCAATGCCGGCGATCGCGAGGAGATCACCGAGCCGGCCGTGTGCGCCCTGCGCCACCTAACCTCGCGTCACGTCGACTCCGAGCTCGCCCAGAACGCGGTGCGCCTCAACTACGGCCTATCCGTAATTGTTAAGCTCTTGCATCCACCATCCCGTTGGCCCCTCATCAAGGCCGTCATCGGACTCATTCGCAATCTGGCCCTCTGTCCGGCCAATCATGCGCCGCTGCGCGAGCACGGCGCCATTCACCATCTGGTGCGTCTCCTGATGCGCGCATTCCAGGACACCGAACGCGTAAGTCCAAATTCGTTTCAGATGTATATACAAGAAGTCCATTTGTTTTCGGCAACAAAACATTTAGTTCCAAGTTGGTTGCGAATCAAATATATATATACTATATATGTAGGCACTCGGACTAATATCTTTTGTCACAAAATTTCATATCAGAAAGTTTGAATGTTTTCGTCGCTAGTTTCTGATCTCTCGTAGAGTTTCACGAGGTGAAAAAAGTCCGTAGGAACTAAATAATTTTCGCCGGAATAACTTGGAATATTTCCTCGTGACAAGATTTTTTCGCTGTGCCCAATTTTATTTATCTTGGGGTAATCTGGGGGTAATCTGATAATCCGAGTGCAATGTACTTGTTTTATTTGATTATACATACACATGACCATATAGATCTATATTTGCACTTGCTCACTTTGATTTGCAGCAACGTTCGTCAATTGCCACCACTGGGTCGCAGCAGCCATCTGCGTATGCCGACGGCGTGCGGATGGAGGAGATCGTCGAGGGCACTGTTGGTGCCTTGCATATCCTTGCGCGTGAATCCCACAATCGCGCACTCATACGCCAGCAATCGGTTATACCGATCTTTGTGCGTTTACTTTTCAACGAAATCGAGAACATTCAGGTGAGTGTGCTCTTCTTCGACTTAAAGTCAGCTTAATATATATATATATACTAATAAATCATTTGTATTCGAACAGCGCGTTGCCGCCGGCGTGCTTTGCGAGCTGGCCGCCGATAAGGAGGGCGCCGAGATAATCGAACAGGAGGGCGCCACCGGGCCGCTAACTGATCTGCTGCATTCGCGCAACGAGGGCGTGGCCACTTACGCAGCCGCCGTGCTGTTCCGCATGAGCGAGGACAAGCCGCAGGACTACAAGAAGCGTCTGTCCATCGAGTTGACCAACTCGCTTCTGCGCGACGAGAACAACATCTGGGCCAACGCAGACCTGGGCATGGGTCCAGACTTACAGGTGCGTGATAGCCAATAATGTTGTTTGAATTGGGGCCCCATATTGATTTGAGTGTATATATACAAAAACTCGTAAATAACGTGTATAATAATATAATAATATATATATATAAAATATATATATATGTATTATAAACCCCATTTTGTTTCAACTCCTAAACCACGAATTTGTACATAAACCATTTGTAGCAATACATTATATATTTTTATATATATATATACATATATCCGAAACTATTTGTAACCATATTAATGATGTATATACAAAATTATCAACGTATTCCATTTCGAATTATCAATTGTTTTTATCTATTTCGAAAATCGAATTATTTTTAATGTTAGTTTTAAGTAGAATTTGTTTGCAAGCATTTGGCCGTAGACCATGGACGATTATTTTAATTAGAAAAAGCAACAAAAAATACATTTAATTAATTATTTAAGAGTTGATACACAACCCCAAAGTAAATTACCTCGTTGATTTGCAATCATATATTATCTATATACTTATATATATTTATATATACATTCTTTATTTATTGTTTAATGTTCACTTATTAACATTTAATTTTTGATTTCTTAATTAATTTGAATTTTGATTTATTTCGTTTCTTTTTTACTTTCATTATGTTTTCTTTGTGTGCAAAAAAAAAAAACCGAACAAACCAAAACCAAACATATATCACACACGCACACAACAACAATAAACACCACATTGACCGATCTCACTTGCATCATGCACATATATCAACAACAACAACAACAACAAACACTATCAACATCCTTGCGCATCCTTTCTCAAATACGCAACACAACAATTCGTGTTCTGTGTCCGTGTGTCTCTGCTCTTTCTTAACAACTTTTCACTTCTGATCCATCCAAATAAAAATATAAAAAAAAAACTATTTTGAAAAAAAACCACATACACACACCAATCAACCCACTTGTCGATCACACACACACACACACACACACACTCTTTACAATCGAATTTGACAACACGAACACGTACACAATCACGATCACGACCACAGGATATTATGATTGGACCCGAAGAAGCATATGAGGGCCTTTACGGACAAGGTCCGCCCAGTGTGCACAGTTCGCACGGAGGTCGAGCATTCCATCAGCAAGGTATGTATGCCAGCTTTCCAGCTAATACGGCTATAAGGATCCACTACAATGCAACACTAATCTCACAAGTCTATCTATTTCAAATATAAGCCAACCCCGCCCCAAACCAACCCTGTTTACCCTTTTAATTGCAAATAATCCATATGTGAATGTGTGTGTGTATAATAATCATATTTGTTCAAGCTGAAACCATAAGATGTCAAAACAAAAAAAAAGGGGGGGGGGCTATAACTAAAATTAAATGTCATGGCGATAACATTCCCTTCACCCCTCAGTAGTTAATTGACCCCGGCCCCGTACACACCCCTCAGGAGACCCTCGTTATCATCATTAATTGTTAGTACATAAGTGTCATTAATCGATTACTTCAAACATAAGTGTCTTATCGATTAGTATATAAGAGTGTAACCATTTATTACATAAGTGTCCTTATTTATCGATTACCACTTGAGTGTCAATCAATCGATTAGTTCCATCAACTAACACAAGTTCCCATTACCAAAAAGCTCAGTTCACATGAATTACGATACTTATTGGAACAAAATCATGTATAATTGCCAGATCGTGTGAACTTATCTTTTATCTCCGTTTCGTATGCTTGCTTTCGAGCCCCCGCCACAGCCAGTCGGCACCACCCCTAAACCCACCCTTTGCATGTGTGCTATATGAAACATTCCAGAAAAATTATATTTAAATTAAAATACCAACGTAAATTTAATTCATTTCTCTTTGCGTGTGTTTAGTTAGTTACACCCTCCTTCCGCCCTTTATTTAAGTAGCCAACAGGTTCACATTGTCTACTTTGTCTATGAATTATAATTGAAAAAATTCGATTTTTTTTCAGGCGTGAAGTATTTGATTCACAGGGAAAAGTTAATGCACAGCTTTTAGCGTATTGTTGAACTTAAAAGCGTTTCGCGCTCAGTTTTCTGTGTTGTGCTTTGAGCTAAAAGCGAACAACAACAAAACACAAGAGAGAAAGAGACAGAGTGATGAACGTAAAACGACCACACTAAACATGCATTGGCACTAAATATGTATATGTAAATTGTTGAAGTCACATTATGGGCATCGCAACATGTTTAGCAACATGTTTCATTTCATTCGTTTCTCAATTGTAGCAAGCAAGCAGTAAAATAGAACAACAAATTGTAGTTGACAGTTGGTGGACCTGTGTACACCCTGCATTTGAAAATAATACACATCATAAGCACACACACGCACACATACACACCAAAAACCCACACACAATATCAACTAAATGCAGTTTAACTAAGGCGCCCTAAACAAATTGTTTTTTCTTTAATTGAACTATTATTGCTGAGTATGTTTTTTGTTTTTTTTTTTTATTTATTTAAAAATATGAAAGTTTTAAGCTACTTTACCTTGCTCATATTGTTTCTTACTATTATGTTTAGGTTACTTAAGCATTTACTTTGCATGGTTCTCGAATGATCTGTAGTTAAAAAAGAGAATATACGTGCATTTTCAAATGTATGTTATAAATATAAGTGCATGCACTGAAGAGAATATATAGTAAACTATTAGAACTCTTTTAATACATTACAAAAAATAATATACACCTTTTACTCTTTTTGCACGTTAGTTACGTGCCCAAAAAATGCCTGTAAAATGATATTGGCTAAATGGAAAAATAGTAAATTGGTTACAGACCTAAAAAAATCAACTTAAAAGTACAATAAAGTTCACACTTATAAAAAATAAATTATGATTTGGCAAAATGAAAATAATATTAGAAATTCATTAACACACAAAAAAAAGTACAACTAATATGAACATAAAATTGTATTTAATGTCTATAATTTATAATGCGATATTCACAAACTGGACTCTAAGAATATTCAAAGTGGTATAAAAAGATTATTTCAAAATCGTGTAAAAAGAGAATTAGGTGTACTCAATAGTATTTATATTTAACATACTTCTAGCATTATCGCATATAGAGTATCCGTTGCCCAGAACTTTCAGTGCGCGCTCGATTATTAACCAATTTACCGATTTTCTCGATCCGCAGGATATGATACTCTACCAATAGATTCAATGCAAGGTCTCGAGATCAGCAGTCCAGTAGGCGGTGGTGCTGGCGCTGCTGGTAATGCAGTAGGCGGTGGTGCTGGCGCCGGTGGCGCTGCACCGCCGGGCGGGGCACCCACATCGCCCTATTCCATGGACATGGATGTTGGCGAAATTGATGCGGGCGCTTTGAACTTTGATTTGGATGCCATGCCGACGCCACCCAATGACAACAATAACTTGGCTGCCTGGTACGATACCGACTGTTAAGCACAGACGCAGATGACGACGATGATGATGAAGGTGACACACATTACATTATATTAAACATAAAGCAGAACAAACATATATAAAGTGCGAAATCTTACATATTAACCATATACACAAAAATGGAAATTAAACGAATGTTTGCAATAGAATCATAAATTAAAAACGTTTTTCAACTTCAAACTTGGCATGTTTTTCTAGCATGAATGGTTTTCAATTATCTTTTTGGAAAATTGTGACAGCTCAATGGCATAGAAACCACGGGAAATGGAAAACGGGGAATCGGTCAAGGCTGCGAACCGGCTTTAAACCGAACCGGTTTGAACCCCCGTCTCGTAATAGTTTTCAAAATCATGAACTTATTGATAGGGACAACGAGGTTCATGTGGCGACCCAAGCTGTGAACCGAACCAGGAACAATTCCCTGTTTACTCTTGTTCACGAAGTGAAAAGAGGATATTGGCTTTGTTTGTATAAAAGCAATTATTTCTGTGGCTAATCACATAAGTTAAAAAAATTTTTGAACCCGACGTTGTTAGTTGTTTTAAAAATGCAAAATGTATAATTTTTAAAACAAGCAATTTCTTTAAAACTATGAAATTTGAATACAAGCTTCTCATTTCCGAGCAGCCAACGAACTTATATTTGTAACAAAGGCGAAAGGATTGATTTAACAACATTTTGTACATTTATTGCAAACTGACTATAAATGCTTGCCGAACCACTTGTGGTCCACGGGCGACAGCCATCGATGGCAACCATTTAGATTGTTTTGAATCACGTATTTCATGGTGAATGGGTTTTGGTTTTGGCGCTCCAGTTGCTGCTCGCTTGCCCGTTGCTCGTCGAGCATTTCCTGGGAGACGACAGCTGCCTGGAACGGCAGCTGGTTGGCCACCTGCTGGAGGAAGGCCTTGCACTCGATGAACTCGCACTTGCCGGCAATTTCGACGATGACACGGCCCGCCTTTATCGGCGTCACATAATGATCGATGGCCCCCTTGCCGCCGCCCATGCGCTGACCCTGGCCCTTCTTCGTTATCGGCTGCCATGGCGCCGGCACACGCCAGGTGGCGAACATCGTGTTCACGTTCATCTTGCGGCCAATGGTCAGGCGCATCATCTCGTAGTGGCCCCAGCGCAACCGCCCTCCGCCCGTCGCCACGATCGCATATTGCTTGTGCAGCAGCTGATTGTGGACGAGCTCGGGTCCGCGCATGTAGCGCAGACGCTTCTGCATCTTCGGCGGTCGCAGGTTGGGCGGATGCTGCGGCATGCGCTCCATAATACGCAGTTTGGGCCGTTCCACCTTCTCGATGTCTGCAAATTGTGGGGCACAATATTATAATGGAGATACAAAACAATGGAATTGAGCGGCTTACTTTCATATTTGACTGGCGGAGCAAAATATTTGAGGCCGGCTACGCAATTGTAATTCACATTGGCAGCTGAAAATTGAATGATTTTCAATGAAAAGTGTTCGCTCTGATTAGGTGTAATAAGGCACTTGCCTGTTAGGCTGCTTTTGAGTAGTTGTGTGACGGTTTTTAAGCTCCACATGTTTCTTTTTTAATATTTTGAATAGAGGCAGGAGTCCATGAATTGGTACGTTGCTGGTTGCATCAGCGCAGCGTTGCCGTACTGTTATATTGATTATTAAATGCTGCCCTATTCAACTATTTGAACATCATCAATAATATGTATTTATACAAAATGCAGTTTTATACTGACAAGTTGTTTTACATACGTAAGTAATATATTTAATTGTAATTTAATTACATGTTGTATGTATAATAATCTTTTTTGTTTTTTTTTTTTGTAGTGTAGTAACACTGTTTGTGGCCATGCGTTATCGATTCGTTATCGTACACGATTCATCGAAAAACGATATATAAAACAAATTATATGCGCAAATTGAAAATAAGTGTTTCGCACCTAAATGGCATTTGAATGTTGTAAAACAATTGCTATAGATATGGGAGAGACGGAGAAAAAGGCAATTTTGCAGCAGTTTCCATTAATTTGGGCTCACCCATGTACAGGTTGCATGTGCAGGTTGAAAACGCATTCATCAACTCCATGGTGAGAACTGGGTATTTTAGTGTGGGTGTGTGTACTCATTGCTATCGAAAAATGCAACGCTGCCAAAGTGTGGTATTTTTCTTCATATATTATCACTTGCTAAAGTTTAGGATACCCTGCGCATACACGAAAATCATTTTTTTTTGTCTAAAAAGTGTATGTTTTGAAACATTCTCTATATGTACATACAAACAAACATAATTCAATATCCAAGTGCATTGAGCATCAATTGGTAGCATTCAAATGCGCCTGGCCGCCTAGTTTATTGTTATGAATATATCGAAAGTGACAACATCGCTGGCTGCTGCGGCTGCTGCCGCCGAAAAAGCGAAACCCGAACGTGTAACATCTGCAACGGCAGCGCTAAATTTTAACACAATCTCGATACAGAAGCGCAGCAGTGTCGACGACAACGACGATCCAAATAGGAAGAAACTGAAGCGCGACATTGTTATATGCACGCCCACAACCAGTTTACCCGCCAAACAACGTGCAGCTACAGCGACAGCTACAACAGCCGCAGCAGCAGCAGCAGCAATAGTAACAACAACAACAACAACAACAACAACAGCAACAGCAGCGGCAGCTGCGTCGTCCACAACAGCCACAATCAGTGTTGGGCCCAGCAAATCAACACCGGACGAGGCGCAGACAACAAACATTTTAAGCGGCGGCAATTTCGTCAGCCTCACGAATGCCAAGACAGAAGCTGCCGCTGCCGCTGCCGCCGCCGCCGCTGTCGACGTCTGCTGGGAGCAGCGGGATGATCAAATAATTGTATGTGAAATGAGCGCCATTAAGCCGGAGGAGTCCGTTGTCAGCAACAACAGCAGCGCCAGCGCCAGCGCCAGCGCCAGCAGCAACAACAACAGCAACAACCAAAAGCAATGTAAGTTCGAAATTTGTGTTTCGGTTTCGCTTGATTATTGAATTATTTGATGTGTTGTTGCAGCTTTTGCCAGCTTTACCAAAAAAGAGGTCGCCTCGGCATCGGTATCGTCCACCTCCTCCACGGCCTCCATCATATCCATTGAGCCCAGCGGCGAGCAGCCAGCGAACAGCAAAAGCAACAACAACAACAACAACAGCGAGCAGCAGCTGGCCAAAACTGTTGCCGTTGTTGAGGAGCTCGATTTTGTACTGCTGCCGGCAACAACAACCGCGGAGCTAAAGCCTGCAACGCACGATGCAACAGCAACAGTAAACAATAACAACAACAACAACAACAACAACAGCAGCAGCAGCAGCAACGCCAGCAGCAACAATGTTGCCAGCAGCAGCAGCAGCACCATTGCTGTTGCCACCGGCAACATGACGCCAAAGCCAGCGACGGCAACACAGCCACAGCCGGGCACCTACAACAACATGTTCAACAGCGGCACAGCGAACGCAACGGCGACGACGGCCACGCTGCTGAATCGCGTCAATTTGCACCCAAAGTTCAAGGGTCAGCAGCTGATGGTGAACGCCAAGAAGCTGGCCGAGGTGACCCAGACAACGGCCAAGGTGTCCATTGGCAACAAGACGATATCGGTGCCGCTGCTGAAGCCCCTGCCGAACACGCAAATACTCCAGGGCGGGCAGCTGATAAGCGCCAGTGGGGCAACCACCGCCGGTGGTGCGACAATTGTCGAGAGCAAACAGCAGCTGGCAGGCACAACAACGGCCACGGCAACAGTGACCACACAGCAACACCAGCAGCAGCAGCAGCAGCAGCAGCACTTGAACATCACCAAGCTGCTGAAGGGCACGCGCAAGAATCCAACAACATTTGTGTCCTTTGCCAACGTGCAAATCAAACCTGCCAATACCAAAATTGTCACCGCCAAGGTGGTTAGCAAAAAGATGTCGCTGCAATTTCAGCAGCAGCAGCAGCAGCAGCAACAGCAACAACAGCAGCAACAACAGCAACAGCAGCAGCAGCTGCAGCTGCAACTACAGCAGCAGCAACAGCCGAGCGGCGGCAGCATTGTCACCATCACACCAACAAATTCCGGTCAAACGTTCGCCATGCTGCAGCCGGACAAACAGATGGACACGGAATCGTCCGAGCAGCCAACGAAGACAATTACCTACAGCGAGAGCATACACAAATTGCTGAGCAAGAGCAAATCGCTGGACGGCAGCGATGCCGGCGCCGAGTTTGGCAAAATCAACAGCGTCGTCATCAAGTCGCTGGACAAGAGTCAGCTCCACTGCACGCCCAGCATCAACATATTCAAGCAGCAGGCGCCGCAGCAGCAGCAGCAGCAACAGCAGCAGCAGCAGCAGCAGCAGCAGCAGCAGGCAACATCCAGTGCAACGGCAATTGTTGCGCTCAGCGAGGACACGCTGGCCAAGTCCACGGCTGGCGCCGCGCTCTGCACCCGGCCCATCATCTCCATACAGAAGAACATCTCGCTGATGGTGGCCAAGACGACGATGGCCCAGCAGAAGCCCAAAATGATCACAACGGCGGCGAACAGCGCCACGCTCCAAATGCAGCAGTTCAATCCGCTGGAGACCGAGACGGTGGCCAAGCTCCAGATCAAGGCCCAGCCGCTCGTTGCCAAAGCCGAGGCCGGCGACAACGAGCCGAAGCCGAAGCTGCTGCTGGTCAAGCAGGCGGGCGCGACGACGGTGACGGCGGCAACGGTGACGCCGGCGCCGACGACGACGGCGCCGCTGCCGGATGCCCACAAGGAGCTGGCCATGGAGCAGCAACAGCCGCAGCCGGAGGAGTTGGCCAGCACCGAGAAGCGCCTAACGTTGCCCACTCGTGGCGAGGATTCCAACAATGCGCTGCTCAAGCAATTGCTGCAGAACAGCAGCAGCAGCAGCAGCAGTAGCAGCAGCAACAACAACAACAACAACAACAGCAGCAGCAGCAGCAGCAGCAGCCACAATCTGCAGCAGATTTCGATCACGTCGGCGCCGTTGTCCGCACGGAAGGTGATCAATGTGCGTGCGCCGAGCATGGGCCTGGTCAGCTCCCTGGAGGCGCAGCTGGCGCGGCCAGTTATACCGCCGGTGCCGGCGGCGGTGAGCAGCAGCAGCGGCAGCAGCAACAGCAGCAGCTGCAACACAATCACAACAACAACGGCCACCATGGTGGTGACGTCCACGCCAGCCGAGCCGCAGAAGCTGCTGGAATTGCAGCAGCAGCAACAACAGGAGGCGGCAACAGCAGCGGCAACGGCAACAACTGCAGCCATAGCAATAACGACGGCGGCAGCAACAGCAGCGCCGCCGCCGCTGCCGCCGCCAACACCAACAGCAGCAGCAGCGGCAGCAGCAGCAACAGTTGCCAGCGTGACACCAACAGTTGTCGCCACAGCACCGCCGGCGCCACAGCTCAAGCAACCAGTGCAGATAGTCTCCAAGGAGACATCCTTTATATCCACGCCAATGAGTGCTGCTGGTGCGGCGGCTGCTGCTGCTGCTGCTGCTGCTGTCAGTGTGAGCAACAAGCTGCCGGCGCTGTTCGTCGAGTCGACGAGCATTAAGACGGAGCCGCTGCCGCCGCCGCCGCCGTACGAGCTGAGCGCCGGCAACGTGTCCAACGTGACCATTTCCATCACGACCAAGCCCAGCAAGGAGCTGGCCAAGCACGCCAAACTGGAGCCGGGCGTGGACGAGACGCACGTCAAGCTGGAGCCGGAGAGCGACAACTGGAAGCTGCAGGAGACGCCGGCCGAGCAGCAGCAGCAGCAGCAGCAACAACAGGCGGAGAAGCCCGCGCTCGAGATCAAAAGCGAGCTTGCCTTGGCCAACAGCAACAATGTGGATCACGAGCTGATCAAGGCGCGCATTGCAGCGCCCGCGTTGAAGAAGCTGCAGCAGCAGCAGCAGGTGCAATTGCAGCTGCAGCAACAGCAACAGCAACAGCAACAACAGCAGCAGCAGCAACAACAGCAACAGCAGCAGCAACAGCAACAACAGCAACAGCAACAACAGCACCAGCAGCAACTACATCAGCAATTACAGCAGCAACAACAGCAGCAGCAACAACAGCATCAGCAGCAACTACAGCAGCAACAACAGCAACAACATCAGCAACTACAGCAGCCGCAACAACAGCTGTTGCAGCAACAGCAGCAATCCTCGCAAGCCCTGCTGCCACCAACATCCGGCGTCGTCCTGGCCGAGCCGAAGGCCGTGGAGCAGCGCAAGCGACGCAAGCGCGAGGCCCAAAAGCCGAGACGCAGCAATGCGAACGCTGCTGCCGCTGGCGCTGCTGCCGTCGCAGCTGCCGCCGCCGCCGCGGCCGCTGCAGCTGCCGCTGCCAGCACGTCGGCGTCGAGCAGCAGCCTGAAGGATATGCCCGGCACGATGCCCGCCGGCGGCGCCGCGATGCTGCAGCTGGGCAACATGTCGGGCGGCGCGCAGCTGGGCGGCGTTCTGCCCGCTGGCGGCCATTTGGGCGCGGCGAGCGGCACGGGCATGGGCTCGCCCATGATGAAGAAGCGCGTGCGCAAGTTCTCCAAGGTCGAGGAGGATCACGATGCATTTACCGAGAAGCTGATGACGCACATACGGCAAATGCAGCCGCTGCAGGTGCTCGAGCCGCTGCTCAATCGCAACTTTCTCATTGGCAGCGGCGCCTGCTTCGGCAGTCCCAGCAGTCCGAGCAATCCCAGCAACGGCGGCGGCAAGCTGAAGGCCATTTCGCGCGCTCTCCAGCTGCAGCGCCAGCTGGACGACAGCGGCACGGGCGCCGCCGGCAGCGTCGACTGCGATCAGCTGCTCGGGCGGATTGGCAACCTGCGGCATTCCAGCATCAAGTCGCTCTACGACAGCGAGCGCTTTGGCGGCAGCGGGGATTCCGGCAACAGCAACAGCAGCAACAACAACAACAGCAACAGCAACAACAGCAGCAGCAGCATCACGTCGAACATACAGAACGATTTCTACGATCAGGAGTTCTCCACGCACATTCAGCGCAATCCGCGCGAGCGTCTGCAGCGTCTGCTGAACGCGGTGCGCGATTGCAACATGGAGACCACGGAGCTGGTGGAGCAGCCCCAGCAGCAACAGCAGCAGCAGCAGCAGCAGCCCGCCTCGCGGCTGGATGGGCCGCTGGCCTGGTCGCGTCTCAGCCGGTATCCGGGCCTGGTGCTGCTCAACACCAGCAGCAATCAGCGCTGCGCGCCCGGACGCATGTCCCCGGTGGCGCTGGCGATGGATGCGAGCGCGATGCGTCCGCCGGTCTCGCCGCTCTTCCGCAGCTGTGGCGAGGAGTTGCGCAAGGCGCAGCAGCTGGATCTGGGACACGGCAGCAGCAGCAGCAGCAGCAGCAACAACAGCAACAGCAACAGCAACAACACCAGCAGCGGCACCAGCAGCGGCGGCAGCAGCAGCAGCAACAACAACAACTACCAGCAGAAGAACCAAAATGTGATACTCTCGCTGCACACCTCGGCAACGGACAACATTGCCGGCGTGCTGCGAGATTTGGCGAATCTGCTGCACCTGACGCCCGCGCTGACCTGCAAGCTGATCGAGGTCGCCACGCCGGACAAGGCCAAGGAGCACGGCGATTCGGAGCCGGACCAGGGCCAGGGTGAGGCTCACGGCCAGGATCTAACTAGTCACGGCAACCTGCGCAAAATACTCACCGGCCAGCGGAAGCTGTGCCGCTGCTGCGGCAGCGTCATCGCCGCCTTCGGGCTGCGCGTGCCGCACCAGAATGTGCCCGAGGAGCAGCCATCGGCCATGCTGGCCATGCTGCGTGCGCTCCTGCCGCGCCAGGCGCCGCCGCCGCCGTTCATCTACTTCTGCAATCGCAGCTGCTACGCGCAGTACAAGTGGCGCGGCAAGGAGGAGCCGCCGGAGGAGCCCGATGCCGTGGCAGCAGCAATCCCAGCGACGGCCGCGGCGGCAGCTAGCGATGCGCCCGCAGGCGCAGGCCTGGTCATGCTGCCCATTGACAAGGTTGAGCCTGAAGATGTGGACATGGAGCAGCCGCAGCAGCCGCAGCAGCAGCAGCAGCAACAGCCGCAGCAGCAACTGGCACAGCCCCAGCAGGAGCCGCAGCCGGAGACGTCGCTGCCCACAACGCCGCCCGTGAAGCGCAAGTGCATCATCAAGTGCTTTAGCGCCGACTGCTTTGCCGCCGACGCAGATCAGGCGGCCGTCAAGCAGGAGAACGAGGCCAACAACACCGTCTGGGAGATGGACACCAGCGAAGCTTACGAGGATGCGCGCCAGTGCGTCTTCTGCAATCAGCGCGGCGATGGCCAAGCGAACGGACCCTCGCGCCTGCTCAACTTCGACGTGGACAAGTGGGTGAGTGCAGATAGGTTGTCTAGGTGTCCAAGTGAAGGTCTATGGATGTTTAGCCGGTGCTCCATTCATACATATATACACAACTTCTTAACTAAGAGTATGCCCTTGATGAAATTTTGAGAGAAATCTATTTACAAACGTAAAATCAAATATTCCTGATCCGCGTCTGCTTTACGAACTTTGGTTCTAGCTCTTATAATCTCCGACATACGTCAAGAAAAGGGAGTTTTAGTTGTTTTGCGTTTGGCTTAGATGAGTCTAGCTTTTGTTGTTTCCGAGATCGCTATACCTATATATGTTTATATATTTAAGATATCTTTGAACTCCTTATACTCGTGATAAGACTGCAAGTTTATTGGGCTTGTGCAATGCCCGTCTGTTCGGATAAACGCAATCTTTATTGCTGCTATTGAGGCTTGAGACCTGAGATGTGGAATATATACTCGTGTATAATGAAATGTAACGATTTTTTTATAGCAGTTTTATAGCTGTTCTTTTTGCAGATATCTTCCATAAACTCCACTTTGTATTCTCTCTTTATTACTATTCCAATTTGAACAAGTTAAAATGTTGCAGTCGGGTGTAACCGACTGCGCAATACTCGCTCACAGTAACAGCGGCTTGAAACAGCCGAAAACAGTATTAACTATTATTTGATGCTGCTGTGTTTGCGATATCGAATTGCTTTTAAGCTCTTTAATGTTTCAATGGCTGTCTGCTTTGGTTCGCGCAGGTTCATCTCAACTGCGCCCTGTGGTCGAACGATGTGTACGAGACGGTGTCGGGGGCGCTGATGAACTTCCAGACGGCCCTGCAGGCTGGCCTCAACCAGGCGTGCAGCGCCTGCCACCAGCTGGGCGCGACCATCAAGTGCTTCAAGTCGCGCTGCGGCAGTCTGTATCATCTGCCCTGCGCGATCAAGGAGGAGTGCGTATTCTACAAGAACAAATCGGTGCACTGCAGCGCCCATGCGGCCAGCAGCTCGACGGGCGTCACGGAGAACGAGCTCAGCTCGTTTGTGGTGCACCGGCGGGTGTTTGTCGATCGCGACGAGAATCGCCAGGTGGCCACGGTCATGCACTACTCGGAGCTCAGCAATTTGCTGCGCGTCGGCAACATGACCTTTCTCAATGTCGGCCAACTGCTGCCGCACCAGCTGGAAGCGTTTCACACGCCCCACTACATCTACCCCATTGGCTACAAGGTGGTAAGTACACCCGCATGCTGACTCACCAATTGTTTGCGTGTGCAACTGAAAACTCTCGCCTTACATTTTTAGAGTCGCTATTATTGGTGCGTGCGACGACCGAATCGCCGTTGTCGGTATGTCTGCAGCATTGCGGAGGTCGGCTGCCGGCCGGAGTTTCGCATACAGGTGCACGATGCCGGCGACAAGGAGCCGGATCGCGAGTTTCGGGATAGCACGCCAACGGGCGTTTGGCAGCAGATACTGCAGCCGATACAGCGTATGCGCAAGGTGCACAAGTGGCTGCAGCTCTTTCCGCAGCACATCAGCGGCGAGGATCTGTTTGGCCTGAACGAGCCGGCGATTGTGCGCATATTGGAGAGCTTGCCGGGCATTGAGACGCTAACCGATTATCGCTTCAAATACGGACGCGATCCGTTGCTGGAGTTCCCGCTGGCAATCAATCCGTCCGGTGCCGCACGCACCGAGCCCAAACAGCGACAGCTGCTCGTCTGGCGCAAGCCGCACACACAGCGCACCGCCGGCAGCTGCAGCACCCAGCGCATGGCCAACTCGGCGGCCATTGCCGGCGAGGTGGCCTGCCCCTACAGCAAACAGTTCGTGCACTCCAAGAGCTCCCAGTACAAAAAGATGAAGCAGGAGTGGCGCAACAACGTTTACCTGGCGCGGTAAGCCAACCGCAGCTCTTAGCTATATATATATATATATATATTATAATGTCAATTGCATTCTCCTCCCACTAGTTCAAAGATTCAGGGCCTGGGCCTGTACGCAGCGCGCGACATCGAGAAGCATACGATGATAATTGAGTATATTGGCGAGGTTATACGCACGGAGGTATCGGAGATACGTGAAAAGCAATACGAATCAAAGGTGAGCGCCCATCTTAGTGCCCACATAAACCCATCGAGATATTAAACACAACAACAATTTGCCCACAGAATCGTGGTATTTATATGTTCCGCCTGGATGAGGATCGGGTTGTCGACGCAACACTGAGCGGCGGTCTGGCCCGCTACATCAACCACTCCTGCAATCCCAATTGTGTCACCGAGATCGTTGAGGTTGATCGCGACGTGCGGATCATAATATTTGCCAAGCGCAAAATCTATCGTGGCGAAGAGGTAATCATTTTTACTTTCACTTAATTCTGTTTTTACACATTTCTTTTTGATACGCGCCCAAAGAATGCTTTGAGAAAGATAGTAAATTGGTTCCAGAACTAAAAAAACAATGCAAAAAGGCAAGAAATAATATTAAATAAGAAAACTCTTAACAGAACTACACTATCACTAGAATTATTGTGTGCATAATTTCTCTATTATTGTCTCTATTTACCATTTATAATTCAGTACAATCAAAATTCTTAATTATTGAAAATCGTGTTCAACAGAGAATTTCGTGTTTTAACGTGTGTTATTTCAAAATCGTGTAAAAACAGAATAAGGGTATTTATTTTTTGAACAAACATTAATATTTCCATCCGTCTGCCTTTACAGCTGTCGTATGATTACAAGTTTGATATCGAGGATGATGCCCATAAGATACCCTGCGCTTGTGGTGCGCCCAATTGTCGAAAATGGATGAACTAGAGCAACAGCAACAGCAACAGATGAGCAGCAACATCAGCAGCAGCAGCAGCAGCAGCTTCTACACTTAAACAACAATCAGCAGCAGCTACAAACATGGGTCGGGTGCACGGATGTGTTCCACGGTGGACACGATTTATTGATTTGTTGTTATTCACATGTTGTACACCACATCATCAAAATTGCATATTCTTTAAGCAGTATATATGTACATATATTTATTATATATATATATATATATATATATATATATATATATATATATATATGTGTGTAAATGCACGAGTATAAATGGCATGAAATCTTTTAAGTTAACTGTATGTGCCCACGAATTCGCCCCTCGTGCATATTGTAGCTAATTTGTATCCTATTGCTCATAAGCCAAACGTGTTTTGTAGTATAAATTTAAAAAAAAAAACAAAAAAAAAAAAACAAACGTAAAACAAAAATAGAACTCACGCATAAAATATTTGTAGTTACATCTTTTAAGTATGTATTTTATGTTACTTACTTGATTCGTATGTATGATTATATATACTTATATAGATATATGAATGTATATAAATATATATACACATATTATATGTAAATTTTTTCTACCCAACGCCTGTAAACCACCCAAAATCAGTTTCTTTGGAAAAGCGGTGGAAAGGTTGAGCAGACTTGGGTGTGCCTTCGTTCTATTAACTTCTATAATATTATTATTTTCTTATTTAGCTGTTACGAGACTGTATAGGAAGAAAACAATGAAAACAATCTCTTTGCAAGTGGTGTAGTAATTTATTTTATGTACATCAAAGTTTAATGTATTTTTACTTAATTTCATTCTATTTTTAACATAAAATTACAAATCAAATGTATCTCTAATTTTTAAGTAAATGTAAACACTTTAAAACCATATAACAATTTTACATATATGATTTTTCGTTTATTTATGTGTATATATATACAATTTTGTTTTTGTAGTAAGGCAATTTAACTAAATTTCAACAATTGACATAATGTGTGTACACCGAATTGTCATTGAATATGTATATATATATATATATATATACATATATTATAACATACATATACATATATATATATATATATGTACTCAGTTTATAGTTAATAACGGATGTACATTTACCGAGCTGGGTATATATAGAGGTATATATTTATATAAATGTACATAAGTCGCTACGTCTTTTTCCTACGTCGATTTAACAATTTTTGCACTTGCACGGCAAATGCCAATGTGAGCATATCGAAATTTTTTAAATACCATGAAATATTGTACATTAAATGGATGCGTCTATTTTTGTCTAAAAAGGATTTATAAAAAACACTCATTTGATCGGCGCTAATTTCATCGTTTCCGCTTGTTTTGTGTAGACGTATGAAATCCGCTTTTTCCTGCAACAGAACAAAATAAACAAATTTATTAACAATTAACATTTATTGCAATATCGATTTCATTTAACATTCAACACAAATGTGAGGGAGGCAGCAAAAGAAAGGGTGGAAGAGAGAGAGGACGACAAGTGCGTGCGACAGAGAGGGGACTAGAGGGTATTGCCAACAAGTGTTCAAAATATTGGAAAACCAGTGATATAAAATGCACAATAGATACAAACCTCATAAAACCGTTGATTGTGTTTTGTCCAGAAATCCATATTCCATTTTTCCACCTCAATACGCAACAGACGCAATTTCTTTGCCAATTCGGTTTCATTTGCATCATAATGCCGCACATACGGCCGCAGGTTGGCTTTCGGATCCGGCGGGCCAATGTAATCGGTGCTCACGGATTGCGGATCCGGCGGTTGTGTAAGACCAATGTACACAGAACGTTTTTTCGGCCGCGCCTGTGTTTGTGTCGGCTCCGTTGCATAGCGGCGTGACCAGTGCTAAATAACAATGCACTATCATCAATGGGCCCGACTTGCATTTGGCCTGAAATTACTCACTTTTATACAGCTTATCAATATCCGAGGTTGGGCGGTTTTATTCATTTCAATTAGTTAGTTTGTCATGTGTATTTATATCTATGTAAATAGCACCGCGACTAGTGATGAGCAAGAATTATCGAAATACTGAAGATTACGTTACGATAGATCGATTGTTGTGTCGTTCTGCGCATGTGTATGTGTGATGAGTGAAAAGAAGAAGCATACTTAGCTTGCCGCCAAAATAGCAAAGGCGACTAACTTCCTTTTTTTGTTTTTAAATATATGTATATAAAACAAGTATAATTTCAACTGGATACCTTTAAGTCTAGTTAAAGTTATACGGGGAAGTGCGAAGTCTAAGAGTAAATGCTATTAATTTGGAAGCCATTACCAAACGGTCTGAGAGTAACCTGTTTTAAGGAAAGCAATGATGTGCCGCCTTTTTAGTTTGTGATGGTTGTTTTGAATGTTCTTTTATCTCTCAAGAATGCAGTTGCAATGGTAATCTGTTGAAGCGTGCAAATGTTGAGAAGCTGTTTGATTTGACTTGACAGAATTTGCTTATGCTAATAACATAACGTTTTTTATAGCAAACAACATGAGCCGGAATGGGTGTTACTAGTAGAAGTAAATGTAATTATGGGAATTGTATTAGGCTTTCTGCTCCGCACATAACCTTAAAGCCAATTGCTCTAGTTTACCATGAATTGTAATAAATTAACTGTAGTTGGTGCGATTTTAATGTAGAGCTGTTATTAAGAAGCCAAAAACTCGCCGAAAAAAGCTAAACCAGACAAGTGTGATTCACAGCATCCAGCATTTTGGCGTGCTCGCGGCGATATATCGTTGGGGGCAACTATCGATACCAGCGATGACAATAACAATAATCAGCTGAAACAGCTCTTGTGCCACGCAAAATTATAAATTAGTTATTTTTTAATTTTACACATATACGACCAAGTTAAACTACAGGACACTGTGCAAGGGAGCGTAGAACCGCAGGACGCAGACAGCAGGCAGCATGTCGTGGCTAAACAACAGTCTGAACACAATCAAAGGACAATTGACGAACTTGGCCCAGGAGGTGTTGGCCGACACAGCCGGGCCCGGCGATGATGAGTACCGCGGATCTGAGCTGAGCACTAAGACGGCCGTCGAGCTGCTCAATGAGACGCAATTGCTTAAGGAGCAGCTAGAGCAGACGTGCGACGCCAAAGAGCGCGAGGTGAGAGGGGATTCCCCACCATTCAATTAGCGCTCGTCGTCGTTGCTATTGTTGTTGTTGTTGTTGCGTACTTTGCTGGTCGGATTGTTGCTGGGACGCACAGTGTTGACCTTTTGTTGCCACAAGCTGAGAAGCTGCAACAAAACGTTGAACGCCCTCTGCATTTGTAGGACTTCTTGCGCCTTGTTCCCACACAGCCCGCCAGCGCCTGCAACGGCTGCAACTCTTGCAACAGGCAACGCTTCAAACACACGCACACATTTAACATGCCACATCTTTGCCCAACAGATTAACGCACTTCGCAAGCAGATTGCCACACTCAAGACCCAAAAAATTAGCGAAGTCAGCGGCGGCGGCGACGTTGACGTTGACGTTAACGTTAACGTTAACGTTGACAGCGCATCTGGGCGGCACAGTGGAGCAAAATCGTTGCCGGTGAGTTAAGCAATACGGTTAGCACGCCGAGGGCGTGGCAAACAGCACCACAGTTACATCAATTTGTCTGGCAGTCAAAATTCGAACTGCAGTCCGCAACATTTCCGGCTCCCCTCCTGCCCCATGGACCATGCGAACCAAATGCCAGTTATTTATATATATCTATGTATACTATGTGCCCATATATCTGGCAACTTTGCGCTTCATATCGTTGGCTGTTTGCTCGCGCTGTTTGCACGCGGCGATAAGCGAACGGTAAAGCCAATGCCAGAGCCAGAGCCGGAGACGGAGCCATCGGCGTCGCGTCGGTTGCACGTCAAACGTTCTCTCGCACATATCCCTAAATTAATATTTAAATTGTGATAAGCAATGGCAGCTCCGAGCAGGAGCAGGGCACCGGCAATAGCCTGCCCGTTTGGCTGCCTGGTTCCCTTATCTGCCTTCCCCAGCTCCTGCTGCTTTGCAGCGTGGCCTTATCAGCGTTTTACCTGCTGCCACATTATGTTGCGCGCTCTGATAAGCAGCAGGCAGGCGGCCCGTCTCTTGCCCCAAAGTTCAGCCATACCACGTATTATTTACTGCCCGTACTTCTATGGAAAAAAAAACGTTTAGGAAATTTCTATTTGATTTCACATTATGTTCTATTTGCTCGCTCTGTCATAAATCGGTCTATTTTCGCCCATATGCTGTGACTGAAGTGCCATATCTGTGCATATAAATACACCCGTGTATATCTATGTCTATATATGCATATGCATATGTACTTTCGTATATGGCTATAACTGAATTCTCCTCATCTGCCCCGCCGCCCTGTTTGTTTAATTTACCGAATTATTTTTGATTAGATCGGCTATCAAACCGTGCCGGCAGCCCAGCAAAACCCGTACCCTTCCACCCAGCGACCTGCGACCTGGCTGATATGGTCTTTGAATTGGTTAGCGTTTTGGCTTCGGCTTTGCCTCCTTTTTTTGATTCGTTTCTAATGCGAGTGCTTTAGCCGCTTGGGCGTAACTGTACCCAAATTGGAGGTTGTGACAGTTTTTGAACACTTTTGGCACTCTTGTTAAGAGTATTCCCACTGATTTTATATTGGTCGAAAACAATTTAAACTTAGAAAGTTTCCATTTCCAGTTGCATTTACATAAATATATCATATTACCTATATAAGTTTACGTTTAAGATCTTGTAGAAATCTATCGATTCACAATAAATTAATTATATGTATATTGGTATCAAACTTTCACATAGATAAACTAAAAACTTAATTGCATATATTAACTGATGATCTGCATATTTTTTGTTATTAATCAAGATCTAGATCTGATTGAGCATATGTACATGTATTTTTATAGGGTTTATAGGGTTAATCATGTATTTTTATAGGGTTTATAGGGTTAATCATGATATTTGCACACAACCACTATTTCCTATTAAAGATATATGGCATAATTGTGCGAAATTTATAGATTTTTGGGTTAAAGATACTTGAGCAAAATTAACCCTAAAGCCTTTAGGGTTTTCAAAATTCTAAACAAATTTGGATTTTAAATATTCGTAAATTAAGTATGATTTCGGAAACAACCGTTATTGTTACGTAATTAAAAAATATTTTAAAGTATTTATTACATCAAAAAATTTTAGATTTAGCAGTTTATTGAAGTTTATTTGTAGAAAATTTGGAATTTAAAAAAAAAAACGCTTCTAAATTAAGTATTTTGTTCCCAAGTAAGGAAAGTTCCACCTAATTTATATATATTTCTTCCTTTACTTTTCCTTGAGAGTTGTAGAACTTCTTTATGTATTTTTGTTGAAATATGTTAAGAAACAAAAAGTACTTCATACAAAAACTCAAACGAAATTCGGTTTTTTTGGGGATTTGTGGCTTTTGGCTGTACTATGGGTAATATTGAATGAGAAACAGATGTTCTGTATTCCGTTTTGTTTTTGTAATATATTGTTTCTTTTTGTTGTTGTTTAAATTGATACCCTAGTTGGCAAATATTTTGCTAGTAATAAGTTCGTCAAAGTACAGTAACAATAAAAGCGCATATTTTTATCCTTTCAACGACTGTTCATCTTGCATATTAGCACCGATTCCTAGCTCAAGAGTTGACATCGTCCAGCCAGATGCTATAGCTGAACATTTCCTTGGCGAACATTAAGCCTTCCAGATGTCTGCGGCAATGGGAAAATGGAGTGGGGATTGTCCGATGTCGGCTGATGTTATCTGCGGGTGAATTTCGTATATCTATTTAGTGGATCGATAGCAGACGCCATATTGTTTTGCATAAGTGCGCCAGGCCGGTGGCGCGATAAGAGCGGATGGAGCTGGCGAGGCGAGGTGAGCCGAGGCGACCCCATTAACCGTTGACTATTAACCATGTGGCCACAGCCAGCCCGATTGTTATCTTATCCGGGCGGACTGGCCAGGATTCTTTGGATGACAACTGTTGGTTATCAGCGGAGGGGTTGGCGCTGGCGCATGGGGGTTGGAAATGGGCGCCCATGCGAGGGGTTGACATCCCGCCTATAAAAGCGGAGCCACCTGCTCATTGGCATTCATTTCGTTACGTGCGATCGTCGACCGGCATTGACTAGCGATTCCCGACTTCGTTTTTCCCGCCTCGCACCCGCATAAAGTGTTAATTTTCTTAACGTTGTTTTCTTTCTTTTTTTTTTCCATTTATTTTACACATTTATTTTTGTTGTCTCGGTTTTTTTTTGGTTGGTTGTGCGCTATTGTTGCTGCTGGCCTAAAAAGACAAAAACGCAATTTGCATTTGAAAATCGTGTGAACATTTTCCAAAAGCAGGCCAACAGCATATTTATTTATCTACGAGTTTTTCTTTGCGTTTGCGTTTTTGGTTTTCCATTACATTTTATCTTTTTTTCGTGCCGGAAGTTGCGACTGCAGTTTTCAGTTGAGGTGAGTTAAACACAAAAATAAAAAATAAATATGTAAAAATTGTTAAATATCGACTGATCGACTGAGCCATGCTCTGTTGCTTGAATAACAGCTCATTTCTCAAGCAGTCGAATTTTAGTTCCAACAAAACATATTCAAACTCCTAAATTCCAATTTTTGTTTAACTATGATCTAAAATATATAAAAGTGAGCTAAATTCTAAACCGAATCAAGCCATGAAATCAAAAAAAAGTTTGTTCAAAATTTTAAGCCTCAAAATTCTTACATTCTGAACTGAGAAACAATCAAAATGAGAATTTGCCAGAAGACAATATGTCTCTTAATTGAAGAGAACAATAAGAAATTAAATATTTTCATTTTAAATTTAAAAGGTTTAAACCACAATTTGGGCTCATACAAGCAGTGGTTCGAACCCTGAACTTTTGAGCTTGCAGGCCCAAAAGAAACAATTCAAGTTTAATAACATTCGCTTTTCTGTTAATTTACCCAAGGCAAGCTTTCTCTGTCAAATCAATATACCTCGTTCTATCTGTTCAAAACAGAGTGCACACATTTTAAAAAATTATAAAATTTGATACGAAAAAGAGAAGCGTTTTCCATGCGCCAGCGCCAGCCCAAAGCAAAATTAGTTTAATTGTACAATTTAAACGCAATGATTAGACGAGCACGCAAATCTCTGTCGCTGTCTCTTTCTCTTTCTCTGTCGCCGCTGCGACACGAGCGACGAGCACGCACCTGGCGTTGATAATGGGTTCAGTGGGGCAGTAATGCAAAGCCCAGGGCAGGGGGGAGGCAGCAGGCAGCAGGCAGCAGACAACAGGTGTGGGGGATGGCTTAGACAGGTCCATCATCAAATCGAGAGCTGGTTGACATGTGGTCGGGTAATGAAGCGCGCACCGCAAGAAGCCCAACTGCGCTGAGCAGGAGCTGCCAGCGAGGGGGGTGGGGGGTGCTATTGGGTGGCATGCACTGGGCCGGAAGTACGCCATGTTGGCATCGTCGCGTTCCGACAACAAATATAAACTATTTGGCATTAGTAACTAATGTTACATGTCAGCTACTATAAAGGGGGAGGGGGAGGGGGAGGGGGGGTGGACACGGGACTCCCGTGAGGGGGCTAACGATTGCGTTAGATCATCAAAAAGCTCGCCACAAGCGACGCGAATCAATGCGAAACTGTACCGTGTGTTGGGGGTGGGGGCGGGGCCGGGGTTTAGAGTGGGTGGGGTGGCTGCTGTTTGGCTCTCGCCATTTTGTAGCCACGTCAGAAATAAAAGCCAAGCGTGTTCCATTTCAGCACAAACAAAAAAAGAAACAAAATAAAAATGTTGATTTGTTACGCTCGGTCAAACTGTGTCAAATGGCTTTCAGCTGCAACACTTCTGCTTCTTCTTCTAGGCCAGCTTGTTGCTCATAATTAGTGCAACCGCTCGTTGGGTGGTGCCGGCGGGCAGCTGGGTCCACGCCATTGGTTCTGCCCGTTAGCCATGCATGGATCGATTGTGAGAGCCTTGTCCAATTTGCATGTCAATCGCTGATCAGCGTTTTGGCTCCAGCTTTCCACATTTTGTTTTCCATACATTTTGTTTTGTTTACGTTATTGGAAATAAATATTTATTTTGTAATCTCTGTGACAGCGGGTATATTGCTGCTATTGTTCGTAACGTCTTCTCTTGGAAATTTATTGTTCTTGAATATTCTTGAATTTGGCATAATCTCAATCTTGATTGTTAATTTTCCATAAATAAGAATAAATAATAGTTTGATACTAAAAAATATTACAACAATTTTCGTACTTACAAGAGGTATATCAGATGTATATACGTTTCTTATATTGAGTTATGTATATTAGTCTTAGCCTGTACTTTTGTAGATTGAGTACTGTATTCAAGATTGTATTTGGTTTTTAGGAATAACGGGATTGTTATGTATTTAAATGTTTAATTTATTTTAAATTACATTTTTAAGCGAACACTAAACCAAATCAGTTTGAAAAAAAGACAGCGACCCTAAATCCAAAACATATTCTTAAAACGGCTTTGGTTACTAAATTTTATTTAATTTGAAAAAAAAACATTACATTTTTATTTGTATTAGTTTTTGCTTAAGTACTATCTCCTTTTTTTTTTGCATATTTCTTGGGACTTATTTCGTTACATAAACTGAAAATGTGGAATACATAAATTTTCCTAAATTAAACTTTCTTGAAGTAAATGGTAACATTATTTTTAAAATGTAAAATAAAGATGCCAAACCAAAGCTCTAATCAAAACGCTTGATGAAAAGTTTGCAAGTTAACCCTGGAACGTCGTCCTTTTTTTCTACTCTAACCTAGTCCTTCGTCTTTTCGAAGACGCCCTATTTGGAAACCGGAAATATTGTCGAGCAATAATAAAATCTGAAAAAGCTTAAAAAAGGGTTAAGAAATTTGGATTATAATGTCTATAAGACATATTAGATATATATTTTGTAAGTTTTGAGCAGCATATTTGCCATTTTTCGATCCAAAGAGGCCGTTCTCAAGAGCCAGGGCCCGCCCACTGGGCCAGTTGCCATGTGGAGCCTAACCGAATACCCAAATGGTCAAGCAGCGATCAATGAAAATAAAGTTGCATTTATGAAATTAAGCAAACTCCACCAGCCTGCAATTGAAAATGACAATATATATATATATAAGTGTATCTATATAAAACAATGTATTTGTTGCGCATGCACCCCCCACCCACCTCCCCCTCCCCCCTTTCTGAACTGACCCGCGTCCAATGAGAAGCAAAACGTTGCATGTCGCTAAGTGCAGTTGTTATTGCTGTTGCTGCGTTGTTGTTGTTGTTGTTGCTGTTGTTGTCGTTGTCGTCGTAGAGGCCTGCAATTATTTTATTAAAATTTTTTTACATTTGATAGTTGACATTGTTTGTTGTTGTTGTTGTTATTATTGTTATTGTTGTCGTTGTTTTCTGTAAGTTTCTATAAACAATCAACGAAGCGAACGGCAATTTTCACTAACTGCCCAACTGAGAAGCTAACAATGCTATTGCACAGTGTCCCAATCCGACTGCAAATCAATTTGGGCCTGTGAACACACACTCACACACACACGCACACACACACGCACACACACACTCTCACACCCGCACAATTGTCATAATTCACACACAGATGGCGCTGCTGTTGCTCCCCATTTCCGTTCACCAATTGTGTGCCTCGTTGCGTTGCGTGTGTGTAACAAGACTTGGATCGAGGCCTAAACGTCGCCGACGTTGCAGTCAGAACCTCTTGGGCTAACACTCCCCTCCCCCGGCAGTTGGGGCAGCTGCATTACCCGCAGCACTCGATTCGACTTGGCTGCAATTCAAATGTGTTCTCAATTCTGAAGTTGGCTTCTCGTTGGCCGTTTCGCAGTTGCTTTTTGTTAGCATTTAACCTTCGTTGTAATTATATGGGTGCACTTATATTAATGTGTATGTATCCTCTGTGTCTACAGCTCATTGTTGCCACATGTGCCTAGCATAGTTTCGAGCTGCATAGCCGTCAGGCAGTGTCAATCAAAAAACTAATTGCCCCCCCACTAGGTGTTCGGTATCGAAATATCGATAGCTATGTTTTTTTTCGTCAACTAGTGACAAGGTCAAAGTTTATATGTTCGAAAATATTAGTTATGGAAATGTGTATGCTCTGTAAGTAAGCAAAATGTTGAGGTTGGGCTCAATGATTAAATACCCTTTCAGGCAAGAAACAGATTCTCTTTTTACACCGTAGATAAATTCCCAAAAAAATCGTACTAAAAAATAAATAGGCTAAATGGAAAAGTAATAGACTGGTTTTAGACTTAAAAAAAACCACTTAAAAGTACAATAAACAATATTAAAATATTCTTGTTAAACTTCACTTGAGAATTTATTTTTTTTGCCTATAATTTTAATTTATTAAATATATTATACAAAAAAAATTATGATTTGGGAAAAAGAAAAATTCATTGATATAAAAAAATTACAACTAATGCAAAAATAAAATTTTATTCAGTGTAATACGCATACGTTTGTGTAAGACTGCAATATCAATAGATTTATTTTGTTCATAATTTTTGAAAATTATTTCTCTATTATCTCTAGCGTGTTTTTTTAAATTCGTGTAAAAAATCTTGTAAAATTAAAATTATGTTTATTACATGGTAGTCGAAAGTTAAAAAGATTAAGTTCAGGTTAAGCGCTTAAGTGCTAAATTTTGCAAAGAAATGCATTAATACAAAAAATGTGTTATCAGAGAACTCGATTTTCGACGGATAGCTTTAATGACAGCTATATAATATAGTGGTCCGAACGTGACAATAACGATTATATATATACTATATAATCAAAGCCTCAGCTCGTATGAGGATTTCAAAAACGAGCTTCATTCTATTAGCAAAAAACTTGACCAAACTATGTCTAAAATCTTCTTCGGATATTGTCTCGTGTTTTCTCTTTCATTCGCAAGCGCAGCAAACTGTGCTGCGATGTTAGCCTTGGTTTCGCTGACCCACTGGCCCTGTACTTGATATACAGCCACGCCTTAAGTACCCAGCGTACCCCAGAATCGTCGCACCACCGCACCACTGGCTAATTGGAAATCTGTAGGAGATGCGTTGAGGATTTTGGCTGTCAGTCGAACGATGACGTTGACGCGACGTTTTGCACAATTTGTTTAGATATTTTATGGGCCGTGGGTTATTTGGGCGTTCTAGTTTCTCAGATTTTTTTTCGATTTTAGCTGGCATGGCCAACTGCAACGGCAGCAGCAGTCGCGGCAGCGGCAACCGCAATAACAACAAATGCTAAAATAACAAAACATACTTTAATTTTTGCTGCACTTGTATACCCTGTGCACATGCAACAGGCAGGAAGAGGCATCTTCGATGCCATAAAAGCCTTGCATCGATCTCTCTTCAGCTTTTCATTTTTTTCTAATCATAAATATTTGTTCAACCAATATATAAACAAAAATAATGATGTATTTATTTATATATACACGAATTGCCTATCATAAAGGGCTGAGGGAAGAAGCGCGTTTAGAGGGCATCTACCAGTCGGTCACTCTCGACTGGAGCACTCTTGTTAGTTTCTGTGTTTATGCAACTGCGCGACTTGCCAATAAAAACCTTAACGCAATGTTCGCACACTCCAACTCACTCTCAATGCGCCTGCCCACACCCCCTGTGCCCCCTCCCCCTCCCCACGTCCCCCCCTGTCCCCGGCTGACGCTGAGAAAAGCTCGAACTTAGTTTTTCCAGTGCAAAAAGTCTGGGCTATAAATATGGGCGCTTAAATTTCGTCATTTATGACCAGACTGGCCTGCAAACGAAAATCTTTTCATAATTTAATGCTTATTAGCATTTGGCTGGAAAGAAATTCCGACGGCAGGGGGTGGGGGCTGGGCGGTTGAAGGGAGGAGCCAGTGCCAGGGGGTGGGGCAGCTGCAATGGGAGTGGGAGTGCGCACTTCCATAGAGTTCAAGTATTTGTTTATGAATAAGAAACCAATGTCCAGCGGAATGCTGAAACATGAAAATACGAAAATCCACCAAAAGAAATACAAATAAGCAAAATACTCAGTTAACAAAATAAATTATTGATTGGGTTTTGCAGAGATGGTGATGATTTACAAAAAAAATAATTACGATATAATATATTTAAATGAGTAAGTAAGTGGCGTTTTCTTCAAAAAAATTTAAAAAATATATATATATATATTTTTCAAAATTATTTTGATTCGCTTTCAAACATGAAAATTAATTGATTTCTGACGCAGTTGTAAGAGTGTATTCCAGGTTCTTGCGAGATTTGAATGGAAACTAAAATAACTCAGATTGTTATTTTTGTGCTGCGTTTCAGACAAATCTTGATGTCAATAATCGATTAAAAATACGGGTTTTTTCAATTTTGAGGAACTTTATTCTCGAAAATGAGTAACGGTAAATGGTTTTCATTTTCGAAGATTATCTGAATTATCTGATCAAAACGGGATCTGTTTGTACACTTTTTAAGTTTAGATTTGTTGAGTATTTATGTATGTATATATGTATATTTGTCATCTCATAGTATATCTGCCGGATATCCTGCTCCTCCCGGATGCTGCATAGCACATAGCAGCAGAATACTCATACATATTTAAATTTTCCCACCGCTTTTCTGGTTTTCTGAGAATTTGTGCTCAAGATACTGAGATACTATGTAGTGTATCTTAATGTACGATTCGATATGTTCTCTTCTGCTCTGTGGCTGTGTCTGAAAAGGGATGAAGGCAGGAAGGAAGCTACAGGTGTAGATCAGTGTCAAAGCAGGTACTTATATTGTACTATATAGTAAAAGAAGAAAAGAGTTTTTTTTAAATTTATTTTAAATCTTTTATCAACATTTTTTTAAAATTATATTTTAATATATATAGGTAAGATTGTTAAATGGTAAGCTTACATCTTAAAATGGGTTACATCCTTATGGGTAATATGGGTATAGTAAAATAATACTTACTTCTCTTTGTTTCTTTTAGAAAAACAGTTTTTACGGTAGTCGCTAGGAAACAAGTACTTCCAGAAATTACAATTATTTCGTATCTTTAATATAAAATTTGTGCAGTAAAAGGAGCGCATATTCTACAAAATTGGAACTTTAAGCAGTTCAAATTGATTAGAAATAAGAATTCTCATTTTCGTAGTTGAGAAACTTCCTGTTTTTCACTCGTTCACGAAGTGAAAAGAGTATCTTAGGTCTCAACGCTATTGGAGCTAGGGACTTGAAACTCGGATTATATAGTCGTGTATGCCCGCGTGGGAAATCGATTTTATCTATATATTTAGAGCTATATGCATAACATTTTTCAGACAGCTTACTGATAAACTTCTCTAAAGATTGCGCAAACAATTTGTTAGCTACGTCCACTGATGACACTTTGAACGAGTATTGCGCTGTTGGTTACACCCGACTGCAACGTTCTTACTTGTTTATTTTTTATTTTTTTTGGCTTAGAAAAAATGAAGTTTGTGTTCCT